>OY728155.1:532147715-534553287 GCA_963277665.1 Viscum album
ACACGTGTTCACGGATTGAAACTACCAATGAAACCTAAAACATGTGGTGTTCCTATTGGTGGGTTAGTCCTCATGATATCATCTACATGAGATCACCAAGTATAAACTTCCTAAGAATAAGTCACAATGATTATGAGCCCCCAACACCAAATAGTCACACATCGCCTGTTTCTAGTCACTATGATGTATCTAGACCGTAGGGAATATGCTTATGATTAATTTTATAGTATCTTGAGGTTCTCATTATAGGCTGGGAACTACTATAACATTTTGATATGATATATAATCTATAGACATTACCATTTAAATAATAGATGCAGAAATATCAACACTATTATTGTAGGAAATTATCAAGCATATCTAACTGTATACATGATATGGTGATGGAAAAGTACTATATAAGTGGGGTCTAGGGAACTCACTATTAAAACAATGTAATCATTAATATTTTTAATTAATGTAATAAATTTTCTAAAATACTTTTTAATAAATATAATAAGGAAAATGAGGTGCATATGTTGTACCAATGTTGAGATACCAAATGGGTCTAGAGGGAGGGGGTAATGTACCTTATTAAAATTTAAATAGATTTAAAACCAGTGTTTAAAATCAATGTAGCAGCCTTGTGACACCCTCATTTCACTATTGTTTTCTATTTTATATTATTTTATTTTATCTTTGGGAAATTTAAGTTTTTGATAAGAATCAACTTGAAACTTGAAAATCTAGAAATTTTCATTCTGTGTATAGTTTACACACTTGGGGTTAAGGGAAAGCATGTGGTCACCCTTACACAATGATCTTTTCTGATCATTTTATTCAGTGCATAGTTGGTATGTATGGGTAGTGCATGTTTTAGTCCAAACTGTGTGAAGCTTAGTGTAAATCACATGGTACCTTTGGTGTGTATGGGTAATGGAATATGAATTATTCATGGTTATAGGAAAACACATGACAAGCATGCGGAAAGTCTATGGTTTTTCATGGTTGGTGTGCGATTTAGAAACTGTGAGCCCAAAATATGCGAGACTATTTTTCTTAGGCAGTTTCATCTGCATGGTTAGTGAAAAATTTGACAAACTGTGTGGATAAACCATTTGATCTACCCAATTCTAATTAAAATTATGCAATGATTCTTTTTTCCCTTTTTTTATGGTTTCTCCTCCATCTTCATCTCCTCTTTCTTGACCAAACTAAGGGGTACATTGGAAGATCCTTCATATTCTTCTCCTTCAAATTTGTAGCCTCTTACCTATATTTCATGTGGGTTCCTTAGTATTTCTCCTTCATTCCTCTTCCCCTCTCTTATCCTTGCCCTCTCCTTCAGTTTTTTTGAACCCTAAACCATTTTTCAGATTTGTATTAGGATTAAATATGCTTCTAGTGTAAGTTATTTGAATTTTTAGGGGATTTTAGGGCTTATTATTTCTTGGCTATGCATTCACCACTGAAGGTGACATGTCTCATATGTGTTTGCACTTGAACGAGGTAGGTGTTTCTTTTGAATTCCCTTGTAATGCATGTTATAAATTTCTCATATGTTTTTAAATTATATTTGATGAAATTATAAGTATATTATATACCCTTATTAGGTTTATAATGAATTTCATAAAGTTTAAACCCCTAGTATGGAATTATGTCACATGATAAGTGTTCATCAAATTACCTGGGTGTGGATGCAGTTCTTATGAATTTATTTCAAGTGTCTAGTTCTATTTCAGGCCTTGAGGATTGGTTTGCTACTTTGATGGATGAGTGGATTTGTTGAGTGATTTGGGGTCACTATTGTTGATGTTGGAGTTTTTCATGTTATATTTCCTTTTATTATGGGATATTATATTATCCTTTTGTTATGGATGTTTATTTTTACTTGCTTCCAACATATATTTATTCCAGTTTCATATTTCTGTATGGATGTTTATTTATTATTCCATGTTTGATTGGTTTTTTGAAATTATTTTGTTTTTTGGTTTATTATTATTATCAAGGGTAAAACCATTCCCAAAAGTAAATTCCAAAGACCTAAGAATAAGTTATCAGCTCTTGGGCATCAAGAATTATCTTTGTACCTAATGGTGGGGTGAGTTTGGTGATGTGTCGGGTTAACCCTTATCGGTTCATTACAAATGATATCAGTTCCTAGGTTTCTCAATTGGGGCCTAGGTTCCTAGAATACCCTACCATTATTTGGTTTTTTCATAGTATAATTGAATTAGGATTATCACCAGGATGTAGGAGCTTATTCATGATTGAGTGATTGATCACAACCCTTCATGATGATGCTTGAGTCACCATGGGTAGTGGGATTTGAATTTTTAATTTGGGGATTTTTTTTATTTATCATTGATAATGTGTTGATCCTCATTGGCATGATATGATTTTCTATAGGGTTTTGGTTGGATTTTGGGGTGAAAACAAAAAAGGGATTAGTGGCATGCAGTTTCTCTACATATCCTGATAAATTGGGAAGCAACTAAATTCTTGATCTTGGAAACATTTTAGATATTATTTCATGACCGGCTCATGGTCCATCAAACCTTGTGTTCGAATCAAGCATAGTCCTACATCCCATTTTAGATTGATATTTTGACTGCCTTTGGGCGATTCAAAGTGGTGAGAGTGAATTAAAGAGAGTCTTGTGATGTGTTGATGATATAGAATTGGTTTTTTTATACATAGTGTGTCACATTTTTGTCATGATTGTGGTAAGACTTGTTTTGTTTGAAAAAGTTGGATTTTATCAAAAATTATTTTGTTTTGAAATGAATCCTCTGGGCTTATTTATAAAGTGGAATTGGTTTTTTAGAAAATTCATGAGGATGTTTTCATTTTTAAGTGGTTGATTTTGATAAAAATCATGGAAAAAGTTTTGGTTTTAAGTATAAGGGATTTTGACCCTTTTTTAGTGTGTTTTTAAAAGTGATTGTTTTAATTTTTTTTGAAAATGAAGTGGTGAATAGTTTAGAAATGTTTTAAAAAGGGGTAAAGTATTTTAAAATGAGAGTGTATTTTGGGTGAATGTTTTGAATCAAGTGAATTATAAATTTAACATGTTTTAAAGCATGAGTTTTCTTTTAAAATAAGTTTTGGGGAATCCTTGTTAAGGGGTCATGGTTTAAAAAGTAAATTTTTTAAGATTTTTTTCCTTGAATGATATTGGGACTATTTTTTTTTGTTTTGGGGAAAACATGACCAAATCATGTTCTTGTTTCATTCTATTTATAGTATAACTACTAGAAGGGACTTGAGTAAAAATAGTGTGTTGTTTTCCTCCTCTTAGTGGAATGACTTGAGACAACCCACATCATTATTGTCTAGTGGTTTTTTAGGAATCATATATATTGGGTTGGGTAGATTAGTCTGGTGATCTTTGGTTGTTTGGTTGGTTGCATTGAATTAATGAGGACAAATTTTCTTATATTTTTTGTGTGAATGTTTGTTTTAAGGGTTCATGATTGATGACCTAGAGACTAGTGGAATTGAGGTAAGCTTGTATTGCTGTGTGCTTTGGTTGCTATTTTGGTTTCTCTTACTTGAGCAATGGTTGCTTTGAGATGTTCATTCCTCATTGTTCTTTGTGACACATATAACTTCTTTTGGTAACACTGTACTTATGGTGAGGACCATGCATTGAGTTTTATTAATTGATTTGGATGTGTGGAGACCTTGGGTGTGTGTTTAGGAGACTATGGAACATATGGAACCAATTGAGATTATGCATTGGTTGGTGTCAGTTTGATCTTGTTGGGTTCACCGTGAGTGGGTAACTCAGGTATGAGGTCCATGTTTTCCCCTTCCAATCATTTTTTCAATATGAGGTTAGAGACCATATGTTTTTCTTGCAAAAGGGATGTCTTTAGACACTACATGATTTGGATGTTTACGTTGTGATGGTTTTGGTGACCTGGTCTTGTGACCTTTGGGTGCTTCATGGATGGTGATTCCTTTTTTGAGTTAAGCTAGTTTTGTGGATTTTCATGGTTAGTGGAATTCAAGTGTTTTATTTGTTTTTTTGGAATCATGGTTGTCCCAATAATGCTCTCATCATAGTAGTGGTCATTTTTTTTACTCATTTAGATCTATTCAAGAATATGGGGAGACCCACATTTGGTCTCCATTCATCCCGAGTTTCTTGTCATATGATTGTGGATTGGATTCTTCTTGAGGTTGATTGATGTTTATTTGAGGATTTTGAATGGATTTTTTGAGGATGGATAGTGTTCGATGTCTTCTTGGTCTTTGGGTCAGCATGTGTTTTCCCCAACCCTCCCACCTTGAATATAGGTGATAGAGTATTTAGTCTCCCTTTTTTTAACACTATCATTGACCTTTTGGGGGACAAAGTGGCATGATGGGGAGAATTGTGACACCCTCATGTCATTATTGATTATTTGTTATATTATTTAATTTCAGTGCATGGTTAGTTTGCAAGAGTAGTTCACAGTTCGATCTAAACTGTGTAAAGATCTATGGAAACTGTGTGATATATTTGGTTCATATTTTCAAGGTTTTGGAGTCACTTAAAGGTTTCAATATTATTATAAAAAAAATTCTTGACTCATATCACTGGAAGTAGACATTGACAGGTTGTTAGATAGCGAGTCTGACTACCAGAAGTCCAGGCAATGAGATTACCAGATGTTTAGACAGTGAAGTTTTTGTTTGGGAATAATGTCAATGCGTAGATTATCTTTCAACTGGATCTTATGGTAAAGGGAGATGTAACACCCCATAATGATAAAGGGTTAAATGACTAAATGATATGACTCATGTCAACAAGGTTCACCTTCCTTTTCAAAATCCTATCTGATTAAAACTCTATAGTTAAGCATGCTTGGATTGGATTAGTGATCAAGATGGGTGACCTTCTAGGAGGTTTCACAGGGTGTGTGTGAGTGAGGAAAAAACACACTGTAAAGGACATGTGTTGGCCTGTGGGGAAAATCATTAGTCAGATGACCCGTTCGGGCATGTGGGTAGGCCCTGGGGTGGGGACCACATGTCTGTGGAGCAACTGGTGGTACCTGGAGGGCCAGGACCCAATGGCCATGTTAAGGTGGGGTGTATGTGCTGTCATTAGGGCCCAGTTTTTACATTTGGTATTAGAGGTGGTACCCAACCATAAGTGTGGTGCACTACCTGAGTTGAGATATAGGGTCCATAATGAGGAATTTATTCTCTAAAGGGGGGGGGGGGGGTGAATGTAACACCCTAGAATGATAAAGGGTTAAATGAATAAATGATATGACTCATGCCAACAAGGTGCACATTCCTTTTCAGGAGCCTATCTGATTAAAACTCCATAGTTAAGCATGCTTGTCTTGGAGTTGTGATCAGGATGGGTGACCTTCTGGGAAGTTTCGCAGGGTGTGTGTGAGTGAGGGCAAAGCACACTGGAAAGGACATGTGCTGGCCTATGGGGATTTTTATTATTCATATGACCCATTCAGGCATGTGGGTGGGCCCCAGGGTGGGGACCACGTGTCTACTGGGCAACAGGTGGTACCTAGCAGGCTAGGACCTGATGGCCATGTTAAGGAAAGGGTGTTTGTGTTGTCACCAGGACCCGATTATCACAGAAGAGGCATAAGATATTTGTTTAAATTACCAATAACAGGTGGTCAATATAAGGAATTCTAAAAGACATTAACAATTGAATAATGAAATATATTGACAATCTAAAATGTTGGAAGTTGGTGCAATCGGTTTACCAAGTGGGAACCTTTATATAAATGGGGTTCGACCACTTTGTTGAAGTGTATTAAATCACTGAGTGATATTTTTACTCTTTGATCCTCATGATTGACAAGTCAAAAGTTGTAAAACTTTGTAATTTTGGTGAACTAAAATCTTATAGAGTTCTCTCATGGGCATATGATGAAAATATGAACCATGTAAAACCCATGTTCCTTTTCCATGGTTGTTTTACCATTGACTGTATGCTTGTATTTCTATGTGATGGATCTAGTAATGGTGAAGACAATGAAAGGTTCTTCCCGTAAAACTGACCTAATTTTTATTGACATCTGAAATTTTATTCTATATGAAGAGATCTAGAGGAATCAAGTCTAAGGATTTTCTAATAATGCGATGAATATAGATAGAATAGGATGTTCACCCCAGATAAGGAACCAAAGAAACTCAATGGAAAAATATAGAGGAAGGATTCAGAGGATGTTGATTGGACCCAGACCTACATGTTAGCATTATGGGGAGAGGGGGAACCTTAAGAAGTATTTTTAGGATAATAAGAGTAATGGAAGACTGATTTCCAAAATTTTAGGTTCTGGAAACATTGTAGTTGAAGATGGAATAATTATATTTCTTAGTGTTAATATTATAATGGTATCCTTGATTATTTATTAATGATAATCTTACCATTACATGGGATAAATGGGATATATATCGAATTATATTTTTTTTTGGAAAATAACATCTACCAGATGATAAATATTTTTAGATTGTGGGAAAAGGGGATGTGAAAATTTGGCTGAAGAATGTAGGATTTCTTAAGCTAATGGTTATTCGATGTATCCTTATCCTCCAAAAGAATCTCATTTTTTGGGTCAACTAGATGATTTTGGTTCTAGTCCAATTTTTTTAATAAATTTTGGAAGGTTGTTCAAGGATCTATCATTATTTCTAATGGAGTTAAAGATAGAAATATTTACCTTACCAAAATAAAAAAATGATTCATAATAACTAGAACATCAACTTCTAGATGTTTAGATTTGTGGAACTATCAGTTGAGTCATCTCAATGAGAAGAGTATGAAGATTTTGGTAGAGAAAGGGATGTTGAATCTTAAGTGTTTAGTTGTTAGAAGTTGTGAATGTTGTATACTTGGAATGCAATAGAAGGTATCTTTTAATCTTAGTGGAAGAACTCACAAGAACTAGAAGATGGAGCTTGTACATACTGATGTCTGGGGGCTTGGCCTAGTCAAGTTATAACACACTTCAGTACATAGAATCTGGTAAAAAGATTCTTTATTTTTAAATTTTTTAATTCTAAGTCATTCATAGGTCCGGAGAAGAGTTTTTGGCAGTTGGTGGTAGGAGGATGCTACCAGCTAGTTGGTGTAGTTTGGTAGAACACTTGCATGTTTATGGGTGCCACTGACCATCTGATAGACTCCCACTAGCTGGTTAGTGGATAATAGGATGTACATGATTTCTTCTTTTACCCATCAACTAGTCAGTGGACCACTGACCAATCGGTGGATGCCTAGTGACTCACTAGTGATGCCATTGAGCACATAAATTAGTAAGGGATAAAATTCCATTTTAGCTTAAAATATTTACTTTATATACTAAAATGCTATTTTATCCTAAAATATTTACTTTACTACTATAATCCTCCCACATCAACCCTAATATGATTTCCTTCAGTTTAGAGGCTCCTTGGTGAAAATTTTATCGATATGCATTATGTCCAAGCAATGATGCAATAAATTTAATGGCCAATACAGTAACTCAAATAATATAATTTTCATAATCAAATTGCTATTAGAATTAAAATTAACATTCCTTTTCTTTCTGTAATTTGATTAACTATTTCCAAGAACATAATTCAAACTATTAAATTCTTTAACAATATCATTTCACAATATTCATTGAGGTGTTTCATCTATCTCTACAAGATTTTCAAACTTTCTTTGATTTTTACTGTATGAATGATCCATTAGTAGAAATTATCGATGACCTATGAAGCTGAAAGTTCATCTATACTTTAATCCTTGGGAGTGTATATCTTTCATAAAAATAAGGAATAATAATTTCCTCTTTATACTCCAACCATATATAATTCTATAATAAGGGAAACCATTTATTGTTCGTAATAGAGTAGTATGAAATATAATGTACACCTTCTTAAATGCATAATATGCTTCCACACTAATGATCTAAAGCTCCTTTAACTCATATATCAATGGTTGAAAATATATGTCAATATCATTTCCAGGACCACTAGGTCCAGATATCAATATAATCATGATAGTAAATGGATTCATTATACACATACATGATGGGGAGTTATAGATGTGATTGCAAACCGACTAAGTAATGTGTGCAGTGTGAATCTAGAGAAATAGGTTAAAACTAACACATGATAATGTCAATCTAACATTTTGTGGTTCCACTACAAAATGAGGATGTAACCTATCAAATTTCTTCCAAGATAACCTATTAGTAGGATGTTCCATTTCATCATTATCCTATTTCTTTCATCTCTATATTATCTCATATTTCTTGTCATTTTTTCTGGAATAAAAAGTTTTTGAAGCCTGAGAATTAAAGGAAAGTGTCACATCACATTCTTTAGTATACAAGGTTGAGTTCTGTATTTATTAGTCTTCCACCAAGATGTATCACACTATTTTCACTGAAAAATATGCATTTTATTTCTAGTAAAAACAATAATATTTGAGTCACACATGGATCTTAATAGATGAAAATCCAAATTTATCAATCAACATTGATGTCATGTAATCATTTTATATAATACAAGCATCGTCAAATAGTAAATCCTTAATAAATGTAAGAATATATTCAAATGAGATATTATTAAAACCATACATTTCTTTCCCATGATATCATCGTATTAAAAAGTCAAGTTTTTTCATTTTTTCACATGTCTGATATACTAGGGTATTCACATATTCCATCAGATTTATAACATGCTCAATATCAACATTCTAATCAATAGAAAATAATATGTTTCCAAAATTCATTTCCTTGTGCACCAGTCTACAAGAGAATTTGTCTTGAGAAACAAATGGAAACTGATCAAAACTCAAAATTTTCATACCAATCCATTCAGCTCAATCAATATCATTCTTCGAACATGATTTTTTTGGAAACTATTTTTAGTGATATGGTAACTCACATCCCCATGAGTTAACCATGGTCTTCCATCACAATCAAAAAATGGGAATCAAACCAATCCATTATCTGAATCATTATTGAATGAAAAGTCCAAAAATTATCACAACTCTTTCTAATACTAATCAGTGATCCTATCAACATTGTACATATAAATTTTTTCCATTTTGATGAAAATAAACATAAATTAAATAAATAATATAGAAAATAACATAACGTGATAGGTATTGTTTTAGGAGGTAAAAACTATCAATCAATAACATGTTTATAAAACAATTATTAAAATATCTTAAATGGAAAGTAAAAAAATATATTATATATTAAATTTTAATTTATAGTCAATTTTCTATTTATACTCTCCAATATTTATTAACTCACTGTTGGTGATTATTCTATGTATATATGACTTAACCAAAATTTAAGTTGGTATTTATCGTTTAGATAATTTTTATATTTAGAGAACAATTGTCTTAAAATGGTGTAAACCAATGGTTTTAGTCACCAGTCATTAACATTCTATGAAACATGCATGAGGATAGTGGTAAATAGGTAAGGGATCGATCATTATCTTGTATAGTTAATTAATACATCATTATCAAATTGAATTATTTGAATATTAAAAACATTAAACCCACCACAACATTATTTAAGTAAGTGAACCCATCAATTACATACTTGATTACAATATTACTGATGATTAATATGAGTTGGTAAGATCATAATTCTTAGTGATTTTATCATTCATTTAAAATGTGATAAAAACATTATAATAATGTTTTAATGTGCACTCTATGACCCATAATATGTGAATATTATATTTATATAAGGTGTGATTATTTCATGTATAGGTTTTACTATGAAAAATATTAATGTTTTTAGGTAAATGAATCTACTCATTTGATTGATGATTGTTTAATGTTCATTTCCATTATGAATTCAATATTACTTCAAACAGTTAACTTAAAATGATTTTATTTCTCATTTTGTATTCCATTATTTTGCCCAAAATATAGGAAATGATATCAAATGATAGTATAGATATTGGAAAAATCATATCACATATTGAATTATTTAAATTTCAATCTTAAATCATCAAAATCAATGTAATTTTTTTATCAATATGAATTAGAATAAATATATCTGATGGTGTATGACAAGATAATGATATAGTAGGTGGGAGAGAGAAAAGATTGCTAGAAATGGTTAATTCACCACTATGACTTTTTCTTTGGATTCATGGAATGAATCGTGTCATGTGATATGTTGTATTTTTTATACTTATCAAGACTATAAATTCATCTAAATCATCCAAAATATATAAAATAAAAATAATGACATGGTAAATTTACATAGTTCACTATAAAGGGATATATCGAAGGAGAATACAAATGGTGATAAACTGGTGTACCAAAAATCACTTCTCGTTGTATAAAATTAAAATATTTTAGTAAGGATCACTATCAAACTAAGGTTAGCTGCCTCTATCATCTTAGTCCATTTCCATGACATGAGTATCACAATTAGGCTCCACTTGATAACACTGCAAAAGAATTTTAATAAAAAATGATAAGTACTCCTCTATATTGTCACTTGTTTAAGTTGAAAACATCAGCCTTACTATTTTATATAAGCATATCAATATGAAAAAAAACAAGAGAAAAATGAAGGATAAAACCTTACAGTTGAAGTTATATAATCTAGAAATTTGAAACACTTCACTCACCCAATCACAAAAAAAATCCCACCAAACATGAGGAGTAGAATCTAAGGATCGACTACTAGTAAAACCATAGAATCCCAACATGTCCATTACATAAGCAATAACCAGAGAACAACCCAAAAAATTGATGCCACACCCATTACATAATATTCTTCCATAACATGAAACACTACTAGTTTATAATCATGTAAACATATCATTGTGATGTTCCAAATATAAATTACATTAAATATAAATAATGAACTATAATACAAATTTCAACTAATTAAATATATAAGGCATGCATTGAAAAAAATCTTAATAGCATGGGCACTAAATATTAAATTTAATATCCTATTAAACGATTGATATAATGTAATGAATTTGATACATTTACACATTACATGGAATGATAATCATACATTAATAATTTAAAGACACATTGTTTAGGTATTGTGTGCACCAAATCAAAAAATTAATTGTAACCAAATACTAAATAAACAACCATTATTCACATAATTAATAATGAATATCTTAATAATATAATTTTGTCTGAATTCATATATAAAAAATTCAATATCCAATAATTTTAGATGTAATATTTATATGTAAATTGTATGATTTAATATAATTCATATAATGAAGACATTTAAGTTCAATTAAAATTATATATGAACCTATAATGAGATTTAAAAATGATTCTGTTTGATCTTCAAACCATGCGGGTGTTAAAGTCATCAACTAAACAACTGTAACTCATTACATGGAAATCATAATATAAATTTCACATTTCAATTCAAATAAGTTCTTCAAGAGAGAGAGATAGATTGATGAACCAAAGGGGTGATTGATTAAAATAAATATAGTTTCCAACGAATGGTGTTGGAAAAATAGATTAGGGGGGGGGTGAATTGTTACCATATATTGGGGGATATATGAATGATTACCATATTTAAGAGATGATCATATCAAAAGGATAAACCCTATGGTGACAAAGGGAAAGGATGAACCATGTGGAAACAAACTGAAAGGTTGAACCCTGTATTAATAAACTTGAGTGGGATGAACACTATGGTGATGAAATGAAGTTGGATGATTTTGGCAGCATTTTTAGGGTTATAGGGGTGTTAGATTTGGGAATGGACTTCCCACAGTTGGGACTTGGGGTGCCTGTTTCTTCTGTGTATGATATTAATAAAAAATTAAAAATATATATACTAAATTATTACTATTTTTTTGACATTAAATAATTTCTTGTAATGTGTTTATTTAATAGTAAAATATTTTTTAGTAATAATAAATAACAAAAATATAGTCATTTGTCTGTAAGATAATTGTTGGTATCTATATGATATAGTGAAATTTTTAATTTATAATAAATTATTTGTTTGTAAAGGATAGTTAATATTGATCGATATATATGTTAATAAATTTTTTTGTTACTTATAAAGAATAACAACATAATAATACTTCTTTTAGAATTACTCATTATTACCAACAGATATATTATCTGATGAAATATTTATGTTGGTATAGGTCACTTTTTTTGTAGTCTAACCAACTTTAGAGGAGGAAATTAGGGTTCTCATTAGGTCATTTCTAAATTTTTAATAACAAAAAAAATTGACCCCAAAAAATATAATGATTATATTAACTCTTTAAGAATTGAAACTTAGTACAAGGGAGATGAGTTCCATTTTTCAAGTGGTAGGATGAAACACCATGTGAATATGGTTAATAAATATTATATAATTATTATAATATCATATTAAAACAATATAGACCCATTTAAAATTAACAAATGAATTAATAAAGAATTAGTATAATTGTTACAATGAAGAAATAATGGAAGAAAAGTAAGAAACATCTTGAAGTTAAATGCATATAAAAAATTATAGTCATTGGAAATTAAAAATCCCTCAAGTAAAAATTAATTTGAGCACATAGAGGAGATTTACAGAAGATGTGACCAATCAGGTCACTATTTTGAAGAGTTAATGACAACAATTTCAGGGAAACATACTTGTGACCAATTGGGCCTGCATGCTGAAGAATTCATGTCAGTATCAATTCCTAACATATGACAAGTGATGTGAAAATATTGGAAAACATTGAATAACATGACAGAGGGGACCTTTGAAAATGAAAATTTCCTAAAAATAAGTGGAATTGGTATGACTGAAATTGAAGCTCGATAGTTAAAGTAAAGATGTTATGTTTGTTGATGGACTTAAACACAACTTAATGAGTGTTAAATAACTTTGTTATGATGGGAATGAAGTTATATTTATAACCCTATAACATCCAATGTTTCAAATATGGAAAGGTTGTTACTATTAGGGAGAATAAACCAATGATAATTTATTCTAGATTGGCAATCATAGTAACTACTTCTATTTGAGTACTAAAGATGAAAACAAGTTCTGGCACTATAGACTTGGTCATATTGTCTAGTATGAACAAAATATAAAAGGAATATGTTGCAATAAATCTAGAATAACTAAAAAGGAAAGATGAAATTATTTAAAAAACATTCCCAAAAGGGAGGATGGTTAGTGAAAGTCATAAGAAAATTGAAATTCAATCCACCAGACTATTTGAGCTCATACATTCTAACATATATGGGTAGATGATACATCAATAAAAAAGTAAAATATTTCAAAGTTAAGAATAGACAATGGAAGTGAGTACACAAAAAACTCTTTTGAGTCCTACCTGAAGAAACATGGAATTAAACACCAATATAGTGCTCCATACGCTCCTTAGAAAAATGAAGATATGGAAAGGAAAATTATAAGTCTTGTTTATATGGAAAGAATAATGCTTTTTTAATATAGGCTTTTAAAATTATTTGGGAGAGAAGTTGTAAGTACAATTGTACATGTACAAAACAGATGCTTAATATGACCAAAATAAAAAATGAATCCTTGTGAGATGAGGTATAACAAGAATCTTTTAGGGAAATATTTTAAAGTTTTTTGGGAGTCCTTGGTTAATGAAGATAAAAAATCTGGATTTATGAATGTTTTATGAAAATGTATAAGAAGGTATTTTTATGGGAGATTCACCCAATGGAATAAACAATAGATGTCAGAATAAATTATCTACATAAGTTGGTTGATTCCTTTGAAGTAAAAAAGTAATTGAAAATAATCCCACCTTAATGGAAGAAGATTTGAATGGTTTAAAAGAAGACAAAATGACAACTTATAGAGATGTTGAGAAGAAGGAAGATGAATCCTAGCCTATCCTTGGATAGGAAGATTATGATCAGTCCGATGATGATGATAGTAAGACTAAAAGTAAAACACTAAAATTCTAAACATTACAAAAACAATTTGAAGCAGATAATATCATCAGAAGTCAAGCATCTATGGTTTAGACTAGATTGGAGTTGAGGATTGAAAATCAAACATCAATTATCTCATACGTGGAACCATAATTTGTTTTGAAATTAATTCAACATAAAGAATGGTTAAATTCAGTGAATGAAAGAAAATAATGTTATATGAACTAAATGGGTGTTAGGAATCTTAGGGAGAAATTTCAATGAATAAAGATTGGGTATTTTGTAAGGGCTACTCATAGTTAAAAAGGGTTAATTTTGAAGAAACTTTTTCTCTTGTTTTAAGACTTGAAACCATCAAAATGTTTTTGGTTGTTTTTTCTCATCGAAATTAAGAATTTTATTAGATAGATGTTAAGTTAGAATTATTGAATAGAGATATTTAAGAAGAATTTCATGTTGATCATTCCGATGATTTTATACTTAATAATTATGGAACCATGGTATGAAAACCTAAGAAGGATTTATATGGATTGAAGTGGGCCCCTCATACATGGTATTCAAAACTTGATATTTTGAAACATTTGAAATTTTCTAAAAGTTAAGTTGATAGCAGCTTAAATGTAAAATAGATGGGTACAAATACCCTGGTTTTCATTATTTACATTGATGATATAATTAGTGTCGGTAATATGGACAAATTTTTTTCTGAATTTTTATCACCATCATCATTATATTCTTCTTATTCTTCTTCCTCATCCTTCTTGTCACAACCCCCTCCCACCAAAGATTCCCCTCCTGAGCTGGAAATGGTGGAAGGGAGATAATGACCCCCGAGTCCCACCTCCAGTAGGCCCCAGAGTGGAGAATAGCACCAAGGGTATGAGTTTTTCACAAATATGGGAGGCATTACCCTTTTTATTAATTTAAGATTGGGAAATAGGATGAGTCAAACACCATGAAGAAGAAAAGGAACAAGTATAGAAATAGCCCAAAATCAATCCCATATGCATGATTTATAAAATAGTGAAACAAAAATACAAGTACAGAAAATCTCCAAGTACTGTACCAAAAAGTAATGGAAAACAACAAAAGCAACCAACATCAACTCCCCCTGCCTGACTAGTAAGGTCCCACACAGTCCTTGTAGTCCTCCTGAAAACCTGAAAGTAGACGTATAGTGATCATAAAAGTATACTAAGTAGGGAAACCTAAAGCTCTGATGCACAAGTGGGGGAGACATCCTAATGCCCCGTGAGAAAACATAAGAACCAAAACCTAGCAAGGAATCTATCCACCCAGCCTTACCAGTCACACTCACCAAGTAACACAAGTAAATAGAGTATAGTAGTAATGTTATCAAAGAATGGGTACCCCGCACCACCTTCCCACTGGATACTACTCAAGCCCTCACGCCTAACGCTCTGATGCTTCCCCCTATTCCTGATCTAGTGCCGCAACCTGGCCATACGAAGCTCGAGCTAGTGCCACAACCTGGCCATACGAAGCTCATAGTAACCCACCGACACACAATCCTCGGCCATCTCAAATCACATAACGCCGAAACACAATCCTAGGACATAACCATATCTCATCTAGAATACACCTGGGAACATATCACACCTCATCCCGAAGATTCTTGGGAAACATCTGTCGTAACCTGGCCGAAGGAACATGGTCTATAGAACCGGGAAGAGGGAGCACATGGAAGAACATTAACCAGCCATCCTTTGGATGTTTGAGAATCTCACCCCCCATCCCACGGGTGTTCGGCACGTAGTGCTCAACATGGGTGGGGTGTGTAAAGAAATATAAAACATACAGATTTATATAAGTATAACAACCACTCAACCCATCCTAAGGCTTCTACACAAAGATCTAAGCACGTTCCTTGACACTGCTACTTCGAGAGTATACACACAAAAATAAATCCCAAAACCCCATCTAATGTTTTCATGTTTCAACAACTTTAGTTATCAGTTTCTTAACTACCAAGAAACTATCAACAACCAAACTGGAACAAGCGTTCATAAAACATATCCCTGCCATCCACAAATCAAGTTAGGAAAACACAAGAAACACAAACAAGTCCCTTCTTATTAACCAACCAACTCCATTGATTATTATTACCGTTCCATTACCATGACCCACCATTCATTAATGCTTCCACTTTTATTTATTATTCACATCCCATAGTTCATTCACATTCAAACCCATCCCTGCAGCCCTACTGCCAACCACCATAACCAAAATCACACTGAAACCCGTACATCATCATCCATTTCATACCATTTATCATAGCCCCACTGCCCATCACCAACATAGAATTCACACCAACCCACAACCGAGCCAATCGAAGCCCCACTTCTCACTCAATCCACACCAACCCACAAAACACCCCCTTCACATAAATAAACCCTAACCAGCACTCACATGTTTATTATTTCAGTTTTTTCAACCAGGGTGATCACACAAGGGTTCCAAGTATTTAATCAGCCAACATTACGTGACTATCCAATTTCCACATTCAATAAAATTTTCATTCATAAGAAAATCCAGAAGGAGAGGGCAACATTTAATTGCATAAGAAAAGGCCCTCGACGACTATGATTTTTAGTAGGCAGAAGCTCATTCAATTCACAACATAATATCACAGGATATAAATAATGTAACTGCATTCACATACTTCCCATCCCCATTATATAAGCCAGTTATTATCTTTATTAAACCGGTTCAAATGTGTTTAACGTAAAAAAAGGACACCCACCCCGCATGATGCACAATTTAGAGAGACGAAAGTAAGATCCATACTTCAATAGGTTCTGATGTCCTTCTACGAACACGACCACCATGATCACAAGGCTTCTCCCAGAATGACTGCACCCACGAAGGATTTCACAACACCACCTAATTAACAACATAATGAACTCCCTCAACATAGAGATCACATTCCGTAGCATGGAAAGAAAATGAGAGAAGTAGGATAGGAGAGAGAATACCAGAACAGAGGTTTAACATACCTTTTTAGAGTCGTTCGTCAAAGATCGTTGTTTCCGTCAATTATCAGTAGTCTCCTCAGTTGGAAACTATAGAGGGGAAGTTTAAGAAGAGGAAATGGAATAGGGTGTACGGTGTTCTCCTTGTTGACACAATCCCGCAGTCGCTGACGGATCGACGATCGGAGTTCGGATGAAGAAGTTAGAGGAGGAAGACTTCACGATCGTCCAAGAGCGTCGTCGTGCAAAGAAGAAGCGATCAGTCTGGAAATAATCCGTGACCCTTTCTTATATAAGAAAAGAAAAGGTAAAACGGTATGCAGCGTGTATTAATGAATACACGGTGTGACCGTACACCCGTTATGCGTTTTGACAGGTCAACACACGACACGTCACACGGTTTCCATGCGTTTTAATAATATTGATAATTCTATTAATATTTTGTGTTTCATTGACCTAAGGAATGAGTCATGAAATGGTATTCATCATTGGTCTTAAAATGACTGTCTTAATTTCAGGATTACACTACCGCTGACGGTTCATCATTCCGATAACGTATGAAAGAGTTACAATTGAATTAATGTTTTGATAATTATAACAATATTATTATTATTATTATATTATTATTGTTATAACACTTATGGGAGAAGAAGGGAACGCACAATAAGCCTCCTCCCACCATGAGCCTCCCCTCCTTTTTCATTTATTATTATTTATTAAAATATTAAATGAATAATATATAAAATGTATAATTATTAAAGGGGAAATGGGAATTCACGCCTCCCCTCCCCACGCATTTCATTAGCATTCATTTTATTTCTTTTAATTTATGATTATTATAATATATTAATTATTATATAAATTATGTAAAGATAAATGGGGACAAGCTCTTCATCCTTATGCCCATAACAAACCATTTATTATAGAAATTTTATTGAACATTATATAAATCATATAATTAATATCACCACAATATAGGGGTGGAAAGAGATTTTTATGGTAATGCAATCATGCTGCAAGATTTGTGTGCCCCCATTTAATTCCAATTAATTTAAAAATAGTTTCCTTTTTTAAATTAAAACCATTTAATTTAATTATCCCAATATATATACATACATACACACATACATACATTCATATATATATATATATATATTTACATCATCGTTATTATTATTATCTTACATAATAATAACTCACATTTAATATTATTAACGCACCACCTCGCTTCCTCTGTGCATCTTCATTTATTTATTTGAAATAAATACCATGAATCATTTCATTAATTTCTCATTATTATTAATATTATGAATAATATTAATAACACAACACCCATTATTATTATTCAAATTTAATTTCAACAATTTCTCAATTAATAATAAACCACATGTTTCATTTATCAATGTCTAATGGGTCACACACCTTCCCACTTCACATCATTAATAATAATAACACCCATTAAATCATTTATCGTGATTATTATCTTTTTAGTTTAATTAATCACACAATTTATGTCATCATCATTATTATTTAACATATTTTTACGTTATCATCAGTATTAAAAATTATTATTATAACGCGCGTCGTGTTGACCACATCTATTTCAAAAAAGGAATGGACCGGGGGCTCCGGGCCATTACATCAGATACCTCTCAAAACATTCTCATCCTCGAGAATTATAAACCGATCCAGAAGAAAGAATGGATCCAAACAACCACCCCGCAAGATACCTCTCAGGGATCTCGTCATAATAGGAAACAACCGACAACCCTAATTATATGAGTTAGGAATTCCTTCTCCCATATCGAGATGTTATCCGCTTTAGGCGGCACTGACTTGCCTGCACGGGTTTAATCGCATCCACATTAATGCGTCTCGATTAGAAATTAGGTCTTACAACTTCCATATATTAGGATTTTCCAAACTTACACTGCCCCCAACACCATAAAAAACGACAATAAATTTGCCCGAACACATGGCTTGAGGAATTCCTTCTCCCATTTCATGATATTATCCACTTTAGACGGCACTGAATCACCTGCACGAGTTTAATCGCATCCACATTAATGCGTCTTGATTAGGGATCAGGTCCTCCTCTCCCCACATGTTAGGACTCTTCACACACATTTAAAGGAAAGAGGGAAACAACTTAGAATTATAGACTCATGAAAAACAAGGTCCAGGCCCAAAGCATGGGTGAGAATGAGTTTCAACAAAGGAGTGTGATGCTCCATAACATAAACGAGAGAATTTAACTAAAACTGAAAACATCTCTCTTGATCTCCAACCTTTATAGGGTTTTTGCTTCTATTGTGTTCAACTGTCTGTGTCCCACTCCTCTGCCTCTCTATTGACGTCCACCTCCTCGACCATGTCCTGGTTGGGGTCCTTGAGGAACTCCCTTTGGTTGTCCACCACTTGCTCCAACTCCCCTTGGAGGGACTAGAGCTTATTGCTGCTGGAAGGGTTGGGCTAGGAACTGCTGCTGGGGTTGGGGCTGAACCTAGCCAGTCCCTCCATACTGAGTCTAAAAAGGGAAATGTCTGCCAAGATGCCCATGATTCCCACATGCAAAGCACCTAGGTCCCTGGCCCATAGAAAACGAGTGGAAATTGTGAGATTGGTATGGGACCTGCTGAAGTCTGCTCCCTGCCGGTCGAAACTTGGAAGGTCCTATTGCTGGGGATCTACTGATGACCGCATCTTTCTTGGACGAACTTGGGTGACTCCTCTCTCGCAGTGGACCTACTTGCGAGTGTATCCTCTCTATTATCTTCGCCTTCTTCTGTACTTCCAAGTATGTTGGTTAGGTGAAAGGGGTCACCGTGCACCGAATGGAGGGGTGAAGTTCCTCCTCTAAATGTCTGGATTGGGAATCCTCATCCAGAAAAAGATTTGGGGAAAAACGAAGGAGATCCTTGAACTTTACCCCTAGTTCCCGCACTAACATGATTCCTTGTTGGAGAGACAAAAACTCATGCCTCTTCTCGGCCTTCCTCGTTGAGGAATGTAATTACTCATGAAACTCCTCGAAGTTGGCCCATAGAACTTCTGTCTCATTCCCCTCCCCAAGGTAAAGCATCCACCACTGACGCGCCACTCCTCATAGCTGGCTTACTACTAGAGGAACCCAGTACTCTAAAGGAGCCCTGATCTGCCCAAAGGTGATCTCGAGTTCCTCCAACCAACTCTCTGATTCCGTATCTGAAGTGATGCCTTCATACTTCTTCAATATCTGTCACTGGAAAGAACAAAACTTGCGCTGCCACAAGTCGTATTCCTCCTCTCGGTCAATCCTCAGCTGATCGACTGTCTGAATCTACTGGGCCTCGATTGCCCGAGTCACCCAGGAACGACGTACAGGTACCATAACTGTATGGTAAACAAAGAATGCCTAAGCCCAAGTATCAAGGAAAATTTCTCAAGGTTTCATTTTATCATTTTATTTTTATTTCATTCCCAAAACACCCAAATCAAGTAAAAACACAAATCATGATGATGCATGTACATTTCTTAGGGTATCTACCCTGTAATCAACGTAGACTTACTTGGTCGTTTGGTAATCTCAGAGTCCTTGAATCGAATCACAGGGGGCCCTAAAATCCCATGTCCTAGCCGGTATTCCCTGGCCTATGTCACGCACCAAGATCAGCAAACACTGTTTCCCTAACATCCCATGCAATCCTCACCGTGCCAAACTCCAGACTCCATCTTATCTCTCAACCGTCACCACTGATACCATTCTATGACGACCCCCTCCCACCAATGATGCCCCTCTTGAGCCGAAAATGGTGAAAGGGAGATAATGACCCCTGAGTCCCACCTCTAGTAGGCCCCGGAGTGGTGACTAGCACCAAGGGTATGAGTTTTTCACAAATATGGGAGGCATCACCCTTTTTATTAATTTAATATTGGGAAATAGGATGAGTCAAACACCAAGAAGAAGAAAAGGAACAAGTCTAGAAATAGCCCAAAACCAATCCCATATGAATGATTTATACAATAGTGAAACAAAAATAAAATTACAGAAAATCTCCAAGTACATTACCAAAGAGTAAAGAAAACAACAACATCAACCAGCTGCAACTCCCCCTAGCTGACTAGTAAGGTCTCGCACAGTCCCTGTAGTCCTCCTAAAAACATGAAAGCAAACGTGGGGTGAGGATACAATTATACTCAGTAGGGAAACCTAAAGCTCTCATGCACAAGTGGGGGAGACATCCTAATGCCCTGTGAGAAATCAGAAGAAAAAAAACCTAGAAAGGAATCTATCCACCCAGCCTCACTAGTCACACTCACCAAGTAACACAAGTCAATAGAGTATAGTAGTAATGTTATCAAAGTATGGGTACCCCGCACCACCTTCCCACTGGATACTACTCAAGCCCTCATGCCTAACGCTCTGATTTGTCCCCTTATTCCTAAGCTAGTGTCACAACTTGGCCATACGAAGCTCGAGCTAGTGCCACAACCTGGCCATACGAAGCTCATAGTAACTCGCCAAGACACAATCCTCAGCCATCTCAAATCACATCCTACCGGCACACAATCCTCGTCCATAACCACATCTCATCCTGAAGACACCTGGGAACATATCACACCTCATCCCGAAGATTTTTGGGAAACATCTATCGTAACCTGCCCGAAGGAACTTGGTCTATAGAACCTGGAAGAGGGAGCACAGGGAAGAACAGTAACCAGCCATCCTTTGAATGTTTGATAATCTCACCCCCCATCCCATGGGTGTTCAGCACGTAGTTCTCAACATGGGTGGGGTGCGTAAAGAAACATAAAACGTACTGATTTATATAAGTATAACAACCACTCAACCCATCCTAAGGCTTCTACACAAAGATCTGAGCACGTGCCTTGGCACTGCTACTTCGAGAGTATACACACAACAATCAATCCCAAAACCCCATTTAATGTTTTCATGTTTCAACAGTTGTAGTTATCAGTTTCTTAACTACCGGGAAACTATCAACAACCAAACTGGATCAACCGTTCATAAAACAGATCCCTGCCATCCACAAATGAAGTTAGGAAAACACAAGCAACACAAATAAGTCCCTTATTATTAACCAACCAACCCCATTTATTATTATTACCATTCCATTACCATGCCCCACCATTCATTAAATATTCTACTTTTATTCACAACCCATAGTTTGTTCACATTCAAACCCATCCCTACAGCCCCGCTACCAACCACCATAACCACAATCACACCAAAACCCATACATCATCATCCCTTTGATACCATTTATCACAGACCCGCTCCCCATCACAAACATAGCATTCACACCAACCCACAACCAAGCCAACCACAGTCCCACTACTCACCTGATCCACAACAACCCACAAAACACCCCCTTCACATAAATAAACCCTAACCAGCACCCACATGTTTATTATTTCAGTTTGTTCAACCGGGGTGATCACACAAGGGTTCAAGGTATTTAATCAACCAACTTTACGTGATTAACCAATTTCCACATTCAATACAATTTTCAACCATAAGAAAATATAGAAGGAGAGGGCAACATTTAATTGCATAAGAAAATTCCCCCAACAACCATGATTTTCAGTAGGAAGAAGCTCATTCAATTCGCAACATAATATCACAGGATATAAATAATGTAACCGCATTCACAAACATCCCATCCCCATTATATAAGCCTGTTATTATCTTTATTAAACCGTTTAAAATGTGTTTCACGTAAACAAAAAGACACCCACCCCGAATGATGCACAATTTAGAGAGACGAAGGTAAGATACCTACCTCAACAGGTTCTGATGTCCTTCTACGAACACGACCACCATGATCACAAGGCTTCTACCAGAACAACTGCACCCACCAAGGATGTCGCGACACCACCGAATCAACAACATAAGAAAATACCTCAACATGGAGATCACATGCCGTAGCATGGTAAGAAAATATGAGATGTAGGATCGGAAAGAGAATACAAGAAAAGAGGTTTAACATACCTTTTTAGAGTCGTTCGTCATAGACAGCCGTTCCCGTCAATTATCGACAGTCTCCTCAGTTGGAAACTATGGAGGGGAAGTCGAAGAAGAGGGAACAGAACAGGGTTTACAATGTTATCCTCGCTGACAAGATCTCTTAGTCACTGACGGATCGACGATCGGAGTCCAGATGAAGAAGTTAGAGGAGGAAGACTTATCGATCTTCCAAGAGCATCGTCATGCAAAGAAGAAGCGATCGGTCTGGAAATAATCCGCGGCCCTTTCATATATAGGCAAAAAAAATGAAAACAATATGCAGCGTGTATTAATGAATACACAGTGTGACCGTACACCCGTTACGCGTTTTGACTGGTCAACACACGACATGTCACGTGGTTTCCACGCGTTTTAATAATAATGATAATTCTATTAATATTTTGTGTTTCGTTGACCCGAGGCATGAGTCATGAAAAGTTATTCATCATTGGTCTTAAAATGACCATCTTAATTTCCAAATTACACTTCCGCTGACGGTTCGTCATTCCGATAACGTATGAAAGAGTTATAATCGAATTAATGTTTTGATAATTATTACAATAATAATATTATTATAATATTATTGTTATAACACTTATGAGAGAAGAAGGGAACGCACAATCAGCCTCCTCCCACCATTGGACTCCCCTCCTTTTTCATTTGTAATTATTTATTAAACTATTAAATAAATAATATATAAAATGTATAATTATAAAAGGGAAAGGGGAATTCACGCCTCCCCTCCCCATGCATTTCATTAGCATTCATTTTATTTATTTTCATTTATCATTATTATAATATATTAATTATTATATAAATTATATAAAGATACATGGGGCCATGTGCCTCATCCTTATGCCCATAACATACCATTTATTATAGAAATTTTATTAAACATTATATAAAACATATAATTAATATCACCATAATATAGTGGTGGAAAGTGATTTTTACGGTAACGCAATCACGCAGCAAGATTCGTGTGCCCCCATTTAATTCAAATTAATTGAAAAACGGTTTCCTTTATTAAATTAAAACCATTTAATTTAATTATCCGAATATATATACACACATATATATATATATTTATGTCATCGTTATTATTACTATCTTACATAATAATAACTCACATTTAATATTATTAATGCACCACCTCGCTTCCTCTGTGTATCTTCATTTATTTATTTTCAATAAATACTATGACTCATTTCATTAATTTCTCATTATTATTAATATAATGAATAATATTAATAACACAAAAACCATTATTATTATTCAAATTTAATTTCAACAATTACTCAATTAATAATAAAGCACATGTTTCATTTATCAATGTCTAATGGGTCACACACCTTCCCACTTCACATAATTAATAATAATAACACCCATTAAATCATTTTATCATGATTATTCTCTTTTTAGTTTAATTAATCATATAATTTATGTCATCATAATTATTATTTAACATATTTTTACATTATCATCAGTATTAAAAACTATCATTATAACGCGCGTTGTGTTGACCACATCGATTTCAACAAAGGAATGGACCATGGGGTCCGGGCCATTACCCTTCTCCTCCTCGCCATCATCTTCATCAGATTTAGATCTACTCTATCTTTTCTTCTCTAGGACCTTTAGTTTCATCTTCATCACTTATTACTAATTTTTCTATTTTATGAAGTCTCCTAGGAGGACTAAGAGCTCCATATGTAATATGTGGAGAGTCATTAGAGAGATCTAGATCACTACCCTCATAAAAACGATAAGTCTCTTCCTCAAATTTGGAGGTACCAACTTCCGTTTCCTCATCCAAATGCTCCACTATCTCATCTGGTTCTAAACCAGGATCAACAAGGTCTTTTGGCCTTAAAGGATGGTCTATAGGGTTGAAGTCAATATAGATTTTTTCACCATCATCTATCCACTACTTTTTCTAAGGGTTCCAGATGATATTAAACCTTGAACAAATCTATTTTGAGATACAAAAATCACTACATTTTCCAAATAACTCTTCATCATCTGAAACTAACCCTTCTGTAACATAGCTGAAATAATCTTGGGATAAATAAGGGAATTATATTGTTAAGTAGGCATGATAATTTTAGAAATGTAAACCGTAAGATACCTACACATATTGATCTTATGTCCTCTTTTCATAATACTTATTAGATAGACATCCAGATACCTTAGAGTAGCTAAATCATCCTTTCATGGGAAAAACATATATTGAATAAATTTAAACAACAATCTACATTACCCATCTAACTTAGAACCTACTAGTCTTGTTATTGTATCAACATTTAGTTCAGCTAAAGCATCTTCATAAATAGACATGTCAATAACTTTAGAAACATTTCCTTGATAGTTATCATATACACCTTTATGTAGAACACCAAAATAACTTGCCCAATTTTTGAGGAAAAAGCTATTATGTGACCATTGATTCTTATTCTCATCCAATATTCTTCTTCATCATTAAAACCAAACTCAACATATTGAAAAAACTTGTAAAGTATATTATTATTAACGAGTCTATTATTTGAAGAGAATCAATCTAACCAACCTTGGTTCTGAAGTAAATTGAGCACCGATGACTTACTCAAAAAACCCCATTCAACTTTAACTTCCTTTTCAGGTACTACAACTCTTTTTGACAGCTCAGGATTTACTGAATCTATAACAACTCGACTACTAGATTTTAATTTCTTATTCTTAGTAGGATGCGACTCATCTGGAGAATACATTGAGGGTCTGTTTACTTTGACCATGCAGATAGGTTTGGTTTGCATGGTCATAGGTGAAGGGAAGGTCGTAAGGTTGAGGTTTGGGAGACAAAGGGTCGCACTGGGCTTGAGAGTAAAGAAAGGCATGATAAAATATGTGTGTTGTAATTAGAAAAATATCTATTTTATATAATTTTGGATTTAAGTATTCAAAAAATTGAAATCAAAATAATACTTGAAAAATAAAATTTGAAAAATAGGGAATAATCAAAATGGATTAAAAATAAAATAAACTGTAAGAATAAAAATACTGGAAGTTCAACAATTTAGAAGCCAGAAATTTGTAAAGGAGAAAACCCAATGGTGTGATGTTCACAATGGTGAGACAACCACAATGGTGAGATAACCGCAACAGTGTGTCATACCCAATAGTGTGTCATACCCAATGGTGTATCATATCCAATAGTGTGTCATACTCAAAGGTGTTTCATAACCAATGGTGTGTTATGATAAAATTATACTAAATCAAAATTAATTATACCTAGATCATGTTTGATGTAATTCATTCTCCTTGAATTCAAAGGTTTTTTAAATATATCAATCAACTGATGTTCTATACCAATGTATTCAAGAGTGATATCACCTTTTTGAAAATGATCTCTCAAGAAGTTATGTCTTACATTAATATGTTTTGTTAAAGAGTGTGATAAAAGATTATTATAAATATTTATATCACTTGTATTGTCACAATTTATGGGGTCATGTTTGAATTGATATCCATAGTCTAGAAATGTGTGTTTCATCCATAAAATTTGTGCACAACAGCCACCTATATCTATGTATTCATCGTTATCAGTTGACAATGCAACAAAATTTTGTTTCTTAATACTCTAAGAATCTAGATACTTTCCTAAAAAGTGACATGTTCCAGAGGTTATTTTTCCATTTAAATTAAATCCACCAAAATCTACATCTGAATTAATAGAAAAATCAAATGATTATCCTCTTGGGTAAAAAAATCCCAAATTGGTAGTATATTTGTGGTATTTGAAATTTCTTTTGACAGAAACCAAGTGCGAATCTTTTGGATTAGCTTGAAAATGAGCACACACACACACAAACTAAACATAATATCAGGTAAACTGATAATTAATTAGAGAAGATTTTAAATCGTACCTCTATAACTGGTTTGATCCAATGGTTTCCCAATTTCACGAGGATTCAATTTATAGGTAGTACTCATAGGAGTATCAGTACTCTGAGTGTTATCTATGTTAAAATGTTTCAAAATATACTTTTTATATTTAATTTTATTTAAAATAATTCCTTTTTTATTTTTAAAAATCTAAAAACCAATAAAGAACTTGAGTTCACCCATCAAACTCATTTCAAATTCATTTTCACCATTTTTGAAAAAGTAGTACAAAGATAATTTCTTGAAGATCTAAAGATAATACCGCCTACATAAATTTGAACTAATAAATATTTTTAAATTCATTTTATAAAAAGGATAGGATCAACTATACCTTTTGAAAATCCTTTTAAATTAGGAAAAGTGTTGATCCTATCATACCAAGCTCCAAGAGCCTATTTCAAACCATATACAACTTTAGTTAATTTTAAAACT
The DNA here is from genome assembly GCA_963277665.1 of Viscum album. Lineage (NCBI taxonomy): Eukaryota > Viridiplantae > Streptophyta > Magnoliopsida > Santalales > Viscaceae > Viscum > Viscum album. The sequence goes on from OY728155.1 coordinate 532,174,939, forward strand.
CTATTCAAAAAATTGAGATTTTCAAAACTAAGGGGTTGTTCTACAAAAACCTCCTCAACTATATTCCCATTAATAAATTCACTCTTGAAATCCATTTAATAAATTTTGAAATATAGACGTGATGCATATGAAAGCATTATTATAATTGATTCAAGTCTATCTATTGGTGAAAACATTTCTTCATAATCTATTCCTTCTTCTTTACTATAACCATATGCAACTAGTCTCGCCTTACTGTTGTGCCTAACTCATCTACCTTGTTCCTAAACACTCATTTAGTGCCTACAGTTAAGGTTTCCTTAGGTCTATATCATACTCTATTTATTTTAAATTGATTTAATTCTTCTTGCATTACCATCACCCAGAATTCAACATTAATGAATTCATTGTCTTTATTTGGTACAAAATCTAAACTTAAGGGTTCTAACAGTTCTAGAAAAAGTAGGGTTGGCCACTTTAGGTTCTTCTACATGTTCAAGTTCTAAAAGTTCTAAATTTTTTCAGAACCGGATGATTTTTGATTGTTTAGTAGCAGAATATAAAGGTTTAGAATTTAAGTTCAAAGTTAACAAATCATCCTCAAGATTTTCTAAAACAGTTTTGAGATCATGTGGATCTGTTTTATAAAATTTGACATGGATAGATTCTTCCATTGTCTTAGTCCTTTTATTAAAAAATCTACAGGTTTTACTGAAAATTGAATAACCCATAAAAATTCGTTCATCACTCTTGGAAGAAAATTTGTCCAAATTATCCTTAGTATTAAGAATAAAGACTTTGCAACAAAAAATGCTAATGTAATTTACCTTTGTCTTCTTGTTGTTTCAAATATCATAAGGTTTGTTCTTCAGGATAGGTCTAATTAAAACTCGATTTATTATGTATCAAGTTATGTTGATATGATATACCAAAAAATAGATAGGTAAGTCATATTCATTTAGCATATTTTGAGAAATATCTTGTAGGGTTCTATTCATTCTCTCAACAACTCTATTCCGATGAGGGGTCCTAGGAGTAGAGAAGTTATGACTATAACCATTTTATGAGAAAAAATATTCAAAGTATTTTTTTTAAAACTCAGAGCCATGGTAACTTATTAGGATCTTAATCCTAAGTCCACTTATGTTCTCTATAGATCTAGAATACTTGGTGAAATATGACCAAGCTTCACTTTTGTGAGATAAAAAGAACACCCAAGTATGCCTAAATAATTCATCTACAAGTTCATAGAAATAGTGATTCCCATTTAAACTATAAACTCTAGATGGTCCAAAAAAATCCATATGAACTAATTCAAAAGGCTGAGAAGTTACACTTCTTTAGTTTAAAATAAATCTTGTATTGTTGCCCTTTTTGATAGGGGATACATACTTTGTCATTTAGAAACTCTAGTTTAGGTAGATCCTTGACTAACCCTTTCCTAGTAATCTTCATGAGTGATTGAATATTGCAGTATCCTAGTCTCTTATGCTAAAGCTAAGATTCTTTGTGAAAGACACTCAAGCAGGAAACATTTTGAGAAATTAAAGAATTAAGATCAACAGTATAAACATTTTTATTCTTTAAGGTAGTAAAAAATAAAGCATATTTTGAATCAAAAAAATTACATGCAATGATCTCAAATTTGACATGAAATCCATCATCACATAATTGTGAGATAATAAGAAAGTTAAATTTCAAATAATCAATAAACAATAATTTATAAATCAAAACAGAATTATTGTTACCAATCTGGCCAAGGCCAATTATTTTCAATTTTGAATTGTCACCAAAGGTGACATGACCTCAATCAACCTTAAAAAGGCTATTAAAGAAAGAATAGTCTCATGTCATATGTCTTGAACATCTGTTGTCCAAGTACCATATAATCTTATAGGAGGTCTTCAAATAGTTTTACTACAGAACAGAATTTATACAAGGAATGACTTTGGTACCGAGATTTGTTTGGGTCCAGAAGTGTTAGTAATTAATGTTTTAGGAAACCACATTTGTTTGATATGTTTATTATAAAAATATTTAATACTTCTTGAAATAAAGAATTTGGTAGGTCCTCTAGTAAAATATGTAGTAGCAGAAAGTTTAGGCTTTTACTTAGGTATAAAAGTACTCTTTATTACTCTCCTCTGTTTATGTTGATATCTTAGAACTGTAACGTATTTAGGTGAAAATTGTTTTCCTAAAATCCGTGTAAGAGTTTCTATATTATTAGTGAATTTTTCCAAGTCTTTTTTTATTTTATCATTTTAAAGTTTAAGTTCAGTATTCTCTTTCAACAGTTAGCATTATTTTCTTTTTCAACAGATAGATCAGATTTAATGTTTGCAGATAAAGAATGTTGTCTCTTAAGAAATTTGTACTTATCCTTAATTTCTTTAAAAGTATCTTTCATCATAAAAAAATATTTAAAAATTTATTCCTTAGTCATATCATACTCATTATTTTCATTCTCATAATTATTAGAAATATGTACAGATGATACAATAGATACCTCAATGACTTTTGTCATAAAGAACATATTGAATCTATCATATTTTTCTTCAGGAGTAGAGTCAGAATCACTGAAGCTATCCTCAGAAGCACTCCATGTTGCCTTCATTTCTTTCATGTACCTTTTATATTTTTCATCATATCTATTTTTTAATTTAATTTTGTACATTCTGCTTTCATGTGTCCTTTACTTTTACACTCATATCAAGTAACTTCATGTGTGATGTCATCCTTCTTCCAGACTCCTTTATAATTGCATTTAGTGTCATATTTTCCTTTATATTTTATCTTTTTGAAAAAACATTTCTGTCTATAAAATTTGATGAACCTTCTAGCAAGGTGGGATATCTCCACATCACCGTCATAATATGATTCACTATCACTCGAACTTTCATCCATTATCTTTTATTTAGATACAGTAGTCTTAAAGGCTATAGATTCTCTTTATATATTCATCATCTTATCTATTGACCTTTAAATATTCTTTATACGTCATCAGTTTACCAATCAATTCTTTGATAGGTATATTGCTAATATCACATGACTCTCTAATTGACACAAATGTGTCTCTCCATTTTTTAGGTAAACATCTAAGTAGTCGCATGATCTGGTCCTTATTGAATACAATATTCTAAAATGAGCTCATTGTATTCACAATATCATTAAACATGAGTTATATGTCAAAAATAGGTTTATTAGTCTTCAACATAAAGTTATCATACTTAATAGTGTATGTGTTAAGCCTCATCTCCTTAACATTAGTTATTCCCTCATGTGAAACAGATAAAGTATCCCAAATTTCATATGCAGTTTTATAGACTGATATTCTATTAAATTATTAATGTCCTAAAAAATAGTAAAGGGATTCATTTTTTTACAATTATTATTGTAAGAACTCTTAGTAGCATCATCCCAATACTTTATAGCAGTTTAAATTCTGAATCTCATACTCTCAATGTGCATTTTCATTTTGATTTTCCATTGAGCATAATTGTTACCATTGAAAAAGGGAGGTATGTTAGTAGCATAACCTACTTATCTAGAATCTATTTAACGAATTAAATTTAGAAATTATAGAAATTTAAGATCATTAAAGATTAATTAAAATTATAGTTAAAAATATTTGAAAACTTTAATACCAAAGAAAATAGCTTTTGATACCAATTGTTGGTGGAAGTGAGTATCTAAGAGGGGGGTTAATTGAGTACCTAATAAAAATTTCTATTAAAAATGGATTAAAATAGATTCCAAAAATTAATTTAAAACCAACCTAGTTAACCAAAACAATAGATCATTATAAATTTCAATATTTCAAAAGATTTCATAGAGGATTGATTAGGTCTCAGGTAAATAATATACGATATTACTTAATCCTTTGAAATAAATATACATAATTAAAATCTTATAAAAACACTAATTAAGGTTAACTATAAAAGTATTAAATTTTTTTATAATTTAGAACAATTTTTAGTTTTAAATAATAGATTCAAAATAAAACAAAATAAAACAAGCAGCGGAATTTTGAATTCAAAAGGTTGAGTCTCATGTTGAGACTTAGTCCTCTTCACTTGGTGATCACCCACAACTAAACAGTTTATATAAATAAATAGTTTGATCCATAACCTGAATCATGTTTTACAAAATTATACCAACTTTTTAGACCAAAGAGGGCCTCTTCCATAGTTTTCATGGGAAAAAATACAAAATGTCACACAGGACCTCTACCACAGTTTTAGTGGGAAAAAAAATAAAGAAAGGTTGAGAATATATCTATGTATCTTCCAGTTTAATACAGGAGATAGTATGTGTATATAAAATAGAGTATAACAAACACTTATTGTAATGTAATAAAAATAAATATATTGAGAAGTTCAAATTTGTAATGGGATATAAATGCTCAGTATGTTAGGATTTCCAACTTCTGACTCCTTGAAATTAATTTAAAATGTATCTCGAGTCAAACTTCTAAAAACTGGTGTATAATAAAGTATCATAGACTCATATTCTTGAGTATAGTAAGACACTGGATGTGTATTTTTCTTTAGCTTCCTCTGTCGAGTGTAGTCATGTAAGTTCTTGCAATGATCTATAACCCTCATTTCGTGTACAGGTTTCATCTTGTTCCTCTTTTAGTGCATCACCTTTGTGTGCATCACTCTATTGCATGAGGGAGTCTATTTCTATTTTTATTAGTAGCATGAATGAGTATCCATATGATCATCTAGATATTCTACATCCTCATACTTAGGGATGACACATCCTTTAATGCATTCTTTTGATCCATTAAGAAATAATAAATAAAATAACACTCGACATTAAATTCAATAATAAAACTGTCAGAGAAATTAATTCAAAATAAATTAAAACATCAGCGGTGAGTCCTAGAATAGGGAAATTACTTTGGTGGTGTGTCTTTTTAATAATGAATCTCTATAGAGGTGTATATGTCTGGCAATGGTGTCACATTGTTGGCAGTGACTTATACCGGTGATGTGACATTTTATACTTTGCCACAATTCTAAGCTGGCGGTGAGTAATCGTTCTGGAGGTGAATCCTATGATAGTAGTTCAGTCTGATGGTGACTCATACTTTACCAATTTTCTGATTCACCGGTATGATGTAACTAATAGTGTTTTATTCCATACTTTTCTAAATTTACACTCTGGCGGTATGATATCCTTGTTGGTGTCTCAAGACGACTGTGTGACTTTGTTAACGATTTATCATTCTTTGTAAAAATTCAATCTCAGTGATGAATCATTATTAATGATTAATCATAATAAAAAATGAATCTTCCTTGGTGGTGACTCATCTTGATTTTGTCTCAACCTCAACAGTGAGTAATACTTAGCGAAATCTTTTCAGTTAGCGACATAATATAAAATGCTAACAAAAAACTTGAAACTAGTTCATATAATTAGAAACATGATTTTGTGATCATTAAAATAAAGAAGTCAATATATATATATATATATTATATATTCAACCAAATGTTTTTACATTCATCCAATAATTTTTATAGACATAAAATAAGAACAAATACAATTTTTAGCATGAAAAGCTATATTTTTCTAAAAGACAGTTTTGCCAACTTTTAAAGGAGGACTTGTTTTAAAAATAAATTTTGAAAATTTTATAAATTTTATTTGACAAAATAAACTTTATTTTTGAAATTGGGATATAAAAATTTTATTTATCTAATTTTTGGGTATTTTTTTGAGAAGTTTCATTTTTTTAATGAATAGTGATACATACTGAATTTTAATTGAAAACTACATTTTCATCAAAATAATTCATAATTTTTAATTAAATTTTGAATTGGTTTTAAAGTAAAAATAGTTCAATTGTACATATATTAATCCAATTTAGGTCATTGAATTAATTTTCATATTTAATTTAGATTTAAAAACTTAGTAAACTTTTGAAAAGTTTCACTTTAAATACCTGCTTTCTTATCCTATCTGTGGGATTGATTTTAAATTAATTTTTACAACTTATGAGAATTAAATTTTTAAAAATGGATTACATATTTAGAATAATAATAATATATAATTTATAATAATTTCAACTTAGTTTTTGGCCAAAAATATTAGTGAAAGCAATTAAAATTAATTATAATGATTAAGGTAAAAACGAGTTTACTTAGTGGTTCTACTTTAAACTTAAGGGACACAATAAACTAAAAACTATTCAAATACCCATTAGTTGGACATATTTCGACCATTTAACCTATAGTCTCTAATTTTTTGTGTTATTAAGCCTCTTTTTATGTAAAAATGTGGGTACACATAACATTCTTTTTAAAAATATCACAAGTCCACTCCCTCAATTATAAAAGGCCACCACCTCTTCCCCTCTCTTCACACCTATCAAGAATTTTTGTTCTTCCAAACCCTACCAAAATAAACCCCCAACATCACTCATCTCATCCTAGAAGCCTCAATTTAGATATAAATTAAACCAAGTAAGTCCTTTGGTGCAAACCAAAAAGAGTTACCCGAATAAAAGGTAACATTCTTCAATGACCACTTTTGTTTTATTTATTTCTCCAAACCTTCAATTATTTTTATATCATTATTATTTAATAACCTCATAATATTCAATATAATGAGATTTTATGTTAAGGGTGTGACCTATAACTTCCCAAACATCCTTCAAATAGGATATGTAGTCATCATTCGTGTATATAGTGGACTACCGCTTCACGAACCGATGTCATTCATTTTTCCATTGCCACATCTCAAGGTTGGAAATAATGATAAACATACTATTTTTATATGATATATATGATATATATGATGTATAATCATTTGGAATTATTATATAACACATACATTTATTCTTTCCATTTTTTGGGAATACAATAACATCACTTATGGATATGTGGACTACCATCTCCTCAAAGCAATATGGGTGTCCATGGGTTAGGTAGGGTCAGTTCGAGGCTATTTTTTGACCCGCCCCAATCAAAAAATGTTGATTCAGGTCATATACGTCATAAGAATCTGATTCGACCCTACTCGACCCATTGAGGGTTGGGTACACGATGAATAGTTGATCAACCCGACCCAACCCAACTCATTGTGGGTTGGGTCAGGTTTGGTTGGGTTCATCAGGAGACCAGACCAACCCAACCACTTTAATTTCATATAGAGTTTAAATAAATAGGAAAATGGATGTTCATTAATCATTTCATGATATTTTTTATGAGAAAATTACTTTAGACAATACATCTATCTTGGAATATCTAGATGATGAATTTGAAAAATATAATCTGAATGGTTCTAAACATTTATTAAGGTTAATCAAGAGAATAATAATATTAGTTTAAGGGGAGCCTGTGAATTTTAAACCTAATGTGTTGAAGTTATAGAGTAAACACACTCTAAAAAAGTGATTGTAAATGTTAATTCTATAACAAAAAACTATAAATATACTACAAATCACAAGTGGGAATCCTAAATTCATTTCATTGAATGTATAAAATGATGTGCCAAAAGCTTTAAAGAACCCCATATTGGTGCCAAAAATGCTTTAGGAATTAAATTACATTCCAAGGAAATAAGGGAGCTAGTACGAAATTTGGATAATAAACAACTCATTATCACTTCATAGATGTTCAAGAACATGTCAATTGAATCTGGAATGTTTATGACAAATAAGTAAAGATAGTTTCTCAACTCTATATCTAGGTAGAAGGAATTTATAATGTTAGAATTTTTTACTTTTTACAGATTGAAAAAAATAAAATTACTACTATTTATGGTGGTACACAAGTTATTTTAGCTTCACCAAATATATATATAGATTGTATTTAATAATTTATTCATTTATTAGAATATATTTGTTAGAAACCCACCAATAGTTTTGTATCATAAAAAGTATCATTCTATATTAAGGATTTCAAAGGAATTATGTGAACTTAAGAAATACCCCATGCATGGTAATAAAAATTATGTTTATTTTGTTTGTAGAACCTCTTTGAGAAAGGTAATATGGATCTAATATTGATTATTAATAAGTATTCAATGGATATTATGATTGTTCAGTTATATGTAGTTGATATTATACTTTGATAACATATTCAATCAATATGTATCTTCTTTTTGAACCTAATGAATTGTGATTTTGAGATGATCTCTAGGGGTAACTCAAATATTTTTCATGATTATATATATATGTATTAAATGGATAATGGAACCTTTATGAATAAATGTTTATACTATAATGACATGCTAAAAGTATTTGGATTTAACACAAAAAACATCATGATAACTTTAATTTTTACATGATGTAAATTGGATAATGATAATGTTAGAAAATAAATTGACCATAAGGCATACCAAAAAATGATAGGATGTCACATTTATATGACTGTAAGCAATCTATAATTAATGTTTAGTTATTTCATGTGTTCAACATTATATATATATTTAAAAAAATCACATTTAATTTCATATATAAATAGGATATAGACCCTTCCAGATATGTCATACTGATTTCCTACCTAAAAATACAAGAAAACGACTGCAATAGTAAGAGAAATGCAAAAAAATGTAAATGAATTTCAAGAGAATAACTACACAATCAATAAAAGAACAAAACTAATCAGATAACCAAAATGTAAATGAATTTAAATAAGTAATCCTTGAATAAAATTGGAAATTTAAAAAATCTAATTCAAATTACCTGAGAATAACTAGAAGCTAACTACTACAATAATGCAGTAGGATGAAATTCTAGTTACCATTATCAATAATTAAACAAATGAACCTAAGAAGATGAATGCACCAGACTTTGAGTTTTTAAGGGTGGTTGTAGGATTAGAGTCACTTGGTGTATGAACTTCCATGAATGAATGGCTAGCTTGATAGGCTGGTTGAAAAATACTCCCACACACTAAAGTCTCTATCCATGGTAGTGGCACACCCATGGTAGAAGAAGAACGACTAGGTTATGAGTGACATGGGATAATCAACACAACGATAGTAGTAAAGGGGGAATATAAGAAGAAAAAAATGATAAAAAAGAAAGAAATACTTACATAGACACCAAAGTGTGTGCACGAATCCAGGAGGGGGAGGAGGAGGAGGTGATACATGCAACATTTTCTTGATCATTGGTAAGGGAAGGTCAAGGAAGGATGCATGTGAGGAGGGCAGATAGGTGGGTGAGTGAATTAATTGTGATGCCACTACCATTACCTACTACGATCCAATAACATGAAACACTACTAGTTTATAATCATTTAAACATATCATTGTGAAGTTCCAAATATAAATGAAATTAAATATAGATAATCAACTGTAGAACACATTTCAACTAATTAAATCTATAAGGCATGCATTGAAAAAACTCTTAATAGAATGGGCACTAAATATTAAATTTAAAATCCTATTAAATGATTGATAAAATAAAATTAATCTAATGTATTTACACATCACAAGGAATGATAATGATACATTAATAATGGAAAGACACATCATTTAGGCATTACATGCACCAAATAAAAAAAGTAATTGTAACAAAATACTAAATAAACAACCATTATTCACATAATCAAGAATGAATCTCCTAATAAGATGATTTTGGGTGAATTCATATATAAAACATTCAATATCCAATAATTTCATATGTAAAATTTCTATGTGAATTTTATGAATTACTATAATTCATAAAATATATATGTTTAAGTAATTTAAATTACATCTGAACCCATAATAAAACTTAAAAAGGAGTCTTTTCAATCAACAAACCACGTGGGTGTTATTAAATAAACATTTGTAGCCCGGAATGGGGAAATCATAATAGAAATTTCACAATTCACTTCTAATAAGTTCTTCAAGAGAGATCAAGATCAATGAAACAAAGGGGCGATTAATTAAAAGAAATCTAGATGACAAAGAATATGCGGCAACAAACCAAGTAGGGGGGGTGAATGGTTACCAGATATTGGGGGCGTATGAATGATTACCAGATTTGGTGGAAGAGCATTGTGGAGATGAATTGAAAGGACGAACCCTGTGGCAATAATGGGAAAGGATGAATCATGTGGCAAAAAACTGAAATGTTGAACCCTATGGAAATGAACAGGAGTGGGATAAACACTGTGGTGATGAACATAGGTAATATTTCTTTAGTATTTTTAGGGTTATTGGGGTATCAAATTTGGGAATGGACTTCCCAAGGTTGGGACATTAGGGAGTCTGTTTCTTATGAGGATGAATATATATATATATATATATATTAAATTATTAGTAAAATATTTTTTATGTTGAATAATTTCTTGTAATGTGATTATTTAATAGTAAAATAATTTTTAGTAATAATAAATAACAAAAATATATTCATTTGTTGGTAAGATATTTGTTGGTATCCATATGATGTAGTGAAAATTTTAATTTATAATATATTATTTTTTGGTATAGGATATTTAATATTGAAATATGTATATGTTAATGAGAGTTGTTGGTACTTAAAAATAATAACTAATCATTTTTACATATATATTATCTGACATAAAATTTCTGTTGGTATAGTTCACTTTTTTTGTATTGCAATTGGATTCAAAGGCGATTAGGGTTCTCATGAGGTCATTTCCTATTTTTTTAATAATAAAATAAAATAAAATAATAACAATAATAAATTGACCACAAAAAATATTATGATTATAATAACTCTTTCAGAAATGAAACTGTGTCCAAGGGAGATGAGTTCCATTTTTCAAGTGGTAGGATGACACATGAATATGGTTAATAATATTATATAATTATTATAATATCATATTAAAAAAATAGAGACAGATTTAAAATTAAAAAATTAATGAATGGAGAATTAATATAACTCTTATAGTGAATACTAATATTTAATTGTTTAATTATGAATTTTTTATTTAAAAAAACTAATATGTGATAGAATCATATATAGTAAAAATATATTTTTTAAAATTAGGCCTTTGTGTAAGCCTGCACCCACACGTACTCAACCTACCCTAGGCTGCACCTGCGTAGACTCAACCTACATTGGCCCTCACTCTTAAAGGTCAAAAGTTTTAGGCTCGAAATACCCCGTATCTATGGATCCTGTAGTCCATGGATCCATTTTTCATTACTAACCACTATAGAAGATCAAGGTTCAATTAATATTGTTGGATTTGTGGGATATTTTGACACAAAGCATAAAACTATTGGCACAACATGTCACTCTCTAGGAGTAGACATAAATTTAGGGGGAGAAACAATTGAAGAAAATAAATAAACATCTTGAAGATAATGGTTGGTAAAAAATTAAAGTCACCAGAAATAAAAAATCCAAGGAAAAATCAATTTGACTACCTAGAGGATATCTGCAGAAGATGTGACCAACATGTCGCTATTCTGAAGAGTGAATGACAAAAATTCCAGGGCAAGTTCATTTTGACCAATTAGGTCACCATGCTGAAGAATTTATGTCAGCGGTCATTCCTCACATATGACAGGTAATGTGAAAATCTTGGAAAACACTGAAGAACATGATAGAGGATAAATCACCTTTGAAAATGATAATTTCTTAAAAACAAGAGGAATTAGTACGAATTAAATTGAATATTATAAGTTAAAGGAAGTTATGTTTCTTGATGGACTTAAACACAAATTAAAGAGTGTTAACCCACTATTTTATGATGGGAATAAAGTTATCCTTTAGAAAATATCCATGGAATTAAACACTAGTATAATGCTCCGTACTCTCCTCAACAAAATTGAGTTATGGAAAGGGAAAGCATAAGTCTTGTTGATATGGGAAGAAGCATGGTCATTGAATATAGACATTAAAAATTCTTATGTAGAGAATATTTAAGTATAATTCTATATGTAAAAAACAGATTCTTAATACAACCATAATAAAAATTGGATCCCTGTGAGATGCGGTATAACAAGAAGCCTTTAGTGAAATATTTTAATGTTTTTGGGAGTCCTGGGTTAATGGAGATAAAAAAATCCAGATTTAGGAAAGTTTGATGAAAATTCAGAAGAAGGTATTTTCATTGGAGATTCACCATATAGAATAAGATATAGATTTTATAGTAAATGGCTACATAATTTGGTTGATTTATATGAAGTAAAAATTATTTTAAAATAAGTCCACCTTAAAGGAAGCAGTTGAAGAAGTTGTGGATGGTTTAAAAGAATATAGAATGACAGCTTCTGGAGAAGTTGAAAAGAAGGAAATGCTTTGACCCTATTTGTTTACAGACATATTCCAATCAGTTCAATGATGAGGAGAGTAAGATTGAAAATAAAACACTAAATTTAAAAAAATTACAAAAACAGGTTGATTCAGACAATATCATCGAAAGTCAAGCAGCTCTGGTTCATAACATATGGGAGATGAGTCTTGAAAATCAACCATCACTTATCTCACAGGTGGAACCACAATCCATTTTGAAAATATTTCAACATAAATAATGTTTAAATGCAATGAATGAAATGAAATAATGTTATAGAAACTAAATGGGCATTAATAAATACTCAAAGGGAGAAATTTCAAGGAATAAAGTTTGGGTAGTTTTCAAGGGATAATAACATGTAAAAAGGGTTGATTTTGAAGAAACTTTTACTCTTTTTATAATACTTGAAACCATCAAAATGTTTTTGGTTTTTGATTCTCATCAAAATTACAAAGTTCATTAGATAGATGTTAATCCAATATTATTGAATAGAGAGATTAAATAAGAATTTTATGTTGAGTAGACCGATGAGTTTATAATTAATAATGATGGAATTGTGGTATGAAAAATAAATAAGGAATTATATGGGTTGAAGTGGGGCCCTCATACCTGGTATTCAAAACTTGATAGTTAGAAATAGTTGAACTTTTTGAAAATATAAGTTCATAGAAACTCATAAGTGAAAAAGATGGGTAAAAATACCCTGATTTTCATTGTTTACGTTGATGATATAATTTGTGTTGGTAATGGGGAAAAACATGAGAAGAATTTACTGAATAGATGAAAATGAACTTTGAGATATCAATGTTCAGAGATTTAAATTTTTTTCTTAGACTACAAGTTCAATAGTAATGAAGATACATCTTCATTTCACAAGAAAAGTATGCCAAGGAATAATTAAATAAATTTGGAAAGGAATAATCAAAGTTAGTACACCCATTTTTGTTGGTGTGAAATGATCAAATATAAAACTAGCAAAAATGTGAATCAAAAGGAAATTTGAAAGTTAATTTGAAGTTTAATTTATTTTGGTGCATCAAGACTGGACATCCTATATGTAGTAACTTTTTAGGAACATAAAATTATGGTTTGATGTATATAAGTAATGATTTTAACTTACATTGTTTTGCTGATGATTCTTGGTCTGGAGATTTTCATGATTGAAAATCAACATCAAGAGAAACTTTCTATTTGGGAGAAAGCTGTGTGAGTTGGGAATAGTAAAAAAAAGTTCGGTTACTTTAAGTAAAATAGAAGAAGAAAATTTTTTCATCACCCATTCATATACATGAATGATTTGGATGAATGTTCAACTAGAATATTTGAGGATGAATATTAAAAATCAACTAAAAATTATTTGGGATAATCAGAGTGCAATTGATCTCTATAAAAATTCATTACAAGATTCCAAATTCAATCACATTGATATTAAGTATCATTTTATCAAGGAAATAGTTTCTAGTAGAGAATTAAAGCTCGATTATATCTCAATGAAAGATCAAATTGTGGATGTATTCACAAAATCTATCTCAAGAAAAATATTTGAGGAATTGAAGATGGAAATTCTTGTTTAACCTCCAATACTCAAGGAAATTTTTAAGGCACTCATTTTTTTGGGGATTTTGTTGCAAAAGGGGGAGAAAAAGTATGCCATAAATCTGTAATTTATCTTTTGTGAATCTGAAGTTGGTGTTATCATAGAAAGGATTAAGAGTTCAAAAAGTTAAACTTTTGGAAGATGCTTGAAGAAAAGTGCATCAATATCATAACCAAATTTTTTTATCACTGATAGTTGAAATTACTTGAAAAACATTTCTCAATTTAGTAATATTAAGTCTGGATACCTATCTATGAGAAAAGTTGTGGTTTGATGGAAAATTAATATCAACTGAACTAAAGGGTTGTAGATGTTATTGGTGTCAAGAAATCCAATGAGGGAGTTAGGATAAAACCTAATTCCTAAATACTATCAAGGTAAGTTAATAGAAGATCAAACAAAAATAGTAAAAACATTAGAATGATGATTTTTTCTTTTGAAGAATTTGAACATGAAGAATATCCGAAGTGTTCAAATTATGACGATGAGTGGTGAAGAAATTTCTTAGAGTATACTATGAAACACGCGATGTTCATAGAATGATAAAGTCTAATGATGAGTTCATTAGAAGAAACATATGTATTGCTGAGCAGTGAAGACAAATTCTATTTTTGGAAATCAAGTGGTGTGCATTATCCCTGAAATTTTTGGAAGCAGTTACATGTTGGATTGGTGTAGTCCGATCTATTTTGGATGATGATTGGGTTGAATGATTTAGATCTATACTATGCACCAGCCCACAACTCTGTGGGTCAAGATTTGTGGTGAGATCATTGGGGGTTGTAGGGGGATACATTCCCCTACTGTGGGGGTCTAGGAACTGAAGGCTCCCAAACCAAAATTTGGGGCACTGTAGCAACATTGGCCAACTGTAGGAGAGCTAGCCAACTGACACCGACAAGGCATTGTCGTAGTGTGGATTTTGGCATGAATACTATAGAACGTCAGACTTTGGAGACACCAGTACAATAGATCCATGGGCTTCCAGCCACTGAACACTGTAGCATCTTAGACTTGGGTGGTCACAACATTATAGTGATAGAGACTCCCAGCCACATTTTCACTGTAGCACAACGGACATTCTGAATGTTGGTGGAATGGTGCTTTATCACCATTATTAGCCTATTTATGGAAAGGGATTCTGTGTGATTTTGAACCCTAAAACTCCCTGTAATTGTGCTCTTGAAATTAGTGATATTTATACCTATATGTGGATGTAGGGATCATTTCCTGAACCACATAAATATCTACATCATGCGTGATTCTTCTGTCTTTTCTTCTTATGCAAACCTATTCTATCATTGTGGCTCTCATTTTTTCGAAAAAATTGGTATCAGAGTTTGAGTTTAGAATTATCAAATTAAAAAATGGGTATGGAAGAAGGCAAGGTGAAGATAAATATCTTTGATGGAGTTGACTTCAATTACTAGAGGATGCAGACCAAGGATTATCTTTATCAGAAAAAGATGCATCTACCGCTTCTCGGTTTAAAGCTAGTGAAAATGAAATAGTTGGAGTTGGAGCTACTGAATCGATAGGTTCTGGGAGTTGTGATCCTTATATTGTCAAAAATGTGGCATTAAATATCAGAGAGGAGAACATGATGATTGGGAAAAAGATTATAAAATTTTGAACCGAAAATGGAATGAAATTTAACAATCAGGTGGAGGATTATCTAATGTATCATGGGATAAGGTGCCAAGTTTTAGTAGTGATAATTCCTCAAAAAAGTGTATTCTAGAGGATAAATCGAATCATAAAAAAAAATCTAGAGCAATGATTATTTAGAAATATTTTTCATATAAATTTTGGAAGGAAACATTTATGACATTGATCTATATTTATAATAGATCTTTGTTGTGTCTGGGAGAATAAAAAACTCCATATGAAATGTGGTGCTGGAAGAATCCAACACTGAAGTACTTTCGAATTTTCAAAAGTCAAAGTACATCATTCTCAATAATAAGAAACACATGAATTTTGATTCTCATGGAGATGGAAGGATTTTCCTTGGCTACTCATCTAGGAGCAAAACATAAAAGTGAAGAATGAGTCAAATCTTCAGTAAAGAAATACACAAACTCTTGAAGAGAGTGGTGTGGAGGTGAGCAGCTCAAGGATTCCAAAATGGGTTGATGTTGATTATAAAGAATATGATGAAGAGAATAATAAAGTTATCCCAACAACCACATAGAATCCAAAATGTAGAGCTCCTTTGATGAACAGAATATCATCGATGACAAGATAAAATCAGTGAAAATGAGAAGAATTAAACAAACTTCCCTTTTATCTTGGGTAGAGACTAAGTGTTTTGAAGAGGCTACCAAAGATTCCAGTTGTTTCAAAGTGATGCATGAAGAGCTTGACAAAACTGAGATGAATCAAACATGATAAATTTACCTAAGATCAAAAGATAAAAATGTCATCGGAACCAAGTGGATGTTCCATAACAAACATAATAAAGATGATAAGGTGAATTGGAACAAAATAAGGAAAGTGTGTAGGGGATATTCCCAAATATAAGGGATTGTTATTGATGAGAAATTTCCCCCATGATTAGAAACTATTAGACTTCTCTTGACAATGTAAGTGTAAAGAGTATTCGAGGTGTACCAAATGGATGTTATATCAACATTTCATAATAGAGTCCTTGATAATAAAGTGTACATCGAGCAACATATGAAATTCTTATAGATCTAGATGAAAACAAAGCATGGGTTGAAGAAAACACTAAAAATGTATTTTAGTCTTGAGAAAGTTTAGATTTCAATGAGGTGGAGTTGATCGCAATCTCTACAATAAGAAAGAGAACTAACAAATGATGTTGGTGCTCATTTATGAAGATGACATAATTTTTAGAGGATCAGATAATGCACAATTCAAGCTATTTATAGAATATATGAGGTTAGAATTGAAGATTCCCATGATTATAAATTTAATATTTTCCTTAATTTATAGGTAACTCAAAGAAGGAGAGGCATGTTTATTTCTCAATCAAAATATACCAAAGAAACAAGAGGTTTGGAGTGGAAAATTTCATGACAATGAAAACACTAGTGGCTACCCTAAAGAAGTTTTCAAGAGACTATAATGAAAATAAGGTTGATGTGATAGAATATAATAAAAACATTGGAATCCTATTATACCTAAAAATGACACAACCTGACATTGCGTTTACTAATTTTCGAGTTGCACAGTACCAAAGTTGTCTGAAGAAAAGTCACTTTCTATCAGTGAAGATAATTATTTTTTATATCAATGGAATCATTTATTTTGAATTGTTTTATTATAAACCATCATAGTAGGAGCTGTTAGGACACACTGATGCAGATTGGGTAGGTTCAGAAGATGATCGCAAGTAAAAATTTGGTGGTGCATTCTATCTTAGAGGTTCATGAATTTATTTACTGAGTAAAAGGAAAGACTACATTTCACTTAGCATTATAGAATCGGTTGTGGCTACTCAAGCATGTACTCAATTATTATTGATGAATAAAAAACTTGAGTATGTTGGTATTTATGTGAAATCTCATGTTGAAATCAGGTGTGATAACTTGAGCAATATCAATCTTAGAAAAAATATTGTACTCGGTTGAGGAGCAGTGTTTTCACTTCAGTTGAGAACAGTGAGTTCTCAAAACATGAGTGGTCAGTGAGCATGATTCAAACATTGTAAACAAGAAGTGCAATTAATGATCCTAGTATATCAGCATATATTCATTGTATGATCATTGGATTATCCATGTGTAGGTGATACAAGTAAAAATTTCATGCGTTTAATGAAATCTACACACTCTGTTTCAACCCCAGGGTATTTACCTTACTTAGGGATAACATTGGAGATATCATGATAAAAATACCCTTAAATATATATATTTAGAATATTTTTTACATATTCGATTATAATTTAATCAAGGATCATTTTCATTGTGCAATATAAATTACAACCCATTCAAAAATTGGAAAATCATTGGGCATCGATCTAAATTCCTAGGCCTTATCTTCGTGTGATTTACTATGGAATTCATGATCTAGTTACTTATGGTTAGTCATTCATTATTCGATCAGACATATTCCTCTATTCTTCCTAATCTCTTCTAATTGAATAATTCTCGTCATCAACCTTTATATTGGTTGGAAACTCGACAATAAGGTTAGGAGCAGTGGAATGTGGGATGATGGAGAGGGGTAGGTGATAGTTGGATGTGGAAATGGGGTGACATATACCTAGGTGGTGAATCAGGGCATGGTTTAAGGATAGAATATATTCTGAGTAGTAATGGTTCCCTTGTAAGGTGTGGTGGTGGGTATTGGTGGAATCTAAAAACATGGATGCAATAGCTGTAAACCTGATAGGCATATTTAGGAAATTCCATGACCACACATCATGTAACCTCTGAAATACATGTCGTGTATGTTTCTCAAAATGACGTTAGGATTTATGCTAAGTTATAAATATAACATAGTGTGTGATTTTGGTTCAAATTTCATATATAGTAGACTAAAATACTCTATGTGTACTTGAGCGCATGTTGAATAACATCCTGGTCCCAAATGATGGGCAGACTAGAGTACATATCGTGTACTTTCCAATACCAAAAATACTCTCATGGTAGTATAAACCTACCTAAACTATTTCTCCCACACATTATGTAACATACTAGTACATGACATGCAGATGATCTTTCATGACTAGACAATGGTGATACACTTCAAGCAATAACCCGAGGCGTACACGGTGTGTACATAAGAGTACATGTTGTGTATTGAGCAGTCTACAATGTTTTTCATAACTTATGGAATTAGTCTTATAATCAAGCATGAGAGTAATAAATTTTGAGTGTTTTACCATATAAAACATGATGGTTCATATCTTCTCATCACAAGGATATGTTTTAGGTGTTTATGGGTAGTTTTTGTACCTTATCTTTACAATAACAACAATGAGGTGAGGGAAAGATGTTTAGAGTAGACGTGACTATGGTAATCCTCTAGAGACTCATGGATATTAGGGAATGGTCCACCATAAATTTAGTAGAGAGGGTAAACCCCTTAATTATTGGGAAAAATTCCTTTGATAATGGAGTATCCAACCCCCTCGACTGATGAACATCTCACACAGTGAGTTATGGGTCCTCCATAGGGGTCAGTACCCCCTCGACTGACATGCACTCCTCAGCGAGGTGTCGGTCCCCCCACTATAGCTAGAAAGATATGTTTAAAATGTTGGAAGCTGAGTGGATAGAGTTCATATACTCCCCCAAGTATTGGGGTGTGGTCCACCATCTATGGAATTATTTATCTACCATAAGATGGGGAGAAGTTTTCCCTAGGGTATTTTTTGTATGCCCTTAGTTGATATACATTTATATGATAAGATGTAATTCCAATCTATAATTACAAAGTTGTGATGTGGGGTTTATGAGGTGTTAGATTATTCAAACATCACAAGTTCTATTATATTTAAGGGTTCCTTCATCATGTGAGCTTTTAGAAACTGGAACTAGTGATTTGGGGTTCCACATACACCATGATTATAACTGAGGCATGACTTACAATTAGGATATCGACTTTGGGATTTTTGAGTCTTATACTACTTTGTGGATCTTCAGTTACTTATGAGATGTGATTCATTATGGTGCTAAGTTGAGATGTTTGGCCCTTGAGCCCCTGAGATTTCTATTTGTTAAGTTCATAAGATATTTTTTTACCAGTACCTCTCTTTTTCCAAAGAATTGATAAAACTTATTGTTTCATATTTCCTTTATGTTTTCGAGGGTATATTTATACCCACTCATGCATGAGACATTATTCCTACATGTATTAGGTTTGTGTATATGAAATGTGGTTCATAGATGTTCTATGTGGTCATGGAGTTAGATCAATTTGTATAGGGGTGAGGCTTGGTGGTCCTTTATGTTGTTGGTTGATGTAAGCGAGTTCTTCCTGGGGTTTATTGCAACCATTATGTTCTTTTTTAATTATTTAGGCGTTCCTGGTGGTATTTATTTTTTATCTGTTTTCTATTGTGTTTTGACTATGGGGCATTGTATTGGATAGTTAACGTCTCATTCATGCATTTGTTAAAAAGTTCAGTTATTTATGTACATAGTATCAGTGGTGGTTGGTCATATATTGTGTATATTGGGGTTGAATATATATAATATGTTGATACCATGTATGTTTATGCCTTCTTGGTGTCAGTTGTAATCCCATGACCTATTGGATGTGGGTTTGGGGTGACATATTTGTCCTACCATAGGCTCGGGTGGGATCTTGGTGGGTCATGTCAGGTCAAGATACCTAGCTAGTTGATTCTTAAGTAACATGGTCTTCAAATATTCCTAGTTAATCTTACACAATTTTACCGCATAACAACAATTCTGGATACATCACCTATGACATTGAATCTAACCACATATAGTCTATCATCAATGGTTTATTGCTATTAATTTATTGAAAACAAATCTAGTACCATGTAATATCGATTTCTTATTGGATGTTAACAATACACATGCTAATCATTGAAGGAAAGCGAGGAAATACATTTTGTGAAAATGAAAAACCGATAAAAAGGATTGTAATATCCCTAGATTTTATGAAATGTATTTTATTTCAAATTAATTTAAATTATTTAATATCTTGAGTTAAACGAAATTAAAATTTTATATTTTATAATACGCAACACCAAGTTTATCTTTCTTTGTATGTAACATTGAGTTTCTTATATAAATTATATTACATGCAAGGCAGAGTCTTACTGGACAACAATATACTACTAATATTATTATCAAATATGATAATTATCACATATTCATGGAATTATGGGAATGAATATGATTAAATTAATTGTGAAAATAAGGTTTAAAAATGTATATATAATGAATTCATTGGTTAACAATTAATTAGAAATTAAAATAACAACCAATTGAATATAAAGAGAATGTTTTTTCAAAAATCAACTATTTTTATGCCCACAAAGGAATATTAACTTAATAAATTAAATTTCTAATTATTAGTGAGAGATCATAATGAAATTTATATATTATATATTCAACCAAATGTTTTTTCATTAATCCAATAAGTTTTATAGGTATAAAATAAGAAAAAAAATCAAATTTTAAGCATGAAAAGCTATATTTTTCTAAAAACTGGGTTTGTTAGATTTTAATGAAGGACTTGTTTTAAAGGCCTAGGGGTATTAAAATTGGATTTTTTTTAATTTATGTCTATTTTTAATTTCATTAATATTTTTTCAAATGGAATATTTTTACATGTTTAAACAAAATGTTTTGACTAGCGAAAAATGAAATGTCATATTTTTTAAATTACAGCAGCAACAACCTTTCATGTCGTCATGACTATTATTTAATTTATAGCTTATTTTGAAATCTTACATGTTTTCTTAAATGAAAAAACCTCTCCTTTTTGGTTATTTTTTCTATTAAAAATGGGTTTTCAAAGAAAAGAGTGTTTTGATATTGAAAATGAGTTTTAAAAAGAAATGGGTATTTTTACCCGAAAGTGTTTCTCACATGAGTTGAAAAGAGATTTTAAAAGGGTTTTATAATGAAAGTGTTTTATTCATGAAATGATTCTTAAGAATTATATGAAATGGGTGAGATTGATACAGCTTATATGAAGGTTTTATCACCATTATAGCTCATGGGTGAGCCTGTTATAACTTATACGAAGAATTGAGACCCATTAAAGCTCATGAGAAATGGGTGAGATCGATATAGATTATAAGAAGTGTTAAGACTCATTATAGCTCATGAGTGAGCCAGATATAGCTTATATGATGGTTTATATCTATTAAAAATCTTCAATGCATTAGGTAATGATAATGTTGGAAGTCGGACATATGGTTATTCTAATTAAAATGGTTTTGAAAGGGTTTTATGTATATGATGCTCTAAGTCACCGAAAGAGGTTTAATTGCTTTTCATGGGTTATAATGATAAATTTTGTGTGTGTTTAATGTGATTTTTTTTCATATTCTCAAAAAACTTTGAAGATAAATCTAAACTTGATATTTGTTTTAATGTTTTTACTGAACTAACGATTTCGTTTCTTTTTATATATCGTGCTGATATTTTGTGCTCATCTCATGTTTTTATTTGATTTTCATAGGATTTAAGGATGCGTAAGAGAACAGAAGGATTTAATTTGAAATATGTGGATATTTTCCATGAAAATCAATCATGCATATGTTTTAAGGTCAGGGTCCTATAGTTGGTACCAATTAATATTTTAGACAACTTTAAAGGTTAGGATAATGTTAATAGAAGGCCCTTAGAAGATTTTACCATATGGTTCAGTTAAAATGTTATATAATTTGAGGATTACTATGTTTCTTCATCTAAACTATGTTTATTTATAATGGTTTCCCAGAGAGGAAATAATAATGTTGTAGTGGGAAGGAACTAAGAGGAAAGTATCCTTCCAAATAAGCATCCTGAGATGGTTGGAATTGGAACATAAAAATTTGTTACAATGATGGATCAATTAACACAAAATATAAATGGTAGTGATATCCATGCCAGAGAGGAAACTAATATACCACAAAGGAACATTTCTATAGTGGAATATTTTATGAGGAAACATCTCTCATTATTTAATGGATCATCTGACCCATTGGTAGCTGAACGATGGGTCAATGCCCTAGAGAAGATATTTGAAGTCATGGGATGTTCAATAAATAAAAATGTAACCCTTTCCACCTATCTTTTTGAAGGTAAAGTTGATCGATGGTGGTCTTTGGTTAAAAATAACATAGATAATGATTATATTTATTCCATGAAATGAGAAACATTCAAGTTTATATTCCTTGTAAAATATTTCTCTAAAGTTGTTTGGATTAGGATGAAGAAAAAAAATCTTGAAATGAAATAAAATGATGAAAATTTAGTGACCACGTATGAAGAAAACTTCAAAACATTTTACAGGTATGATCTATATTTTATTCGAACCATTGAAAATAAAATTAATTAATTTTACTTAGGATTGAAACCAAATCTATGAAGAACTTTGGAATCTTGAGAATTTAAAAGTTATGAGAAAGTTGTTCATTGCACTGAGAAAGTTGAAATTGCATTTTCTGACACTTATGTTTCACAAGATGATAAGAGTAAGAAATAGTCAAGGTGACAAGAAATTTAGAATCAACCAACTAATAATTCTGGAGTTAAGCCCAAAACTTGGTCCAAGTGTGGTAAAATACATTTCTGGAAATCTATATCAAGATCTCGAAAGTGTTACCAGTATGGTAAGTTTGATCACAAGGTTTGTGACTACAAATAAAAGACTCTTGAACAATCCAAGAGTGAGATTATTGATATCAATTCAATGGTGAGATGTTTTAGATGCAATGAGTATGGAGATTATGCTAATGTGTGTTTGAAGCTACTTACTTAGAATGGAAATCATCACGATCATTAGTAAAAAGGGGTGAAAAAATCATTTCCTAATTCTACTATTGATGTCAGGACATCTAGTGAAGTGAAGATAGCTCTAGGGAGATCAATGTTTTTTGATGATTGATCATAATACCAATGTATTAAGTACCCATCTTTTAATGTTTTAAATGATTAAAATACCTTGGGAGATATTTATTGAGTTTTTATAGATGTTTGAGGTTCATTTTTAAAAGTTATTTTAGGAATAATAACATTAATTTTGCAAAAATAAGTTTAAAGGTATGAATGAACATTAGGGTTATATATTTATGGAATTATTTAGTTGTAACTTTGGGTATTTATATTAAACTTTAGAGATTAATGTATTATCTCATCACATGAATGTTTGATAATTTTGGGAATTATCTTCCTGCGTACCAACCATTTTGGTTTTTGTTAATATCTAAAGATAGGAGGAATATTGTGTTATCCTTTTGAGGATTATGTGATCCATTAGAAGCTGATTATAGTGATTCATGCATGAAAAAGTCATCTTGAATACTAATGTTTTAGTGAAAAATATGAGACTATGATGGAAATTGATTAAAGGATGAAAATTTTCTCTTCAAGTAAGTATGTTTCCTTATTCTCTTAGTCTAGATGGTAATAGAATTTCTCAACTCTATGAAAAGGATCTTGAAAAAAAATGTTATCCTAGTACCTTCATTTCTAATAAACCAATGGTCTTTTCCCTCATCACAGATTTATGTCTATGAGTCCCTTAACTCTCTATTGATTATTCACTTTTTGTGATCAATGAACTCAATCACTCTCTGTAATTATTTATGCTTTTCCAATATGTCAAAATATTCATTTCCCACCTAATTTCTCATATTTGGAAACCTAGTTATGTGTTATTCCATATAAACTTTCTACTTCTCTTTCTGTATTATTAAGAATATGTTTCATTAACCCTTTATGATGCGGATTTTGATGAATGAATTCTTAAAATGTTAAACCTTTGATAACCAAGATGAATTTCAAGGGTGTAATTCATTTTAATGGGGGTAGGATGTAACATCCCAAGATTTTATGAAATATATTTTCTTTAAAATTTATTTTAATCCTTTGATATATTTAGTAACATGAAATGAAAAGTTTGTCTTTTGTTATACGCAACACCAAGTTTATCTTGCATTGAACGTAACATTGAGTTTCTTCTATAACTTGTGTTACATGCTTGACCGATTCTTACCTAACAACAATATACTATTAATATTATTATTTAACATGATAATTATCACCTAGCTGTTAGAATTATGGGAATGAATAAGATTAACTGAACTGTGAAAATATGGTTTACAAATGTATATATAATGAATTAATTAGTTATTAATTAATTAGAAATGATAATAAAAACCAATTGAGTATAAAAGAAATGTGTTTACAAAAAAAATTTATACCCATAAAGGAATATTATTTAAAAAAATTAAATTAATCACTATTAGTGGGAGATCTTATTGAAATTTATATATTATATATTAAACTAAATGTTTTTTCTTTCATCCAATAAGTTGGATAGACATTAAATAAGAAAAAATTTAATTTTTTGCATGAAAAGTCATATTTTACTAAAAGGCGGTTTGACCACCATTTAATAGAGGAATTATTTTAAAACTAAATTTGGAAACTTATAAATTTTATTTGAAAAAATAAACTTCATTTTTGAAAGAATAATTTACTTTGATTTAATTTTGGGTAATTTTGTGAGAAATTTTATTTTTTTATGAATAGTGAGAAATACTAAATTTTAATATAAATCCTTTTTTTCATCTAGATAGTTTATAATGTTGAATTATATTTTTAATTGATTTTAAAGTGAAAATAGTTAAATTTTACATAAATTAATCCAATTTAGTTTATTGAAATAATTTTTATATTGAGTTTAGATTTAAAAACTTACTAATATTCTAAACATTTTCACTTTAAAAACTCACTTTCTCGTCCGGTCGGTGGGATTAATTTTCAATTAATTTGTGAAAATTATTTGAATTGAAATTTAAAAAATAGATTGATTATTTGGAATCAATAAAATTTATAATGTCTAATAATGGGAACATAGTTTTTGAGTAAAAATATTAGTGAAAGCAATTAAAATTAATTACAACGATTAAAGTAAAAACAAGTTTACTTAGTGGTTAAACTTTAAACTTAAGGATAAAAATGTCCTAGAAACTTGTAAAACACCCATTTTATGGCCATATTTTGACCATTACACCTCTAGTATTTAATTTAGTGTGTTATAAAAGCCTCTTGTTAGGTAAAAATATGGGTATATCTAACATTCTTTTCAAAAATATCAAGTGTGTCATCTCCCTCACTTATAAAGTTCCACCACCTATTCCACTCTATTCACACTTATAAAGCCCTTTTAATCATCCAAAACATACCCAAAATCCTTCATATCATCCTAAAATCCTCACGTTTGTTAGAAATCAAACCAAATATTTTCTTTGATGCAAACCAAAAGGAGTTACCCGAAGAAGAGGTAATGTTCTTCAATGAGTACTTTTGTTTTATTCCTTTATCAACCCCTTAAATTATTTTCATATCGTGATTATATAATATCCTCATTATATTAACTATACTGAGATTTTTTCATGTTAAGTGTAAGACCCAAAACTTTACACACTTCTATCAAATGGGATACACAATCATCATTCGTGTGTATGACAGACTACCGTCTCGTGAACTGATGTTGTTCATTCTTCCATTGTCAGCTTTCAAGGTTAATGGACATACTATTTTTATATTATATATATGATATTTATGATTTTTTTATTCTTATATAATCAATATACAATACATACCTTCATTCATTCTATTTTATGGGAATACGATAACATCATTTGTGGACGTGTGGATTTCCGCCTCTTCCAAGCAATGTGATTCGTTCATGCTTTACATTGAATGTATTAAGGATGAGTTTAATAAAAATATGTGGTATACATGAAATATATATGATATTCAAGACATAATTATATTTATATAAATATAATATATTACTTTCTTTCTTACCTTTTCACACACTGGAAAAGTGATAACGTCATTTGTGGACGTGTGGACTACCGCCTCCTCAAAACGATGTGATTCTTATTTTTCATCACCACACCACAATAATGATATATATATATATATAAGTATATATAATTAAATAATATGGTATTTATGATATAATTATCATTCTATAAAGATAAATCGTACTCACCTTCTTTCTATAATGATCATTGAAAAATGGCTACATTACTCATGCTTATGTATGACCTACCATCACCATGATTATAACATTGGTTCATTTTTTATAAAAATATTCCATGATTTGTTTTAAAAGAATAATTTTTGTATAAATATGATTATTATTTCATGATTTTTTTTTATGTTTATATAATGACCAATTTTATCATATTCAACCTACCAAAGTCGGTTTGACACATAAGTCGAATATGGTTAAAACATCTAACGAAAACTTAATTAAGTAAATATATAATTTTTTTAATAATTTAAATAAAATTAATAATAAACATGGGAACTATTATCAATAAATTAAATAATTAACATATGTTTATTATTTATGAAGATAAAGACACATGTGACAAGTCAGACTATAAGGCCCCAGCCTTAAACCTTACTTAATATTGAGTTATTACAAGAATACACATTGAGAATCTTTTCGAGTTTAGAGTTTTAGGGAATTATATCATAAAACTTGCATTACATTCCACATATAAACAAAGTGGTTACATAAAGATAGTATTCTTCATTCCCATCAATGGAAACATATTTAAGATAAAACATGGATTCTTTCTTGACACTTCCTTGACACTATCATCATATCATGTACCTTTCCCTTGACCTGTGAAAATCATTTAAAAAAAACTTGGGATGAGCATAAAAAGCTCAGTATGGGTTATAAAAACATGGAAAGGAAACATGGGTACATATATACATAAGAATGAAATCATACTTTACCCATAAAACATAAGCACTTTAACATACCTCATCAAATCATGAGTAAATCATAGAAATCATAAGACATAAAGGTAACTTGAGGCATTCATAACATTCTTACGTAGGGAGTAACCCTCTTGGTTACGTTTGGAATACCCATCATAGTATATTCCCTAAATCTCTTCGGAGAAACCTTAACGTTTCACTCCTTCACGTTACCCAATGCATTGGAGAGCTATTTCGGGTTCACCCGCCCTTAGTTTATCACGGAACCACCCGTCTTCATAATAATTCCCAAGAACCTCAACATAATCGTATCACATAAAACATGCATAAAGGAAACATAACATTTCCACCTTTCAATCACAAGATATCAATACAACACATTGATATAAAAACATTATGAAAACCATTTTCAATACCAAAATAAAAGAAATGTAAAACATGGTATTTATTTTTCTTTTAAAAAGAAGGTATGGCTTGTAGAGGAAGCCGAAACTCAAATAACAGTCACGGCGGCGGAGAAGTCTTTGTCGCCGCATACGTACGACAAAATCATTCCATTTTGTCCTTTAGTAAACGCTTCGTATAAAAAATATTCCTTTTGGATAAATGTAAAAGTCAAAGGGTTTTATACACCGTATAAAAGAAGTTTGTGTATAAAACAAAATATGCCTCAATGAAAGGAGATTGAGATGAAGTCCCATACCTCGTATCCGACTTGACCCGACCGTTCTTTAATCTACTTTAAAAGTGTAACTCCTTTTGATTTGAGCCTAAAGGCTTCCTTTGAAAGGATTCTTCCCAAAGGGAATCCCCTAGGATGAGGAGAGGGATGTGGAGAGAGTAAATGGGCAGGGGTTGGCCGAGCCAAAGGCTTGAGGAGTGTGTGAAATGAGGTAGAGGTGGGGGCCTTTTATAAGAGGAGAGGAGGGGCACTTTTGGAAATCATGAAACTATTATTTTATTTTCAAAAGTGTTTCGAATTTCTAAGGTCCCACATTGATATATTTCAAAGATAAGATGACAAGGCTTCGAAATATTCCCATCCAATAGTTTTTGGACAAGTTTAGGTCTTAGATATCACATTATCTTTCCATTTTATTTTAATCGTTAAATAATGAGGTCATCGCTGCATCATCATGATGTCATAAATAATTTATTTATTTAATGTCTAAAAATTATAAAAAAAAAATAATATGATGTAGGAAATCTTTTTATATTTCTAATGAATATTTATAGACAAAAATATGATTAGTATAACCCCTTCTAAATTTTTTTTAGTAAAACAATTTATGTTAGTGTCATTTTCACCTTTATTTAAAAAAAGGCATTAAAGTCATTATCTCACCCAAGTGGCTCCATGGGGTCCTCTAAATCGACCCATGGGTTGTCTTGGTCGGCCATGACTCACCCAATAGGTGTAAGGCAAGTGTCATGGTGTTTTCACATTTTTATAATATCATTTTTACCTTAAATTATACTAATTACCTCTAATCGCGATTAATGAAAAAATATTACTATTCACCAAAAAATTATTTTCATCCCATTGAACCACATTTTATATACTAATGACAACCATGTATGTCGGATTTTTTAAATTCAAAACACGAAAGTGGAAAAGTTTCATTTAAACGAAAAATTAGTTTCTTTAACTACCACTTAGTGGTTTTACTATTCATCAAAAATTGAAGTTTTTCAGAAAATTACCAAAAATTCACCCTAAGCTATATTTGATATTCCGAATTCAAAAATGAAGTCTATTTTAAAAAATTCAAAACATATAAGTCACATTAATTAATTTAATAATTAATTCCTGCTGTCATGACAAATAGCGTGTTTTTTTGAAACAATAAGTATCAAAAGATTGACAGTAGTTTAAGTCCAATTTCAAAGTGAAATTGTTTCCAATGACCACCATTGGATAAAAAGGTAACAATATATTCTAATTTAACTTTAAAACCAATTCAAATGATAATCTAATCATATAAATAAATTAGATTAAAAACAGGTTTTGAATTAAAATACAACATTTTACACTATTCATTAAAAAATGAACTTTATCGGAAAGATACCAAAAATTCACACAAAGTAAATTTTGATGTCCCAATCATAAAGAATAAGTTTATTTTGAAAAACATATTTTATAAAATTGTCAAAAGATAGATTCAAAAATTTTTTGCCATCAAAGGCAGCAAAACAATCTTTTAAAAATATTAGTGTATTACATGCTTAAGATTGGTTTTATTTTCATTTTAAGCCTCTAAAAAACTATCTAATTCATTAATAGACATAGATAAAATATATATTATTCATTACTTACTTGGGATGTTACATCCTTCCCCGTTTAGAAAATTGTGTCCCCGCAATTTATTTACTTATCGAATAAATAGGGGTACTTATCCCTCATTGCATTTTCAGATTCCCATGTTGCCTCTTCCATCATGTGGTTTTTCCACAAAACCTTTACCTGGTGAATCACATTATTCCGTAACACTTGCCCCCTCTGGTCAAGAATCTGGACCAGTTGTTCCTCATAAGATATTTTCTCTTCCAACTGAACTACCTCTGGACTCAAAACATGAGATGGATCTGGCATGTACTTTCTCAACATCGAAACATGAAAAACATTGTGTACCTGAGATAAACTCAGAGGTAAAGCCACTCGGTATGCAACTGATCCAACTCTCTCTAGAATTTCGTATGGTCCAATAAACCTTGGTATTAGATTTCCTTTCTTACCAAATCGCATCACACTTTTCCATGGTGATACTTTGAGAAAAACATGATCACCTACCTCGAAAGATAGATCCTTCCTCCGGTTATCTGCATAACTCTTCTGCCTGCTCTGAGCTGTTCTCATGTGCTTATGAATCAAGTAAACTTTTTCTGACAACTCTTCTACCAATTCTGGTCCCATCAACTTCCTTTCACCCACTTCATCCCAGAAAGCTGGAGTTCGACACTGCTTCCCATATAATGCCTGAAATGGTGCCATCTGTATACTGGAATGAAAACTATTATTATATGAAAATTCATCCAATGAAAGATGTTGGTCCCAACTTCCCTGATAATCCATCGAACAAGCTCGTAGCATATCCTCCAAGGTCTGAATTATTCGTTCTGACTGCCCATTTGATTGAGGATGAAAAGGCGTAGTAAAATTTAATTCAGTACCCAACGACTTCTGAAGGCCTTTCCAAAAGTTAGAAGTAAACCTGGGATCACGATCCGATACAATGGAGAGAGGAACTCCATGTAACCTAACTATCTCTTTAAGATACAAACAGGAAATTTGATCAAGAGAGAAAGTATCTCGTATAGCAAGGAAATGAGCAGATTTGGTCAAGCGATCAACAATAACCCAGATTGCATTATTACCTCGAGATCTCTTCGGTAATCCCACAACAAAGTCCATGGATATATTCTCCCATTTCTACTCTGGCACTGGTAAAGGCTGAAGCATCCCTTTCGGTAACAGTCACTCTGCTTTAACCTATTGACATGTCAAACACTTCACAGTAAAATCAGCAATATCTCTTTTCATTCCATCCCACCAGTAATACTCCCGCAGATCTCTGTACATCTTAGTACTGCCAGGATGAACTGAAAATGGAGAACTATGAGCTTCACATAACAAATCTCTCTTCAACTGTGAATCACAAGGCACACAAAATCTCTTCCCAAATCTCAAAACACAATCATTATCAATGTTTAATTCAGGCAACTTACCTTTCTGAACCAGCTCTACCCTTTTCTGCAACTCACTGTCTTGCTTCTGTGCTTGCTTGATTCTGCCTGATAGAGAAGATCTCACTGATACCTGAAACAAAACAGAAGGACTTCTTGCACCAATAACTTCTATGCCAAATTTCATCAAATCCATAACCAAAGGATCACATTCCAAATGCAACATTGCTAATGAAGCATTACTTTTTCGACTCAAAGCATCAACCACTTTATTTTCTTTTCCCGGATGGTAATGAATTGTAAAATCATAATCCTTGATTAATTCCAGCCATCTCCTCTGTCTCATGTTTAACTCTTTCTAAGTGAATATATACTTTAAACTTTTGTGATCGGTATATATTTCACACTTTACTCCATACAAATGAGGCCTCCAAATTTTTAAAGAAAAAAAAACAGCAGCTAATTCCAAATCATGTGTAGGGTAATTTACCTCATGAGTTTTCAACTGTCGTTAAGCATAAGCAATTACCTGATCATTCTGCATTAGGACGCAACCAAGTCCTTTCAATGAAGCATCACTGTATATAACAAACTCACCATTCCTGGAAGGTAGTGCCAAAACAGGAGCATTCACCAATCTTCTTTTTAACTCCTGATACTACTTAATTCGATGGCCCAACATCTGCTGAAGTAGTTGCAAAGGATTTCACCACCCCTTTCTGCTTGTAGTCTAACTGCTTCCCATCACTCAAGCTCTTTGTAGGACACTCATTTTTCTAGTGACCCATCTCATTGCACTTATAACATTTCACTAACTGTAAATCAAATTTGCTCTTACCTTCACCTTGATCCTTTTCAGTGCAATCACGAGCCTTATGTCCCATCTTACCACATCGGTAGCACTTTCAAGAATTCAGAAGACATTCCTCAGCATGCCTTTTTCTACATTTATCGCAAACTGGAAACTTAGTTTTCTTACCATCAGATTTTTTTGAAGAATTCTTACCTTTCTCCTGCCACCTCGGTCTCTTCATCTGTTGGTTGTTATAGAACACTTGGTCATCGGCAAACTCCATTTCCACCTTCTCAGCACATCGAACAAGATTTTCATAACTTTTAAACTCACGAGAAGCTAATTCCCTTCGATATTTTGGCTTTAATACTGAGTAAAAATGATTGATTTTACTATCAAGGTCTCGGATAAAATTTGGATCATACCTTTCCAATCGAGTGAACCTTTATTCATAGGTAGCCACTGAGTCTTCCTCTTGCCTCAATTACAAGAATTTCTTTTCCATACTAAGTCAAACAGCCTTAGGAAAATACTTCTCAAGAAACATACCTTTGAATTCATCCCAGTCGAGAGCATCAATCTCATCAGTGTCCCTGATATTTTTAACCATCGACCACCACTGATCTGCTTCACCCTCCAAACGATAAATAACAAGACTAACCTTTTGATTGTCTGAACACCCCATGACATCGAAAATATTCTCCAGTGCTTTAATCCACCCTTCAACTAACACAGGGTTAGATGATCCTCTGAATGATGGGTGATGTTGCCTCATGAAATGTTCCACCACTGACATGTTCCTCTGCGGTTGATCTGGCTGATCTCGTGCATGGATACCACCACCATTTATTGCCTGAGTCAACTGTTCCATCACTGCAACAAACTGTTCAGTTCCAATTATGACCATCTTGGGATGCTGATACGGAAGGTTATTTCCTTCTATATGCCTTCCTAGCATTGCTTCCCTATTCCCTCTGCGGAAAACCATTCTGAACAAACATGTCTTAGATGAAGCAACATGGTAATCTTCAAATGCTATATCATTTCAAAAAAAAATATATTTGGATAATCATTTAATAGAATTCTAACTCCTAAAGTTATCTAAACCGACCTCTGATACCAACTATAAGGCCCCAGCCTTAAACCTTACTTAATCTTGAGTTATTACAAGATTACACATTGAGGATCTTTTCGGGTTTAGAGTTTTAGGGAATTAGATCATAAAACTTGCATTACATTCCACATATAAACAAAGTGGTTACATAAAGATAGTATTCTTCATTCCCATCAATGGAAACATATTCAAGATAAAACATGGATTCTTTCTTGACACTTCCTTGACACTATCATCATATCATGTACCTTTCCCTTGACCTGTGAAAATCATTTCAAAAAAACTTGGGATGAGCATAAAAAGCTCAGTATGGGTTATAAAAACATGGAAAGGAAACATAGGTACATATATACATAAGAATGAAATCATACTTTACCCATAAAACATAAGCACTTTAACATACCTCATCAAATCATGAGTAAATAATAGAAATCATAAGACATAAAGGTAACTTGAGGCATTCATAACATTCTTACGTAGGGAGTAACCCTCTTGGTTACGTTTGGAATACCCATCACAGTATGTTCCCTAAATCTCTTCGGAGAAACCTTAACGTTTCACTCCTTCGCGTTACCCAATGCATTGGAGAGCTATATCGGGCTCACCCGCCCTTAGTTTATCACGGAACCACCCGTCTTCATAATAATGCCCAAGAACCTCAACATAATCTTATCACATAAAACATGCATAAAAGAAACATAACATTTCCACCTTTCAATCACAAGATATCAATACAACACATTGATCTAAAAACATTATGAAAACCATTTTCAAAACCAAAATAAAAGAAATATAAAACATGGTATTTATTTTTCTTTTAAAAATAAGGTATGGCTTGTAGAGGAAGCCGAATCTCAAATAACGGTCACGGCGGCAGAGAAGTCATTGTCGCCGCATACGTACGACAAAAACATTCCCTTTTGTCGTTTAGTAAACGCTTCGTATAAAAAAGATTCCTTTTGGATAAATGTAAAAGTAAAACGGTTTTATACACCGTATAAAAGAAGTTTGTGTATAAAACAAAATATGCCTCAATGAAAGGATATTGAGACGAAGTCCCATACCTCGTATCCGACTAGACCCGACCGTTCTTTAATATCCTTTAAAAGTGTAACTCCTTTTGATTTGAGCCTAAAGGCTTCCTTTGAAAGGATTCTACCCAAAGGTAATCCTCTAGGATGAGGAGAGGGATGCGGAGAGTGTAAATGGGCAGGGGTTGGCCGAGCCAAAGGCCTGAGGAGCGTGTGAAATGAGGTATAGGTGTGGGCCTTTTATAAGAGGAGAGGAGGGGCACTTTTGGAAATCATGAAACGATTATTTTAATTTTCAAAAGTGTTTCAAATTTGAAAGGTCCCACATTGATATATTTCTAAGATAAGATGTTAAGGCTTCGAAATATTCCCATCCAATAGTTTTTGGAAAAGTTTAGGTCTTAGATATTACATTATCTTTCCATTTTATTTTAATCGTTAAATAATGAGGTCATCGCTGCATCATCATGATGTCATAAATAATTTAATTTATTTAATGTCTAAAAATTATAAAAAAAATAATATGATGTAGGAAATATTTTTAGATTTATAATGAATATTTATAGACAAAAATATGATTAGTATAACCCCTTCTAAAAATTGTTTTAGTAAAACAATTTATGTTAGTGCCATTTTCACCTTTATTTAAAAAAAGGCATTAAAGTCATTATCTCACCAAAGTGGCTCCATGGGGTCCTGTAAATCGACCCATGGGTTGTCTTGGTCGGCCATGACTCACCCAATAGGTGTAGGACAAGTGTCATGGTGTTTTCACATTTTTATTATCATTTTTACCTTAAATTACACTAATTACCTCTAATCGCGATTAATGAAAAAATATTACTATTCACCAAAAAATTATTTTCATCCCATTGAACCAAATTTTACATAATAATGACAACCATGTATGTCGGATTTTTTAAATTCAAAACACGAAAGTGGCAAAGTTTTATTTAAACGAAAAATCAGTTTCTTTAACTACCACTTAGTGGTTTCACTATTCATCAAAAATTGAAGTTTTTCAGAAAATTACCAGAAATTCACCCTAAGCTATATTTGATATTCCGAATTCAAAAATGAAGTCTATTTTACAAAATTCAAAACATATAAGTCACATTAATTA
The DNA here is from genome assembly GCA_963277665.1 of Viscum album. Lineage (NCBI taxonomy): Eukaryota > Viridiplantae > Streptophyta > Magnoliopsida > Santalales > Viscaceae > Viscum > Viscum album. The sequence goes on from OY728155.1 coordinate 532,209,887, forward strand.
ATTTAATAATTAATTCCTGCTGTCATGATAAATAGCGTGTTTTTATGAAACAATACGTATCAAAAGATTGACACTAGTTTAAGTCCAATTTCAAAGTGAAATTGATTCCAATGACCACCATTGGATAAAATGGTAAAAATATATTCTAATTTCACTTTAAAACCAATTAAAATGATAATCTAATCATATAAATAAATTAGATTAAAAACATGTTTTGAATTAAAATACAACATTTTACACTATTCATTAAAAAATGAACTTTATCGGAAAGATACCAAAAATTCACACAAAGTAAATTTTGATGTCCCAATCATAAAGAATAAGTTTATTTTGACAAACATAGTTTATAAAATTGTCAAAAGATAGATTCAAAAATGTTTTGCCATCAAAGGCAGTAAAACAATCTTTTAAAAATATTAGTGTATTACATGCTTAAGATTGGTTTTATTTTCATTTTAAGCCTCTAAAACACTATCTAATTCATTAATAGACATAGATAAAATATCTATTATTCATTACTTACTTGGGATGTTACACGGACTCAAGGTAAAGGACTTCATCTCAATCTCATTTCATTGAGGCATATTTTGATGTTATACATCAAACTTCTTTTATGAGGTATATATACAGACGATTTTCCATTTAATATCATGAATTTATTTATTCTCATGTTATTTAATATTTTCTTAAATTTTATTCCTTTATGGGGTGTATGATTCAAATGTTTGAAAGAGGTATGGGACACTTTGATTTAAAAATATCTTTTCAAAGGTTTAATGATTTAATTTCAAAATATTTTACACTATGTAAAAATATTCTTGATATTATTTTATATGTTTATTTATACAGATATAAATATATCATTAAGGAAATTTTATGTCTATTTTTAATTTTATTCAATGGTTTTCAAAAGGAATATTTTTATGTGTTTTGAATGAAATGTTTTGACAGATGACAAATGAAATGTCCTATTTTTGAAGTATAGTGACAACAAACATTCATGTAGTCATGACTATTATTAAATTTATAGATTATTTTTAAGTCTTACATGTTTTATTAAATGAAAAAACATCTTTCCTTTTTTGGGAATTTTGGTATTAAAAATGGGTTTTCAAAGAAAATGGTGTTTTGGAATTGAAAATGGATTTTTAAAAAAAGGGGTATTTTTTACCTAATGTTTTTTCCACATGATTTTAAAAGAGTTTTTCAAAGGGTTTTATGATGAAGTTGTTTTATTAATGAAATTATATTCGAGCATTATATGAAATGAGTGAGCCCAATACATTTTATAATAAAGTTTTTCCCCATTATATCTTACAAGTGAGCCCGATATAGCTTATATGAAGCGTTGAGCCTCATTATACCTCATGAGAAATAGGTGAGACCAATATAGCTTATACAAAGGGTTTAACCCCATTATAACTCATGGGTGAGCCCAATATAGATTATATAAATGGTATCCCCATTAAATATCTACAATTCATTGGATAATGATACTATTGGAAGTCGGTCGTATGGTTATTCCAATTAAAAGGGTTTTGAAAGGGTTTTATGTGTATGAAGATATAAGTCACCAAAAGAGGTTTAATTGATTTATATGGGTTTTAATAATTTTATTTGAGAAAAATATTGTGTTTCATTCATGTGAAAATGTTTTATTGCATATGATCAAAGAACATTGATGATAATGGTAAACGTTATATGTGTCTTAATGTTTTTACTGAACTAACGTCTTCATTTATTTTTATATCCTTTAATGAGATTTTGTGCTCACCCCATGTTTTTAATTGTTTTTTTAGGATTTAAGGATGGTAAAGGGAAAAAAAGAAACAAATTCTAAATTTGTGGAGATTTTCCATGAAAACAAATCATACTTTATTTTAAAAGTTATACATTATGGAATAAATGGATACTACTCGGAAGTGTTCACTTCATATTTCATGGTTTTATTGTGTATGAGTTATGGCATAATTCTCTAAAAACTCTAAACCTGAAAAGATCCCCAAATGTAAGGAAATTAATTTTTGACTTAAAACTCAAGATTATGCAATGTTTAAGGCTGGGGCCTTACAAGGATTGTGTGTGATCACTCATGTGAGCAAGAATAAAGATGGTTGAGCCCGAGCATGTGGGTGATCACACATGTGTATATACGCATGTACTTGTGCATACACATGTATGGGTACATGCATGCTTTGTGTGCACACTAATCACAGAGAGTGGTGAGGGAAATGATTGTGCGTCTCATGGATTTGAGTGAGTGTGTTGGTGGGGGGGGGGGAATTAGAACACATGATATGAGAATTCGCGCATGAATATATGAAAAACTAAATAAAACAATTCTTTATGATCACTCATCATGGGAGAGGGGGTACAGGTAGAGGGTTTCATGAAAGGTCACACGAGCATATGCATACACACAAACATGTAAAATAATGATATGTGTGTGTGCACATTTATGAGTGGGTGGTTTCATGTGTACATGCATACATGTGTTCACATGCATGCATTGTGTGTTCTCACTAATTAGTATGATGAGAGGAAAGAAATTGTGTGGGTGTTGTTGGTATGGGTGTTAGTGTGCACGAAAATGCACACATGGGTTCACATACTCATGCACATACTGATTATAGGGGAAAAGAGAGAAAAAAAATTGTGTGATCAATCATAGAAATCAAGAAGAAAGTCGTGAAAAATATCCAACACTAAGAGCAACATAACAAAAAATGAAATTTTTTCTAAGTTGATTTGATAATCAACTTTTGATCAAAAAATGAATGAACTTCAAATTCAAATCAATCACATGATGAATCAACTAATTACCAACAATTCTAGCATCAAGGAGGAGACACTATAAGACAAAGAGATTTTAAATGTATTTTAAAATATAACTAATGTCAATATGTATGTTTTAGCAAAACAAAGGAAAATACAATATTGAAAGAAATTACCAACATTTTAAGAAATCATTACACATTTTTCCCCAATATGGAAAATAAAAAACATTTCACATTTTTTAAGTCTGGAAAATTTTAAAAAATTGCGCACATTTTTAAAACACGATAAACTACCCATGTTACTTACTTTTAAAAATATGTAAATTTAAATAGAATGTGAAAGAATTAAAATCAATAAAATGTTGTCATTGAAAACATTGGCTAAAATTTAAGAAAAGTTAAAAATAAAAAATCTCTCAGTTCCCTCCTTCCATTGTAATAAACAAATTATTGCGATGAAAAAAATATTACACCAAAAAATTTCAATTGCTCATCCACTTGGAGAGCCACTACTCTAGGGTGCAAAAATTGGAAGTTCCAAAACATATTGAAGGACAATCAATCCAAAAGAAATAAAAAAGGGATACAAATATCGAGAACATCCAAAAAAGAAGTTAAATTAAATGTATATCATAATATTTCAATTAAAAAATTGATAGCTATAAAAAATCAGATTCAAATTTTTTATTTAATGGAAGTCACTCCCCAGTTGGAAAATAGGATTTTAAAGGGAAGATCTAGGAAACATTTTCAAACAAATCTGAATGCATGTTAATTTGCAATGAATTATAGGAATTTTTTTTAGAGAAAAGATAGTTTCCCAACCTAGAGGCCACCTTAAAATGAAAATAATCTTTAAACCCAAAAGCTAAAAAAACAAAAACACAAGGCCTTAAAAGAACAACTTGTCATGTGTTATTAATGCATTATGGAAAGTGGGTATGAAGTTGGATGACTTTACCAATTATGTGGATTGTCCAAAAATTTTATTAAGTGTTCAAAAGTAGTACAATGACAAGAATATAGTTTTTGAGAATACCAAGATTCAAATATCACTGAGAAAAATTGTATAATACCAAAAATAAATTAGTGATATTTAGAATTTTCCTCATTTTACCGATCCCATCAATTCCGTAGATTCCAAAAACCATCAAAATCAAAGGTCTCATGCATTCACGATCACTACCATATGATCGATAAAAAAATCATAAAAAAAATCAAAGGGTCTCAATATCCATAAAGAATCTGAAAATAGTATGCCAGACTTAAAATCGTTGGATTTTAAGACATGCTCGGCTATAATTGAAAATTGTTATCATGCTTTATTCTAGAGAGAAAAACGTTATGAGAAAACATGTCTTTGATTCCATGCCATAATATCCGTAATTAACTAAAGGTAATGATACAACACAATAAAAATAAAAATAGGTGAATCTTAAAATGAACTAGGACTAGGAGATTCTCAGACACCATTTAAAATCTACATCATGCTTACATATAGGAAAGGAGTATCTCTACAGATATTAGATGGATTTAGAGTGCCTGAGGTGAGAATGTTGTAGGTATTTTCAAAAATGGTCCCATGGAGCATGAACGTAATAATTTAGGATTAAAATAATTAAAGCATTAAATTAATTAATTAATTAATAACATGATATAAATAATTACTAATTAATTAATCCTAATATAAATAAAAATACTTATTTAATTAATGTAATTACCAACTAATAATATATTTAATAAGATTACTAGATATTTATGATATACTATATAATAATAATAATTAATAATAATCACTCATTTTAGTAAATATTAATAATTATAATAAATAATATTGAAAATACTATTGAATAATTTTTTGTTATTATATTAATTACTATAGTATATTTTCTAGTTAATAAAATAATTATGTTTTGAAATATACATATAAATATTTTTTAGTTATTAAAATAAATGATATGATAATAATTAATAATATAAATAGCTATAATACATATTAAAATAATTAAAAAAATTAACATTTGAGAAATAAAATTGATTAATTAATAGCATGATTTAAATAATTAGTAATTATTAAATCATAATGTAAATAAGAATAATTATGTTAGTGATTTAATTATCAACAAATTTTATAACTAATAAGATTAGTAATTATTCATAATATAGTTAATAATAAGAAGAATTATTAATATATGCATAAATAATAATATTTATAATTATTAATTATACTAAGTAATTATAACATGTATGTTTCTAAATAGTGTATAGGTAAAAAGTCAAAAACATATAATGTACATTTTACTTAAAAATTTATGACCAAAGGAAAATGTATCACTTTGGTCAATGTCGCTGTCTTGAATGCTACCCTGTGTCATAGCCTTGTGTATAGACAATGTATTAACGTCATGCTTCTTGATGTGCATACTCTGGAGTATGCACCTCTTGCATAGAATCTATTATAGCAGCCTCCATATCATCCCATGTGATATGAAGTTGATCTAAGGTCTCATTGTCTGTACCCCATCCTGTTTGAAAGGAAATTGGTTGTTAACTAAAACTATTTCTCACATGGGAAGATGATGGATATTGTTTAATTGATATATCCTAGTCAGGAAAAAAATTTATACTGAAGCACACTCCAGTCACTACTAATCAATGGAGAAGAATCTGAAAATTTAAGGGACTATGAAGCAAAAACTGTTAACAGAAGCATTGTGAACCTCCATAAGAATAGCCTATAGTTGTGGCTCATTTACGATAGGAACTGAAGGAGAATATGTTTGATCATGATAAACATCCTCCTCATGTGTGGCATCATCATGTTTCATAACCATAAGAGTCTCGACACCCACTCACACATATATATGAGGCTTATCACCCTTCATCACATCGACCTAAGGCTTAACACCGTCTGATGCATCGAATAAAATCCCATGATAAATGTCATCCATGAAAATAAACCATTCTATCACTACTCTATGAAAATATGTTTGGTTAAATGTATCTTCTTCTGTGGAATTAGAGGCATGAATTAAGTGTGCGATATAGGATTCCTACTAACAAAGTATATAGTTAACTAAATTTGATAGATGAGGTATTCAAAAGGGGAAGGAGGAATTATTACCAAGTCATGATAGCTTCATTTAGGTCACCTAAGATATAACAATGAGGTTATACAGTATCAGGACACATAATCCAACTGATCTAATAGATGCATGCATATTGTGTATTCCCTTCATAATCGGGACTCATGACATTCATCTCATATTTGAATATAGGGTGCATGATATCACCCCCAGTCGAAGTCTTGATTTCCTTACATCTTTAGGAAATTAAGTGAAGGTTGTTAGATATTCAATAATATATATATATGATTATATATATATAAAGTGTATATTTAATTATATACATTTAATTCATGTATTATAATGCATGCATTAAATACATGAAATAATAAATATATATATATATATATTTGATATATATTTATTTCTCCCAAACAATTTTATTATTAGTTACAATCCAATATGATTGGATTATTAGGATTAACCACTCATTGAATGTGATTCAATGAATTATAGGAATAAATTTATATGGATACATTAATAAGGTTGATGTGTTTTCATTTAATGAAACACATCATGGATGGATATATAAAGGGGTGTGGTCCCTCCTATTGAGAAAGACAATTGGGAGAAAGTATCTCATTTCTCTCTTCCTCCTACACTATTGTTCATTATCAGAGACTAAAGTGCTAGAAACCCTTAAAAATTCAAGTATCCTTGTGATATGATCGCTGATCCATTGGTCGGTGTACCTATAACATCCTATTACTTGTTTCTAGGCATTCCATGACCCTTTTTGTTTCCCTTTTTGTTCGAATCTTTTTTAGGGGTAATTCAGGTGAAATTTTGAAATTTTTTGGAGGATTTATGTATTGTGCATGGTTGGTATAGGGTTTTACCAAACTATGCACCCCTCTAGTACAAACTATGAAACCGTAGATAGCAGTGGTTTGGATAGTTTGTGCATGATTTGAGAAAATGAGTTCCCACCTAGTAGAAATCATACACCTCAGTAGAGGGATTCACGGTTAGGGCACACAATTTGTATAATCATGTGACCCTACCTAGCTAACAGTGGTCATGAGATATTTTTATTCTAAAATTTATTTTAAAATTTCTCAAACCACCATTTAGGATCCTGAAACCCCTCACTCAACCCTATCTCAGAATCCTATTTTGAGAAGGCTCCCTAGAAGAACTTTTGGCTCCTCAAAACCCCTTCCATGGTAGATCGAATCATGGTAGATCTCATTCGATATCCTTTAAGAATGTGAATCTATTCTTGTGTGTTTTCTCCCACTCTCTATTTCTATCCTCATTATAAGTTAATAGATCTTTATGTTGTTGATGGATCAAAACTTCATTTGATGGGATATTGATTCTGGGTTTGGTTTCTTGATCTCTATCATCATCGTTCTTCGTTGGTGAATCTTGTTGTGGGTGTTGATTTCTGATTTTGAGGTTAAAATTAGGTGGTTCCATTTGAGATTTTCCAAATAATTAATACCTTGATTTGATTGAATTTTATATACATTTCAATTTATTTAAGAAAACTCAAATTGATATAATTTGGAATTGTGATTTGAATTGGCTTAGAATTTTGGGTAAAACCCTTAATTCCAATGGAATTGGAATTTGGGAAATATTTTGAAATTGATGGAATTAATGAAATTAATTTGAGAATTGTTTGAGAAATTGTATTAAATTGAAATAGTGAAAACCTATGATTGGTTTTGTATTGAAAAGGCATGAATTTATGAAAAACTCAAGTTTTGGTTTTGAAAGTGAATTGGAATTTTGAAATAGAAAATTGGGTAATTGAATTGTGAATGATGAGTGATTTAAAATGAAATGATTTTACCTTTTCTATTTATTGATTGAGTACATGAGAGTCTAGGTAGTTAGTGGGTTATTTGGGACAAGAATACTGGGATGATGATTCCTTAACAATGGATTGATGATGAAAACTCTAACAAAAACCTAGTTTAGTGCATATTATTGTAATGAACCAATGTTTTATCAATGTAAATTTCCTTCTTATAATTATGTAATATAATCAAATAACATCCCAACACAATGAAATAATATGAACTATGTGACCTTTAAACATAACATTATTAGTTCTGTGTTTTAAATTTTGAAAATCTCATATACATGGTTGCGATCATTAAGAAGTTTGGAGTCTGATAGAACAAACTTAATTTTTAGTGAATAGTAACCAACCCTTATGAATAGTAATATTACCCTTATAAATATAAAATTATCCAAAAGAATAGTAACCTCATCCTTGAATGTATAAATAAAATTTAGGCATCTTATAAGTGATAATATGACCATAGTAAAGGTATTGGTATTTTTGTATGTAATAAATAATTAATTACAATTAATTAATTAATTTAAAAGAAAATTTATTTTCCTAAAAGGTGTCCATAAATTATCAATTTTATATCTTTTAGTTTTAAGATAATTCTATAAGACCTTATGTAATTTTTGAAAGTATTATAAAATTAGTTATAGTTTTAAAATCTGAGTTTTTCATGTAAATTTTGATTTTAATTAAATATTAAATTAATCATATTTAGAAACTTATTTTTGAAAAATGTATTTCATTTTTTGATTCTAAACATTGAAAAATGGTTAGGGTAAATTTTTTAGATTTTTCTAAAATACTTGAATTTTTTATGAATAGTAAAATACAATAATTATCAAATTAAGCCAAATACATGATTTATAGGGTCATGGATGATGTTATGAGGATTTAAGACCAATTGTTTCGAACTCACATGAAAATATTACTATTTTTGGTCATGTAATAATTACTATTTCTTGTCTTATGGAAAAATAATTAACTAATGATTAAAATATTACGAATATCCGCCTCCCCTCCACTATAAAAACCAACCACACTCCCCTCTTCTCTTCACTCCTCTCAAGCCTTGTGCCTTGCCTAAATTCGGTTCAAATATCTCCCCAAGATCCCCCCCCCCATGTCCAAAAGCCATTATTAGCTTCAAAATACCAAATCCTCTTCCCTTAAGAGGCTCTAAAGGAAGATTGATTCAAGAGGTAAATTCCTCTCTTCAATTATTTTACTTTCTTTTCAAGTTCACATGTTTTCTTTTCTATCCTTAACTCTACTCATCCAAATTTTATGAAAACTCCAGTACCTTACATGTAATGGAATTTAGTTATGATAATGTAATAATTTATTATCATCTCTCCGTTACTATTCATTTATACTAGTAGTAAAGATACCATCCGAGATGTGTTAATTTACCACATTCAAGGATGATGGGTTTTAAATTTCTTTTACCATCTTCAATTCTGGTCATGAAACAATTTTTTTTATGTTTGAACCATATTATTATGTAATATATCCTATATAAGGTTCTATAATATTGTTTTACACATGATATTAAATTATAATGCAAAATGAGTTCGTAGTGATCAAAAACCACCAATAAACCCAAAAGATTCTCACTAAAGTTTTATATAATGATTCAACTTCACTAAAAATAACCAAATTAAATTTAAAACCATGTAACCTTATGGAATTTAAATAATAAAATATAACTCCAATTCTTGACAACCACTCTCATAATACATGTGTGTCCGAACTTGAATATAAGTGAACCAATCATTAAAACCGAGGTGGAAAACGATCCCGAACAATGAAATTAAAGCCTCATAAAAAATAAAAAAGGTTATGAGTGAACTTAAAAGGTTATAATAAATATGTTAAATATAAAATAGGTACTACAATTATTAATTAATTTACCTAATTTTATTATTCAAGTCATTAATATCAAGTGAAGAACACCATGAGACTTAAGGTAAGGGAACCTCTCTATTCCACTTTTATTATAGAATTTCCTCTATGTTATACCCTTTTATGTGTAATAACTAATGATGGGGTATGATTTTGAACCTCCCCCATACTTTCTTCATGATTTATAAGTGATGAGTAACCCCTTTCTCTCTCATTAATCCCTTTTAAGTACACCTGATACCTTCTGATAATCTGTAAGGGATTCTACCTAAACCTCCTTTGTCCCTTCAGGTTTCTTTATCTTCATTTTACCAAAATAAAGTTATCTTATATTTTTATGTTCATATTATAAATGATTTTTACATGTACCAAACTCATTTATCAATAACATTTCATTATTCTATTTTTGGGATATACATTTGTTAAGTGATTTCCTCCTCAATACTTCCCGATAAGAAAACCTATTTTGAGGGAACTTCACAAATTCTTACCTGATATCAAGTTCAATATATCTTATATTTTAATCCACCAATATCTTTATAAAATTAGTCTATTTTTATTATGAAAACCTTATTGGTTCACTTCTGGTTTTATATAAATTATTGTTCCCTTTTCCATTTTAAAGGCTCTATAGTATTTTCCTTAAAACCGTACAAAAATGTTTTAATGCTTAAATTTCTTAAATAGTTTTCTTAAATGTTGTCAATTCTACTTTAAATCACTTAGCATGGTAAATTTATATTTTACCTTATGAATTTCCATGTCTATTTTAGTTCCTTTATTTCACTGTCACTTTTATGATACAACCATTTGTTATGCTTTATGACATGATTGTGGTACCCAATTCTTTCCATGGAAAACCCTTATGTTTATGTAAGATTGATTTTATATGATTCTTTATATGAAAAACATATTCATGAAAATTTAATATGGGTGCATAAAAATAGATCTCCAATGCAGTGGGTATAGTTGAGTCTCACGAGATGTTATGTCTGACGGTCTTGGCAATTAGCCTTGGCTTGTGCTACCATGTGCGATGGTCTTGGAGGTTAGCCTTGGCTTGTGATACCATGTGAAATGGTATTGGAAGATAGCATTGAATCATGCAAAAGTCATGTTTTATATTTCTACCACATTATTATGAATCCATGTTTATATGATTCCATTTTTATAAGTTATTATTCCATGTGTTACATGCCTTTTTATATCCTCATGTCATGCCTTTTATCCCATGTGCTAATGATTTGTTCTTATGGTTATTCCCTTACTGGGATATTTAGCTATCCCTTTGTTCATGTGTTCCCTATTGTACCATATGATGATGTTTTAGCAAAATGGAAGTTAGGATCTCAATTTGAAGATTAAATAAAGAAATGTTTTATTTAGTTCCATGTTTTCAGTTTTATGTACCTAGTCTTCCATGACACTAGACATTACGATCCCTGGCTTGTACTATGATGTATAATTATTCTAAAAATCATGTAATGTTATATGTAAAAGCATAGGATCTCTATAGTTGGTATCATAGTATGTTATAGTTATTTTTGGAGATTAGGAATAAATTAGTTTAGTAAGAACCTTAAGGATGAGACTAAGTATAAGAAAAAACCCCTAAATTTTGGTAAGTATAGAGGAAGCGATTTATTAAGAAAATACATCCCTATATGGATACAAATAGGTATAGGTGGATCTAGAATAGATGTATCTAGGGGTAAAACCCAAAACACCGCTTTTATCTAGAATCGAACGAGAACTGGTGCACGACAATGATCCTTACTGCACTCTTGGTTGACACTCCTAGGGGATATGATTTAGTAAATTCATGAGTTTGGTACAAACCATTATTAAGGGAATGAAAAAATCCCATAAGAATATAAGTTATGAAATATATCAAGGATGACCTATATTTAAACCTAGGTAATCACATGTTAGGATATACTTTTCCTTTACAAGTTTATCCTATTATGTTCAAAGTTTCCTTTTTTTGGTCAATAGATAAGTATTCAATCCCTCTAATTGTATGTTATTTTTCTTAGTTAATTATGGGAAATAGAAGAAAACGTTCAAATAATCAATGTGATAGGGAATGTGAAGATTTCTCTAATGATATGCCTGATATGATTTGAGTGGGTGCTAAAAACTTCATGACAGTACTTTCACAGCTGGCTCAAGTTATGAATAATAACTTGAGTCATATGGAACGCCATCCTACTGCAAGGAAAGAGCAAGTTTCTATATAATTCTTCACGTAGAAAAAGACTCCCATGTTTAGTGGATCTTCTGATCCCATCCTTGTAGAATAGTGGATTAACTCCATTGAAACGATATTATCTGTCCTCCAGTGCTCAGAATAAGAGAAAGTTATGTTGGTGGTCTATCATTTTTATGGGGAAGCTAATTAGCACTACTGGAAAATGATATTATACCCACGGTTCAAAACCGTGGGTATAGACCCCAAAACTGTGGGTATAGGGTATACCCACGGTTTGGGGAACCGTGGTCATTGGTGGCGTCAATATAGGTCTATGACCTATACCCACAGTTTGGGAAAACCGTGGGTATAACATATTTTACCAAATAGTGACCCACAAGATTAGATCTTGCGACCACATCTCCGTTCACGAGCAGCCTTACCACTACCCCATCACTACATATATGTATGTATATATATATTTTATTAAATATATTTATTTAAACCGTGGGTATAGAGGAATAAACAGTGTGTATAGAACTCCAGCCAATTTTGTTTTGTTCCCGTTGAAAAAATAAATTTCCCGCGCACATGTGGGAAACCTATACCCACAGTTTGTCAAAACCATGGGTATAGGTTTTTTTATCCGATTACAATACCCACGTTTTGGGGGAAAAGCATGGGTATAGGTCACCCTATCCCCACAGTGTTGGGAAAACCATGGGTATAGGCATTTTTTGATACCCTATACCCATGGTTTGGAAAAAACCGTGGGTATAGGGTAGCCTATGACCATGATTTGGAGAAACTATGGGCATAGGATATCAAAAAATGCCTATACCCATGGTTTAACCAAAACCATGGGGATAGGGTGTCCTATACCCACGGTTTTCCCCCAAACCGTGGGTATAGGTCCATTTTCCAGTAGTGTAGTGGTGGACACTGATCAAGAATACCAATCCCCAGGAGGAAATTGATTCCATGGACTGGGAGGAATTCAAGAAAATGTTCTTCAATAAATATTTTCCCTGAACCCTCCATCTCAAGATGGAAAGAGAGTTCCTCAGACTCATGTATAAGAAAGATGAGTCCATCGGGGTGTATGAAGAAAACTTCACAAGGCTTGCAAGGTATGGCTCTGGCTTTTTCTTGAACACCAAAAGCAAGGTGGATCACTTATTTAGTGGAATAAAGCTGAGTCTATGAAAAGTGTTGGTGATTCGAGACTTCAATAGATATGAGGAGATTTTACATTGTTTCCTTAAGGTGGAAATGGAGATCGAAGACTCTCAATGGTATCATGGGCCTAGTGATAAAAAGAGGAAAATTGAATCTAATGTGGGAAGTTCCACAAATAAATTCCATGATGGAAAGAAGCCCGATCATACCACATGTAAAAATTGTGGGAAGAATCATCCTATGAAATATTTAAAGGGAACCAATAATTGATCCAAATGTGGAAATTTGGGACATTTGGATAAAAACTGGTGAAGGGATATGAAAAATCTCACTAATGTGGAATAAGAAAGGAAGGTTTAGATCAATACTCAGCTTTTATTGTAGTGTTACAACTGTATGGAGCATGGTCATTATGCAAAAAAATTCTCTAAGCTGAGGGTTTTTGGAAGCAATCAACAACAATCTACAAGGAAACTAGGAAGGGCTTATGTTATCACTACTACTGAGGTGGAGATGGACAATGATGTGGTGATAGGTATGCTAGTTATTCATTCAAGAATAGTGAACATACTTTTTGATTATGGTTCTACACATTCTTTAATATTTTGAAAGTTTAGTATAACTATTTAAACACCATCTCAAAATTTAGAGGATAAGTTGTCTATAAGAACAACAAATGGGGAAATTATTATGTCTATGTTTTATAACTCCTCCCTAGTTAACATTTATAGACTGAACCTCCCAGCAAATCTTGTCATAATTCCTTTAGTGGAGTTTGATGCTATCTTGGGCATGGATTGGCTATCTTTATACAAATCCAATATCAACTATCATGAATGGGAGATCACTCTTCACATCCCAAAGCGTCCTCCAATTCTTTATAAGTGTAATGAGGAAGATGAATATCCTTTAGAATCATTGTATCATGTTTGGATATTAATTCCTTACAAGCAATCATGTCTAGCTCAAATGATTGAGACAAAGGAGAGATCATGCTTGAAGACATGCCTATCGTGAGGGATTACACTGATGTATTACCTCAATAGTTGCCTAGTCTTCCTCCGGATCAAGAGGTTGGGTTCTAAATTAAACTTATTCCTGGATCTCTGTCTATATAAAAGGCACCTTATAGAATGGACACCATAGAGCTAGAAGGGATGAAGAAGCAGTTACAGGAGAATTTGGAGAAGGGTTTTATACACCTGAGTGCTTCACTATGGGGTGCTCTAGTCCTCTTTATAAAGAAGTAGAATGGTTCAATGTACCTATTCATTTATTATCATGATCTCTATAAAATCGTGATAAAGAACAAGTATCCCCTGCCTCATATAGATGAATTGTTCGATCAGTTTTGTGGGACATGTTATTTCTCTAAAGTGGACCTCCGGTTAGGATATCACCAATTAAAGGCGAGGAAGAAAGAAATTCCAAATAATTTATTTTGAAATAGGTATGGAAACTATGAGTTTATATTGATTCCATTCAGAATCACTAATGCTCTAAATATTTCATGGATTTAATGAACACAATATTTAGATATTACCTCTAAAAATTTGTGTTAGTATTTATTAACGATATTCTGATATACTCCAAGAGCAAGGAGGAAAATGAAGAGAATCTGAACACTATACTAAAGACTTTGCAAAGGGATAATCTATATGTAAAGTAAAGTAAATGTATGTTTTGGATGGAGGAAGTATCATTCTTGGGGCATGTTATCACCAGTAAAGAGATATCTGTGGACCCTTCCAAGACAAATGTAATTGAAGAGTGTCCCATGCCAACATCAATAATGGAGATCTACAGATTTATGAGTCTATCCTGATATTATCGACGATTTGTGAAGAAATGTTCATGGTTGTAAAACCTAATGACCAAGATGACATGGAAGGGGGGGGGGGAAGTTTTTCGGGACTCAAGAATGTGAGGAATGATTTAAGGAGCTCAAAAAGAGGCTTATCACTGCGCTAGTACTCACACTCCCATCAAGTGGAGAACTCTTTGTGGTGTACAATGATACTTCAAAGAAAATATTAGGCTGTGTAATGATGAAAAATGATAAAGTGATAGCCTAATACTCAAGGCAGGTGAAAATCCATGAGCAAAACTATCCTACGCATGATCTGGAGTTGGAGACTGTGATCTTTGCATTAAAAATCTGGTGGCATTATATATATGGGGAGAAGTGTGAGATATATACTGATCATAAGAGTCTCAAATATATATTCACTCAACAATATCTTAATATTAACCAAAAAATATTGATAAATCTCATCATGGATTATGACTGCTCAATCCAATACCATCTCGGTAAGGTAAATAAGGTGGTTGATGCTTTGAGTAGAAATGATCATGAATCTTTATCAATGATGAGAATTGAAAAGGATCTAATCTTCTTATATTTTCATAGGATAAACATGGGAATCATTAAGGGAGGAACATCATCAATCCTTTATCAAATGATTGCTCAACCATCCCCCATGCAGAAAATAAAGGATGCTAAAAGAAAAGATGTGGAAATTCAAAAAGGGTGGATGCCATTAGAAATGGGAAATCCTATGAGTATGATTTAAGAGGAAGGAGTTATAATATTTGTGTCACGATTATGTGTACCATCCGATCCAGATATAAAGAAAGATATTTTCAACAATGCACATAGCTCAACCCTATCTATTCACCCAGGGAGCACAAAGATGTATCAAGATATCTAAGAGAACTTTTGGTGGGACAATATGAAGAAAGAGATTGTTGTGTATAGATCAAAGTGACTATTATGTTAAAAAGTGAATGATAAAAGATCAAAGTCTAAGGGGATGATTCAACCACTACCCATACCAACATGGAAGTGGGAGAAAATCTCTATGGACTTTGTCACTGGACTTCCAATTACATCTAGAGGAAACAATGATATATGGGTCATTGTGGATAGTATTACAAAGACAAATCATTTTATCACAATTTGAGATGACTTCTCATTAGATCAACTTGTACGGACACATATCAAAGAAGTAGTAAGGCTGTATGGAATACCACTATCTATTGTATCCTATCGAGATCTGAGATTCACCTCAAAGTTCTGAAAAAGTCTCCAACATGCTCTAAGCACTGAACTGAACTTCAGTATGACCTGTCATCCATAAACTGATGGTCAATTTGAGAGAACTATTCAAACAGTGGGAGATATGTTGAGATCATGTTCTATGGACTTCAAAGGAGAATGAGACCAACATCTTCCACTAGTTGAATTATCCTACAACAACGGTTTCCACTTGAGCATACGAATGGAACCATACGAAGCCCTTTATGGGAAAAGGTGCAGAACACTAGCGTGTTAGGATGAAGTTGGTGAGAATAAGATTCTAGGACCTTAAATGGTCTAAGAAATGGTGGATAAGGTGAAAACCATTCAACAACACATCAAGGAAGCCTAATGTTGACAAAAGATTTATGCATTCAATCGTTAATGAGACCTTGATTTTAAAGTTAGAGACATAGTATTTCAATGTATATCTCCATGGAAGAAGGTCATGAGGTTTGGGAAGAAAGGAAAGTTAAGTCCTAGGTATATCAGCCCCTTAGATATTCTTGATCATATCAGGGATGTGGCCTATCAACTAACACTTCCACCTACCATGTCCAAAGTACAAAATGTCTTCTATGTATCCCACTTAAGGAAGTATATACCAAATCCTTCACATATACTCTCTTCCGAGGTGGTATATTTGGATGATGATCTTTCTTATGAGGAGTATCCAGTGAAGATCTTGGATCATAGAGATAAAATTCTATGTAAAAACACTACTCACCTGGTCAAAGTACTATGAAAGAACCATAAGTACAAAGAGGCAACATGGGAACTGGAGGAGTCAATCAATGAAAAGTACCCGCAACAATTTATTTCTTAGAATACAAAACAAAATTTCTAGGGTGAAATTTCATAAGGGGGGAATAATGTAACGACCCAATGTTTTATCAATGGAAATTATCTTCATATAATTTTGTCATTTGATCACATGAAATCAAAACACAATGAACTACTAAGAACTTTGTGACCCTTAAACATAATATTGTCACTTCTACGTATTGAATTTCGAAAATATGACATACATGATTGCGATTAGTAAGCTGTTTGGAGTCTGATGGAACAAACTTAATTTTTTTGTGAATAATAACCCACCCTTATAAATAGTAACCTACCCTTATGAATAGTAATATGACCCTTATGAATATTAAATAATCCAAAAGAATAGTAACCTCATCCTTGAATGTATAAATAAAATGTAGGCATCTTATAAGTAATAATATGACCATAGTAATGGTATTGGTATTTTTGTAAGTCATAAATAATTAAATACAATTAATTAATTAATTTAAAATAAAATTTATTTTCCTAAAAGGTGTTCATAAATTATCTATTTTACATCTTCTGGTTTTAAAATAATTATATAAGACCTTATGTAATTTTTAAAAGCATTATAAAGTATGCTATTGTTTTAAAATCTGTATTTTTCAAGTAGATTATGATTTTAATTAAATATTAAATTAAACATATTTAGAAAATTAGTTTTGAAAATTTGATTTCATTTTTTTATAATACACATCGAAACATGTTTAGGGTGAATTTTTGGGATTTTTGTAAAATACTTGAATTTTTGATGAATAGTAAAATACAATAATTTGAAAATTAAGCTAAATACACGACTTATGGGGTCATGGATGATGTTATGATGATGTAAGCCCAATTGTTTCTAACTAACATGAACTTATTACTATTTTGGGTCATGTAATCATCACTTTGTCTTATCTTATATAAAAATAATAAAATAATGATTAAAATATTAAGAAAATCCTCCTCCCCTCCACTAAAAAAACCACCTACACTGCCCTCTTCTATTCACACCTCTAAAGCCTTATTCCTTGACTATATTCTACCCAAATATATCCCCAGTATCCTCCCCAACATCCCAAATCCCTTAGTATTTTCAAAAGATCAAATCCTCTCCCCTTTAGAGGCTCTCAAGGAAGATTGATTCAAGAGGTAAATTCCTCTTTTCAATTCTTTTACTTTCTTTTCAAGTTCATTTGTTTTCATTTATATAATTACCTCTCCTCATCCAAATTTTATGAAAAATAAATAAAATTACATGTACTATAATTTTATTATGATAATGTAATAAGTTATTATCATCTCTCCTTTACTATTCTTTTATACTAGTAGTAAATACACCATCTGAGATGTGTTAATTTACCACATTAAAGGATGATGGGTTTTCAATTTCTTTTACCATATTCAATTCTAGTCATTAAACCATTTTTGTTATGGTTGAACAATATTATTATGTAATATATCCTATGTAAGGTTCTATAATATTTTTGAACACATGATATTAAATTATAATGCAAAATGAGTTCTTAGTGATCAAAAACTGCCAATAAACCCAAATGGTATTCACTAAAGTTTGATATAATGATTAAAAATCACTCCAAGTAACCAAATTAAATTTAAAACCATGTAACATTATGGATTTTAAATAATAAAATATAACTCCAATTGTTGACAACCACTCTCATAATACATGTGTGTCCGAACATGAATATAAGTGAACCAATCATTAAAACCGAGGAGGCAAACGATCCCAAACAATGAAATTAAACCTCATAAAAATAAAAAAGATCATGAATAAACTTAAAAGGTTTTACTAAATATTTTACCTATATAATAGGTAATATAATTATTAATTAATTTACCTAATTTTATTATTCAAGTCATTAATAACAAGTGAATAACACCATGAGACTTAAGGTAAGGGATCCTCTATATTCCACTTTTATTCAAGAATGTCCTCTATGTTATGCCCTTTTATGTGTAATAAATAATTATGGGGTATAATTTTGAACCCCCCCCCATAATTTTCTCATGATTTATAAGTGATGAGATACCCCTTTCTCTCTCATTAATCCCTTTTAAGTACACCTGATACCTTCTGATAATCTATATGGGATTCTACCTGAACCTCCTTTGTCCCTTCAGGTTTCTTTATCTTTATTTTACCAAAATGAAGTTATCTTATATTTTTATTTTCATATTATAAATGATTTTTACATGTACCAAATTCATTTATCATGTCCCTTTCATCATTATCTTTTGCGTATATACATGTTTTTAAGTGATTCCCTCCTCAATACTTCTCAAAAAGAAAACCTGTTTTGAGGGAACATCCCGAATTCTTACCTGATTTAAAGTGCACTCTGTATTCTATTTTAAGCCACTGTTGTTTTCATAAAATCAGTATTTTTTATTATTAAAACCTTATTGGTTCACTTATGGTTTTATATAATGGATTTTTCCATTTTCTATTTTAAAGGCTCTATTGTATTTTCCTTAAAACCGCACAAAAATATTTTAATGATAAAATTTCTTACATACTTTTCTTACATGTTTTCAATTATACTTTAAATATCTTACCATGATACATGAATATTTTACCTTATAAATTTCCATGTGTATTTTAGTTCCTTTTTTCATGGACACTTTTATGATATGATCTTTTGTTATGCTTTATGACATTGATGTGGTACCCAATTATTTTCATGGGTAACCCTTATGTTTATGTAAGATTGAATATGTATGATTCCTTATGTGTAAAACATATTCATGAAAAGTTAATATGGGTGCACCTAGATAGATATCCAATGTATTGGGTAAAGTTGAGTCTCATGAGATGTTATGTGCGACGGTCTTGGCAGTTAACCTTGGCTTGTGATAACATGTGTGATGGTCTTGGCGGTTTACCATGGATTGTGCTACCATGTGAAAGAGTCTTGGAGGTTAGCCTTTAATCATAAAAAATTCATGTTTTATGTTTTTTCAACATTATTATGACTCCATGTTTGTATGATTCCATGTTTATATGTTATGATTCCATATGTTACATGCCTTTTTATATCATCATGTCATGCCTTCTATCCCATGTGCTAATGCTTTGTTCTTATAGTTATTTCCTTACAAGGATATTTAGCTCATACCTTTGTTCATGTGTTACCTAGGGTAACCTATATAGATGTTTGAGAACAATGGAAGTTATGAGCTCAATTTTAAGATTAAATAAAGAAATTTTTATTTATTTCCTTGTTTTCGGTTTTATGTACCTAGTATTCCAAGACACTAGACTTTACAATCCTTGGCTTGTACTCTAATGTATAATTATGCTTAAAATCATGTAATGTTATATGTAAAAGTCTAGGGTCACTACAGTTATCCCCGATGGTATGTTGATGGGCCCTATTTGGCCTGGTCATGAGAGATGGGTGTACACATGTTGTCACGATCACTAATATGAGATGTGTGAGGATCCTATAATTTGAAACTATCATATCGTAGGGTAGATGGCCATGGTGCTTGTTTTGATTATTTTGATTATATATAAAGATGATTATGAAACTATTTTATGCATTCTAGTTGATTTATATAAACTTTTTTATATAAAAATCTATATTTAAAACATGTTTGAAATGTTTTCCATAATTTTTAAATGAAAGAATGTTTTGTTTTAAATATAAAAATTATTTTCCATTCCCTGTTTGATTTAAATTAAAAGAATAATTTGGTTCATTATTGTGGAATATTTTTATGGAACCCTTGGTGAGACCCTATTAGGATTGAATATCACACACTACCTTTTCCTTTGGGAGTTTTTAGATTTCCTTCTACCATGTTTGAGTAAAGGGAAATCACCTCTTAGAAAATGTTGATGTTCTTGATTTTTTGGGATTGGAGTGATGTTTACTTTGGAGATGTTTGTCTTCCTATTGTGTACTTTTATGATGTGTTGTTTTGAGTTTTGATACACCTGTTTAGTTTCTGGTACTTTCTACTTTTGGAGTTTTGAGCATACTAATTTGTTAATTTATCTTTTTCTATTTGTGTAAAATCATTCCATATTTTATATTGTATGATGCTAGGTGTTGGTCACCAATGCATGGGAATCAGGAACACCATTTAGTCCATGTTAGTGCTGGATTAGGTATTTGGGTACAGGGGTATCTGGGTTGGTTCATGAGAAAGTGGTATCATAGGTTCAGGTTTAGCATCTTTTCTTGATGATAGTATGTAGTTGAGAGATCTTATGGGGAATTAAGAGGTAGTTATGAGTGAGTGTCTAGATAAATCAAATTGTAATGATCCTTATGTTACCATAGGTGGTTTGGGAAATGATTATTGGGGAATAATTTGATCTAATTATTGTTTTTCCCTACTTTTGATTTGGACAGGTTAAAATCCAAATCTTGTTTTCTTATCTTATGGGATTAATTTTCCTGTTTCTCTTGTTTGAGTTGTTGATATGATTAATATTATGATGTATTCAATATTGTTTTTTTGATATTTTATAGTATCATTCCTCTGAAAATACATGTGAATAGGATTTAGGAGTAAGATACTAGTGAGAAACAACAAGAAAATCCTATGTGGACTAAAATCACATTGAAATTATTGTGTGTGCCATAAAAGATTTGGGACCGGAACCTAAACACGTTCCTGATCAAGCTCTATCTATGGAACATCATTGGGATGAATCCTTGAATCGTGCTCTATAGTTCCTTCACCAGAATCCACCAGTCTTCTAAGGCTCAATTGATCCTCAATAGGATGAGGATTGGTTGAGAAAGATAGATATATTGTTTGAATTCTTGGAATGACTTATTCAATCAAGGTGAAGTGTGCCACCTTCAAGCTATAGGGGCCCAGTAGAATATTTTAGATGGTGGGAATTGATGGTGAGAGTGAAGAATCATGAGTTATTAGAGTTGAAGGGCTTTAAAGTTCTTTTCACTGACTAGTTCAATCCAGAGTCTGTGGTGCTAGCTAAGGCTATGATTTTTTTTCAAACTCGAGAAGGCTAATAGAACCATGACAAAATATGCAAACCAATTCAACGAAATTGTACAAATTTTACCATAGATTGTGTTGAATGAGAATATAAATAATTTAAAGTCCTAAATGGGTATTCTATTTGATATTCATTCTTAGGATTTCTTGATGAATCTCTATTCTTATGTAGAATTGTTGGATATGGCGTTGATGGTTGAGCTTGACCTGGATGATAAGTTAGGGTTTACATGACTTCCTTTTTCTCCTGGTGACAATTCTATGAGTAACTTTAAAGGAAAGATAAATCATGATGATTTTCATGTTGGATCTCGATAGTATGGTTCTTCCAGACCAATTACAGTGCCTGGTAGAGGCCCTTTGTCTTTCATCTAGTGTGGAAATCCTAGGCATTCAAAATGGGTTTTCACTGAGGCACTCAAGATCTGTATCTATTTTGGATGTTCATTAAATTTTCAAAAAATTTGAAATATATTTTCTACCCCATGTAGTGTCACATTATCATAAACACATAAAATTACTATGGTGTAATTTGATTCTTCATTAACAAAGGGGTTCTAGGCATATACATCTAGAATAAAGCTTTTTCATGCAGTGGAAGAGTCTCTAGAGAAAGTTGATACAAGCGCAGTGACTGTGAGAGGTACCATCACTAAAGATTCATATTTTGTGACTACTTTATTTTATACTGGTTCATCTCATTCATTTATATTAATGCTCATTTTCAACCTATTAAATCTTCCTACATATATTTTATGTTATGTGATGGATGTTACTACACTCCTCAGAACAAAGAGAGAGTGGGGTCTTTGTTTTCATTCTTGTGTTTTATCTTTATCAGAGACTGAACATACTTGGGGTTTTCTAGTTCTTGACATGAAACATCTTAATTTCATTCTTAGTATGTATTAACTTATTGCTAATAAGGTCCGAATTGACTGTTATCTTCAACGAGTCTCCTTTACTACACCTGATGGGGTGCGCCGTATCTTTTAGGGAGAATAGTAATTGAGGTCTAGTAGTGTTATACCTTCTTATCCAGAGTTGGAGAGAGTAATATTAGTTATTTATTTTGATCTATAATGGAAATATTTGAGCGATGATCTCCCTCTAGTGGTCATCGAGTTTCTTGATGTGTTTCTTTCTATTTTTTTTGGTTTACCACTGTTAAGAGAGGTAGAGTTTTCTATTGATTTATTGCATGATAATATACTGGTATCTATACTTTCATACCATATGGAACCATCTAAAAATAAAGAGTTGAATAATTATTTGGATGATCTCTTAGAGAAAGGTTTTATATTCCTGAGTGTCTCACCTCTGGTGGAGCCTGTTCTCTTTGCTAATAAAGTTGATGGAACACTTCACCTATGTGCTGATTAATGGAAACACAACCAAGTTAAATTAAAGAATAAGTATCTATTTCCACTTATTGATGATTTTTTTTAAATATTTTAAAGGGGAAAAGTGGTTCTCAATGATTGATCTTGGATCAAAATATCACCAGTTGAGAATAAAAGAATCTAACATACAAAGCTATATTCTGGAGTAGGTATGGACATTATGAGTATATTGTCATACCATTTGGTCTAACCAATGCTCCTAAAGTCTTTTTGGATTTAATGAAAAAAATATTCTATGGGTATCTTGATATGTTCAGGGTGGTCTTTATGGATGACATCCTAGTTTACTCTAAGTCAGATGTAGATCATGTATGTCATCTGAGAGTAGTTACAGAATCATTGAGAAATCACTGACTCAATGATAATCTATCAAAATGTTATTTATAGATTTATGAAGTGAGGTTATTAGGACATGTGCTCTCAGAACATGGTATCTTAGTCTATCATGAGAAGGTAAAAGTTGTTATGACATGAGAGAAACTGCCTAATGTTTTTGAGATTAAGAGCTTCTTGGGTTTGGCTGGGTAATATCATCAGTTCGTAAAAGATTTATCAAAGATGGATTATCCAATGACCACTCTCACTCAGAAGGGAGTGATGTTTTGTTTTAATGATAAATGTCAGAGTTATTTTGTTGAGTTGAAATGTATTTTGACTTCTGTGTTGGTGTTGAATCTTCATGATATTGAACATGGATATGCGGTATTTTTTGAGGCATTGGGTTCGAATTCGGGATGTGTTCTTAAGTAGGGTGATCACATCATTGCCTATGGTTCTTAGTATCCTAGGCCATAGTGTATGAATTATCTGAATAATGGCCTTGAACTTGTAACCATGACGCATGAACTTAAGAGTTAGCGACATTAAATCTTCAAGAAAATGTTTATTGTGTTTTCCAACCACAGGAGCATGGGTTATATCTTCTATAAAAAATATTTGAATATCTTCCATAGGCATTGGGTGGAGTACCTATAGTATTTTGATTTCAACATAACCTATACTTAGGTAAAGGGAATATTATTACTAATGCCTTAAGTAGGTAACTTCCAAACCAGGCTGTGAAATAATCATAAGAAGAGTGAAAATTGATAACTCTTTTTTCACAATTACATTCGAGGTTGTCTTCTCTAGTGTTTAGTTGAACTCTTCTCTTATCGAGATGATTCTTTAGGATCATTAGCTCGATGATGAATTATATATCATTAGGGAATCATTTTATGGTGTGGAGACCATTACTGAGTGGTTGTTAACCATCAAGGGTGTTCAATGTTTTCAGAATCATCTTTTTATGCTATTATCCATGATAAATCTGTGATGGGGGATTTTTATAATTCTCAATGGGAAGTGCATCCAAGAACGAAAAAGAATTTTTATGATATGTAACATTGATTATGGTTTCCATGTATGATATTGGACATTTCTGACTTTTTATCTCATTGTTATACTTGTGAACAGGTCAAGGATGAGCACCAGAGACCTTTGGGAATGATTCAACCACTTCTAGTGCTGACTTGGAAGTGGTATGATATCTCTATGGACTTGGTGGTTGGGTTTCCATATACCCTATGAAATAATAATGGGATAAAGGTTGTGATCGATCGAATAAACAATTTGGATCACTTTATATCCATTCATGATATAACCAAAGTTGAGGAGTTGGGAGAGAGATCCCCGTTTTACTTCTCTTTTGGAGAGGCCTCCAATAGGCATTGGGATCTCAGGTTTGTTTTAGCATGATCTGTAGATGGATTTCCAAATAGAGAGGGATATATAGATACTTGAGGACATTCTTTATACCCACATCCATGACTTTGTTGGATCTTGGGATGAACATTTGGGACCAATTGAGTTTTCCTATAATAATAGTTACCAATTCACAATAAAAATGGCTCCTTTTGAGGCCTTGTATGGTTAGCCTTGAAAAACTTCACTGTGTTTGTTGGAGATCGGTGAAACATTCTTTGTTAGATAGAGTTTAGTCTAAGAGATGACAATAAAGATCCAATTGATTCATCATAAAATGTTGATGACATAGAGAGAGTACAAATTTTATACTGATCATCATCATAGACCATAGGAGTTATCAGTTGGTGACTGGGTTTTCTTGAGAGTTTCACCTCATTTGGGTCATCGACGACTTGGGAGGCAAGGGAAGACTGATCCTTGTTTTTTGGGACCTTTTGAGGTTATTGAGTAAGTGGGAAAAGTGGCTTACCATTTTGTAATTCCTCCACAGTTGACATCAATACTGTTCAGTGTATCTTAGCTATGAAAGTATCTTCCTCACCCATCTCATGTATTGAGTTTGGAGGATCTTGTTTTTTGAGAATGAATTATCCATGATTGAGAATCCATCCAAAAGTGTTTATTTGGAGATAAATGTACTTCATGGGAGGATGATACCTTTGGTCAGTGTGATGTCGTAGCATGGTTCAAATATGTATGAGTCTTGGGAGAGGTAGGTACTGATGAGAGAGGAGTGAAATCACCTTTTTGAAATGAAATCTTCTTGACATGCTTTCTAAGGAAAGAAAGTTTTTATGGTGGGTAGGCTGTAACATCCTATTACTTGTTTCTAGGTATTCCTTTACCCTTGGTGTTTCCCTTTTAGGTTGGATCTTATTTAGGTATTTTAGAGTGAAATTTGGGAAAAAAATCACTAATGAAAATAGCACCTATACCAACCGGGCAATACCCATGATTTTCTGAAACCATTGGGATAGCCTCATATTTTAATCCCATACCAACGGTTTTGTATAACCATTGGTATAGCCTCCTTAAATATTACTCTATACTAATTTTTTTTAAAAATGTTTGGTATAGGTTACTACATACCAATGGTTTTTTTAATACCATTGGTATAGAGATGCTATAACAACAGTTTTAATAAACCAATGGTATAGTTTTTTCCCAAAATACCAGAGTCTCCTCATCCTCCTCCCCTCACATTTCCATCAAGAGCAGCTAAACCCTAGTAGTCACGTTTGGATTTCTTACCCACTGGTGGAAATATCTCCTATATTCTTCTTTTACTTCCATTTTTATTCATTCTTAAATCCATTCCTTCCAAATCTTTCAGATATTGTCTCAAATATTTATTTTTTTCTAGGTCTAAAAACCATAGTAGATTGATTTTTTGTCCACATTTAATATGTTTAAATGTGCTTGTGGGTGTTGAAACAACAATTTTCAACATTTAATTTCTTTTGATCCTGATTAATATGGTGTGATTTAGGTTTTCCTATAATGGTTTCATGTCTGTTCGGTTTAGTTTAGACCAGTTTAGTTTGTTTTAGGTTTGCTCAGTTCAATTTGGATTGGTTCATTACCATTTGTTTCGCTTAATTTTGGTTCTATTTGGTTTAATTAACATTAGTCCAATTTTATTCTATTCGGTTGTTATTATGATAATATTTTATGATACTAGTGTATATCATATTAATTATAAACTCATGTTTATAAATTACTATGATAGGGGAACTATTGGTGGTTTTATTTTGTGCTACATATTCTCACCCTACATATGAATCTCTATGTTTATGTAGATTCAAATATATAACTTCATATAAAATTATGTATCAAAGAATTATTACTTAGATGTTTCATGGGTTATAGTAAATTTTTGTTGTTGTTTATACTCTATTAATACATTGAGTGTTGGTTGATGGAATTATTGGGAGGAGTTTTTGAAAAATATGTATGTCATTCTAGTTTTATTATATTTGTGATTTATACTATTATATAATGCCAATGGTATATTTTTCAGTTGTATTTTGAGATCATTTTTTATATATATAAGGAATATATGTTAATGGTTTCTTCAAACTATTATCAATGATTATTGGGAACTCCCGATCATATAGGTGGATATTTTATTTTAGTAAATTCTTGAGATATAGATAAATCATGATTTTTTTTAATATAATCAATCATTAATACTTAATATCATTAAAAACTGGTAAAATTTTCCCTAATGATAAACCCAAACTATCGCTTCTAGTATATTGCCCCTTATGAATGGGTAACACACATGGGGTATGTGGTAGTATAATTTAAGTCAATGGAAGATTCAATGTAGGCCATTTTAATGTGGTATTGTTTTATTGTTTGAGATTCTAGGTACTTTGTAGATATAAAATATGATGGTTTTGAGACATGAAAAGTAACCTGTAATGTGATCTGGTCAAGCTATTTATAGTTGAAGGTCAGGTTATTAGAAATGTTAAACTATTAAAAAGGAATCATGGGGATGGGTGATATTTTTGGTTGAATATCATGAGTACATACTAGTGGAAATTGGGAATAAGTTTTAGGCCATTCAATTATAGTGACATTTCATTTTTTGTAGACATCATACTTGGTATATATGTCTAGATGAAATATTCATGCATGCGTGTGATTTTTAAAATTTTATTTTCTTAAATATTTTTATAAAATTCTTGGGAAAATATTTTTTATAAATTAATTTTTATTTTAGGGATTTAGTTAAATAGTGAAACAATATGATTTTTTTAGTATTTTATGAATAATTTATTTGTGGTGCCTTACCAAACTAACCCAACTTGAATAGAACCAAGATGTGCCAAATTAAACCAAAACATATCAAATAACACCAAACCAAACCAAATAGAATTGATATGAACCCAAATAAATAGAATCTATTTGAACCAAACAAACCCACTTTGAATTCCTTATCACTTTTCAAAAATCCTCCACACTCCTCTTAAAAAATGGATCTCTCACTCATGCCAAATTCTACTGCGTAGAAACCCACCACACTAGAGGAATTCCATAATCCAAAACATCAACCCACACTTTCTCCACCTGATGTATACCCATTTAGATTCATCATCAACCATACCATTTAAAACCACAAAATAAAAAGTCTAAAGGGTTAGGCATACAAATTATCCTTTCCTAAAAAACATCATTGATACCATGGAAATTCCACTAAAGGTGAATTCCTCATAGAAATCCAAGGCATAATCATGACTATATCATATATAGAATCACCTTTCTTACATTGATATAAAGGTGATGAAGGGTTAACTTTATCATAATTCATTATAAGAAACCACTAATTATGGATTTTTCCAACCTAAATTCATAACTTATATGTGGTGCATAAGATGGTTACCAAGAAATATTAATATTTTATACATTAATTTATATAATAAGAATAACATTTGTTAAAAAGTGAGTTGAATAATAGAAAAAAATAACAATTATAAACACAATTTCTTGTAGTATTATGTATAGTTATTAGTCATTGATACAATAGAATTCAATATCATGGTTTTATATTTATATCATTTTGTTATATATATAGTTGTTTTTGTATTTTATAATATGATTCTCATATATACCAGTGTGTGAGTTATGGTTTTATATAAAGTGAACAATTATCATTTCCTTAAATATATTTTTGATTTAAGTTCAATATTATTTCATTTATTTTACAACATGGAATATAATTTTTTCATAGAATGGATAGGAGGTGGATGTATGAAACTGATTGGATCTCAAGATATTTTCAAAACAAGTTGGAGATTTTTTTATATTTTTAATTTAACAATGCTTTAGATAGTGGTCACATACACTGGCCATGTTATAATTGTGTTAGAATACCTTGGATGAGTTGTGTAGAAGTTAGATACCATATAACCAAATTTGGTTTTAAAACAAACTACTATGTGTGGTATCACAATAGGGATAAAATGAAATATCAAAATGTTTATTATCCTAATGAGAGGACTAGATTGGAGAATTTATTAGATAACCAATTTTCATTTATTTTTCATCATTAGAAGGAAGGGATACCAACCAAAGAAGACATTTATATGATCATTCATGATGCATGTAATGAATATTATGATGTTAAAAGGGTGAAAAAATTGAATGATGCTTCCATGACTCCAGTATATCAGCAATGTGTTAAAATGAAAGGGCTATAATTTTTTATTTGACTGTTTCAGGGGAAAACCGTGTATGGGATTTATAATACTATGATTGATTATATTCTTACCTTTATGAAGGTATTATTTCCAAATTATACTAATATTCACTCAAATCATTATATGGAATAGAAGTTAGTTGAGGAACTTGGATTTTCAAAAAACAAAATTCATGCTTTCCCAAAAGATTGTAGTTTATTTTGGGAGGAAAGTACTGAATAGAATGATTGTATAAAATGTGGTACATCCTTACGGAAGACAAAAGCTGATGGAACATCTTCTCATGTGCCACAAAAAGTAATGTTCCGCCTTCCATTGATCCCCATACTCAAGAATATTTTCATTTCTGACGAAATATCAATAAAAATATGATCGAATGATACAGAGAGAAAGAAGAATAATGATGAGTTGGTTCACCCCATAAATGAATTTTCATGGTATACATTTAATTCTTGATATAATGATTTTTTATATGAATTTTGTAATTTGTGGTTGGGCCTTTCATGTGAAAATTTTAATCCATTTGGATAGATGCTTACTTCTCACAACACATGACCAGTATTTATACACATTTATAACCTTCCTCCATGGATGTTTATGATTTTTTTTCACATTAATGAGTATACTCATATATTGACCTTATAATAATGAAAATTATATATATTTAAATATGAAAACATTAATAAAATATTTTAAACATATTTTGAATTTGGGTGTACGCACATACAATTCATGTTTGAAAGACATATTCATAATGCGTGCTACTTTTATGTGGAAAATCAATGATTTTTCTACTTATGAAATGATGTGTGGATGGATCCCAAAGGGAAAACTATAATTTCTTATTTGTATGAAGAATTCATGATCCAGAAGACTTAAATATCACCATAGTTTCAGTTTTATGTGGCATCGATGATTCTTTCCATTGGATCATCTATATAGGAATAATCATCGAAGGTTTAACAATACCACGGAGACTGATAATCCAAATCTGTGTATATCTAGAACTGAGGTGCTTAATGAATTTTAAGATTTTAGTTTTTCATTTAGGAAGGTTCATATGAAATATAGAAAGAGGAAGAATATTTCCACTGAAATAAGTGACGATTGGAAGAAAAAAAGTATCTTCTTTGAGTTTCCTTATTGGACAACCAATTTATTACATCATTAATTATACGTAATGCAAATTGAAAATAATATATGTGAAATGTTGATTTCAATTATTTCAAATGTAAAGGTAAAGACAAAAGATGATTTATGATCTCTACATGACTTGGTGGATTGGGGCATCCGACCAAAATTGCATCATGTGTGTATTAGTGAAAGTAAATGGAAAATTATGTGTGCTTCTTATGTGATGACACCTATAGAAAAAAAATCAATTTTTAGATGTACTAGTGACTATTAAAGTTCCTGATGGTTATTTAATCAACATATCAGAATGTGTCTATAGAATAGATTTAAATTTTAAATCTTTGAAGACTTGTGATTATCACATCATTTTTCATGAGTTGATTCCAATAACAATCTATCGTATTATTTCCCATAATGTAAGGGTGTTAGTTTTCTAGTCGTTCCATTTCTTTAGTGATCTTTGTGCTAAGAAGTTGTCGAAGTATTTCTTGCAAAAAATGTTGATAGAGGCACCATTAATTTTGTGTGAGTTATAGAAAATATTTCTACCACACTTTTTCACATGCATGCTATATCTAAATGTCCATATTCCAACCAAAATACTTCTCGGAGGTCCTATTGCTTTTGGTTGGATGCATCCAACTAAAAGAAACATGTACACATTGAATTATTATGTCTAGAACAAGAATCATCTTGAATGTTTTATCGTGAAAGGTTACATTCCTCAAGAATGTATGGATTTATATTCAATTTTTTTGTCTGATCTAACTATGAGATGGAACAAACCAATGTGAAATGAAGAAGAACAATATGAGAAAATTAAACCCAGTTTTCCATCACATTCCCAGATAGGGGGAATTATTTGATCATATACATTGAACACATCAATCCTTGAATAGAGGGAGATGGAACATTGCACAGTTTTGTTTAACTGTGATTTGTTCGATGAATACATCAAGTAAGTAAACTGAGAATTTATATCTTATCTCTTATCATGTAATTTTATATATCTATTAAACATTTTCTATTTTTTCGTTAGGGAACATAAAAAAATTATAAATAGAAAGAATCATTCTTTATCTTTGAGAAGGAGAGATACTTTTCATAGCAAAGAGTTTTCTGCTTGGTTGAAATTGAAGGTAGAAATATCACTATATTAAATTAATAAAATTAAAAAAATTTAAGTTCAATATTCATTTATATTTTAGGTATTGATTTTTCCTACTGACTCTGTCTTTGACGAAATGAGATCTTTGTCTTTTGGTCTTAATTCCATGGTTCATGAATGAAAATAAATTGTGATCAATGGGTATAAATTTATTATCATTGAATGAGAAATGAACATGAGAACACAACATGATGATGTTATGGTAACTACCATAATACACTGTTATGCTAGTACATCAGATAACAGACCTTGATTTGAAAATATATCTTATTATGTACTCATTGATAAAATACTTATATTGGATTATTAGTCTCATGGTCGAGTCACTACGATGAAATTCAAGTGGTTTGAATCGATGACAAGGCATGAAACATTTATTGATGATTATGGATTTTGAGTTATTGACATGACTCACACTCTTGCTACCAATGAACCATATATATTGACATAAATGGTGAAACAAGTTTTTTATGTGAAAGATCATCTTCAAACTGAATTTGGTTTAATTATCAATGTAATCCCAAGTAATATTTTTTATGATGTTTATGATGAAATTGACATCATTCCTGCTCCCATTTCCCTCGATCCATTTATTCATTATGATGAATACAATATTTCAATTGTTAGGGTTTATTGTGAACTTGAAGTTATGGTAGGAAATATATAGAATCATACATCTATGTTCTTAGTTCTTTTGGTTTATCTAAACTTGGGTTGTTAAGGTTGGTACTATTCAAATTGATTTAATATTGATTATAAATATTTTGTATCCAACTTCATCTTCATGTGTATTTTCAATATTTATTGGTTGTAGTTTTCTTTGAGTTGCATTTTCAAATATTGAATTGAACTGTATTAGAACCCACCAAACCCAAAAAAACTAAAACAATTACATTAGAACAAAAAACAAGATGAATTGAATTGGACATAATAAACTAATTAATATGAAAATAAAAACAAATAAAAATAATGACATAACCAAAAAAATAGAAAAATCACTTAACCTAAATTATGAACCAAATGACTTAAGACAAATAAAATTAAACAAATGACCTAATCAATTGAAAAAATAAACCAAATGACATAAGATAAATAAAAATGGACAAATGACTTAATCAATTAACCAGAACAAACCAAATAATCTAACCAAAATTGAATTGGATCGAATTGAAAATAGAAGAAAACTATATCATACCCATGCTAAACATGCTAATTTGAATGTATTGATTTTTTTATGACAAGTCTTATATTTTGATATTATTTCCACTAAATGTAAAAAAAAATTATTATATCACCACATATCTTGTATTTGGTTTGAGAATTGGTATTCTTGAATTAATTCATGTATCATCTTATTTATTATTTTTCTTACACATTAGTTATGGATTTCTACTTTATTCCATATTTTTTTACAAATGCAGAAAATGAAAAATATTTAGCACATATGAAGAAAAAAGATGATGGACAATAATCACCAAATTAGAGAGCTAGGAATCCCTCCTTTGGTTACCATTGTGAGTATCTTATTTCAAATATATATATATAAATAACATATAATGTCACATGATTAATTTTTTTTAACTTTTAATCACGATCGACCACCTAGGTGACAATTATTCTCTGAACATCCTAGTGGTTCCAGTATTTAGGATGATGATATGAGGGGGGGGGGGGGTACTATAGATATGTGCTCCAGTCAGTGTACCTAATCACACCTCATCCCTCTCCCTGATATACCATCCAGCACACCTTCTGATCCCACATTTTTGTTAGAGACAACCGATATATTTAGGCCATCCATGTTTTCACCACCATCTATATTTGAGCCTCCTTGACTATATTTTCCTTATTTTATTATGGTTTATACTTGTCATCCATATTATTAATTTTTATAGACATCTATGTCATTTTATGTTCCATCTACTTCCTTCTCTCTGAGCTTCTACATTTCTACTTCTCCAACTCTGGCTCTGAAACATTATGAGACTTTAGAGCATAAATTGATACCAACTCCATTTGTACAGGTTGATGTTCCTTCAGAGCCTAGGGATCGAGTGACACCCACTGATCAGACTACCTTAAGTATATTTATATAACCCTAGTAAATTTTTTTACTACAATTTATTTTCATTATAAGATGTATTGATATAATATTTTTTGTTTTTCTTTATCAGGATCTTATGATAGGCGATGTGAGTATACACGCATGCGTGTGGTGTGAAATTTCCACACATAGCTGATGGTGGAGTATAATGAGGAACACCAAATGATTAAAAAAATAGGGTGGGAATGTAGAAGTTTTATGGAAACACTTTCCAAATACTCTTATATCATTCCGATGAGGCCACTCTCATAGAGGTACCTTTCAAATTAACTAAAGGATAATGCTTGTGTGAAAATATGGGTAAATAAATTCATTTTATTTAATGTTATATTATTATTATATTTATATTAATTAATATTTTGGTGCCAGATTCATTTTACTTTTCCAGATGGTGAGGCTATGACGATAGAATGACTCATGGAAGTAGGTGATCTGTGGAGAGAGTAAAAAACATGAGTTGTATAGTAGTTTTTATGCCAGTGTTGGCATGAATTTAGAGGCCAAACCTGTCATGAATGACTATCTAGTAGAATATTGTCAAGAAATGATTTCTCATTGGACAAGTACACAGTTCAAGGTATTAATCAAATTTTGTTTTTTTAAATGAAAATTACCATGATTTGGAATAATAATTTGTTCTGTTTTTTTAAAATTATTTTTTAGGATTTTTCAAGAAGCAATAAATAAACAAGGATTCTAAGAAATACCTCCACTCTTTGGGGAGGGCTATGATGTTGGACTATGAGAGGAAGCAGGTATAGAAATCATTTAATATTATAA
The DNA here is from genome assembly GCA_963277665.1 of Viscum album. Lineage (NCBI taxonomy): Eukaryota > Viridiplantae > Streptophyta > Magnoliopsida > Santalales > Viscaceae > Viscum > Viscum album. Next base: position 532,244,298 of record OY728155.1, read on the forward strand.
GAGAATTTTATTTCTAAACAATCTCCATGTAGTTGGAAAACCAATAATCCCATCTCTCACATAGATGTTGGAAGTGATACTACAACTTTGTAGATTATCTGTTAAATTTTTTACATGAAAGATAAAAAAACATGGAATCCCTTAAAACAACATAAGATCAATATAGAGTAATTTCTAGTCAGTATATTAGTTATCCCAAATCCATGATTTTCATTATCATAAAATTTAATAGTCATGAAAAGATCATTATCATAAGGATACTAAACATTGATGAAGGATCACTAACCTTCCAGTACATGGGTATTCTTTTGTTTTGGGAAAATACATAGGTTTATTTCTTTATCTAAATCATTAATAACATTAAAATATCAATTGGATGGTTGGGAAGGAAATTATTTTTCTCTTTTTGGTATATTATCTTTCCTTAAAGGATGTGTCATTCCTAAATTTTGGTAAAACTCCATATTGTATTTTTGGACCAAAATACACATTTTGATAATGAGCAGGATCCTTAGAAATTTCATCTAGAGTGGAATTATCTTCAAAGGAATGTCCATCACAATCCTATGAATCACCTTTTATAAACAAAACTGAGATAGTGGATGATCATTGGGAATATGGGTTTGTTTAATGATGCATTTCAAGACTATTTTGTATGGACACTAATTTTGGATAATAATGATACCAACTATTTTCTAAAATCTCTATTTATTAATGGGATAAAATCTGGTAAAACATATCTCATGCACTCCAATTCATTTATATATATCAGACGTACATATTCTACAATTATGGGAGACTCGAGAAAGATTACCTACTTGAAATCTACCCTCTCATTATAGTATAATAAATGGATGGATAATACCCTAGTAAATTTCATTCTGATACCTATTCTAGATATTTTTTCCATGATCAGGGATATAATATTCACTTCTCATGATGTGCTCCCCCACTCATACAGGTTAAGTGTCTTTTTTTATCTAGGTGTGATTTTCTATTTTTGGATCCTTCAATACATTACTCCCTCAAATGTAAAAAATCCTACAATCATTCCATTTTCATACCCATTGATAATATTATTTTAAGTATTTAGTTTATAAAGTAATGGGTTTACCCCCCTCTGGGTACATCATGCTTTAAAGATCTTTATACAGTGGACTTCCCACAAACATATAGTTTTTCAAAAGTAGATTTTTTGTTCTATATGCATCTTTTGAAAAAAAAGTTATTGAATCCATTTATTATGTTTTCTTTAAATCATATATAACTAAATAAATTTGGTCCATTTTATATATTGTGTTTTAAACTAATTACCTTGTGGTATCCATCTTTCAAAGCTTGTGCGATCATTTTTATAACCTTCCAAACTCTGGGAATTTAAAAACATGTTTATTGTGTATGTGTTTGAAGCATTCTATCATGTATGGATGAAAATAAACCACTATAGGTTCAATACCAGGGATGAAAATTTTAATTGAACCATGTTCTATAGTTTCTCATTTATCATGCTGACTAACTATACACAATATACTATTTCACTAATAGTTCTATGATATCTCATTATGTTTCACATGTATTAACTCTTAAGAGTTACAATTATTAAAATTACATTATTTGTGTATTCATAATAACATTATATTAATCCATGGTATACAAACTTCACATACAATATATTTTTCACTTGAATAAGGTGTAAGATAATTCCATTGAATGCAATGTATTTATTACTATAATTCATCTACCATATGTTTTTATTTTTATCTTCATTTAGAGTTAATATCCATTTGATTTTAATTATGAAATTAAATATGAATAACAGATTTCCATTTATGATTTTATATATTCAATTTCTTTTCATAGGGATTTTTTTAATATAAAAGGATGTGTGACTCGGGAAAAATTGTTTTTCTCAAGCAGAAAAAAAAGATGAAATTGTGGTAAACGAACAAACAAGACAATAGATTGTAAGTTTTAATTTGTTGATTTCAAATTTTAATATCAATTTTGGAACTTAATATCCCGTTTATATTTTTAATAGTCTTCTTTAGAGGCCCTTGATGAGAAAAAATTTGAAAACTTTGGGCCAAATGATCACTTACATCAGGTTTTGGAAGATAAACACCATGGAAGAGTATGTTGTCGACCAGGGAAGAGTATTGTCTCGATGAGGTATTGAACCATTTCAAGTGTCAGTTCTGGTAGCACCAAGTTTGAAAAATATAATTAACGAGCATCACAGGCTGAGGTCAATGGAAAAAACACTAAAAAATGGTCATACAAAAGCATTAAAAAAATCAAAGGGTGAATGATGAATTTATAAAAATTATAATAGTTTTATTTCTATCACTTACACCAGATACCACCGCATCTTGTGATTTATATATGTTTATGATGTATATGTTATATAGTGCATCAATCATTAGTAGTGTTCGAGATGATGATGTTCCTAGTGATGGAAATGGTGAGGATGATGGTGAAGAAGATGGCAAGGAAGAGGGTGAGGATGAGGATGAGGATGAGGCCAAGGAGGAGGCTAAGGACGAGGACAAGGATAAAGGTGACGATAGTGATGGTGATGAGGGAAATATTTATTCTTCACATTTTGACTGATATTTATAAAATTTTATGTTTGATGATTTGGGTTGAATGAATATATGTGATGTTTTGAATGTAGGTTATCAATGTTTGAATATAGTAGATGGTCTCTTGTGTTATAATTATTTGTATATTGGTTCCCCAGGCTATAAATTCGGTTTAAAACCATTGGTATAACCTATAATTCTATTATTGTTTGGAGGTTTTCTAGACTCTGTATGGTTGGCACATGATTTTCCCAAACCGTGCACCCCTCCAGTACAAATCATGCAACCCTGGACAATGGGGGTTTGCACAGTCAGTGAATGGGTTGAAAAATAATGCACCCACCTTGTTGAAACCGTGCACCCTAGTATAAGGGAACAAAATTAGGGAACTTAATTTTTATAATCATGTGGCCTTTCCCATCTAATGGTGTGCATGAGATTTTATTATTCCAAAATTTATTTTAAAATTTTCTAAACCCCTATTTAAGATCTCAAATCCCCTCACTCGACCCTATCTCAAATTATAGTGTTAATAAGTCCCCCTAGAAGAACTTTTTTATCCTCCAAAAATCTTCCTTGCAAGATTGAAGTGTGGAAGATCTCATTCAATCTCTTCCAGGTAAGTGAATTCCCTATCATGTGTTATCTCCCCCTATCTTTATCTCCTCCTTAGTAGCTAACAGATCATTATGTTGTTGATGGATATAAAATATGTTTGATGAGATCTTGATTACATTTTGGTTTCTTAATCTCTATCACTGTCATTATTCATTGGTGAATCCCACTGTGGGTGTTGATTTGTGATTCTGATATTTTAAAAGTAGGGGGTTCTATTTGAGATTTTTCAAATAATTAATACCTTGATTTTCTTGATTTTGAAATATCTTTAAATTAATTTAAGAAAACCTGAATTGGTATAATTTGGAATTGTGATTTGAATTGGCATGGAATTTTGGGGAAACCCCCAATTCCAATGAAATTGGAATTTGGGGCGTATTTTGAAATTGATAGAATTAATGAAATTGGTTTTATAATTATTTGAGAAAATGGATTAAATTGAAATGATGAAAACATATGATTGATTTTGTATTGAAAATGAATGAATTTATGAAAAACCCGTGTTTTGGTTTTGAAAGTTATTTGGCATTTTGAAATTGAAATGTTGGTAATTGAATTGTGAATGACAATTGATTTGAAAGGAAATGATTTACCCTTTTTTTATTGACTGATTGAGAACATGTGAGCCTTGGTAGTTAGTGGGTTATTTAGGATAATCACACTAGAATGGTGATTCCCTAGAAATGGATTGTTTATGAAAACTCTAACAAAAACCAAGTTCTGTGCATCTTATCCCCGATGGGTTTTTGATGGGTCCTATTCAGCCTGAGTATGAGGGATGTGTGTACACATATTGTCGTGATCACTAATATGAGATGCGCGAGGATCCTATAAGTAGAAACTATTTCATCTAAGGGTAGAAGACCATAGTTCTTATTGTGCTTATTTTGATTATATATGAAACTAATTTATTCATTCCAGTTGATTTATATAAATAGTTTTATATAAAAATGTTTATTTAATCCATGTTTGAAATGTTTTCCATCACTTTGAAATGAAATAATGTTTTGTTTTAAATATTAAAATAAATTTACATGCCTTGTTTTATTTAAATTGAATGTATTATTTGGTATATTATTGTTGCATACTTTTATGGAACACATGGTGAAACCCTACCGGGATTTTTAGATTACACCCTACCTTGGGCTTCAAGAGTTTGTAGACTTCCTTCTTCCAGATTTGAGTAAAGGGAAAGTGCCTCTTGGATGAGGGGGATGTTCTTGATCCTTTAGTATTGGGGTAATGTTTCCTTTGGGGATATTTTTCCTCCTTCTGAGTAATTTTATGATGTAATATTTTGGTTTTTGATAAACCTATTTGGGTTTTGGTACTTTCTCCTTTTGGAGATTTGAGCATATTAAGTTTTTTCTTTATATCTTGTTGTTTATGATAAATTGTTCCCTCTTTTTATCTTGTATGATGCCAGGTTATAGTTACCAACCCATGGGGACTATAAATTCCCTTCGGGACATGTCAATGCTGGCATGGGCATCATTGTACTAGGGTATCAGAGCCGGTTCGTGACAGTACCCCCTCGGCGGCCGAGTGCTTTTGTTCACTACTTTGTGGTCTTCATATAGTATTCTGCATCACCTATAAAGAAAAATAAGACTATTTCCATTAGTAATCTCTATGTACACTATTTATATAGTTTATTTAGGCCTTGATTCTCGAAGATAGATCTGTCTATGTTTGAGTTGTCATCCATTTCACATACTCATGTGATGATCATACACTTCCCATCAGCGGTATCAAAGCACAAGCTTATTTGATGAATCATTATGTTTATTAATTTATGAAAATTAGCTATTAATAGTAAAATGATATTTTTCAAGTTTGAAAATAAATATAAAATTTTCATAAATATTACTCTTAATTATGAAAATAAATGAAGAATTTATTTCAATCAAGATAATTCAATTTAGAATTGAATTATATTATTTATAAATTGTTTATAAATAATGGAAAAGGTATTGTGAAATATTAATTTATAAATTTATAAAAGTTTTTTATAAATTAATTAACTATAAATTGTGTATGGTTAATTGATAAATATTTTTTAATAGATTTTGACAAATTAAATGGAATGATTTTTGATATAGAAATACATGGTATATTTAAAAATCACAAAAGTCAATTTACAAAGAGTTTATAAATTAAAAAATATATGATATTTAGATTGTATAATTTTTTTTGTATAATATATATTGAATTATAAATTTTTTATAATTCATGAAATATCTTATAAATTCCATTTAATATAAAATGTAAAAGGGTTCAGATTTATAAGAATATAAAAAGTTTATATTCTTGATAATTTATAAATTTTTTACAATTATCAATATTTATTTATGAATAGTTTATAAATGTCCCATACTTTTGAAAATAAATTGTTTATTTATTAAATTTCCTTAATATTCATGTTTAGTACATAATTAATTAATTTGAAATTGTTCAACCTAAAGGAGATTTATTTGGATATTATTTTAGCCACCTCAAAAGGTGTTTTGATAATTTATATGATCAAGGTTTAAATAATAATTAAGTATATGATATTTAGATTATTTAAAAGGTTTACATAATATAAATTGAAGAAAAAATAGTTTATAATTCATATAATATTATATACTTAAAAGGAAAATTCTATATTATGATAAATATGAAACAATTCATATTGGAAAGAATGTAAAGTGATTATATTCAAAATTATGAAATTTTGATAAAGTTAAAGGTGAAATTATAAAAGGGTTTATAATTATATTTTATTTATGAAATTGTTCATATATTTTTATCTCATGTTTAAATATTTGAAATGTTCATTTATTTAAATATTATTCTCTATTTTATTCATAGTTATAAATTGTCTATATTATGAATAATTGTATTCCCAAATTTATAAGAAATATTTCTTCTAGGATAATCCCTTTCATACCATGATAGGATTGATATAAAATTTAGTTTTCATCTACCATGACCTATGTTTTTAATTTTATTTATGAGCTTGAGAGTAGTTTTTGGGCATAGTTTTTGCATATTTGGTGTTAGAGTTTGAATGAATTTAATTCTCTCTTGAGTAAAGTATCCCCATGTAGAGGGACTTGGGTTTGGACCATGTAACGCCCTAACCCCAAAAGATCAGAGCTGATGAATAATTTTAATAAATTGGCATGATTATAAGGAATCAAGTCCCGAAGGACCGATCAGTTTAGCAGTCTTGGAAAATAAATTCCATACATGAACATTACATTACACTTTCTAACATAAAACAAATCATAAATAATCATTTGATAACTCCATTATTACCTTAGATTAACCCTTCATATCAATCATAATACCCTTCATAGAATCCTGGGAAAATAAAACATAATAAAGGGGTTATCATAGATGCTCAGTAAGGGTAAATAATTCAGCAGAAGCTATATGCTTTTAAGGCAAGATGTATAATAAAAACAACAACCTTTTAAACATAAAACATGAAAATAATATTCTATAAATAAGTCAAACATTACCATATAAACATGTACATGGATATTCTACTAGTCAAATAATCACATGTAATAAATAATTTCATAACGAGGGAATGCATAATGCCGAACATCATAACCACATAGTGAAAGCCTCTTGCCAAGACTACAAATAAAATTTTTGTCAAGGCCATGTGCCAAGACACTAATTTGTCTCATGAGACCTACCGATGAATTGAGGGGTTATAGAGGGCCCCACCCATCACATACTAAGTCCAATGAATTCATCATATGAAAAGGGTGAAATATAACCTAAAAATTCATATTAAAACTAGAATAAGAAATGTTAATACTTTAACCAGAAACCATGAATGGTATAAAAATAGCACATTCATAGTCAAACATATCATAACACATTCAATAAAATATGGAAGATTTTATTATAACAAATCAACCTCTATCATGAATGATATCCAATAAAGGATGTTGACATAGTTGAAATTAATCAGAAAAAATATTTGAGAGAAATATCCCTTTTTCATGAAATCATTTAAGAGTCGTAAAATTTATAAAGGAAGTCATTTAAAAGATATTTTTTAATAAAAGTGTCTCATACCACTTTGAAACTTTTTAAAGTAATTAACATTTTAACACCATTATGTCTATAGCAATAAATCCTTAAAATCATTTTGAAAACATGGACATTAATTAAATAGATTTAGAAAAATAAATCTTTAAAAATTTTAAAATGATGATATAGTTAAAGACTCCCTTCCATAAAACCATAAAATATTCCTTTTGAAAACATTTTTATGAGACATGGAAATGGATGATAAATCTATTCCAGTATATACTTACACATAAGTAATCTTAAATAATAATAACATTGGGAAAATAACCCTTACCTTGTACTTTCCTTTGGTCAAGGGTACGTTTAACCTTCTGTATAATGACCATAGAATGATATTAAATTATACCAAAACCAGAAACATACTCATATTTATGATATCATACTTGATTTATTTTTTAATTTATACTACCCATTTAATAATAATTTCCATGTTAAAATAAAATTTCGGGTAATAATCACTTTCTTTATCGTACGTGTTTTAACTTGTTATTCATGATCGTATCACTTATATCTTGATTTAATTGCTTAAAGAATATAAAAAAATATTTATGTATTATATGTATTCAGAATATAAATATTTATAATATATAGATATATGAAATGGAAACCACCATTTATGGAGATGGTATGTTGTACGTACGCATAAACGTTGTTTCTGTTTTCATATCGTATTGAACGAAAGTAAGTGAATGAGATATATGTATATATATATATATATATTCCTGTAGAATTATTAAGTCATATATTACATAATTATTAATAATATATATTTTTATAATCATCTTTGAATAGTGAATGTGAAAATGAATCTCATCGTGTCGTGGAGATGGTAAGCTATACGTACGCACGAGCAATGATATCATTTTATTGATGGTGAACTAGTATGTAATTGGATGGTATATTATATATGAAGAATAATTAAAATGATATATTATTATTTAAATAAATTATACTCATTATTATACCCATACAAATAATGATGTGTTGAATAACAAACTACACCATGACGTGGAGACGGTAAGCCGTACGTACATACGTATAGTTACTTTGTCATTCATAAGATGGATAGAATAATGAATATGATTGTACAATATTTATAATAAAATCAAAATAAAATCATAGTATTTATAAGGTTATGGAGTTATTATTTTGGTATGGAAACAACAAAGAAAGATGAAGTTGTAGAAGAAAAGAACTTTGAATGAGGTGATGAAATAATTACCTCTTCTTCGGGTTCTTCCTTTTGATTTGACCAAAAGGGCTCCTTATGTTGGATTTATGATAAAATTAAGGACTCTAGGATTAATTAAGGGTAGTTGGTAGGATATTTGAGGAGTTTTGGCTGATCCAGATGTCTTTGGAGGTGTGAATTTAAGAGAAGGGGAAGTACCCTTTTATAAGAGAAGTGAGGGGCACTTTAGGAAGATCTAGAAATATTAATTTATTATAAAATACTTTTCGGTTTCTAATAGCTCCAAATGGATTTACTTCTAGGATAAGGTGGGTATGGATCGCAATACACTCAACCAATATCTTTTATACAAGATTAGGTCACCATATTAAGCTTAACTTTTATATTTAACTCTTAGTTAAATAGTTTAGCTTTTATCATGTCTTCTTGTATTCTTACACTATATGGTTGATAAAATTTCTATAAAATGAAAAACGAACCTAAAGGGGTTCATTAATGATATATATAACATTATTTAAATCCATTGGACTAATATTATATTTTATGGAATATTATATCATTTAATAATATAATATTGTTTTTAAAAACTCATTATGTGAATTTTGACACTATTTAGTATTTGGTTTTTTTGAAAGTCATAAAAACTTGATTAATTAGAAAAAAACAAATTTAATAAACCCTAACATGTCATATTCACCTATAAAATTCTGGTATGGCATCAAAACTTTCAAATTATATTTATTTTAATATCTATAATATCATTTATTTGATTTTTTCATTAATAAGAAAAATACTACGTCATTATTGTGTCATAAATAAATATATTTATTTTATATCTATAAATTATAAATAAAATATCATAATGTAGAAAATTATTTTATATTTATAATTACTATTTATAGTTGAAAATATCACCTATATAACCCCATATAATATTTTTTACAAAAAGATATATGTTTATGTTATATTTTCTTTAACTTTAAATTAATTTTTACAGTGTCATTTTCACTTAATAGTGGCTCCATGGGGTCCCAAAATAGACCCAAAGATTCCCATGGTCGGAATTGTACCAGAAAATAGGGTTAAGACATGTGTTTGGGTAATTTAATATTATTATAATATTATTTTTTACCCTTATTTACCAGATTTACCCTTTAACCATGTCAAATAAAATATCTACTAAAGTTACTATTCATAATGTCTAAAAATAAAAGTTTCCTATTTACATAATTTGTACCTCATGATTAAAAATATGGAATCTATTTTTCCAAATTCAAAGCACCGAATTTGTAGAAATGAATTTAAAATTAATTCTCGTTGTCAAAACAAAAAAGTGTGTTTTTAAGAAATAAACACTACCAAAATATTGACGTGTGTTTATATCTAATTAAAAAGTGAAATTACTTGTGATGAACAAAATTGTATTAAATGGTAAAAATAAAATCTAATTATACTTTTAAACCACTCAAATTTATAATCTAACACTATAAATTATTTTGATTAAAAAAGTTGTTTTCAATTAAAATTTAGTATTTTTTCACTATTCATCAAAATATGAAAGTTACCAGAAAAGTAAAAAAAAATTATTCAAACTAAATTTTTCTGTCCCGATTCTAAATAAGAATTTAATTTTATAAAATTGAATATATAAAAGGGTCAAATATTGGATTTAAAAAAGGGTTCTCCATTAAAAGGAAAAAAACAACATTTTTTGAAAAATACTTCTTTTATCTAAAAAATTGAATTTGTCTCTATAATATGTCTAAGAAACACCAAATATGAATGTTAAAATTATATAAAATTCAAAATTTGGTTAATAATATTCATAACCACTTTTTTAAATGGATAGTTTAATAGGTTATGGTGCTCTTGAACTATGTGTTGCGTACATCGCATGCTATTGAATTATTTAAAAAGGAAGCATACCGTGGAAGATTGGGGTGTTACATTATCTCATCCTTCAATAAATTGTATCCTCACAATTTAAAATCATGATTTAAAACTAGGGTTTTGACATTTCAAAATATCTTACTTCAAATCCCACATCAAAAAATGGATTAATGAGGCCTCTATTTGAAAATAAAGAAAGGTAAGTATAAAGGTTACTGAGAATAACACATACTAAGGTTCCATGTAGGAAAACATGGATATGAAAGCGAAAACTAACCATCATGTTCTAATAAAGAGTGATAGAGGATATTATAAGGAGAAAGTCAACAATATGAAAGCCATAAATCTATGATAATCCAAGGGACCATTTGATTCATTACTAAAGAAGGTACTAGGAAACATTTTTTTGTTTTATGATCCTTTTCCTAGTGTTTTAGAATTCATTTAATTGATAGACTAAGAACACCTGGAAGGATACTTAATTTACATGTAGATTTTGATCCTTTAAATAATTACTACCACAAACTCATCTTTCTCTTCAAAAAATAAAACTAAAAAATAATCTATTTATCTCAATCATATAAGGTTCCAAAATTTTACTATTTAAATGAAGAAAACTATTTTATAATAAGCAGGGAATTTTTATAGGCTAGTGGTAGGTGATAAATCCTTGTCATACTTTGACTGTGGGTTCGATTCCTACAGCTTTGTCTAATTCATTATCACCCAACCTACAGGTTTTCCTTTTTATAAAACTATAGTATTATAACATTCCAAAAAAAATTTAAGAAATGTTTTATCCTTAAAAAATACTATCAAAAGTTCAACTTAATCCATTCCAGCCTTTAGAGTTATCCAAAATACTTCTATCCAATCTCTGTCTAAAGGGTCTCTAAATTTAAAAAATCAATTGTAACATTAGATTCCCCAAACAACGTAATGTTGCTCTTATTGTTACATAATGAATATATGATTATCTTAATCATATTAAACCCATAATGAAAAAAAGTACTGTTATAAAATCCTTATATATATATATATCACATTCTTCTTATAAGAAGAATATAATTCTAGAATACAAAAACACAAATAAACAAATTATTCCACTTCGACTGTAGTAACATCATACGCTTGACCTTGATCCATTTTCTTTTTCTGAGCTATATTTACTTATCAATATGGGTAGTTGTTTGCATAATGTCCCATATCATTACAATTATAAGATTACATGGATTCTTTCTTTCCCATACAATCACAAGCCTGATGAACTTTTTCTCTATATTTTTAACAAACTTTCATTCCTTTTAGGAAACTATTAGGGTGTTTCTTCCCACAATTATCACATAAGGGAAAATCCTTCTTTCCATTTTCCCTTTATCTGTCTCTTTCTTCACCGTTCTCTTCTTCTCTTTCTTTACTTTAATGTCATATTACTTAGAGAATTACTTTTCTGTCTTGATAGCACAAGAGACTATATCTTCGTATGATGGGAAAGATTGTGAGACCAATTCCCGATAGATTAAAGGTTTTAAACCATCAAATAATCGATCAATATTACTTTTTGTGTTACGTATGTAGTCTGTAGCATTACTTTCTAACCTTATGATGTTAGCCTCATACTTTGGTATATTCTCATCCCCCTTTGGCCTTAGGCTCAGAAATTGTATTTCCATATCAGCTCGCTGTTCACGGGGAATTTATTTCTCTAAGAAAAATTCTTTAAACTCCCTCTATTCCATATTTCCCACTTATTCATCCTCCTTTGTGTTTTGAATTAATGACCACCTTTGATCCGCATCTTCTGAGATACGATAAACTACCATGACAACCTTTTCCTTTTCATTACTTCCCAAAGCAAGAAAAATTTTCTATAAGGAACATATCCACTGCTCAGCTATAAAAGGATTTGTAGTCCCATTGAATATTGGAGGATGTTTCTTATGAAGTGGTCTAACATTGATCCTCCATGTTGAAGATCAGGATGCTCTATATGGGTAAGGTTATTATTCATAACCCGAGTTAGTTTTTCCAATACGGTTATAAGTTGTTCAATTCCAGTTATGTCACCAGCTCACCTATCATTATCTTGTATAGGAGGGAATTCCCTACATGCATTACATGCGTTGATACAATTTCCATTACTTCTAGTAGGTGCCATTTCTAAACAATGACATACACTAGATTAGGTTATGAATCATAATTCATAATTCCAAACTAGTAAAATACTTAACAAAAATTGAAAAATTTATGCATATCTAATCCATAATCATAAATATAGTTCATTTGAGGAAATATTTACTCATAAATCCTTCATAATGGTTTATAAAGAAAATATAAATTATCCTAAGCATATACCCCAGGAGTGTCAAACCAGGTGCGCAGTAAGGCCCGTTGTTGTGTACTAGGATACCCCGAGTCAAGCTCGAAACTCCTTGTCAAAGTTTTCACTCCTAGGTACATCTGTTCCAGAACCAGGTCAACTTGTAGTATCCAGACAAGGATGTATTTCTTGGAAAACCCACATAATATCTAAATTACCAAAAATTTTGGATGTTCTTCTATGATAATCCTCAAAGCCTATCTTAAGTTAATGTTTCTTAATAAGAGTTTATCTAAATATATTTCCAAGGTTATTTCTAAGATTCCTCTAATAATAAATATAAATCCTCGACCCAAAAAACTCAGAGTAGGTTCATTATTTTAATACATTGTCATGATTACAAGGAATCAAGTCCCGAAAGACTAATCAGTTTAGTAGTCTTGGAAAATAGATTACATACATGAACATTACATTACACTTTATAAGATAAAAAAAACATAAATAATCATTTGAAAAATCCATTATTACCTTATCTTAACCCTGCATATCAATCATAATACCCTTCATGGATTCTTGGGAAAATAAAACACAAGAAAGAGGTGATCTTAGATGCTCAGTAAGGGTAAATGATTCTGCAGAAGATATAAGATTTTAAGGCAGTATGTATAATAAAAATAACAGCCTTTTAAACATCAAAAATGAACCTAACATGATATAAATAAGTCAAACATTACCATATAAACATGCACATAGATATTCTACTAGTCGAATAATCACATGTAATAACTAATTTCATAATAAGGGAATGCATAATTTTGGACATCATAACAACATAGTGAATGCCTCGTGCTAAGACTACAAATAAATATTTTATCAAGGACTTGTTTCAAGACACTATTTTTTCTCATAAGTCCTACCGATGCATTTATGGGTTATAGAGGGCCTAACCCGTCACTTACTAAGTCCAATGCATTCCTCATATGAAAAGGGTGAAACATAATATAAATATTTCTATTAAAACTAGCATACGAAATGTTAATACTTTAACCATAAACCATGAATGGTATAAAAATAGCACATCAATAGTCAAACATATCATAACTCATTCAATATAATATGGAATATTTTATTATAATAAATCAACCACTATCAATAATAATATCCAAAAAAGGATGTTGACATGGTTGAAATTAATTAGTAAAAATCTTTGAGAGAAATATCCTTTTTCATGAAATCATTTAAGAGTCATAAAATTTATAAAGGAAGTAATTTAAAAGGTATTTTTTAATCAATGTTTCCCATAACACTTTGAAACTTTTGAAAGTAATTAAAATTTTAAAACAATTATGTCCATATGAATGAATCCTTAAAATCATTTTGAAAACATGGACATTAATTAAATAGATTAAGAAAAATAAATCATTAAATCATTTAAAATGATGATATAGTTAAATATTACCTTCCATAAAATCCTAAAATATTCATTTTGAAAACACTTTTATGATACATGGACATGGATGAAAAATATTTCCCAGTATATACTTACACATAAACAATCTCAGATAATAATGAGATTGAGGAATAAACCCTTACCTTGTACTTTCCTTTGGTCGAGGGTACGTTTAACCTTCTATATAATGACCATAGAATGTTATAAAATTATACTAGAACCATATTAATATTTATGATATCATACTTGATTCATTTGTGACTTTATACTACCCATTTAATAATAATTTTCATGTTAAAATAACATTTCGGGTAATAATCGCTTACTTTATCATACGTGTTTTGACTTGTTATTCTTGATCACATCACTTATATCATTATTTAATTTATTCAAGAATATAAAAAATTATTTATTTATTATATATATTCAAAATATGAATATTTATAATAGATATATATATGAAATGGAAAACACTTTTTATGGAGACGGTAGGTCGTACGTACACATAAACGATGTTTCTGTTTTTATATCGTATTGAAAAGAAGTAAGTGAATGAGATATATGTAAATATAAATAAATATATATATATATATATTATAGTAGCATTATTATGTCATATATTACATAATTATTAATAATATATATTTTTATAATCATTGTTGAATGGTGAACGTGGAAATGAAACTCATCGCGTCGTGGAGATGGTAAGCCGCACATACGCAAGGGCAACAATATCATTCTATTGATGGTGAAATTGTATGTAATTGGATAGTATATTATATATAATGAATCATTAACATGATATATTTATTATTTAAATCAATTATACTCATTATTATACCCATCCAAATAATGAAGTGTTGAATAACAAACTACACCACGATGTGGAGACGATAAGTCGTACGTACGCACATATGACGACTTTGTCATTAATAGGATGGATAGAATATTGAATATGGTTATACCATAATTATAATAACATCATAGTAACATCATAGTATGTAGAAGGTACTGGAGTTTTTATTTTGGTATGTAAACAACAAAGAAAGAGGAAGTGGAAGAAGAAAAGAACTTTGAAAGAGGTGATAAAATAATTACCTCTTCTTCGGGTTATTACTTTTGATTTGAACAAAAGGGATACTTAGATTCTATTTATGATCAAATTAAGGCCTCTAGGTTTAATTGGGGGTAGTATTTAGGATATTTGAGTAGGTTTTGGCTGAGGAAAATTACTTTGGAGGCACGAATTTAAGAGAAGGTGAAGTAGCCTTTTATAAGAGAGGTGAGAGGCACTTTAGGAAAATCTTGAAACATTAATTTATTATAAAATAATTTTTCGGTTTCTAATAGATAAAAATATATTTATTTATAGGATAAGGTGGGTATGGGTCTCAATATTCTAAACCAATATATTTTAGACAAGTTTAGTTCACCATATTAACCTTATCATTTAGATTTAACTCTTAGTTAAATAGTTTAACTTTTACCATGTCTTCTGGTATTCTTACACTATATGGTTAATAAACTTATTATAAAATGAAAAAAGAACCTAAAGTAGTTAATTAATGATATATCTAATAGTACTTAAGTCATTTTGATGAATCTTATATATTTAGGAATATTTTATCTTTTAATAATATAATATTTGTTTTAAAAACTCATTTATGTCAATTTTTAAACTATTTAGTATTTGGTTTTTTTGAAAGTCATAACAACTTGCTTACTTTGAAAAAAAATATATTTAATCAACCCTAACATGTCATATTAACATAAAAATTTCATGTATGGCATCAAAACTTTCAAATTACATTTATTTTAAAATTTATAATATCATTTATTTGATTCTTTCATTAATAAAGAAAATAATGCATCATTATTTTTTCATAAATAAATATATTTATTTTAAGTCTAAAAATTATAAATAAAATATAATTATGTAGGAAATTTTTTTATATTTCTAATGAATATTTATAGTTGAAAATATCACTTATATAACCCTATATAATGTTTTTACTAAAAGATATATGTTTATGTTACATTTTCCTTAACTTTAAATTAATTTTTATAGTGTCATTTTCATATACAAGTGGCTCCATGGGGTCCAACAATTGACCCACGGATTCAAATATTCTTTATTGTATCATCCAATAGGGTTAGTACACATGTTAGGGTAATTTAATATTATTATAATATTATTTTTACCCTTATTTACCAGATTAACCCTTTAACCGTGGTAAATAAAATATTTACTAAAGTTACTATTCATAATATCTAAAAATAAAAGTTACCTATTCACACAATTTGGACCTCCTGATTCCAAATATGGAATCCATTTTTCCAAATTAAAAATAATTTATTTTCAGGAATTAATTTAAAATTAATTCCCGTTGTCAAAACCAAAAAGCGGGTTTATATGAAGTAAAAACTAAAAAAAGATTGACCTGTGGTTTTCTCTAATTAAAAAGTGAAACTACTTGTAATGAACAAAATTGGATTAAATGGTAAAAATATAATCTAATTATACTTTATAACCACACAAATTTATAATTTAACACTATAAATTATTTTTATTAAAAAAGTTGTTTTCAATTAAAATTTAGTATTTTTTTCACTATTCATAAATATATGAAAGTTATCAGAAAAGTACCAAAAATTTATCCAAACTAAATTTTTATATCTTTATTATAAAGAAGGATTTAATTTCATAAAATTTAATATATAAAAGTGTTAAATATTGGATTAAAAAAAAGGGTTCGCCATTAAAAGGTGGAAAATGCATTTTCTAAAAAATATTTCTTTTATCTAAAAATTTTAATTTTTCTCTATAATATGTCTAAGAAACAAAAAATATGAATGTTAAAAATATATAAAATTCAAAATGTTGTTAATAATATTCATAACCACTTTTTAAATGGCTTGTTTGATAGGTCATGGTACGCTTGAACTCGGTGTTGCGTACATAAAACGCTATTGGATTGTTTAAAATGGAAGCATACCATGGAAGATTTGGGTGTTACATACCACATACTTTCTTGGAGGATTGCCTTGGATAGGGAAGTGAATGGGACTGGCTATCTATCTCTCTGAGGTTACTCATGTGGAGTTTTAAAATATCATATAACTTTATGCTATTATATGAAATGTATATGTACCTTATGCATATGATGCATTTAGATATGTATGAATATTCTTAACATCTATTTTTGTGTTATTAACATATACTTAAGGGTTGTGAAAACTTTACACATTAACGTGGTGTGAACACATTATTTTGGTTACTGGAATAAGGATTAAAAAGCAAATCATTAGAAGCATGCATACACAGAAAGGGAATAATACACAAGAAGATAATTATTAAATAATATGTAACAGTAATTAATTTAATATGAATATGATGTATATTAAATTTGTGAGACCTTAAAATAAAAATGTAATAGATACTTAGTGTGGGATTCCTTCCAAAGAGACACTTTTCAAGACCTCAATAATTCAACCGAGTATTGTTGAGCTCAACGTGAGTACCTCTGGATTATCTTGTGTAAGGAAATCGAGCTATGAGTAACTTAGGATTTTCATTTTCGGTATTGTTGATCTTAGTATGAGTATCCCTTTATTATCCTTAGTTCTATTACTCATGGTGTTTTCATTGGGTTACATTAGCTGGGAAGCCCTAATGATTAGGATACCAAAGGAATAGAGTTGAGTGATTCCATTGGATGGATTTGGATAGAGAGTTGTGTACTCAACTATCCAAGAATAATAACTATTATGATTGGGATTATCCCCTACCTAAGTATTCATGAATTTCTTACATGATAATCGGTGAATGTTATGGTGAAATATGGATATTGGCTCATAAATGGATATGATGTACATGGTCATCATTTTTTAGTGGGAACAATTTCATTAAAAGTCTTTAATGAAAAGATATATGACATGATTTAAATCTTATTTAATTTATTTTGAAGATAAATTCATCATCATCATAAAAATAAACTTTTATTAATCCTTTAAATAAGGATATTAAAGTATGAAACCCCTTTTACTGGTAGCTTAAGAAAAGTTCTTAAGAAAGAGAGATATTTTATGTGTTAGAACAGTTCCTTCCCAAGTAACCAAGTGTTGAAGTTATTCAACAATAAAATCAAAATTCTTATGGAAACATGGAATTATTTGTTTAGTTTTGAATGGAATTAGATTCCAAATGACTAATAGAGTCTTGGTCTCCACTCATGTACTCAATATGATTAGTTATATCAATCATTTTAGTCTCATATACTCAATATGATTGAGTATGTCAAATGAAATTCCATATGATTAAATATATTACTGACTTGGAGAGACTAAAAGTTTCCTTAAATATTTATTGGTTATAGAAATCAATTCTATTTTAATGACATATATATTATATAAATTATATGTTTTACAAAGTGTTGTTAACATACAGAAGGTTGGAAAGATGAAAATAATTGCATCTTTAATTTTGTTTTTAGGGTAAATAGAGAAATGAAGTTGCTACATTTATAACTTGGATACTTCAATCTTGGATAAAATCATCATAATATGCGTACAGGATCTCATTTAGCTCTTAATAAGAGCTTGTAAACAATGGTTGTTTAAATGAAATGAGATGGGTGTTTTTATACATGGTTTATGATTAGTTTAACTCTATAGCATTCTTTAAACATTAGGCTAAAATGGCTTAATCCGTTTAGAGAAATAATCTTATTGAAATTATGGAAATGTTCTGAAAATATGATTAAATGCAATTAAAAAGGTTTACCATATATTCTCAAAGTGCTTAGAATGGATAAACTGGGAATATGATGTCTAGATTCAAATACTTTATAGATAGTACAAGTTGGTAAAAGATTTAAACCGAAAGAAGAAAAATTGGTCCAATAGTTTAAAAATGATTCTTTAAGAATCATATCAAGGTCATTGAAACCTAGGGATGTTTATAAATGAATAATAATAATTCAATGTGATTGGATTATTGAAGATATACCTGATGGAGTTTGTGAAACTCCATGGAATTTCCATATCATGTAAGGATGTTATAAAAATTAATTCATTAATTTTTGAAGGGTATGTGATACCAGATGCATATTTATCAAAGTGTTTTAAATATACATGAGTTCAAAATAAAATTAAGAATTGATCAAGCCTTTAGTTTATATTCACGAGATTATGTAAATTGTTACTTCATTAATAATTTGAATGTAAAGTAACATGTGAAGATTGGAAAAATATATGTAAAATATGTGTATCTTCATCCCACTTATCTTATATTATAAGATAAGATGTTCAATAAATAAGGCTTTTTAACAAATGATTAAATTTATACACATGGTTTATGATTCATTGGATTTCTATAACATGTTTTGGGAAAAATATTTAGATAAAAGTGTTTATCTATGCTAAAAGTGTTTGTACAGGATAAAAGTATTTATCCAGATATTTGTTAAAATATGAGGGAATATGTTCCCTCCATCCATCAATGAGATATTTTAATAAAATATTTTTTATAAAGAAAATTTTAATGGAAAAGGTTCCAAACACATATAATAGCATATATGATATGGAAACAATTTATTATTTGTTAAATATTCCTACTAAAAATAAATAAATGTTATTTCCTATAATATAAAGTAATCTGGGCTGAGTCTTAAAAAGTTATTATGAAGTGAATATAATGTCTAAAAGACTAGTGGGAGTATGATTGGACTTAGAGAAGCTAAAAATTAACAAATAAAAGATTGTTCCAATATACATTTAATTGATTTTTTCACTTTATATCCTAAAGAGTTAGGATATGAGATAGTAAATAAAAATGTAAGTAGTTACATTTAGTTACTGTGATAAAGTAAATACCACTATTATTCCATCCTAGTTACAAAGTGAAATTCACATGATTTCATAAAAGGTTTATTATATATTGGTAAAGAGAAATGTAAATTATGTGATCAATTATATTACTTATTGAATATCTCAAGGAATAAGTTTGATATAAAAGCTTCCAAGGATGATGATCATGTTCTTAGAAAGAGTTCTATGTAGACAACAAAATATAAAATTATAAAAAAATTTGTTATGAAGTTAAGGAATTTTTAATATAGGTTCAAATAGTTGAAGTTAATGAATATGATTCCTACATATCACCATTATTCAAACTATAATGCTTCGTAAATGTTACCCACTAATAAGATAGTGACAGTGTTTTATCAAATGGTCACATAAGGATGTTACATGAATTACATTTAGATGTTATATCTAAAATCCACTACTATAGGAGCCACATGAGTGCCATCTTGAATATCTTAATAGATTGGTTATAATGGTTGTAAACATATCATGTTATTATTCTTAAGGAAATATCTATTCATCAATAATGCATGTGTGTTATAATTTACTTTACATGAACAATCTAATGATAAATATCCTCTCAAAATAAAACATTTGAGTTGTCCCTAACCAATGATCATCATACATTTTATTGGGTTGTGATGATAGGTAAGAGTAATATCTAATAGATTCTTATATCCATTACAAGGGTCTGTATATGAGACATTGAAGAATAGATTCTTGAGGTACGAAATAAAGACTTATTACTTGGACTAATTTGATAAAGTATATCTCATGGAATGTCATATGATCATAGATATACTTAGGGATGTATGATTATTATTAGTCCTTCTTACCTTAGGTTGGTAAGATACCAAGAATGAGAACCTTTATACTTTGGGACCCTACTTATGAAAGTCACCATATGAACTGAGCTAATCAGGGGGTGGTTGGGTATTTTTATGATCATATCATCAGTTGGAGTGCAACCAAGAAGGGATTTATCCACTTGTATGAAAAGGAATGACATCTGGACCTTTATTGAATTATACTGAGGAAATGAACAGACATGCTTATTTATTTCACATATGATGTGTTAAACTACATGGATAAGTGACATCTGATGTGCTTATTAGATAGATGAACACTACTGGAAATTCGGGCTATAGCCACAGTTTAAAACCATGGCTATAGGTCCTCAAACCATGGCTATATATAATAGCCAAGACTTGGGAAACTGTGGCTATGTTTGGCGTGGCTATAGGCCTAGACTTATAGCCACATTTCCAAACCATGGCTATAGGTCTATAGCCACAGTTCAAACCATGGCTATAGGTATATATCCATGATTCAAACCGTGGTAAGATCTTTATAGCCACAGTTTAGAACTGTGGCTATGCTAGAGGATGGACACAGTTTATTTCCATAGTTAGAAACTGTGGCATTAGACCTATAGCCACAGTTAAAAACCGTGGTAATAGACCTATATCCATAGTTAGAAACTATGGCTATAGGGTCTGAAAACCCATACAAATATTCCCCCACCCCCCTGCATAGCACACCTGGACAACCCCCCTATAGACCCCTCCCTCCTCAACACCCCCTATTTCCTAGACATCCTACATAAACCCCCCTCCCCTGGACAACCCCCCTACAAATCCCACCTCCTGGACAACCCCCCTACAACACCCCTTCTCCCATACAAAGCCCCCCTCCTGGACCCCCCCTGGACCCCCCCCTCTTGGAAAGACCCTGGTCACCCCCTAGATAGACCCTAGACATCCCCCATACAGATCCTAGACACCCCACAGACCCTGGACACCCCCCAGACAACCCCCCCCAGGATTAACCCCCCCAGACCCGAGACACCCCCTGAACAGACCTGGACACCCCCCCCCCAGACAGACCCTGGACAGACCCCCCCTGGCCAGACCCTGGACCGACCCCTCCCCAGACCACAGACACCCCCTAGACAGACCCCCCCCCCCCAAGGACAGAACAAGACCTCCACTTCCCTGGATAGCCCCCCAGACCCTAGACAACATCGACCTCCACTCCCCTGGATAGACCCCTCCCCCCCCCCCCACAGGATAGACCCTGGACATCCCCTCACCCCTAGACCCTAGACACCCCCAAATAGACCCTGGACAGACCCCCCCAGACCCTAGACGCCCCCCCCAGGATAGACCCAAAATTTCACTCCCCTAAACATCCCCCCTCCTAGACACCCCCATACCCTGAATAACCCCCCAGACAAACCCCCCCCCCAGACCCTGGACACCCCCCAGATAGACCCCCCTAGGATAGACCCTGGACAGACCCCCCCCCCCCCCCCAAGATAGACCCTGGAAACCCCCTCACCCTGCCAGTCCCCTCCCACCCCTGCTAGTCTACCTACCCCTCCCCCTACCATTCCCCCTGCCACCCCACCCCCTGCCAGCCCCCATGGTTAAACCATGGATCTTGTTATCTAATAACACTTTCAAAACCATGGAAAATAGACCTTACAACCATAGTTAATAACCATGTAAATTTATTCCTACCCAACTATACATAATCACCAAATGATTCCATAATATCAGCACCTTATAATAGTACTCACATCCTCTAGCTATGAGTAAAAAAAACACTACCTTCCAAATAAAACTAAAGTCCATCATAATATAATATATATCACAAGAACTCAAAATCTCTCCAATATAAACAATATAAAATTTCAATATCAATATCATCATAATAAAAAAAACTATTTGATAAAATTAAATGTATATACCAAGAATAAAATTTACATCTGAAATGTACCTCAATATCAACATCACCAAAACCATCATGACCCTCATCATCTCCTATAGAAACACCAACATCATTATCACCTCCTCTCAGACCATCGCCACCACCACCACCACCACCATCATGATCATTGAAATATTCATTGGTTAATGCACCTAAATTAGAGGAAGGAGTGAAGAATCCTGATAAACATAATGCATACAAATGAGAACACATTTAAATAATGTAAACATTCAATGTTTATATGGTGATTAATATAATATCATTATGTTAACAATAAAATAATCTGATATACATAATGCATACAAATGATAAAACATAAAGTTAATGAAAACATTGAAATATTCATGTGTATGATGATTTGTGGACATAAAATTGAAGATAAATAAGAAGGATGTTTAGAATATAGAACAATAGTAAGAGTCTTATTGTCTAAATAGAAAAAAATAATAATAAGAGAGTAATAAAGTTTGGAGATGGTTAAAATGTTAAATGATATTTATTTAACGATGCCCCACCCCCTTGAACCCCCACCCCATCCCCCTTTCACCCCATCTGCACCCTCCCCACTACCCTGCAGACCCCCCTTACACCCCCCCTACACCCTCCCCACTACCCTGCCAACCCCCTATCCCCTCCCCCTGCACCCTCCCCCACTACCCCTTTACACCCCACGTGCACCCTCCCCACTGCCCTGCAAACCCCCTCCCCCCTTCACCCTCCCCCCACTACCCCCTTGCACCCCACCTACACCTTGCCCACAGCCCTGCAGATCCCCCTCCCCCCACCTTCAACCCGCACCCCACCTGCACCCTCCCCATTGCCCTACAGACCCCCCCCCCCCCCCCCCCCCCGTTGCCCCCCGCCCCCCTGCACCGCATTTGTACCCTCCCCACTACCCTTCAGACTCCCTGCCCCTCCCCATCTGCACCCCCCTCAACAAAATCCAAAACGCACTGCAAAAATATAAGGAATCCAAAAATAAAAAATTCCCTAACTAAAATTGGGCCAAAGAATAAAAAAGGAATAAACCCTACCCAAATACGATGTTGAACTCACTTTCATCGATGGTGGTGGATAGAACCATCCTCATCATAAGAAACCAACTATAAGAAAATAGTGGGAAGAAAATAAGATATAATGACTTCTTATATATATGTGATCAGTGTGTTAACTATACATGACAAATGATAAATGAATCCATAACCAACAATGAACAAATAATATTGATATTGATATGTATATCCCAATACTAAATAACGTGATCATTAATAAACCTCTATTTTTCAAATACCACCTTCAATTGCCTATTTAAAAATCAAAAATCACCAAAATATAGGAATAAAGAAAACTTCCATCAGTACTTAAATGCAAGAAATATGGATTAGACATTGTTATTAACCAAGAAAATCCATTCCTTGAATGTATAAAATACCTAAAACTCTTCATTCCTATACCCTTCTTGATTTTCTAGATTAAAACCTCATTTTTTTAGCACGTTCTTCTTCTAGAATTCACCTTTATTCTTAGTTTATATAGGTTTATAAATTTTATAGAGTATAGAATTTTTCTTCTTTTATTATTATCATTCCCCTAACCCCCCCCCCCTCACCACCCCCACCTCCCCCTGTACCATCCTACTCCCCAAACCAGTCCCCTCCCCACAACCATCCACTACCCCTCCCCCTGCACCACCCCTCCCCCTGCACCACCCACCCCTTCCCCTAGCCTAGACTAGCCCTCCTAGCCTGCACCAGCCCCCAAACCCCTGCACCAGCCCCCCTAACCCCCTGCACCACCCCATCCCTTCCCCTGCACCACCCCCACCCCTTCCCTTGTACTAGCCTCCCCCCCAAACCAGTCCCCTCCCCCAAAAACCAGTCCACCCAAACCTGTCCCCTCCCCCCAAACCCAGTCCCCCCCACCTCCCTAACCCCCTCCCCCTACCCCACCCCCATCCCCTAGCCTACACCAGTCCCCCAACCCCCTAGCCTACACCAACCCCCACACCCCCACACCCCTGCACCAGCCCCCTAACCCCCCTGCACCACCCCCACCCCATTCCCTGTACTAGCCCCCCCCCTCAAACCAGTCCCCTCTCCCCTCCCTAACCCATCCCCCCTACACTAGCCCCCAACCCCTTAGCCCGTACCAGCCCCCCAACCCCCACCCCCAAATTCACTCTACTTATATTATGCTATAAATATAAAAGTAAGATAAATTGTTTTTCTTACTAGTGGTATATGTTGTAATGTATTTGGGGATTACCTACTCAGTTTCATGTCTGTGTAGTATCTTTTATTTTATTCCATCTGTTACTCTTATATTACATGTAGTTTGGGTTGTATTGTATTTCATTAAATTCATCATATAGAACTGGTTGTCTTTTTTTATTCAATAGGTTATTCTCATCCCTAGGAAAATCATCCCCAATGATATAGTATTCCCCTGGAACATATTTATAGACTTTTATGTTCTCCGGATTCCACCTAAGGTTAATAACACCCCTTCTCATTCCCAATCCAATAGGTAAGAGGAAGGATGTTACAACGGTGGGAGGAAACTTTATTACACATATGGAAGATATCCTTATCATATTTGAGGCCTCAATCCCACTGTCATCTTTGTTTCAATTATATTTTATTGACTTTCATCTTCTACTTATGTTGGGCCTATTTATATTGATTGAGAAATAGTGTGAGTGGGAACCCAAGTACACTGTTATTGAGAGTGAGGATCTATCTCCAGGAAATTCAGGATATAGGATCACCTAGAAAGAGACTAAAAAGGGGTATCTATTTCCTCGGCCTAACTATATTCACCCACCCTCTCTTTATAGGTGTGGTTTCACTACTTGGATGCCTCTATAAAGTTACATATCGATCAAATTCATATTCTATTATAGGGATGTGGGTTATTTTTCACCGAGCCACTAGTCCACCCATTTTATCTCCCTAAAACCTCCCTGGCCTTGTAACCTTCCTCTTCCATTGACTTGTCAACCCCTATCCCTATTCTGACTGAAATTAGTGGACTAACAAGCCGACACTATATTCAAATTCCTGTTGATATTAGCAGCCCGACTTCCCAACATGAGTATTTGCTGGCTTACCAAAGCAAGGGGAAGGGACATGCCACCAAAAAAGGTGAAGATAACTGCTTTTTTTAAACCATAATACCCAAAATAGGACATATTTTAAGATTATAAAAGTACCTAATGAGTATCCCTCAAAATAAACTCCGACACAGACCATGACTACAATGTAGAGTTCCCTAGTAGTATATGAGCAGGCTGCACCCAGTACCCCAGAATTATTCACTATCTCCAAAACTACAATATTATAAGATAAGAAATATATATATAAGGTTTATTGTATTGAAGAATTATTCGCCATCTCCAAAAATCTCTTACATCAGGGCTAAATTGCTGGCAAAATAGAAATATATATTAGTATCCTCTAGAAGTGCATCCATCCCCGCAAGATCAAGTGGTATGTTCACAAAGACCTCTATAGCTGGAAACAAACATGATTGAACTAACAACTTATCCACCACCACTTATTTATGATCCATGACTTATAGGGAAGGATCATTTAAATAAAATGAACACTCACCCACATCTTCATAAGTGGATACATACTCTTCCAAGTGAGATTTGCAGGGACCTGCTCATTTTTGAAAAATTAGAATGTGTTGCCAGAATAATCCAATGAATGAAAGGAGTGAAGTTTCACATATAAAAGAGGATTATATGGTAGAATACCTTGAAAATATAGTTTCATTCCATTTCTATTCCCTTCTTGGTAATTCTCACTAAAAGGTACTAAAACTGAAATGGTTCTTCCCAAAGTGGAATAGCCCCGCTCATCTAGGATAATGGACCTGGGAATTCATTATTATTGGTATCCCAATTGACACAAAACACTTCTCCCATAGATGTATCATAGAGATAATATTTAGGGGATGGAAGTAGTGTCTGTTCATCAGTATCCTCCTCCTATATGAACAAAAACATAAAGGACATCAATACAATTTCAATGGAATCATGTCCCTTTAAACATAGTAGTGAGATCAGTCTTCCCACTACCTATATGGGATAGCCAAAATCGATCACGAACATTTTAAGTGATCTGAGAACCATCACTCAGTGAACCAAATATGAATTTGGAAACAGAAAATTAAATAAATATGATGAAGGTATGCATATAATGTATGATTTTTTATAAACAAAATATAAAGGTACTGGATTCAAAAGTGCATACATGAGGATCAACTATCCAACCATGATACAGAACAGTGTCCAGAAGATCAAATAATTTACACTCAAGAGTGAACTAGAAATAATAAATTTCGCAAGTATGGTGTATGCCAAGTAAATTTGATTAAAAAAACAGTAAATGGTTACTAATGTCTTGAAAAAAATGGTATAAAATAATCATTACCTCCTGAATTTTATATTCACGTCAATCCCGATTGCAAGTTGTGGGAGAAAATCAATTGCATCGGCTATGTTTTCTTGTTGGTTCTCTGCATATAATGCATCACTATCCTTCATACCAGTACAAGTCATCAAACTCAAAATATGATCAGTGAAACTAATTGAGTGGTCGTCTTAAGCAAAAAATGTAAAATTGGACTTCATACCATCAGAGGTGTGCCGGAGGAGATAGAGGGTCCGCCTCGAAGTAGAGATATCGAGGAGGTAAGATGGTCACGTTGGGGGAGGATACAATTCAATATAATAATAATAATAAAACTTAAATACTACATAAACAAACATATCTCATAATAGCATAATTCAATACATGTAGAAACAGTCAGAAACACATCAATACAATTCAGTATTACAATAATCAAACCTCATTGCATAATAAAATTACACATATTAATAATCCAAAAATATAATTCACATAAATAGTGAGTCTCTATATTAGTATCATAAGATTCATGATAAACCTCATCCACACCTCCTACAGAAACACCATCAGCACCTCTCATGCCACCAACATCATCATCGACATCAGCATCTGTACCGACACCGACACTGGGACCAGCTCCAACTACAACTCTAGCTCCAGCTCTAGCTCCGACTTTGGTAGAAGAATATACATTAGAAAAACTCATCCACATCAAACATGCATCAATCGTTGCAGCTGCTTATGGTGAAAGTGTAGAAGAAATGACTGACATAACTTTCTTCATATTTTTGAATATTTCCTTTTTTGCTTTTTGAGTTGCTTCTTTGATTGCAGAATTCATCTGTTCCACTATGACAAAACCATAACTGGTACTCAAAGAAATTTTTTTAGTAAACCAGTATCGAGATGGTACAATCTTCTTCCTAGGTCGACAACGCACTCTTCCATGATGCCCTTATCCTAATACCTGATGTAAATGATCGTTCAGGCCCAAATTGTTAGGTTCTTTTTCTGCCAATGACTCCAAAGCATTCTATTTATTGATA
Source organism: Viscum album (assembly GCA_963277665.1). Taxonomy (NCBI): domain Eukaryota; kingdom Viridiplantae; phylum Streptophyta; class Magnoliopsida; order Santalales; family Viscaceae; genus Viscum; species Viscum album. The sequence goes on from OY728155.1 coordinate 532,272,543, forward strand.
TATAACCTAAATTAAAATGATAAAACAATATAAGGAATTAAATTCAGTCAAAATAAAAGAAATTGAAATATACTTACAATCGCCTTCTCGGTGTTAGTATTTGGCACAATACCATATTTATTTTTTCTGCTTATACAAAACAAATTAAAGCGAGGAACGGAACCCTCAATATTCAGTTATTTTTTCTAGAAAAAACCAAGAAACAAATCAAAATTTGAAGTCAAAAAAATTACACTAAACGAAGCTAAATATTTTAAATATTAAATTACCTGTGTTTGCTCAAGATCTTGGAGTGAAGTGTGTCCACGAGTATAAACATGTTTCATTTTGCTCTTATTTATTTTATTTCTGTCTGATTTCTCCTATAAAAAAATAATTATATAATTTAACTAACATAAATAAAACTTTCTTTAAAATAAATAAATGAATATATATATATATATATAAAATTAATAAATAACTTAAACTCTTGACTCTTCCAATAGCCGATCATCTCTTTGTATTGTGATATTGGGCAATCATGAATCATCGGTACTTCTTCAAGCTCCATGACAACTCTATTTTTCAAACCAAGATATAATTCATACTTGTACACTCACCAGATTTAACCTAAATCCTTTAACCTTGTAGCCTTGTAATTTTACATCAGGAAAATTATATCAGAGCTACAATAGATAAAATATTTGTTAAGAAAATATTATAAATTAATATATATGAAAGGTGATTAACATTACTTACCCAAATCTCTATCCAAGAATTTTCCTTTATTTGTTCTCCAACTTCCCTCCAACTTATTGGTCAAACTGGAATGATATTTCTGTGTCTATAAAGAGTTTGCATAAAGATTTTACATTCCGTACCATTTTTTTAATTATAGCTCTGTCCTCATTGTATTCAACCATGATTTGCATGTATTGATTCCAAACCTCTCGAATTTATGTGTGGCCTCATCATCTGGTGGAGACTAGATCTAATCATGAAAAAAAGTAAAAAAGTATAATAATATATTTGAATTTATCATTAATCACTAATAGTAATGTTTAAACACATACCAATAGAGGAGGGATCTGCTGACCCCTAAAGTGTACCATCTAGAGGGTGAGTAGCCTCTATGGTAGGTGGGATATCTACAATAGGAGTACTCTGTACAGTAGATGGATAACCCTATACAGATAAGGGTGGATATGGATATGGGTATAGCAGTGGGATATATGGGGGTGCAGTGCCCTATACAGTGGATGGTGGGAATGGAAAATAAGGAGGGATGGGAGTCTGAGAACTACCATATGATGTGGGTGTTGGCAGAAAGGGATATGAAAAATGTGGGTATGGATAATATGGAGGGGGCATAATGGGAGGATGACCTTCTGTTGACTCAAGCGGCATAATAGTAGGATGAACTGTAGAATCAATCCCCCCTTCATACTACCATCCTCAGTAGTATAATCCAACCGCCTCCTCAATGAAGTATCCTAAAATAACATAGATGATAAAATTAAACGAGTGATAAAAAGATAAATAATATGAAATACCATAATATTCAAACATAAATTGTACTTATAATGTTGTACGGATTAGACATATGTTGTTCATTTCTTCGTATTCTTCAATTTCTTCTAATATCACCATATTTAGACATTTTGGCCTGGAAATTTAAAATTACATTCTCAAAAAAATATAAATAATGCAAAAGGTTAAATAATACAACTGTATCATAAAAAAATGAGATGCACTTTTAATGTAATATTTATATTGATAAAATATCAAGACTTTTTCTATGTTTAAGAATTACTATATATGTGCTTAAACAAAAATTGGTTAGACTATAAATAGTTTTATATTCAACAATGGTATAAAATATAATAGTTAATTTGATATCATGTATGGAAGTTTAAAAAACACATACAATATTACGATAATGTTAAGTAAATACTTACAACTGTGTCAATGTTTTGCATGCTTTGTGACAATTTCTGGTTTACAATATGTTCTAGCAATTGAGTCATCTGTGTCATCAAATGAAACATTCGAATAAATACTGATAGGTTCATCCAAAACATCATTGTCATCCATGTCTTCATAAAAAATATGTCAAGGTATGACATCAAAAATAACACCAAATTATTGTTGTAACATGTCAGCTACATAAAACACCTATCTAGCCTATGGTGCAAGAATATAATGTTCATCGGTGTGAAGCTAGAGATTCATATCAATCACTTTGAATCCACAGTTATCAATATGCATTCCTTGTCATGTCATTGAATCAAACCACTTACATTTCATCATTATGACATGACCATGTGCATAGTAATATAATAAAGTTATTATTTTAACAACACCATAATATGATATATTTTCAGACTGAGGTTTTCTATCTGATTCACTCGTATAAAAATATTTGGTGATGCATATCATGACACCTCCATGATGTGTTGCCATTTTTTTGCACATCTATTAATAAAAAATTTAAATCCATTGACAACCATTGCTTTACAATCACGTACCACATCGTTTGGACCAATGGATAACACTCTTACTTCATCTGATACTTCATTCATTGGTAGAGTTAAAACCTAAAAGATACCAACATTGAATATTAAATAGATACATGTGATTATTTTATGAGAAGAAAAAAAATCTATTACCTTTGAATTTAACCAAGCAGAAAATTATTTGTTGTGCAATAATTCCTTCCTCTTAATAGATGAGAGATATGTCTATTTTTTATAATTTCTAAATGTTCTCTACAAATATGAAATCATAAAAATGTTATAAGATATGAAGAAATAACATAATGAAAAAAATGCATATTTATTAGTTTACTTACTTGATATAATCATCAAGCACACCACAGGTAAATAATACTATACGAAGAGCCATTTCCTACTCTTCCCTGCTTAAAGTACACAATGAGTACGATCTAGATATCCCCATTATTTGGGGCAGTGAAGGAAATGAAGGCTTAATGGGATTATATTACTCATCTACAGTTCTCATAAGTCGATTAGACCTTGTGGTGACATTAGCCAAGTATGATGAACATAAATCCATGCATTCTTGTGCTAAATAACATTTCACAATAGAGCCTTCGGGGTGATATTTATTTCTCACACAAGATTCCAATGTAAACATCATTCTTTCTATAGGATACATCCACCAACTTGAAACAAGACCACCAAAAAGAACTTTTGTGGGAAGATTCATAGTCAGATGTAACATACATGTGAAAAATGACGGTGGGAAAATTTTCTCTAAGTCGCAAAGAATAATCAGTGCACCTCTTTGCAATTTTTGAAAAACACTTCTTCTTAATCTTTTGGCACAAAGGTCTAAATAAAAATGACATAACTTAATCAAAATAACTCTAATATTATGTGAACGTAAATTTCAAATGGCAATAGGAATCAACTCATGTAACAAGACATGGTAATCATGGGTTTTAAGTGATTTTAGTTTCACATATTTTGTATTCACCCTTTTCAAAATATTACTTGAATAACCATCTAGAACCTTAAAACTTTCCAAGACCTGAAGAAATTGTTTCTTCTCCACATTAGTCATCTAATAACAGGCAATAGGTACTTTCCACTTATTTTGACCAATTAACTCAGGATGAAGTTTTTCTCTTATACCTCAATCCATCAAATCACGACAAGACCGAAAATAGTGTTTTGTTTTTCCTTTGACATTTAAAATAGTAGCAAGTAACATATCACAAATGTTTTTATCAATATGAATTACATCCAAACAATGACCCAATAAATTTGATGACCAATACGAAAACTCAATGAAAATGATTTTCTTTCTCCAATTGTTTTTGGAATTTGAATTAACATGTTTTTTATTTCAGATATTTGATTGAATTTTTTCAAGAACATAATTTAAATAATCAAGTTCTTTAACAATATCATTCCATGACATTCGTTAAGGTGCCTCATCTGTCTTGATGGAAATATCGAACTGTATTCGATTTTTCTTATATGGATGATCTATCGGTAGAAATCACCGATTCCCTATAAAGCTAAAAGTTCATCGAAACTTTAATATTCAGAAACATGTATTTTTTATTCAAATAGGGCATGATAATTTCCCTTTAGTAGTCCAACCAGATATCATTCCATAGGCAAGGAAATCATTTATCATCATAATAAAGCTGCACGAAACATAAAGTACTCCTTCCTGAATGCATCGTACGGCTATGAACCAACAATTAAAAGATCATTTAACTCCTTTATTAATGGATGAAAGTATATATCAATATCATTTATAGGATCATTGGTTCTAGATATCAATATACTCATGATAGTAAATGGATTATTCATATATATCCATGAAGGAAAGTTATAAATGTGAATGAAAATAGTACAAGTACTGTGTGCAGTATGCATTTGGTGAAATGGGTTGAAACCATCATAGGATAATCCCAATCTTACATTTCATGGGTTAAGTGAAAAATTACTATGTAACCTATCAAATTTCTTCCATGCCAACACATCTACAGGATACAATATTTAATCATTATCTTTATTTCTTTCATCTTCATGCCATCTCATATTCTTTGCCATTTGATCTGACAAAAAAAGTTTTTAAAGCCTGGGAATTAAAGGGAAGTTCCACATCACTTTCTCTGGTATGTGAGATTAGATTTCGTCTTTATTATTCTTACACCTTGATGTGTCACACTGTTTTCACTAACTTAACTCTTCATTTTCCTTCTGGAACCCACAATAATATTTGGGGAAAGAATGAATCTTAATAGATGAAAATACAATTTTTTCAACCAAATTTGATGCCATGTAATCATTTTCTAGAATACATGCATCATCAGGTAGTAAATCCTCAATAAATGTAGGGAGATAGTCGACCACAGTATTAATAAATCCATAAATTGTTTTTCCAGGATATAATCACATTAAAAACTCATGTTTGCTCATTTTTTCACATGCAAGAAATACGGGACTGTTTGCATCTTCCATCAGCTTTCTAACACTCTAAACGTCATTATCCTGATTAATAGATGAAAACTGTGTTCCAGTATTCATTTCCTCTTGCATTGTTCTACATGATGATATGGCTTCAGAAACAAAAGGAAACCGGTTAGAAATAAGATTTTTTATACCAATCCTTTCTGCTGAATCGATGTCATTCACCACTTGCACTTTTTCTCCATCGTGATACCACACATGAAAATTTTTCTGGAAACCTTGTTTAGTGATATGATAACTCAATTATTCATGAGTTAACCATGGTCTTCCAACACAATAAAAACACGAGAATCGAATCAATCCACCATTTGAATCATTAGTGAATGCAAAGTCCAAGAAATATCGTAACTTCTGAAATTTATCAGTGATCCGATCAATATTGTACATCCAATATCTATCTATTCTGATCCATATAAAAATACATAAAATAAATAATAAATAAAATGACTTAACATTATATGTATTATTTCATAATATAATAAGTAACCATAAATAACATGTCAATAAAGAAATCATAACAAATATTATGGTTAAGGGAATTCATGAATGTTTCAAATTATAAAAAATTATGAATAGTCACACCTTTCTATGACCACATATGATTATTTTGGTGTACCTCTAACACCCACATTAAAACCTAGATGTTTGAACAATAACCTATTATTTTTTATAGAATTCTATGATGGGACCCCCCCCCCCCCTTATGGACACCCCTCCCCCTCCCCCTTGGATGCCCCCCAGACACCCCCTCCCTCCTGGATAGCCCCCGCCCCCTGGAAAACCCCCTCCCCCTATACCCCCACACCCCTTGCCCCTCCCTGCCCCCTACACACTGCTCCCCCAGACCCCTTCACCCCCTCCTAGACAACCCCCTCCCCTTGCACCCCTTGCCCCCCTCCCTGCACACTGCCTCCGGAAACCCCCTACTAGACACCCCTCCCCCCTGGACCCCCACATGCCCTTCACCCCCTGCTCCATACCCCCACCTCCCACACCCTCCTGGACAGCCCCCTCCCCCTACACCCCCTTCCCCCTACCTTTACACTGCCCCCCCTGGACACCCCCCTGCACCCCCACACCCCACACCCCCTACCACCTCCCCTTGCACCCCACACCCCCTGCACACCGCCACCCAACCCCCACCCCAGACACCCCCACCCTAGACAACCCCCTCCCCCTGCACCCCCGGCACCCCCTGCCCCCTCCCCCTGCACCCCCACACTCCCTGCTCCCTTCACACTGCCCCCACCTCCCACCCCCTCCTGAACAACCCCATCCCCCTGCACCCCCTTCCCCCCTCCCTGCACACTGCCCCCTGCACACTGCCCCCATCCCTGCACACTGACCCCTCTTGGTTATCCCCCCTCTAATACACGATCACATGTGTTTTTTTTTAATTGTAAAAAACACAAAACTAGGATGAATAGTGTATCAAAACACCTGAACATCTTGGACCCGATCAGTGTGATATGTAATATTTTTAATATCAATCAGGTCAATATAACTCAGAGATGGTTAGTTATCAATTCATAGAAGATCAAGAATCATACTACTATCACTAAACACATATGATATGTTGTAACCTTTATCCAACAAGATGGGTGCCGCTTGTATTGACAAACACTTTCCCAAGATTCCCTATATAAAAAACTAGCACGTTTATCCTCCTTAATTCACCAGAAAAATGGAACTAAAAATTCTTGAGTTTTATTACCTCACAAAAATTCTATAATATTAATACATTTCTAGTCATCCATTAGATAATAATGGAAGTTCAGACGACATACTATGTTGATAATAATTCCCAGGGAATGTCAATCCCACTTAAATTGTGAATTACATGGTGATCATGCCTGTAACAAGAATCAAATAATTATACAAACACCCATCTAACCAGGGTGTCATTTTATAATATAAGATTCATACATGGGATAAACTTAACCCAAATGGAACCACACATCTAAAATAGTTCAGATGCATTTTAACTTTTTTAATATTCTGAGGGAGATAACTCCCTTAGGTTGGCCCCTAACAAAAGAAGAAAGCATAAACAGCAAAGCTAGGTTATGCTTAAGAGGTCACTAGGCTCAAAAAAATTTCATTTGTGTTAAATTAATAGATAAATAAGCCCATGGGACATAATCATATACCCTCTCTAAGGAAACTATCAATTGAACATTAAAAATTCTAGTACATGAGGTTGAAAACTAAAAGCACTGTATTTAGGTTTCTTTTAAGGCATTAAATTTCTTCAATTTATTTCTTGAAATATTCCAATTCTTAGTTTTATTGAACATCCAATATCATTCATGGAAACTAAATAAATATTTTCCTTTATTTAGATAGTTCTCTAATGAAACAATGAAAAAGCTATCTCAAACTTATTTTCAAGAATTAATTATTTATTTACCATACAATCAAAATATTAAGAAATTTATCTTATAAATTTCATTCTCCATTTTACATATACATAAATATTTTCATATTTGGATTAGTTAAATAGGATATCAATTTCAGCTTCCAGAGGAATGAATCCTATATGTTGCAATTGTCATTTCAAATAACATAATCCTAAAAATAATACATATCAAAATATCTAAAAGGAATTATATTAATTGTAAGAAACATGTTATGTAATATTCCACCATAAATATATACATAACATCATATAAGAGGCTACAAAAACTTTAAAAACCATCACTCCATGGAATAATCATACCCCAGTTGGGTTATGTAATGTAGAATATCTAAATAAATGTGACCTATGTGGGTCCCATCATATACATCCTGGGTTTATATAAATGCCACCAAACAACAGTTGATTTATTTATTAATGTTTTAAAAAACCATTAATGGGTTATCTCATTAGAATATTTCCCCAAATGACCTACATGGGTATAGATGTGTATTTAGGAATTTATTAACATGGGTTGTCATGACGAAATTCTGTAGGTACTATAATTCATAATGGAAAACATTATTTTTATGAATTACCTTTTAGTATATACCATGGTTCAGTAAGATGCATTACCATTGCTAAATAAAAATGATACTTGTATTTAAATGTGATTATTGGAATTCATGTACCTTTAACTTGGTCTTCATCTTTGACTATATAATATATCAAGTCTATTTATAATGGTTTGATTATATGGGTTACTGTTCCAAATTTATAAAGGCCCGATAACATCCTAAATTGTTTTTGAAACCCATTTAACCATTACCATAATTTGTTTTAGCATATGTAACATATGGTTCATCATTGATACTTTTCAATATTGGTTAGTTAAGGTACCACAATAACACTACATAGGAAAAAACCATTTAGGTTGATGTTAACACCTTAATAACCAATCGTATTTCACAATTATCACAAGGAATGATATCACATGTTAGAAAATAATATTGATCTATAAATAAGGAACCAAAAAATCAAGGTATATAGGAAGATAATGATAAATAATCATGAATCAATTAATGAAATCACCTAAGGAAAATACCACTTATAACAATAAATCATGGTATAAAACCCACATATCATGGCATATTCAAGGCATTTGAATCTATATGTTCATAGAATGATGAATAAAACAACATTTTCATTCCATGAAACCTAGGGATAAAATACCCTAATATCATAAATCTATATGTAGAATAATTTAAATCAATCACTCAAGGTGAAATCATAATCAATTTTAATAACTATCAATAAAACCATAGTCTCATCCCTGAACACTTAGTCTTTTCCCCTTGCATGGGTTGAACACTCCCAAACATGATTATTTACCCTGAACTGACACATTCATAGAATCATATATAATATAAAAAAATTACATGATAATATAAAAAGAAACCTCTTATACCACTTTGTAAATTCCCAACCCAAGAGCCACTAAACAGATCCCCAAGATAGTTGGTTACATGGCTACTAGAGTGCCACCACATATGTCAAAGGCAGCCGACAAATAGTGAAGGTATAATTATGGTACAATAAAGAGTCTATAACCTTATAAAAATAGTATCATATCACTATAAAATAATTACATCAAAAAGAAGAAGAAGTATATATGAATGACATAGAATCAAATGATAATAATAACTGATTAAATAGAAAATTCCAACAATACAACAATGCATTCATGTCATACGAGGCTATAAAATCTAAATCAGTAAAAATACTAAAGTGGTAAATATAAAATATAGTACAGGTATATTAAAAGTTAAAAAATATAAAAAAAATATATCTTCATGACTATCCTAATTTACATCACATCATTTTTCTCCTAACTCCCATATTCAAGAAGAATATCATGAATGAAAAATATAGAACCTAATCCTGTAATCATGCAGTCTTTTTAGGTACAATAGTGGAAATCCATCTCAAACAGGGTATGGGAAATAATTAGTAGGCCAAAACCAATGGTTTCTAGATCTATTTTATCAAGGATTATAAAATATAACAATGAAAAAGTATATTAATAATGTTCTAAAAAATAAATAAATCTTATCAATTTAGTCTCATTTTCCTTCAGGACACATGATCAACCATATTTTCATTAGAATAAGATTATATATATATTCACACCTTCCATCATGTATATATATTCATTTTGAAGATAATATATTTACTAGATATAGATTAACTGGTGTTGGGTTTGGGTTTAGATCCAAGGAATCCACAAAGATGATCACATAGCATATAGGGGTGCTATGTACAAGGTGAAAGACCCTTGTATCACAATATAAGGAACACAATTCCTAGGGTATAATAATTTTTAAGGGAATATACCACTGAGGGATGTCATTCTTGAGTTTCACAATATATAATGGACACCATTACAAATAATCACAACATATATTTGAAACCATTCCCATATGTCACAACATTTATGGGGCACCATGCATGAGGGATTCCATGTCTGAGTATCAAAATGCATAAGGGATTCCATGCTTGAGTATTGAATATATAAAGAATATCATGCCTGATGGACACAATTCCCATGTATCAAAATTTATATAAGGGAAATCATTCCTAAATGATTATATAAAAATTCTTCAAAATATATATGGGACTCCATGCTTGAGTATCATAAGGTAATAAAACAATATATAAGTGAACTATTTATAGGAATTTTTCACCATACATGCATAGGTATATCATAGTCTATGAAAGTATCTAGGGAGAAATGATTCTCTATGATCGTTATTTTTAGTCAATTTAATGTACTAATAAAATATAGTGTCATGTGAGAAAACATTCCCTACTACATATCAATTCATTACACATGAAATATCTATGCCTATAAGCTTTCCATGAATAAATTAAATAATTTAAATAGGGATGTTTCATTTATTATAAAAGTAATATGCCCCTCGGATGGTCCTTCAATCTCATCATTCAAATATTATTATTTAGATACACCTTTTTATTTTATAAGACAACACACCTCTATTGTGTTTAATAATAAAATGGTCTAGGTTGGTTATAATTCTCATGTTTCTTAATTCAATTTAGACATCCCTTGCATGAGGGATTAATAATCACACCTCCAATTATAATTAAAATTGTGAAATACATTATAATTATAATAAGTTAATGTATCAACAAAAATGGTTTATTAATCTTTTAGATGAAGTATAGATCACAACCACAATGTAAACACACCCATTTAGTGGTTTGGGTTTAAGAGAGAAACCAATAGTTCTTTTAAGAGTACAATTTTTATTTAATCTATGTAGTTAGTATCTACATTAATAACTTCACATTTTATGGGTGATAGATAGAAATTACAGTTTGAAATACAAATATATTGTTCTAAAAAATACATACAGTAAGGTAAAATACATGGACCACCTACCTTATACTAACGACTCTTGGATTGTCAAAAACCAAGCTTTGATTCTATCCGGTTTGAGGGAAATCAATGAAAAAGTCAAAAGAACTAAAAACAATATCAATTATCTTGGATGAAGATAGTGTAGGAGATGGAATGATAATTGATGAAGGAAAGGAATAAGAATCACATGATAACCATGGTATATCCAACATAACCAATGACACTCATTTTGGAATTTGGATGAATAATATGTTTCTATGCCTAGAGGGGGGGACATGGAACCTAAGGAAGGGTACCTATGTTTGGATGTGAGGATAAAATGGGAGAAAATAATAAATTTGTGGGATGGGAAAACCCATAATTTATAAACCATTAATGATTTGAAGGATTTGTATACATGGTATGGATAACTGAATGCTAACTGTGCATTGCTACTTCCAAATTTCAACCAACTATGCAGTTAAAGAACGTAGTCTTCCAAAATCATCATATCTGATGGATGACCTATACTATTTTCTAATGATATCCCCACACAAAGATTCATATCATTTATAATGGTTACCCATCTTTGAATTACCGCTAACACATGAAACCACAAATCACAATTGATCCTTAAAATTAGAACATTGATAAAATTAGAAGGTATAAAATACATGTTTTGATTGGAAGCTTCTGGGATGAGGGTGCCACGGTGAAAGGTCATCGGAGAGGAGTGCGCCATGATGACAGAGGTCTTCGGGGAGGAGGGTGGTGCGGTGAGCGAGGTCATCAGGGAAGAGGGTGCCGCAGTGAGAGAGTTCGTCAGAGAGGAGGGCACCGCAGTGAGGAGAGGTCGGGTAGGAGAGGCCAGGTTGGAGAGCTCGGGAAGGATAAGTCTTCGAGGAGGAGGCCACCGCAGTGAGGAGAGGTCAGGGAGGAGAATTCACTGGGGAGGAGAAGTCATTGGGGAGGAGGGCGCCGTGGTGAGGAGAATTCCTCGGGAGGAGAAGTCGTTAGGGAGAGAAGGTGCGAGGTGAGTAGCGAATTGGGGAGGACGAGCCCGATACCAAATAATTGATAGACGCGGTATAGCCACAAAAGATTAATTAAACCATGGAAATTAGAAAGGTATAGCCATAGACCAATAAAACCGTGGATATAGGTCTGTGGCTATAGATTTAATTTCTATTAGTGGAATGACATGTGATGTATTCATCTACTTGGTATGTCTTTTTCATAGAATTATATAAAATGATGAGATGCCTAGAATATATTGACAATTTCTATGTCTAGTGGTTGCACAATGTTATGGAAAAAGGAATTATATAAGATACGTATGGTGTATATGATACATCTTGTGGTGGACATGTTCATATAGAGTTATGAGTATGTTTGATGGAGATCACACCAGAACCCTAGTAGCTTGAGTAGAAGTGATGCTTTGATAGAGTCCTCTCTTTGATTACATATATGAAATGGATATTTCATAGATTTTGTCATTTCTACTAATGTATACAAGGTCACACAATTAATCCCTTCGATAAGGATAAAATTTTGGAAAAAGTGTTTTCTAAAAATGAAGAGATTTTGATGAAAAACTGTATCCAAAAGATTTTGGATGGATTCAAAAAGATTTGTGAAGTTATGAATAAATTCCTTATAGGATTTTAGTGTAAGTGGGATATTGTTAGATATGCACTAATATATATATATATATATGTAATATGATATTATATATATAAAGTGTACATTTAATTACATGCATTCGATGCATGCATTATAATGCATGTATTAAATACGTGTGATAATATATATATATATATATATATATATTTGATATATATTCATTTCCACAAAACGTTTTTATTATCGGTTTCAATCTATTATGAATGGATTAATTGGTTTAACCACTCATTGAATAGAATTCAATGAATTATGGGAATAAATGAATATGGATATAGTAATATGGATGACACATCTTCATTTAATGAAATGTGTCATGGATGGCTATATTAAGGGTTGTGATCCCTAATGTTTGGAAAAGAAATTGTGAGGAAGCTTCTCATTTCTATATTCCTCCCACACTACTGTTTATAATCCAAGATGAAGGCACTAGTACCCCTTCAATATTTTTGTATCCTTATGATACGATCGCAAATCAATTAGTTGATGTACCCCCTCAGAGATAGAGTAATTTTGTTTACTACCTCATAATCTTCATCAAACATTCTACTTCACTGAGAATGATGAATAATATTTCTGCCGTTAATGATATCTAGGTGCACTATTTATACATTTTATTTACACGTTGATTCTCAAAGATAGATCTACCTGTGTTTGGGTTGTCTTCCACTACACATGGTCATGTGAAGATCATAATATTCTTGAAGATAGATCTCCCTATGTTTGGATTGTCACCCTCTATCACATACAAATATGGATTATCACCCTCAAACACATCAACCTAAGGCTTAGCATCCTATGATACATTGTAGAAAATACCATCATAAATATTATCCATGAAAATAAACCATTCTATCACTGCTCTATGAAAATAGGTCTGGTCAAATGTTTCTGGCTCTATTGAATTGGAGGTGTGAATCAAATGTGTGATATGAGGGTCCAACAAAAAAATTATACAGTTAGCAAAATTTAATAAAGGAGCCATTCAAATGGGGATGGAGAAGTTATTACTAAGTCATGATAGCTTCTTCCATGTTACCTAAGATATAACAATGAGGTCATACAGTATTAGGGAACATAATCCAACTGATCTAATAAATTCATGAGTGTTGTGTACACCCTTCATAATTGGGACTCATGACATTCATCCCACATATGAATATAGGGTGCACGATATCACCCCCAGTCAGAGTCCTACTTCCCTTATATCTAAAGGGAATGATGTGAAGGAAACTAATTGGGTGATGCAAGAATGGGATAATGGAATTTGAATTTACACAAAACTCGATCAACATAGTTCCACTTGACATTGTGAAAATTAATAAGAGGTATAACACACATGTTGGCAGCAAGCATCATCATACAGTAAGGTGATAGACTCTAGAGTACAGGCCCAACATAGGACATCCATGAAACCTAAAATAGAAAAAATTAATACATGATTAATAAATGAAATAATGTATAATGCCCAAAAATAATTTAACTATATAATCAATAACCACTCAAATCATTCAATCAAAGACTATTAAACACAAGTCTATGAGACTTGACATCAAGAATGATTGTATCTAAATGATTATTTTTTTGGATCCACCTGAAAATATAATTTTTATAATTCCAGTTTCGCAATAAAAATTTATACATCTGATTTCACATAAGGAAGGTAAAAAATATCATCGTCGACGTGGGGAGTCCTATAAGATACGGAAAAAATGGTGCACGAACATGTTGAGCAAAGAGAGTTATGCATTCCCATACCCCCATCTGAATGAGTATAACACATCTTATAATATGCATCTAACTGATGTGGCATGCAATACATAATGCTATGTATGTATACGTAAGATATGCAGAGCCCCCAAATTTACCTCCCTATCTGGTCCAGGTCCTCATGTAATGTTAAATACATCAAATGGAAAAATATAATATAATTATTGATAAAGATCATGCCACCAATAAGTCTCAGAATGTATGCATGTATAAATCTTAGTATGATGATATCATCAGTGTCACCAGCTAATTGGGTGAAGTGAACATCTATCCATGGAATTTGTAGACAACCAATGATGATAGACTTTCTATATCCTTGGACCTCAATTCCTAGTAGTCAGTAAAATAAATCAAACCAATCACCACCAAATCCACCCATCACTACCACACCCTTGATAGGGAGGCCTAACATGGGGGAAATATCCTAAAGATTAATCATCAAATCTCTCTCTGACAGATGAAAAGTTTGTGTCTCAAGCCTCCATCTATTTATAAGGGATACAATGAGTTAGTGATCGATAAAGGTAAAATCACACATTTCTATATTTTATAATCCTACACATAAAAGACATGATATTATGGTGGGAGGGGGTGAAACATGATGGAAGTGGCATGACATCCATAAATTTTGAGCTATAACATGATGACCCTCAAAGAAAAGATGAGAAACACATATATTATAGAAGGTGAGAAAAGGGTCTTCTTCCCTATCTACATATGATATATTAAGGTATCAAGGCATGCATCGAAAGAATATGTGTCGAGGATTTAAAATTTTCACCAGTGATTGATGTAACATCATTATCACCGATGAAGAGCTGCCCCAATAAAGGCCTGGGAATCTTTACGTGATGAATTTTAAGCACAAAAAAAAAAATCACCTCTTATTATCTAAAGTGATGCTCAAAAACCTCTCATCATTGGAGATCGCTGCTCGAAGGTTCCAAAGTCTAATCCCTATAGACCATCTACTCATCCTTTGAAAGTCTGCAGGAGTGTAAATCATCGAATTTTTGTTGCTATCATGAATATTTGAAGATTCCTTTGACGTCCCAATGATCAACACATTGAAGATTTATAGATCTATGAAGATTAACTTTGATTGAAGCTCAGATTGTCTACTTCTCACATTAGGAAGTGGGAGAGGAGAGAGTGTTTCCCATTTATTGTGCAGTAAACAATTACTTGTATGAGAGCCTCTCATCATTTATATAGTGAGATGTAAAAACACATGGAAATTTATTAATCGCCCCCAAATATTAATTTTCCACTAAATAAATAGTAAATGATATTTTTTTGACTATTTTACTAAGTCATAAATATCATTTATATTTTTATCACTTTTAATATATTAAAATATATTACATGATAAAAGTGATCCATTAACTTGAAATGAAGTTCCTACAAATATTAAACAAACCTTGAATATTTAAAAATATTCATTCATATAATATTCTCCATGTATTTACTTTAATACTTTAAAATACTTTTAATAAATTAATTGAATGTTAATTATTATAAACTTTAATAATATGAATTTATTTTTCTTTGGAAATTGTATATACTTATATGTATCCCAAACCCCTCGGTGGGGGCCTACCATGTCCTAAACTCAAATTCATTAGAATAGGTAAGACTTTTGAATACCCTTAGTGTGTGACCCTCTAGGCCCTTATCTCAATATTAGTGAATACTATTCAAAGACCATGAGCGGAGTCTATAAACCCATCAATTCCCCTAAAGAGATAAGGAATATCCATAGTAACAACAAATTTCTTACAAACACACACTATGTAATATAATCTATTTGTATTGGGATATCTCATAAAGTGGGATGCACACTTTGTGTCATCATCCTTTCTTAATTTATTATTGGTTGACCTAACTAGATGAACCTAACTTCTTTTACCATGGACATGGATTTAGTAATGGTACTACCATACTGATTAATTGGGGTTGAGATATCTCTTCCTTTTAGAAATGATAAATGCTGTCTTGATTATTAAATCAATGTCATACCGCCAATGACGCACCCAACATAATCTACCTCTATATTACTTCAATGCCATAGTTTTTTATTCACATCAAAGTATATTATTAAATAGTATACACTAATAATAATATCAAGTCTGGAGACTATTACACATGTTCTCTTGTAGGAACTACCAATGGAACCCGAAACATGGGGGTTTCCTATTGATGAGCTAGTCCTCATGACCTCATTTACTTGAGATTATCAATTGAGAACTTCATGAGGAGAAGTCTCAATGCTTATGATCCCCTATCAACAGATAGCCACACATCATCTGTATCTAGTCAACATGATTTATCTGGATCATAGGACCTATATTTAAAATTAATGTCCTAGTATTTTAAGGTTTTCTTTATAGAATGTGACTACTATAACATTTTGGTATGACATAAAATCTATGGAAACTGGTTTTTAAATAGTGGATGTAGAAATATCACCACTATTATGGTAAGAAATCACCATGCATAACTAATTATATACATCATATATGGTAATCAAAAAGTACTATATAACTTTGTTCTAAGTAACCCACTGTTACAATACTCCCACTTGCACTAGATCCAACCTTTTAACTATCCTTGTTAGCATTCACATGATAATATCACGTTTCTTCTCAGTTATAACTTTAGTCTTTGGTATTTCCATGTCTTTACTGCATAACTATTCTTCTATTTGTGACTTCACCTATTTAAGTATGGATCCTCAAGAGATGATATCCCCAAGTGTATTACTTTTGTCCTATGTCAAAACTTGACATCTTATCTTGTACTAGTAATAGAATTATCATAATTTATACTATGATAAAACTTTAATTACTAGGTGTGATTCCAATATCTGAAACAAATCATTGTGTATTTATACACAACCTCTACACCTGCATTAGAATCCTCAATACAATTATTATTTGTAGATATGGATACTATTGGATTGAATTATCTTCTCTTTCTAATTACCTTAGACCGACTATGATATAAGAGAATATTTATATATAGGAAGACCAGTTTATATCCCCTAAAAATTAGTATCTCTTCATCTCCACATACCAGGTACATGTCTTTTGTACTCTCTCAAGTAAAAATGGATAGTTTTTACTACATCCAGTGCAGTTCTCCTAGATATAAATGATATTTTCTTGCCATAAAATATATGTTAGAAATATCACATTTAGTACATAGCATGAATTGTGTAATCGATCCATCACGGAAGTGTATA
Organism: Viscum album; assembly: GCA_963277665.1. Classification (NCBI taxonomy): domain Eukaryota; kingdom Viridiplantae; phylum Streptophyta; class Magnoliopsida; order Santalales; family Viscaceae; genus Viscum; species Viscum album. The sequence continues at coordinate 532,290,044 of OY728155.1, forward strand.
GAATTCTACTCACCATATTAATCTCATCCAATTCTCCATACATGTATTCTTGGAAAGGTTAATTCCATGTGACATTAGAAGAAATTCTCTCTCGAATTGTACTAAACAATATTTATAATTTTTTTATTAGTTTATGTAATATTTGCTAGGTCTAAGAAACTATTAGATCTACCTCAGTAGATCTTGTTTCCTAGAACTTAGGTTGCTACTTTAAGTCAATCTATGGAGAGTTACTTTCACTATGATCTTAACTAACTGTAAGACCAATAGATGTTTTTCATATGTTGTCAAACATATTTTACTTGGAAAATAGTGGTGATCCCACCATCCTTTCATAGAAACATGTAAAAAAATAATTCCAAAATAATATTCTATATTCTTGTAGCTTACTTCAATAAAAAACTCGATTTTGGTAACTTTCACCCCTTCTTGGAATTTTATGGTGTCACCAACCCTTTTTGGTTGCATTGTACAAACACCGTCCAATATTGGTGGTCTTGACATCCAATGACTAATTTTAATGATCATAGAAAGTAACTATGATAAGTAAACTTCTAACATATTTATGAAAAACAACTTTGTATTACCAATCTGGCCTTATTGGTACCACACTTTTACCACCCATGTATAGTCTCACTTGAATACCCACTACAGTATTCAAAATAATAAGACCCTATACTTTGGTACCTGTAATCCATTATAGTATTTTAATTGATCTTTTCAATATTTGATAATTTTCATATACTACTTACTTGTACAATTTATTATTCTCAATGAATAATGTATCATTAACCACGCTGAATGTATAACCATTACCATGGTTTTATCCTTCCTACATATTATGTGTCTTTGGAACTTTCCTTTTCCACAAGCTCTTGTGGAACTTTTTTCCAAGAAAACTATTTTTTCATCTATGTCATTGACTAAGTCAAAGCAGATATAGCTCCCACTATCTCAAATACATATTCACAATAATTTATAGAAATACAGTCTAACTTTTGACTATAACTGTTCTATCTTATGGAATTATATAACATACGTTGAAAACTTTAGGACAATTATATTAGAAGAACATTGTGTTTTTATTTATGAAATTTTGTTTATATCCTAAAGAACTCTTTGAATCTAACTCGTGTTCTTATGACATAATGGATTTATATCAAATATAACTTATATGATTTTCAATTACCATTATAGTTGGAATATGATTATGGGAAACTCCACTACTTGTGAGGTATGTCTCAAAAATATTAGAAGTTTTTGCAATGCATATAAATCTAAACATTTATTCCCCTTTTAATTTCATCATGTATCTGATGTGTATAAGAAAATGTGAGTTTATGAATTACTCCAAACTACATTTTATTGATCAATGTTTTAATTTAAGACTCATCATCGATCCTTGTCTCTAGCATCATAAATTTGATGTGTATAAGGAAATGTGTGTTTAGGAATTACTCCATGCTACATTATATTTATCGATGAAATCTTGGTCAATATATTGTTTTACATATAGGATCAAAGAAACTCATGTCTTCTAACCATGAATATACCTTAATTCACTTTCACATCCCTTAGACAACATTGGAAGCAATATTATGAAGCATATTTACCACTAGCCTGATCTTGGTATAGTTCACTCTCTTTTGCTTAACTAATTCCAAAATCGTTATAGAATAACTTTATTTTTAATGTTTTATTTATCCAAAACTAAATAAGTAAATGTGTCGATAATACCTAGAGTATTTAACTCTAAGGAGTCTAAAACCATATTGGGTATATCCTTGAAAACTACTTAGGTTTTCTTGAAAAATAATTATCCTGGCACAAATGGGTATTACCGAGTATTATATTTTATATTTATAATTTATTGCTAGTTATTTGAGCATTATTAAACCTTTAATTGAGTATAAGACACCACAAAAAACATTCATTCTTAAACTATAATAATGTCTCCTTGTGTCCAATGGATACGTGAGATAAATGTTTTTATAACACTTAATAAAATTTCAACTTGAATTAGTAAAATTTCCAATTATATGTTGTGTACTTCCCATCACTAACATAAGAATCACTATTTCTAATCCACTTGGAGAATATAACTTACTTATTATAACATTTCTATACTTACTTGGTTACTATATTTTAATAAAAATATGTTATCGTCATATTGTATTTAATACCTGATAAGTATATCATAAACATTACACACAATGATTAATATACTTGAAGAAGAATCAATTAATTGCTTTTTAAATTTAGTTCATGGAATTTGAACTTCCTTGGATTTATCTTTCTGCATATAAAGGAAATAATCTCTTATATAATTCCATTAATCGTTTCTCTGAATGAATTTATAATAGTGGATTTTGTTCACACTTTACATTGGCCTTTATTCCCCATCTTTCAACTGTTTCACCATAATAACTAAAGATTAATTTTTATTCAAGTTCATATCAACTTGGTGAAACTTTCCCAAAAGGTAATGAAGCATTTTATTCATATTGTTCATTTTATAATCATAAAATAAACTGGAGTAATTGGGTGAAAGTGATATAATAATTGGATGTATTTAAAGATCATTATTTATCTTTCAATTAATATATATCTAGTGTAATAAAAAACCCATTCATATCTTGCTTCACTTTCTCCTAACAAGCTTCTCAAAGATACAACAACATGTGAAATCATATGTGCCTTGATGTTATATCCACAACTCACATCAAATGTTGATGATACCCTTATAATTTAAACATCAAATGAGTTATACATGAGTCTCCTGTAATTATATTTTACTCTCTCTCTTCTTAAGGAATATCAACGGGTTTTGGGGACTCCAACACCTTGAATTTACTATGTCATAGTACTTTGAGCATGCACCGATATTACTATTTGGAAACTTGTTCTTATTTAGACCAGTTCTTTTTTCAACATTAATTGTAGTATTTATATGTTATTACTTGAAATTATTCTAAAAAGTAAAACTATTATATTTTTATTTTCATCTTTATTATAGATTATACATTATTGATTAATTAAATTATTAAATTTATCTCACTATTTTAACGAACCCTATTAGTACTCACTACTAAAATCAGAATACTCAGTAGCTAGAGTATCCTAGTGTAAACGATCCCTAAAAACTCTCATCATATTCCAAGCTTTGTCCATGCCCCAACTCGAATAGTTTCAAGCTAAGAATTTGACTGGCCAACCACATTAGATCATTGATCCTTGATCTATTGAGTGAATTCCTAGCTTCTAAAATGATAAAATTGATTTACTCATTACTTTGCCTCCAAATATGCAACAAACTTACTTTGGATACTTCTTTGATTCCATTTTTAGTTAATTTGACCCATCAATAACTTGTAAAAAACTACACATACATAAAATAATAAACCATTCATAAATAAAATTAAATTTCATGTTCATGAAATGACACTAATAGTTGATCCCTTTAGTGAATAATGGGTCAACATAGACCCTAGGGGTAACTAAATGTTCTAGGCATAAAAGAAGTGTGTGGTGGTGGGTGATATATCAAAATTTATTTTAATATTTCTATGCCCAAAACCTCAATTGAGGATCTTTCTTGTTAAATTTATAATCAATTCGTTTAGATCAGATGAAAGAAAATAACTTTTCTCAGGATATTTCTTCAATGTGGATGTTGATCATCTAAAAAGACCCTTTCAAATTTCCTTTATTAAACTGTGAGGAATCAAAGATAGAATCCCTCTAATGGTGTTCCACACATTCTCCTTTGATTTTCAAGCAATTCCAATCGATAATCTGGTGTTAACATGAAGAATCAATTGTCTCTCATTGTTTGTGTGGATTTCTTGTCCTTTGGTCTTGAAATAATCTCTCTTTCATTTCTTGTTATAGATAGGGAGATGGAGTGAGGATCTGAGAGAGAATTCACTACACATAAAAATTATATATTTTCAATTGTACACCTTATACGATAGACAAAACCATCTATTTATAGAGCTAGGGTTTAGGTAAAATAATATTTAATTACATGTCATCCCTTAAAAAATATTATAACCTTTAATAAACTCCATGTCTCATAATAATAATGATATTATTAACATTATTATCATTATCATCACCATCATCATCATCATCATTATTATTATCATCATTATGTTATGGTGTGTTCCAACTTGTGAAATAAAAAATAATATTTAACTGACTTGTTAATTGATATTTATCCCCGAACATGGTCTTGGTCCTTTTTAACTCCTTTAGCATTTATAAAATATATGAATAAATAATAAATATTTTATTCATTAATAAATATTTATGATCGATAAAATGTGAATAAAATTATTGCTGCATCTTGAGAATAATATTTATTTTATTAATTGAATTCAAATAGAATTTAATCATGGTCAATAGAAACACTTAGTGTGTGACCCTCTAGGAGTCTTTTTTACTGGTATTAGGTAGGTTTGCCTAAATTCTAAGATTACTACATAGAAATTGGTTAAGGTACCCAATAGAAATAAATTAATGTTGCAACAATGAAAACCACATATGAACACTCACTATGTAATTTAATCCCTTTATCACAATATCTCATCAAGATGATTTTACACCTATGTCACCAACCTATATTCTCAATACATCTATCTTCGAATATCTAAAATAAACTCATTGTTATACCATGACCATGGAATTTAGGGTGATAATTCTATTCCAATCCAAGGTATAATATATCAGCTTCCATAAATATGGAAGGGATAAATCCTTCCTTGACTTATCTTTTAATAACATGTCATTCATGACACACTTAACATACCCTACTTCCCACCAACATCTGGCATGACAATTTTCATTAGTAAATTTACATATGTGAGTCATGACATGCATTAATGATATTATTAGTCTAAAGACCATTACACACACTCATAGATAGGAATATCTGATGATACCAAAACATGAGGAATTCCTATTGGTGGGTTTGTTATCATAATATCCCATATTAGAGATTACTAAGTGAGAAATTCATTATAAGTAGCCTCATATAGTTACAATTACTCACACATGATAGTATATTTACTATGTGTCCCATCATTGTATGTTATCCAACTATAGAAAATTATATAAGAATATCATTATAACACTTCAAGGTTCTCATCATAGTGAGGAATTTCTATGACCTTATCAATGTGACGTATACTCTAGGACATTATTATATTAGTGTCATGAATAATAATTAACAATATATAATAATATGTTTTATCAATATTCAATACATTTAATATACATGTAACCAAAATACAAATAGTTGGTCATAGGACACTAACTCCAACAAACTCCCACTTGGACTAGAGCCAACTACCTTTTACTTTCATTCCGCCAAACCTCACATGATAACCATGTTTCTAATAAGTGAAGGCTTCTATCATGGGGTATTCCAGGTGGTTTTCCAAGAAATAATTCTCACTATGACCTCACCTCTCTAAAAAAATCCATCAAGAGATGATACTTCTGAAGTATGTGATTCGTCTGCTGACGTGACCTTGGATCATTTGCAAGAGTCTCCACTATATTATTATCATAGTAAAGTGTTAAAGGATATTTACTGATAGGCACCATGTCAAGATCTGGGATGAAGTTTTAAATCCATAATGATTCTTTAGATACCTAAAAATCCACAATATACTCAGACTATACTGTATAATCTAAAACAACAACCTTCTTTGAGCTCTTTCGGCTGACAATATATCTATTTAAAGTGAAGATGTACCTGTTTGCAACCACATGTCATATTAATCGGTTTGAAAACTAGCATCTGCATATCCTCTGATAACTAGTTAATCATCTACTCTATAAACTAGGAACATATCCTTAGTACAATTAAGATATTTAAGTATTGTCTTGATTTCCATCTAATGATAGTCACATGGGCTAGCTTGTTATCTTCCTACCATACATAATGTATAGGTGGAATCTAGAATAGTACATAGTATGAAATACATGACTAACACAATCGATGATATGTATGGAATACGTTCCATTCCTTTTCTTTCCTTATGTTTCTGAGGACACATTTTCCCAGAATGATGAATTCCATGTGATGTTGGCAACAATCCCCTCTTGGATTGTTCTATATAGATTCCCTTTAGTATCTTGTCAATGTGAAGGTACCTGGAACGTAGAAGAATCCCAAAAAGGTGGGATTTAAAATTTTTCATCGACGATCGATGTGAACTTGTTGACGTCGGTGAATCTCTACCAAATTATTTCCCCAAGATCATGTGTGAAAGAGATTAAGAATAATATTAAAATTGTAAAATACCTGGATTAGATATGAAGTCGTTCATAGTGTCTACTCATTGTTGTCAATCACCACTCAAAGAATCCAAAGCATAATTCTTCTTTATCATGCACACACGCTTTAAGAAAATACGGGAACACTGATCATTGAAATACATGAGCTATCATGGAGTTCCGACGATGCCTTTGATGCTCCGATGATCATCGCATTGCCTTTCTTGCGATGAAAGAGAAGGAGATCGATCCAAAATTTTTGGATTCAGAGCCTCTCTCTCTCTCTCTAGAATGTAGGAGAGAGAAGTAAAGAGAGAAATTCTGTGAATAGTCATTGGAATAAACCTCTTCTCCTCTATTTATAGTGTGAAATGGAATTACCTAGAGACGTCAACCCAACCAATAAAAAATTAACACAATATATAAATAATTTTTTTACTACTAAATTGAGTAAAAAATATCATTTATTTTTTTATAACTTTTTTTGTTATATAATAAATATATTACATGATAGTACCCAAGCCATTAGCTCAGCTTGTACTTCCCGCAAATATTAAATGAACCATGAATATTTTAAACTAATATTTGTTCACTTAATATTTTTTTGTATTTACTTAAAAAACTGATAAATAAATTTAATAAATAAATTCAATGCCAATTATTCTTAACTTGAATAATGTGAATTTATTTGTTCCTTGTTGATTGTTTCTTCTTGTACAAAGGTGGAACCCCAGTGGTGGGTCCCACCATGTCCAAAACTCATATTCAACTGAATAGGGAAGCATCTTGAATACACTATTGTGTGTGAAAATTTAGGACCTTATCTCGACAGTAATGAATACTATTCACAGACTAAGAGTGGGATCTAGATACCCATCATGAACCCTAAAGAGATAAGTATTGTTGCATCATTGAAAACCAACCTACGAACATACACTATGTAATATAATATCTTTTTATTTATTATCTCATAATGAAATATGCACACCCATGTAATCATCCTTTTCCTTCTTTATGTTTTGTTGATATAATAGAAAAGACATACCCTCGACTGCCATGGACATGGTCTTATGAAGGTACAACCATCCTGATCAACGTTTCCCAAGATATATAACTTCCTTAACCTTGAAGAAATAAATCCTTTCTTGACCATTCATCCAATTTCATGATACCAATGATGCACCCAACACAAGATACCTCACCATGATTTCATCATCATGGTTTTCTCCATGTAACAGAGTACGTGATCAAATGGAACACATTAGCAATGGTCTCAAGTAAGGGGACTATTAGATAAGTTCGTAGATAGGAACATCAAATGACACCCAAAAAATGTGGTGTTATTATTAATGAGTCTATCCTCATGATCTCACTATTAGAGATCACCAGGTGAAAATTTCAAGAGAAGAAGTCTCAATGCTTTTGATACCTCAACACCTGATAGTCAAACATCTACTATGTCCAGTCAGTAATATGTATCTAGACCATAAGACCTTTTTTTAAGATTAATGACATAGTATCTCGAGGTACTCATTATATCCTGGGATCTGTTATAATCTTTTGATATGAAAATTAATCTATGGACATTAACATTATATAGTAGATGTATAAATATCTACACTATAATGGTAAACACAAATCATGTATATCTAACTTGTATACACGATATAGTAATCAAAAGTACTGCATAGTTGGGTCTAGGGAACCCACTATTACAACACTCCCAATTTCACTCGAGACAACTTTCTAACCAAACATGATAGCACTCACAGGATTATGATCATTTTTCTTTTTATTCATAGCTTTAGTTGCTAGGTCCACCATAAATCTACTGTGTGGATATTCTATTATAAGCGAACTCATCTCCTTGAGTAAAATTCTCAAGAGATTGTATCCCTGAGTATATCCATTTTGTCCACTATCATAACTTGGTTTATTTTCAAGTAAGAATTTCATAATTTACATTATGATAATACTTTACTTTTAGGAATGATTCCAAGAACTGGAACAAATCATTGTGTATAACTACTTCTTAGCTGCCACAAAAGCTGCAACATACTCGGTATTTGTAGGTATGGATACTACTAGCTTATATAAGCTTGAATTTCTCAACAAATTTTGTCTAAATTTGATACTAGATCATATGTATCTAAGGAATACTAGTTTATGTCCCTTGAAAACTTGTATCCTTTATTCTCCACTAACCAAATACATATCTTTTCTACTTTCGGAATTACAATTAGATAGTTCTGATTAATTCACTTACAATGCTCCTTGATATAATTGATATATGTCTACTATAAAGAATATATTAGAAATATAAACTCTTATACATATCATGACATTATTGATTAATCCATCACTTGAGTGTATGGATTTTAAATCACCACGTTAATCTCCTCCCATGTCTCGAACATGTCAACCTAGAGAGATATATTCCATGTGACACAAGACATAAAATGCTAACTTGAATCGTTCCAACTTGTATTTTTCAATACCATGTCACTATATGTACTATTGACTTGGTCTAAGAAACCTTTATATCCACCTTAGTAGATCATGTTCCCTAGAACTTAGGTTTATACCTTATGTCAATCACTAGAGAATTACTTTTATCCCGGTCTTAACTAAATGTTGACCAATCTATTTTCCATATGTTGTTGAATATGTTTTACTTAGAAAACTTTGGAGCTCCAAATAAAATCTGGTAGAAATATGGAAGAAATTTATTGTAAATGTATATTCTATGATCCCATTGCTTAATTTAATCCTAAACCATAATTTAGTAACTTTCAACCTTTATTATAATTTTGTGACATGACCATCCCTTTCTGATTTCATCGTATAGACACCTTCAATGTTTGTTGGTCGTGACATCTAATTCTCAATACAATTTGAACATATAAAATAGCCATGAAAAGTAAAATTCTAATGGATTTAGGCATAATGACCCGGTATTAACAATCAAGCCCGATTGGTACTACACTTGTACCATCAATGTATCATATCACTTGAATAACCACCACGATATTCAAAATTATAATCACCTTTGCATTGTGATACATGGAATCCATTATTTAATTTTAATTGTTCTTATCAATATCATCTAATTTCTATACACTTATTTATTATTGGAAATATTATTCAAATTGAATAATAGATCACCGAATTTGGTGAATATAATAACCATCACCATGATTTTTCCTTTCTATGCATTATGTTTCTTAGGAACATTCCTATTCCACATGCACTTGTGGAACTTGCTCCTATGAAAACTATATGTGAATCTCTAGTATTGACTAAACCTAAGTCAATCTAGCTCCCACTCTCTTTAATAGAGAAGTGCAACCTTATATAAATGTAGTCTATCACTTGACTACTGTAACACCCCGACCCCTCTAGACTAGAGCCAATGCATTACTTGTGATATTGGCATGGTTAGAAGGAATGAAAAACCCCGAAGGAACAATCAGTTTATTAGTCTTTAAGAAACTAGATACATAGATGTAACACAAATTATATTGAAAATGGTTACAAAATACAATACATAAAAAAACTAAAAACTGCAACCACATGAACTCAATAAATGACATTCTCTTCATCACCTTTTAAGGGTAAACAATGAAAGGGGTGAGATCAGACGCTCAGTAAGGTTTACAAATAGCAAAAGCATGAATACAATAATAAGTGAATCATAGTCAATCTGACATAATCAATATGGCATGGTGAATAAATGACAAACTAATGGCATTAATAAACTGAGAATGAAACTACATCCATAGGTTTTGTCATAGTGAAAACCTCATGGATAATAATAATAACTGATAATTAATAAAGATAATGCTTATTAATTGGATTTCATGTATCTGTCACATGAAACCATAATTCCGTAAAAACGGTTTAGTTCTATGCGTAGAAACCTATCTGATTTTTGGAAACAAACTTGAAGGGTTTTTTGTCAACTGATTTGTCTCATGCGACCTAATGATACATTGAGGGGTTGTTGAGGGCCCCACCTACCTCTAAATCTAAATCATTCATTATACATAGATTCAAAACAATAGCAACATGGCTTTACATTATCCGTATAGAATAGAGGATACAGATTCATCAATATTTCCACAGTCAAAACAATATTCAAAATAAATACTATAAGTAAAATAGTACACGACATATAAAATAATCATATCCATGATATGAGAATATGGATATTTAAATGGAATATAATTTAAATTGAAAAGTTATCTCAATTGGTAATTAGTTACACCACATAAGAAAGATTAGGTGCACAATACTAAGCAAGTCACAACGAAGTGAAAATTGAGACAAAGCTCGTTACCACGTTGTAATCAATTGAGTCGTATAATCAAAAATTAAAAACCACCAAATATATCATAGCATATAATTAATATCAATATTATCATGATAACATATATCATATTTATGTAAACCTATACCACATATAAAAAATAAGAGGTGAACAGTAGAAATCACATAGAATTGAAAGTGAGATGAGAAAACCCCTTACAAAAATTTCGGCATGGTAACGAGTGTTATTGCAAGGGCTTAATGAGAGGTAAAAGGGTATCCCATTATTTATATGTCATAAGGGAAGTATGTGGGAGGTGATAAAACATACCCCAACATTATGCATTAAAAATAAAAGGGCACAACATAGGGGAGATTCTTGAACAAAAGTGAGAGAGAGGATCACTTACCTTATGCTCGAAGGTGTTCTTGTTTGTTTTAACGACATGAATAATAAAATTTAGATTCATTAATTAATAAGTACATAACCTCATAAACATGTAATTGATATTTTATAACCATATTAAGTTCATTAATGTCATTTTTGATGGGTTGAAGAGATTTAATTTTATTGTTTTGGAATTATTTTCTTATTTGGTTTCATGATTTGTTTACTTGTATTCATGAATGGAAGTTCTTTTGGAATGTGTTTAAACATCCAAAATTGTTAATATAAATTATTAATGACATTAAAGAGATATAAATGATCTTATAATGATTCTGGTTATATACCATGAGGATGACTCATTCGATGAGTTAAAAATAAATGCTTGGATTTGGCTTGGCGGTTTTGTGCACAATAAACTTGTTTTGTATTACTATTCCATATTATGAACGTGTAAAGATTCTAGAACATGAATCAAGATAATATACATATATTATGCCCTGGTTCAACCATTGAAAAGGTTTCATGACCATTATTGAAGATATTAATGCAAATTTAAAACCCGTCTTCCTTGAGTGTGATAAATTTACACATCTCGGACGATGTTTTCATTTATTGTATAAAAGGATGGGAAAAGAGAGATTATGATGAAATATTCCATTAGTCCAACAAAAATCCAGTACATGTAAGGTACTGGAATTATCATGGAATTTTGGATGAGGGGAGGTGAGATGGGAGAACAAAGGAATGGAACTTTGTAAAATAAATTTAAAGAAAAGAGAAGAAGGTTCACCTCTTGAGTACTCTTCCTTGAGAATCTTTTTAAGGCCTTTGTTTTTTGTTTTTGGTGATACCAGAAGGTCTTGGACGTGGTAAGAGGGCTTGGGGAGAGTATTTGGCAGAATTTAGGCACGTCTTGAAGCTTGAGTGGTATGGGAGGAAGAGGGGGTGAGGGTGGTTTATATAGTGGAGGGGAGATGAGTTTTCTTAATATTATAATCATTAATTTATTATTTCCTCTCAAGACAACCAATAGTGAGTATTCCATGACTAATAACAGTAATATATGCATGTGAATTATAACCAATTGGGCTTACATCAGCATTTTATCATCAATGACTCAATGAATTCCTTATTTAGCATTTATCGTAAGTTATCGCATTTTACTATTCATAAAAAATATAAGTATTTTAGAAAAATCCCAAAAATTCACCCTAACCATTTTTTGATGTGTAGAATCCAAAAATTAAGTCCATTTATCAAAAATAAAAAAATTTAATTATGAATAATTAAATATTTAATTAAAATATTTATTTAATCGAAAAATATAAACAGTTAAAATAGTTATCTTCATTTTTAAGGTGCCTAAATTCATTTATACCTTCAAGGACATGGATACTATTCATAAGAGTAATACTAAGATTCATAAAGGTAAGTTACTATTCATAAGGGTAGGTTACTATTCATAAGGGTAGGACACTATTCACTAAAAATTAAGATAATTCTGTCAGACTCTATATATCATATTGAACATAACTGTGTATGTCAAATATTTAAAATTCAAATCGCAGAGTGGGAAAAGTTTAGTTTAATGGCTAGGTTATGAACTTCTCCTATAAGTAACCATGTTTTGTTCCATATAGGCTTAGTGATTCATGAAACATAGGTTATAACTAGAATGTATTTAAGAGAAACATACCATGAAGTTTTTGGGGTGCTACAACTACTAATTTTCTATATTAGGGGTTTATATAATACCCTAAGTAACCATTAGGATAATTAAAATAAATGCCCAATGTTTTTGTTCTTGATGAAATTTTGTTTATATCCTAAAAAAATCTTTGCATCTAAACACATGCCCTTATGACTTAATGTATGTCCATCGTAATCATCTATTTTGATATTCGTTAGTCATTATAGTTGGCATATTGTTATGGTATAGCATCATTTTTTGAAAAGCATGTTATAAAATATAATGGAAGTTTTTGAAAGTTGCAACATTGGTTCTAACTACATCATAACTCTAATGTATAAAATTTGCATTTAGGAATTACTCCATGCTACATTTTTGTTGATCAATGTTGACACGTAAGACTTCATCATAGATACTCATCATTACATCAATGTTGTGATGTAGATAAGGTAATTTTCATTTAGGAATTGTTCCACTCTACATTATCATGATCGATTATTCCATGGTCAAGATATTCTTTGGCATACTGACCCTAAGCAACTCATATCTTCTAACCATTCATATAGAATACTTCACTTTACTTTTCCCAAATTACTTAAAAAGAATCTTATGAAGTATATATATACCTCTAGCTTACCCTTTGAATAGTTCACACTCTCTAGCTGGACTAATTACGAAAGCTTTGTGACATACCGTCATTTCTAAATGTTTCTTTTTCCAAACTAAAGTCATCAATAATACTAAAGGTGTTTTTATTTATCAAGCCTAAATACCAAACTGGGTATATCCTTGACGTCCAATGTTAATTTTACTTGATATATAATTATCTTACCACAACTGGGAATAAATTTATTACATGTTATATTCATCAGGTATTGCCTACAATTCAAGTATTACCAAACTATTGGTAGCGTATTGAATACAAAATAGAACATTAATTCCTGAACCTATAATAATGTACCCTTTTGTCCAAGGGCACATGAGATTAATGTTTTGGTTATACTCAATAATAGTTCAAAATATATCTTTAACTTGGAAAAAAAGATGTCTTGTACTTCTCACCACTATCCTAAGTATCACCCTTTCTCAGCCACTTGGAGAATACACCTAGCAAAAAAGTAAAACCAAAAAAAAAATAAAACCAAAAAATTACACAAAAAGTAAAACCAAAAAGATATAAACCAAAAAATTACATTGATGAATATTCCTAAAGAAGAAGAAGTACCTTGCTTCTTTAATTTAGTTTATTGAAATTAAAATCACATAATTTTATTTCATAATATGTAATGAAAATAAACTCCTGTTAATACTTCTTTTATTGAAGAACATTGTGAGAATTCTTTTGGCGTTACTTCCCATTGGCCTTTCAATTTTTTCATCATAATAATTAAAGATTAATCTGTCTTTTTATATTATTATTTACATTGAAAACCTTACCTGAATTGGAAATGAAGCATTTACTCAATTATTGTATGTTTTGTAACCTAAAACAAGACTTGAGTAAATAGGTGGAAATGATATGAAAAATGGATCTATTTAAATATCACGATCCATATTTCAATTTAAAAATTCTGGTGTAACCATCACCTTATTCATATCTTGCTTCACTTTATCCTCATAGGCTTCTTAGATATGAGAGTACACATTAGATCATCCATGTCCTAATGCAGCAACTGCAACTAGCATAAAAAATTGATGATAGCATAATGAAATAATCATCATATTCTATATACATGAGTCTCCTATAAGAAATTTCTCAACCTTACTTATTTAAGTGACTTAATAGGTGTTGGGGACACTGAAACCTTGAGTTTCCTATATCATCATACTATGTGAAACCATTCGTACTATTCTTGGATACTCAGGCTGATGTGGACATTTACTTTATCCATTATTTATTGAAATGTTTATTGTGGTATAACTTTTCATTTTATAAAAAAATAAATTTTAGAAGATTATTAATTTTTATCATGATTACCGGTTTAAATATTTTGATTAATTAATTCTATAAATCATTAAATATCTGACACTATTTTATCAAATTATTGGAACCCTCTATGCTAGAATTTGAATGATCAGTAACTTGAGTATTCTAGTGGAAAGGATCCCTGAACCTCCTCTCATAGTCTACAAGGTATGGCTATGCTACTTCTAGAAGGGTTCAAGGTCGGTATTTGACTAGATGACCACATTAACTCTCAGTTCCTTGATCTATTGAGTGAAGTCTGAGCTTCTAAAATCATAAAATGATTTACTCAACACATGCCTCTAAAATTATATAAATCTATCTATGGATAATCCTTACTAACACTTTAGTTAATTCAACCCCCAACTCTCATAAGAACTCCCTCGTAGTAAGAGGAACCCTCAACTATGACATGACCGACACCCCAATCACCCATTTTTTTCAAATTTGAATGATGGTAGGAAATAATGACTTAACATTTCTTTGAGGTCATTATTATTTTTATGTGATGAAAGAAAAAATTTTCTATCTTCTTAGAATGTACTGTGTGATTTCACTCACAACTAAAAATGCAAGAAGTAGAAAAAACTATCGCATCTCATGTTCATTTTATATTGCATGCTTGTTTATTATTTCTATGTGATTGAGCATAAAATATACATTCCAAAAAATAATAAATCATGCAAAAATAAAATGATGACATGATCATGAGACGACCCTAATGGTTGATCCATTGAGTGAATAATGGATCAAACTAGATCGTAGGGTGTCTACGTTGAGTCATGTTGCTTACGACTCGAATTTCATTGATTTCCCATCCAATGCATAAGCTCTTGTTTGGTGCGTTGCCATAACTTGGCCTGAAAATCATTACATCTCATCTCATCATTTTTCAACAATACTCACTCTTAGGTCAGGGGAACTGCGGAGTATAAAATAAAACTCTAAAGTTGATGCGTAGGTCCTTATACATATAATGACTCAAAGACAATGCACAAATTGTTATTTATTAATTAATTATTACAAACCAGCCATCAAAAATTGAAAAAATAAATTAAAATACACCAATATACATTAGATGGTCTCAATCTATTGATAAGTCAATATGCATTAACTCAGGTACTTAAATTAAATGTGAAACTAAAAATTAAACATGCTTTAATTATTTATTTGAGGGAATTTTTATTGAATTAAAATTTCACTCTAATTTTAATTCAATAATATTCATCATTTGGTCCCGTTGAATAATTTAATTTTAAAACTAAAAACTAATTTAGATAATTAATTTAATTTAAAAAAAATTAAGTTAATTAAGCTGCTATATTTTTTAAACCAAAAATAATATTTAATTAATTTAATTTTCAACCAAAAATGAATTAATTAATTTAATTAATTTTGATTAAATTAAATTACTCGAGCCCTGAAAAGCCTTGGGAAGGGCCTGTATGGGCCAAGTCGAACCCATGTAGGTCCATTCAGGGCTGCATCGACCCCATGCATGAGCATTTTGGACTAGACAGGTCCACCCAAGCCTGTTCCTAGCTAGGTAGACTTGCCCGAGCCCATTTTAGGAAAAATCTGACCAAGGTAGGGTTACCTCATGAACACATGGCCGACCTATGGTGTTCCTCAGGGTAACAGTACCCCTTATATGTAAATATCAGCTGGGATAACCATTAGCTAGATCTTCGGTGCACAGAAGAAGGGAGGTTGGCCAAGGATGATGGAGTGGCTGACGACAGGTGCAAGCGAGAGGCTGCTCGAAACCATAACGGCCGAAAGGGGTAGTGCCTCTAGTACCTAGTGCGGCGGTCAATGCATAATTTGGATCTCATCCATGTTGGGAAGTTCCAAAACCATGTGGGAGGTAGCCACCGACTAGATCTGAGCTGGTGGAGCATGCAGGGGAGGCACATGGTAGCGTGATCGAGCTCACGATGATGGGGAGAGAGGGTGGTGGCTGTGACTCAGGGAGGGCGACGGTGCACCTAGGAGAGTTGGAAACGTGAGGATCTTCCATGGTGCTCATGTAGCTAAGAGGTGGAGGCCACTGAGGAGAGTAGGTGTGGTGAAGGAAGGCGGCTAGGGAAACAGACCGACCTAGATCTCGCTAGAAAGGTCCATTGAAGAGACCGATTGGAGGTAAGAGGAAGCCCGGGGAGAAGGGTGCCACATGACCAAGGTGGTGCATGGACATGCGGGGGCCATTGGGTCGCTCCACCCCTTTTTTGTAAGTCTTTTTTTAATTTTTTTAACTTTTGAAAAAAATGACAGCTTTTGTTTCTTAATGTCCTCCACCAAAATTTTTAAATCAGCCGCCAAATACCATTATGTCTTATTATTAATTTCTCTTTAGTTTATCAATTCGGATTTTAAAAAACAAATAATAAAATAAATTAATATTAATAAAATAAATTAATTAATCAATAAAACTAATTTATTAATTACCTATGCTGGAGAATCCTATTCCGGCCACTAAAAAAAAGTCCCAATACTCGGATTCATTGAAAACAATTTGTTCAATGGCCATCGGTTAAATTAATTGCATATAAAATATATATGTTCTTTGAAAAATAAAACCCATAGCAATCTATTTAAATCCGCATTAAAATTTTAGATGACCATAACTTGGTCATCTGATGTCGGATTGGAAATCCGTCTACGACATTAGGACTGTAATGACACCCTTCATTAAAGTAAATGAAAATTTAATTTATGCTTGGATTAAATTATTCATTTATCCCTATGAAACCAATTTAAGGTACCAAACACATAGTAGAATCCCCAAAAGGTGGGATTTTACATTTTTCAAAGATGATCGACATGAACTTGTCGACATCAGAAAATCATTGGACGATTACTTCCTCAGGATCACACATGAAAGAGATTAAGAACAATATTAAAACCATTAAATACTTGGTTTAGATCCGAAGTTGTGCATGACTTCTATTCATCATTGACAATCACTACTCGAATAATCTGAATCATAATTCCTCTTGATCTTCCACACATGATTCAAGAAACTACAGGATAACTGATTATCAAAATCTTAGTGCTAACACGACGTTCCAATGATGCCTTCAATGCTCTAATGACCATTGTATCTCCTTGCTTTCAATGCAAGAGAGGGAGCTCGATCCGAAATCCTTGGATGGAGAGACTCTCTCTCTATAATGTGTGAGAGAGAAGTATAGATAGAAAATCCATGAATATTTATTGGCAAAACCCTATTCTCCTCTGTTTGTAGTGTGAAATGGAATTACCCGGAAATGTCAGCCCCACCCCTGAATAATTAAAACTAAATATAAATAATATTTTGACTAATAAAGTGATTCAAAAATATCATTTATTGTTATCACTTTTCTTATAATATAATAAATATATTAGTGATTATAATTGTGACATTAACTCGGCTCATACATCCCAAAAATATTAAATTAACCATGAATATTTTAAACAAATATTCATTCACTTAATATTTTTTATGTATTTACTTAAAAAATTATAAATACATTTAATAAATAAATTCAAACCCAATTATTCTTAACTTGAATAATATTAATTTACTTATTCCTTGGTGATTGTATTTCCTTGGACAAATCCCAGACCCTAGTGGTGGAGCCCCCCATGTCCAAAACTCATATTCAACTGAATAGGGTAGATTCTTGAATAAACTATTGTGCATAACCCTCTAGGCCCTTATCTTGACAATAGTGAATACTATTCATAGACCACGAGTGAGATATAGAAACCCATCATGGCCCTAAAGAGATAAGGATTGTCATAGCAGTGATAACCAACCTACAAACATGCACTATGTAATATAATCTCTTTCTCTTTAATATCTCATAAAGCAGTATGCACACCCATGTCATCATCTTTTTCTTGCTTTATTATTTTTTGATCTATCAAGATGGAAATACCGTCGACTATCATGACCATGGTCTTATGATGTTACTACCATCCTGATCAATGTGGCTTGAGATATATAACTTCCTTAGCCTAGAAGTGACAAATCTTTTCTTGACCATTCAACCAATGTCATGCCACTAATGACACACCAAATACAAGCTACTTCACCACAATTTCATCATCATGGTTTTTACCTTGTATCAAAGTATGCAATAAAATGGAACCCGTTGGCAATAGTCTCAAGTGTGCAGACCATTATACATGTCTATCGATAGGAACACCCAATGACACCCAAAACATGTGGTGTTCCTATTGGTGAGTATGTACCCATGATCTCACTACTAGAGATCACTATGTTAAAACTTCATGAGAAGAAGTTACAATGATTATGAGACCCCATTACCTGATATTCAAACATTTACAGTTTCCAGTTCGTAAGATGTTTCTAAACCAAAAGACCTTTGTTTAAGAATAATGTCATAGTATCTCTATGTTCTCATTATATTCTGGGATCCGCTATAACCTTTTGATAAGAAAATTAATCTTTGGACATTACCATTAAATAGTGGATATAGAAATATCTAAAAAATAATGGTAACAACACATAATTTATATCTTACTTATATTTATGATTTGGTAATCAAAATTACTGCATATTTGAGTCTAGGTCACCCACTATTACAACACAATGTATGTACTTTGACTTAGGTTAATTAGCCTCTTGTATCTATAATGATGGATATTGATCCCAAGAATTTATGTTTCCCCTCCCAATTCCTTTATAGAAAATAATTTATTCAACCATGCCTTAATAGACAGTAAGACTGGTATATCATTTCCAATGAGTAATATGTCATCAACATACACTATTAATAAAATGACCAAACTCACACTAAACCATTTTTAGATACAAGACTCACACTTATTCTTGATGAAATCAAATTCTATTATAGATTCATCAAAATGAATGTTCCATGAATGATATTCTTTCTTTAATCTATAAATGAATTTTTACAATTTCAATATCATTTTTTCATCCTTTGGAGTACAAACCCTTTTGATTGTGTCATATAGACATATTGCTAAAAGTTCCTATTAAAGAAGGATATTTTGACATATTTTTTACAAATCTCATATTCATGGTAAGCTGTAATGGAAAGTATAATTTTGATTGATTTCAGTATTGAAACTGGTGAAAAGGTTTCATCATAGTCAATTATTTGATGTTATTTAAACCCCTTTTTAACCAGTCATTCCATATAGGTACTGAATTGTCCTTCCATGTCTAGTTTATTCTTGAATACACATTTGAAACTAATGGGATTTACATCTATTGAAGGATCTACCAAAATCCATATTTGGTTTTGGTACCTGGAACCCATTTTAGAATTCATAGATTCTTTCCATTTTGAAACATCTATCCAACTTACTACTTCCTTGTAGGTTAGAGGATAATTATTATCAACTAATAATGAGTTACCATCCTCGATGACTTGAAAACCAAAAAATTCGGGTTCTATAACCTTTATAGTACTCCTAGGTAGTACTTGTGTCTCTAGAATAGTTTCTTATTCTACAGGGATTTGTGGAATCTATTCCTATTCTAATCCTGTGTACCTTGAGCCTTGAATTCATTAAAGTATATCTCAATCCTGATATATATTTTAGATATTTGATCCTTCTTAAGGAATATGACATGTCTTTCCACTATTATCTTTTTCTGGGGGTTCTATAGGTAATATCCCCTTTCTTCCCAAGAGTTTCTTATAAAGGTACTCTTCGCACCTTAGGGTGAAAGTTTGATACATTAATAGGCCTTAATAAATACTTCACTTCCCCACACATATAAATTTAACAACATGATTTTTCTTCCACTCAAAAATTCATATGGAGTACAATTTATCAATTTAGTTTGTACTTATTTTAGTATGTGTTCTACTATTTGTAATACATATCCGCAATAGGATAATAGAAGACTCACATGACTCACCATTTATCCCACCATGCCTAACAAGGTGTGTTTCCTCCTTTCACTTACAGTTGTTTACTAAGGCATATAGGGAGGAGTGAGTTAGGATATGATTCCAAACTCCCATAAGTAATTGATGAAGTCTTGCTTAAGATATTCTCCACCATGGTCTACAAAAATTTTATTAATCTTCTTATGAAACTAGTTCTTAACTTCATTCTTGTATTCCTCGAATTTATCAAAATAATTTGACTTATACCTCATTAGGTATACATATCCATATCTGCTAAAATAATAACTAAAAGTTATTAAGTATGAGTACCCACCCCTTGATTCAATATTAAATGGTCCACACACATTTGTATGAACTAATTAAAGAATCCCTTTAGTCCTTTCACCTTTCCCACTAAATGGGGATTAAGTAATTTTTACTTTTATACATGCATGACATACACCAAGTGGTTTTAGTTCAAAAGAATCTACATATCCATATTAATTTAATTTTGTCAAGATTTCTTCAATTACATAACCTAACCAGTGATGCCAATGTTAGGTGTGGAATGTGTCATGTTAAGTAACTTCATTATCGATTACCATTACTTGGTTCATGTAATTCAACACATAAAGATAATTATATAAATGTGCCTTACCATAACAAAAACCATCTTTATAAAATAAGAAAAATTTATTCCCAAATTTGAATATAAATCCATCTTTATCATGTCTAGATATAAAAATAATGTTTTTTTGTAATAGATGGAACATAATAACAACCCTTCAAAAACAAGATCATTATAGTCAACAACATGAGGTGGTAGTCTCCAATAGCCACTACATCAAGTTATGCTCCATTGGATACTCATAGATCTAACTCCTCTTTATTAATATTTATAAATCTACTTGATTATTATATTTGAATACATATGTGAGCACCAAAATATTTATCTAATACCCAATTTATAAATATAAATAAAATTCAATGGATAAAAAATGCACCTGAAGCTGTCAATTATTTCTTTCATAGGGTGTAGTTTTTTCATCTAGTGGCCATTTTTCCACTAGCAAAATAGACAATATCCTGTTACCTTGATTTCACCTTGATCTTCTTATTCTTGGAAGGGAATTATGAGGAATCCTTGGCCTTATATATTTTCAGTTGTCCTTTCCTTTTGTTCACCATAAAGATTCATGGCTTTTCATGCTTTGTATCCTTATCTACTTGGAAAAGGAGAGTATATAGATCAAGGATAAACTTATCA
The DNA here is from genome assembly GCA_963277665.1 of Viscum album. NCBI lineage: Eukaryota > Viridiplantae > Streptophyta > Magnoliopsida > Santalales > Viscaceae > Viscum > Viscum album. The sequence goes on from OY728155.1 coordinate 532,311,821, forward strand.
ATATTGTTCATATTAAAATTTAAAACAAATCCAGAGAAGCTTTAAGGGACTGATTCATGAATGAGATCGGTGCCTAGTACTTTGGGGAGTTTAAACCCTAGAAATTATAGGTACTCTATGTAGCTAGGTAAATTGACTACATGAGTCCTAGCTAGAGAACCCTCTACATGATTACTCTAAAAAAGATCCTTGGAGATATCAAACCATTCTTATCGAGATCTCTCCTAATAAAGGCCATGAATATGATTGAGCATGATATAAGAATCCATATTTTTGTGGGACTTCATGAGTTCACTAGACATAGATGATAGCATAAAACATTGAAAATTGACTTTGTTTATAAAGTGTTTTTCTTAGACAAGGAACTCTTCATCACTTTATTCCTCAGTAGGTGGATCAGGCTGTGAGGATTCTGGTACGTAACATTTCAATTTATAGCATAGCATAACCCGAAGGCATTTAAACCACCCCTAGAAGTTACTACTAGTGAGGAGTCTGCATTTCTCCAATATTTATCATAGAGATAGTTGTGATGAAAATATTTCAATTTTATTCTACAATTAAAATAGTGAATTATTAGTAGTTTTTATTGATTACAAATTATGTTAGAAATAATAAATTAATTTTTTTTAATTCTCCTACTATTTTATTATGTCTCAATACCACTCCCAATTGAAATTAAAATGTCTAGTTTCTAGGAAATTCATGTTTAAAGAATCCATATTCCCATTCAAATAACCCAAAAATGGTTTGGCCAAGCTATTTTAAAGTATTTGGGTAGGTAGGTATTTGTCAACTACAAGCTTGCAGCTCCTTGATCCGTTGAGTGGATCACCCAATCCTAAAATCCTAACTTGTATTTCCTCAACACTTGCCTAAAAATTACAAAATGTATTGAAAAGCCTAATCCTCTTTATGTAAAATGGTTAAGTTAACCCCAAACCTTCATAAGAACTCCATTTATAAAAGTTTGATCCATAAAAAGGGTTGGTCAAACACTTATTTCTATTGGTTTCATTCGTAATCAAGTAATGGAAGGAGAAATAAAAATTAATATTTAGTTAAGGGACTTTATTCTTATTATAAATGAATTTTATCTTGTTTTATCCTTTAAATGTGTTGTTATTATTAAGTGGATGTTACTTAATTAATTAACCTTGTTGGATAAAAAATTTATGCATAATCCATTTATTTAAATTCGGTGTTTGTAAATTAATTCATTTATTTATGTTATCATTGTATTGCATCCATAAAATAAATAATGCATAAAAATAAATAAATAAATGACTTGATCATGATCTCATATGATGGTTAATTTAATGAGCGGACATTAAATCAACCTATGACCTAGGGGAAATAACTTTTTGTGCCAAAATTGGTAGAAGCTATAACATTCCACCTATCCACTTATGTATCACATGAGTTGGCATCATAATGGTTCTGTATTGAACTGCCTCCACGTGCCTTGGGTTACACCATTAATTACATGTATTTATAACTCACATGCTGGTGAGGGGAACCGGAGGATTGGTTTGGGGGAATTATATAAATTACCACAGACATGCAGGTCCTAAATAATAATGGAGGGAGGGATGAATAATAGGTTATCATATTTAATTTAATAATAAATAATTGCAAACTCATTCAATAAATTAAATTAAAACATCTAATACATACATATTTCTTTGTTAAGATCATAAATAGTCATACATGCAACATATATGTAAAAGTAAATGGATAACATCCATTTATTATTCATTTTTATTATTTTAAAAGATGTTAATTATTTAATTATTTCCATTTCATCTGAATGACCATATTAATCCTCTTGGAGATATCCATCATAAAGTCATTAATGGAAAATAAACGTCAAAACCAATAGTTATATATTTATTACAATAAATTAATTGAGTTTTTAAAATTCTTTAAAACCATTAATAAATTGTAAAGCACATAAAGTTCCAATAAAAAAAATAAGGTTTTATTGATGTAATTTTTAATTTAATGTAATTTTATTTATGAAATTAATTGATAGACGACACGACATGTACTATCCGGCTACACACAATTTACCTCAGTTTCTATGTATCCTGGTTACACACCTAGGTCTTCGGCTTGTTGAATCATCCAAAATACATTAAATGTACATGCCAACTACACTCTGTGCAACCTTTTTCTTCCTGAACAATATATTAAAACTTATTTTTATATTTTGATGCCCAAAACCACAATAGAGGATCTTTCACATTAAATTTACAATCAGTTTATTTAGATCAGAAAAAAAGAAAATACCTTGGATTAGGATCTTTCTTCAATATGTTGATCATTCGTAAAGTCCCTTTAGATTGACTTTATTTATTTGTTAGTATTCAAGGATAGAATACCTCTAGTGGTGAGCCACATGTGCTCCTTTGATCTCCTAGAAACACCAATCGATCTCTAGGTGCTAGCGTGGAAAATTGATTGTCTTTCATTTTGTGGGATGATAACTTGTCCTTTGTTCTTGAAGTAGTATCTCTAATTTTTATAATTCCCGAGAGGGAGAGAGAATGAGGTTTTGGGGTAGAATTCATTATTCACAACAATTCTCTATTTTCGATTGCATGCCCTACACAATGGACATAACTATCTATTTATAGAGAAAGGGTTTATGTTAAAATATTATTTAATTGAAAGTTGACCCTTAAAAAATATTATAACCTTTAATAAACTCCATGTATCATAATAATAATGATATTATTATTATTATTATTTTGTGGAACATGCCAAATTACACAATAAAAAATATTATTTAACCAACTTATTAATTAATATTTATCACCTAACACAGTTTTGGTATTTTCAAACTACTCTAGTATTTATTAAACATATGAATAAATTTTAAATATTTTATTCATCAATAAATATTTATGATCAATAAATCATGAATAAAATTATTTGTTGGTCTTGAGAATAATATTTATTCTATTAATTAAATACAAATTTAATTTAATCAAGATCAACAGAAAAAATTAGTGTGTGACTCTCTAGGATTCTTTCTTATTCGAATTATGATAGCCTTCCTAAAGCCCAATATTACTTTCTAGTAATGGGTCAAGGAACCCAAGTGAAGGGATTTAATGTTACAATAATGACAACCACATAAGAATGCTCACTGTATGATTTAATCCTTTATCAAAATATCTAATCAAGCTAATTGCACATCTGTGTCACCAACCTATATACTCGATACATCTGTGTTTTTCTATCTAAAATAAACTCATCATTACACCATGACCATGAAATTTGGGGTGAAAGTTATATTCCAATCAAAAGTATGGGATATCAGCTTCCATAAATTTGGAAGGGACAAATCATTCCTCGACTTATCCATTTATAACAGGTCATTCATGATGCACCCCACATACCCTACTTTCCGGCAACATATGATGTGAATATTTTCATCAGAAAATATAAGTGTGTGAGTCAAGACATGAATTAATGACAATACTAAAGTATAAGGAACATTAAACATGCTCATATATAGGAATATCTGTTGACACCAAAACATGCAGAATTACTTCTGGTGGGTCTGTTCTTATAATCCCTCATCTTAGAAATTATCAAGTGTATACTTCATGAGAAAAAGCCTCATCCACTTATGATTACTAATTCTTGATAGTCTGTGTACTATGAGTCCCATCATAGTATGTTATCAAACCAAAAAACATTATTTAAGAATATCTTCAGAGCACTTCAAGGTTCTCATCATAGATGAGAACTGATATGACCTTATCGATGTGATGTATACTCCATGACATTATTTAATCAGAGTCATGCTGAATAATGAACAATATATAATAATATGTTTTGTGAATATTAAATACATTAAATACACATGTAATCAAAATTTAAATAGTTAACCCTAAGAAACTAACTCTAATAGTAACTCCTTGAGTCTCTTCATATGTGACTCGAGTTGCATCACTCACCCATACAATGGGTCAAAATTTTGTCTAGTACATCACCAAATCTCTATGTGAACTATATCACTATTCATCCTCATCATTGTACAAGAATACTCACATGATAGTGATGGGATATCTGGAATAAAAAATAAATATATATTTTTTTATCTGGGTGTGTAGACCCATATCTATATGATTATGCAAAAACAATAAAAAATCGTTAATTATAAAATAATTATTACAAACCATGCATTGTAATAATTAAATAAATAAATATACAAATAATATACATGCATTGGTTAATCCTTATCTCATGATCAGTCTGTACACATTAACTCATTAAAATAAATTAAATGTATAAATAAACTTAAACATTCAAAAAATTCTTTTCAAAGGAGATCTTATTGAATTAAAATAATTCACTCTTATTTTTAATTCAAAAAAATTTATGTCATTTGGACCCATTAATTTATTTAATTATATTCCAAAATTAAAATTTATTTTGATATATATATATATATATATATGTTTATATTCACACACACACATATATAATTTTGTTCTCAGGTCCCTGTGCAACGCAGATTGGTCCAAAAAGGCTGGGAAGAACCCATCTTAACCCATTATAGATTTGGTAATCCTCGACCTGGCCCATAATGGGTTGGGAAAAACCTGACCTGACTCATTTTAGGTTGGGGTCACTTTGGATTGGATGATAGGGCAACCAGAAGGCTGATTGGAAGGAAAACATGACTTGGGTAGAGGCGTGAGTGGAAGGGATGGTCCGGAGAGTTTTATAGTGGGGTTATGATGGTGACAAGAGGCAGTTGGGACCATTCAACATAAAGAGAAAGTGACTTTTCATGGGAGACTAGGGTATGGCTAGGCCCAAGTATGGATAAAGGGGGTTCTCCAGTAGTGGTGTTGTACGCGGTAGGGTGATCTCTTGGTCACTAGTGAGGGTGGTCGGCTGCGGAGTTGGGTGAATTCGGTGTCTACGAGCCACATAGGTTGCGCTAGTGGGAGCAAGAAGTTTGGAAAACACTTGTACAACTTATGAATGATTCATGAAGGGAGGATTCTTATTGCAGAGGGTGACAAGTGGCAGTGCTTGGGAACCCAATGGGTGGGTTGTCAACCACCATGGTCATCAGCGGCGGTGAAGGAGAAGAGCCTAGCGAGGGATGTGACCGGATAGGGATGGTCATGACTGGGAGGTAGGGTTGTCTATAGTATCTTCCACATGAATATAATTTTCTTTAAAAAGTTTATTTTTTTATTCTCTTGTGTGGAAAACACCACACACCACCCACTTTAACAACCCCATTTTTTATTTCTTTAGTTGGGCTTGCCAACAGATTTTAAAAAAACAAAAGTTTTGTTTTGTTTTTGATTTTTTCAGTCACTCTTCCCCTTTAAATAAATAAAATATTATTATTATTATTATTATTTTCCAAATTCAGTAATCGGGTAGAAACTGATCATACTGAAAATTACTATTCCGACAGGTACCAGATACCCAGCCGGTGAATGGGTTTGTAGAAATTGATTCTACCGACTACCTCAGAGTATATTGAAATATATTTACATATATACTATCATAGAAAATTATACCCACAAAGATGATTTTAATATGTATTACAAAATTCATATGAATGCAGCCTGACCATACGGTGTTGGATTGAAACACTATTTTCGGGGTTAGGACCGATATGACGCCCTTTTCAATATTTCATGTAAATTTACTTTTTTCTTGGATTAAAATTTTCACACATCTATCTGATTCCAATTGAAGTTACTGAGGTGTGTTGTGGAAACAGGTGGGTCGAGGATTTAATATTTTAACTGGTGATTGATGTAATCCAGTGAATTGTATCCTTGATACAGACCGGATGATCTTCACATGAAAAATTTTGAGCACTTAAATAAAAAAATACCACCTATGATCTGAAGCTAATATTGAAATACACTCATCGACAATGATCACTGCTCAGAATATCCAAATACAAATCCTTCTAGATCATCCACATGTGATTCAAAAGTCTCTAGGAGAAACATTCATCAAATTCTGAGTGCTAGCATAATGATCTGATGATACCTTCAATGTCGTGATGATCACAACATCGATGATCCCTCAATCCATGAATCTTAACTTTGATCTAAGATTTAATTTTCTTCTTCAATCTCTAGGAAGTGGGAGAGTATAAAGAGACCCTCATCCATTGTGTAGTGAATAGTTACCCATATGAGATCCTCCCCTCATTTATATAGTGAGATGAAAAAACACCTAGAAATGTATTAATTTCTACCACATATTAATTGTCCACTAAATAAACTATAAATTATATTTCATTTCTAATTTACCTATTCATAAATATCATTTATATTTTTATCACTTAATTATAATATATTAAAATATATTACATTATAAAAGTGAAACATTAACTCAACTCTATGTTCTCACAAATATTAAACAATACTTAAAGATTAAAATAGTATTCATTCATATAATATTTTCCTTATATTTAATTTAATATTTATAAATAATTTTAATAAGTAAATTTAATGGAAATTATTCTAAACTCAAATAATATGAATTTATTTATTCCTTGGTGATCATATATACTTGGACATATCTCATACCCCATGGTGGGGACCACCATGTCCTAAACTCCTATTCATTAGAATAGGGAATACTTTTGAATATGCTTAGTATGCGACCCTCTAGGCTCCTATCTCTATAGCATTGAATACTATTCACAAATTAGGAGTGGAGTTTAGCAACCCATCATGGCCCCTAAAGAGATAAGGAATAGTCATAACAACAACAACCTTCATACAAACACAAGCCATATAATATAATCTTTTTGTGTCACAATATCTCATAAAGTAGTATGCACACTTTGTGTCATCATCCTTTCTTACATTATTATTCATTGATCTAATTGGATAGACTTACCTTCTTATACCATGACCTTGGATTTAGAAAAGGTACCACAATCCTGGTCAACTGGGAGCAAGATATCTATATCTTTCAGAAGTGAAAAATTCTATCTTGATTATTCCATCAATGTCATACCACTAATGATGCACCCAATGAAAACTAACTTTTGACAACTTCAATGATATAGATTTTTCCTTGCATCAATGTACAAGATCAAATAATATAAATTGATAATAATCTCCAGTTTGGAGACTATTACATGTGTTCGCAGATAGGAACTACTAATAAAAATATGGTGTTTCTATTGGCAGGTCAGTCCTCATGATCTCATCTACTCAAGATCACTATGTATAAAATTCATGAGAATAAGTACAATAATTATGAGCCCCCAACACCTAATATTCATACATAATCTATGTAAACATGATGTATTTGGACCATAGGACATATGTTTAACATTAATTTCATAGTATCTCGAGGTTCTCATTATAGGTTAGGAACTTCTATAGCCTTTTTATGTGATATATAATCTATGGACATTTCCATTTAAATAGTGGATGCAGAGATATCAACAGTATTATGGTAATAAAGTATCATGCATATCTAACTATATACATGATATAGTGATCAAAGAGTACTATATAAGCTGGGTCTAGGGAACCCAGTATTACAGTAACATAAATGTTATTATTTATAATTAATTTAATAATTTTTGTAAAATATATTTTTTATAAATATAGAAGGAAAATGAGGTGCACATGTTTTCCCAATGTTGAGATGACAAATGGGTCTAGAGGGAGGGGGAAATTGACCTTATTAAAATTTAAACAGATTTAAAACTAGTGTTCAAAATCAGTGTAGCAACCATGTGACACCCTCCTGTCACTATTGTTTGTTATTTTATTTTATTTTATTTTATCTTTGGGTAATTTAAGTTTTTATGGAGAATCGACTTGAAACTTGGAAATCTAGAAATTTTCCTTTTTTGTATTTGTTATATACTTGGGGTTAGGGGAAACCGTGTGGTCACCCTTAAATAATGATATTTTCAGCTTATTTTTTCAGTGCAGTGTTGGTCTTTTTGGTTAATGCACATTTCAGTCCAAACTATGAAAATATTAGAGTAAATTGGATGGTACCTTTGGTGAGTATCGGTACTAGCGCATGAATTGTGCATGGTTAGAGGAAACCACATGAAAAGCATGAAACAAGTTTGTGTTTTTTCCTTGTTCATGCACAATTTTGAAGTTTGGTGCCCAAACTACGAGAGACTATTTTTCTTAGGCAGCGTCATATACACAATTAGTGCATTGTTTGAAAAAATGTGTGGAAAAATCGTTTGGTCTACCCAATTTTCATTAAAATTGTTAAATTACGTTTTTCCCTTGAGTTTTTATGGTTTCCCCTCCCCCTTCCTCTCCTCTTGCTCGACCAAACTAAGGGGTGCATGGGGAGACCCCCCTATTATTCTTTTTAAAATTTGTAGCTTCTTCCTTCAATTTCAAGTGTGTTCCTTGGAATTTTCTCCTACATTCATATTCCCCTATCTTATCCTTTCCCTTTCCTTTAGTTTTTATTTTTTTATGAACCCTAACCATTTTTTGAATTGGGATTAGGGTTCAATATGTTTCTAATGAAAGTTATTTGAATGTTTAGGGGTTTTTTAGGGCTTATTCTTGCTTAGTTATGCATTCTTCACTAAAGGTGACATGTCTCAGATGTGTTTACACTTGAATTAGGTAGGCATTTCATTGGAATTACCTTATAATTCATGTTATAAATTTCTCATATGCTTTTAAATGTTATTTAATTAAATTATAAGTATATTGTATACCCTTGTTGGATTTAGAATGTATTTCATATGGTTTAAACACTTGGCATATAATTATGTCACATTCTAAGTGTTCATCATAATTCCTAGGTGTGCATGCAGTTCTTATGAATTTATTTCAAGTACCTAGTTCTATTTCAGCCATTTAGGTTTGGGTTGGTACTTTGATGGATGAGTGGATTTGGTGAGTGATTTGCAGTCACTATTGGTGAATTTGGAGCTGTTTGGGTTCTGTTTCCTTTTATTATGGGATATTATATTAGCCTTTCATCCTAGATGTTTATTTTTTCTTCCTTCAACCATATATTTATTTCAGTTTTATATTTCTAGATAGATGTGTATTTATTATTCCATAGTTATTAGGTTTATTAAAATTATTTCCATTGTTGGTTTATTATTATTATCAAGGGTAAAACCATTTCCAAAAGTGCATTATTGATACATAGGCATAAGTTATCAGATCTTGGTGACATGTAATGATCTTTGGACCTGTGGTTGGATGATTCAGGTGATGTCTCAGGTCAACCCAAGACAATTCATTACAAATGACATCAGAACCAATGTTTCTTAATTCGGGAATAGGTTCCAAAAATACTCTCTTGTTATTTGGGTGTGTCATGGTAGAATTGAATTTGAATTATCATTGGGACTTAGGAGGTTATTCATGAGTGAGTGCCTAATTACCAAACTTCATGATGATTCTTGATTCACCATGGGTAGTGGGATTTGAATTTTGAATTTGGGGATTTGTTTTGATTTATCATTGATGGTGTGTTGATAATAATTATTATGATATGAGTTTCCTTTGGGTTTTGGTTGGATTTTGGTTTTAAAAAGGAAAAGGGACCGGTGGCATGTGATTGGTTTGTATGGCCTGATAAATTGGGTAGCAACCAATTGCTTGATCTAGGAAACATATATACTATTTCATATTGATATTTGTATTTCCTTTGGGTGATTTATAGTAGTGAGAGTAAATTAAATAGAGTCTTATGATGTGTTGATGATATAGAATTAGATTTTTTAAGGATGCATGGTGTGTCTCCTTTTTGGTATGATTTTTGTGAGGCTGTTTTTTTTAAAAAAAGTGAGATTTTATGAAAAATTATCTTGGTTTGAAATGATTACTTTTGGCTTGTTTATAAAGTAGAATTTGTTTTTTTCGAAAATTCATGAGGTTATTTTCATTTTTAAGTGGTTGATTTTGATAAGAATCATAAATAAAGTTTTGGTTATAAGTACAAGGGATTTTTACACTTTTTGGAGTGTGTTTTTAAAAGTGATAGTTTTTATTTGATTAAAATAAAGTGGTGAATGGTTAAAAAATGTTTTAAAAAGGGGTGAAGTATTTTAAAATGAGATTGGGTTTTGGGTGAATGTTTTTAATTGATAGAGTTGGAAATTTAACATATTTTATAGCATGAGTTTTCTTTTAAAATAAGTTATGGGGAATACTTGTTATGGGTTCATGGTTTAAACTGTTTTTTTATATTTTTTCCCTTGTTTGATATTGGGACTATTTGTTTTGTTTTGGGGAAAACATGAGTAATCCAAGTTCTTGTTTCATTCTATTTAGATTATACCTCCTATAATGGTCTTGAGTAAAAATGGGGGGTTTCCTTCCTCTTATCAGTGGCATGACTTGAGATTAACGAAATCATTATTGTCTAGTGGTCTATTTAGAAATCATATAGATTGGTTTGGGTATATTATGATTGTGATATTTGGTTGTTTGGTTTTATTGAATTAATGAGGACCAATTCTATTAGTTTTTTGTGTGACAGTTTTTTTGGGGTTCATTCTCGATGAATTAGTGCCTTGTAGACTTGAGGAAATTTTTTGTTGATGTGTTCTTTGGGTTATCTTTTGGTTGATCTTACTTGAGCGGTGGTTTATTTGAGATGTTCATGCCTCATTGTTTTTTTCCTCGTATAACTACTTTTAGAAACACTGGACTTATGGGGAGGGCCATGCATGGGGTTTAATTAATTGATTTGGATTTGTGATAACCTTTGGTGTGTGTTTAGGGTAACTAGGGAACATATATATAAAATTGAGATTATTCATTGGTTGGTACCATTTTTATCTTTTTGGGTTCATCGTGAGAGGGTAACTCAGGTATGAGGTACAAGTTCACCCTTTCGACTCAGTTTTATAGTTTGAGGTAAGAGTCCATGTCTTTTTTTGATTGAGGCATGTCTTTAGTCATTGTATGATTTGGATGTTTGGGATGTGATGGTTTTGGTGACCTGGTATTGTGACCTTTGGGTGCTTCATGGATTGTGCTTCCTTTTTTGAGTTAACCTTGTTTTGTGGATATTCAAGGTTTGTGGAATCCAAGTGTTTTCTTTATTGATTTTTGGAATCCCAGTTGTCTTAGTAACACCCTCATCATTGGAGATGTCATTTTTGTTTAACACATTTAGATCAATTATAAATTATGGGGAGACCCACATTCTGTCTCCCTTCATCTTTAGTTTATTAGTGTTTGATTTATTCTTGGTCTTAGAGTGAACAAGTGTTTTCCCTAACCCTCACACCTTGAATATAGGTGATTGAGTATTTATGAACCAAATGACGTAAGACAAATAAAAATGAAAAAAATGACCTAATAAATTGAAAAAATAAAGCAAATGACCTAAGGTAAATAAAAATGAAAAGAATGGCCTAATCAATTGACTATAATAAACCAAATGATCTAACTAAAATTGAATTGGATTGAATTAAAAATAGAAGAAAACTATATCATACCCATTCCAAACATGGTAATTTGAATGTATTTATTTTTCTATGACTTATGTTTTGATATTCTTTCCACTAAATATAAAATGTTTTTTTATATCACTACATAACTTGAATTTGGTTTAAAAATTGATATTCCTTAATTAATTCATGTCTCATATTATTTATTATTTTTCTTACACAATGTTTACGGATTTATAATTAATTCCATTTTTTTCAAATGAAAGAAATGAAAAAAATTAAGAAGATATGAAGAAAAAGGATGATGGGAAATAATCCTTGAATGAGAGAGTTGGGCATCCCTACTTTGGTGGCTGTTGTGAGTATTTTATTTCAAATATATATATAAATAACATATAATTTCATGTGATTAATTTTTTTTTAGATTTTAATCAGGATCCACCACCTAAGTGATAATTACTATTTGACCAGCCTAGTGGTTCCTATATTCTAGTTGATGATACGAGGGGTGGGGGTGGGGGTGGTAGTAGAGCTACATGCTCCACTCGGTGTACCTGATCACACCCCATACTTCCCCTTTATATACCATCCACTGAACCTTATGATCCCATAGTTTAATTTGAGACACCTGAGTTATTTATTCCATCCATGTTTTTACCACCATTTGTATTAAATACTCCTTGACAATCATTTACTTATCCGGTGATGGTTCTTACTCATCCATATTATGAATTTTCACAAACATCTATGTCATCTTCTTTTCCTTGTACTGCCTTCTCTCAAAGCTTCTTCATTTATGATTCTTTGAATCATGCTCCAACACATTCTAAGCCTCCGAAGCATACATTAAGACCCACTCCTTCTATACCAGTTGATGTTCCTTTAGAGCCTGGGGATCTAGTGACACCCACTTATCAAACTACTTTAGGTATATTTATAGAACCCAAGTAAATTTTTTTACTATAATTTATTTTCATTATAAGATGTATTGATATAATATTTTTTTTATTAAATAACTTTATCTTTTGATAGGTGGTGTGGGTGTACATGAATGCATGCAGTGTGGAACTTCCACACATATCTTATGGTGGAATATAATCATAACAACCAAATGATTGAAAAAGTAGGGTGAGAATGTAAGAGTATTATGGAAACACTATCCAAATACTCCAATATCATTCCCATCATTCTTGTCAGACCACTCTCCTGGAAGTGATACTCCCACTTTTTATATTACCAAATAAATTTTTTCCATGAAATATAAAAAAATATGGATTCACTTAAAATAATATAAGATCATTATAGAATAATTTCTAGTTAGTATATTAGTTATCCCAAATACATAATTTTCATTATAATGGACTTTAATAGTCATGAAAGGATCATCATCAAAAGGTTACTAAACATTAATGAAGGATCACTAACCTTCTAGTACATGAGTATTTATAACACCCCAAAATTATAAAGGGTTAAATGACTAAATGATATGACCCATGTCAGCAAGGTGCACCTTCTTTTTCGGGAGCCTATCTGATTAGAACTCCACAGTTAAGCCTGATTTTCTTGGAGTAGTGATCAGGATGGGTGACCTTCTGGGAGGTTTCCCAGGGTGTGTGTAAGTGAGGACAAAGCACACTGGAAAGGAAATGTGTTGGCCTATGGGGACATTCATTAGTCAGATGACCCGTTCAGGTACATGGGTGGGCCCCAGGGTGGGGACCACGTGTCTGTGGGGCAACTGATGGTACCTGGTGGGTGAGGATCCAATGTTCATGTTAAGGTAGGGTGGATGTGCTATCACCAGGGCCTAGTTTTCATAGTATTCCGTTATTTTGGGGAAGTACTTAGGTTTCTTTCTTCAACTAAATCATTAATAACATAAAAATATCAGTTGGATGGTTGGGAAGGAAATGTTTTTTCTCTTTCGAGTATAATATCTCTCATTATAATATCTGTCACTAAGGCTTAGTTATCACAGAATTCCTTTGTTTTGGGGAAATACTTACATTTATTTCTTCAACTAAATCATTAATAACATTAAACAATCAATTGGATATTTGGGAAGGAAAGGCTTTATCTCTTTCTGGTATACTATCTCTCAATAAAGGAGGTTTCATTCCTATTGTTTTTAAACATCATGGTATATTTATGGACCAAAACACACATTATGAGAATGAGTAGGATTCTTAAGAATTTCATCTAGAGTGTCATTATATTAAAAATAAAAGGAAATGCTCTTTATCTTTTTGGTATAATATCTCTCATTATAATATCTTTCACCAGGGCCTTGTTGTAACATAATTTCATTGTTTTGGGGAAGGACATAGGTTTCTTTCTTCAAATAAATCATTAATAACATTAAAAAATCAATTGGATGGTTGGGAAGGAAAGACTTTTTCTCTTTCTTGAATAATATCTCTCATTAAAGGAGGTTTCATTCGTAAATTTTGTTAAAACTCCATGGTGTATTTATGGACCAAAACCCACATTATGAGAATGAGTAGGATCCTTAGGAATTTCATCTATAGATTCATTATCTTCAAAATAGAGTCCATTACTGTCCAATGAAGCACCTATTATAAACATAACTGAGATAATGGCATGAGCATTGGGAATATGGGGTTTTAATGATTCATTGAAACACTATTTTGTATGGTCACTAATTTTGGATTATAATGATTCAAACCATTTTCTAAAATCTTAATTTATTAACTGGATAAAATCTGGTAAAACATATCTCATGTACTCCAATTCCTTTATATGTATCAGACGTACATAATATATAATTATGGGATACTTGAGATGGATTCCATACTTGAAATATACCCTCTCATTATAGAATGAAAAATATATAGAGACTACCCTAGTAAATTTCATTATAATACCTATTTTATATCTTTTTTCCAGGATCAGGGATATAATATTCTCTTCCCCTGAAGTGATGCCCACCTTATATAGGTTAATTGTCCTTTAATTTTATTTTTCATCCATGGTTGATTTTCTATTTTGGGATTCATCTATAAATTACTCCCTCAAATTTAAAAATTCTTATAAACATTCCATTTTTGGACCCATTGATAATTTTAGGTTGATTCTTTAGTTTATAAAGTAATGGGTTTTCCCCCTCTTGGTATATCGTGTTACAGAGAGCTTTATAAGGTAGACTTCCCACAAACCTGTAGCTTTTCAAAAGTCATTTTTTTAATTATATATGCATATTTTGTAAAAAGGTTGTTGACTCCATTTATTTTGTTTTCTTTCAATCATCCATTACTAAATCAATTTGGTCTAATTTCTATATTTGGTTTTAAACTAATTACCTTGTGGTGTCCATCTTTCAAAGCTTGTTTGATAATTTTCATAACCCACCCAACTCTAGGAAATTTAAAAACATGTTTATTGTATATGTGGTTGAAGTGTGATATCATGTATGGATGAAAATAAACCACTATTAGTTCCGAACTAGGGATGTAAATTTGAATTAGTCCATGGTCTACATTTTCTCATTTATCAGGCTAACTAACTCTACATAGTGGACTATATAACTTGAAATTATCTGATATCTCATTATGTTTCCCATTCCTTAAATCTTGACAGTTACACTTATTAAAATTCCATTCTTTGTGTATACATAAAACCATTCTATCCATCCATGGTTTACCAACTTCACATACATGATATTTTCAGTTGAAGGATGTGTAAGATAATTCCATTGAATGTGATATTTTTTGTCACTATAATTCATCTACCATATGTTTTTCTTTTCAGTTTCATTTATAATTAATATCCATTGGATTTTAGTTATTAAAATCATTATTAATAACCTATTTTAATTTATGGTTTTCTATGTTCAATGTAATTTCATAGGGATGTTTTTAATATTGAAGGATGTGTGCCTTAGGCAATTTTTTTGCTCAAGTAGAAAGAAAAAAGTTATAAGCGTGGTAAATGAACTGACACAACAAAAAATTGTATGTTTTACTTAGTTGATTTCAAATTTTAATATCTATTTTGTAACTTAATATTCCATTTATATTTGTAACAGTTTTCTTTGGAGGCCCTTGATGAGTTGGAAGTTGACAAATTTGGGCCGAATGATCACCTACATCAGGTTTTGGGAGATAAACACCATGATAGAGTACTCTATCAACCATGGAGAGTATTTTCCCGATGAGTTATCGACCCACTTCAGGTGTCGATTCTAGTAGCACCGAGTTGGAAAAAGCTAAATCATGGGGTTCACAGGCTGAGGACAAGGAAAACAATTATGAAATATGGTCATATAAGAGTGTTAACTAAATAAAAGGGTGAATTCTGAATTTATGAAACTTATAGAAGTTTTATTTCCATCACTTACACTAGATACCACATCATATTGTGATGCATATATTTCTATGAAGAAAATGTTATATAGTGCATCGAACATTACTGGTGTTTGGGATGGTGATGTTCCTGGTGATGGCGATGGAGAGGATGAAAGTGATGATGAGAGTGAGGAAGAGGGTGAGGATGAGGATGAGTATAAGGATGAGGAGGAGGCTAAGGATGAGGAAAATAATTATGGTGATGATAGTTATGGCGATGGGGGATAGATTGATCCTTTAAATTTTTTATTTATATTTATGAAATTTGATGTTTGATGATATGTTCTAAATAAATATATGTGATGTTTTTTATGTATTTTATCATTGGTTAAATGTATTAGATGGTCTCTCGTGTTATAATTATTTTTATATTGGTTCTCCATCTTAAAATAACTTTTGGATCCTCCAAAATCCTTCCTTGGTGGATCAAATAGAGGCAGATCTCGTTCAATCTCCTCTAGGAAAATGAATTTTCTCACATGTGTTCTATCCCCCACTCTCTTTATATCACAATTAAAATATATTAAATAATTATTATGATGATGGATCTAATATCATTTTGATGGGATCTTGGTTTTAGGTTTGGTTTTTTGATCTCTTCACTGTCATTCTTCATTGGCTAATCCCACTATGGGTGTTGATTTGTGATTCTAAGATTAAAATGAGGTGGTTCAATTTGAGATTTTCCAAATAATTAATACCTTTATTTGATTGATTTTGAAATATATTTCAATTAATTTAAGAAAACATGAATTTATATAATTTGTAATTGTGATTTTAATTGGCATGGGATTTTGGAGAAAACCCCTAATTTCAATGGAATTGAAATTTGGGGAATATTTTTAAATTGATAGAATTAATGAAATTGATTTCATAATTGACTGAGAAAATGGTTAAATTGAAATAATGAAAACCTAAGATTGGTTTTTTATTTAAAAGGCATGAATTTATGAAAAAAAACATGTTTTTTTAATGTGAATTGAAATTTTTAATTGGAAATGTTGGTAATTGATTTGTGAATGATGATTGATTTGAAATGAAATGATTTTCCCTTTTTCTATTGATTTATTGATCACATGTGAGCTTGAGTTATTAGTGGGTTATTTGGGATAAGAACACTAGGATGATTATTCCATAGGAATGTATTGTTGATGAAAACTCTAACAAAAAACTAGTTTGGTGCATCTTTTTCCTGAGAGAACGTTGATGGGTGCTATTTGGCTTGAGCATGAGGGACGTGTGTACACATATTGACACAATCAATAATATGAGATGTGTGAGGATCCTATATCTATAAACTATCATACTGTATAGAAGAAGACCATGGTGCTTATTTTGATTATTTTTTTATATATGACATTTATTATGAAACTATTTTATTCATGTAGTTGATTTATGTAAACTATTTTATATAAACATGTTTATTTAATTAATGTTTGGAATGTTTTACATCATTTTGAAATGAAATCATGTTTTGATTTAAATTTGAAAATGATTTTACATGCCCTATTTGATTTAAATAGAAATTATGATTTGGTTTATTATTGTGGTATATTTTTATGGAACACTTGGTGAAACCCTACTGAGTTTTTTAGCTCACACCTTACCTTTTTTTTCAAGCATTTTTATATTTTCTTCTACTAGGTTTGATCAAAGAAAAAGCACCTCTTAGAGGAGGTGGATGTTCTTGATCCTTTATTATTTGAGTGATGCTTTCTTTGGGAATATTTGTATTCCTGTTGAGTAATTTGATGGATTATTGTTTTGGTTTTTGATACACCTATTTGGTTTCATGTACATTCTACTTTTGGAATTTTGAGCATACTGACTTGTTTCTTTATCTTCTGTTGTTTATGATAAAATTTTTCCCTCTTTTATGTTGTATGATTCCAAGTTCTAGTAACCAACCCATGGGGATTGGGAATTCCCTTTGGGCCATGTAAATGTTGGCATGGGTATCAGGGTACCAGGGTATCTAGGTCTGTTCATGATAGTACCCCCCTTAGCAGCAGATTGCTTTTGTTCACTACTTTATGATCTTTATCTAACATTCTCCTCACTGAGAAAGAATAAGAAGAATGATGCCCTTAGTGATTTCCTGGAACACTATTTGTACAGTTTATTTAGGTGTTGATTATCAAAGATAGATCTGTCTATGTTTTAGTTGTCTTTGATTTCACATGGTCATGAGATGATCATAAAATTCCCATCAGTGGTATCAAAGTGTTGTCTTATTTGATGAATCAAAATGTTTATTAATTTATGAAAAATAAGTTTTAATAGTAAAATGAGATTTTCCAAGCATTAAAATAAATATGAAATGTTCATAAATATTAATCTTGTTTAAGAAAATATATAAATTATTTATTTTAATCAAGAGAATTCAATTTATAATTGAATTATATTATTTATAAAATGTTTATAAATAATGGAAAATGTATTTTGAAATATTTTTATATAAATATATAAAATCATTTTATAAATTAATGAAATATAAATTGTTTATGGTTAACTGATAAATATTTTTTAATATATTTTGACAAATTAAATGCCATTATTTTTTATATAGAAATAAATGGTTTATTTAAAAATCACAAAAGGTAATTTATAAATAGTTTATAAATTACAACATATATGATATTTGGATTGTTATTTTTTTATATAATAAATATTTAATTATAAAATGTTTATAATTCATGAAATATATTATAAATTCAATTTAATATAAAATGTGAAAGGGTTCATATTGATAAGAATATAAAATATTTATTTTATTACTAATTTATAAAATGCTTAAAATTAGCATTTATTTATGAAAAGTTCATAAATGTCCCATACTTTGGAAAATACATAAATTGTGTATTTATTAAATTTCCTTAATATTCATGTTTAGTATATAATTAATTAATTTGAAATTGTTCAACATCAAAGGGATTTATTTGGATATTATTTAAGTTACATCAAAAGGTGTTTTTATAATTTTTATGATCAAGGTTTAAATAATAATTAAGTATATGATGTTTAGATTATGTAAAAGGTTTACGTAATAGAAATTGAATTATAACTAGTTTATAATTTATATAATATTATATATTTAAAAGGGAAATTCTGTATTATGATAAATATGAAACAATTCATATTGGAAGGAATATAAATATTTCATATTAAAAATTATACAATGTTCATAGAGTTATAGGTGAGATTATAAAAGGGTTTATAATTAGCTTTTATTTATGAAATTGTTTATAAATGTTTATCTCATGTTTAAATATTTGAATTCTTCATTTATTTAAATATTATTCCCTATTTTATGCATAGTTATAAATTTTTTATATTATGAATAATCATATTCCAAAATTTATATGATAAATTTCTTCTAGGATAAAGCCTTGCATTCCATGATAGGTTTGATATCATAAAATTTAGTTTTCATCTACCTTGACCTTGGTTTTTAATTTTAGTTATGAGCTTGAGGGTAGTTTTTGGGAATAGTTTTTTTATATTTTATGTTAGTGTTTTAATGAATTTAATTATTTATTGAATAAATTATCCCCAGGTAGAGGGACTTGGGATCAGACTACCTACTTTCCTGGAGGCTTTCCTTGGCTAAAAAAGTGAATGGGGTTGGCTATCTATCACTCGGAGCTTACTCATGTGGAGTTTTACAATCTCATATAACTATATTAATTTACATGAAATTTTCATATAACTTATGAATTTGATGCATTTGGATATGTATGAATATAATTAATATCTATTTTTTTGTGATAAACATATACTTAAGGGTTTTATAAAGAGTTACACATTTATGTGGTGTGAAAAAATTATTTTGGATGCTGGAATAAGGATTAAAAAACTAAATCATTAAAAGCATGCATAAACATAAAAGGAATAAAACATGAGAAGATAATTATTACATAATATATAATAGTAATAAATTTAATATGCATATGATGTATATTAAATTGGCGAGACCTTAAAAAACCCCAATAGATAATTAGTGTGGGGTTACTTCCAAAGAGACACTTGTGAAGACCACAATCATTCAATTGAGTATTTTTTAGCTCATCATGAGTACCCCTAGATTATATTGTGTAAGGAAATTGTGTTATGAGTAACTCAGGATTTTCATGTTGGGTATTGTTTATGTCAGCATGAGTATCCCTTGATTATCCTTAGTTGGATTACTCTGGTTGATTTCTTTGGGTTATATTAGCTGGGAATCCCTAGCGATTAGGATACCAGAGGAATATAGTTGAGTAAATCCATTGGATGGATTTTTATAGAGATTTATCCACTTAACTATCTAACAATAATAATTGATATAAATGGGATGATTCTCTACCTAAATAATCATGACTTTCTTACACAATAACTGGTGAATGTTATGGTGAAATATGGATCTTGGATCACTAAATAGATATGATGTATGAGGTCATCATTTTATTTGTGGGAGCACTTTTATTAAATTTCCTTAATGAAAAGATATAAGACATGATTTACATCTTATTAAAAGTTCTATTGTAGATAAATACATAATCATCATAAAACTAAACTATATATTAATCCTTGAAATAAGGAGATTAAAGTAAGAAACTCCTATGATTGGTAGCTCAAGAAAAGTTTTTGAGAAATAGAGATATTCTAGGTGTTAGAATAGTTCCTTCATAAGTAACCAAGTTTTGAAGTTTTTCAACAATAAAATCAAAATTCTTATGGAAGCATGGAATGATTTTTTTAGGTTTGAATGGAATTATATTCCAAATCACTAATGGAATCTTGTTCTCCACTCATGTACTCAATATGATTGGTTACATCAATGATTTTAGTCTCATATACTCAATTTTATTGAGTACATCAAATGATATTAAACATGATTGAATATATTAATGACTTGGTGCGACTAAAAGTATCCTTATTGATTTATAGGTTATAGAAATCAATTATATTATTATTATTTATATATTATTTCAACTGTATGTTTTAAAAAGTGTTTTAAAGATACAAAAGGTTGGGAAGATGAAAAAAATTAAATCTTGAATTTTATTTTCAAGTAAATAGAGCAATGAAGTTTTCACATTTATCAATTGGATGCTTAAATCTTGGTTAAAATCATCATAATATGTGTAAAATATCACATTTATATATTAATAAGAGCTTGTAAACAATGGTAGTTTAAATTAAATGAGATGAGTGTTTATACACATGGTTTATTATTAGTTTAACTGTATAACATGTTTTTAAGAGGAGACTAAAATGTCTTGTTCTCGTTAGATAATTAATCTTATTGTCATTATGGAAATGTTCTAACAATATGATTAAATTAAATGAAAATTGTTTTCTAGATATTCTCAAATTGTTGAGAATGGATGAACTGGGCATATGATGTTTAGATTCCAATACTATATAAATACTACAAGTTAGTAAAAGACTTAAACCAAAAGAAAAAAAATTGTTTGAAAAGTACAACAATGTTTCTTAAAGAATCATATCAAGTCCATTGAAACCTAGGGCCATTAAGAAAATAATAATAATAATTCAATGTGATTGGATTATTGAAGATATACTTGATGGAGCTTGTGAAACTATATAGAATGTCCATAGCGTGTAAGAATGTTATAGAAATTAATAATTCAAATTTTGAAGGGTATGTGATATAAAATTCATATTTATCAAAGTGTCTAAAATATACATGAGTTCCAAATCAAAGGAATAATTGATCAAGCTTGTAGTTTATATTCATGAGATTGAGTAAATTATTACTAAATCAATAATTTTAATGTAATGGAATGTGTCAAGCTTGGAAGAATCTAAGTAAAATATATGTATCTTCATCCCACTTCTCTTATATGATAAGATAGGATGTTAAATAATAAAGGGTTTTTATCATATTATTAAATTTATACACATGGTTTATGATTCATTGGACTTCGATAACATGTTTTGAGAAATTTTTTTGGATAAAAGTGTTTATCTAGTATAAAATTGTTTGTACAAGATAAAAGTGTTTATCTAGATATTTTTAAACTATGAGGGAATGTGTTCCCTACATCCATCAATTAGATATTTTAATAAAATATTATTTATAAAGAAAATTTTTATTTAAAAGGTTTCAAACACATAGAATAACATATATGATATGGAAACAATTTTTTATTTGTTAAATATTCCAATTAAAAGGAAATAAATGTTATTTCCTATAACACAAAGTAATTTGTGCTAAGACATAGAAAGATATTATGAAGTGAATATAATGTATAAGAGGATAATGAGATTATTCTTGGAATTATATAAGCTCAAATGTTACAAATAAAATATTTTTCCAATCCAAGTTTGATTTATTTTTTCACTCTATACCCAAAAGAGTTAGAATTTGACATAGTAAATAAAAATTTAAATAGTTACATTTACTTACTATGATAAAGTAAATACCACTATTATCCCAGATTAGTTACAAAGTGAAATTCACATGTTTTCATTAGTGTTTTATGCTATATTGGTAAATAGAAATGTAAATAATGTAAATAATTACATTATTTATAGAATATTTCAAGGAATAAGTTTGATAGAAAAGTTTCCAAGGATGATGATGATGTTCTTATAAAGTGTTCTAAGTAGAAAAAAGAATATTAAATTATAACATTTTATGTTATGAAGTTAAGTAATTTTAAATATAAATTCAAAGAGTTTAACATAATGAATATGATTCCTACGTATCACCATTATTCAAACTAGATTGTTTTATAAATGTTACTCACTAAATGGTTGGTGAGAGTATTTTATCAAATGGTCACATAGGGATGTTACCTGAATTACATTTAGATGTAATATTTAAAATCAATTACTATAGGAACTACATGAGTGTCATGTAGAATGTCTTAATAGATTGGTTTTAATGGTTATAAACATATCATGTTATTATTCTTAAGGAAGTATCTACTCATCATCCATTCACGTGTGTTATAATTTATTTTACATGAATTATTGAATGATAAATATCACATCAAAATAAAAACTTTGAGTTTTCCCTAACAAATGATCATCATAGATTTTAGTGGGTTGTGATGATATGTTAAGGTTAGCTTGAATATATTCTTATATTAATTATAATGGGTTGTATATGAGACATTGAAGAATAGATTATTGAGGTAATAAGTAGAGACTTATTACTTGTACTGATCTGCTAAAGTATATCTCATGGAATATCATAAGTTCATATATATACTTAGGAATGTATGCTTATAATTAGTCCTTATTACCTATGGTTGGAAAGATACCTAGAATGAGAACCTTCATACTATGATACCCTACTTATGAAATTAAACATATAAACTTAGATAATCAGGGGTGGTTGGGTATTTTTTTCTGATCATATCATCGGTTGGAGTTCAATAAAGAAGGTATTTATCAACTTATATGACCAGGAATGAAATATGGCCCTAGATTGAATTATACAGAGAAAATGCATGGCCATGCTTAGTTGTTTCATATATTATGTGTTTAACTACTTGGATAAGTGACATGTGATGTGCTTATCAGATAGATGAATGACATGTTATATATTCATCCACTTGGTCCATCTTTTTCGTATAACCAAGAAAATGATGAGAAGACTATGCTAGATTGACATTTTTCATGTCTAGTAGTCGCTCGATGTCATGGAAAAAGAGATTATATAAGATACATATGGTGTATATTATAAATCTTACGGTGGAATGCTAATATAGAGATATGAGTATGTTTAATGGAGATCACACAAAACCCCTTAGTATCTTGAGTAGCACTAATTCTTTTCTAGAGGCTGCTCGTTCCTTACATCTATGAAAGGGAGATTTACTAGTTGTTTTCAATGCTTCTAAGGCCTACAAGGTCACACAATTAATCCATTGTATAAGGATAGATTTTTGGGCAAAGTATTTGTTCAAAACAAAGAGAGTTTGATGAAAAAACATATCCAAAATATTTTTTATGGATTCAAAAATAATTGCAACGTTATGTATAAAGTCCTTATAGGATTTTAGTGTAAGTGGGATATTGTTAGATATACACTAATATATATATATATATATAATATGATATTAAATATATAAAGTATATATTTAATTACATGAAATTGATGCATGCATTATAATGAATGTATTAAATACATGTGATAATATATATATATATATAATATATATTTATTTCTCCCAAATAGTTTTATTATCAGTTACAATCTGTTATGAACGGATTAATTGGCTTAACCACTCATTGAATAGGATTCAATGAATTATGGGAATAAATATATATGGATACATTAATCTGGATGATGTTTTTTAATTTAATGAAACATGTCATGGATGACTATATAAAGGGATGTGATCGTTCATGTTGAGAAAAGAAATTTTGACCAAGCCTCTCATTTCTATATTCCTCCCACCCCACTATTTATTATTAGAGATGAAGGTGCTAGTAACCCTTTAGCATTCAAGTATCCTCATGATATGATCATGAATCCATTGGTTGATGTACCCCCTTAGAGGAATAGTTCTTTTTTTAGTACTTCATGATCTTCATCAAGAATTATCCTTCACTGAAAAAGAAGAAAAATATTGCTGCTGTTAGAAATTTCCAAGTGCACTATTTATACATTTTATTTATGCATTGATTCTCTAAGATAGATATACCTTTGTTTGGTTTGTCTTCCACCGCACATGGTCATGTTATGATCATATAGTACTCAAAGATAGATCTCCTTGTGTTTGGTTTGTCACCCTATGTCACATACATATGAGGCTTATCACCATCTAGCGCATCAACACAAGTCTTAGCATCATGTGACACATCAAAGAAAATCCAAGGATAAATCTTATCCATCAAAATAAACTATTCTATCTCTAATCTGTGAAAATAGGTCTTGTAAAATGTGTCTTCATCTACAGAATTAGAGGTGTGAATAAAATGTGTGATAAGAGGATTCTACAAAAAATTATACAGTTAAATAAAGTTAATAAAGGATACATTCAAATGGGGAAAGAGATGTTATTACCAGGTCATGATAGCTTCTTCCATGTCGTGTGAGATATAACAATTAGGTAATATGGTATCAGGGCACATAATCCAACTAATCTAATATATGCATGAGTGTTTTGTACACCCTTCATAATTAGTACCCATGATGTTCATTTTACATATGAATATTGGGTGAACAATATCACCCCCAGTCATAGTCCTACTTACCTTACATCTAAAGGGAATTAAGTGAAGGAAACTAACTGGTTGATGAAATAATGGGCAGATAGAAGACGAATTTCTACATAACTCAATCAAAACAGTGCTAATTAACCATGTTAAAATGAATAAGAGGAACTACACATATGTTGGCAGCAAGCATCATCATACAGTAAGGTGAGAGACTCTAGAGTACAAGCCCAACATATGACATCCATGAAACCTGAAATAGAAAAAAATTAATACATGATCAATAAATTAAATAATGTACAAAAAATAAAAATAATTATACTACATAATTAATAACCTCTCACATCATCTGATTGAAGACTATTCAACACAAGTCTATAAGAGTAAACATCAATTTTGATTATATCTAAATGTTTATGGTCTAGAAACCAACTAAAAATAACATTTTTACAATTGTAGTTTTGCAATAAAAATTTATAGATTTTATTTTCACATAAGATAGAAGGAAAAAGATATCATCATTGATGTGGGGATTTCTATGAAATATGGAAAAACAATATTTCATGGACATGTGGAGAAAAGTTAATCATTCATTCCCATAACCACATCTAATTAAGAATAAAAAATATTATAATATGCATCTCACTTATTTGACATGAACTACATAATTCTCTATATATATTAGTAAGATATGCAGACCCCCCAACTATACCTCCACGTCTGTCCTAGGTCCTCAAGAAAAGGTAAATACATTAGATGGAAAAATATAGTATAATAATCGACAAAGATCATGTCGCTAATAAGTCTCAGAATATATCCATGTGAAAATCTCAGGAAGATATTCTCTTCAGTGTCATTAGCTAATTGTGTGAAGTGATCGTCTATCCTTGGAATGTGTAATTGACCACCAATGAAAGACCTGACATCACCATGAACCACAATTCCTAGTAGTCACTAAACTAAATCAAAAAAATTACCACCAAATCATCTCATCACTACCACACCCTTGATAGGAAGGCCTGACATGAGGGATATATCCTAAAGAGTAATCATTATCTTTCCCTATGACAGATGAAAATTTTGTGTCTCAAGCCTCCATCTCGCTTTAAGGGATGCAATGAGTTAGTGATCGATAAAGGTAAAATGACACATTGCTATATTGTATAACCCCACACATCAAAGGTGAGATATTATGTCAGGAGGGGGTGTAATATGATGGAAGTGGCATTAAATCCTAACATTTAGATCTAGAACATGATGACCCTAAAAGACAAGATGGGAAATATATCTATTCTAAAAGGTGAGAAAAGGGTTGTATTCTATATCTACATATGATATATGAAGGTATCGAGGCATGTATCTGAATGAGATGGGTCAGGGATTTAGAATTTTCACCAGTGATCGATGTAACTTCATCATCACTGGTGAATTATATCCCCAATAAAGGCTGGGGATCTTTATATGATGAATTTTAAGCTGAATTTTTTAGAAAAACCTATTATGATCTGGAGCGGTGCTCAATAACCACTCTTCACCAGCAATCCCTGCTCAAAGGATCTGAAGTTGAATTCCTCTAGATCATCCACACAATCTTTTAAGGTCTATAAGAACATAAATCATTGAATTGTGGGTGCTATCATGAATATTTGGTGATGCCTTCAATGTCCCGATGATCACCACATTGAAAATCCATTGATCTATGAAGATGAAATTCGATTGAAGCTTAAATAATCTTATTCTCACTCTAGAAAGTGGGAGAGGAGAGAGAGGATCTCATCCATTGTGTAGTGAGAATTACCTGCTTGAGAGCCTCTCATTATTTATACAGAAAGACATAAAAACACCTGGAAATATATTAATTTCACCCAGATATTAATTGTCTACTAAGTAATCTATAAATTATATTTCTTAAATATTTTACTAAGCCATAAATATCTTTTATATTTTTATCACTTGTAATATATTAAATGATAAAATTGATCCATTAACTTGAATCAGTGTTCCTAAAAATATTAAACAAACCTTGAATATTAAAATAATATTTTTTCATAAAATATTCCCCATTAATTTACTTTAATACATGAAAATAATTTTAATAAATAATTTTAATGATAACTATTATAAACTTGAATAATATGAATGTATTTATTATTTGGCGATCGTATATACTTAGATATATTACAAACCCTATGGTGGGGCCTACCATGTCTTAAACTCCTCTTCACCACTATTATGGTAAGAAAGAATCATGCATATCTAATTGTATACATGATATATGATAATCCAAAATTACTATATAAGTTGGGTCTAGGTAACCCACTATTACAATACTCACACTTGAACTAGATCCAACTTGTTAACTATCCTTGTTAGCACTCACATGATA
Source organism: Viscum album (assembly GCA_963277665.1). Lineage (NCBI taxonomy): Eukaryota > Viridiplantae > Streptophyta > Magnoliopsida > Santalales > Viscaceae > Viscum > Viscum album. Next base: position 532,339,176 of record OY728155.1, read on the forward strand.
AGATCATGTTTCTAATGAGTAATAACATTAGTATTTGGGCTTGCCACATCTCTGCTTCATGGCTATTATGCTATCTGTGACTTCACCTCTATGAGTAAGTCTCTTCAAGAGATGATATCCCCAAGTATATTCCTTTTGTCTTATGAAAATTCATGACATGTTTTCTAGTTCCAGTAATAAAATTATCCTAATTTATACTATGATGAAAATTTACTTACTAGGTGTGATTCCAAGAATTGGAACAAATTGTTGTGTATTTGTACACTGCTTATACAACTACATTATAAGCCTCAAGGAACTTAGTACATGTATATATGGATACTACTGGACTTAATGAGATTCTATTTCTCATTACCTTATCATGAAAATGATATAAGATCATATTAATCTATAGGCAGACTAGTTTGTGTACCCTCAAAATTATTATCTCTTCCTCTCCACTTACCAGATATATGTCTTTTTCACTTTCTGAAGTACAACTGGGTAGTTCTTACTGCTTCCACTACAGTTATCTTGGATACTAATGATATTTTTCTTCCATAGAATACAAGTAAAAATATATCACATTTAGAACATATCATGAAATATGTAATAGATCCATCACTAAAGCATATAGAATTCTACTCACCACATTAATCTCCTCATAAATCCCATACATGTATTCTTGCAGAGATTAATTCCATGTGACATTGGTAATGATTCTCTCTTTAATTATATAAAACTATATTTAAAAATACCATATCAGTTTATGCACTATTGATTAGGTCCATGAAACCGTTAGATCTACCTCAATAGATCATGCTCCCAAGAACTTAGGCTACTACTTTAAGTCAATCTATAGAGAGTTTCTTTCATTATGATCTTAACTATCTGTAATACCAATAGATGTTTTCCATATGTTATCAATCATATTTTACTCGGAAAACAATAGTTCTCTCACTAACCATTCATAAAAACATAGAGAAAATTCATTCCAAAAGAATATTCTATGTTCTTTTAGCATACTTCAATCAAAAACTATATTTTAGTAACTTTCACACCTTCTTGGAATTTTATGGTGTCACCAACCCTTTTTGGTAGCATTGTAGAGACACCTTCCAAGATTGGTGGTCTTGACATACAATGCCTAGTTTTAACATTCATATAAAGTAACTATGATAATTAAAATTATAATGGATTTAGGTATAACAAGTTTGTATTACCAATCGAGCCTTATTGGTACCACACTTGTACCACCCATGTATAGTGTCACTTGAATACCCACCATAATATTTATAATAATAAGACCCTATAATATGATAAATGGAATCCATTTTTGAATTTTAATTGATATTGTCAATCTTAGATAATTTACATATACTTATTACTTGTAGGATTTATTATTCTCAATGAATAATGTATCACTGACCATAGTGAATGTAAAACCTTTACCATGGTTTTATCCATCTTACATGGTATGTGTATTTGGAACATTCCTTTTCCACAAGATCTTATGGAACTTATTCCCATGACAACTAGTTGTTCATCTCTAGAATTAACTAAATCCAATCCTATATTTCCCCCACTATCTCGAATAGATATTCAGACCTGTTTATAGAAATATAGTCTATCGCTTGACTATAACTATTATATCTTATGGATTTCTGTAACATCCTTAGAAAACTTTATGACATGTACATTAGATGCACAATGTGTTTTTCATTATGCAAGTTTGTTTATATCCCAACAAACTATTTGAATCTGACACATGTTCTTATGACATAATGGATTTATATAAAATATAACTCATACGATTTCCACTTACCACTATTATTGGAATAAGATTATGGTATAATTACACTACTTGTGATGCATGTCTCGAAAATATTAGAAGTTTTTACAATGCCTATAAATATAAACATTAATTATACTTTTACATTCATCATGTACTTGATGTGTATAAAAATGCGTGTTTATGAATTTATCCACATTACATTTTATTGATCAATGTTTTCATTTAAGTCTCATCATCAATCCTTGTTACTAACATCATAAATTTGATGTGTATAAGGAAATGTGTGTTTATGAATTACTCCATGCTACATTATATTGATCGATGAATGCTTGGGAAAGATATTGTTTGACATACATTCTAACCATGCATATATGGTACTTCAATTTAACATCCATTAAACAACATTAGAAGCAATCTTATGAAGCATATTTACCACTATCATGACCTTAGTATAGTTCACCCTCTTTTGATGAACAAATTCCAAAATCTTTGTGGAATAAATTTATTTTTAAAGGTTTCTTTGTCCAAAACTAAATAAGAAAATGTTTTGATAATACCTATGGTATTTAACTTTGAAGAGTATGAAACCATATAGGGTATATCCTTGAAAACTACTTAGGTTTTATTGAAAAAGAATTATCTTAGAACAAATGGTTATAACTGAGTCTTAAATTTTATATTCTTCAGTTATTTACAATGATTTGAGCATTATTAAACCTTTAATTGAGTATAAGACACCAAAAAAACATTCATTATTAAACTATAATAATGTCTCCTTGTGTGAAATGGATACATGAGATAAATGTTTTGGTAATACTTTATTAAATTTCAACTTGAATTAGTAAAATTTTCAATTATAATTGTGTACTTCTCATCGATGACTTCATAATCACCATTTCTCAGCCACTTAGAGAATACACCTTACTTCTTGTAACATTTCTATACTTAATTTATTAATTTATTTTAATACACATATTTTATTGGAATATTGTATTTAATACCAAATAATTATATCATAAAAATTACATAAAATGATTAATATACCCGAAGAAGAAGAGATTACCTAGTTATTCAATTCAATTCATTTCATTTTAACTTCCTTGGATTTATCTTGTGACATGTAAAGAAAATAACCTCTTCTATAATGCCTTTCCACTTTTCTTGGAATGAGTTTGTAATGGTGGATTTTCTTTTACACTTTAAATTGTCCTTTTTCCCATATCTTTCAAATTTTTCACCATAATAACTAAAGATTAATTTTTATTCAAGTTCCTATCAACATGTTGAACCTTCCAAAAAAGGTAATAAAGAATTTTATTCATACTGTTAATTTTGTAATATTTAAGGAAACTATAATAATTGGGTGAAAGTGATATAATAAAGGGATGTATTGAAAGACCATAATTCATCTTTCAATTTACACATATAGAGTGTGATTAACAACCCATTCATATCTTGCATTACTTTCTCCTCGAAAGTTTCTTGAAGATGAGACAACATGTGAAATCATCCATTTCATGATGTTGTATTTATAACTCACATCATATGTTGATGATACCATTATAATGTAAACATTAAATTCATTATACATGAGTATCTTATAAGTATCTTTTACTCTCTCACTTCCAGAGGTAGCTCAACAGGTATTGGTGACTCCAACAACTTGAATTTCCTATGTCATAGTACTTTTTTCAAGCACCTATATTACTCTTTAAAAACATTTTCCAATTCAGAAAGGATATTTTTTCAACATTAATTGTAGTATTTATTTGTTACTACTTTAGATTATTCTACAAAATGAAACTAGTAGATTATTATTTTTATATTGATTGCCAATTATACATTATTTATTAATTAAATCATTAAATTTCACCCACTATTTTACCGAACCCTAGTATCCCTCAATACTAAAATCAGAATAATCAGTCACTAGAGTATCCTAGTGTAAAGGATCCCTAAAACCTCTCATCATAGTCCAATATTTTTCTATGTCACTACTTGAAGATTTTCAAGGTTCGCGTTTGACTGGACAACCACATTAACTCGCAGCTCCTTGATCTATTGAGGAAAGTCTCAACTTCTAAAATGATAAACTTAATTTACTCAATGCTTTGACTCTAATGATGCAACAAGTTATATTTGTATACTTTTTTTATTCCATTTTTAGTTAATTTTACCCATCAACAACATGTAAAAACTACACATATATAAAATAACACATCATGCATAATTAAAATTAAATGTCATGATCTTGAGTTAATACTAGTCGTAGATCCCTTGAATGAATAATAGATCAACCTAGACCCTAGGGGTAACTGAAGGTTCTGGGCACAACAGAAGCATGTGGTGGTGGGTGATATGTTAAAATTTAATTTAATATTCTATACCTAAAACCTCAATTGAGGATCTTTCATGTTAAATTTATAATTAATTCATTTTGATCCGTAGAAATAAAATACCTTGAATTATGATATTTCTTCAATGTGGATGTTGATTGTCTGAAAATTCCCTTTCAGAATTACTTTATTACACTATGAGGATCTAAGGATAGAATCTCGCTAATGGTGTTCCACACATTATCCTTTGATCTTCAAGCAATGCCAATCGATCTTCAAGTGCTAGCACGATGAATCAATTATCTTTAATTGATTGTGTAGATCACTTGTCCTTTGTTCTTTAAATAACATCTCTTACATTTCTCATTCTTGAGAGGGGGAGAGAATGAGGAGTTGAGAGGGAATTCACTGTGCATAAAAATTCTCTATTTTCAATTGTACAACATATACAATAGAAAAAACCATCTATTTATAGAGCTAGGGTTTAGGTTAAAATATTATTTAATTACATGTCATCCCTTAAGCAATATTATAACCTTTAATAAACCCCATGTCTCATAATAATAATGATATTATTATTATTATTATTATTATTATCGTCATCGTCATCATCATCATCATCATCACCATCATCATCATCATCATGTTGTGGTGGAGTCAATGTGCATAATGATAGATATTATTTAACCGAATTGTTTATTGATATTTATCACCATACACGATCTTGGTCCTTTTGAATCCTTTAGCATTTATTAAATATAAGAATAAATATTTTTTATTTTATACATTAATAAATTCTGATTGATAAAATGTGAATAAAATTATTCCTCAGTCTTGAGAATAATATTTATTCTATTAATTAAACTCAAATAGAATTTAATCGAGTTCAAAAGAAACACATAGTGTGTGACCCTCTAGCATTATTTTTCCCTAGAATTACACAAGTTTTCCTAAAGTGTAAGATTATTGTATAGTAATGGGTTAAGTCACCCAAGTTAAATAACTTAATGTTGCAATAATGGAAACCACATACAAAAACTCGATATGTAATTTAATCACATTATCAAAATATCTCACCAAGTTGTTTGCACATCCATGTCACCAACCTATATGCTCAATACATCTTTCTTTGATTATCTGAAATAAACTCATCATTATAACATGACCATGGAATTTAGGGTGATGATTCTATTCCAATAAAAGGGATGAGATATCAGCTTTCATAAAGATGGAAGGGATAAATCCTCATTTTACTTATACATTAATAACATGTCATTCATGAAGCACCCAAAGTACCCTAATTCATGGCAACATGTGGTAGGATAGTTATATTCAAAAAATTTACATACACAATTCATGAAATGCATTAATTATAATCTTAATGTTTAAGGACCATTACATACACTCGTAGATAAGAATATATGATGACACCAAAAACGTGAGGAATTATTATTGGTAGGTCTGTTATCATAAAATCCCATATTAGAGATTAGCAAGTGAGAAATTCATTAGGAGTAGCCTCAAATACTTATGAGTACTCTCACCTCACAGTCTATGTGTTATCTATCCCATCATAGTAGGCTATCCAACCATAGAACATTATTTAAGAATATCATCATATCACTTCAAGGTTCTCATCATAGTGAGGAATTACAATAACCTTATCAATGTGATGTATACTCTATGAAATTATTACATTAGAGTCATACAAAACAATGAACAATATATAATAAGATGTTTTATCAATATCCAATAAATTGAATATACATTTAATCAAAATAAAAATAGTTGGTAATAAGACACATACTCCAAAAAACTCCCACTTGGACTAGAGCCAACTACCTTTGACTTTCAGTCCACCAGACCTCACATGATAACCATGTTTCTACTGAGTAAAGGTTTCAGACATGGGGTTTACTATGTTGTATTCCATATAAATATTTATCACTTAAGCCTCACCTCTCTAAGAAAATCCATCAATATATGATACTTATGAATATGATCTTCCTCTACTAATGTGACATTGGATATTTTACAAGATTAACTATTGTAGAGTTATCACAGTAAAGTGTGACATGATCTTTTCTTCTAGGAACCATGTGAAGATCTTTGATGATGATTCGAATGCATAATTATTCTTTAGCTACCTCAAAACCCACAATATACTCAGACTTTACTGTATAATCTAAAATGAAAACTTTCTTTGATATCTTCCATCTCACAACACCTCTATTCAAAGTAAATATATATACATTTTCAACCTCATGTCATCTTGATCAGTTCAGAATCTAGATTTTCTATATCCTCTAATAACTAGTTCCTCATATCCTCCATAAACTAGGAATATATCCGTATACCACATTAGATATTTAAGAAGTATCTTTATTTCCATCTAATGACAGTCACATGGGCTAGCTTGATATCTTCCTACCATACTTAATGCATTGGAAAAATCTATCCTAGTACATAACATGACATACATGACTGACTGAATAGCTAATGTGAATGGAATACTTTCCATTTTTTTCTTTCTTTATGTGTATGAGGAAACATTCTCTTAGAAAGAATAATTCCATGTGATGTTGGCAACAATACCCTCTTGGATTGTTCCATATCGAATCTCTTCAGTATTTTGTCAATGTATGTGATTTAAATTAGGTCAGTTAACCAATTATATCTATCATGATGGATATTGATCCCAAGAATTTATGTTGCCTCGCCCAAGTCCTCCATAGATAAGAGTTTATTCAACCACTCCTTAATAGATAGTAATACTGGTATTTCTTTTCCAATGAGTAATATTCCATCAACATATACTATTAAGGAAATGAAAAAAATCCCACTAAACCATTTATAAAAACAAGTATCACACTCATTATTGATGATACTAAATGCTGTTATAGAATCATCAAAATTAATGTTCCATAAACTAGATTGTTTCTTTAATATATTAATGAATTTTTTCAATTTAAATATATTTTTATCATCCATTGGAGTACAAAACCTTCAGGTTGTGTCATATTGACATCTTCCGGAAGGTTCCCCTTAAAGAAGGATATTTTGACATATATTTTACAAATCTCATATTCATGTTAAGACATAATGGAAATTAGAATTTTTATTGATTTCTTCATTGAAACTAGTGAAAAGGTTTCGTCATAGTAAATTCCTTGATGGTATTTAAACCCCTTTTCAACCAGCTCTGCCTTATAGGTACTGAATTTTCCTTCAATGTACAGTTTATTGTTGAATACCCATTTGAAACCAATGGAATTTACATCTAATTTAGGATCTACCAAATCCATACCTGGTATTGGTATATGGAACCCATTTTATAATTCATGGATTCTTTCAATTTAGAAACATCTGTTCCACTAACTACTTTCTTTTAGGTTAGAGGATCATTATTATCAACTAATAATGAGTCACCATCCTTGGAAAATAGAAAACCATACCATTCAGGTTCTCTAACCTCTCTAGTACTTTTATATAGTACCTATATCTTTGGAATAGTTTCTTCTTCTATAGGGGCTTTGTGGAATCTATACTTGTACCAACTCTTCTGTACCTTGAGACTCAACTTCATCGAAGTTTATCTTTCTCCTACTATATGTTTTATATATTTTTTCCTTCTCAAGTAATATGGAATGTATTTAAACTATTACATTTGTTTCTTGGGGGTCATATAGGTAATATCCCCTTGTTTCCTTGGGGTACCCTATAAAGGTACACTTTGTGCCTTGGGGTGAAAGTTTTTTACTAGAATAGTCATTAATAAATGATTCACTTCCCCAGACATGTAAATTCAACAACATGGTTTTTCTTCCACTCCAAAATTAAAATGGAAAACCATTTATCAATTTTGTTGGCACTTGGTTGGGTATATGTTCTACTATTTGTAACATGTATCCCCAAAGGTATAATGGAAAAGTCACATGACTCACTATTGATCACACAATGTATAAAAAGGTATGGTTCCTCCTTTCACTTACACTATTACACTGAGGCATATAAGGGGGAGTGAGTTGGGATATGATCCCAAAATCCTATAAGTAATCAATGAAGTATTGATTAAGATATTCTTCACCATGGTCTAAGCAAAGTTTCTTAATATTATTACCAAACTGGATCTCTACTTCATTCTCATATTCCTTGAATTTATCAAAATTATTTGACTTATACCTCATCAAGTAGATATATCCATATCTACTAAAATCATCATTAAATGTTATGAAGTATGAGTACCCAACCCTTGATTTAAGTGGAAATGGTCCACAAAAATCGATATGAACTAATTAAAGAATCCCTTTTGTCCATTCACCTTTCACACTAAATGGGGATTAATTCAGTTTTCCTTATAAACATGCATGACATACACCAAGTGGTTTTAGTTCAAAATAATTTTCATTTCCATATTTTTTTAATTTACTCAATAATTTTTCAATTATATGACCTAGCCAGTGATGCTAAAGTTAGGTGTGGTATGAGTAATGTGAATTAACTTCATTATCAATTACCATTACTTGTTTAATGAAATCCAACACATAAATATCATTATTTAAATGTGCCTTACCATAATAAATCTATCGTTATAAAAGAAGAAATATTTATTCCCAATTTTGAAAATAAATCCATCTGTATCAAGTCTGGATATAAAAATAATGTTTTTGGTAATTGATGGAACATAATAACAACCCATAAAAACCAAGATCATTCTATTCAAAAATATGAGGTGGTAGTCCCCAATAGCCACAACATCAAGTTAAGCTCCATTGGATAATCGTAGATATGCCTCACCTCACTCAATATTTTTGAATATACTTGATTTCTATATTTGAATACATATATGAGCACCACACATTTTATATAATACCCATTTTATAGAGATTAATAAATTTCATTTGATAACAAACACACCTTAATCCTCCCCTTGATTCTTTCACAGGGTGTATCTTTTCTTCTAGTGGCCCTTCCTGCCACATGAGAAATATACAACATCATGTTACCTTGCTTTCCCCTTGATCTTCCTATTCTTGGAAGGGAATTATGAATAATTCTTGGCCTTAGGGATTTTTTCTTGGCCTTTACTTTTGTTCACCATAAGGATGTAAGGATTTTCATGCTTTGTATCATTATCTACTTGGAAAAGGAGAGTAAGTAAATCTACAATAGACTTCTCAATATTTTTTATATTAAAATTTATAATAAATTTGGAGAATCTCTGAGGGAGTGATGCATGAATGTGATCTATGGCAAGTACTTTGGGGAGTTTAAACCCTAGAAATTATAGGCACTCAATGTAGCCAATAGACTTGACTCCATGAGTCATATCTAGAGAACCATCTCAAAGATTACTCTAAAAAAGATCATTGGAGATCTAAAACCATTATTGTCTAGCTCTCTCCTAGTAAAGGCTATAGAGATGCTTGAGCATGCTATAAGAATCTATGTTTTCATGAAACTTCATAAGTTAACTAGACACAGATGATAACATCAAACATTGAACATTGACTGCATTTCTCAAATTTTTTTCATAGACAAGGAAATATTCATCACTTGCCTCCTTAGTAGTTGGATCAAGTTGCGAGGATTCTAACACATAAGGTTTCCATTCATGGAATATCTCAACATGAAGGTGTCTAAACCAACCCTGGAAGTTACTACTAGTGAGAAGGTTTTATTTCAACAATATGGATCATAGAGATAATGTTGATGAGGAGCTTTACATTTTATTTTACAATTAAAATAGTGAATTATTAGTACTTTTTCTTGATTACAAATTATGTCATAAATAAAAAATTAATTGATTTTATTAATTCTCTCCCTATTTTATCAAGTCCCAATGGCACTCGCTATTGAAATTGAAATGTCTAGTTTGTATAAAATTATAGTGTAAAGGATCCATATTCCCATCCAGATAATTGAAACAAGGTTTGGTCAATCTATTTTAAGGTATTTAGGTAGGCAGGTCTTTGTCAAGTATGAGCCTGTATCTTCTTGATATGTTGAGTGGATTCCCCAATCCTAAAATCTTGGCATGGATTTCCTCAACACTTGACTGAAAATTACAAAAAGTATAGAAATGGCCACTTCTATTTATGTAAAATGGTTAAGCCAACCCAAAACCTTCTTGATAACTCCCCTTATAAAAGTATGTTTCACAATAAGGGTTGTTCAAACACATAGTTCTATTAGTTTCATTCCTAATCAAATAATGGAAGGTGAAGTTTGATTTAATATTTAGTTAAGGGATTTTATTCTTATTATAAATAAAGTTTATATTATTTTAACCTTTAAATGTCTTATTAATATTAAGAGGATGTTAACTAATTAACCTGGTTGGATAAAAAATTTATGCACAATCCGTTTATTTAAATTCCTTCCTTTCACATTAATTGTAACACCCAGATGTTTTTATGAAATATTTTCTTTAAATAGTTTTAATTCATCAGTAGCTTACATTGAATGAAATCATGAGTTTGAACAAACCGTGAGAATCCCTTAGTATAAAATTACCATTATATCCTAGCTATTATGTTAATGAGAATAAGTAAAACTAACTTACGAAAATATTTTGTGAATTTATTGGCTACCAATTATTTACGAAAAATATAAATCAATTAGATATTTTTATTTTTGAGTGAATTACTATTGGTAATGAAATTAATGAGATATATATGTTATATACTTAATAATTTTTTTTATATTCATCCAATGGGTATTTTAGTCATATGGTATGAATACATCCTATTTGACGTATAAAAACCTATATTTTTTAAAAGAGTAATTTTACACCTTTGAATGGCGTACCCATTTAAAATTAAGATTTTGACACATAAATTTTGTTTATTTTACAAAAGAAACATTTTATTTTGAAGAGGGATATAAAAATTTACTTGGGATGAATTTCTGATATTTTTTTGATAACTTTCAAGTTTTGATGAATAGGAAAAATACACTAAATTTATTGAAAACAACTTTTTTCATTGAAATAATTTATATGGTTAAATTATAATATTGAATGGTTTTAAAGTATAAATTTAATATATTTTTATCATTCAATGATTTATGTACTTTTATTAATTTTACATTGAATTCAGATATAAAAAATATTTCAATCTTTTGCAATGTTTTAGCATTTAAAACCCGCTTTCTCTTTCCAACGACGAGATTAATTTTAAATTAATTAGTGGAACTTCTATATTATGAATTTTGAAAAATGGAATCCATATTTAAAATCAATAGGTCCAAATCATTTAAATATATTTATTTTATTTTTGGCCATTATGAATAGCGACTTCGGAAATTTTTATTAATATGGTAAAAGGGTAAACCGGGTAATTAAGGATAAGAATACTATTATAAAATCAGACTAAAAGTTTTATTAATATCATTTAATGATTTATTTTTAACCTAAATCATCCTTGGTTTGAAATGGTATCCATTGTAATCCACTTGAATGAGATTAGGGCATTTATTTGTTTTATTTAAAGAAAAGTTAAATATGTCTCAATCAAATTTTAATAACTAACTAATTTTTAATATAAAGTTATAAAAAAGATAATTTTGATTATAATTACTAATTTGAAAGATAAAATGTTTTCCTTTATCATGGTAATTTATTTGTAATTTTTAGGAAATAAATAATTACCTTAATAGCTTATACTTTAATGATGCAGAAATTATTTAATTGATAAAAAATCAATAATATAGTTATTATTAAAATAATAATACCCATTAAAAGATCAAAAAACTTGAAAAAATATTATTGGTCAAGTATATATCTACCATAATCATCCAATGGTCTAATAATGGACCATTATGAGCCTTATAGAAGGGATTATGACACTAATATTATTTTATTTATAGGGATGTTAAAGTTTTCACCTTCATAATTTAATAAGTATAACATTTTAAATATAAGATTTTATAGAAGATAAATTATACTAAAAGTATTCTTATGAAATATATTAAATTTGAATTATCATAGTATTTTATTTTTAATTTTTATTCAATAAATAAGCATATTAAATAATTACACAAAACTGTTGTAGTAATTATTTTATTAATAGTAATATCAAATAAATGTTATTATAAATATTAAAGTAAATATAATTTTTTCTAATTAAAATGTATAATGAATTTTATAGATGACCTTAACCTCCTAGAAATATAATAAAATGGTTTTTTGAAGTTATATTGTTATATTAATATTTTTAAAAATCAATTAATTGAATAATGTCAAAATTGATACTATTGATTGTTTATCAAAATAATATTTTATTAAATTATTTAAAAATAATTAAACATTTTTTAAAAATATATAATAATTAATATATGGTATAAAATGATCTAATATATTCATTTATGGTCTATTATATGTCAAATATGTGAATATTGTAACCTTTTAATATTGAATTATTTGTTACCCTAGTTAACAATTAAATATAATAGCTAAGTGTTAATAAAAATATAAGGTATAAATTGATAGAAATAATTGACGAAAATTTATTGGTTGATGATATTACAACCCTATATCATCTCATATCCTAAATTTGGATATTTTGGAGGTTTTTGGGTATGTTTGTATTTTATTATAATTTATTATTTATGGAGTTTCCAAAAGTGCCCCTTGCCTCAATTATAAAAGGGCACCTCCTCCCTCACCTCTTCACATCACTTTGATCCTTAAAGCTCATCCATACCCTAAAATGTTTCCTTATAAACTTCCCTATTTAAATTATAGAGTTTCTGGTCATCTTCAAAGACCTACTCCAGTTCTCTAAGAATATATTTAGAGGAAGCACGTTGAGAAAGTGGTAATCTCTTCTACCGATTCTTTCAAACTTCTTTCTCATTCTTCTTCCTCTTAATTAGTTGTTTATTTATAAATTAATAACACTTGTATCACTCATATACTAATATGTTAATATAATTATGAAACAACCATATTCCACCTTCTATCCATCCTATGAAAAATAAAATCACTAAGCGTGTGTACGTACAACTTACCATCTACACACTGTGGAGTAATCTGTTTTTCACCACCTCCTTTCTTGGATGGGTATAATGATTTAATTAATAACTATATATGATTATTATAACATAATAATTATTTTTAAATATTATACACCATCCACTTCAATATCATTCAATAATTATGGGAATGATATTATCGCTCGTACGTATGTACGACCTACCATCTCCATGATGCGATGCGATTTATTCTACGTGATATTCATTAAACTGTGACTATATAAATGAATAGAATGAATAAAAAATGATATATATTATACTAATATAATTTTTTAAATGATATAACTATTACCTAATAAGTGAAACATGAACTTATTCAACAAAACATGCATAAGAACACAAAATAGTTAATATCTGAATAACGAGTGACAATGAAATGTTACCAACAAATGGATGATAATATGATCATATATGATATCATAAAAATTAATATGATTCTGTAATAAGTCAAAAAAATTATTTAAATAATTATACAAGAGTTTTAGATACATATGAAGGATATTAGACCTAAGTTAAGAGATAATTTTTCAATCTCATTATTATCCGAGATCTTTTATTCGTAAGTATTTTCTAGGGTATATTTATCATCCAAATCCATATTCCTTAAATATGTAATACTATTTATATTATTCTAAATTTTTTTAAATTCAATTTTACCCATTATTGAATTTTTACTAAACGGTATGAAAGGAATCTTTTATCGTTATTCGATACGAGGTACTTTTGGAATTTTCCGACAAAAGTACGAGGATAATGTTTTTTAACTTATACGACATGAATGGATTTTTTTTTGTTTTCATGATGCCTTATTTACAAGAATATTCCATTAAAAAATTTCATTTTTATTTTTATATAAATTTTTTTCTTTTAAAATTGTGTGGCATTTTGAGAAAAGAAAATGTTTTTGAAGAATAAAGGACTTTTTCCTCAAGAATTAAGTTCAAGTGTTTTATCAAATTTATTTTCTATATAAGATGAAGTTCTTTAAATAGGTTTATGTTTATATCCATATTATTAATATGATTTTATTGTGTTAATTATGGAATGTTAATTTATATGTATTATGTTATGATGGAATGATGTATAAGAAACCCATTTTATTTATTGGGTTATTCTATGATGAATGATTAATGTTTTTGTGGAACATGTAAGAATGATTTAATTATGAGATGGGTGGGACCTATATCTCTTTCCAATGAATTGGGTAAAGATTTATATCTCATTATATAGAAATGAATATAGTGGAAAATAAATCTGGTTCAGTAATACAGGGTTGGAATGACAAGTAAACCCGGTTCAGTAATGGATATTATCCACTATAATGGTCTTGGAAATGAGCCTTGACTAATATGAAATTATTTTCTATTATTAAGTGTATTCAAAAAAACTTTATGTTTTATGTTATGACTTTTGGGATTATTCCATTAATTCTTATGAACTTTAATCCCATGATATGATATCACAATTTTTCATATGCAGGATAAGACTTCCAAATGTTATATTGTTATGTCTTATTATTATGATATGATTGATATTTCCCTTGTTTACCCTTACTGAGCATTTGAGATCACCATTTCATATGTTTATTTTCCCCAGGTCATGAAGAAGGGTATTAAGTAAGATATGTAAAAAAGGAGTCTAGTTAGGAAAAAATAAGAGGGAGACAATGTAGATGTTTTATGAACCAGTTGTTTATGTTTCCCAGTTTCTAAAGACACTATACCTATATAATCCTATCATGGATTTATTATATGCTGTAATGAATATAATTGAATTTTGAAGTAATACCAATGTATATAAATTATGGGTCTTTATATTAATTCATTTATTTATGTGATCATATTCTTGCATCCATAAAATAAATAATGCCTAAAAAGACATAAATAAATAATAAAATGACTTGATCTTGAGATTATCTGATGGTTGATTTAATGAGTGGACATTAATTCAAACTATGACCTAGGGGAAATAACTCCTTTTGATGAACTTGGTACAAGATCTAACATTCCACATATCCACCTATGTATCACATGATTTGGAATCATAATGGTTTTGTCTTGAACGACCTCCACATGCCTTGGGTTGCTCTATTAATTACATGTATTTATAACTCACATGATGGTGATGTGAACAAAAGTATTTTTTAAGGGGAATTACATAAATAACCATGGACATGAAAGTCCTAGATAATAATGGAGGGAGGTATGACACACAAGTCATCATATTTAATTTAATAATAAATAATTGCAAACCCATGTAATAAATTAAATTGAAACATCCAACACATACAAAGGTCTCCGTCAAGCTCATCAATAGTCATAAATGCAACATATATTCAAAGTTAAATGGATAAAAATAATTTATTATTCATTTTTATTATTTTCATAAATTTTATTTCATTAATTAATTAATTAGTTAGTTAATTAATTACCTTTCAGTATAATGACCATATGAATCCACTTGTATATAACCATCATAAAGGAATTAATGGAAAATAAATAGAAAAACCAATAGTTACAGATTTATTACAATAAATTAATTGAACTTTTTTAAATTCATCAAAACCCTTATTAAATTGTAAAACACTTAAAGTGACAATCAACGTAATAAGGTTTTAATAAATTAATTTTTAATTTAAAGTAAATTTAATTATGAAATTAATTGTTAGACTACACAGTGTGTATTTTTCATCTACACGCTGTGTACCTCAGTTTCCATGTATTCGGGTAACACACCTAGGGCTTCGGCGTGTTGACTCAGCCAAACTACACGACCTGTACATGCCACCTAAATTCTAGGAATCTTCTTTATACATTCCTGATATATTAAAATTTCTTTTAATATTTGATGCTTGAAGCCACAATAAAGGATCATGCACATTAAATTTATAATAAATTTATTTAGATCAGAAGAAAGAAAATACATTATCTTAGGATCTTTCTTTAATATGGATGTTGATAATTGGTAAAGTTTCTTTTTAGACTACCTTCGTTGCTCTATGTTGATTCAAGGATAGAACCCCTCCAATGGTGATCCACATACTCTCCTTTGATCTCCAAGAAACACCAATCAATCTCTGGGTGCTAGCACGACAAATTGATTGTCTTGCATTGTTTGTATTGATTACTTGTCCTTAAGTATTGAAGGAATCTCTCTTGTGTTTATAATTCCTAAGAGGTAGAGATAATGAGGTGTCAAGGGAGAATTCATTATGCACAACAACTCTCTATTTTCAATTTCACAACCTACAAAATGGACATAACTATTTATTTATAGGGCACGGGTTTAGGTTAGAAAATTATTTAATTACAAGTAAACCCTTAAACAATATTATAACCTTTAATAAACCCCATGTATCATAATAATACTGATAATAATAATAATAATATTATTTTGTGGTGTGCACCAACTTACACAATAACAAATATTATTTATCCAACATTTTAATTAATATTTATCCCCAGAAATAGTATTAGTCTTTTCAAACTCCTTTAGTATTAATTTAATATCCAAATAAATTTTAAATATTTTATTCATCAATAAATATTTACGATCGATAAATCATGAATAAAACTATTCATCAGTATTGAAAATAACATTTAATCTATTAATTAAATTCAAATTGAATTGAATTGAGATCAATAGGAAAACTTATCATATGACTCTCTAGGATTAGTTCTTGTTCTCATTAGGCGAGCTTGCCTAAAGCCCATGATTACTGTCTAGAAAAAATTCAAGACACCCTAATGAAAGAACTTAATCTCACAATAATTAAACCCACATATTAATTCTCACCATGTAATTTAATTCCTTTATCATAATATCTCATCAAGCTAGTTATACATCTTTGTCACTAACCTATATGCTCGATACATCTTTTTTTGACTTTCTGAAATAAAATCATCATTACACCATGACCATGAAATTTAGGGTGATGATTCTATTCCAATCAAAGGTCTGGGATATCAGCTTCCATAAATATGGAAGGGATAAATCATTCCTCGACCTATCCATTTATAAAATGTCATTCATGATGCACCCAACGTATCCTACTTCCCACCAACATATGATGTAATGATTTTAATCAGAATATCTAAGTGTGAAAGTCATGATATGCATTAATGATAATATTAAAGTATAAGGACCATTAAACATACTCATATATAGGAATATCTGATGACACCAACACATGAAGAATTATTACTGGTGGGTGTATTATTATAATCTCTCATCTCGAAGATTACCAATTGTGAACTTCATAATAAGAAGCCTTATCAACTTATGAGTACTCATACCAGAAAATCTATGTCATATGTGCCCCATCATAGTATGTTATCCAACCAAAAAACAGTATTTAATAATATATTTAGATCAATTTATGGTTCTCATCATAGATGGGAACTACTATGTCCTTATCAATGTGATATATACTCTAGGACATTATTACATCAGAGTCATGTAGAATAATGAAAAATATATAATAATATGTTTTATTAATATTCAATACATTAAATACACATGTAATAAAAAAATAAATTTTTTTTCCAAGGACCATAACTCCAATATTAATTCCTTGAGTCACTCCATATGTTACTTGAGTTGCAGCGCTCATCCATACAATTTGTCAAACTCTTTTCTAGTACATCGCCAAATCTCTACGCAAACTATGTCACTATTCATCCTCATCATTATACAAGAACACTCACATGCAATCGAGGGGATCTCAAGAATAAAAAATACATATAATTTTTTTATCTGGGTATATAGACCCTTATCGATATAATGATGCAAGAAACAATACCAAAATAATTAATTATAAAATAATTATTATAGACCATGCATTAAAATAATTAAATAAAAAAATAAAATAAATAATAAACATGCATTGGTCAATCCCTATCTCATGATCAACTGGTACACATTAACTTATGAAAATAAATTAAATGTATAAATAAAATTGAACTTTTAGTAAATTATTTTTGAGGGAGATTTTATCGAATTAAAATAATTCACTCTTATTGTTAATTCAAAAAATAAATTTCATTTGGTCCTATTAATTAATTTAATTATATTTCAAAATTAAAATTTATTTTGATATATATATATATATGTGTGTGTGTGTGTGTGTGTGTGTGTTTATATTCACACACACAGACACATATATGTTTGTTCTCGAGTCCCTATGAAACCTGTATTAGGCCGGAAAGGTTAGGACGAACCCATCCTAGCCCATTATATATTAGACAGTCCCTGACCTATCCCATAGAGGGTCTAGTAAAACCCGCCCCAACTGGTTCTGGGTTGGGGTCGCTTGGATATGGCCAAAAGGGTGACTGAGAGGCCGATCAGAAGGCAGCCATGGCTAGGGTAGAGGCACTAGTGGAAGGTATGGTGCAGCATGTTTAACACTGGGGTTCTGATTGCAATAAGAGGCAGATGGGACCATTCGATGTCGAGGGGAAGTGACTCGACATGGGAGGTTGGGGTCTGGATAGGCCTGAGCGTTTTTGGGGGGGTTTCTTGAGGTGGTGTTGTGCATGACAGGGTGATCTTCTGGCCACCGGTGAGGGTTGGTTGGCTGTGGAGTAAGATGATGTTGGTGGAAACGGGCAACAGAGGTTACGCTAGTCGGAGAAATATGGGTGGTCGACAATTGTGCGAGTGATGAATGATGCATGAAGGGAGGCTTCCTATTGTGGATAGGTGACCATAGGCAGTGCTCGAGAACCCAGTGGGGGGTGGCTGACCACCATTGTCATCAGAGGTGGTGAAGGAGAAGAGCCCAGCGAGGGCGTTGGCCAGATAGGGAGGGGCATGACTGGGAGGTAGGGTTGGCCATAGTAGCTTCCACATGAAGCTAATTTTATTTAAAAATCTTATTTTTGTTGTTTTCTTGTGTGGAAAAAACCCACGCACTCCCCCTTTAACAATCCCTTTTTTTTCATTAGCTAGGTCTATCAACATATTTGAAAAAACAAAAGTTTTGTTTTGTTTTTGACCCTTTCTATAACACCCCAAGAATTTGAAAATAAATTTATTATTTAATGCATGAAACACTGAGTCTCTACAAAACAACACTTTGTAATAATCTACCCAATAAACATATTTTTTCCACTTCTGTAATTTGAATTTCAAAAAAGAGACATACATGGTTGTCTTCAGGGTGTTGTTTGGAGTCTGATAGAATCAACTTAAATTTTGGTGAACAGTAAATTACCTTATGAATAGTAATATATCTTTATGAATAGTAATATGAACCCTATGAATATTAATCTCACCCATAAATGTATAAATAAAATTTAGGCACCTTATAAATAAAGTAGAATAGTTTATAAATTATTAATTGAGTATTTATATTTTTGTGAGTGATAAATATTTAATTACAATTATAAATTAATAATTTAATTAATTTTCATTAAATGGGTTCAAAAATAAATATTTTTTATCCTATAATTTTATTATAATTTAATAAGTCCTTAGTAAAACTTTTAGGGTATTATAAAATCAGTTTTGGTTTTAAAATTACATTTCTCGAGTAAATAATGATTTTAATTAAAAATTAAATTTATCATATAGAGAAAATTATTTTGATAAAATGGAGTCCATTTTTGGGATTCTATACGTCAAAAAATTTCTATGGTGAATTTTTGGTATTTTTCTGAAATATTTGAATTTTTAGTTGATAGTGAAATATGGTAATTTACCGTATATATACATTATAGGTTAAATACACTATTCCTTGCATCATGGATGATGTAAGAAACCATTAGTGAAAAATCACATTCAATTATTAATATTATTGGTCATAATAATCAATACTATTGCTTTTCTTGGGAAAAATAATAAAAGAATGAATAAGATATTCAAAAATCACTCATCTCCTCTACTATAAACCCCTCACTCCCTCTTCTCGTCACTCCTCTAAAACCTTTTCCATTGCCAAAATTTCACTCAAAACTCCTCCCAAGATCATCCCCCATGTATATAATTTCTTGGTCTCATAAAAATACTAAAACCTATCTCCTAAAGAGGCTCTCAAAGATGATAACTTCAAGAAGTAAATTCCTCTTTTCATTTATTTTATTTTGAGTTCCTTTTTTTTATTTTTCTTTCCTCATATAATTTCATCCAAATTCAATGATAACTCCATTACCTTAAATTTAATGTAATGTTTTTATAATAATGGAATAATTCATCAGCATCTCTCTTTTCCCCTTCTTTTATACTAGAAATGAAAACACCATCCGAGATGTGTTAATTTATCACATTCAAGGACGACGGGTTTTCAATTTCTATTAACATCTTCAATTATGTTCATGAAATAATTTTATGGTTGAACCAGACTATTATATATGTATTATAACTTATTTAAGGTTTTGGAATCTTTTTTTAGACATGATATTAATTTATATGAGTTCTTTGTGATCAAAAACCACCAATGAACCCAAACAATTATCATTAAAGTTTTACATAATGATTCATCTTCATTCCCAAAAACCAAATGAATTTTATAACCATGTAATATTCAGGATGTTAAAAAATAAAATAAAACTTATATTATGGACAACCATTCTCATCTTACATGTTTATCCATACATGTATATAAGTAAACCGGTCATGAATACGAAGGAAGAAAACACTCCCAAACAATAAAATTGAACCTCTTAAACCCATCAAAATGGCCATGAATGAACATAATAAGGATATAATTAATCAATTAAATAAAAGAAAGGTTCTGGAAATATTAATTAATGAATTTAATTTTGTTATCCAAGACACTAAGATCAAGTGAAAAACACCATCAGACTTAAGGTAAGGGTTTTCTACCCGAACCTCCATTTTCATTTGGGTTACTCTTATTCTCTACATACCTCAATTAAAGTATTATTTATTCATATTTACTTCTTATAAATTATATATTAATGTTATATATATGTGTACCAACCATAACCATATTTTCATTTATGTGGATTTATTTGTTTTAAAAGGATCTTTCAAAAATTCTTCTCGAAATACAATCCCAATTCAAGGGAATTTTTTAAATTCTTACCTATTTTCAAGGGAACTATATAATATGTTTTTAGATATCATTATATTCCTAAAATAACTCTTTTTTATGAAAATACTATCTTTATTCACTTATGGTTTTATTCAAATATGTTTCCAAAATAACTCTTCTTTTCAAAGTAAAAGAGTATTTGTCTCAAAAATTACACGATGATTTTATAAGAGTATCTTAATCTATTTCAACACTCTTGTTGATTCTTATGTATTATTGGGATTAATATTTTATGATATCATCTACCATATTTAATATAATTTTTTATGATTAGTTTTACTGTGGATGATCTATCTTAAAACCATTCACTAATTTACTCTGAATGGTTAGTGTTTATGCATAATGTTCGGGGAAAGTTATTTACATTTCATATGTTAGTTTCAATATGAATGTATATGTTCTTTATGTTTATCCATGTTCATATGAGGAATTCATTGGACTTATTAAGTTATTTTTGGGTCTTGGTATAGCCCATCGATGCATTAGTAGGTCTCATGAGACAAACTATGGTCTTGGCATGAGGTCTTGACAAAATGGTTATTTATGGTCTTTGCACGAGGCCTTGAAGATATAATTATGATGTATATCATTATGCATTCACTCATTATGAAAATAGTAATTGAACGTTCATGTGGTTATTCTACCAGTATAATACCCATTATTATGCTTTATTATGGAATTATTTTTTCACCTCTTATTACTTCCATAATGTGTTCAAGTTTATTTTTAAAGGCATGTGTTTTTAGTTTTCACCATGCCTAATGTTTATGTTTATGATATCTTATGTTGTATTTATAAACCTTATTGATAATTTGAACCCATCCCTCTCTTATGTTTCATTTTACCAGGACATGAAGAGGTATATTATGAATGACATGCAGAAATAACCTAGGAGGTATGGATGTCGTCAAAGGAGTTTCAATATTGTATTTCTTTTCAGGTTGTAATGTGGAACTTATGTATGTATCTGGTTTTCCAAATATAATGAGATATTTGTTCCTTCAGGATATGACTTTCTTGTAATAATGACAATGTAATGAAATAAGGCACCAGATCCAGGAAACTGGTGTGGGGTCCATATAGTTGGTATCAGAGGAAGATTTATAGAAAACTTGGAAACTAGATTTAGGAAATGTAGATTAGGGGGAAAACCCTAAGACAGTCATTGAGGATAAATATACAAGAACATCCTGGAATTTTGGTAAGGATTATATTATGTAGATATTTCTAGAAAATACATATCTGTATGGATACAACAAGTGGATATGGTTCTGGCACAAATGTACATAGGAGTAACAACGCTGATAAGAAGTTTCAGTCTTGACCCGGGGTATCCTGGTATGCAACAACGGGACTTACTACGCACTTGGTTTAACACTCCTAGGAGATATGATTAGGATATTTCACATTTTCTTTACAAGCCATTATGAAGGATTTAAATGCAAAATTTTCCTCAAAGAAATCATGTTTATGATTATGATATTAGCTGTGTAGAGGATTTTAATTTATGCTAAGTATTGTTCTACATTGAGATTATACATTATGATTCATAACCTAATCTAGTGTATGCCATTATTTAGAAATGGCACCTAGTGGAAGGAATGGAAACTGCATGAAAGAACATACTTATTTGGGTATTTCCCTCTGATGAAAGATAATAATGTTGGCCATGGTTCTGCAACTGGTGTTAAGAAACATATAACTATACTAGGATAAATGAATCTGGTTATGAATAACCTTAATCGTATGGAGAATCAGCAAACACAACAGGGAGGAGATATCTTATACCACTTTACGAGACAATATCCTCCATCATTTAATGGGAATAAAAACTCATTCATAGTAGAGTAGTGGATACTTTCATTAGAGAAGATATTTCTTGCTTTGGGATGTATCAAAAGAGAGAAGGTTATAATGGCAGTTTATTATCTATCTAGAGATGTAGACTAGTGGTAGTCGTTAACTCAAAACACAAAGGAGGAGGAAGAAATAGATAAAATGGAATATAGGTATTTTAATGAAATCTTCTTAGAAAAATAATTCCCTCATGAATAGTGAAGGAAAGACAGTTTCTGAATCTGAAGAAAAAAGTAGATGAAAATGTTGAAAAGTATGAAGATAACTTCACATGGTTATCAAGACATGCCTAAGACTACATACATAATCCTAGGAGCAAGATTTATTGATACTTTGATGGTTTAAAACCGTTCCTCCGAAGGTCTCTAGTCTCCCAAGGTTTCTCATCATATAAAGATATAGTATCATGTGATATCAAGATAGAAAAATAATTATCTAAGTCTTAAGATTTTAAGGGAAAGAAATAGAAGAAGAGGGCTACTGAAAACTCTAGAAAAGGAAATAAGAAAATATGGAATAAGGGAATATTTTACCTTCCACCCTATAATAATTGTGGGAAGAGACACCCTAGTACTTGCCTAAAGGGTATGGGTATTTATTACAAGTGTGGAGAAAAAGGCCACCTATCTCAAGATTGTAAGGGGAAGAAATAAGATACCAATTTTCAATTATATAATTTCAAGGAGATGGGAAATTATGAAAATTATTGTCCTTGGAATCAAGGAAATGTTCCCCAAATAAGGTCAAAGGAGCAAGGATAAGCTTATGAGATCAGAACTGCTGATATTGAAGTTCCTAATGATGTGGTGGCAGGTACTTTAATTGTTTCCTCAAACTTATCCAATGCTTTATTTGATTCTAGATCACCTCATTCTTTTATATATTTCTAGTTTTCCAAGAGAATTAGATATATCTAATTTTATTTAATAAGAATGTTTTTAGTCAAAAATATTAAGGGAAGTATCATTGTAACAAATATGTGTCAGACAGTCCTCATTATGGAATATAAATGTGCTTTATTTTCTAATTTTATTATCATAACCATGATTGAATTTGATATAATCATTGGTATGGATTGGATTATGAATCATGTTGTGAAAATATATTATAAGAAGAATGAGGTTACAATTTTTGAGAACGATGTAGAATCCCTTATCTTTAGAGAATAAACTTCACCATCTAATTCTTATCTAGATCCACCCTCAGTAGCTATACTGACTTCAATTCTTGGAGAGGATGAGAACTCAATATCTATGAGTGAGGAAAGAAATGTTCAAATTGAGTATGTACCTATTTTGAAATAATATATTGACATTTTTCCAAATTATTTACCTGGACATCCTCTAGAGTGAGAAGTTGAGTTCTCAATTGATTTGATTCCTGGTTCAAGACCTATATCAAAGACTCATTATATAATGTACATAATGGAATTAGTAGAACTAAAAAACCACTAGATGAATTTAGTGATAAAGGATTTATTCACCCTATTGTATCTCCATGGGGAGGCCCTTTTTATTTCATTAAGAAGAAAGATGGATCTATGAGGTTGTGCATTGACTACATAGATATCAATGATATAACAATAGCGAACAAGTATCTTTTACCCCAAATTGATTATTTATTTGATAAACTTCATAGAGCCTAATATTTCTTGAAGATTGAAATTCGATCTGGATATCATCAGTTGAAAGTGAGGTAGGAAGACATTCCAAAGACAGTTATTGAACTAGGTATGGGCATTACAAGTTTACAGTAATGCCTTTTGGAATAACTAATTGACCTTATGTTTTTAGAGATCTAATGAATAGAGTTTTCAAGGAATATATTGATGACTTTGTGGTGGTATTTATTGATGATATATTGGTATAATCTAAAATCTATGAAGATCATGAAAATCACTTGTGGATTATTTGGAATACTCTTAGAAGAAATAAATTATATGGGAAGTTTAGCAAGTATGAATTTTGGCATCAATAAGTTTCTTTTCATGGCCACATTATGTCTAAGGATGGAATATCTATTGATCCTATGAAGAAAAAGGTCGTTCAGAAATGGATTAATCCATCGAACATAACTGAGGTACATATTTTTAATGGTTTTGCAGATAATTATTGGCGTTTCATTCAATACTTCACTCGTTTAGCCGACCCAATGACCAAGATTACACATAAAGGGGTTATGTTCATATGGACAAAATATTGAGAGGATTGTTTTGAAGAATTGAAGAGGATATTAGTGAATTCTCTGATCCCGACTCTACCATCAGGGAATGGTGGATTTGTGATCAATAACAATGCATCAAAGAAAGGACTTGGTAGTGTCCTTATGAAGAATGATAGATTTATTGCATATGAATCAAGGAAGTTAAAATTTCATGAACAGAACTATCCAACTTAGGATCTTGAGTTAGCCACTGTAATATTTGCTCTGAATTTATGGAGACAATATCTCTATAGTCAAATATGTGAGATATATACTTATTACAAAATCTTTAAATACATCTTTTCACAAAAATAACTCAACATGAGGAAAAGGTGATGGCTTGAGCTGCTCAAGGATTATGATTTTACATAAAAACCCACCCAATAATAGAAAATAAGGTATCTAATGCATTAAGTAGTAAGGATCAGGGAGTTCAAAAAATATGAGAATTGACAAGGATTTTATATACATGGATCTGGTGAGGATGGATATGGGAATCATGAACGAAGGAAAAACATCATTAGTTTTTCAATTGGTTTCCCAACTATATTTGTTATAAAGGATTAAAACTTCTTAGTTTGAGGATGACAACCTTAAAAAGAAAATTAATGCTATGAAAGATAGGAAGTTGGCTGACTTCATGTGTGAAGATGGAATTATGAAATTTGGGAAGAGGATATGTGTTCCCTCTATACCCAAGATGAAAAGGGAGTTTTTGGATGATACCCATAGGTATAATTTATCTATACACCCTAGTAGTACTAAAATGTATAGATATTTGAAGTAATATTTCTAGTGGGACAACATTAAGTGGGAAATTGATGATTATATATCAAGATGTTTAGACTTTCAACATGTGAAGGTTGAAAGACAACATACTAGAGGAGTCATGCAACCTATACCTATTCCTAAAAAGAAATAGGATGACATCACCATGTATTTTGACATTAGATAACCCAAAACTCCAAGAAATAATGATATAATAAGGGTAATTGTAGATCGACCTACCAAATATGTACATTTCCTCGTTATAAGGGAGGATTTTCCACTAGAGATCGTTACAAATCTCTACATCAATGAAGTTTTAAGGCTTAATGGAGCACATATTTCAATAGTGTATGATGAAAATCCCTTATTTACATAAAAATTATAGAAATTGTTTCAAAGATATTTTGATACTAAGTTTCATTTGTGTACTAATTATCACCCTCAAACTAATAGGAAATCAGAAAGGATGATTCAAACGTTAGAAGACATGTTGAGGTCATGCTCACTTGATTTTCAAGGTATGTGGGATCAGTATTTACCTTTGGTGGAGTTTTCCTACAATAATAGTTTCCATTCTAGCATTCAAATGGCACCATGTAAATCATTGTACAGAGATAGATGTCGTACACCAATATGTTTGGATGAATTCGGTAAAAGGAAGCTTGTGGGCCCAAATCTTATGGAGGAAACAACAACAAATGTAAATACTATTCAAACCCATATTAAATAATCTCAAAGTAGGCAAAATATCTATGTTGATAATCGAAGGAAGGATTTGGAATTTCATGTATGAGATCATGTTTTCTTAAAGGTATATACATGGAAGGGTGTTATAAGATTGGGTAAGAAAGGGAAACTGAGCCCTAGGTACATTGGACCTTTTAAATTCCTAAAGATAATTGGAGTTGTTTCATATCATTTGGCTATGCCTCCTATCTAGTCTAAAGTACACAATGTCTTCCATGTATCGTTGTTGAGGACGTACACATGAGATCCAACACATTTCCTCACTTCTGAATGTATAGAATTGGAACCTAACCTATATTACTGTGAAAGAGCCTATCCAGATTCTTGACACTAAAGAACAGGTGTTGAGGAATCAGAAAACTGGACTGGTAAAGATACTTATGAAAAATCATAAAATCGAAGAGGCCACATTGGTGCCTGAGGAGATTATAATGAAGACCTTCCCAAATATTTTTATAAGGTAACATTCTATGAATTTCAAGGAAAAAATTTTTGTGAGGGGAGAATGTAACACCCCAAGGATTTGAAAATAAATTTAATATTGAATGAATGAAACACTAAGTCTCTACAAAACAAAACTTTGTAATATCCTATATAATAAACATAATTTTTCCACTTTTGTGATTTGAATTTTGAAAAATTGATATAAACGGTTGCCTTCAGGGTGATGTTTGGAGTCTGATATAATCAACTTAAATTTTGGTAAATAGCATCTTACCCTTATGAATAGTAATGTACCCTTATGAATAGCAATATGACCCTTATGAATAGTAACCTCACCCATTAATGTATAAATAAAATTTAGGCACCTTATAAATGAACTATAATATTTTATAAATTATTAATTAAGTATTCATATTTTTGTGAGTGATTAATATTTAATTAAAATTTTAAATTAATAATTTAATTATTTTTCATTAAATGGGTTATGAAATTAATATTTTGTGTCCTACGATTTTGTAATAATTTAATAAGGCCTTAGTTAAAATTTTAGGGTATTATAAAATCTATTTTTTTTTAAACTGATTTTTTCGAGTAAATAATGATTTTAGTTAAAAATTAAATTTCTCATATATTGAAAATTATTTTGATAAAATTGATTCCATTTTTAGATTCTACATATCAAAAAATGTATATGGTGATTTTTGTGGATTTTTCTGAAATATTTTATTTTTTTTGTGAATAATGAAATGCTGTAATTTACCGTATATATACATTATAGGTTAAATACACCATTACTTGCATCATGGATGACTTAAGAAACCATTAGTACAAACTCAAATGCACATATTACTATTATTTGTCACAATAATTAATACTATTTCTTTTTCTGAGAAAAATAATAAAACAATAAATAAGATATTCAAAAATCACTCTTCTCCTCCACTATAAACCACCCTCACTCTCTCTTCTATTCACTCCTATAAAACCTTGTTCCTTGTATAAATTATTCTAAAATCTCCATCCAAGCTCCTCACTTTGATATATAATCCCTTGGTCTCATAAAAAGACCAAAACTTCTCCCCTAAAGAGGCTCTCAAGGAAGATAACTTCAAGAGGTAAGTTCCTCTTTTCATTTCTTTTATTTTGAGTTCCTTTATTTTCTTTTTCTTTCCCCACCTAATTTAATCCAAATGTTTTGATAAATCCAGTACATTATATGTAATGGAATTCTGTTATGATAATGTAATAGTTCCTCATCATCTCTCATTTCCCCTTCTTTTATACTAGAAATGAAAACACTATTCGAGTTGTGTTAATTTATCACATTCAAGGACGACGGGTTTTAAATTTCTATTAAAATCTTAAATTATGGTAATGAAACCATTTTTATGGTTTTATAAGACTATAATATATTTATTATAACTTTTTTAAGGTTATAGAATCTTTTTCTACACATGATATTAATTTATATGAGTTCGTTGTGATAAAAAACGGCCAATTAACCCAAAAAATTATCATTAAAGTTTTATATAATGATTCATCTTCACTCCCAATAAACAAATAAATTTTATAACCATGTATTATGTATATTAAAAAATAAAATAAAAATTCTATTCTAGATAGCCATTCTCATATTATTTGTCTCTCCTTACATGTATATAAGTAATCTGGTCATGAATATCAAGGAAGAAAAAGATCCCAAACAATAAAATTGAACCTCTTAGACCCATCAAAAGGGAAATGAATGAACTTAATAATTCAATAATAAATCAATTAAATAAATAATTGGTTCTATAAATATTAATTAATTAATTTAATTAGGTTATCCAGGACACTAAGATCAAGTGAATAACACCATCAGACTTAAGGTAAGGGTTTTCTACCCAAACCTCCATTTTCATTCTGGTTACTCTTATTCTCAACATACCTCAATTAAATTATTATTTATTCATATTTAATCCTCATAAATTCTATGTTAATGTTCTATATATGTGTACCAAACAGAATCCTACTTTCATTTATGGGTAGTTAAATGTTTTAAAAGGATCTTTCAAAAATTCGTCCTTAAATACAATCCCGATTTAAGGGAATTTCTCAAATTATTACATATTTTAAAGGGAACTATATAATCTATTTTTAGCAACCTTTATATTTATAAAATCAATAATTTGTGTTATTAAAATACTATCTTACTTCACATCTAGTTTTATAAAAATATTTTTTCCAAAATAACTCTTCTTTTCAAAGTAAAAAAGTATTTATCTCAAGAATTACTTGATGATTTTATAATAGTATCTTCATTTATTTAAACACTCATGTTGATTATTATGTACTATTGGGATTAATATTTTATGGTATCTTATACTATATTTAATTTAATGGTTTGTGATTTGTTTTACTATGGATGATCTATCTTAAAAATATTAACCAATTTACTCTGAATGGTTAGTGTTTATGCTTAATGTTCGGGGAAAGTTATTTACATTTCATATGTTAGTTTCAATATGAATGTATATGATGTTTATGTTTATTTCCATTCATATTAGGAATTAATTAAACTTATTAAGTGATGGGTGGGGTCGGCTATAGCTCTTCGATGAATCAGCAGGTCTCATAAGACAAACTACGATCTTGGAACAAGGCCTTGATACAATGGATATTTATGGTATTGGCTCGAGGCCTTGACGGTATGGTTTTGATGACTGACATTATACATTCCATCATTGTAAACTAGTAATTGAAATTTCATGTGGTTATTCAAATAATATAATAATTATGATTATAATTTATTATGGAATTATTTATTTAGCTTTTATTCCTGCCATAATATGTTCAAGTTTATTTTTAAAGGCAATTGTTCTTAGTTATTCAACATCCGTAATGTTTATATTTATGTTATCTTCTGTTGTATTTATTACTCTTACTGAGAATTTCAACCCACCAATCTGTTATGTTTAATTTTCCTAGGACATGAAGAGGTATATTATGAATGACATGCATAGATAACCTAGGATTTATGTGTAAGAACTCGGATCTTCTTTTCAGGTATGTTTTTCCTTTTTCTGGAGTTTTTGAGAAAAATGAATTTTCTTGAAATTTTAGAAGTACACACCTTGTACTTTTTGAGTACACGCCGTGTAATCTTCTCCGGCTCGAAGTTGTTTGATGGCCGTGTCCGGGCCACACACACGATGTGTAAGGTTGAGGTGGAGGCCAGTTATTTCGGAGTATGGAAAATTGAAGTACACGCCATGTACTTTCTTTTTTTTCATTAAACGGACCAGGGTCGCGTCTAACCCCCAAATTAGTCTTCTTCTTTAGTTTTCGTCTGTCTGAGAGTGACCGTACGGCTGGATCTCCGAAGGGATCCCGCCTCGCCGTCCATTCTCTGATTTTAGCATGGCCGGTTGCGTTAGAATTGTAGCGGTGATTTCTTCCTTCTGCTTTAGCCTTGTTTCTTGATTCTTCCTCGTTTCCAAGTTATCGTGGGATGAATTTTTTGTGCGTTTTCTCAAATCTACGTCATTCCAAGGGGAATCTGTTGTCATGGTTCACTTATATCGTTCACCTAGGATCGAGGTAGGTGGTTTGTGCCTTTCTGTAGGAAGTTTATGAATATTATGTGCAAATTCTACCAATACCCTTGAATGGGGTATTGTGTGTTTCCTGTTTTTCCCTGCTGTTTCATAGTTTGATTGTTTGCTTTAGTAGAGGTTATTGCTTGTGAGTAGAGTAATTTATTTTGTGCTCGGGTTGCCTTGCCATTCTTGTTTTTCCTGTTGGGCATTTTTTCAGTTCCCATGCCTAGTTGTAGGATAG
Organism: Viscum album; assembly: GCA_963277665.1. NCBI lineage: Eukaryota > Viridiplantae > Streptophyta > Magnoliopsida > Santalales > Viscaceae > Viscum > Viscum album. Next base: position 532,370,218 of record OY728155.1, read on the forward strand.
TGTAACTGTTGTTTTATTATTGTTGTTGAGCCGTAGAATGATATCCAAGTAGTTCTTGAGGTTTACTTGGACTATATACATGTCGTGAGCATGTTTAGTTATACTCAGGACTGTGAGAACCTAGAGTAGTAGACCAAAGGGATAATTGATGGAAGGGATTCTCCGGAGTGTCTTTTAATTACGATGCGAGACCACAAGGGGAATTGATGTTAAGTGCTTCCCCAGAGAGTCTGTAGATCCATGACGTGGGCCACAGGGGGAATTGACATTGAGTGCTTCCCCAAAGATCCTTTAGCACGATACGAGATTATAGGGGGAATTGACGGTTAGTGCTTCCCCAGAGAGTCTTCTTAATTATGTAGCTAAACCAGAGGGGTGAGACTGTGTGTGATTACCAGAGGGTTTCTAGCACTGACTGGTTGAACCATAGGGGTTAGACTTTGAGAGATACCTAGAGGGTTACCTGTTTCTTCTTTTGTTGCTGGCTGTTTACTTGTGTACTTTGTTTGCTAGAACTGTGGATCGTAGCTTCTTGTGCCTTTCTGTTTACTACTTCTTGTTTTATTACTGTCATGTATTCATTGACTGTTAGGCACCAATATTTGGGTGATTTCCTACTGGGATTGTATCTCACGCCCTGTTTGGGCCATCCTTTTGGGCCCAAGCAGACTCTGTTGCTACAGTTATAGACAAGGGAAAGCACCCTTCTACTTCAGGATCTTGATTGCACCAGGAGCTGGGGAGCATGGGACCGAGCCATGGCTCGCGATGCTGAGGAGCTTACATTGTTTCCTTTTTCACTTGGTTTCAGTTTTATTTCAGCACGTTGTTGTGTTTACTGTTTTCCTTAGATACTTATACCTGCTGCATCATCGTTATCATGGTTATATATCTACATTGCTTCCGCTGTTTGGTTTCTGTTGTTATGCATGATGATTACTGCTCCCACTGATTATTGTTGTTTTCCTACCTTGTATACCTTACCGAATGAGTTCATAGTTTCCCCACTGGTTCACCAAGACCCTCACTGCTAGTCGGCGTCCTTTGGCATTCGGGGAAATGCACTTGAGGTCATGTGGCGAACCGGGTGTGGGGCACCAGTGGAGGGGCTCCGGACTCGAGACGTTACAAAGTGGTATCCGAGGCAGGTTCTTTTCTCTTTCCTTACCATTTGGAGACTTTAGTTAGAGATAGGATGGTTTTGGTACTTGTTATTATGCTATGCCCTGGAGTAGCTAACCCGTGTACAGGGAAAATCCATACTGCCTCGTTAATTGTAGTTTTCTAGTTTTGAGATTTTATAGTTGATCTGATTTCACCTAGAGTGATTCACATGACTTGAGTGGTTATTGTTTTGATATTTCGGTTCTATTTCTGTCGAAACCCAATGAGATGAGGGTATTCCATCTCATGCATCATATAGGTACTTGTAAAAATCGCATGTCATGCATTCCTGCCATGCCATTTAGGGTGCATTAGCGATTGCATGCTGTTGTGATAGGCTGTGTGTAGATTATGCATGCTGTTGTGATAGATGCTTGATAGATTTTCTTCTGTTGTGTTAGAAAACTGTTGTTTTGTTTCATGCTAAAATGAATGCCAAATTTTGGCCCTTGAGGTGTTATGGGACCTCCCAAATCGTAATTTGGAATCTTTTACCTTGTTTTTAGTGTTTCTGGAATTCTGCGCAGTTTCTGATCTACTGCCTAGAAAAACCAAGAATACATGGCGTGTACTTTTTGGATACATGCTGTGTAGTTTTCAGGCCGTTTCACTGATCGTGTGAGCAGAACATGGTGTCGTGGGAGTAACTCTGGGAACACGCCGTGTATGATTGGTACACGCCGTGTGAGTTCGGAGCCGTGTACCCAGCCGTGTCACTAATAACGCAGGTCGGGGAAGCTCGGGTAGAACACATCGTGTCCATAAGGAACACACCGTGTAGTCTTGTCGAGGTACCCGACCGTGTCACGAACAACATAGGCTGGCTTTACCTTCCTTTCCACACGCCGTGTTTGTTTGGAACACGCCGTGTAGTCTTGCCCAGGTACCCGGCCGTGTCACAAACAACACGGGATGGTTTCACCTTCGCCTATGCACGCCGTGCTTGTTCAGAACAAGCCGTGTAAGGTCCATCCGTGTAAAAGGCCATGTACTCAACAAAACGGACTGCCGAAGCCTTGTCTAGTGCACACCGTGTTTGTTTCGAACACGCTGTATAGTCTCGGGTTGAGTCGGACCATGTGGGTTAGCCGTGTAAGGAGACTCGGGCAGGAGAATAGTTTCAAGTACATGCCGTGTGTGGGGGTCAACACGCTGTGTAGTTTGAAGTGTACACGACTTGTAGGGCAGGAGTACATGCCCATGTCTGTAGCTTTAGAAGATACGCCCTGTAGTTTTATACACGCCGTGTAGTCTTGTTTTCCAAACATGTGTGTTTTCTTTCCCTGTTCCCATTTTGTACCCTTGTTTTCTCTATCCTTGTTTTCCTAATCGAACATGTGCTTTTTATCTTTCAGAGCTATGCCTCCCAGACGTCCTCTGGTCGTACGTCTGTCATCGGGCAGTGATCAGATGCCAGATATGGATGATCAGGGACTTCCTGTCGATCCCCCAACTGAGCCAGCTTTGGCACCGGTTGTTGTACCAGTTGCAGGCGCTGATGCACAGTTCATAGAAGGTTTCATGAAGATGATGCAGGCCTTCCAGGGAACACCGCCTCCTACCTCATCTATGGAAGACTTGATGTGGGTCTTTCAGCAGCACCATCCTCTCATGTTCTCGGGGGAGGGAGGACCTCAGGCTGCAGAATCATGGCTGGAAGCCATGCTGACTATCTTTGAGCATCTAGAGACGCCTCCAGAGAGGCAGGTCAAGCTCGCCACCTACATTCTCCGAGACTCCGCCAAGAGGTGGTGAGACATGATCTCACAAGTGGGTCAACAGCAGGCTATGACTTAGGAGAAGTTCCAGCATGTGTTCTACGACTACTTCTACCCGAAGACCCTGAGGGCCGATCAAGCCCGGGAGTTTATGAGCTTAGAGTAGGGTACTCTATCTGTCATGGAGTATTCCTCTCATTTCACTGAGCTGCAGAGTTTTACACCCCTTTGGGATGGGAGTGGGGTGTTTTTGGCAAGGAATTTTGAGGATGGACTTAGGTGGTAGATCCGCTCGCAAATGAACATCTTCCAGGTGACTTCCATTACTTCCATTGTCAATCAGGTATTGATTGCAGAGCGCAATCTGAGAGACTCTGGTGCTGCAAGCCAGGGCGGTTCTGCTTCCAGAGTTAGCCATCCTCCGGATTACAGCAAGAAGCGTCGTAGGGAGCCTACACGTGGTGATTCGAGGAAGCGAGACACATCATCAGGAAGCCAGGTGACATGGTATCAGTGTGGCCGGATAGGGCACACGAGGCCACAGTTCTAGAGGGACCCCGTGGAGTGCCGATCTTGTAGCAAGATGGGTCACCTTCAGCGTTTCTACCAAGTTTTCTCACCAGCAGCTGGTGACCGGGGTTCTTCGTTGACTCCTCATTTAGGAGAAGCACCGCCAGTTTCTCACCAGTCAGGGAACTGGGGTTCTTCCAGTCGTTCGAGCCAAGGTGGAGGTCGAGGCTGTGGCGGTCAGCCACCTGTTCCTCAGCATCGGCTGGGCAGTTCAGCTCAGAGTGGTCATCCAGGGGCGCAGGGCCGCGATACAGGCCAGTCTTTCACCATAGAGCAGACTTATTAGGAGCAGGATCCCGACCCTTCTTTCGTTCGAGGTATGATTTTAGTATCCTTAGTTTTATCTTTAGCCCTTTTCGATACTGGTGCTAGGCATATCTTTATATCCGTCGCTGTTGAGGAGAGCCTTGGACTCTGCGTCTTTTCTTCTGCCGACTTGTTGACAGTAGACACACCTTTGGGAATGAGGACATCTAGTGTATGCCATTGTAGAGAGTGCCCTCTCGAGGTTGCAGGATATCGCTTCTTATGGGATATCTATGTCCTAGACATGGCATGCTATGATGTCATCCTTGGCATGGATTGGTTGATTCTCTTTAAGGTAGTCGTTGACTGTTATCTCCGCAGAGTGAGTTTCGTTTCACCAGAGGGTGAATCTTTCCTTCATAGAGGCGAATTGGACGTTCGGGCGAGTCAGGCAGGACTCGAGCATCTTGGGCTAGGAGGGGTGACAACCCAGATTGGTTGTCTTTATCTGGATGATCAGGGGACTCTATATTTGGACTTCCCTCCAGTGGTGGATCGCTTTAGGGACCTCTTCCTAGAAGACTCTTCAGGTTTTCCTCTGGAGCGTGGGGTAGAATTCTCTATAGAGCTCATGCCAGGAGTGGAACCGATGTCCATTCCTCCCTATAGAATGGCCACACCTAAGTTGAAGGAGCTCAAGAAGCAGTTGGAGGAGCTACAGGATAAGGGTTTCATTCGACCCAATACTTTTCCTTGGGGTTCCCCGGTTCTGTTTGCGAAGAAGGCAGACGGTACCCTACAACTTTGTGTGGATTATCGGAAGCTGAACCAATTGACGGTCAAGAACCGATATCCCTTTCTGCAGATTGATGACCTTTTCGATCAGCTTGGAGGATCCCAGGTGTTCTCTAAGATTTACTTGAGGTCCGATTATCATCAGTTGTGCGTTAGACCATCAGACATACCTCTGATAGCCTTCAAGAGCAGGTATGGTCTATACGAGTATACAGTCATGCCGTTCGGTCTCACGAACGCCCCTGCAGTTTTCATGGCACTGATGAACCGAGTGTTCCATCCTTACTTGGACTCCTTCGTCGTGGTCTTCGTGGATGATATCTTGGTGTACTCTCACACTCGACACGACCATGCCACACATCTTGAGATCGTTCTGAGTACAATGAGAGAGCATCGAAATTATGCTAAACTCTCTAAGTGCCACTTCTGGATGGATCAGATTCACTTCTTGGGTCACGTCATCTCAGAGTCAGGAGTATCAGTGAACCCAGAAAAAGTGAGAGCTGTAGTTTCCTGGGAGCAGCTGAAGAACGTATTTGAGCAGCAGAGTTTCCTAGGGCTGGCTGGATTCTAAAGACGCTTCATTCAGGACTTTTCTCGTCTAGAATCACCTTTGACAGGACTGACCATGAAGGGGGTGAAGTTATCATGGTCAGATTCTTGTGAGTCAGCCTTTCAGAAGCAAAGGGGAGGTAGACGTCAGCACCGATACTAGTCTTGCTGGAGCCAGGCAAGAGCTACACTATTTACTGTGATGCTTCAGGTATCGGGCTGGGAGTTATGCTTATGCAGGGAGATGGAGTCATTGTGTACCGATCTCGGCAGTTGAGGCCACATGAGAGGAACTACACTATGCACGATCTAGAGTTGGCAGCTGTTGTTCATGCCTTGCACTGTTGGAGGCACTATCATCTAGGAGAGCACTTTGTGGTCTTAACTGACCACAAGAGTCTCAAGTATATCTTCACTCAGCATGATCTGAATCTTAGGTAGCGCAGGTGGGCCGAGTATCTTTAGTCTTTTGATTTCAAGCTTGCATATACGCCGGGAAAGGGAAACTCCGTGGCAGATGCATTGGGCAGGAGAACTCAGGTTCAGGCAGTTCAGGAGGCCGGTAGTGAGTGGCAGCTGATGGCTTTGTTCTCTGAGATGCATCTGAAGGTGCATGACAGATGGGGACATACTTTCCTATCTTCTGTAGTTGTTACCTCCACGCTACTTGATCAGGTACGGATGAGATAGCAATCAGACTCATAAGTCTTAGTCTTTCGGGAGAGTGTGTCAGGAGAGGACCCTCTTCCTGGATGAACAGTGGACGAGGATGAGATCTGGCATTTCCAAGGATGCGTATGGGTTCTAGCAGACATACATGAGGAGATGATGCGGGATTTCCATTCCTCTGTTTGGGCAGTTCATCCTGGCATCACCAAGATGTATCAGGACCTTTGTCGCCAATACTGGTGGCCATGCATGAAGAAGGATGTTGCTAGTTTCTTCATGAGATGTTCTACGTGTCAGCAGGTGAAAGCAAATCATCAGTGACCAGCAGGGCTTTTACAGCAGTTACCCATTCCAGAGTGGAAGTGGAATGATTTTGCAATGGACTTCGTGACTGGGTTGCCAAGGTCACCTCGGGGAAATGATGTTGTTTGGGTTATCGTCGATAGTCTTAAGAAGGTTTCTCACTTCTTATAGATCAAGGAGACCTTCAGTGTCGATGATCTCAGAAGACTTTACATCAGGGAGATCGTTCGTCTGCATGGAGTTCCACGCTCTATTGTTTCAGACAGAGATGCGCGCTTTACCTCTCGGTTCTGGAAGGGACTTTAGAAGGCCTTGGGTACACAGGTACTTGTGAGTACAACTTATCATTCCCATACTGATGGCCAGTCCGAGCGCACGATCCAGGTGCTTAAGGATATGCTCCGAGCTTGCATCCTAGACTTTGGCGGTTCTTGGGAGAAGCATATTCCTCTGGTGGAGTTTTCCTACAATAATAGTTTCCAGGCGACCATTCAGATGGCACCATACAAGGCTTTGTACGGTAGGCCATGTCGATCACCCTTATGCTGGATGGGGGCAGGAGAGGCAGCTTTTCTAGGACCTCGTCTTGTTCAGGAGACCTCGGAACAGATAGAGATGATTCAGAAGAGGATGACTACGGCACAGTCTCGACAGAAGTCTTATACTGATCAGCGGAGACGACCTCTAGAGTTCGAGGTCGGTGATCAGGTTTTCTTGTGTGTCGCACCGAGGTTGGGACACAAGAGGATTCGGAGACAGGGTATGCTTTCACCGCGGTACGTCGGGCCGTTTGAGGTCTTGGATAGAGTGGGTCCAGTCACCTATCGGTTGCAGCTACCTAAGAGGTATCGGGCCATGCACAACGTCTTCCACGTCTCTCAGCTCCGACGCTACTTTTCAGACCCGTCTCACGTCTTTCAGCCCAAGGAAGTCGAGCTTGAAGCAGATGTATCATTCGAGGAGCATCCTATCTGGATTGTCGATCATAGTACGAAGGTTCTCCGAGGGCGGTCTGTTCCTCTGGTTTGACTACTATGGCAGCATGGACAAGTACATGACGAGACCTGGGAGAGGAAGGTCGATGTACGATCGCAATGTCCAGAGCTGTTCGGGGTTTATTCTTCTCTGACTCGTTAGGGAAATTTGGGGACGAATTTCTTTAAGGGGGGAAGTTTTTAAGAACCCGGATATTCTTTTGAGGTACGTTTTTTCGTTTTTTGGAGTTTTTGAGAAAAATGAATTTTATGGAAATTTCAGAAGTATATGCCGTGTACTTTCTGAGTACATGCCCTATACTCTTCCCCGGCTTGAAGCCGTGTGTTGGCTGTGTCCGGGCCACACACATGGTGTGTAAGGATGAGGTGGAGGCCGGTTATTTCGGAGTACAGAAAATTGAAGTACACGTCGTGTACTCAAGAAGTACATGCCGTGTACTTTATTTTTTTCTTTTAATGGACCGGGGTCGCATCTAACCCCGAGATTCATCTTCTTATTTAGTTTTCGTCCGTCCGAGAGCAACCATACGGCCGGATCTTCGATAGGCTCCCGCCTCGCCGTCCGTTCTCTGATTTGAGCATAGACTATTGTGTTGGAATCACAGCGATGAGTTATTCCTTATACTTTAGCCTTTTTTTCTTGATTCTTCCTCATTTCCAAGTTATCGTGGGATGAAAGTTTTCTATTTTTTCTTAGATCTACGTCATTCCAAGGGTAATCTTTCGTCATGGTTCACTTATATCGATCACCTAGTAACGAGGTAGGTGGTTTGTGCCTTTTCTGTAGGAAGTTGATGAATATTATGTGCAAATTCCACCAATACCCTTGAACGGGGTATTGTGTGTTTCCTATTTTTCCCTACTGCTGCCTACTTTGCTTGTTTGCTTTATTAGAGGTTTTTGCTTGTGAGTAGAGTAATTTATTTTGTGCTCAGGTTGCTTTACCATGCCTGTTTTTCCTGTTGGGTGTTTTTCCAGTTGCCATGCCTAGTTGTAGGATAGTGGAACTGTTGTTTTATTATTGCTGTTGAGCTGTAGAATGATAGCCAAGTAGTTCTTGAGGTTTACTTGGATGATATACACGTGTTGAGCATGTTTAGTTATACTCAGGACTGTGAGAACCTAGAGTAGTATACCAAAGGGATAATTGGTGGAAGGGCTTCTCCAGAGTGTCTTTTAATTACGATGCGAGACCACAGGGGGAATTGATGTTGAGTGCTTCCCTAGAGAGTCTGTAGATCCACGACGTGGGCCACAGGGGGAATTGACGTTGAGTGCTTCCCCAGAGAGCCTTCATCACGATACGAGACTATAGGGGTAATTGATGGTGAGTGCTTCCCCAGAGAGTCTGCTTAATTACATTGTTGAACCAGAGGGGTGAGACTGTGTGTGCTTCCCAAAGGGTTGCTAGCACTGATAGGTTAAACCATAGGGGTTAGACTGTGAGAGCTACCCAGAGGGTTACCTGTTTCTTCTTTTGTTGCTGGCTGTTTACTTGTGTACTTTGTTGGCTAGAACTGTGGATCATAGTTGCTTCTGCCTTTCTATTTACTGCATCTTGTTTTATTATTGCTATGTATTAATTGACTGTTAGGCACAAATCTTTGGGTGATTTCCTACTGGGATTGTATCTCACACCCTGTTTGGGCCATGCTTTTGGTCCCAAGCATACTATGTTGTTGTAGGTATAGATAAGGGCAAGAACCCTTCTACTTCAGGATCTTGATTGCACTAGGAGCTGGGGAGCATGGGACCGAGCCGTGGCTCGCGATGCTGAGGAGCTTACTTTGTTTCCTTTTGCACTTGGTTTCAGTTTTATTTCAGCACGTTGTTGTGTTTACTGTTTTCCTTAGATACTTGTACCTGCTTCATCATCATCATCATGGTTATATATCTACATTGCTTCTGCTGTTTGGTTTCTTCTGTTATGCATGTTGTTTACTGCTTCCGCTTTTTATTGTTGTTTTCTTACCTTGTATACCTTACCGAATAAGGGCATAGTTTCCCCACCGATTCACCAAGGCCCTCGCTGCTAGTCGGCAGCCTCTGGAATTCGGGGAAACGTGCTTGAGGTCATGTGGTGAACCGGGTGCGGGGCACCAGTGGAGGGGCTCCGGACTCGGGATGTTACATTATGGATGTTGTCAAAGAAGATTATATATTGTATTTCGTTTCAAGTTTTAATTTTGAACTTATGTATGTATCTTTACTTTCCAAATTTACTAAACTATTCATTCCTTTAGGATATGAATTTCTTGTAATCATGCTAATGTAATGAAGTAAGGAACTGGATTCGAGAAACCAGGGTTGAGTCCTTACATTTTCAGTCATGCTGCCCATTTAAATAATTTTTTTTTTCTAAATTCCAAAATCATGTAGAAATTGATCATGATAAAAATTACTGTTCAGGTGGGCACCAGATTTCTATTTGGTGAATGGGTTTGGTAAAATTTCTTCTAATGACTACCTTTGGGTATGCTGAAATATATTTACATACATATGATCTTCAAAAATTATACCCGAAAAGTTGATTTTGATCTGTATTAAAAACTTCAGATGACTGTAACCTAACCATCCAGTGTCAGATTGAAATTCTATTTATGGTGTTAAGACTGGTATGAAACCCTTTTCTATATTTGATGCAAATTTACTTTTTTCATGGATCAAAATTTTCATACGTCTTTATAATGCCAATTGAAGGTACAGAGGTGTGAAACAGAAACATATGAGCCAAGGATTTAAAATTATCTCTAGTGATTGATGTAAAACAGAGAATCGTAACCTCGATAAAGGCCTGTGGATCTTCAAATGAGGAGTTTTTATCACAAAAAATAAAAAAATACCACTTATGATCTCAATCTAGGCACGAAATCCACTCGTCTCTAGTGATCGATGCTCACAAGATCCTAAGACAAATCCTTATAGATCATCCAAACATGCTTTAAAAGTGTATGGGAGAATCAATCATTGAATTATGGGTTCTAGAACAAATAATCAAGGATACCTTCAATGTTGTGATGATCACCACATCGATGATCCATCGGTCAATGATGTTGAGATTTGATTGAAGCTAGAATCATCTAATTCTCTCTTTAGGAAGTGGGAGAGGGGAGGGAGACTTTCACCTATTGTGTAGTGAATAGTTACCTAAATGATAGCCTCACCTCATTTGTATAGAGAGATGTAAAAACACCTAGATATGTATTAATTTACACCACATATTAATTGTACACAAAATAATCTATAAATGATATTTTCTATCTACTTTACCGAGTTATAAATATAATTTATATTTATATCACTTACTGTTAATATATTAAAATATATTACTTAAGAAAAGAGAGACATTAACTCGAGTATACATTCCAAAAAATATTAAACAAACCTAGAATATTAAAATAGCAATCATTCATATAATATTTTACTTGCATATAATTTAATTGGTGTAAATAATTTTAATAAATAAATTTAATGGAAATTATTCTAAACTCAAAAAATATGAATTTATTTATTCCTTGGTGATCATATATACTTAGACATATGCTAGACACCATGGTAGGGCCCACTATGTACTAAAATCTTATTCATTAAAATAGGGAATAATTATTAATACGCTTAGTATGCGACCATCTAGGACCATATCTCAATAGCATTGAATACTATTCATAGATTTGAAGTAGATTTTAATAACCCATTAAGGTCTTTAAAGAGTTGAGTAATAGCCATATCAACAACAACCTTCTTATAAACACATGCCATGAAATATAATATATTTATCTCATGATATATCATAAATTAGGATGCACACTTTGTGTCATCATCCTTTCTTAATTTAAAATTCATTGATCAAACTGGATGAACATACCTTCTTATACCATGACCATGGATTTAGAAAAGGTACTACCATCCTGATCAATTGGGACCGAGATATCTTTTCCTTTCTAAAGTGACAAATTCTATCTTGATTATTCAATCAATGTCATACCACTAATGATGCAACCAACACAAGATGCCTTATAATGAATTCAATGATATAGTTTTTCCTTGCATTAATGTACATGATCAAATAGTATACAATGATAGTAATCTCAAGTCTGGAGACCACTACACATGTTCACAGATAGGAATTACTAATTACACCTAAAATATGTGGTGTTTCTATTGGCGGTTCATTCCTCATGATCTCTTCTACTAAATATCACTAAGTATAAACTTCATGAGAAGAAGTATCAATACTTATGATCCCAAAAAATTGATAGTCACACATCATCAATGTCTTCTTCATGTATCTGGACCATAGGACATATGTTTAACAATAATGTCATAGTATCTTGAGGTTCTCATTATAGGTTGGGAACTTCTATACCCTTTTGATGTGATATATAATTTATGGACATCAAAATTTAAATAGTTGATGTAGAAATATAAACACTATTATAGTAAGAAATTATCCTTAATATCTAACTATATACATGACATGGTAATCTAAAATTAATTTATATGTTGGGTCTAGGGAACCCACTATTACAATAATATAATTATTACTATATATAATTATTTTAATAAATTTTATATAATATTTTTTAATTAATATAGAAGGAAAATAAGGTGCACATGTGGTCCCAATGTTGATATGTCAAATGGGTCTAGAGGTAGGGGTAATGGACCTTATTAAAATTAAAATAGATTTAAAACCAGTGTTCCAAATCAGTTTAGCATCCATGTGACACCCTCATGTCACTGTTGTTTCTTATTTTATATCATTTTGTTTTATATTTGGATAATTTAAAATTCTGAGAAGAATCGACATGAAACATGAAAATATAAAAAATTTCCTATTGTGTATGGTTTACATACTCGGGGTTAGGGGAAACCATGTGGCCACCCTTACACAATGATATTTTCATATCTTTTTGTTTAGTTTAGTGTTGGTCTACATGGTTAGTGGATGTTTCAGGCCAAGCTGTGGGAAGCATAGTGTAAATCGTATGGTACCTTTGGTGTGTATGAGTACCGACGCATGACTTATGCAAGGTTAGAGGAATCCACATGAAAATAACATTAAAAGTCTATAGTTTTTCATGGTTGGAATATTATTTTGAAATTATGTTCTCAAACTATATGATATTATTTTTCTTAGGTAGTTCCATCTGCATAGTTAGTGCACAATTAGACAAATTGTGTGGAAAAAGCATATATTCTACTTAATTTTCCTTAAAATTATGAAATGAAAATTTCCCCTTATATTTTAATGGTTCCCCCTATTCCTATCCTCTTTATTGACCAAACTAATGGGTGAATGGGGAAATCCTACCTCTTATTCTCTTTCGAATTTGTAGCGTCTTCCCTCGATTTCAAGTGGGTTCCTTGGTATTTTCTCCTTCATTCATCTTCCCCTCTCTTATCATTTCCCTCTCCTTCAGTTTTTCTTTTTTTTATAAACCCTAACCATTTTTTGAATTGGGATTAGGGTTCAATATGGTTCTAATGAAAGGTATTCAAATGTTATGTGGTTTTGAGTGTAACGCCCCGACCCCAATTACCCAGAGTCGGTGCGTTATTACATAACATTGGCATGATCACAAGAAAGATCAAATCTCGAAAGACCGATTGGTTCAGTAGCCTTGGAAACACTAGATATATTCATAAGTTTTACATTACATCATAAAATGAAAAACTAATACAACAACATAATGTTTCCACAATCCACACTATTATCCCCTCATAATATCCCTGCAGGTCATTCATAACTTACTTCTTCACATCCTGGGAAAAATAAAACATAGAAAAGGGGTGAGCTCAAATGCCCAGTAAGGATAACAATATAGCGGAACATTCAAAATAAGCATAAACATTTAAGGCAATGCATTACTAAAACAAAAGCCTTTTAAACTTGAACTTCAACATAGTATGGCAAAAGTAAAATGAAATAATGCCATTTACTTATTCACATGGATATTCTACTAATCGAATAATCACATGCAAAAATCAAAACCACTTTCATAATGTTGGAATGCATAATGCTAAACTTTAATTTCTTTTCAAGGCCTCGTCCCAAGACCTTGGGGCTAACTGTAACCGGAACCCAACCCTGAGTGCCTCTAATAACCGGATACCAACCCGGAGTGCCTCTAATAACCAGACACCAACCCGGAGTACCTCTAATAACCGGAGACCAAACCGAAGGGCTTACTTTTACCAGTCCCTAACCTGGAGGGCTTACTTTTACCAGTCCCCAACCTGGAGGGCTTACTTTAACCAGTCCCCAACCTGGAGGGCTTACTTTTACCAGTCCCCAACCTGGAACATACTTGTCCAACACATTCTTATGAAGTAAAGGTTGAAATATAACATAAACATTCTTATTGGAACTAGCATACGAAATGTAAATAATTTCACCATAAACTATGAATGGTATAAAAATAGCACATCCACAGTCAAACATATCACAAAACCTTCAATACAATATAGAAGTTTTGTATCATAATAAATCAACTTCAAATAGTCTTAAAATCCATCAAAGGATGTTGACATAGATGAAATCAATATTCTTTTTAAAGAAATATCTCCTTTTAATTTGAAATCATTTAAGATCCATATAAAATAAAACATTTTATTTGAAAATATTCTTATAAGCTTGTAAGGGAAGCTTTGACGATTTTATAACGGCGGAAAATAACCGCACCCGCCGTATAAGTAAAAAAAACATTCTTATCTTAATTCTGTCGAAAAGGTTAAAAAGCACCTTGTTTGGAAAACGACGGAAAGATTCCCTTATAAACCTCTTATAAAAAGTCAAACAAGGGTATAAATGACTTTAACCCATATTCTTTTAAATATTAATAATGTTTTTAAATACATTTTGAAGAAACATGGATGTGGATGATAATGAGATCCCAGTAGATTATTACGTATAAACAACCTCGGATAATGAAGAGATTGTGAAATAACCCTTACCAATTTGGTAACTTATGAAACATAAAACCCATGAAAGAGGTATCATACAATGAATATGTAAATACACATAAATTAAAGTGTATTACACAAAGAATATAATTATGGGCAGTACATACACCACACAAAAGGTAATGGTGGCAATATGGCATGAATCTCATAGGAATAAGGAGTGAGATGAAAACCCCTTACCATGTTAATCAACTGAGTCGTATGGACAAAAGTTAGTAACCACCAAATGATTTATAGAATAACATGAATATAGAGAGAATCATGATAATATATATCAAATGGCAGTACACAATACACCACTTTCAATAATTTAGTGGCAAACAATGGGAATCTCACGGAATTGAAAGTGAGATAAGAAAATCCCTTACCTTGTACTTTTCCTTGGTTGGGGTAGGTTAACCTCCTGTATAATGGTGAAATAATTGTTATTAAATTATACAATAATCATATATATTAATATGATATCATATATGATCTTTTAATATTGATTTGATAATAATATCTTAGTATTATCGTTGTTTCGGGTGTTAACTTACTTATTTTATTTTATATGTTTTCTTACATAAGCCATGTTTGTAATGGATAGGTTGTATATTATTCATATCCAGAATGATATCAAGTCCTTAAACATCATTTTTAAATCATCAGATGATAATTATACTTGAATGGATACGATGGAGAATGAATCTTATCGCGTTCGTGGAGACGATAGTCCGTACGTACGCACGAGCGACAATATCATTATTTTGATATTAAAATAATATATAATTGGATAGTATATCATATATATAGAATCATTATCATGTTATATTTATTATTTACATGAGTTGCACATCATTATTATACCCATCCAAATAATAATATATTGAATAACAATTACACCACGACGTGGAGACGGTAAGCCGTACGTACGCACGTATGGTGACATGTTATTCAAAGGGTGGATAGAATACTGAATATGGTTCTACCATATTTATAATAACATCATAGTATATGTGAGATACTGGAGTTATTATTTTAGAATGGTAAGAACAAAGAAAGAAGAAGTGGAAGAAGAAAGGAACTTGAAAAGGGGTGGTGAAAACATTACCTCTTCTTCGGATTCTTCCTTTTGATTTGATCAAAAGGGCTCCTTAGGTTGGCTTTATGATCAAACTAAGGCCTCTAGGTTGTATTGAGGGAAGTTGGGAGAGTATGTGGGAAGATTTTGGCCGATCCAAGTGGCTTGAGAGGTGTGAGGAATGAGTAGAAGTGGTCTCCTTTTATAAGGGAGAGGAGGGGCTCTTTAGGAAAGAGTGAAAGTATTACTTTATAATATAATTAAATTCGGTTTGTAATGGTCCAAAAATAATTGAGGTCGAAGATAAGATGACTCATATTCTAAATAACATCAACCAATAAGAATTGGACAGGTTTTAGATAATATTTTAATCATTATAATCTTATTTATTTAAATGATTTATTAATGAGGTAAACATTGCATCATTATTGTGTCATTAATAATTTAAATTATTTGATGTCTAAAAATTATAAATAAAATATCATTATGTAGGAAATATTTTTCTCTTTCTAATGAATATTTATAATAGAAAATCCAACATGTATAACCCTATGTAAAAATTGTTCTTCTAAAAGATGTAAGCTTATGCCATTTTTATTTTTATTTTAACTTTATTAATATAATGTGTCCCTACCACACACAAGTGGCTCCAAGGGGTCCCCAAATCGACCCAAGGATGCCCATGGTCGGGTATGTGTCCACCAATAAGGTTAGGACACGTTTTAGGGTAATTTTTTATTATTATAATATTATTTTTTAACCCTTATTTACCGGATTTACCCTTAACCATGGGAAATAAAATATTTACCACAGTAATTATTCAAAATGTCTAAAAATAAAAGTTAACTATTTAAACAATTTGGACATCCTGATTCCAAATGTGGAATCCATTTTTCTAAATTCAAAACACAGAAGTGGCAGAAATTAATTTAAAATTAATTCCCGCTGTCAAAACAAAAAGCGTGTTTTTAAGAGGTAATAACTATCAAAAGATTGACACTTGTTTATGTTCGGTTTAATTGTAAAATTATGTCCAATGACCAACATTATATTAAATGGTAAAAATATATTCTAAATATACTTTAAAACTACTAAAATTCATAATTTATCACTATTAATTATTTTGATTAAAAAAGTTGTTTTTAATTAAAATTTAGTAATTTTCACTATTCATCAAAATATGAAAGTTATCCGAAAAGTACCAAAATTTCACCTTAGGCTAAATTAGATATTCCGAATCCAAAAATGAAGTCCATTTTGAAATATAAAATATATATGATTTAAAAAAGTAGGTATTACTATTCATAACGGCTAGTTTGATTGGTTGTGGCGTGTGTTAGAACTCGAGGTTGCGTACAACACACGCTATCACATTATTCTAAGGGAAACGTATCGTAGAAGCTTGGGGTGTTACATTCTCCCCTCCTTCAAATAATTGCATCCTCGCAATTTCTATGGTATTAATGCATAAAAAGACTCGGGTGGTTCTTCATCATAAGTTCCTCAGGTTCCCACGTTGCCTCTTCCATCTTATGATTTCTCCACAAAACTTTTACCAGACGCGTCATCCGGTTTCTCAGTACTTGTTCTCTTGTATCAAGAATCCTGACAGGCTCTTCACAATAAGACAGATCGGGTTCCAGTTCTAATTCCTCATAGGTGAGTACATGCGTTGGGTCAGGCATGTATTTTCTCAACAGAGATACGTGGAACACATCGTGAACTTTAGAGAGACTTGGCGGCATTGCCAATCGGTAAGCTACAGCCCCAATTCGTTCTAGAATTTCGAAAGGTCCGATGTACCTGGGACTCAATTTACCTTTCTTACCAAAACGTATGACTCCCTTCCACGGAGATACCTTCAGGAAAACATGATCACCGACTTGAAATTCCAAATCCTTCCTTCGATTATCGGCATAGCTCTTCTGCCTACTTTGAGCTGCTTTGATGTGATTTTGGATTACCTTCACCTTTTCCACCATTTCCTCCACCAGTTCTGGGCCTACAAGTTTTCTTTCACCAACGTCATCCCAACAGGTTGGTGTACGACATCTCTTTCCGTATAACGCTTCATATGGTGCCATCTGAATACTCGAATGAAAGCTATTGTTATAGGAAAATTCTACCAGTGGTAAATATTGATCCCACATACCCTGAAAGTCAAGTGAGCAAGATCTCAACATGTCTTCTAGGGTTTGAATAGTCCGTTCTGATTTTCCATCTGTCTGAGGGTGGTAAGCAGTGCTCAAATGAAGTTCAGTATCCAGAGATTTCTGAAGACTTTTCCAAAATCTTGAAGTAAAACGGGGATCACGATCAGAAACAATCGATAAGGGTACTCCATGAAGTCTCACAACTTCATTAATATATAGTCTTGCTAGACGTTCCAGGGGTAGATCTTCTCTTATAGCAAGAAAATGTGCTGACTTGGTAAGACGATCAACAATAACCCATATTGCATCATTCCTTCTAGGAGTCTTTGGTAGCCCCATGACAAAGTCCATCGTAATATTGTCCCATTTCCACTCTGGTATGGGAAGAGGTTGCATGACTCCTCCAGGCTGTTGCCTTCTAGCTTTCACTTGTTGACAAACCATACATCTTGACACAAAATCAGCAATCTCTCTCTTCATGTTGTCCCACCAAAAATGTTCCTTCAAATCTCTATACATTTTGGTGCTCCCAGGGTGTATAGAGAAATTTGAACTATGAGCATCATCCAGCAATTCCCTTTTTAGATCAGGTAAATCGGGAACACAAAGTCTCTTCCCGAATTTCAAAATCCCATCTTCATACACAAAGTCTCTCAATCTCCCATCATTCACAGCTTTAATCTTCTTCTGAAATTCTTCATCATCGGTCTGAGAACTCTTAATCCTTTCTAGTAAAGATGGTTTGGCAAACATTTGAAAAAGCATTGATGTTTCACCTTCCCTGGTTATTCACATGTCCATCTTCACTAGATCCATGAAAATTGGATCCCTTTCAATTCTCATCATGTTCAAAACACCATGGTCTTTTCTGCTCAAAGCATCTGCCACCTTGTTTGCTTTCCCCGGGTGGTAGTGTATCGTGCAATCATAATCCTTGAGTAATTCAAGCCATCTCCTTTGCCTCATGTTGAGTTCTTTTTGTGAGAAAATATACTTCAAACTCTTGTGATCAATATAAATCTCACATTTTTCACCATAGAGATAGTGTCTCCATATCTTCAAAGCAAAGATCACAGCTGCTAACTCGAGATCATGAGTAGGATAGTTTTGTTCATGAATTTTCAACTGTCGTGATGCATAGGCAATAACTCTATCATTCTGCATAAGGACACAACCAAGTCCTTTCTTTGATGCATCACTATAAATAACGAACCCATCATTCCCCGATGGTAGAGTCAATATAGGAGCATTGACTAATCTTTTCTTCAGTTCTTAAAAACATTCTTCACACTCTTTTTTCCAAACAAATTTAACCCCTTTACGTGTGAGCTTCGTTAATGGGTTATCCAATCGGGCAAAATTCTGGACGAAATGTCGATAATAGCCTGCCAAACCAATAAAACTGCGTACCTCAGTTATACTCGTAGGTGCTGGCCATTCTTGGATTGCCTTGGTCTTAGAAGGATCAACAGAGATTCCATCTTTAGAGACAATATGGCCAAGAAAAGAAATCTCCTGAAGCCAGAATTCACACTTGCTAAACTTCCCATATAATTCATGCCTCCTCAGAGTCTTCAAGATAATGCGCAAGTGATTTTCATGATCTTCGTAGGTTTTGGAGTATACCAAGATATCATCAATAAATACCACCAAAAATTCATCGAGATACTCCTTGAAAACTCTATTCATCAGATCCATGAATACAGAGGGTGCATTAGTCAATCCAAACGGCATTACAGTAAACTCGTAATGCCCGTACCTGGTTCGAAATGCTGTCTTCGGAATGTCTTCCTTCTTTACACACAACTGATGGTATCCAGATCGAAGTTCAATCTTTGAAAAGTATTGAGCTCCATGTAGTTGGTCAAATAAATCATCAATACGAGGTAGGGGATACTTGTTCTTTATCGTTATAGCATTGATCTCCCTGTAGTCGATACATAACCTCATAGATCCATCTTTCTTTTTAACAAAAAGAACAGGGGCTCCCCATGGAGAAACACTAGGGCGAATAAATCCCTTATTACTCAATTCCTCTAGTTGTTTCTTTAGTTCGACTAACTATACAGTGGCCATTCTATAAGGGGTCTTCGATATAGGCCTTGATCCAGGAATCAAATCAATGGAAAACTCAACTTCTCGTTCTGGAGGATGTCCAGGTAAATCTTCCGGAAATACATCTACAAATTCTTTCACAACAGGTACATCCTCTATTTGAACATTCCTTTCCTCACCGACAGTTATTTCATTCTCTTCCTCCCCAATAATTGAATTAAGTTGAGCTACTGGGGGTGGATCTAAATAAGAATTAGGTGGTGACGATTCTGCTCTAAAGATAAGGTGTTCCTTATCATTATCATCAAGAATCGTAACCTCTTTCTTCTTACAATAAATCTTCGCATCATAGTCCGAAAGCCAGTCCATACCGAGGATTATATCAAACTCAATCATAGGTATGACGATGAGATCAGCAGATAAAGAAAATTTATGTGCTCTAATGGGGACTGATTCACAAAACTTTGTTGCAATGATACTTCCCTTAGGAGTTTTAACTGACAACTCCCTTATTAAATCAAATTGGAAATATCTAATTTTCTTAGCAAACTGGGAAGATATGAAACAATGCGATGATCCAGAGTCAAATAATGCATTTGCTAAACTTGAGGAAACCATTAAATTACCTGCCACCACGTATTTTGGAGCTTCTACCACTGCAGTAGTGATAGCATAAGCCTGGCCTTGATCCCTTGGCCTTTTCTGAGGTAAGTTCTCCTGACGCTTAGGACATGCATTTGCATAATGCCCCATCTCCCTGCAATTGTAGCACTGAACGTTGGTAGATTCCTTCTTCCCCTTGCAATCATGAGCTTGGTGGCCTTTTTCACCACACTTGTAACAGAATCCCATTCCCTTCAAGCAAGTACCAGGATGTTTCTTCCCGCATTTACCACAAGATGGATATTCAACCTTTCCCTTCTTCCCCTTATTTCCATTCCCAGATTGATCAGCAGGTCTCTTCTTCTCTTGCTTCGCTTTAAAGTCATAAGACTTAGAGAATTCCTTTTCGGTCTTGATAGCACATGAGACAATGTCTTCGTACGATGAAAAGTATTGTGAGACTAACGCTCGACGGAGAAATGGTTTTAACCCATCAAAGAAACGATCAATCTTACTTCTTGGGTTGCGAATATAATCTCCAGCATACCTTGCTAACCTTGTAAAGTTAGCCTCATTCTTTGCGACATTCTCATCCTCCTTCTGTCTCAGACTTAGAAATTGCCTTTCCATATCTGCTCGATGGTCGCGAGGGAAGTATTTTTCTAAAAACAGATCTTTGAACTCCCTCCATTCCATATTTGATACTTCATCATCTTCCTTCATGTTTTGAATCAATGACCACCATTGATCAGCATCTCCAGTGAGGCGGTAAACTGCCATGATAACTTTTTCCCTTTCACTGCTCCCCAAAGCCTGAAATATTTTCTCTAGGGAATTTATCCATTGCTCAGCTACTAAGGGATTGGTACTCCCATTGAACGTTGGTGTTTGTTTCCTCATGAATCGATCTAACATTGATCCTCCATGCTGCGGATCAGGGTGCTCCATACGGGTAAGGTTATTATTCATAACCAGAGTAAGTTGTCCCAGTATGGTGATTAGCTGATCGGCACCAGTTGCATCACCAGCCCCACTATAATTATCTTGAGTAGGAGGGCAATCCCTACATGGAGTGTGCGCATTGATATGGTTTCCATTTCTTCCACTAGGCGCCATTTCTAAACAATGGCATAAACTAGATCAGTTTATGAATCAAAATACATAATCCCATACTTATAAAACACTTAACATAAATTGAACTATTTATGGATATAATCCATAATCATAAAAATGTCTCCTTTGAGGATGTATATACTCATAAACCCTTCATAATGGTTTATAAATAAAATGAGAATTATCCTAAGCATATCCCCCGGGAGTGTCGTAACCAAGAGTGCAGCAAGGCCCGTTGTCGTGCACCAGTTCCCGTTCGAGTCTAGCTCAAAGCAGTGTTTTTGAGTTTTACCCCTAGGTACATCTGTGCCAGAGCCGCCTCTACCTGCTCGTATCCAGACAGAGATGTATTGCTCGGAAAACTCACAAAATCTCTACAATATCAAAATTCTAGGAAGTTCTTCTATACTAATCTTCAAAGTTCATCTTAGGTCTGCCTGATCTAATCAGAGTTTATCTAAATCTAGCTTCCAAGGTTTGTACTAAACTTCCTCTGATACCAACTGTAACGCCCCGACCCCAGTTACCCAGAGTCGGTGCGTTATTACATAACATTGGCATGATCACAAGAAAGATCAAATCTCGAAAGACCGATTGGTTTAGTAGCCTTGGAAACACTAGATATATTCATAAGTTTTACATTACATCATAAAATGAAAAACTAATACAACAACATAATGTTTCCACAATCCACACTATTATCCCCTCATAATATCCCTGCAGGTCATTCATAACTTACTTCTTCACATCCTGGGAAAAATAAAACATAGAAAAGGGGTGAGCTCAAATTCCCAGTAAGGATAACAATATAGCGGAACATTCAAAATAAGCATAAACATTTAAGGCAATGCATTAACAAAAAAAAATCCTTTTAAACTTGAACTTCAACATAGTATGACAAAAGTAAAATGAAATAATGCCATTTACTTATTCAGATGGATATTCTACTAATCAAATAATCACATGCAAAAATCAAAACCACTTTCATAATGTTGGAATGCATAATGCTAAACTTTAATTTCTTTTCAAGGCCTCGTCCCAAGACCTTGGGGCTAACTGTAACCGGAACCCAACCCGGAGTGCCTCTAATAACCGGACACCAACCCGGAGTGCCTCTAATAACCGGACACCAACCCGGAGTACCTCTAATAACCGGAGACCAAACCGGAGGGCTTACTTTTACCAGTCCCTAACCTGGAGGGCTTACTTTTACCAGTCCCCAACCTGGAGGGCTTACTTTAACCAGTCCCCAACCTGGAGGGCTTACTTTTACCAGTCCCCAACCTGGAACATACTTGTCCAACATATTCATATGAAGTAAAGGTTGAAATATAACATAAACATTCTTATTGGAACTAGCATACGAAATGTAAATAATTTCACCATAAACTATGAATGGTATAAAAATAGCACATCCACAGTCAAACATATCACAAAACCTTCAATACAATATAGAAGTTTTGTATCATAATAAATCAACTTCAAATAGTCTTAAAATCCATCAATGGATGTTGACATAGATGAAATCAATATTCTTTTTAAAGAAATATCTCCTTTTAATTTGAAATCATTTAAGATCCATATAAAATAAAAAATTTTCTTTGAAAATATTCTTATAAGCTTGTAAGGTAAGCTTTGAAGATTTTATAACGGTGGAAAATAACCGCACCCGCCGTATAAGTAAAAAAAACATTCTTATCTTAATTCTGTCGAAAAGGTTAAAAAGCACCTTGTTTGGAAAACGACGGAAAGATTCCATTATAAACCACTTATAAAAAGTCAAAAAAGGGTATAAATTACTTTAACCCATATTCTTTTAAATATTAAAAATGTTTTGAAATACATTTTGAAGAAACATGGATGTGGATGATAACGAGATCCCAGTAGATTATTACGTATAAACAACCTCGGATAATGAAGAGATTGTGAAATAACCCTTACCAATTTGGTAACTTATGAAACATACAACCCATGAAAGAGGTATCATACAATGAATATGTAAATACACATAAATTAAAGTGTATTACACAAAGAATATAATTATGGGCAGTACATACACCACACAAAAGGTAATGGTGGCAATATGGCATGAATCTCACGAGAATAAGGAGTGAGATGAAAACCCCTTACCATGTTAATCAACTGAGTCGTATGGAAAAAAGTTAGTAACCAACAAATGATTTACAGAATAACATGAATATAGAGAGAATCATGATAATATATATCAAATGGCAGTACACAATACACCACTTTCAATAATTTAGTGGCAAACAATGGGAATCTCACGGAATTGAAAGTGAGATAAGAAAATCCCTTACCTTGTACTTTTCCTTGGTTGGGGTAGGTTAACCTCCTGTATAATGGTGAAATAATTGTTATTAAATTATAAAATAATCATATATATTAATATGATATCATATATGATCTTTTAATATTGATTTTATAATAATATCTTAGTATTATCGTTGTTTCGGGTGTTAACTTACTTGTTTTATTTTATATGTTTTGTTACATAAGCCATGTTTGTAATGGATAGGTTGTATATTATTCATATCCAGAATGATATCAAGTCCTTAAACATCATTTTTAAATCATCAGATGATAATTATACTTGAATGGATACGATGGAGAATGAATCTTATCGCGTTCGTGGAGACGGTAGTCCGTACGTACGCACGAGCGACAATATCATTATTTTGATATTAAAATAATATATAATTGGATAGTATATCATATATACAGAATCATTATCATGTTATATTTATTATTTACATGAGTTGCACATCATTATTATACCCATCCAAATAATAATATATTGAATAACAATTACACCACGACGTGGAGACGGTAAGCCGTACGTACGCACGTATGGTGACATGTTGTTCAAAGGGTGGATAGAATACTGAATATGGTTCTACCATATTTATAATAACATCACAGTATATGTGAGATACTGGAGTTATTATTTTAGAATGGTAAGAACAAAGAAAGAAGAAGTGGAAGAAGAAAGGAACTTGAAAAGGGGTGGTGAAAACATTACCTCTTCTTCAGGTTCTTCCTTTTGATTTGATCAAAAGGGCTCCTTATGTTGGCTTTCTGATCAAACTAAGGCCTCTAGGTTGTAGTGAGGGAAGTTGGGAGAGTATGTGGGCAGAGGTTTTCCGAGCCAAGTGGCTTGAGAGGTGTGAGGAATGAGTAGAAGTGGTCTCCTTTTATAAGGGAGAGGAGGGGCTCTTTAGGAAAGAGTGAAAGTATTACTTTATAATATAATTAAATTCGGTTTGTAATGGTCCAAAAATAATTGAGGTCGAAGATAAGATGACTCATATTCTAAATAACACCAACCAATAAGAATTGGACAGGTTTTAGATAATATTTTAATCATTATAATCTTATTTATTTAAATGATTTATTAATGAGGTAAACATTCCATCATTATTGTGTCATTAATAATTTAAATTATTTGATGTCTAAAAATTATAAATAAAATATCATTATGTAGGAAATCTTTTTAGCTTTCTAATGAATATTTATAATCGAAAATCCAACATGTATAACCCTATGTAAAAATTGTTCTTCTAAAAGATGTAAGCTTATGCCATTTTTATTTTTATTTTAACTTTATTAATATAATGTGTCCCTACCACACACAAGTGGCTCAAAGGGGTCCCCAAATCGACCCAAGGATGCCCATGGTCGGGTATGTGTCCACCAATAAGGTTAGGACACGTTTTAGGGTAATTTTGTATTATTATAATATTATTTTTTAACCCTTATTTACCGGATTTACCCTTAACCATGGTAAATAAAATATTTACCACAGTAATTATTCAGAATGTCTAAAAATAAAAGTTACCTATTTACACAATTTGGAAATCCTGATTCCAAATGTGGAATCCATTTTTCTAAATTCAAAACACAGAAGTGGCAGAAATTAATTTAAAATTAATTCCCGCTATCAAAACAAAAAGCGTGTTTTTAAGAGGTAATAACTATCAAAAGATTGACACTTGTTTATGTTCGGTTTAATTGTAAAATTATATCCAATGACCAAAATTATATTAAATGGTAAAAATATATTCTAAATATACTTTAAAACTACTAAAATTCATAATTTATCACTATTAATTATTTTGATTAAAAAAGTTGTTTTTAATTAAAATTTAGTAATTTTCACTATTCATCAAAATATGAAAGTTATCCGAAAAGTACCAAAATTTCACCTTAGGCTAAATTAGATATTCCGAATCCAAAAATGAAGTCCATTTTGAAATATAAAATATATATGATTTCAAAAAGTAGGTATTACTATTCATAACGGCTAGTTTGATTGGTTGTGGCGTGTGTTAGAACTCGAGGTTGCGTACAACACACGCTATCACATTATTCGAAGGGAAACGTACCGTAGAATCTTGGGGTGTTACATTGAGGGCTTAATCTTTCTTGTTTATTCATTTTCCACCGAAGGTGAAATGTCTCAGATGTGTTTTCACTTGAATGAGGTAGTGTTTCTTTGTAATTTCCATATAATGCATGTTATAAATTGATCACATGTTTTTAAATGTTATTTAATGAAATTATAAGTATATTTTAAACCCTTTTGGTTTTATAATGTATTTCTTATGGTTTAAACATTTGGCACAGAATAATGTCACATGATAAGTGGTTATTAAATTGCTTGGGTGTGCATGAAGCTCTTATGAATTTATTTCAAGTGCTTAGTTATATTCCATACCTTGAGGTTTAGGTTGTTACTTTGATGTATGAGTGGATTTGGTGAGTGATATGGGGTCACTATTGGTGATGTTGGAACTGTTTGGGTTCTGTTTCCTTTTATTACAAGATACTATATTATCCTTTCATCCTAGTTGTTTATTTGTACTTTCATCAACCATATATTTATTCCAGTTGTATATTTATAGATGGATTTTTATTTATTATTCCATGGCTGTTATGTTTATTCAACTTATTTATGTTTTTTGTTTATTATTATTATCAAGGATGAAACCATTCCAAAAGTTCATTCTTGATACATAGGCATAAGTTATCATCTCTTGGGGACTAGGAATGATCTTTGGTCCCTATGGTGGGCCGATTCGGGTGATGTGTCAGGTCAAAATGAGCCGATTTATTACAAATGATATCTGATCCTAGGTTTATTAAAAGGGTCCTAGGTTCCCAGAATAACCTCTTTTTATTTTGTTGTCTCATGGTATAATTGAGTTGGGATTATCATCAGGACTTAATAGGTTGGTCGTGAGTGAGTACTTGATCACCAACCATCATGATGATGCTTGATTCACCATGGGTAGTGGGATTTGAATTTTTAATTTGTGGATTTGGTTTTATTTATCATTGATGGTGTGTTTATCATCATTATTATGATATGATTTTCCATGGGTTTTTGGTTGGATTTAGAGGTGAAAATGGAAAAGGGATCAGTGGCATGTGATTGATCTACATACCCTGATAAATTTGGTAGTAACCAAATGCTTGATCTTGGAAACATTACAGAGACTATTTCATGAATAGATCATGATCCAACAAAACTTGTGTCCGAGTCATACATGGTCTTATATCATATTTCATCTTGATATTTTGATTTAATTTGGGTGATTCCTAGCAGTGAGAGTGAATTCAAGAGAGTCTTGTGATGTGTTGATGATATTGAATTAGCTTTTGTTTTGATGCATGGTGTGTCTCCTTTTTGGTATGATTGTGGTGATATTGCTTTTGTTGAAAATAGTAGGACATTATGGAAAATTCTTTTCTTTGAAATGAAGCCTTTTGGATTGTTTATAAAGTTGAATTATGATTTTCAGAAAATTCACGAGGATATTTTTGTTTTGAAGTGGTTGATTTTGATACAAAGTATAGAAAAAGTTTTGGTTTTAAGTACAAGGGATTTTGAAACTTTTTTTAGTGTGTTTTTAAAAGTGATGGATTTTATTTGATTGAAATGAAGTGGTGAATGGTTTAGAAATGTTTTAAAAAGAGTTTAATTATTTTAAAATGATATTGGGTTTTGGGTGAATGTTTTTAATTAAGGGAGTTTGTAATTTAACATGATTTAAAGAATGAGTTTTCATTTAAAATAAGTTATAGGGAATCCTTGTTAGGGGGTCATTTTTTAAAAATAATTTTTTAGATTTTTTCCCTTGTTTTTTATTTGAAAAATTTGGTTTATTTTTGGGAGAACATGAGAAAATCAAGTTCTTGTTTCATTATATTTAGAGTATACCTCCTAGATTGGTCTTGAGTAAAAATGGTGTGTTCATTTCCTCCTATCAGTGGCATGACTTGAGATTAACCACATCATTATTATCTAGTGGAATTTTTTGGAATTGTATAGATTGGATTGGATATATTAGGCTTGTGAGATTTGGTTAGTTGGTTGTATTGAATTAACGTAGACCAATTTTCTTAGTTTTTTTGTGTGATTATTTGTTTGTAGGGTTCATGCTCGATGAAACAGAGTCTTATATCCTTGAGTTAATTTTGTGTTGATGTTTTCTTTGGGTCCTCTTTTGGTTCATCTAACTTGAGAAGTGGTTGATTTGATATGTTCATGCCTCATTGTTTTTATGCCTTTTATAGCTACTTTTAGTACCACTGGCCATATGGTGAGGGAAATGCATGGGTTCGATTAATTGATTTGGATGTGTGATGACCTTGGGTGTGTGTTTAGGGTGACTAGGGGACATTTGGATCCAATTGATATTATTCAGTGGTCAGTGTTGGTTTGATCTTGTTGGGTTCATCATGAGAAGTTAACTTAGGTATGAGGTACAAGTTCACCCCTTCCACTCAATTTTTCAATCTCTGGTTAGAGACTATGTAATTTTTCTTGAATGGGGCATGTATTTAGTCATTGTATGATTTTTATGTCTATGATTTGATGGTTTAGGTGTTGTGGTCTTATGACCATTGGGTGCTTCTTGGATTGTGACTCCTTTTTTGAGTTAACCTATTATTATGGATATTCATGGTTAGTGGAATCCAGGTGTTTTATTTGTTGATTTGTGTAATCACAGTTGTCTCAGTAACCATATTTTCATAGGATAGGTCATTGTTATTTCACCAATTTAGATCAATTATAAATGACGTGGAGAACCACATTCATTATCCTTTCATATTGAGTTTATGGTTAGATGATTGTGGATTGGATTCTTTCTTTGGGTTTCTTGATGTTTATTTTAGGATTTTCAATGGATTTTTAGAGGGTGGATAATGATTGATGTATTATTAGTCTTAGGTTCAACATGTGTTTTCCCCTACCCTCCAATATTTAATATAGGTGATCGAGTATTTAGTCTCCCCTTTTTTCTTTTAACATTTTCAACAACTCTATGGGGGAAGAAAGTGGCATGGTGGGGAGAGTTGTGACACCCCCATGTCAATATTGATTATTATTTTATATTATTTAACTTTATCTTAGGGAAACCTAAGTTTCTAGGAAGATTCAACTTTATAATTAAAAATCTAAAACTTTTACTTCCATGCATAGTTTGAACACATGGGTGGGGGAAAATCATGTGGCCCCCCTTACACAATGAGTTTTTCAACTCATTTTGTTCAGTGCATGGTTAGTTTTCAAGAGCATTGCACAGTTTGATCTAACCCTATGAAGCTCTATAGAAATTTTTGGGATCTTTAATGCATATTTTTAAGGTTTTAGATTCTATTCAAGGATCCAATATTAGTTTACCAGAAATTAGTGACTCAGATCACCAGAAGTAGACATTGAAAAGTTGTTCAATAGTGAGGCTGACTACTAGAAGTTTGGGCAAAGATATTACGATATGTTCAGATAGTGAAGTCATTGTTTGGGTAATAATGTCAATACTTGGATAATATTTCAACTGGATATTGTGGGAATGGGAGAGGCATAAGATCTTTTTTCAAATTACTAGTGACATGTGGTAAATCTAAGGGATGCTACAAGATATCAATAGTTGCATAGTGAAAAAGATTGAAAACCACAAATTTGGGAATTCAATGCAATTATTTGACCAAGTGTGAACCTTTATATAAAGTTAGGGGGACCAATTTATTGAAGTGTATCGAATCATTGATTGATTTTTTTCTCTTTTATCCCCAAGGCTGACAAGTGACAATTTTTAAAACATTGTAATTTTGGTGAAATAAAATCTTACAGTGTTCTCTCAAGGATGTTGATGAAAATATAAACCATGCAAAACCCATGTTCCTTTTATGTGCTTGTTTTAACTTTTCTTGTATGAATATGTGTATGTTGGATCTATTATATTTATTTGGGTGTATCATTACTTATAAATTATGGTGTGATAAACTCTTGAAGAAGATACACCGGTGATATGTTTCCACCATTGTGATCTACCGATGAAAAAACTTCCAATGAATGAATTTTATATGGTTTTTAAATAAGTAGTATTAGATATTGGTTTAAATAAAGGGGTGATACTAAAAAATAGATATTTTATTTTAATTTCCTTGATGATTTTATTTCAATAGGAGTTACTATGTTAGGTTTATTTCATCAGAGTAAGGAAAGGTTTGGGTGGATAGGTTCGATGGAATAGACTTTTGTTTCTGGCAGATATAGATGGAGGATTTTATGATCCAAATGGATAATGAAGTTCTTTTGACTGGAAATCAACTTGAGAAGATGTTTAATATATAATATAATTAGTTAGATAGAAAACAACTTGGTTTGATGCAAATTACAATGGAAAGCAATGTTTTCTTCAACATCTAGGAGAAGAATTCAAATGTAGATCTTATGCTAGCTCTGGCAGATATGAATGAGAAGCTGAATGTTATCAACAAATTATTTATGATGAGAAAAATTTTCAATTTAATACTATAGGAAGGTATATAAGTGGAACATCATGTTAATTATTTCAATAATACCCACAATCAAGCTAAGATAGTAAAAGTATCATTTTCTAATGATGTTTGGGAGATTTGTTTTTTGGTCCTCATTGTTAGAGTTATTAGAATAAATGATGAGTAAAATGAGTAGTTCTTCCCATAAACCTGACCTTTTTTTCATTAAAATATAAAATTTGATTCTGAATGAAGAGATATTTAGGAAGAAAGTCTAAGTATTCTTTGATAATGTGATGAATATAGATAAAATAGGATGTTCACCCTTGATAAGGAACCGAGGACACTCAGTGGAAAAATCTAGAAAAAGGAGTTGGGGGAAATTGATTGGACCAAGACCTAGATTTTAACATTGTGGGAAGAGGGGGAACCTGAAGGAGGAATTTCAGGGTCATAAGAATAATAAAAGAATAATTTCAATAAGTTTAGGTTTTTTGAAACATTGTAGTAGAAGAAGGAATAATTATGTCTCTCAGTGTTAATATTATAATGGAATCCTTTATTATCAATTTAATATAATCTTAACATTTCATGGGATAAATGGGATATATATAGAATTATTTTTCCATATTTTTTTTGGAAAATCACATCAACCAGATGATAAATATTTTCAAATTGTAGGAAAGGGGATGTGAAAATTTGGATGACGAATTGAGGCTTTCTTGAGATAAAGGTTATTTGTTATATCCTTGGCCTCTAAAAGATTCTAATTTTCTTGGGTTAGCTAGATGGTTTTGGTTTTGGAATATTTTTTTAATAAATTTTGGAAGGTTACACAAGGATATCTTGTTATTTCTAAAGGAGTGAAAGATAGAACTCTTTGCCTTACTGGAAGAACAAAAGGGTTCATAATGACAAGAGCATCAACTTTTGGAAGTTTAAATTTGTGGAAATACTGGACACTTCTTTATGAGAAGAGTATATAGATTTTATTAGAGAAAGGTATGTTTAAGATGAATTTTTTAGATACCAAGAGTTGCGAATGTTATATACATGTAAATGAATGGAAGGTATCTTTTAATATTAGTGGAAGAACTACCAAGAACTAGAAGCTGGAGTTTGTTCATACTGATGTTTGGGGTCCTTCCATAGTAAAGTTATGTCACACTTTGGTACCTGAAATTTTGTATAATGATATTTTTTATTTTTTGAATTATTAGTCATTCGTTGGTCGAGAGAAGAGTTTTTTGTAGATGGTGGTTCTAGGAGGACACTGACTATTTGGTGTAGGTTAGCTGAACACTTGCATGTTTGTAGGTTCCACTAACCATCTTATGGACTCCCACCAGCCAGTTGGTGGAGACTGGGAGGTACATACTTTCTTTTTGTACCTATCGACTAGTCGGTTCACCATTTACCAGTTGGTGGATACCTAGCGCCTCGCCAGTGATGCCACTAAAACATAAATTAGTAAGTGATAAAATTCCATTTTACCCTGAAATATCTACTTTAATAATATAATACTCATACCTAGACCATAATATGATTTCCTTTAGTTTATATGCTCGATTGGTGACATTTTTGAGTCTCTCCCTCTTCCCATTGGCAGATCTTTATGCTGGTCAGAAGCTTGGATCTCCCTTGGGTGTAATCTGGAAAGTGGGATCCTTTAAAATCTATTTTACTCACTTATTATACTTGTTTTTGATTCCTTATGAGACTAGATCATTGGATCTAGTATAGTCATAGAGAATATTTTTCTCTTGGATTTAGGTTCTATTGGATTTGGGTTCTCTAGGATCTGATCCCTTCATCTCCCATCACCGGTCTATATGGAAATGAGGTTTTCATTAATCTTGAGGTAGGTGTATCTGTCCTATGGTATACCCTTTTGAGATACTTGTGTTCTTATGATTTCCTTTTGTTTTTATTACGATGTTTATTATTGATATAATATTTGATCTTTGGTGGAAAATGGAAAGTGTTTTCAAAATGGTCATTCTTTAAAAACTGGATTTTATGTACATGATGTTTTTATTAAAGTACCTCAAATATGTTTTTGAAATGGTAATGGTTTTCCAAGCATGGAGGTAGTGTAGAATTTATATATAATTTTTTTATGAAAAATGTGGTCATGGAAATAAAATGGAATTACCTAAGAAAATGTGTTTTAAACATGTATTTGGTTTCTTGAAATGTAATGATGATATAACACATCAGGATACCTTGGGTTATAGGAAAAAAATAAACTATTGGGAAAAAAACCTTCAAGGTAACTTTTCAATTTTTTTGGGTCTAATGTGTTGGTTGACAAAGTAGGCTGACAAGGTCATTTGTGGTGTTCCAACCCAATTATTGACTAGTTATGCTAGAAAATCTTCAAGATAGAGTCATAGAAGATATGAATGTTGTGTATAAAATTGCGTATAAAAGGTGGCATCATTTCTTAGCGTTTTTTTAATTCTTGGGGTCTAACATTTGGAGGAAGGGAAAAGATTCATTAAAGTTGGATTTCTAGGGATGACTTATAGAAATATGGAAAGGCATGGAATTCATGAAAGTTTGGTGTCAGGAAGGTTTTGATATTCATGAAAGTATTTTTAATGAGTGATGGATGAGGTGTGAAGGAAAGGTGGTAACTTACATGATTATGAGAAGTTTTGTGAATGTAAAATTTTCCATATGTTTTCTAAAGAAATGTAGTTTTGTGAAGAATAAATAGTTTTACAAAAAGGTAGTGGTTATCTTGAATGTTTCACGATGGAGAGGCAACCTCTATAAATAGGCAACTACCCCCTCATTTTAGGTGAGGAAGTCTTAATGAAAATTCATGAAGAAATTTCATGAAAGATTTCCTTATGCAAAGGATTCATAAGAATATCAGTTTTGAAAAGGAAGGAAGTTTCATGAAAGTGGAAGTTTCATAAATAGTTTTCAGTTTCATGAAATCTTAGAAAGTTTCACAAAAGGATGTGAGTTTCATTAAAGGAAAATTTTCATTAATGATTGGTTCGTGTCATGAAAGTTGATAAAGGGGTTTCGTGAAAGTGAATCTTATGAAAATAAGAAGTTATTTCCCAGTAATTTTGTGGTAAAGTGGTATTCATAAAGTGGATGAAAGAAGAACTTAATGATACACCAAATGTGTTGTAAAATATATTGATTCAAGTAATAAATAGAATAATCATATAAAGGAGCAGTGAGCACAATTTAGCTGAGAGATAACTGAGATTTTAAATTTTAATTGTCTATAAAATAGGAGGTATTGTGAGATCTCTTTGAACATTGTAAATAGAAGTGTGCTTTAGTGGATTTGGTACATAGGTGAATTGCCTTTGTATGCTCCTTGGATGTATCCTAGTGTGGGTGAACAAAGTAAAATTGTTGTGTCTCATTCATGATTTCATTTCTGATCATACATTACTATGATAAAGGGAGAGAATTGTGTTTGGTTTAACGACATAACAAGATCTTAAGTGGAATTAGTTTTAATATAGCATACCTTGATTCACCCCCAATCAGGGTATTTATCCTAGTTGGTTTAACATAAACATATGTGATCACTAGTAGTGTAATCTATCACTAGTAGAGGTTCCCATGTTTCCATGGTCTCTAGTGGTAGCCTTTCTGGGGAACCAATGTTCTAGGAATTTGGAATTCACTTATGTGGGCTAGTGTTCCATTGAGTGTCTTAGTTGTGCACAACCTAGTGTCATAGATTACTCTTTTGGTGATTTTAGGATACATTACATCCATGTATATTTCATATGATTATTCTCCAACTTGATATGAATATTGATTCTTTAAAACTAATTTATTCATCTGCTTATGCCTCATGGATATATGAAGATCAAATTGCATCATTTATTAGAATATAAATTCTTTTTTTAAAAGAAACCAATAGATGATTTCATATTGGGAAATTATTTATTTTGGAAATGTTTTTAGAAATTTTTCCTTTTATTAAAGAAGTAACAAAATCACATGGATAGACATTATATATATTATTTAGTGAAATCCTATTGAGCTTTAGTGGTCACACCCTACCTTTTCCTTTGGGTGTTTGTCACCTTGGTTTTGTAGGATATATGTAAAGGGAAGAGAATCATGTCAAGGATGAATCTATCTTTGTTTGTGTTTCCTTCTAATAGGTTGAGATGGTGGTGATATAATGTCATGAGGAAATAGACCCATGGTTTTATTTGGGTTCTATATTGGTGGTCTTTCAATTGTTCGTTCAGACCTTGTTATCCATTTGTTGGATTTTACTTTTGTGGTTTGGTTTTTTAACATATAATGTACCTTGGAAATCTGTTATGATACTTTGTTTTTTTTATCTTAACATATTCCAGTTGAGGGTGAAATCAATACTGTGTTTCGTTGTATGATACCCTGGTGCTTGTCATCAACCGTGGTGATAAAAAACATAATTCAGACCTTATGGCTGGACAACTGGGGATACATTATGGGTTAACCTAATTTGGTATATTAAAAATTGATATCAAATGGGTTAGGTTATTTTTAATTCTTTTTATCATTCTTGTGTCTCACCCTATTTTGTTTGGGGGTTGTTGATAGATTAAAAATAGGAATTTCAAAACTCAAGTGGTAGTGTGGGAGTGTGCCTAGCCAGTTCACTTTCTTGAAAAACTTGAGTTACAATGGGATGTCAAGGGCCATCTAGCGTCCTTTTTTATAGTTGTATATTTTTGAACCTCATTTTTCTAATTTTTTTTATGATAGTGGAATTAAATTATTTTTTAAATAGTTTTTACCCTCTTCTTTTATGGATTCTAGATCCTATAACATCCTAACATTTTATTTCAGGTATATTTGTAAGGTCCTGACCTAGCTCATTCAAAATAAAAGCAAAACCAGTTTACTAGATGACATCGAGCACACCTCCCCTTATACAAAAGGCTGAAGAATAGTGGTGATAGTCTATTGAGGGACATGATGAGAGTATACCCTCTTTATTAGAGTAAAAAAATTTATGAAATAATAAGAAGTAAGAACTAGTAGGTAACTACACATCACATAAAAAATTACCAAAATTAGGTAAGTGACAACAAGATAATAAAATTAATATGTCATGTATTAACATTTTCATGTACGAAACAAATCCCAAAATAATGACAAAACTTAAAATCCCCAAAATATTCCCTGAAATCTAGGATGGTACCCTCATCCAAGCTTCATCCCATAAGTACCAAATCATCCTTTTTTCACTAGGAATTTTCCCTTCTGCTGTCCTACAACCATGAAGTTTTCTCGAGTACCATCAGCAGCCTAAGCAGAGTGTAGGCACAACACAGTATGCCACCACAAATAGTGTCTAAAGTAATAACCAATCTAAGTAACAATGTATGCAGACATACCATGTAACAAGGTAATAAATGAAAACATGTTTTAAAAGTAAACTATTTATTAACCTTTTGGACCTTTTGTTCTAAAGTGACACTGGGGCCAACCAAACCTACTTCGACCAAAACTGTTCATATAAGCCATAATCAAAGTGTGATTCATACTTTATGTAAAAAAGGGGTTTCATTAATTATTTAATTATCAGTACTAAGAAGCATGAATCCAAGATACCCATAATAATTTTATGTATTATTAGTTCCTAGAAAATTACTCTGACACATAATCTATTTATAAACATCATTGGTGCTAAGAGTGTCATTTTGACACCTAAACCTCGTATAAATATCATTAGTGCCTGGATCATCAGTCTGACATCCCAAACCATATAGTACACTTCTTGTTCCTAGAGTATTAGTTCAAAAAATAAAACCATGGATACAGAATGAAAATCCAACATCCTAAATCATTCCATAATTTTCTTATTTCTATGGTTCAACATATTTTACCATTTATACAAATTAAGAAGAAAAATATTCACAATTTAAACATTAATTATCCACTAAGGTCTACCATACTCAAAACCTTTAAAGGCAGTTCCCTAATTAAACCATTAATCATTTATTCCTATAACACATCCATTAAATGAACTTTAAAACCATTTAGATCCACTTCAACCATTAAACATCCCATCCTCTTAATATGTCATAAAAATTTAATTCCCATGTTATGCCAAGTAGCTCATTTTCCCATGCAATCAAGACAACTAACAATCCTAATTGGGTTAAGCTTATAAATCACTTATTTCTCCATTTAAAACTCACCTTAACATTAATAAGGATTTGGCACACCCAATGGGTGGATGTAGGATCAGTCTCATCATCACCAACAGATCAGAAAAGATTTGTGGAAGGTTTATGAATTCAATTTAAGGGCCACACTATCTTCTTAATTATGGAGAAAAAAATGAAATGTATTGGTATTATCATATATACTACTTAAACCTAAAAAATTATCAATATTATGGAAAAATATCTCTTAGACCACCTATATTTTTTTCATAGATATTCACTCATCCTACATCAACCTTTGATTAGAGCTAAAACAACCACATACACAAAAGTATACTATATCCCTGGAAATAGGGAATATGAGATATAAATGATGAGGGACAACCAAGAAGTGAAACATACGAATAATGGACGGAAACAGACTCATAGACTTACTCGGGGCTTCAAATCAAAAGATATAGCACTCCAAACGACCTTGAATTGAAGGAGATTAACCCTTAGAAGAGGAGGATTAGCTTAAGAAACACCCATGGGTAATGGGAGTGAAATGAGGGAGAAAATTGAGTGATTTTTTAATAATATTGGGAGGGAAATGTGGTAAAATTTCATTTTATAATGAAGCACATGGTTTGGCCATACAGTTTGTCAAAAAATATTCTAAAAATGCGAGCCCCATTGTCCATGGAAAACCCATTTTGCCCTATTTCTTGGTCCACCCACATGGTTTGGTAAACCATGCGGAATTCATGTGAATTGGTTCTGAAAGTTGGGTGTCACGATTTTCAAAACTATTAGGGCATCATCACATGATTTTCAAAAATATGTTCCCACCTCAAATGAGTTACAAAATTATAGTGCACGATTATTACTAACTATTCACGAACTATTCACTATGTGTTGTAAACACCAATTTCCAAATTTACAAGTCCCACACCTTGGGATTAATCTCGATACCATCCCTTCTCCTGGGAAACCATTCTATAAATTATATTCAATATAGTTTAACAAAACTAATATAAAAGCATACCTTTATAAGAGTTGGGATCTTACAACCTCCCCACTATATAATAGATCATCCTTTAGTTGTGCTCCCCAACATCACTAAGACTCTTATGTAAAAACTTCTACCCACTGGACCCACATATTATCTTCCCAAACACAAGTTTCCTCATTAACATGGCCATGGTTCCAAAACACTCAAACTAAAGGCATAATCTTACCCCAATGGGTTTTCTCACTATGATCCACAATACAAATTAGATTCTCCACAAATGATGCATCGACCTCAAGATCAACATCATCAATATCAATCAAATAATAATTGAAGGGGTGATACTATTGAAGATATCTCACATGAAACTCATCATGAATAACACTATAACACTACAGAAGAGAAAGTAGATAGGCTACCAAACTGACCATCTCAATAATCTCGAATGACCCTACATAACTAAGAACCAACTTACCCTGCTTCAAAATCCAATGATGAACTAGTATCAAAAATACATAAAGGAAATCACATTTGGACACTAAAAACTCAAGAAGTTGTTGACCCAGATCAACATATGACTTCTTACTACTATGGAATGTATATTTTCATTTTTAGATCAACTGGAACTAATCCATCATTTTCTGTACAAGACTCAGCCCCAATAATACTAATTCCCTAACTTCCAACCAATAAAAGTTGATATGCATGTTCTATAATATAGTGAATCATAGGGAACCATCTAAATAGTTTCCTGATAAATGTTGTTATAGGATAACTGAACGAGTAATAGGTTTTTCTCCCAAGTTCTTTCAAAATATAGGATGCATGATCTTAGGATGTCCTCTAACACTTGGGTAGTCCGTTTGGATTTCCCATTCATCTATGGGTAGTAGGTAGTACTCAAAAACTCATGAGTACCAAGATTCTTCTGCTATCATTTCTATAAGCATGACGTAAAATGGGGATCTCAATCTAAAACAATACACCAAGGTACCTAATGCAAAAAATTTATCTACTAAACATGTAGGTTACCCAATTCGTTGATGGTGTAAGTCTCCCAAAAATGATAAGAAATGGGATACCTTTGTCAACTTGTCCATAATCAGCCATATCACATCACTCTACCATTGATTATTGGGTAAACCCACCAAACAACCCACAGTAACTTTGTCCCACTTTCATTTTGAAATGGGAAAGGGATGTAGTAGACCATCATTCCATTGATGCTCAGCATTAACCCATGAACATGTGTAGTATTGTATTATAAAACCTGTGATATCATTCTTTATTCCTAAACACAAATACCATCTATGAATATCATGGTAAATTTTTGTCAAACCAGGTACACCACCCATTTCAAAGAATGAAATTCACACATCATCTCCCGCATACCTATAGAAAACTAAATGAAACCATGAATGTGGATAACATCATTTCCATCAATGGCCCGGTTTGGAGGTATCTCCCCACCATCAAAATTTTCCATCAACACCAGCCACTCTGGATCAGTATACTACCTACTATTGACTTGATTCATAAGGGAGGGTATAGTGGATAAATACAATAGTTTAATTCTATTGTTCGGAGTAGTTTAATCAAGAGGGGAGGGGTGAATGGAGTAACTATAAAAATTTATGTAACAAAAATTTTATTTTAAAAGAAATGGGTTTCCCCAAAAATAGATACATCCCAGTTAATCAAAGTTATACTATTATAGAAGTTTGACTATTTAAAAAACTTTGTAGAAGATTGACTAATTATCAGTAATATTAATATGTACTATTAATATTACTTTTGAAGTTATCCTACTAAGAAAAATCAGTTATAACTTCTTTCCAAGACTAACAATCAAAGTGAAATTATAGTTTTCTGGATTATGTAGTAAAGCAATAAAATAGAGAAGACTATATTAAATAGCACAGCGGATATAAAACAAGTGGTTCAGTCTCAAGCCGAGACCTAATCCACTCCACTTGGTGATCACATACCTCCAAGAATTTTATATAAATAAACTTTGATCAACACCCTAGATCAGGGTTAACAATAGTACACAGACTGTCCAGGTCACATAGGGACCTCTTCCACAGTTTTCGTGGGTAGAAAAAAACAATAACCAGGCCACACAGGGACCTCTTCTACCATTGTCATCGGTAAACAAAAATAGAGAGCTTGATGTAAGGATTTTTAAATCCTTCAGTTTAGCACATGAGTCAGTGTGTGTGTGGAATATACATATTACACACACTACTCAAAAGGTAAGTAAAAGAATCACTAAGAGAGAGTATATATGAGTTTAGAAAGCTCTAGTGATTTGAGGTGCAGCTCCGGACTCCTTCTATTTAGCAGATATGCTTATGAGTCCTTCTCTGGTGTTTGTATTGAAAAACACAGTGTCACGATTCAGCTTCTATTCTCCACGAGATTTGACAATGTGAAGATGTTCTCTGGATTATAGTGTACTTTGTATGTTCTTGAGTAGAGTCAGAGTGTATGCATGTGAAAATTCTTTCTTTGAAAATCTTGAAACAATGTTCTTCGTGGTGAGGCTCACACGCTTTTTTCTGTTCAGTATCGCGCTCTATTGTCGTTGGGAACTCTTCACTCTTTATATTTGAATGCATGCGTTTTAGCTGATAGGTTCCATGTGTTTCATACCTCGTACCTCGTACTATTTCTACAAAGAAACATTAATTATGCCAGTGTATTAAAGACATCAAATATTACCGTTAATAATTAAATTGAAAGGTGAAAAAATAGTTTAATAAACGGTGTCACAATATGTTATGAAAATGGTGTCTCTTTCACGGTGTCTTAGTGTCATGGTCTGAGCGTCACGGTCTGAGTGTCACGGTCTATGTGTCACGGTCTAAGTGTCGCGGTCTGAGTGTCACGGTCTAAGTGTCACGGTCTGAGTGTCAGGGTCTGAGTGTCATGGTCTAAGTGTCACGGTCATAGTGTCACGGTATGAGTGTCACGGTGTCTTGTTCATGGTGTTTGATCCTCATAGTGTCTTGTTCATGGTTTCTGATCTTCACGGTGCCAGGCTTACTGTGTCTGGCTTCACGGTGTCTTGTACTTAGGAAAATAACTATATTCATACTTAAACAGTAATATGCATGAAATGGTTCGGGATTAACCATTATAAAGCATGAGAGAACTTGAATCATAAATACACATGATTGGATATGAATTATAGGAGTTAACTAGGTTGAATGAGATTTGTGATTATTATTGAGATTTGTGATCATTAAAACATGATTGATACATGAGGAGTCCAACAATCTCCCCCTTTTTTATGATCACAAATCATGCACAGTTAATGTGTAAATTTGATGCAACTATAGAGAAGATAACATATAGAAGAAAACATATAACTTTTCTCCCCCTTTTGGGATTATCAAAAAGTTAAAATAATAGAGGGAAAACTGTGCACATGTCATTAAAAGTAATCAGGGTACAACACAAAAAACAATGACATACCCATCAAAAAATAGTATGCACTGGTCTTATTCAGGGATTGGCCTTCTCTTTTCCTTTATCATTAGCAGAGGAGGAAGCCATAGGGGCAGTAGCTGATGTGGAAGAAGGCAGAGACATGGTAGATAGAGAGGGTATAGGGATACCTTCGAAGACTGAGGGAGCCAAGGTAGGAGTAGTAGAAGATCGAGACAGTTGCTGGTCATGAATGACAGGCTTGATCTGACTATGGGCTTGGCCAATAGACATGGTTGTTGAGGCTAAAGCGGAGGTAAAGGTAGGTAGTCCAGGTCTGAGAGGTGCAGCCACTGGAGAAACAATTTTTGTACTCTGGACATGGAGATACGGTCACAGTAGTTTTATGAATCCTGTAATAATTTCTCCACCATATTACATAGCCTTTTCAAAATCATCTTTGTTTTCGATGAACTTTTCCAACAATCTGGTAAACTCGGTTAGCTTCTGGACTTAGTTTTTAAAGGCTTGGGTTATAGGAGGAATTCTTAGATTCACTACAAGGTATTTGAAGTGATTAGTCATATCAGTCTTGGAGAGAATCTAGTTGAAATAGAAATCCACTACCTTAGAAATATCATGTTGGGTATCATTTACAATTTTGGAATGAATTTTCACAAGATCAAGAACACTATTACTATTCTTGATAACTTCATATAAATAAGTCACATTAAATCCACTTAAAGCAGTCTGAATCTCTTCTTGGACTATCGATCTGAGAAAATAACTGTCCAAGGCAGGTGTATGGGATTCACCAAAGGGATGAGAAGCTTTGATGGTTGTGGTTAGAGACTTAAGCTGATTCAGTACCTTTTGAAGACAACCAGTGTATTCATCAGTGAGTTTATTTAGGTTTACCACAACCTCTATCATTTCTTTCAACAACTGTATATGCGTTTCTGCAATATTTGCATCAAATGATAACTGGTAAGGGTGAATCTGAGACACAAAAACTCAGGAAATTTGAGAAACAGAAGGTTCTTGAGAGGAAGCAACAAGTTCTAGTCTGGAATTAGCTGTTTCTGAATATTTTCAACCATGATTCTCAGGGTTGATACTTCACTACCAAGCAACCTATATTCAACTCAAACGTCTTGAATTTCATTGAGAATTTTTGGTTGGATCTTCCAGAAAATTTTCTCCAAAAGAAGTGAGGCATCTCTCTCACTCAGATGTATCACAACATGAGGTTGGGAGTTCATAAGCTTCTCAAATCCATATAAAATAGTATCTCTAAAATCCTTAAAATCATCCTTACTAACAAAAGATAGTTGTTTAGGTAAAGTTTCAGGTGTAGGAGTTGGTACAGGGGCAGGTTCAGGTTCTCGTTCTTTCTCAGGGGAAAATTTAGAAACCAAATTCAACTGAAACAGTGAGGAGAGATCAAGCACAGTTGCAGTAACATGATGAGATTCAATCACATCATAAAAGCTAGAAAATTTTTAGTGAGTGGCCATAGGACTAGGCTCAGCCGGATGTGATGCTTTATCAGTCTCAAGATTTTGGGTTTCCTCCCCCTCAACAGATGCTTCCTTTTCTGGATTCAAAGGCTGAGGAGCTTAGTCTAAATCCACAGGTTCATCTCTAAGTTTCTCAATCATCTCATGTCTAGCCAACTAAAAGGATATCTCCATTCTTTCTTTAGCAGAGGGTATTATCTCAGGAACAGGTTGTTCCTCTGGGA
Source organism: Viscum album (assembly GCA_963277665.1). NCBI lineage: Eukaryota > Viridiplantae > Streptophyta > Magnoliopsida > Santalales > Viscaceae > Viscum > Viscum album. The sequence goes on from OY728155.1 coordinate 532,412,307, forward strand.
GTTCTTCCAAATTTTTTTCTTCTATAATAGGGAGTTCTTTGAGATTTGCTTCTTCCATAACAGGGAGTTCTTCTAGATTTTCTTCTTCTATAATAGGGAGTTCTTCTATATTTTCTTATTGCACAGCAGGGAGTTCTTCTACATTTGTTTATTTCACAATAGGGAGTTCTTATACATTTTTTTCTTGCACAGTAGGGATTTCTTCTACTACAGCCTCTTCCATGGCTTGGTTCTCAGATTCTGTGACAACTGCTTCTCTTATAGCATCAGGATGGATTTCCAGATTGACATCATCTATAGGGATAGTAACTTCTTCTTCAAGAACAATATGAGGAACAACAATCCTCTCTTCTTCAACAACAAATTATTCCCTATGAGTTACTTCAGCTTCTTCTTCCTCTTCTTCTTAATACTCACCAAGTTCATCTGGTTCCATACTAGGATCAGCAATGTCTTTTAGCTTTGATGGATAATCCACAAGATTAAAATTTTCATAAATCTTATCATTGTCTTCCACCCACTCCTTTTTACAAGGGTCCAGTTAATCTTTATTCTCCTGATGATGGGTTTAGAGAGACAGTACTCACAATCCATAATTATTTCTTCATTAGGTCCAACTACTCCTTTTGCAACAAGCATGGCTGAAATCAGCCAAGAGTAGAACGGAGAGGTGGATTTGGATGTAACCTTAATAAATTTACACATATGGTGAATGATGTATTTGTACAGGTTTATTTTGTATCCATTATTCATAAGATGAATCAAGAACACATCTTGATACTTTAATACAGCAAAGTCACCTTTCCTTAGGCTAACTATATTTTGAACAAACTTAAACAGAAACCTTGTTTCCCCATCAAGTTCAGTAGCTATGGCCCTTCTCTTGGTGTCATTCCCAGTTAGGGTTTTTAGAGCATCTTCAAGGTCAATGAAATCAGTTTTAGGTTGGGTTTCTCTCTAATAATCATCACAAATTCCATTATGAGGTATCCTAAGGCATGAAACCCATAACCTCAATGAGAAGGAGCATCTTTGGTCATTAATCCAGCTCCTCACAACATAACTTTCACCAGAGTCAAAAGAAAACTGTGCATACAGGTAGAACTGAGCAACTAACCTCGGATAAATGGGTCTATTCTCCTTTGAGAACCATTCTAACCAGCCTTTTTCTCTTAAAACTTTTAGGACTAGAGATTTTCTAGATAAAATCCATTCAGGGTAGATTTATTTCTTAGGAATAACACTGTAATTTACTAGGTTTGGATTCAGAGGCCCTTTGGGTGTCATCTTGGGTTCGATCTTCTTCTTCTTTGGTTGGTGCTTCTCAAGTGTGGATGATGAAGGATGTTTCATTATTGGCATCCTCTGAGGGTTTGAGAGAGATAGAGAGGTTTTCAAGGTTGAAAAGGTTCGAAACGAGTGAGTAGGGGAAAGTCCGGGTGAAGAACCGAGTGAAACTCTTTGTTTTTTCATTTGGGAATGTCAAACATCACAAAAACAAAAACGCGGGAAAGTAAAAGAGGTGAAATAAAAATTACCGCGATACGGGTATAAAAAATATCATAAATAATTTCCATGGTGAGACCGTGAATGGTTGTTACGGTGAGACAATGATCGGTTGTCACAGTGCGACAGTAAATGGTCATTATAGAGAGATAACAAGTGGTCGTCACAGTGAGACAGTGAGCGAACATCACGGTGACACAATGAGTGAACTTTTCAGTGCGTGTTATGGTGATACAATAAATGTCAGACCATGAGTACAAAGTGCTAATGGTGAGACAGTAAACATGAGAGACAGCAACTGAGAATCCATAAACATTAAATAGTAAAGTAAAACATAGTAAAAAGTTGAACATTAAGATAAGTAAGATATCTATTTTATATTTATCATGCCAAGATCATGTAAGATGTAGTCTATTCTATAAGAATTTAATGTTTTAGTGAATATATCAGCAAGTTGATATTCAATACTAATTAATTCCAAGGTAATATCACCTTTTTGTTAATGATCTCTCAAAAAGTGATGTCTTACATCAATGTGTTTTGTACTAGAATGTGAAACATGATTCTTTGAGATGTTAAAAGAACTTGTGTTGTCATAATTTATTGGTACATGTCTGAATTGATATCCATATTCTTGTAATGTGTGTTTCATCCACAAAATTTGTGCACAACAACTGCTAGCAGCTATGTATTCAGCTTATGCAGAAGATAATGCAACCGAGTTTTGTTTCTTACTACACCATGATATTAGTGACTTTTCTAAAATGTGACATGTTATAGATGTGCTCTTTCTATCTAACTTACAACCACCAAATTCAGCATCAGAACAACTAACTAGATCAAATGATTGTCCTTTAGGATAGAACAATCCTAGATTCAGTGTATGCTTGAGGTATTTGAAAATTCTCTTTACAACATTTAAATGAGATTCTGTAGGATTTTCTTGAAAATGTGCACACATACACACACTAAACATAATGTCCGGAAGACTAGAAGTTAAGTAGAGTAAATTTCCAATCATTCCTCTGTAAGTGGTTTGATCAACAGATTTTCCATCTTCATCATGATCCAACTTACAGGTGGTACTCATGGGAGTGTAACTACTTTTAGTGATATCCAATCCAAAATGTTTTAGAATATCTCTAGTATATTTACTTTGATTTAAAACAATTCCATCATTATTTTGAAAGATTTGAAATCCAAGAAAGAATTTTAGTTCACCCATTAAACTCATTTCAAATTCTTTTTGCATCATTTTATAAAAATCAATACATAATGAATTTTTTGAAGATCCAAAAATAATATCATCTACATAGATTTTAACTACTAAAAAATCATTAGAAATTCATTTTATAAATAGGGTAGGATCAACTATTCCTTTTGTAAAACCTTTGTAAATAAGAAAAGTACTTAATCTATCATAACAAGCTCTTGGATATTATTTTAAACCATATAAGGATTTTGATAGTTTGAAAATATGATTGGGAAAATGAGGGTTTGTAAATTCAGGGGGTTGTTCAACAATGATATCCTTATCTATATACCCATTTAAGAATGCACTCTTAACATCCATTTCATATAGTTTGAAATTAAAATGTGAAACATAAGCAAGTAGGATTATGATGGCTTCAAGTCTGGATACTGGAGAAAAGGTCTCCTCATAGTCAATTCCTTCTTCTTGACTGTAGCCTTGTGAAACTAATCTAGCCTTATTTCTAACTATATTTCTACCTTCATCTACTTTATTTCTAAACACCCATTTAGTTCCTATTATAAAAGTGTCCTTGGGTCTTTCAACAAGTTTCCAAAATTTGTTTCTTTCAAACTGATTAAGTTCTTCTTGAATAGCCATTACCCAAAATTCATCATTGATGGCATCATCAATGTTTTTAGGTTCAAGTTGTGACAAGAAGGCTTGATGTTCAACATGATTTCTAAGAGAAGATCTAGTTTGTGTTCCTTTCTCTAAGTCTCCTACAACAACATCTAAGGGATGGTTTTTAAGGGTCCTAACCTTTCTAGAAAACGAGGGACTTGTGATTTCAGTTTCATCAATAGATTCTGGTTCATTATGATTCTATTGAAGAGAATTTCCAGAATTTGAAGTTTTCACAGATTCTTTCATAGAGGACTTTGATGATTTTGAGTTGATGTTCAGATTTGATACATCATCCTCCAGATTTTCTAGGATGGTTCTAGGCTCATGGGGATCTATTTCATCGAACTTGATATGAATATATTCTTCCACAGATTTAGTTCTCTTATTGAATACTCTATAAGATTTACCTAATATTGAGTAACCTAGGAAAATTCCATCATCACTTTTGGATGAAAATTTTTCAAGATTATCCTTAGTGTTGAGAATAGAGACTTTGCAACCAAAAACTCTAAAGTAATTAACCTTACTCTTCCTATTATTCCAGAGTTCATATGGGGTCTTTTTGAGAATTGGTCTAATCAAGACTCTATTGATTATGTATCATGTTGTATTAACAGCTTCAACCCAATAGTAAATAGGTAAGTCATATTCCCTAAGCATTGTTCTAGAAATTTCTTATAGGGTTCTGTTTCTTCTTTCTACAACACCATTCTGCTGAGGTGTTCTAGGGGGAGAGAAATTGTGACTATAACAATTTTGTGAGCAAAAGGATTCAAACTCTTGATTTTTAAACTCACGACCATGATTACTTCTTAGAGATTTAATTTTAAGGCCACTAAGATTTACTAAAGACTTGGAATACTTAGTAAAATAATAGTAGGCTTCACTTTTGTGAGCCATGAAAAAGGTCCAGGTATATCTAGAGAAATCATCTTCCAGAACATAAACATATTGCTTCCCATTTAAACTAGAAACTCTAGATGGTCCAAACAAATCCATGTTAACCAATTCAAGAGGTTGAGAAGTAGAAACTTATTCATTTGGTTTGAAAGAGATTTTGTGTTGTTTTCCCTTTTGACAAGGATTACACACTTTGTCATGTGGAAACTCAAGTTTGGGTAAGTCTTTAACTAGGACTTTTCTAGTTAGATTTATAAGGGAGTGAACATTACAGTGTCCTAGTCTCCTATGACAGAGCCGTGATTATTTATGAAATACACTTAAGCATGAAGCATTTTGAGAGGCTATGGAATCTAAATTAAAAGAATAAACATTCTCATTCCTTAATGCAGAAAATAGTAATTCATATTTAGAATTAAAGACATTACAGGAATCATTTTCAAATTTTACATGATATCCATCATCACATAATTGTGAGATGCTATGCAAATTATATTTTAATCCATTAACAAACAGTACTTTAGAATTTAAAATCGAATTAGAGTTACCAATCTGGCCTAAGACAATGATCTTCCCTTTGGCATTGTCACCAAATGTGACATGTCCTCCATCTACTTTTATCATATTATTGAAACATGAGTATTATCTTGTCATGTGCCTTGAACAACCACTGTCCGAGTACCATAGGTTCTTGCAGGAGCTCTTTAAGTAGCTTTCCTATAACATGATCAAGCAAAGACAGATTTTGGTTCCCATACTTGTTTGGGTCCAGAAATATTAGAAATAAGTGCTTTAGGAACCCATATTTTTCTCATAGTTTTCTTATAATCATTATGTAAATTATTTTAAAAATAAACGGTATTTGGTCCAAAAAAATTTGAAACAGTAGAATATGTATCGGGGCTCGAGCTAGTTGAGTTGTTTACAGAACTGGGAACAAAACTATATATCCTAGACTTGGAAATAAAATTCGTTCTACCAAGGTTTCTTTTACCAGGTTGATAACCAATTCCAGTATTGTATTTGGGGGCAATTTGTTTTCCTAGAATTTGTGTAAGGGTATTTTTCCCATTAGTAACCTTTTCTAAGACACTTTTTAATTGCTCATTATACATTTTTAATTCATTGTTTTTTTGAGCAGTTGAGAATTTTTCTCCTTTTTAGTAGTAAGTTAAGATTTAACATTTGTAGTGAGAGCATGTCGTTTCTTAAATGATTTATATTTATCTTTTAATTCATTGCATTTCTCGTCAAGAATGTTGCAATATTCAAACATTTCTTCATTAGTCATATTTTCAGAGTCAGTTTCCTCTTCAGAATAGTATTAATTATGTACAGAAGAGTTCGATGTTACCTCAGATGTGTTTGTCATAAAACACATATTGCATTTCTTTGCCTGTTCATCATGGGATGTCTCTGAGTCTCTTGAACTATCCGTAGAGGCACTCCAGGTTTCCTTCATTGACTTTTTTTACTTCTTGTACTTATCCTCATACTTCTTCTAATATTGGAGCTTTGGACATTAAGCCTTTATATTTCCTTTTCTCTTACATTCATAGCATACAATTTCATCAGTTTTGTCACTTTTTTTCTAGTCCTTTTTCTAGTTTCATTTTTGATCATACTTGCCCTTGAAGTTAGGGTTTCTGAAAAAGTTCTTCTTTTTTGAAAATCATTTGAATCTTCTGGACAGGTGAGCCATATCCTCATCACTGTCAGGTGATGATTTTTTAGTGGTGGAACTTTCTACAGAAGCATCCAGTTTCCCTTTGTCTTTGTTCTTTGAGAAGGTGGTCTTGAATGCTACAGATTTTCTCATTGGTTCATCCTTATCTTCTTTGTTAGCTTTCAGCTCTTCCTCATACATCATCAGTTTCCCAATCAGTTCTTTTACAGGTATCTTGCTGATATCGCACAATTCCCTAATTGAGTTAGAGGTTCCCCTCCATCTGTCAGGTAGACATCTAAGAATTCTCATGATCTGTTCTTTGGTAGCGACTTCTCTTCCATGTGAAATCATTTTGTTGAAAATATCATTGAACGTAAGATACATGTCAGAAATAGGCTCATCAGGTTTCATCTTAAAATTATCATATTTTATAGTATAAGTATTAAGTCTCATTTCTTTTACACTAGCTGTGCCTTCATGTGAGACAGACAAGGTATCCCAAATTTCATGGGAAGCTTTACAAGGAGAAATCCTATTAAATTCTTCATCTCCTAAGGAACGATATAAATCATTCATGGATTTGAAATTGTTATTATAAGAAAGTTTTGTAGGTTCATCCCATGTAATTCTAATAGTCATAGGAAGATTGTATTCATTTATAATTGATGACCAAATTTCAAAGCTCATGCCCTCTAGATGCATTTTCATTTTAATTTTCCATTGGGAATAATTGGTTCCATTAAAGAATGGTGATATATTGGTTGCAGCACCTTCCAATCTATTATTTATACTAGAAAATTACTTTAAAAGATCTATAAATTTATAATTAATAGAAATTTACAGATCTTTAAAGTACAACTACAATTGCAATTGAGTAAGATTACACAAAGTCCTAATAAAGAAACATCGGATACCAAATGTTGGTCGGAGTAGTTTACTCAAGTGGGGAGGGGTGAATTGAGTAACTATAAAAATTTCTGTTCCAAAAATGTTATTTTAAAAGAAATGGTTTTCCCCAAAAATAGATACAGCCTATTTAATCAAGGTTATACTGTTATAGGAGTTTGAATATTTAAACAACTTCTTAGAAGATTTATTAATTCTCAGTAATCATAATATGTACTATTAATATTACTTTTGAAGTTATCCTACTAAGAAAAATCAGTTATAACTTCTTTCCAAGACTAACTATCAAAGTGAAATTAGTGTTTTCTGGATTATGCAGTAAAGCATTAAAATAGAGAAGACTAAATTAAATAGCATAGCAGATATAAAAAAAGTGGTTCAGTGTCAAGATGAGACCTAATCCACTCCACTTGGTGATCACCTGCCACTAAGATGTTTATATAAATAAACTTTGATCCACACCCTGGATCGGGGTTAACAACAGTACATAGGCTGTCTAGGCCACACAAGGACCTCTTCTACAGTTTTCATGGGTAGAAAAAAACAATAACCAGGCCACACAGGGACCTCTTCCACCGTTGTCGAGGGTAAACAAAAATAAAGAGTTTGGTGTAAGGATTTATAAATCCTTCAGTTTAGCATATGATTCAGTGTGTGTGTGGAATATATAGAGTACACACACTGCTCAAAAGGTAAGTAAAAGAATCACTAAGAGAGAGTAGATATGGGTTTAGAAATCTCTACTGATTTGAGGTACATCTCTGGACTCCTTCAATTTAGTAGAAATGCTTCTCAGACCTTCTCTAGTGTTTGTCTTGAAAAATAGAGTGTCGTGATTCAGCTTGTGTTCCCCACAAGCTTTGATAATGCGAACATGTTATCTGGATTCTATTGTACATCGTATGTTCTTCAGCAGAGTCAGATTGTATGCATATGAAAATGCTTCCTTTGAAAATCTTGCAAAAATGTTCTTTGTGGTCATGCTCAGACGCTTGTTTTCTATTCAGTATCGCACTCTATTGTCGTTGGGAACTCTTCACTCTTTATCTTTGAATGCATGAATTTTAGCCAATAGGTTCCATGTGTTTTGTACCTCGTACCTCATACTATGTCTAAAAAGAAACATTAATTATGTCAGTGCATTAAAGACATCAAATATGACCGTTAAGAATTAAATTGAAAGACAGCAAAATAGTTTAAGGAACGGTGTCACAGTATGTTATGAAAATGGTGTCTCCTTCACGGTGTCTGAGTGTAACGGTATGAGTGTCATGGTCTGAGTGTCACAGTATGAGTGTCATTGTCTTAGTGTCACGGTCTGAGTGTCACGGCCAAAGTGTCACGGTCTGAGTGTCACGGTGTTCTGTTCACGGTGTCTGATCCTCACAGTGTCTTGCTCATAGTGTTTGATCTTCATGGTGTCAGTCTTACTGTGTCTGGCTTTGTGGTGTCTTGTACTTTGGAAAATAACTGTATTCATACTTAAACATTAATATGCATGAAATGGATCGATCTTAACCATTATAAAGCATTAGAGAACTTGAAACATAAATACACATGATTGGATATGATTTATAGGAGTTAACTAGGTTGAATGAGATTTTTTATTATTATTGAGATTTTTGATCATTAAAACATGATTAATAGATGAGGATTCCAACACATTTGTTCCCACTCCTCCTGAACACCTATATGTATCTCTATGAATAAATCCATCATTTTTCACTCATAACTGGACTTCTAAACCATTGGGGTCTGTAACTTTCAACTTAGAGCATCAAAAATAATGTTTCCTTTCCATGAAATATATACTTACTAAAAATTGAAATATTACATGTATCAAACCCATTTCCATTACTGATGAAATATATCTTATTCAGAAAATATATATTTAAGGCTCTCATAGTCAATATAAATAGAAAACCTTTCACCCAAGAGATAATTCCGCCAACATTTTAAGGTGTGAACCACTATGGCTAACTCGAGATAATGTGTAGCATATCTATGTTCATGTGGACTCAACTATTGTGATCCATATGACCTGAATAATCCTCCTTTCATCAATACTACCCCATGTCTGATCCTAGATGCATCGTAATATACAATATATTCCTTACTCGGTTTGGGTATAATCTAAATATATTTTTTTTATCAAAAACCTCTTCAACTCCTAAAATCATTCGTGCATGATCTATACCACTAAATCATTATACCCTTTTTGGTTAAGCATAATAGTAGCACTTAAAAGTGAGAAAATTCCCAGATAAACCTTTGTTAGTAACCCATTAAACCCAAAAATATTTAGATTTCAAAAACATTCTTGAGTTAATCCTAATAAACAATCGCTCGAACTTTCTCAAGGTTCTTTAATACACCTTATTCAAAGATTATAATCCCTAATAAATTCACTTTTTTAATGAAAAAATGAAATTTATATATCTTGACATATATTTGATTCTCTCCCAATATCCTCAGGATGTCATCAAGATGTTAGGCATGATTGTCTCTAGACTAGAAGTGCACCGAGATTTCATCGATGGAGAAAACAACAATCTAATCCAAATACAAGTGAATGATTCTGTTTATCAAGTTCATGAACATAGTAGGGGTATTCATCATACCAAATTTCATCACCAAGAACTCAAAAAATCAATACCTAATTATAAAAGTAGTATGTGGTATATCAGATAGTATCACCCTCAACTATAGTGACATGATCATAAATCAATCTTAGATAATACGCATGCACCCCTCAGTTATTCTAAGTGATCATCAATCTGTGGAAGGGGATACCAGTTCTTAATTTTTATTTGGTCCAACTTCCAGTAATCTATAAGTGAAAAATTTTATCTTCCTTCATGGTAAATAGAATCAAAACCCCAAGGTGATTTACTTAGAAAAATAAACCCTTTATCCTATAATTACTCTAATCAAGTCTTAAAATCTTGAAGCTTCACTAGTGCCATTATATAAGGATTAATGGAACCGTCTTAGCCATAGGAACTAGCTCAATGGTAAACTCAATATCTCTATTAGGTGGAAACCCTTAAAACTAAATAGGAAACATGTCCTGAAGCTGACACCTTATAGGAGGGAAACCATCCTACTCCACTCCCCTATTATATAGCACATGACTCACAACTTGGTATTTGATCTCACCTAGATACTGACGAATAGGCCCTGTATGTCCTTACTAGATATACCACACTCCATGATGAACATAACCATTACCTTTAAGAGACAAGAATGTCACACTCCCATGGTAATAGTCAATGTGATCCTAGTAAGAAACTAACTAGTACATTCCAAGAATCAAGTCAAATCCTAACATCTTAAGAATAAAAAAAATCCCAAAGGATATGATACCCACCGATATTGAGGGCACACTCCTCCTTACAATCATGGATACTGTAGCGACCCAAAATTTCATTAATGGAAATCCCTCTTGATCTAATTAAGTGTCTCTTTATGTAAAATGTTTATATAAAATGTCAACTTCTTTGGTTTTATGTTTCTGGATTTTAAAATACCGTTAAGAATTTAGACCGTTGCTAATATAGTCATTGAACAGTTATCACATGATTAATATAAATATAGGGATTTAACAAATTCAATTTACTCAGACAAAGGAAGTGATGACCTCATCCAGTAGACGTTCCCCATACGAAGCCCATTTGTCAGAGCTCAGAAAGTAGGTTGTGTCTTTGATATTTTCTCTTGACCAAGCCCAAGCTAAAATTGAATATGTTAAGCTTGATCGAGACTGCCTATGAGAGAAGTAGAAGTTGATAGAGATTACCACCGGAGCAATGTTATCCGAGCCACCCCAAGAGTCTGTTACCATCACACACTTTACTCTCCGGTCTTATGTGAGTGTTATAAGGTGTTATGTAATAATAACTTAGCTCTATGGATATGTACATTATTTTTGTATATAATAATTAATATACTTTCATTTTATTATTATCACCTTGCAAATAGTTTTTTAAAGCACAAATAGTTTTTTTAGTTATTGTTCAACTAAGAAATATTATTTGATGAATTAATGGATTTTGGAATTAAATAATATTTTAATAAAATATTATTATTTTTATTAAATTAATTTTTATTAAATATAAATGATCGTATAATTTTATGAATTCAATTTAAATTTTTATTAAGGTTTGAAATCCATTTTTGTCAAAAACACATGAATTTTCGATAAATGTAGGTTATTATTTTAAAAGTGAAAATTAGAATATTTAGAAAATTATTTAGATAAAATGAATATCTTTTCTAGAATCATGAGGTCAAAATTATCAAATGGTTAATTTTTCATAATTTTCTGAGACAGTCAAATATTTGGGTAAAAACTAAATACCGTTTAAATATATAATGTGTTTTAGGACATCATAATGACCCAATAGTGATGTAATAAAATACTATAGTCTTTATGTTCGGCCAATATACGTTTTACCATTAAAATAATGTGATTTTGGGTTTATTTGATTTATTTTACAAATATTTAGTGGACCCTTCAAGACTTATTAAACATTTTGTCTTTTTAAATTGTTTTCCTTGGGAGTGTGACTCACCTCCACATAAGAAACCCAATTATTTTAAGAATTTCGGACTTTGGACTTATAAAATTTGTTTTCCACTTCACTTTTCCAAAAACTATGGGCAAAAACCATGGTTTAGTTTGTGGTTTGGATTAGTTTAATGTGAGGTATCCCAAACCTAAATAATAAAGAATTCTCTCACCTTTTCTATATAAAAACACCGAAGATCCCACTTCCTCCACAGTCAAAGCCTTTTGAGTTCGTCCAACATCTTCCATAATCTCTATAAAATCCTCCCAAGGTGCCCCAATCTCCCAAGATGCCTCTCTCAAGCCTCTCTCAAGCCTTTGGAAGCACACTTCCAAGTAAGTGTTTTTCTTCCTTTCTCATTTTTGTCCAATTTTATTTAAGTTGTTATGCTCTTTTAATTTCAATTGTAAATGTTGGGGTATGGTTTAGCACCTCCCCCATACTTCCCTATTTATGTTTGAATGATGGGAGACACCTTTCTCTCTCATTAAATGCCTCCCATGTACACCCGTTACTATGCCAAAATTCTGAAAGGAATTTATCTCTCCTCATTTAAATTCAAGTAATTCTTCTGTATCATGAATCTAAATTTCATTAAATTTGTTGGGACATGTATATATACAACCCCATTACTATCCATGACATGTAAATATATTGATACACCCCTTTCTCTCTCATCAACTATTTTTATGAGTTCTTATGTCACGCCGTTAGGCTGCCGAAATTGCATCACACTTTTCCAAGCCAAAGTCATTGTGTAGTGAATACCATGCCCATTTCTCTATCAAGGGTATTCACCTTTAGGAACATTTAATTATTGTTTAAAGAGTTTCATGTATATATTCCACATTCTTTTATTGTGGAATAAAATATTATATTGAATGATTCAATGTTTTATGATCCATGTGGCACACTTATGCATTAAATGAAATGTTTAAGAAGGGTGCACCCTTATAGCACTCCAATGCATTCGGTAAAGTATAGTATCATGATACATCATGTGCAATGGGTTTTTACTCATTCTAATTCAAGTGAAACGAGGGTTTACTCATGCTTCATGTGCAATGAGGGTTTACTCATGCTCCATGTGCAATGAGCCTTGGATCATGCTAATTCCATGTTAAGTGTTGTTGCCACATTTCCATATTATGATTATCAGGCATTATCATGCCTTTTTTTATTCATCACTTGTGCTCTACTATTATTCCTATTTTCGAACATGTATTTTATTCCTCATTTTATTCCATGATTATTCCCTTACTGGGCTTTATAGCTCACCCTTTTCTTATGCATGTCCTCAGGTTATCCCTTGGCAATGCTAAGTACGAGGGAATGTGGTGGTCATGTAAAGGAAGTTTTCTATAAATATGTTGTATTTCATGTTTCAAGTTGTTATGTAATGATCCTAAGCCCCAAATACACTAGAAATATCGATCTTCTATGTCGTATCAAGTGAAGTAAATGTAATAAATTATGTTTAATTGTGTAATAAATGATCAGGGTTTCTATAGATACCCTCTGATAACATCCTTAATAACGTGTTGATTGACATAACCCCATATAAAGGTTCCACCATTAGGCCCAAACCATTCACAAACCACGAATATATAATTTAATATAATTTCTTGATATAAAATAAAGCACTATAAATCATAGAAGACACAATAATATTACCTCATACAGTTGATGACCTAGCCTCATTACCAGTGGGAGCATGTTGAATTCCTTGTAGATGAGTTTTCCCTCTACCCTGAGCTCCTACCTGAGTCACATGTACTATATTACTTTTTCGATACCATTTCTCTTATCCTGAGTACCATTTTCTCTACCCTAATTGGTATGGCTAGTAGAACTCCAACTTCTAGGCTGATGTGGGGTAGAAAATCCCCTCTTGGTGCTCTGTATTGGCTTAGGTCCCCCATCACTATCTATTCACCAAGGGTTTATACAGAACCTATATATGTTCCCCCATCATACCATATACTTGAAACTTTACTAGTGGTCAAGTAAAACAACCTTGATGTTACCAGGGTAACTGCATTGGTAGCAAAACACTAGATCACTACCCTGAGAGGCTGATCCACTCCCATGGCTGCTCTTCCCACCACCGCCTTGGATAAAGTACTCATAAAGACACTTTTTAAAACCTGAAGGTGCACTAATAGATCACCCATTTGAAACTTTATTCCAACCACTATTGTCCTCCTTCAGGTTCCCCTCAGTAATAAGACATCAATTAACCACTTCAATGAATTTATGCAAGGAGAAAGGATTAACGTGTAACTTGATCTCACACTTGATACTATCCTATAAATGTTTCTCCCTAACTATATCATATCCTTCCAGCATTGATGTAAAAAAATATAGTTAAATAAAGTGTCCAACATAATACACCACTGAAATTTTACCCTAGGTCAAATGGATAAACTCTTCTACTCTTTCTTGTCTCAAGTTCTCTGGGTAGATATGTTCCAAGAACTTCTCATGGAATTTGTTCAAATACATTCTATTAAGTTGCTTATCCTAGACCTAAATATCCCACCAGTGCTTCATTTTACCTTATAAAATGCAATATTAGAACTTGAACCTCCCTTCTAGAGGAGTCTCCAAGTGGTTAAGGATCATCTGCATAAACTCGATCGAGAACTCAACTACCATAGGATCACCCTCTCTAGAAAACATTAGAGGATTCTGTAGCTGGAACTCCCTAGTCTGATTAAACATGTTTGGAACATACTATACCAAATAACTCACCATATATTGAATAAAGTATGTAAAATTATCATGGGACTTCTCTTTTTTCCTATTACGCAGAGCCACTGGGTGCTTTGGTTCCACTATCAGAGGTGTATTATCAGTGGTGTCCTCCTGTCGCCCCACTAGCGAATGTCTTCATTGAGGAATCCCTCTAAATTCCATACATATGTTTTATGGAATATAACATATAGTTTAAACATTTACACATAATGCGGGTCACAAATATCTATAATCAAGCTACTCCACATATACTATCTCAACATATATGACCACAATACTATCTGTAGACCCAACTGTCTCTATCTAGGGCCACTGGCTAACTCAAGGTAAAAATAATTTTCTAAGCTACAACATTTTTATATAATGCTATTTTAATAATTCGATTTAGTATATTTCAATTTAAAGTATCTAAAACCTATTTATTATGCACTATTTATTTAAAAACACAAAATAAGTAGAAAAATATCTTACTTCCCATAACATAATTTTTCTATTTAAAAGCAAGAAAATTATAACATTATTTTCTTTGTGTGTCTAATATGATGCATTTCACATAACCCCTGAGTGATTTAAATGATGAATACATAACCAATATCTTGCTATATTGACCCATGAGTAAAATATCATAAATCAGTAACATCATACAACAAGTGTATCACCCAAGGTAAAATAAATTTTCAATTGTAATAAGTGAACCTCAAGAATAGTATTCCCATCCTCAAAAACCTGTTTCCCCCATCACATATGGGTTAGTTACTCCCATTCCCAATCTCATTACCAAGCCCCAAAACATCCTATTATACTATCTACCTTACTCAAATAGTAAATAAAAAGAAAATACTTAGGCTCTAATACCACTTTTTAACACCTCACCTCGACTCACTCCAAATAGTGATCAAACTAGTTTTCTACATGACCTCAAGTGAACCTCCCCTTATACTAAAGGATATTGACTAGTGGTTAGGGTCTATTAAGGAACATGGGGATTATATACCCTCTTTATAATATTAAAAAAATAGTGGAAATAATAAGAAGTAATAACCAGTAAGTAACCACACATTACACACCAAATTCCCGAAATTAGGCAAGTTCCAAAATGCTAATAAAATAAACATGTCATGTCATGATAGTGTCATGTTCTAAAAAGATACCAAAATAAAGACACAACTAAAAATCCCCAAAATGGGTCCCAAAACCTAGCTTGATCTCCCCATCCAAATTCCATCCCATAAGTCCTAAATGAACCATATATCATTAGGCCTATTCCCTTGTCTTGGCATGTAACCATGAAGTCAGCTTGGGGGCTAACTACGACCTGAGTAGAGTGTGAGTAAAACCTAGTAAATGGTCTATAAAATAATAACCAATCTAAGTAATAGTGTATTCATATGCTCTATGAAATAATATACAAGTAAATAAATGAAAACAAATTTTATTTTTAAAAAATAGCTATTAATTAATATTTTGTTCCTCTGGTTTTAAAGTGACACCCAGTCCAATCAAACCTACTTCGGCCAAAGTTAGTCATCTAATTCATAATCACAAGACAATAAATATTTTATGTAAAACAATGTGTAATCATTAATTATTTAATTCTTGGTACTTAGAAGCATCAATCCAAGGCACCCATACCATGTTTAAGTACTATTATTTCCTAAAGCATCAGTCTGACACCTAAACCATGTATAAACATCATTTATTCATAAGGCATCAATTTAACACCTAAAAAATGTGTGAAAAACATTGGTGCATAGAGAATCAATCCAAAAATCTAAACCATATAGAACAACATTGGTTCCTAGAGCATCATTATAACACCACAACCATGGATGTAGAGAGTCAGTCTAACAACCTAAACCATTTCTTCATTTTCTAATTTCCTAGGTTCAACATATTTGACCTGTTAAACAAATTAATAAGACAAGGATGCTCAATTTAAACATTCATTATCCACCAAGTTCTATAATACTCAAAACCCTTAAAAAATTACCTAATTAAACCATTTCATAATTTATTCATATAACATAACCATTAAATAAAATTCAAAACCATTTCACCACATAAACTTTCCACTTCAACCATTAACCATTCCACCCTTTGAATATGTCATAAAAAATAATTATCAAGTTATTACAAGTAGATACTTTTTCCATTCTATCAATCCAACAAAAAATCCTAACTTGGTTGAGCTTATAAACCATTTATTTCACCATTTAAAAACTAACTTACCATTAGTAAGGATTTTTCACACCCCATGGGTGATTGTAAAGTCGGTCTCATAATAAAAAACAGACCCAAAAAAATATTTGGAAGGTTTATGAAATCAATTTAAGGGACAAACTAATTTATTAATTAGGGAGGAAAATGTGAAACATGTTAGATCTATCACACATACTAATTACACATGAAAAATTATCAAGACTATGGAAAAATAACTCTTAGACCACCTAAATTATGTTTGTAGAAATACACTCTCTCACCCCCGACCTTTAATTAAAGTTGAAACAACCGAAAACATAAAATTATAAAAAACACGAGAAATAGGGAATATGATATATAAATGATGAGGGATAACAAATTATAGAAAAATCCAAATAATGGAAGGATATGAACTCATATAATTACATGGGGATTTGAATTGCAAGAAACAACACTGAAAATGGCCTTGAATCAAAGGAACTTCACCCTTGGAAGAGGGGGAGAATCTTAGGGTACACCTAGGGTTGTTGGGAGTGAAATGGGGACTAAAATTGGGTGAGTTAATAATAATATTTGGAGGGAAAAGTGGTAAATTTGACACTTTTAATGAAGTTCATGGTTTAGCTACATAGTTTTTCAAACCGTTCACCAACCATGCAAGCCCCACTCTCTAAGTAAAACCCTTTTCAGAAGGTTTCCTCTGCCACTAAAAAGGTTTGGTAAACTATGTTGAAGTCATGAGAATAAAATTTGGAAGTTGGGTGTCCCAATTTTCATGGTTACCAGGGTATCATCACATGGTTTGAAGAACCTTAAACCCCAATCATGCTACATAGTTATGGTGCACAATTAGCACTACCCATGCACAAACTATTTGATTTATGTTGCAATAATCTTTTCATAAATTTACAAGTCCCAAACACCCAGAAATATCCCAAAACCTTCCCTACTCCTAGGAAATCATTCCATAAATTATTTTCAAAAGTAGTTAACAAATTAAAAATATAAATGTACCTATACAAGGGTTGGGATCCTACAACATTCTTTGATTTATCTTGTTTTTCTTGATCCTTAAGTAGGTTAATTTTTATTTTGGAAGTATTAGAGGTACTTAGTGGCATGAAAAAGGGTTTTTTTCCCTTTTTGGTGCAAAATAGAAAACACCACTATTGTTGTGGAGGCTGTGGTGTCCCTTGGACCGTCCTGTGAAAAATGGGAACAACCTCCATTCCTAGAGAATGGTATGGTCTAGGGAATGGTGTGTTATTGGATTCCCTATCCATCATAAATAAAAAGGATCCACCAGGGAATGGTGGAGGCTATGTGTAGGATTAATATGGCATGTACTTATGCACTAAGTCATATATGAGGGTGTGGTGATGGTGTTTTCAAAATTTTAAGTAGTTGAACTACTACTTAAACATTCAGGACAGTTATGCCAACCAAGTAAAAATTAATGGAGGATCTTAATGTGTATTTTAATTCATTTTTACTCTATTAAACCAATAAATCCAATTACTTTGTCTTGAATTTAATATTAGGAATGTTCCAGGAAGGGTTTTGGGTACCTAGATTTTATAAAAAGGGTAATTCATTTATTCCTTGTTCCTCCTAATCGAGAGATCAATGTAATAGAGTTAGAGGTTTTCTTTCCATTAATTTTGTGAATTAATCATTTCAGATTCTTCATTCTTAATGATTGTGGATTCCTCACTGGGTGTTTGATGATACCATTCTTCAGGTAGGTGGTTTCTTAATTCAATTTCTATCAATTGAAAAATTTCTTTCTTACTTGGTTCAAAAATAATTTCTAATTGATTTTTAATGCTTGGATTTAGATCCATAATAAATTGTTTAAAATTGTAATGGTTTTTTTTGAACTTCTTTGTCCATGGAATTTAAAATTAAATATTTTTTTTCTAGAAAATGGTTTTGAATTGAAAGAATGATTCGAGAAATGAATTTGATTTTGATTCTTGAGAAATGAAAGAATGAATTGTATTATAGAATTGAAATGAAATGAATTATTTTCAAAATGAATGAGTTTTGATGGAAATAATTTAATGTTGGTTTTTGAAATGAAATGGAATGTTTGAAACTTGAGTTAGGTCTTATTGAATTATGATTGGAGAAAATGATTTGAGATGAATGATTTTTACCTTGATTTATTTCTTTGAAGCACTTGGGAGCCTGGGTAGTTAGGTAGGCATACATGGATATACACTCTAGAAATGTATTAACACTACCTAGAAATTTATTGATAATATAAACAATGACTAAAATTAATGAGGGCAGGGGTTTCATTCTTTGATATTGATTTTTATTCACCCTAGGCTTGAGTCTTTGGAAGTGTGAACACTTGGAGTTGTATTTCACTGAGAATTTGTGGAACCATGAGCCTTGAACTAACCAACCCTAAGACTCATAACCATGTTCCTATGATTTAAACTGATTTAAAATTATTTATACATACTGATGTTAATGAAATGATTTATTCATGCTTATTTTGATGAAAAGCTCATCTATACCTTTTTTATACTTGTCATTGGAATGATTTGGAAAGAATGATTTATTATGAATTATGAAAACATTATCATGCCATGTTTTATTTAAAATTAAGAATATTTGGTTTATTTGACATGGACAGCTTATGGAATGGTTAGTGATATCCTACTGGGAATGTCTTTCTCACACCCTACTTGTACCTTTAGGTGTTTGTAGACTTCCTTTTTCCAAGTTGAAGAAAAGGGAAAGTACCTCTTGGTGGTGGTCGGTGTTCTTGATAGAGGGTCCTTGGGAGTTAGTAGTGACAATAGAAGTATATGATACATATGTTATGAGGATATTTTGTGATTATGTTGCCTTTGGGTTATTATTTTTTTATTGTTTCTTGCTTGTTTTGTGATACTTTACTCTTGACCACTATATTGACTATATCTATATTCTTATCTACTGATTTGTTTTGTTTGGTTATTATTGTTGCTAAAATTTTTCCTCATTATTTATTTTGATGACAAATAACTATTAAATAACCCATTAGGATTTAGAACACCCTTTCGACCATGTTAGAGTCGACTTAGGTTTCAGTTTAGCAGGTTATCTGGGTTGGTTCATGAAAAATTGGTATCAAAGGAGGTTGTGTCTCTTATTGGATGTCAGTATGAAGCTGTGATCCTTAAGTTATCATGGGTTATTGGAAAAAATTATCTTTAAGGATTTTTTTATGATATGATTCTAGAATTTTCCCAAACTCTAATATGAAATCTATTTTCCCCATTTGAGTTTTGAATGAAAGAGTTGATATTATCATGTCTCTTGACTAATGTTTAATTATTATATATTGATGTTTTCGAGTACCATGCCCCCAAGAAGATTTTTGATCAAGATTCAAGATAGAGCTACTGATGAACCACAAAAAGTGAACCGTATAGTTTATTAGAACCTCGGCGTTAGTGCATACAGTTCAAGCTTTTGGATAAGAAGCCACACATGTCCTTATCCAAGATACAAGGATGGAACCTTGATGGTATGATAATAGAGATCGATCCCAATAATTTAGTCATTTGAAACCACCTTCTTTATAGGGAATTAATGATCCATAGGAGGTGAAGGATTATTTATTAAATATTAAATGAATTTTTGAGTTCTTATAGCTGTAAAATTCCATTTAGATAAAGTGTGTTATCTTCAAGCTCGAGGGACTTAGTAGAAGATGGTGGGATTCTATAATTCTAGAAAATAAGAATTATAACATGGAGTGTAAAGACATTAAGACTCTTTTCATCGATAAATTATATCCAATTAAATGGTATTGTATATGAACATGGAGTTTATGAACTTTCACCAAGGTGATTGGATAGTGAATAATTATGCCAATCATTTTGCAGAACTTTCTTAGTTTTCACCAGAGGTAGTGTTGAACAAGAAGATGAAGACCCAAAAGTTTGAGATGGTTATTCGACCATATATCCAATATAAGGTTTTTATGTTTAATCTTACCTTATATGATGATTTTTTGGATAGGGATCTATTGAAAAAAATCAAAGTGGAAGGTAAGTAAAGGTCAGACAGAGCTTCTCCCACTCTTAGTGCCAGCTTTACTAGATCCTCTAAAGGGAAGAGAAAGCAGAATGGGTCTAATGGTGGAAAAAAAGGTGGCAGTCCTTGAGAATAATATTCCTCCAGACCACCTTAAATGTCTGGTAAAGTCCCACTAAATTTTTTCTAATGTAGTAGGGTTGGGCACTCAAAGAATGCATTCATAGAGGCACCCAATATTAACAGCTCATATAGATGTTTAAGTCACCTGTATAATTTTTTCCAGGTTTTTAACACTCTACATAGTGGTACAAGATCATATATACTGAGAAGTTATATAATGCTACCAGATTTCTCAAGAATAACATAATTCTATCCATATTCATCTAGAATAAAGAAACTCCATGCAGTTGATGAGTCTCCAATGGAAACTAATGTGGGTCTCGCAATATCAAGATGTACCATTACCATTGATTCATCTTTAGTGATTAATTTATTTGATACTGGTACCTCTCATTCTTTCATATCAACCTACACTATGGATCTGTTGAATCTTCCAATGGAGATCATGCCTTATGTGATGGAAATTGCAACACCACTTGGGATGAAGAGACAATGGGAACTCTGATTCCCTTCTTATTCTTTCTATTTATCAGTGATTAATAACATTTGATAATTTTTAATTCTTTTTATGAATCCCATAAATTTTACTCTCAAGACATATTGGTTGGTTTCTCGTAAATCTCGTATTGACAGTTATCATTGACAAGTGTCCATTACTACCTATAACAACCCTACTCTTTATTACATACTTAAACATGATTTAAGGCATGAACTCTTCACTTGATACAATATGGAATATCGAGAGATCTAGTGTATTTGGGGCATAGGAACATTACATAACAACTTAAAATATGAAACACAACATCTTTATTGAAAACTTTCTTTACATGACCACTACATTCCCTCGTACTTTTCATTGCATGAGATAACCTAAGGACATGCATAAGAAAAGGGTGAGCTATAAAGCCCAGTAAGGGAATAAAAATGGAATAACATGGGTAATACAATAAAAGTTATACAATAGGAATATTATTGGAGTACAAGAGAAACATGAACATAAAGGCATTATAAAGCATGATAATCATAAAATGGAGATGTGGCAACAACACTTAACATGGAATTAGCATGAGCCAAGGCTCATTTCACATGGAGCATGAGTAAACCCTCATTTCACATAAAGCATGAGTAAACCCTAGTTTCACTTGAATTATCATGAGTCAACACCCATTTCACATGACGTATTATGATACTATACTTTACCCAATGCATTGATGTGCTATCATTGCACAACCTTCTTAATCATTTCATTTCTTGCATAAGTGTGCCACATGGATCATAAAACATGGATTCATTAAACATCATCATTTATTCCACAATAAAATATTGTGGAATTAATACATTAAACTATTTAAGCAATAAGTAAATGTGCATAAATTTGAATACTCTTGAGAGAGAAATGGGTATGGTATTCACCACACAATGACTTTGTCTTGGAAAATCGCGGTGCAATTTCGGTAGCATAATAGCGTGACATAAGAACTCATAAAAATGGTTGATAAGAGAGAAAGGGGGTATCATCATATTTACATGAAATGGAGAGTAATGGGGTCATATAGATACATTTACCAACAATTGTTATGAAATTTAGATTCATGATACAGAATAATTACTTGAATATAAATGAGGAGAGAGAAATTCCTTACGGAATTTCGACATGGTAACAAGTGTACATGCGAGGAATTTAATGAGAGATAAGGGGGTATCTAATAATTTAAAAATAAAGAGGTAAGTTTGGGGGAGGTTAAAAATCATACTCCACCATTTATAATTGAAAAATATTAAGAAACTTGGATTAAAAGAGAAATGTAGGAATCCCTTACTTGGAAGTGTGATCCCAAAAGCTTGGTAGAGTATTGAGAGAGGATTTTTGGGAGCTTGGGGTGCCTTGGGAGGATTATAGAGAGAGGAGGGAAGAGGTTTGATGAACTACAAATGAATTTAGTGAAGAGGAAGTGGGAGGTTGTGTGGGTTTATACTGGAAAGGAGAGGGAATTCTTTATTATTTAGGTTTGGGATACCACACATTAGACTAATCAAAACCACAAACCATACCATGGTTTTTCCCCATGGTTTTTTCCAAAGGGTATTGGAAAAACTTATTTTATAATTCCAATGTCATAACTTCTTAAAATATTAGGTTTTCATATGTGGAAGTGAGTCACACTCTCATGGAAAACAATTTAAAATGACAAAATGTTTTATAAGTCTTTAAAGGTCCACTAAAGCTTTGTAAAATAAATAAAAAAACCCAAAATCATATTATTTTAATGGTAAACCATTTATTGGCCGAACATAATGTTAATAGTATTTTATTACATCAATTTTGGGTCATTAAGATGTCATAAAACACATTATATATTTAAACGGTATTTAATTTTTGCCCAAAAAATTGAATGTCTCAGAAAATTATAAAAAATTCACCATTGGATAATTTTGACGTCCTAATACCAAAAAATAATATTAATTTTATATAAATCATTTTCTAAATATGTGAATTTTTTACTTTTAAAATAAAAACTTACATTTATCGAAATTTCATGGGTTTCAAAAAAACAACTTTCAAACCTTAATAAAAATTAAAATTGCATTCATAAAATTATAAGACCATTTATATTTAATAAAAATTAACTTAATAATAATAATAATAATTTATTAAAATATTATTGAATTAAAAAATCCATTAATTCATCAAAATAGATTTCTTAGTTGAATACTATTTGCACTTTAAAAACTATTTACAAAGTAACAATAATAAAATGAATGTATATTCTCTATACAAGAATAATGTACATAATCGTAGTACTAGGGTATTATTACATAACCCCTTCTAACACCTGCATAAGACCAATGGGTAAGGTGTGTGATGGTGACAGACTCTTGGGGTGGCTCAGATAACATCGCTCCGGTGGTAATCTATATCAACTTCCACTTCTCCCGTAGGTGGTTCCTTTCGAGCTTAACATGTTCAAGCTTAGCTTGGGCTTAGTCAAGAGTAAATCCCAATGATTCCACCTCCTTTATGAGCTCTAAAAAATGGGCCTCATACATGGAAAGTCTACTAGATGAATCCATCGCTTCCTTTGTCTAAGTAAATTGGATTTGTTAAAGCCCTATATTTATACTAATCATCTGATCACTGTTTAATGACTATATTAGAAATGGTAACAATTCATAACAGTATTTTAAAATCCAAAAAACATAAAACCAATGAAGTTCACATTTTATATAACCATTTTACATAATAAGATGTTATATTAAGAGGAATTTTCATTAATGAAATTTTGGGTCGCAACAATCTCACCCCCTTAAGAAATTCTTCCCTCGAAATTTCTTTTTACCACACTAAAATAGATATGGGTAACTATGATTCATAACTTCCTCTGATTCCCAAGTTTCCTCTTCAAACTTGTGGTTTCACCATAAGACCTTGATGAAGGGAATTGCATTATTTCATAGAACGTTTTCTCTACGATCTAATATTTTCACTGGTTGCTCCCTGTAATAATGATCATCCTATAATTATACTACCTCTGAAGAGAGTACATGTGAAGGTTTTGGTATGTACTTCTTTAAGAGGGATACATGAAAAACATCACGTACTTTGGCCATGGTAGGTGAAAGTGCTAGTCGATAGGTCACAACCCCGACATGATCAAGAATCTCAGAGGGGCCAATGTACATAGGACATAACTTCCCTTTCTTTCCAAACCTCATGACCTTTTTCCATGGAGTTATTCATAGAAATACCATGTCTCCATCTTTGATGTCAAGGTCTCATCGATGGTATTCTGCATAACTCTTCTATTGACTTTGGGATGCATTGATATGCTGCTGAATGGTTTTATCCTTCTCCACCATTTCTTCGACCATTTTAGTTTCTAGAAACTTACGCTCACTAACTTCATCGCAACATGCCAGTGTGATGCACCTTTTACCATAAAGGTCTTCATATGGTTCCATTCGGATGCTCGAGTTTAAACTGTTATTTTTGGAGAATTAAACCAGTGGAATATGTTGGTCTCATCATCCTTTGATGTCCATAGAACATGATCGTAACATATATTTTAGTGTCTGAATAGTTTGCTCAGATTGGCCATCAGTTTTTGGATGATAGCCCGTACTAAAGTTCAGTTCAGTGCTTAGATCATGTTGGAGAATTTTCCAAAACTTCGAGGTGAATCTAGGATCACGATTGGATATAATAGATAGTGGTACTCCATGTAGCCTTACCACATCTCTGATGTATATCTGTACCAGTTGATCTAATGAGAAATCCTCCCATATTACAATGAAGTGTGCAGAATTTGTAAGACAATCTACAATAACCCTGATTGCATTGTTGCCTTTGGATATCTTCAGAAGTCCGATGACAAAGTCCATGGTGATGTTCTTCTATTTCCATGCTGGTATGGGTAATGATTTCATCATCCCCTTATACTTTTTCCTCTCTGCCTTCACTTGCTGACAGAACAGACACTTTGATGTATACTCAGCGATCTCCTTCTTCATATTATTCCACCAATAATACTTTCAGAGATCTCGATACATCTTTGTGTTTCCTAGATGAATATAGAAATTTGAACTATGTGCATCATCCAAAATTTCCTTCTTCAGCTCCAAACATGATGGAACACATAGTCTTTTCCCAATTATCACAATTCCTTCTTCACTAACATTTAACTCTGAGGATTTCCCTTTTTTGATAGATTCCACTTTCTTCTGAATTCTCACATCATCCTTTTGAGAATCATTTAACTTTTCCAAAAGATATGGTTGAGCAATCATTTTTGAAAGGATTGATTATTTTCCCTTCTTTATGATTCCCAAGTCCATATTCATCAAATCTAAGAAGACTCGATCCTTCTCAATTTTCGTCAATGATAGAATCATTGGGTCCTTTCTACTTAGAGCATCCACCACCTTGTTTGATTTCCCAAGGTATTAATGGATTGAGTGGTCATAGTCTTTGATCATCTCTAACCATATTTGTTGGGGCATGTTCAAATCTTTCTATGTGAATACATATTTGAGGCTTTTGTGGTCTGTATATATTTCACACTTCTCCCTTAAGAGATAATATCGCAAAATTTTTAAAGCTAAGATCACTACAACTAACTCCAGATCTTCTGTTTCATAGTTTTTTTCATGAACTTTCAATTTCCTTGAATTATAGGTAATGAATATGTCATTTTTCATCAACACACAGCCCATTCCCTTCTTCGAAGAATCACAGAATACCACCAAAAGTTCTCCACTTGTGTGTAATGTGAGCAGAGGAGCAGTGATAATCCTTATTTTCAACTCCTTGAAGCTTTCTTCGCATTCATCACTCAAATAAAACTTTACTCCCTTCTGAGTTAGCTTTGTAAGAGGGTTGGACAATGGTGATAAATTTGTCACAAATCATCCATAATATCCAGCTAACCCCAAGAAACTACGAATATCCATTACCGATGTTGGCCTCAGCCATCCCTCTATTGCTGCTTTCTTGGATGGATCCATAGATATCTCATTGCTTGTGAAAATATGGACCAAGAATGAGACCTCCTTCAACCAGAACTCACACTTTATGTAATTTTCATAGAGCGTCTCCTTTCGCAAGGTCTCTAGTATTTTTCTTCGATGCTTCTCATGGTCCTCCTTGGTTTTGTAGTATATTTGAATATCATCTATAAATAATACCAAAAATTTGTCGATGTAATCTCTAAAGACTCTATTCATCAAGTCCATGAATATTTCTGGAGCATTAGTGAGTCCGAAAGGCATTACTATGAATTCATAGTGCCCATACCTTATATGAAAAGTAGTCTGGGGGGATATCTTCTTTCCTTACCCTCACACGATAATAACCCGACCGCAAATCCTCTTTGGAGAAGTATTGTGCTCCACACAACTGATCGAACAAGTCATCAATTCGTGGAAGAGGATACTTGTTCTTTATTGTGATTTTGTTGAGCTCATGATAATCAATGAAAAGCCGTATTGACCCATCCTTCTTCTTGATGAAGAGGACTAGTGCACCCCATGGTGAAGCACTTGGGCATATAAACCCTTTATCTAGATTCTCCTGTAGTAGTTTCTTCAGCTTCTCAATCTACACAACATCTATTATATATGGAGTCCTGGATATTGGAAACGCCCCAGGTATAAGATCAATTGATAATTTAACATATCTTCTAGGAGGAAGACTGAAAAATTTCTCAGGAAACACTTCAGTGAATTCCCTCACAATAGGAATGTCTTCAAGGATGGTTTCCTCCTTAGACTTAATCATTTGAGATAGATACACGTTCTCATAGGGAAATAATATCCACGCTTGAGATGATAGAGCTAAAGAAGATTCATCTTCCTCCTTGCACATGTATAGAATCGGGGTTTGATTCCCCACATGGAGAGTGATTTCCCTCTCACGGAAATTTATGTCGGCTCTATATATAGAAAGCCAATCTATGCTAATAATTTCATCAAATTACACCATAGGGAGTATGGAGAGGTTCACCGAAAAGTTCAATCCACAAATTATGATAGGGGAGGAGTTATATTCATGGGATTCAATGATTTGTGTTGGTGTTGGGATTGTTATACTAAACTTTTGAGATACAAAAGAATGCGTAGAACCATAAATGATAACCCTACCTTTTAATTTTTTATTATGGTTCTACTTTATCCGATATAGATACGGGACAAGTACTTTAAACTATTAAACACATAATGGGGAATCAAAGGACAAAAAAATGATTTATAAACTACATTGATTTTCTTAACTTATGAATATATAGGCTTCAGTCTATGTTATCCATGATCTACTTGCCAACATATATTCTTATGGTAATTTGTTTTATTATTCCCTTAATAATGGTTCGTACTAAGCTTGTGAATTTACCACACCATATCCCCCAGGAGTGTCGTAACCAATAGTGCATCAAGGTCCATTACCATGTCCCAAGATACCCTGGGTCAAGCCCAAAACTCCTTGTCAGAGTTTTCACTCCAATGTACATATATTCCAGAGCCGCCTCTACCTACTCGTATCCAGACAGGGATGCACTTTCTTGATAAACCACTTACTCAATACTCACCAAAAATTTGGGATGTTTTTATTATACTGAGTCTTGTATCTAAGGCTTCACTAGGGTTTTCTAATCCTAATCCCAAAAAGAACTAAACTTATCTTCTGATACCAACTATAACAACTCTTCTCTTTATTACATACTGAAACATGATTTATTACATGAACTATTCACTTGATACACCATGGAAGATCGAGTGGTATAGTGTCTTTGGGGCTTAGGAACATTACGTAACAACTTAAAATATGAAACACAACATCTCTATTGAAAACATCCTTTACATGACCACTACATTCCCTTGTACTTAGCATTTAATGGGATAACCTGAGGACATGCATAAGAAAAGGGTGAGCTATAAAGTGAAGTAAGGGAATAAACATGGAATAAAATGAGGAATACAATACATGTTAGACAATAGGCATATCAATGGAGCACAAGATAAACATGAACATAAAGGCATGATAAAGTATGATAATCATAACATGGAGATGTGGCAACAACACTTAACATGGAATTAGCATGAGCCAAGGCTCATTTCACATAGAGCATGAGTAAACCCTCATTGCACATGAAGCACAAGTAAACCCTCATTGTAATTGAATAAGCACGAGTCAACACCCATTTCACATGACGTATCATGATACAATACTTTACCCAATGAATTGGAGTGCTATCAGGGTGCAACCTTCTTAATCATTTCATTTCATGCATAAGTATACCACATGGATCATAAAACATGGATTCATTAATCCTCATAATTTATTCCACGATAAAAGAGTGTGTAATTAATAAATTAAACTATTTAAATAATAAGTAAATGTACATAAAGGTGAATACTCTTGATAGATAAATGAGTATGATATTCACTACACAATGACTTTGGCTTGGAAAATCACGATGCAATTCCAGCAGTATAACAACATGACATAAGAACTCATAAAAATGGTTGATGATAGGGAAAGGTGTGTCTCGTCATATTTACATGAAATGGATAGTTGGGGGTCATATACATACATGTCCCAATAATTGTAATAGAAATTATATAATCAATAAGTAAATGTGCATAAAGGTGAATACCCTTGATAAGGAAATGGTCATGGTATTCACAACACAATGACTTTGGCTTGAAAAAAGTGGTGCAATTTCGGCAACATAACGACGTGACATAAGAATTCATAAAAAATGGTTGATGAGAGAGAAAGGGGTGTGTGATCATATGTACTTGAAATGTACAGTAGGTGGGTCATATAGATACACGTCCCAACAATTTTAATGGAATTTAGATTCATGATACAAATGAATTTCTTGAATGTAAATGAGGATAGATAAGTTCCTTTTAGAATTTTGATATAGTAACGGGTGTACATGGGAGGCATTTAATGAGAAAGAAAGGGATCTCTCATCTTTCAAACATAATAGGGAATTATGGGGGAGGTGAAAAATCATACCCTAAAATTTATAAGTGAAAATAAAAGGGCATAACAATATTAAGAAACATGGATAAAAAGATAAAGGTTGGAATTCCTTACTTAGAAGTGTGATCACAAAAGCTTGGGAGAGGCTTCTTGCGAACATGGGGTGACTTGGGAGGACTATAGAGAGAAGAGGGTAGAGGTTGTACGAACTCCAAAATCATTGAGTGAAGAGGAAGTGGGAGCATGGGTGGGTTTATATAGTAAAGGAGAAGAAATTATTTATTATTTAGGTTTGGGACACAACACATTAAACTAATCAAAACCACAAACCAGCCCATGGTTTTTCCCCATGGGTTTTTCAATAGGGGAGTGTAGAAAATATTTTATAATTCCAATGGCCAAACATCTTAAAATAATAGGGTTTCTTATGTGGAGGTGAGTTACACTCTTAAGGAAAACAATTTAAAAAGACAAAATGTTTTATAAGTCTTGAAGGGTCCACTAAAGCGTTTTAAAATAAATAAAACAAACTAAAAATCACATTATATTAATTTTAAAACATTTATTGTCTGAACATAATGTTTATATTATTTTATTACATCCTTATTGGGTCATTATGATGTCATAAAACACATTATATATTTAAACGGTATTTAATTTTTGCCAAAAAATTGGACTGTCTCAGAAAATTAGGAAAAATTTACCATTGCATAATTTTGATGTCCTGATTCCAAAAATAATATTAATTTTATATAAATATTTTTATAAATATGTGAATTTTTAATTTTAAAAGAAAAACTGACATTTATAAAAAATGCATGGGTTTTGACAAAAATAGCTTTGAAACATTAATAAAAATTACAATTACATTCATAAAATTTTACAATAATTTATATTTAATAAAAATTAATTTAATAATAATAATAATAATAATTTATTAAAATATTATTTAATTAAAAAATACATTAATTCATCAAAATAGATTTCTTAGTTGAATACTATTTGCGCTTTAAAAACTATTTAAAAAGTAACAACAATTAAATAAATGTATATTCTCTATACAAGAATAATGTTCTTAATCGTAGTACTAGGGTATTTTCACATAACCATTTATAACACCCTCATAAGTCCAAAGGGTAAGGTGTGCGATGGTGACAAACTCTTGGGGCGGCTCAGATAACATCGCTCGGGTGGTAATCTCTATCAACTTCCACTTCTCCCGTAGGCGGTTCCGATCAAGCTTAACGTGTTCAAGATCATCTTGGACTTGGTTAAGAGAGAACCCCAATGATTCCACCTCCTTTCAAAGCTCTAAAAAATGGGCCTCGTACGGGGCAAGTCTACTGGATGAGGTGATTGCTTCTTTTGTCGAAGTAAATTGGATTTGTTAAAGCCCTATATTTATACTAATCATGTGATCATTGTTTAACGACTATATTAGAAATGGTAACAATGCATAATGGTATTTTAAAATCCAAAAACATAAAACCAATGGAGTTCAAATTTTATATAAATATTTACATAATAAGACATTATATCAAGAGGAATTTTCATTAATGAATGTTTGGGTTGCTACACTACCCCTAATGAGAAGTTCCAGGTTTTTTAAGGAGAAAGGGACTTGAGGTTTAGCTGAGCTAAACCTCATCATTTTGATATGGGTAGGATAGTATGATTGTGTGTTGTTGAAATGGAGATGAAACTTCCTATAGTGAGCATCCCCCAGTAGTGGATGGATTTTTGGATGTGTTTTCACCAAAATTTTCTAGTTAAATACCGATGAGTGAGGTGGAGTTCTCTAAAAACTTTGTACCAGGTGAAAAACCTATATCCATTCCCTATTACTACATAAAAAAAGATGTACTAAATTAATTGAAGAATCAGTTGAATGATTTTATGTATAAAGGATTTATTTGACAAAGTAAGTTTCCTTGGGCAGCACCTGTGCTTTTTTCCAAGAAGGGAGACAAAAACCTTCACTTGTGTGTTGATTATCAGAATATAAATTGAGTTATGATCAGGAAAAAGTATCTTTTGTCATTTATTTATGATTTATTTGATCATATAAAAGGATCAAATTGGTTCTCTAAGATTTAACTTTATCCTGGTTACCCCCAACTCAGATTCAAGGATTCTGATGTTCCAAAAACCATATTCAATAGCAGGTATGGAAAATATGAGTATCTTGTATTGCCATTTGGTCTATAAAACACTCTTTTTGTGCTTATGGTATTGATAAACATGATATTACATAAATATATTAACTTTTTTACTTTGATATTCATGGATTACATCTTGGTTTACTCTAAAATTGACGATGATCATGTGCTTTATTCGAGAGAAGTTTTAGACATCTTGAGGAATCAATAAATTTTTGACAATCTATTTAAATGATAATTATAGATTTTCAAGGTTAATTTATTGGGAAATGTGGTATCTAAACATGGTATCTTATTTTATCTAGAAACTATCAAAGCTATAATGTCATGGGAGGAACTATAAAACATATTTGACATTCATAGATTCTTGGGTTTTGTAGGTTATTATCACCAATTTGTGAAATATTTCTCCAAGATAATCTCTCCATTGACTATGTCCACTTATAAGGAAGTTAAGTTAATTTAAGATTAAAAATTTCATACTTCCTTTGGAGATTTGAAATTTCATTTCACTTCTGCTCGAGTGTTCAATCTTTTATAGGCTGGGTAGGGTTACATGACATTTTGTGATGCTTCAGGTTTGGGTTTGGGATACGTTCTCATGAAAAATGATTATGTTGTTCCTTATGGTTCTCATAATTATCTTCCACATGAGAATAATTATCCCAAAAATGATCTTGAACTTACAAATGCGATGTATGATGTTAAGATTTGGTAGCACTACCTTTATAGGGAAAGGTTTACCATTTATTTCAATCATAAGAACTTGAGTTATATCTTTTTATAGAAATATTTTAACCTACAATATAGGTGATGGTTTGAGTACCAAAAATATTTTTAATTTTATATATCCTACACCCTTGGAAAGGGGAACATTTTTGCTGATTCAATTGGAAGGAATTTTCCATCCCAGGCTATGAAGGAATCATCAGAGAAGTGGAATCTGATAGATCAATTTTCATGTATGCATTTTGGAGTTTGGGAGGATGAGAATGAGGTTATTATAGTTAATGTTCAGTTTAAATCATATATTCTAGAGTTAATTATCATAGGAGTAATAACTTGATGATGAGTTTTGAGGAATTATAAATTCTTTATATGGCAGGGAGACCATCGATGAATGTTTTCTATCATTAGAGGGAATTATTTGCTTTGGGAAGAATTATGTCATTCCTTCACCTACGAGAATGGATGTGGTGGGGGATTTTCATATTTCATAGGGGGAAGTACACATAGTAATGACTAAGATTTTTTATGATATGAGTTATCAATTCTGGTGGCCATGTATGAAATGGGATATCAATGATTTTATTTTATATTATTGTAACCATCATCAGATCAAGGATAAACATCAAAATCCTTTGGGTTTAATTCAACCACATCCTATTATAACTTGTAAGTGAGATGAGATATAAATGGATTTCAGGGTCAGAGAGGCCTCTAGGAGGTGATGTGATCCCTTGTTATGTTGAGCATAATGTACCATCCTCAGAGAGATGGTCATAAGGAACATGCTATACAGATTTTTGAAGACATGATTCGTGCTTATGTAATTGAATTTATAGAATAATATGATTACCATTTTGGGATGGATTAGTTTTTCTATAATAATATTTACTAGTAATCCATAAAAATGTAACCCTTTGAGGATATGTATGACCACCCTTGTAAATATTTGCTTTGTTAGTCGAAGATTGGTGAAGCTTCCCTTGTGGGACCTAGGTTGGTCTTAAAAATAAAAATGAAGATCCAGATGATTCATAAAATGTTAATGATGACTCATATATATTTTAAATATTATGTGGAACCTGATTTGACCATGGTTGAACAACTTCTTTGGATTGTTGATTCTAAATTGAAGGTTATTCATGGGAAGTATATACCTTTGGTTTAGGTTCCGTGGAAGCACGGATCAGATTCCCCAGAGAATTGGTAGTGTGAGATGATCATGGGAGAGTAATGGCCTTATATCTTTACAGACCATCCTTCATGATAAGGATTTATGGGGGTTTAAAGAATTTATAATGGGGAGAATTGTAACATCAAGAATTTTAATTTTAGGTAATTTATTTGGATTATCATATTTCTCTTGAGCCTTAAGTTGGTTAATTTTGGATTCAGAAGCATTAAAGGTACTTGGTAGCTTGAAAAATGTCTTTTTGGACTTTTTGGTTAAAATAGGTAGCACCATGGCCATGGTGGAATATGTGGTATCCCTTAGAGCCTCCTTGTAAAATGGATATAACCACCATGACCAGAGTAGGGAGTGGTCTAGGTAATGGTATGTTTTTGTTTTATTTGTATACCACAACCAACAAGACTCCATCAAGACATGGTGGAGGCCATGGCCAGACCCAAAATGAACTAGATTTGTTCATTAGAGTGTGGCTGAGGGTGTGGTGATGGTGGTTTCGAAATCCAAAATGGTTGAATAGACGTTTAAACTTATTGGAAGGTTATTCTAGCCAGGTGTAATCTTAATGGAGGGATTTAATACATCTCTTAACTCATTTTTCATCTATTAAATTGATAAATTTTCTTCCTTTGATTCACATTTCAGATTGGACATGTTCTAGGAAGGGTTTTGGTTATTCCAACTTTTGTGAAAATGGTGATTCAGTTCTTCTTTATTTTCCTTGCTGGGAGATCATTGTAAGGGAGTTATAGGTATACTTTCCTTGATTATTATGAAGTAAATGTAGTGGATCCCTCTTTATCATTGATTATGGATCCCTTATTTTGTATTTTGATGATACTGAAAGGGGTGTTATCAAAAAATCAATAAAAATGAAGGCCTTCGGGCCATTCGGGCATATTTTGATGATACTATTCTTAGGGTAAGTGGTTTTGTAATGGAATTCCAATCAATTGAAACCATTTTTTCTTGATTGATTTGAAATGGACTGCAAATTAATTTTTAATGTATGAATTGAGATCCTTGATTAACACTTTAAAAATGTGATGGCATGTATTGAACCACTTTCTCTATAAATTTTCAAATAAAGTTTGGTATTCTAGAATATGATTTTGGATTTAAAGAATAATTTGAGGAATGACTTTGATATTTATTCTTGAGAAATAATGGCATGAAATGTTTTATAGAATTAAAATGAAAATATTTGTTTTAAAAAGGCATGAATTTTGATGAAAACCATTTGATGTCAGTTTTTGAAATGAAATGGTTATTGGTACCATGGAATGAAACAAAAGAATATGGGTTGGAGATTTAAATTTTTTCATGACTGATCTATGTAACTACATTTACTTTAATGAAACATGGCCTAGTACAACTCCTGAGGATCTCGCAAGAAAAATTTTAATACCAAAAAATAAAATGAAAAATTACCTCATTTGATCTGAATATTAATTCATCAAACTATTGTTGTTGGTGGCCGTTTCATGATGGAACCAAATCCAAATACCTCTATATCATCCAAACATGCTTCAAAAGTCCATGAGATCATTGTTTTACAAATTCTAGGTGCTAGTATGAATATTTGATGATGCCTTCGATGTCCTGATGATCACCGCATTAACGTTACTTCTATTCCTGAAGGAGAGCTCGATCTAGTTGCTTGGATTGAGATATTCTCTCTTGTATGTGGGAGAGAGGATATAAGGTCTATCAAAATCATATAGTGAACAGTACATTATATGATAGACTCCAATCACTTATATAGGGAGGTGCTATATGCCTAAAAATGGATTGTTTAACCCTAGAAATGTATTACCCACTAAATTGGATATAAAAGACCTTTTATTTCTAACTTATTGAGTCATAAATATAATTTAGGTTTTTATAACTTACATGTAACATAATAAAATATATTACTTGATAATAGTGACTCATTAACTCAAATCATCATTTCGATAAATATAAAATGAACATTGAATATTAAAATAATATTAATTCATATAATATTTTACCATGTATTTACTTTAATACTTGTAAATAAATTTAACAAATAAATTAAATACTGATTTTTCTTAACATGAATAATATGAATTTATTTATTAATTAGTGATCATATATTCTCGGACATTACTCAAACCCCATGGTGCGACCAACCATGTCTTATACTCCTATTCATCAAAATAGGTCAAACTTTTGAATTTACTAAATATGTGACCCTCTAGTCCCTTATCTTGATATCAATGAATATTATTCATTGACCAAAAGTAGAATATATTAAACCAACAAGTACCCTAAGGATATAAGAAAAAGTCATAGTAATGAAAACCTTTTTTACGAACATACGATATGTAATATAATCTCTTTGTCTCATGATATCTCATAAAGTAGGATGAAAACTTCTTGTCCTCATCCTTTATTACTTTATTATTCATTGACCTTATTGGATGAAATTATATTATTTAACAATAGACATATATTTAATGAAGGTACTACCATCCAAGTCAACTAGGCTCGTGATATCAATTCCTTTTGGAAGTGAAAATTATATTGTGATTATTTAATCAATTCCATACCACTAATGACACATCCAAAAAAAGCTACCCTACTATGAAATCAATTCCATAGTAATAATATTTCATCAAAGTAAATGCTAAAATAATATACATTGATAATAACCTCAATTTAGGAGACCGTTACCCATGTTCGAAGATAAGAACAACTGATGACACCTGAAACATGTGGTGTTTCTATTGGCGAGCCAGTCCTCATGATCTCATCTACTTGAGATCACTAAATGAAAACTATAGAGACCATGATTTTCTTACATTAATTTTACATATTTTTAATGATAAAAACATAAAAACGTTTCAAAATGAGGATTCAAAGGTTTAGTGTCTTGGGAAAACTAGGACCATACATAACACTTACAACATATTTAACGCCCCGACCCCAGTTACCCAGAATCGGTGCATTATTACATAACATTAGAATGATACAAGGAATAATGTCCCAAAAGACTGAGCATTTTAGTGGCCTTGGAAGTAATAGATACATACATAAGTTTTACATTACATCATGAAATAAAAAAACATCATTGTTTCCCCTTTGAACACTCTTATATCCCTTAGCCTATTCCTGTATGTTAATCGTAATATACTTATTTGCATCATGGGAAAAATAAAACATAAGAAAGGGTTGAGCCCATATGCTCAGTAAGTATAACAATATAGCAGAAACTATCATAAATAAGAACAAACATTTAAGGCAATGTATAAGACTAAAACACAAGCCTTTTAAACTTAAAATTCAACATAATATGGAAAAGATAAATCAAATAATACCATTTACTTATTCACATGGATATTATACTAGTTTAATAGTCACATGTAATATCAATATCCAATTTCATAATGATGTAATGCATAATGACAGACTTCATAACCACATAGTCAAGGCCTTGTGCCAAGACTACAAATAAGATTTTGTCAAGACCTTGTGTTAAGGCACTAGTTTGTCTCATGAGACCTACCGATGCATCGAGGAGATATATCAGGCTCCACCCATCACTTAATAAGTCAAATTCATTCCTAATATGAAAGGGAGAAACATAATCTAAACATTTGTATTAAAACTTGCATATGAAATGTCAATACTATAACCATAAACCATGAATGGCATAAAAATAGCACATATGCAGTCAAAAATAACTCATTCAATAAAATATGGAAGATTGTATTGTAATAAATTAACCTCAATTGAGAATAATTAAGGATATTTACATAGATGAAAATAATCATCAAAACTATTTGAGAGAAACATCCACTTTTTTCTTGAAAACATTTAAAAGTATCACTATTTATCTGGAAGCAATTTAAAATATATTTTTGAATCAAAGTGTCCCATACCACTTTGAAACATTTAAAAGGAATTTTAATTTTAAAACATTAATTTCTATATAAATAAATCCTTAAAACCACTTTAAAACATGGACATTAATGAGAAATATTTAGAAGAATAAAATTTTAAAACATTTAAAATGATATTTTAGTTAGAGTTCCTAACCAAATGAAAGATGCTTGAATAAAAATAATTGAGGTAATAAAAAATTTATAATATCATGAGAATAAAGGGATTCATGATATACTATTTCAAATAACAGTATATACACCAAATAAAAGTGAATTGGTGAATAACAAAAAACTAGTTTCAATGGAATGTAAGTTGAGATGAATTCCCTTATAAAGACCATATCCTTATGTTAAGGATAATTAAATGACATAATTATGTGTGAAAAATATAAATACCCTAAATATTATTATATATTCAGTGTAAATCAATTAGAGGACATTCTCACATTTTCTTGTAAAAACAACACCAATGACTTGGATGTTTAACTCAATGAATAGAAATTGAGTTAAAATTACTCTTATCAAGTTTATATCGATGAATTGAGAATTTATAAATGGAGTGATTATGTGTATCAAATGTATATACACACAAAGGGTATTGGAAATTACTAAATAAGTAAATGAATAGTGATTTCACACATAATTGTGGAGTAAAATAATCAATGAAGTTTGCATAAAACCGAATGAGTTGAAAGTGAAATATGAAATTCCATTACCAATTTGGTAACTTATGAAAAATACACCCCATGAAAGAAAGATCTTAAAATTATGATGTAAATACCCATATATTAAATTATATTACAAAAATAATTCAATCATGGGTAGTATATACACAACAAAAAAGGTAATAGTGGCAAATATAGCTTGAATTTCACAGGAATAAAAAGTGAGATTAAAAACCCTTACCACGTTGTAATCAATTGAGTCGTATGACCAAAAGTTAATAACCACCAAATTAATCACATAATACCATGAATATAAAGATAATCATGATAATATATATCAAATTAAAGTACACAATACCCCACATGCAATTAATTAGTGGCGAACAATGGAAATCTCACAGAAACAAAAGTGAGATAGGAAACCCCTTACATTGTACTTTTCATTAGTATAGGGTAGGTTAAACTCCTGAATAATGGTGAAATAATTGTTATTAAATTATACAAGAACCAAATACATAAATATGATATCATATATGATCTTCTAATATTTCTTTGTTAATAATATTTCAGTAGTATCATCGTTTCAGGTGTTAACTGATTTGTTTTCCTTTACATGATTGGTTATGTAAGCCATGTTTATTATGGATATGATGTATTTGATTCATATAAATAATGATATAATGGTCATAAAAATTATTTTTAATCATAAAATGAAAATTATTGTTGAATGATTATGATGGGAAATGAATCTCATCGCGTATATGGAGACGGTAATCCGTACGTACGCACAAGGGACAATATCATTATATTGATGGTGAAATTGTATGTAATTAGATTGTATATCATATATACGGAATAATTATCATGTTATATTTATTATTTACATAAGTTATGCTCATTATTATACCCATCCAAATACTGAAGTGTTTGAATAACAAACTAACCACGATGTGGAGACGGTAAACCCTACGTACGCACGTATGGTGACTTTGTCATTTATAGGATGGATAGAATAACGAATATGGTTATACCATATTTATAATAACATAAAAGTATGTACAAGGTACTGGAGTTATTATTTTGGTATGGAAACAAAAAAGAAAGAGGAAGTGGAAGAAGAAAATAACTTGAAAGAGGGTGGTGAAATTATTACCTCTTCCTCGGATGTTTCCTTTTGACTTGATCAAAAGGGATCCTTAGGTTGAATTTATAATAAAATTTAGGACTCTAGGTTGATGTGAGAAATGTTAGGAGGATATTTGTGTGGGTTATGGCCGATCCAAATGGCTTTGGAGGTGTGAAATTAAGAGAAGGGGAAGTACCCTTTTATAAGAGTGGTGAAGGTCACTTTAGGAAAACCATGAAATATTATTTTATAATAAAATCATTTTCGGTTTATAATGGCTCCAAAATGATTTATTTCTAAGTTAAGGTAGGTATGGGTCGAAAACATCTCAACCAATAGGTTTCAGACAAGTTTAGGTTAACATTTTAACGTTATCTTTTAGATTTAACTCTTAGTTAAAAAGTATAACTTTTATCGTGTCTTCTTGTATTCTTAAACTATATGGTTAATAAACTTACTCTAAACTTCCAATAGAACCTCAGGTGGTTCATTAATGAAATATATAATATTATTTAATCCATTTTTCTGAACCTTATATTTTAGGAATATTATTTCTACCAATAATATAGTATTTGTTTTAAAAACTCATTTATGTCAATTTTGACATTACTTAGTGTTTGGTTTTTGTGAAAATCATAACAGCATGATTAATTACAAAAATTATTTAATCATCCCTAACATGTCATATTAACCTATAAAATTATTGGAATTCATCAAAAGTCTCAAATTGCCTTTATTTGGATATTTATAATATGAATTATTTTAATCTTTCATTAATAAGGTAATTATTTCATCATCATTGTGTCAAAAATAAATTTAATTATTTAATGTCTAAAAATAATAAATAAAATACCATTATGTAGGAAATATTTTTATATTTTTAATGAATATTTATAGTCTAATTTATCATATGTATAACCCTATATTAAAAATGGTTTAGTTATTAAACTTTGAATTTTACTCTTTTAACACTTCTTTAAACAAAATAATAATAAATATCCTAATATAATACAAGTGGACCAAAGAATATCATATTTTATTCCGAAGGTTGTTTTTGGTTGAATTACACTTATCCAATAGAATTAGGACATGTTTTAGGGTAATTATAATATTACAAAAAATTAAAAGTCAAAAGTTACTATTAACTAAAAAATATTTTTATCTTATTGAACCACATTCTACTTACTGATGTCAACTGTGTCTCTCAGATTTTTGAAATTCAACTCACAGAAGTGGAAAACTTAAGTTTTATGAAAATTTGAAAATGCTCCTAGAAGGTGGGTAAAAGATAGTAAAAAGTTCAATAAAATTTTATACATTTAATTTTATTATAAAATGACTCCAATGAATTAAATTGAACTTATATAGGTTTTATATATCTATTCTGACTTTAAATAAATTTAAATAAAATAAAAAATTATTTAAATAAAAAGTATATTTTAAAATATAACGTAGTGTTTTTCACTATTCATCAAAAATTGAATGCTTTCAGAAAAATACCAAAAATTCACCTAAGCTAATTTTGATATTCCAAATTCAAAATTATATTATATTTTACCAAATTAAAAACATATAAGTTGCATTAAGTAATTTAAAATTAATTCCCGTTGTCGAAACTGAGAAGCAGGTTTTTAAAAAAGTAAAAACTATCAAAATATTGACATGTGTTTATGTAAAATATAAATGTAAAATTACTTATAATGACCTACATTGTATTAAATGATAAAAATATAATCTAATTATACTTTCAAACCATTTAAACGCAAAATTTAACCCTATAAATTATTTTGATTAAAAATGTTTTTTTCAATTAAAATTTATTATTTTTCAGTATTCATCAAAATATGAATGTTATCAGAAAAGTACCAAAAATGTATTCAAAATATTTTTTTGTCCCTATTCTAAATAAGAAATTAATTTCATTAAATTAAATATATATAAAAGAGTAAAATATTGGTTTTAAAATGGGTTTTCCATTAGAAGGTGGTAAAATTGCATTTTTTGAAAAATACTTATTTTATCTAACAAATGAATTTGTTCTTTTAGTATGTCTAAGAAACACATAATATGGATTCTAAAATCATATGGAGTATATAAAATTCAAAATTCAGTTAATACTATTCATAACTACTTTTGAACGACTAGTTTGGTAAGTCGTGGTGCACTCAAACCCGATGTTGCATGTAGCGCAAGCTATTGAATTACTTTAAAGAAAATAACTTAATATGAAATCGTGGGGTGTTACAACATAAAGCGTAAAAATTTATTTAATTCCTTCTTCTCTAGCTTCGTATTGGCCCTTGTGTACACCTTAATACATGTAGTCACTTGAGGATATACATCAAAAAGGGGTGATATAAAATACTAGTTATGGGATAAGAAGATGAGATAATATAACATGAGGTTAGAAGAATCATATTCATCATAACATATGTATAGTATCATAAACATGATATGAAGAATTAATAAAAGGATTGAAATGTGGAAATATATAAAAATGAAACATTGTGTCTTATTGGTTAACTACCACACATAGTTTTGAACAAAGATATCATCATGTTCATGCATATTTCACTTTAACACATGAGATTCATCACATTACCCAATGCATTGGAGTTCTATATAATTTCGGGCACACCCAACACATCATAACATTTACATTGCGGTATATAATTCCAAGTTCACCAATCACATCATAACATTTAAATTATCATGCATTCCACATAGAACATATATAAATCTTGGAAATATAATAACCCATACAAAGGAATGGGTTACATTTAATAAATAATACATTAATAAACTTTGGGTTCACAAAAGAAAGAGGTAATAACATACTTGATCATTAAACTTTAGTGAAGACAATCTCGATAAGTAAAAGGTATGTTTTCTTTCAAAAGAAGGGTTCTTTTGGAAAACATTATGTTTATCATAAACTCCATTATAAAACATTTTTA
This sequence comes from Viscum album, assembly GCA_963277665.1. NCBI lineage: Eukaryota > Viridiplantae > Streptophyta > Magnoliopsida > Santalales > Viscaceae > Viscum > Viscum album. The sequence continues at coordinate 532,454,070 of OY728155.1, forward strand.
TCCCATAAAAGTAAATATAATGATAAATAAATGATATTTAAGAAATATCCATATTGAAAATTGAGTAAAAGAGGGAAAACTCAAAGAAAGAAAGTTGGGTTTGAGAATTCCCCTTACATTGTATCTCAACTCTTTGGTCACTTTAATTTCCTATATAATGAAATTATATTAATTAATTAAAAATTATTGGACCTTTAATAAATTAATATGGTTCATTATAGTTTCATTTATTTCTTTTATGGCCCTTTGGTTGAGTTATAGGAGTTATAGAGTTTAAATTCATTGTTCGGGGGTGTTCTTTTTCTTAGTTTTCATGAACAGTTCACTTGTATACATGAATGGAAGTTTGTGTAGAATATGGATAAAAATATAGAATTTCTGTTACATGATATTAATTATATTAAAGGAGTTTAAATTATCTTATAATTATTTTTTATACCATGAGGATTTATCATTAGATACAATTCAATGATGATCGTTTTAGGTTAATTTGGGCTGTTTTTTGGATCACAACGAACATGTTTTGTTTTATCATTTAGTATTATGTATGAAAGTTTGTTCCATATAATAATAGGGGTTAAAACATAAATATTATAATCTATTTCAACCATTTAATGGTCTTATTGATATCCTTGAAGGCATTGAAGGAAAATGAAGGTGCATCGCCCACGATGATGGTAAATTGACACATCATGGGCAATGATTTCATTTTTAAAAATAAGAGAGAGTGAGATAGAGAGGTATTTAATTAATAATCTTCCAGTAACATGATATAATACCATAATATCAATAATAATGGATTTATCATGACATTTAGATAAGAGAATTTTAGGATAAGAGAAGAAAAGAAATGAAATTTCAAAGGAAATTGAAAGAAAAGAGATAGAGGAATAACCTCTGAAATTTTCCACTTTAGATCTTCCTCAAGGAAACTAGGATTGGTCTTTTGATGAGAAAAAGAGATCCTAGATGTTGGGGAAAGCTAGGTAATAGGTTTGGTCAGAATTTGAACAGGGATTGAAGCTTGAGAGATGTGAGGAAATGAGGTTGTGAGAGGTGGTATTTATAGTGGAGGGGAGAGGGGTTTTCTAAATATTATTATCATTGATTTATTATTTCTCCACAAGACAAGAAATAGTGATGATTTCATGAATAAATATAGTAACTTGAGTAGGTTATTTTTAAACAATGATTCTTACATCAATAGAACATCAACCATGACTCTATAATTCATGTATTTTGCATTTACCGTAAATTATCAGATTTTACTATTCACTAAAAATTCAAGTATTTCAAAATGATACCAAAAAATAACCCTAAACAATTTTCAATGTATAGAATCCAAAAATTATCTACATTTTATAAAAATAATTTTCTAAATGTGAGTAATTTAATTTTTTAATTAAAATCATAATTTACTTAAAAAATACAATTTCTAAAATTAAAACTACTTTTATAACACTTTGAAAAATTAATTAAGGTCTCATAAAATTATCATATAAAAATAGGACATTAAAATAATAGTTTATGAATGCATTTTATGAAAATAAATTTTCTTTTAAATTATTAAATTAATCATTAAATATTCATGACTTACAAAAATACCAACACTATAATATAATTATATCATATTTTCACTTATGGATGGATAAAATTTATTTATACTATCATTGGTAAGGTTCCTATTAACTTGGATAATTTAATATTCATAAGGGTAATATTACTATTGATAAGGGTAAAATTACTATTCATAAGGGTATGTTACTATTTACCAAAAATTAATTTTGTCTTAGCAGACTCTAAACATCTTACTGATCACAATTGTGTATGTCATATTTTTAAAATTCAAATCATAGAAGTGAAAAAATTATGTTTAAAGGTCACATAGAATATAGTAGTTCATTTAGGTATGATGTGTCATGGTGTTTCTTAACGTGATTTTATGTGATTATACTATATGAGATAATTATAAGAATGGAATTCTATTGATAAAACATTGGGTCATTACATTCTTACCTACTTTTGACATTTCTCTCTTGAAATTTAATTTTACATAAATAGGTGAGGGTGCTTCTCCTTCATCACCTCCTACAGTTCCTAAGTTGCTTATTCATACTTATGATTCTTCCACAACACTTTGACAAGGTGGGTTGTCTTGTTGCGTAGAACATTATATCTCCAGTCCAATATATTTTTTGGTTACTCCTCATAAGTGAGTCCATCTTCCAGCTGTACTGCCTATAATTTCAGTACATGCGAGGGATTTAGTATGTACTTATTTAGAAGTGATATGTGGAAGACATCATGAACTTGATCCATATTTAGTGGAAGTAAAACCCGATAGGCCATGGATCTTACACGATCAAGGATCTCAAAGGGGACAATGTTCCTTGGGATTAGTTTCCCTTTCTTTATAAATCACATGACTCTCTTCCATGGTGGTATTTAAAGGAAGAATTTTTCTCCAATGTCGAACTCCAAGTCCCATAGATGGTTGTCAGCATAGCTCTTTTGCCAAATCTCAACATTTTTTATATGTTGTTGGATGACTTGAACCTTCTCTATCATCACTTGAACAATATCAGACCCTAATTTCTTTCTTTCTCCAACTTCATCCCAACATGTTGGAGTTCTACATCGTTTTCCATATAGAGATTTATATAGTTCCATATGAGTACTAGAGTGGAAGATATTATTATATGAGAACTCAACCAATGATATATGTTGATCCCATCCACCTTTTAATTCCAAATAGCGGGCTCTAAACATATATATAAGCATCTGAATAGTAATTTCAGATTGACCATTAGTTTGGGGGTGATAGGATATGATGAAATTCAATTCAGTACTCAAGGCATGTTGAAGACACCTCCAGAATTTAGATGTGAACCTGGGAACATGTTCCGAGACAATTGTGTGTAGAACCCCATGCAGTCTCACCACTTCATTTGAATATATCTTTTCAAGTTGTTCAAGAGAGAGATCTTACCAAATAGCAATAAAGTGGGAAGTCTTGTTGATTCAGTCCACCACAACCCATATCACATTATTTCCCTTGGATATCTTTGGGAAACCCATGACAAAGTCCATAGTGACATTATCCCATTTCCATATGGGTATAGGCAAGGGTTTCACCATACCTTTGTAATTCTATCACTCTAATTTAACTTACTGACATATCAATCACCTTGAAATATACTCAGAAATATCCTTCTTCATATTGTCCCACCAGATTTTTTCTCAGAGATCACAGTACATCTTGGTGCTACCAGGATGGATAAATAAAGTTGAGCTATGTGCATTTTCCAATAGATCTTTATTTATACCAAGTGATGAATGAACACAGAACCTTGTTCAAAACTGGATCACATAATCTTTATCAATATATAATTATTGAAGCTTCCCTTCCTTTACTTCATTCACCTTCTTTTGTAACTCTAGATCATCCCTTTGTTCCTCCTTAATCTTCTCTTGGATGGATGGTTGCACAATAATTTGGGAAATATAGGATTTATTGCTTTCCCCTGTGATTTAAAAATCCATCCTTTTCATATTCATGAAGAGAGGGTCTTTCTCAATCTGCAACATGGATAGAGAAATAGGTTATTTTCAGCATAAAGCATCAGCTACCTAGTTTTCCTTTCCCGAATGATAGTGAAAAGTGAAATCATAGTCTTTGATTAGCTCTAACCATCTCATTTGACACATGTTGAGATATTATTGTGTGAATATATAATTTAGGCTCTTGTGATCAGTATATATATCACACTTCTCACCGTATAGGTAATGTCTCTAGATTTTAAAGCCAAAAAACACAATTACTAACTCTAGATCATTCATAGTGTATTTTTTCTCATGGATATTCAACTATCGTGAGGCATAGTCTATCACATTATCATTTTTCATGAGTACACAACCGAATACTTTCATGGAATCATCATTATATATCACAAAAAATTCTTCACTTTTTGGTAATGTGAGTATAGGTGTAGTGATCAACCCTCTATTTAGCTACTTGAATATTTCATCAAATTATTTTGTCCAGACATTTTTCACCCCTTTCCTTGTTAACTTTGTTATAAATCATAAAAATCATGAGAAATTTCTCACAAAATATTGGTAATATCCATCTAATCCAAGAAAACTATGAATTTCTGTGACACTAGAGGGTCTGGTCTATTCCTCAATCACATTTTTTTGAAGGGTCTATAGAAATTACCTCACTTGTGATCATATAACCCAAGAACATGACTTTTTACATCCAAAAGTCATGCTTTCTGAACTTAGCTTACAACTTATACTTTCTCAATGTTTCCAACAAAAGCCATATATGTTCTTCATATTCCTCCTTTATTTTGGAGTATATCAGAGTATAATCAATAAACAATACCACAAATTTGTCTAGGTAATGTCTAAAGACTCTATTCATCAAATACCTAAAGAATTCAGGGGCATTAGTAAGTCCAAAGGGAATTACCATAAACATACAGTGCCCCTACCTTGTACAGAAGGTAGTATTCTGAATATCTTTCTTATTCAACTTTAACTGATGATATCCAAAATTAATATCCACCTTTGAGAAGTATTGAGATCCTCAAAACTGATCGAACAAGTTGAAAATCCTTGTAAGAGGATACTTTTTCTTTATGGTGATCCTGTTGAGTTCCTGATAATTGATACACGGCTGCATTGATCCATCCTTCTTCTTTACAAAAAGAATGTGTGTACCACAAGGTGATGCACTAGGGAGCATAAACCCTTTGTCCAAATGATCTTATAGTTTCTTCTTTAACTTCTCTAGTTCAATAGGAGCCATCCTATTAGGATAGTTTGAGATAAGAGTAGCTCTAGGTATGAGTTCTATTGAGAACTCTACCTCACGATCAAGGGGTATTCCGAGTAACTCTTCCAGAAATACATCAATGTATTCCCCCACGATGTACATTTCCTCTATGTTGGTTCCTTCCTTTGAATTAACCATTTTATCAAGGTATTATTATTCACAAGGAATCAACACCCACACCGTAGAAGGATTTTTCAAAGGAGATTCATGGTCTTCCTTGAATTTTTAAAGAAGCATGGGATGGTTTGGAATATGAAAAGATATTTCCTTTTCATGACAGTTGATGTGTGCTCTATATAAGGAGAGCCAATCCATCCCCATTATAGCATCGAATTCCACCATGGGAAGTATTATGAGATTCTCTAGAAGAATCTTCCCACATACGCCAATAAAAGAAGATTCCAACCCTTGGATTACAATGATTACACCACTAGGTGTTTGGATATATATTTCTTCTTCAAGGTTTGAGGTCATTGATTCAATAATTATAGAAAACTTACAGGATAGAAAGGAATTCATAGAAATAAAATCAAATAAGACCTTTTCCATTCTTGAGTGAATAGTAAGTTTACCTTGTATGAATTCATTTTCATGCTCCACTTTTGCAGTAGTGATGTAATAATAATTCCCTTGTTCCTTTGGATTCAGTGGATGTTGACACTGAATACCCTTGAGGACTCTAGGTTTAGTACACTGGCTTTTATAGTGCCCTTTCACCCTATAGTTATAGCATTGGAACATGGGTAGTGCTCTCATTTACTCCACCACATTCTCCTCCCTTCTCATGTCTTTTCAACATTCAAGAGCTTAGTGGTGTTCTTTCCCACACTTAAAGTATTTCCCCATACCTTTGAGGAAATTACAATGATGTTTCTTCCCACATGTTTGACATGTGGGTGGTTGAGTCTTATTTTCACCTTTCTCATTAGATCCTCCAGTATGAAACTCAATATTTCATTTCTTATAACCATAGACATGGGACCATTCTCCAAAATACATTTCCACTTTAATATCAAATTGAAAAACTTCTTTATAACTCCCAATGTTTCGAATTTTAAGAGACTTTTAAAGGTGTGGTTTTAATCCACTAAATAATTTATCAATTTTTCTATCATTATTGATAACAAACCTCGAATCATACCTTGCAAGGCTTGTGAAATTTTCTTCATAGGTAGTGAAAAATTCTACTTCATTTTTCTTGACCTCTATGAATTCTATCTCCATATCCATACAAAGAGTTCATGGGAAATACTTGTTAAGAAACATTATCTTAAAGACTTCCCACTCCATCTCTTCAATTTCATCCCTTGGATTGGTATTCTTAATCAAATCCCACCATTAGTAAGCCTCTCCATCTAGATGATAAATGGCCAGAGTCGCCTTCTCCATCTTAGAATAGTGAAGCACAAAAAGGTCTTCTCCATGGAGTTGAGCCACTTTTTTAAAACTAGTGGATCGGAAGATCCGCTAAACTTCGGTGGTCATTGCCACATAAAACACTCGATATCCAGTTTCTCCCTCTTAGGTGAAGGACTAAATTCCAAATTATTCAGTTTATTGTTCATAACCTGAGATAGTTGAGTAAGAACCACCATGAAGTTTTAAACTCCACCTCCCAAAGCATTGAGGATGTATTTCAGGCAATCACAGCATCGTGCCTCACATGGGTTTTTGGCATGGTTTCTCTTAGTTCCCACCATTTTCTAAAATAAAAAAGGTTATAAGAAAACATAATTCAAAAATTAAAGAGTAAATAATTTATTCCTTTATTAAATTAACACTAAAATAACTTTTTATGGGATCCCAATGTTTAGAAAATCTTATTTTGTGTTTACATATACATAGTCTCATACTAGGGATTTTCACTTTGGTTCTCTAATCATAATTCCCAAATTAACTAAACCGTACCTCTGATACCAACTATAGCGACTCTTATTTTCTTACATTAATTTTATATCATTTTAATGATAAACAATATAAAAACATTATAGAATGAGGATACAAAGGTTTCGTGTCTTGGAAAAACAAGGACCATATATAACATTTACAACATAAATCGTAAACATTTATTTAATTCCATCTTCTCTAAATTCTTATTGGCCCTTGTGTACTCCTTAGTGCATATAGTCACATTAGGATATACATAAAAAATGGGTGAGCTAAAATCCCAATAATAGGATAAGAACATGAGATAATATAACATGGGGTGAGCATAATCATTATCATTATGACATAGGCATATGATCATAAACATGATAGGAAGAATTAAAAAAAATTCTTGAAATGTGGTGATGCATAAAAATAAGACCTTATGTCTTAGTGGTTAACTACCACATATAGTTGTTAACAAATATAGAATCATGTTCATGCATATTTCAATTTAATTCATGAGATTCATCACATTACCCAATGCATTGGAGTTCTATATAATTCCGAGCACACCCATCACATCATAACATTTATATTATGCTATATAATTCCGGGAGCACCCATCACATCATAACATTTACATTATCATTTATACCACATAGAACATATATAAATCTTGGACATATAATAACCCATGTAAATGAATGGATTACATTTTATAAATCATACATTCATAAACTTTGGGTTTCCAAAAGAAAGAGGTAATAACCTACTTGATCATCAAACTTTAGTGAATACAATCTTGAGAAGTAAAATGTGTGTTTTCTTTTAAAAGAATAATTATTTTGGAAAAATTTATGTTTATCATAAAAAAATTAAAAAAAAATTATATACCAAAAAAGAAAATATAATTATTATGAAATTATATTTAAGAAATATCCATACTGAAAATGGAGTGAAAGAGGGAAATCCCGAAGAAATAATGTTGGGTTTGAGAATTCCCCTTGCCTAGTATCCTAAAACTATATTCACTTTAATGTACTATATAATAAAATTAGATTTATTAATTAACAATTATATAAAATTTTATACAATAATATTGTTAATTATGGTTTAATTATGTTTATTTATGGGACTTTTTATGAGTTATAAAGTTTAAATTCATTGTTCAGGGGTATTCTTTATCTTAGTTTTCATGAACGGTTCACATGTACACATGAATGGAAGTTTGTGTAGAACATGGATAAACGTAAATAATTAATATTACATAATATTAATGATATTATAGGAGTTTAAATGATCTTATAATTAATTCTGTTATATATAATTAATATGGATCATTAGATAAAATTTAATGATGATCATTTTAGGTTAATTTGGCCGGTTATTGGATCACAATGAACATGTTTTGTTTAATCATTTAGTATTATGTAAAAAATTTGTTTCAAGAACAAAAAAAGGGTTAAAACATAAATATGAAAATATATTTTAAACCATTTAATGTTTTTATTGATATCCTTTAAGGAATTGAATGAAAATGAAGGTGCATCATCCATGTTGATGGTAAATTGACACATCACGAGCAATGATTTCATTTTTAAAAATAAAATTGAGAGAGATACGGGATTTTAATGATTAATATTAAATTTACATGATATAATAATAGTATATAAATCATACTATAGTTATCATTACATTTGGATAATATAATTTTAGGATAAGATAAAAAATAAATGAAATTTGAAAATAAATTGAAAGAAAATAGATAAAGGAATTACCTCTTGAAGGTTCCTCTTGAGATCCTCCTCAAGGAACCTAGGATTGGTATTTTGATGAGACAAAGAGTTTCTAGATGTTGGGGAGGGTCTAGTGAAGAGTTTTGAGTAGAATTTGTTCAATTATTGAATCTTGAGAGGTCTGAGGAAATGAAGTTGTGAGGGGTGGTATTTATAGTGGAGGGGAGAGGGGTTTCCTCGGTATTATAATCATTAATTTATTATTTCTCCAAAAGACAAGAAATAGTGATGAATCCATGAATAAATAAAATAACATGAGTATTTGGGTCATAAAAAATGGTACTTATATCATCATAACATCATCGATGACTATAATTCATGTATTTAGCATTTATCTTAAATTATCATATTTTACTATTCACTATAATTCAAGTATTTCAGAAAAACCCAAAAAATTAAACCTAACAATTTTTCAATATGTAGAATCCAAAAATGAAATCAATTTTATGAAAATAATTTTCTAAATATGAGTAATTTAATTTTTAATTAAAATCATAATTTACTTGGAAAATACAAATTTTAAAATTAAAGCTGCTTTTCTAACACTTTGAAAAATTAATTATGGTCTCATAAAATTATCATAAAATCACAGGACACTAAAATAATATTTTATGAATACATTTTATGAAAAATAAATTTTCTTTCAAAATTTTAAATTAATCATCAAATATTCATGACTTACAAAAATACCAACACTATAATATAATTATATGGTATTGTCACTTATAGGATGGATAAGTTTTATTTATACTATCATTGGTAAGGTTCCAATTCACTTTCCTAATTTAATATTCATAATGGTCATATTACTATTCATAAGGGTAACATTATTATTCATAAGGGTAACATTACTATTCATAAGGGTATGTTACTATTCACCAAAAATTAAGATTGTCCTATCAGACTCCAAAAATCTTACTAATCATAATCGTGTATGTCATATTTTTGAAATTCAAATCTCATAAATGGAAAAAATATGTTTAAAGGTCACATAGAATATATTTTTTCATTTAATCATGTTGTGGAATTTTGTTTTCTAATGTGATTTTATGTGATTATAATATATGAGATAATTATAAGAAGGGAATTCCATTGATAAAATTTTGGGTCATTACAAAAACATCATGAGAAGAAGTCTCAATTCATTTGATCCCCCAACACCTGATGGTCACACATTATCTATGTCCAGTTATCATGATGTATCTAGACAATATGATATATGTTTAAGATTAATGTTATTGTATAATTAGTTCCCCCTTATATCCTGAGAACTTATATATCATTTTGATACGAAAAATATTCTATGGACATTACCATGTAAATAGTGGATTTAGAAATGTAAAGACTATTTTGGTAAGGATATATCATGCATAACATACTTTATACATGATATGGTAATAAAAAGTACTGTTTATGTTGGGTTTAGGGAACTCACTATTATAATAATAGCATGCCTTGATTTGGGGATACTTGAATGATGATTGATTACACTGATTTGATATGAATGATTTTCCCCTTTATTAATTTCTTTGAAGTACAACAGAGACTAGGTAGTTAGGTGGATGGACTTGAATATTCACACTTGGAATGTATTATCTCTATCGATTAATTGATTGACGATGATAATGAAGACTAAAATTAATGATATAAGGGGGTTTATTCTTTAGGATGGATTCATATTCCCCATAAGATTGAGATCTATGGATGTGTTCACATATAGAGATGTATTTCATTGAGAATGTTTGGAACCATGTCCCTTGAACTAACCAACCATGGTGCTATGATTAAAAATGACTAAAAATTATTTATACATGATAGTGTTTATGAAATGATTTATTCATGACTATTTAGATAGAAAATTAATAGAAATTCAGGATTAACCATTATAGTCTTAAGATTGATTTAATAGAAATCAAAATTAAAAGTGAATAATGGCTATCTCTATTGTTAATTTATTATAAAACTATCACACCTCAACAATTTTTTCCCTTTATTTTTATTCTTTTATTTATGTTGGATCATTTTTTGAGGTTTGGGTCGAGTTATCGGTGAATTGTTTTGAATTTTGGAGGTTTCGAGAGTTTATTGTCCCTATGCACGATTTCTATGCACGGTTTGATAGGAAACTATGTGGTTGGTTAAGGAAAAGGGTGTTTTTGGTTCATATTGTTCTTACTTGGTTTGACTTTCATTACCAGCACATGGTTTGGCCCAAACCGTTTGAGCCAAAGGAGAAATCTTACAACACTTGGGTGGAGTTTTAGGCAAAGTGTATAACTTTCACACTACTAAGAAGAAACCATGCGGTAAGACTGGTGGGAAAATCTATCATTTTGATAGTGCTGAGTTGAATGGTTAGCACAGAATTTCCCAAACTTTGTGGCTAACCAGTGTGGGTGATCTCCTCCTCTAGTAGGGTGTTCATGGTCGACGCACAGTTTGGAAAACTATACGACCAAATCACAAGACTCACTCAATTTCTTAAAAACATGAATTTCTATGTTTTCACCTCTCTTTAACCCATTTCATGTTTCTCCTCTCCCATTTGGCTGAAGTGTACCAAATGAGCTTCTAATCCCCTCGCTCTTTCTTCTCATTCCACCATTAAAGCTCATCTAAGATTTGTAGGTGAGTTTCCTTCAATTTTGGTCATTTTTCCTCCTCTTCTCTTCTCCCTCTCAAGGTTACTTGGTTTCTCTTGGTCTGGTTCTCTCTTGGTCAAAACCTAGGGCGAGTATTGGATAATTTTGGTCTATTTATTTGATGTTAGGGTGTGCAAATCATATCTCAATCTTAGTTCTTCCCTATCTTGGAGTTTTATTGTATCAACACACCATTGAGGTGAGTGTTTTCATACATTTCCTTTACAAAACATTTTTTTTGATGGTTGAGTGGTTACTATTAATTTATACATTTCTTTCTCATGATTTTGATGCATTTTTTTATGAATTGTGGTGTTATCATATTGGAAATTTTGGGAAAATGGATTTTCAAAGGTTTTCTATAACTATGACTATATATATGTATGCATGTAAGGTGTTTAATGAAATTACAATTAGCATTTTAAAAAATAAATTAGGTATTTTTGGATGGTGTTTGGACTTGGTTGTATCTTAGTGGTTGGGTTCACATTGTAATTGGGCTTATGAGTGGATTTTGGTGCCTTTTTGGTTTGATGCTTATGTGTGGACCCTTGTTATTACTTGTAATGCTCATTGTGATTAATAAATTGAAACCTTCGGTATTTATATAGATTTTAAAAAATGTTCTATTTTATGTGGGCATATCCATATGTGCATTAGATGCATGTATGTATAGGAACACAAATGATAATGGAATTCCATAACAATGTTCACCTTAAACCCCATATTTCAAACACTTTTCCATCTTCCCTCTTTTCTTCATTAGACCCCTTATTTCAAATGGTTCTTTTAAAATATCAATCTTCCAAACTAGATTTTTGGTTCCCAAATAACCTCTAATGTGGTTTTAAAAATCTGTTACTTAATGTTCATACCGTTTGGAACCTTGGATGTGTGGTTTGATAAAAATTAACTAAAATCCCTTTTGGAATCTTCAAATCACAGATAGTGTTTTTACCTTGATTTTTGAAATGGTTTTGGAATGAAATTTGAGTTTGGGAATGTTAAAGGATTTGTTGGTGTCCTATGATGTTTTGGAAAGTGGTTTTGAAACTCATGTGATGTGTAGGCCCACTTGGAACTTTAAGAGGTTTTATGTGTGACAGGTACCTTTATGGCCATCCTTCCAATGAGAGGGCCTCCATATAGTTGGTGTCAAAGTTTGGGAAAGGAATTCTTGGTGAAATTTGTTTGTTATGGTTGTTTTCATGTGTGTGAAGACCTCCTTATCCTCCCTTATACTATTATCATGGGATTATTGGGTGTTATCTATAGATTCAAGTGACGGTTTCTCACTAGTCTCGATTAGATAGATTAGTATACCCTGGAATTGTGGATATGCCAGAGGGGTGTTTCCACTGGTGAGGCTAGTTTAGAGTATCCAATTGGTCATTGAATATGGAGTCGCACTATACACCAGTAGGTTAGTCCAAACCAATTACATCTAGGTATTGATTCTAGGTATGTTTAGAAAATTCCCTTGATTACTAACTGTATATTCTTGTTTTATTTTTCTGCACCTGGTTACTTTTTTTATTAGTACTTTTCTGTTAGCACTTTTACTATTCCATTATTTCTAGTTTTATTAGATTTTCCTTTATACCTATTTTTGGTTCAATTCACCATTTATTTTATGTATTATTTGCTTTATTCTTCTACTTGGTTTATGGTATTTATTATGGGTTTAAAAATAATAAATTGTTTTATATTGGAAAACTAAGTTTTGTTTTCAAAGTGGAATTTCTAGAAAGTTGTGTCGATTATTTTAAAGATAAAAAGCCTTTTTTCTTAAATGTGTTTCAAAAAAGAATTTTTGGACTGTTTAAGGAAGCGACATGTATGGATTCTATTGTGCATACCTACTGATATTTTTATGCTCAAACCCTACTTGTGCCACTTGTCATCGGTAGACCTGAGCTATTTTACAGGTTCAGTTCTGTTCAGGTTTCCTATAGGGCTAGTTGGTCTAATGGATGGTGGTGACTTGGAGGTTACATGGAGATTAGATTGGGTTTTGATTTGGTAATATTTTATGTTTTTTAGTTTCCTTTTTGTTCATTTTTTATTGTATTTAGATTTTGTTTCTTGTTTTTTAATTGTATATAGTGTTTATGGATTCTCCTGGTTTTGTTGTGTACTCTATCATATTTATTTTATATCATTTTATTATTGATATTAATCATTCCTATCAATTTTTCTTTGATTTTTGACACTATTTTTCATCCCAGGAGGATTGGGAATGCCTCTTAGGCCTTGTCGTGAGCTAGGCCAGGTGTTGGGTTGGATGGAATCCTAGCTAGGTTTATGAAAAAATAGTATTAGATCATCCTTTTGTTATTTGGGGAACGAGGTTGTTTAGAGGTAGGATTTTCGGGAATTGAGTGGTAGGTACAAGAAGAGCATCATGGACTCTTTCTCATTCTGATCCTTAAGTTATTAAGGGTAGTCCAAGATTTGAGTATTTTTGTTTGGGTTGTGTGGTTTTGGGAATGATAATGGAAGTGAACCAGTGTTATACAATAGGATTTCATGAAGTCGAAACCCAATTGGATCCTAAGTATACAGTTCAGGATGACTCTCATGGTTAGTTATTACTTGGGGAATGATCTTATAAACCATGTGACTGGGTCAGACATAACCATTAGTTCCCTATTCAAGGGTTTTTAGCTTATGTTTTGTTTTGGTTTGGTTTTATTTGGTGTGAGTGGATTTTTAAATGTAAAATTTTTTGTGGGAAAATGTATTTTTAAAGGAAACTTATTTTTTTGGAACATGGATTTTATTGAAAAGTGTGATTTTGTGTTTAAGTTGGATTTGGGAAATGGGTTTTCGTACTTTGAAAAGTATCCCTGGAGAAAAATGGTTTTGGAATCTGGATATAAATGGTGATTTCTAAAAGAGGAGTGTGAATCCATTTGTTTAGTCTATGAGCTTGGTGTTTGGGGTTGAGGTGTTTCTTTGGTTTGGACTTGTTTTGATTCTGATTTGGTTTTGTGTTTTTGTGTCAAATAGATAATTCCACTGATAAAGAACTCAATGGTCTCCAATGAGTATCTTCTAGTTGTTGTCCCTACCCAAACTCCCAACAAGGTGGAAGAGTTTAGTTCTTATCTGTCATTTCTTATTTTTTTATGGTGAACGAGGTTCGTTAGAGGCTATAGAGTGACTTGAAGAAGTAAAAAAAGTGTTCCCAGATCATTCAGAACTCCTAAAGTAGTGAAAGTGTGTGTTGTTCTAAGTTAATTTGAAGGTCCCTATTTGGATCGGTGTAAGGTGATCATCCTATCAGCATTTCAATAGAAGATATCTTGGGAAGTGTTTACGACCACTTTTATCCTATGGTTCATGCTTGAGGTGGTGAAGTTGAAGAAATTGGGAGCTCTATTGAGTGTTCAACAAGGTTAGTGGATGGTGAAGGCCTATGTTGACCTTTTTAAATAGATGTTTCCTTTTTTATTTGGAGATAACAACATAGGATTTCTAGAAATATCCTCTATTTTTCTAGGGTCTTCATCCAAAGATCAAGGAGTGAGTTCTCTCATCCAGGGAGGTTTAGTATGAGAAGATGGTAGATGAAGCATTTCTAGATGAGGTGGTTCCCAAAGCACAATGTCGGTAGTAATTGGAAATCTCATTTCTCTGGGTGTTCTTGAAGTTTCCCCATTTGGTGAAGAGTGTGTACTAAGGGAACCAAATATTGAGAAATCACCTTTATAGATTCCAGCTCCTTGTTCATTAGACCATTCCCTTGTGTGCTTCTAGTGTGGATGGATTTGCAATCCGAAGTCATCATGTCATAGTTCTGTAGATTCTAACTAATGATGTGGCCATTTGAGTCACTTGGGGAAGTTCTGCATGTATCAGTTATAGAAAGGGAAGCCTTGGTTGGAGGTTGTCAGCTCCTGATTGTGGGGAAATAGATTCTTTAAGGCACAAAGGATCCCATGAGAGGCCCTAGAGTGAAGCTTTTCACATAGTGAGGAATTTTCATGTGTGTGGGAATTTAGACAAGATTTGGTCCCTGATTTTGGAGTGTAAATGGTTTGAGTTCTCTTTATTGTGGATTCTATACTTTTGAATGTTCCTTTTTATTGAGGAAAGCTTTACCATTTCGTTTACGGATGTTGTGCAGTTGCATCCTGTGGAATGTGAACTCTTATACAATTACTTTTCCCTTTGGATCAGTTCTAGTTTTGTGTTGTGATAATTTTGGAGATGTACGCATCTTTTGGAAATGATGAATCATGACTAGGTTTGATTCTTGGTTTGAATTTTCTTCTGTTTGGGCCCCTTTGTTGGGAGTATGGTCTGTTCTGGGAGTTCTGGTTTTGGGTCGGTTTAAGCTGGTTTCTTTATGGTGGGGAGGACCCTATTATTTTTCTTCTACATGGTTATTTTTGTTATGGTTTCCGCTATATATGATGTTCAAGTGTGACTTGTTGAGTAGAAAGGTCACATCGAGGTTTGTATTTATCTTAGCCTCGTTTAGCTTTGATGTAACACCCCAAGCTTCTACGGTACACTTCTCTTTGAATAATGTGATAGCGTGTGTTGTATGCAACATCGAGTTCTAACACACCACAACCAATCAAACTAGCCGTTATGAATAGTAATACCTACTTTTTGAAATTATATATATTTTATATTTCGAAATGGACTTCATTTTTGGTTTCGGAATATCGAAATTATCCTAAGATGATTTTTTGGTATTTTTCTGAGAAATTCCAATTTTTATGAATAGTGAAAAATACTTAAAAACAACTTTTCTAATAAAAATAATTTATAGTGATAAATTATATTATTTAGTGGTTTTATAGTATAATTAGAATAGATATTTACCATTTTATCCAATGGTGTTCATTATAATTAATTTCACTTTGAAATTGGACATAAACAATTGCCAATCTTTTGATATATATTGTTTCTTAAAAACACGCTATTTGTTGTAACAGTGGGAATTAATTATAAAATTAATTAATGCAACATATATGTTTTCAATTTTGTAAAATAGACATCATTTTTGAATTCATAATATCAATTATAGCTTAGGGTGAAATTTTGGCATTGTTCTGAAAAACTTCAATTTTTGATGAATAGTGAAACTACTAAGTGGTAGTTAGAAAACTGAATTTTTTCATAAAACATAATTTTACCACTTCTGTGAATATAATTTCGAAAATCCGAGAGACACGGTTAATATCAAGAAGTAAAATGTGGTTCAATGAGATGAAAATAATTTTTGGTGAATAGTAACTTTTTACTTTTATTTCCCACGGTTAAAAGTAAATAGGGTAATTAAGGGTAAAAATGATATTAATATTACCCTAAAACATTTCCTAATTCTATTGGACAACTGTATCTCAACCAAAAACAACCTTAGGAATAAAATATTATCATTTAGGTTCACTTGGATTAGATTAGGACATTTATTATTATTTAATTCAAAGAAGAGTTAAAAGAGTTAAAATCAAAGTTTATTTACTAAAACATTTTTAATATAGGGTTATAAATAAGATAAATTCGATTGTAAATATTCATTAAAAAGATAAAAATATTTCCTACAAAATTATATTTTATTTATAATTTTTATACTTTAAATAATTTAATTTATTTATGACACAATGATGATGCGGTAATTACCATAACAGTGAAAAATTAAAATAATTGATATTATTAATACCCAAATAAATATAATTTGAGACTTTTAATAAATTAAACTAATTTTCTATCATAATATGACATATTAGTATTGATTTAATTAAATTTTTTCGAATTAATCATTCTGTTATGAGTTTCACAAAAATCAACTATTGAACAATGTCAAAATTGACTTAAAAGAGTTTTTAAAACAAATATTATATTATTAATTGATATTAAATTCCTACAAATCTAAGGATCGGCCAAGAGACTTATATCATAATAGTAATATCATTAATGGACCACTTGGGGGTCTCCTGGATATATATAGTAAGTTTATTAACCATATAATATAAACATACCAAGAGATATTGTAAATGTGAAATTAATTAACTTATAGTTAATACTTAAAGATAAGTTTAATATAAGTACCCAACCCTGTCTAAATTCTATTGGTTGAATGTTATTCGACCTATCCCCACCTTAAAATTTAAATAATCAACTCTGGAGCCATTAGAAACCGAATATGAATTTATTATAAATTAATATTTCTAGATTTTCCAAAGGTGCCCCTCACCCCTCTTATAAAAGGGCACTCCTCCTTCTCATTTCTTCACACCTTCAAAGCCATTTGGTTCGGCCAAACTCTGCCCAAATACTCTCCCAACTTCCCTCACTACAACCTAGAGGCCTTAGTTTTATCAGAAATCCAACCTAAGGATCCCTTTTTATCAAATCAAAAGGAATAACCCGAAGAAGAGGTAATGATTTCACCACCCTTTTCCAAGTTCCTTTCTTCTTCCACTTCTTCTTTCTTTTTTATTACCATTCTAAAATAATAACTCCAGTATCATATATATATTGTGATGTTATTATAAATATGGTACAACTATATTCAGTATTCTTTCCACCCTTTGAATAACATGTCACCATACGTGCGTACGTACGACTTACAGTCTCCACGTCGTGGTGTAATTGTTATTCAATATATTATTATTTAGATGGGTATAATAATGATGTGTAACTCATGTAAATAATAAATATAACATGTTAATGATTATGTATATATGATATACCATCCTTTTATATATTATTTTAATATCACAAGAATTATATTGTCGCTCGTGCGTACGTACGGACTACCGTCTCCACGAACGCGATGAGATTCATTCTCCATCGTATCCATTCAAGTATAATTCTCATTTGATGATTAATAATAGTATCTAATGACTTGATATAATTCTGGATATGATTAAGATACAACCTATCCATTACAAACATGGCTTACGTAACAAAACATATAAAAGAAAACGAGTAAGTTAACACCCGGAACAACGATAATATTAAGATATTATTAACAAATCAATGTTAAAAGATCATATATGATATCATATTAATGTATATGATTCTTGTATAATTTAATAACAATTATTTCACCATTATATAGGAGGTTAACCTACCCCAACCAAGGAAAAGTACAAGGTAAGGGTTTATTTCACAATCTCTTCATTATCTGAGGTTGTTTATACGTAATAATCTACTGGGATCTCTTTATCATCCACATCCATGTTTCTTAAAAATGTATTTCAAAACATTTTTACAATTTACAAGAATATGGGTTAAAGTCATTTATACCTTTTTTTGACTTTTTATAAGAGTTTTATAAAGGAATCTTTCCGTCGTTTTCCAAACAAGGTGCTTTTTAACCTTTTCGACAGAATTAAGGTAAGAATGCTTTTTTAACTTATACGGCGGGTGCGGTTATTTTCCACCGTTATAAAATCGTCGAAGCTTCCCTTACAAGCTTATAAGAATATTTTCAATTAAAATGTTTTATTTCATAAATATAAGACTCTTAAATGATTTCAAAGTAGAAAGAGATATTTCTCTAAAAGAGTTTTGATTTCATCTATGTCAACATCCTTTGATGGATTTAACGGTTATTTGATGTTGATTTATTATGATACAAAACTTATATATTGTATTGAAGGTTTTGTGATATGTTTGACTGTGGATGTGCTATTTTTATACCGTTCATAGTGTATGGTGAAATTATTGACATTTTGTATGCTAGTTTTAATACGAATATTTATGTTATGTTTGAACCTTTTCATATGGGAATGCATTGGACTTAATATGTGACGGGTGGAGCCCGCTATAGCTTCTCAATGCATCGGTAGGTCTCATGAGACAAACTAGTGTCTTGGCACAAGGCCTTGACAAAATCTTATTTGTAGTCTTGGCATGAGGCCTTGGCTATGTGGTTCTGATAGTCTGGAATTATGCATTCAATCATTATGAAAGTGGTTATTGATATTGCATGTGATTATTCCATTAGTAGAATATCCATGTGAATAAGTAAATGGAATTATTTCATTTTACTTTTTCCATACTATGTTGAAGTTCAAGTTTAAAAGGCTTTTGTTTTAGTTGTACATTGGCTTAAATGTTTATGCTTATTTTTGAAAGTTTCTGCTACATTGTTATCCTTACTGGCCATTTGAGCTCACCCCTTTTCTATGTTTTATTTTTCCCAGGATGTGAAGAAGTAAGTTATGAATGACCTGTAGGGATTTTATGTGGGGATATGTGTAGAGACCCGTAGCTTGACGTACATGGACATTACATTACTTTTGCGGAATACTTAGTACATAACAAAAACACACACACAAGGATCGTAATAGTTTAGTGTCTTTGGAAACTCGGAACGTAATCTTCTAATCGTGGTGAAAGTTCTTCAATATCTCCCATAAAGGTCATCCCTTTTTTTTACCTAAAACCTTTCTTTATATCCTGGGGAAAAGAAAACATAAAAGGGTGAGCTCAAATGCTCAGTAAGGGTAAACAAAAGAAATATCAATCACATCATATATATAAGAACTTAGCTTTTGGAAATCTTAACCTGCAAAAAAAAGCTCATAATATCATAACATGGGATAAATCATAGAAGTGAAATGTAATCCCAATAATCATAACTTAAAACATGAAACTTTGTGGCATACACACATAATCATAGAGAATCATTTCTTGTTAGTCAAGACTCAATGCCAAGACTATCTTAGTGGACAAAGTCCCTTTCTGAATCGAGTAACCCTCGTTTCAGTCCTGTTTCACTGAACCGGTATAACCTACCATTTCAGCCATGTCTATCTCATGAGATATAAAATCTTTACCCAATGCATTGGAGGGAGATATAGGTCCCACCCATCTTATAATGAATCCTTTCTTATGTGTGCCACATAATCATAAATCATACATCATCGCATAACCCATGTAATAAAAATGGGATTCTTAAACAACATGACATCATAAAACAATTCATATAAGATAAAGGAATTCATAAAAATGTTTCCATCAAAACATAATCAAATCCATGTAATAATAGGGATAAAAACAGAACCCTTTTATTATCTTAGATGGAAAATAATTTTGATAAAACACTTGAACTTCATTCTTGAGGAAAATATCCTTTCTACTTCAAAAACATTTTTCCTTTCATAACATGTCATAAAACTTTAAAATAAAAGAATTTGATTAAAAATAAACTTGAAAACTTGTAAAGGAAGCTTCTTGGAAATAATGTTTTAAAAATCCATTCATGCCGTATAAGTTAAAAAAAACATTCTTCATACTTTTGTCGGAAAAGTCAAAAAGTACCTCGTACGAAAAACGACAAAAGATTCCTTTCATTTCTTTTACTAAAAACTCTCCGAAGGGTAAAAATGGATTTAAACAATTTTAGGTGGATGGAAGTAATATTACATATTGATTAAACATGGACGTGGATGATAAAATACACCCCAGTAAATACTTACAAATAAACAATCTCGAATAAAAATGAGATTGTGATATTTCCCTTACCTTAGGTCCAATTTGCCTTGTATGTGTCCGAAGCTCCTGTATAATGGTTTAAATAATGTTATTGACTTATTCCAGAATCATACATATTGATATGATATCATATATGGTCATATTCTTAGCTTCTTATTAGTAATATTTCATTGTTACTTGTTACTCGGGTCTTTATTGCCTTTTGTTCTTACGCGTGTTTTGCCGAATAAATTCTTATTCTTATTTCAAGGTTATAGATACCTTATATCCAGAATAGTATTAGTGTAACATATATCATATTTATTCATTCAATCCATTTATATAATTACTATGTAATGATGATCATGTAGAACGAGTCGCATCACATCGTGGAGACGGTATTCCGTACGTACGCACGAGTGATGATATCGTTCCTATGATCGTGGAAATGTATTGGAGTATATATATATTATTTAAGTATCAATATTACTTTATAATAATCATAAATAGTTACTCATTACACCATTATACCCATCCTTGTAAAGTGATGGTGGAAAAATAGATTACACCACGGCGTGGAGACGGTATTCCGTACGTACGCACGCGCGGTGATTTCATTTTTCCGTAGGATGGATAGAAGGTGAATTAGGGTTGTTTCATATTTATAATAACATATCAGTATGTAAGTAATACTGATGTTATTACTTCATCATGAAACAACTAAAGAAGAAGAAGTTGAAGAAGAAAGAAATTGAAAAGA
Source organism: Viscum album (assembly GCA_963277665.1). Classification (NCBI taxonomy): domain Eukaryota; kingdom Viridiplantae; phylum Streptophyta; class Magnoliopsida; order Santalales; family Viscaceae; genus Viscum; species Viscum album. The sequence goes on from OY728155.1 coordinate 532,475,427, forward strand.
TCGGTAATGGATATTACCTCTTCTTTGGAACGCCTCTTTGAATCCTCCACTTAAGGAACTAAGAGTGGTCTTTGGAGAAGAACAGGACCTCTAGGACTATTCTAGGGAAGTGGAGAGGAGAAAATGGCAGGGGTTGTCCGAGCTTGAGTGCTCAATTTTGTGTGAGGAGGAGGGGGAGGAGGTGCCCTTTTATAAGGGAGGAGAGGGGCACCTTAGGAATATCTCAAAATATTATTTTATATTAAAGTCAAAATCGGTTTATAATGGTTCCAAAGGGTCTTATTTCGAAGATAAAGTGGGGAAGGGTCGAAATCCTATCAACCAATAGGATTTAGACAAGTTTAGGGTATTATTTTAACCTTATCAATTAGATTTAACTCTAAGTTAAATAATTTAACTTTTACCATGTCTTTTTGTTTTCTTTCACTATATGGTTAATACACTTACTATAACATGCCAAACGAACCCCAAATTGTTTATTATTTAAATATATATCCTTATCTAAGTCATTTGGCCGAACCTTAGATTTTTAGGAATACAATAACAATTAATAATATAATATTTGATTTAAAAACTATTTTGTGTCAATTTTGACACTATTTGATATATGATTTTTTTGAAAGTCATAACAGAATTATATGTTCGAACCAAGTTGCTTAAATCAACACTAATATATCATAGTAACCTATAAAATTAGTGGAATTCATAAAAAGTCTTAAATTACATTTATTTTGGTGTTTATAACATCAATTATGTCAATATTTCATTAATAAGATAATTACTGCATCATCATTGTGTCATAAATAAATTAAATTATTTAAAGTCTAAAAATTACAAATAAAATACCATTATGTAAAAAATCTTTTTATCTTTCTAATGAATATTTATAATCTAAAATCCAACATATATAACCCTATGTAACAATTGTTTTGCTAAAAGATATATGCTTGTGTCATTTTTGTATTCATTTTAACTTAATTAAAATAAAGTGTCATTATCACTTACAAGTGGATCAATGGGGTCCCAAAATCTACCCAAAGATGCCCATGGTCGACCATGTATCAACCAATAGGGTTAAGACACGTTTTAGGGTAATTTAATATTATTATAATATTATTTTGTAACCCTTATTTACCGGATTTACCCTTAACCATGGTAAATAAAATATTTACCGCAGTAATTATTCAAAATGTCTAAAAATAAAAGTTACCTATTTACACAATTTGAACATCCTGATTCCAAATATGGAATCCATTTTTCTAAATTCAAAACACAGAAGTGGCAGAAATTAATTTAAAATTAATTCCCGCTGTCAAAACAAAAAGCGTGTTTTTAAGAGATAATAACTATCAAAAGATTGACACTTGTTTATGTTCGGTTTAATTGTAAAATTGTTTCCAATGACCAACATTATATTAAGTGGTAAAAATATATTCTAAATATACTTTAAAACCATTCAATATTATAATTTAACCACATAAGATATTACGATGAAAAAAGTTGTTTTTAATTAAAATATAGCGTGTTTTTAGTATTCATTAAAATATGAAAGTTATCAGAAAAGTATCAAAAATTTATCTAATGTAAATTTTTACATCCTGATTCAAAATAAGAATATTATTTTGTCAAATTGAACATATAAACATGTCAAAAACTATATTTAAAGTGGGTGCGCCATCAAAAGGCGGTAAAACTACATTTTTTGAAAAATACTTATTTTACCCGAAAAATTTATTTTGTTCTTATACCATGTTCTAGAAATGTGTAAGATGAATAATAATGTTATAAAATTCAAAATTTAATTAATACTATTCATAACGGCTAGTTCATGACAATATTATAATAATATAACATTGTTTATTAAAACCCGGTATTGCGTACAACACACGCTATCGAGGAAGGTCGCGATTGCGTGTAATGCAAGCCAAGTCAGGGTTGCGTGTTGTGAAAGAATCCTTCATTGTTTCGTATAACAGAATCCAACCATATTTCATTTATACATTTAATATATATATATATATACATACTCAATGTTGCGTAGAATAACTATTATCAAAATTGTGTGTAACACGATCCAAGAATAGTGTTGCGTATACTGCAAGCTAATACGGTGTTGCGTATAGCGCAAGGTAATCTTGGTGTAGAATACAACACAAGACATTAATGAAATTAAAAGAATATTTTTCGTAAAATCTCGGGGTGTTACATTCTACCCCCCTTAAAATGAATTTCGCCCTTGAAATTCGTCGGGATTATAAATGGTTTACTATTCGAAAGTTTCTTTGATAGAAACCCACATCGTAAAAAAAAATACCAAAACTTATCTTTAAAAACAAAAGTATGAAACGTAACGGTTACCCAAATAAACTAATCACTGGGTTTCCACATAGGTGAAAATATGGATATGGAAGAGAAATCTAACAATCATGTTCTGATGGAGAGTGGTAGAGAACATGGCTATGGAAAAGCTAGCAATCACAAAGCCATAAATTTGTGACGATCTAAGGTACCATCCGATTCATCAGATATAAGATCACTAGGACAACATTTTTGGTTTTCAATATCATTTCCCTAAAGTTGAAAAATTTGAATGAGAAGAAATACTTACTTGATTTTGGTATAATCTCACTGTTGTTCGTGAATTGAACAATGTACACTTCTTCCCTTAAAGAAATGAAGTTGAATTTGTTATTCGTGATGTGTTAGCAGATCATGTGATAGAATGACAGGTCATTCCATCTGTCTCAAACAAAAGGTTAGCAAAACTTATATACATAAGTCGATCTATAGTGAGATTAATCATATATGGTTCCTAAAATGGACTTATACTTCATATATCATACTGCTTAATATAATAAAACTAGTTTCTACTAAACAGGGACTTCCTGTAGGTCAGTGGTAGGCGATAAAGGCCAGTCGCACTTCGGTTGTGGGTTCGATTCCTACAGCCTTGTCCGAAGCGATGGGCTGTCGCCCGTCCTGCAGGTTGTCCTTTTTCTAAAACTATATTACTATAACATCCCATCAATAATATCGAGAAAACTTCTATCCTTAAACAATACTAACTTATGTCCAACATAATCCATTCCAATCTTTAGGATTATCCATAATACTGCAGTCCACTCTCATAACATAGTGAAAACGATTACCAGAGATTTAACACCATCGTCGATCCCCATAAGATATGTCTTGTTGGTCATATTCTAAACATTCAAAGTCCTTAATCATGTATTCGCTTGAATACCTTAGTGAAAACATGAATGCAGTTTAAAGTTAACACTTTCCACATACCAAAATCCTCAAAATTCTATATACTCAAACCATGATATCACTTAGTCCTTATATCAATCATGAGCTCATGAATACTGTTAAACATTTCATTTTCTTGTTTTCCCTTCATTATGCGCATATCATCTTATTTCCAAAAATATCTCAATCACTTTGAATACCACATTAAACCAATACATAAATATTCCAATACTTCATGATACAACATTATTTTGGAATCCCATTACATAAACGCTTAATCATTCCACCACATCGTTATCATATTCAACATCGCCAATAGTGATCGCATGTGACTTCCCTTTGTCCTTTGCCTTCAGTGGTTGCTCATGTTGATCATCACTAACCCTTGGATTAGGGCAATTATTAGCATAATGCCCCATTTCCTTGCACTTGAAGCATTGAAGTGTTGGTGGTGCGTTCTCTGCAGTGTTTGCTTTATTCACATCATTAGAAACCCTTTTTCCATTACTTCGACACTCAGCTGCTCGATGACCTTCTTTTCCACACTTAAAACATTTTCTAGTCCCTTTAAGACAATCTCCACCATGCTTCTTTCCACACTTTGTGCATAAGGAAACATTCATCTTCTTTTCACCATTATTCTGAGATTTCTCCTTGAACTCCATCTTTCATTTCTTGTTAAAACCATGAGATGGATATGTAACACCAACTTCCATTTCTACCTTGATAGCACAACGCACAATTTCTTCATAGCTACTGAAGTCTCTTATAGCTAATGCCCTTCGAAGACTTGGTTTTAAGCCACTGAAAAATCGATCAACTTTACTTTCAGGTTGGATGATAATGCCAGATGCATACCTTGCAAGTCTTGTAAAATTCGCTTCGTATATACCAACAGATTCATCATCCTTCTGTTTCAGCTCAAGAAACTCCTTTTCCATCTTCGTTCGAAGAATACGAGGGAAGTACTTACTGAAAAAAAAGTTCTTGAACTCGTCCCATTCCATGGACTCAATTTCATCTCTTGGCCTCGTATTCTTGATAAGATTCCACCATTGATCAGCTTCACCTTCCAAACGATATACTGCTAAGATGACTTTATCATGTTCAGAACATTGAAGAACTGAAAATATTTTTTTCAGTAGTACAAATCCATTGTTCAGCAACTAATGGATCAGTAGACCCACTGAAAGAAGGCGGACGCTGCCTCATGAAGGATTCAATAGAATGTTGCTCCTTCCTTTGCTCGTTTGGAAGTCCTGCATGATTCATAGCTTGAGAAAGTTGTGTGAGCATGGCTACAAGATTTTGCATTCCAGCTCCCATATCGTTTGGTTGCTCAGGGGGACAATCATTGCATTGTCCATTGCATTGATCAACACGGTTCCTTCGGGTTCCAGCCATCGTCTAAAACCCCAAAAGAATAGTGTGAGAGTCAAAAGTCATGCTAGGGAAAACAACATAATAAAGGGGTAGTACCCTCAATATCTAACATCTTAGGTTAAATTCTAAGATCGTTAGCGCAATTCTAGGACTATAACCTATGCGTATACTTAACCTTAGAGACATCCCTAGACATACCTTAGAAATATCTCTAGGGATCTCACTAACGTTTTCGCATCCTAGTTTCCAAAGGTTGACTAAACCTTTCCTCTGATACCAACTGTAGAGACCCGTAGCTTGATATACATGGACATTACATTACTTTTGCGCAATACTTAGTACATAACAAAAACACACACACAAGGATCGTAATAGTTTAGTGTCTTTGGAAACTCGGAACGTAATCTTCTAATCGTGGTGAAAGTTCTTCAATATCTCCCATAAAGGTCATCCCTTTTTTTTTACCTAAAAACTTTCTTTATATCCTGGGGAAAAGAAAACATAAAAGGGTGAGCTCAAATGCTCAGTAAGGGTAAACAAAAGAAATATCAATCACATCATATATATAAGAACATAGCTTTTGGAAATCTTAACCTGCAAAAAAAAGCTCATAATATCATAACATGGGATAAATCATAGAAGTGAAATGTAATCCCAATAATCATAACTTAAAACATGAAACTTTGTGGCATACACACATAATCATAGAGAATCATTTCTTGTTAGTCAAGACTCAATGCCAATACTATCTTAGTGGACAAAGTCCCTTTCTGAATCGAGTAACCCTCGTTTCAGTCCTGTTTCACTGAACCGGTATAACCTACCATTTCAGCCATGTCTATCTCATGAGATATAAAATCTTTACCCAATGCATTGGAGGGAGATATAGGTCCCACCCATCTTATAATGAATCCTTTCTTATGTGTGCCACATAATCATAAATCATACATCATCGCATAACCCATGTAATAAAAATGGGATTCTTAAACAACATGACATCATAAAACAATTCATATAAGATAAAGGAATTCATAAAAATGTTTCCATCAAAACATAATCAAATCCATGTAATAATAGGGATAAAAACAGAACCCTTTTATTATCTTAGATGGAAAATAATTTTGATAAAACACTTGAACTTCATTCTTGAGGAAAATATCCTTTCTACTTCAAAAACATTTTTCCTTTCATAACATGTCATAAAACTTTAAAATAAAAGAAGTTGATTAAAAATAAACTTGAAAACTTGTAAAGGAAGCTTCTTGGAAATAATGTTTTAAAAATCCATTCATGCCGTATAAGTTAAAAAAAACATTCTTCGTACTTTTGTCGGAAAAGTCAAAAAGTACCTCGTACGAAAAACGACAAAAGATTCCTTTCATTTCTTTTACTAAAAACTCTCCGAAGGGTAAAAATGGATTTAAACAATTTTAGGTGGATGGAAGTAATATTACATATTGATGAAACATGGAAGTGGATGATAAAATACACCCCAGTAAATACTTACAAATAAACAATCTCGAATAAAAATGAGATTTGTGATATTTCCCTTACCTTAGGTCCAATTTGCCTTGTATGTGTCCGAAGCTCCTGTATAATGGTTTAAATAATGTTATTGACTTATTCCAGAATCATACATATTGATATGATATCATATATGGTCATATTCTTAGCTTCTTGTTAGTAATATTTCATTGTTACTTGTTACTCGGGTCTTTATTGCCTTTTGTTCTTACGCGTGTTTTGCCGAATAAATTCTTATTCTTATTTCAAGGTTATAGATACCTTATATCCAGAATAGTATTAGTGTAACATATATCATATTTATTCATTCAATTCATTTATATAATTACTATGTAATGATGATCATGTAGAACGAGTCGCATCACATCGTGGAGACGGTATTCCGTACGTACGCACGAGTGATGATATCGTTCCTATGATCTTGGAAATGTATTGGAGTATATATATATTATTTAAGTATCAATATTACTTTATAATAATCATAAATAGTTACTCATTACACCATTATTCCCATCCTTGTAATGTGATGGTGGAAAAATAGATTACACCACGGCGTGGAGACGGTATTCCGTACGTACGCACGCGCGGTGATTTCATTTTTCCGTAGGATGGATAGAAGGTGAATTAGGGTTGTTTCATATTTATAATAACATATCAGTATGTAAGTAATACTGATGTTATTACTTCATCATGAAACAACTAAATAAGAAGAAGTTGAAGAAGAAAGAAATTGAAAAGATCGGTAATGGATATTACCTCTTCTTTGGAACGTCTCTTTGAATCCTCCACTTAAGGAACTAAGAGTGGTCTTTGGAGAAGACCAGGACCTCTAGGACTATTCTAGGGAAGTGGAGAGGAGAAAATGGCAGGGGTTGGCCGAGCTTGAGTGCTCAATTTGGTGTGAGGAGGAGGGGGAGGAGGTGCCCTTTTATAAGGGAGGAGAGGGGCACCTTAGGAATATCTCAAAATATTATTTTATATTAAAGTCAAAATCGGTTTATAATGGTTCCAAAGGGTCTTATTTCGAAGATAAAGTGGGGAAGGGTCGAAATCCTATCAACCAATAGGATTTAGACAAGTTTAGGGTATTATTTTAACCTTATCAATTAGATTTAACTCTAAGTTAAATAATTTAACTTTTACCATGTCTTTTTGTTTTCTTTCACTATATGGTTAATACACTTACTATAACATGCCAAACGAACCCCAAATTGTTTATTATTTAAATATATATCCTTATCTAAGTCATTTGGCCGAACCTTAGATTTTTAGGAATACAATAACAATTAATAATATAATATTTGATTTAAAAACTATTTTGTGTCAATTTTGACACTATTTGATATATGATTTTTTTGAAAGTCATAACAGAATTATATGTTTGAACCAAGTTGATTAAATCAACACTAATATATCATAGTAACCTAGAAAATTAGTGGAATTCATAAAAAGTCTTAAATTACATTTATTTTGGTGTTTATAACATCAATTATGTCAATATTTCATTAATAAGATAATTACTGCATCATCATTGTGTCATAAATAAATTAAATTATTTAAAGTCTAAAAATTACAAATAAAATACCATTATGTAAGAAATCTTTTTATCTTTCTAATGAATATTTATAATCTAAAATCCAACATATATAACCCTATGTAACAATTGTTTTGCTAAAATATATATGCTTGTGTCATTTTTGTATTCATTTTAACTTAATTAAAATAAAGTGTCATTATCACTTACAAGTGGATCAATGGGGTCCCAAAATCGACCCAAAGATGCCCATGGTCGACCATGTATCAACCAATAGGGTTAAGACACGTTTTAGGGTAATTTAATATTATTATAATATTATTTTGTAACCCTTATTTACCGGATTTATCCTTAACCATGGTAAATAAAATATTTACCGCAGTAATTATTCAAAATGTCTAAAAATAAAAGTTACCTATTTACACAATTTGAACATCCTGATTCCAAATATGGAATCCATTTTTCTAAATTCAAAACACAGAAGTGGCAGAAATTAATTTAAAATTAATTCCCGCTGTCAAAACAAAAAGCGTGTTTTTAAGAGATAATAACTATCAAAAGATTGACACTTGTTTATGTTCGGTTTAATTGTAAAATTGTGTCCAATGACCAACATTATATTAAGTGGTAAAAATATATTCTAAATATACTTTAAAACCATTCAATATTATAATTTAACCACATAAGATATTACGATGAAAAAAGTTGTTTTTAATTAAAATATAGCGTGTTTTTAGTATTCATTAAAATATGAAAGTTATCGGAAAAGTATCAAAAATTTATCTAATGTAAATTTTTACATCCTGATTCAAAAGAAGAATATTATTTTGTCAAATTGAACATATAAACATGTCAAAAACTATATTTAAAGTGGGTGCGCCATCAAAAGGCGGTAAAACTACATTTTTTGAAAAATACTTATTTTACCCGAAAAATTTATTTTGTTCTTATACCATGTTCTAGAAATGTGTAAGATGAATAATAATGTTATAAAATTCAAAATTTAATTAATACTATTCATAACGGCTAGTTCATGACAATATTATAATAATATAACATTGTTTATTAAAACCCGGTATTGCGTACAACACACGCTATCGAGGAAGGTCGTGATTGCGTGTAATGCAAGCCAAGTCAGGGTTGCGTGTTGTGAAAGAATCCTTCATTGTTTCGTATAACAGAATCCAACCATATTTCATTTATACATTTAATATATATATATATATACTCAATGTTGCGTAGAATAACTATTATCAAAATTGTGTGTAACACGATCCAAGAATAGTGTTGCGTATACTGCAAGCTAATACGGTGTTGCGTATAGCGCAAAGTAATCTTGGTGTAGAATACAACACAAGACATTAATGAAATTAAAAGAATATTTTTCATAAAATCTCGGGGTGTTACAATATGAGTGTGGAATATGGAGACTATGTTGTTGTAGTAGTTTTTCACTTGATGATGTAATGTAAAACTTTATGAATATGTCTAGTGTTTCCAAGGCTACTAAACCAATCGATCTTTCGAGATTTGATCATTCTTGTGATCATGCCAATGTTATGTAATAATGCACCAACTTTGGGTAACTGGGTTCGGGGTGTTACAGTTGGTATCAGAGGAAGTTTAGTACAAACCTTGGAAGCTAGATTTATACAAACTCTGATTAGAGCACATATACCTAAGATGAACTTTGAGGATTATTATAGAAGAACTTCATAGAATTTTTGTATTGTAGAGATTTTGTGAGTTTTCCGAGCAATAAATCCATGTCTGGATACGAGCAGTTAGAGGCGGCTCTGGCACAGATGTACCTAGGGGTAAAACCTGAAAACACCGCTTTGAGCTAGACTCGAATGGGAACTGGTGCATGACAACGGGCCTTGCTGCACTCTTGGTGATGACACTCCTGGGGGATATGCTTAGGATAACTCTCATTTTCTTTACAAATAATTATGAAGGGTTTATGAGTATATACTTCCTCAAAGAAAACATTCTTATGATTATGGATTATATCCATAAATTGTTCAATTTATGTTAAGGGTTTTATAAGTATGGGATTATGTATTTTGATTCATAAACTGATCTAGTTTATACCATTGTTTATAAATGGCACCTAGTGGAAGAAATGGAAACTGTATCAATGCACACACTCCATGTAGGGATTTCCCTCCTGCTCAAGATAATTATAGTGGAGCTGGTGATGCAACTGGTGCCGATCAGCTAATCACCATACTGGGACAACTCACCCAGGTTATGAATAATAACCTTACCCATATGGAGCACCCTGATCCATAGCATGGAGGATCAATGTTAGATCGATTCATGAGGCAACAACCACCAACGTTCAATGGGAGTACAAATCCCTTAGTAGCTGAGCAATAAATATTTTCCCTAGAGAAAATACTTCAGGCTTTGGGGAGTAGTAAAAAGGAAAAAGTTATCATGGCAGTTTACCGCCCCACTGGAGATGCTGATCAATGGTGGTCATTGATTCAAAATACGAAGGAAGATGATGAAGTATCAAATATGGAATGGAGGGAGTTCAAAGATCTGTTTTTAGAAAAATACTTTCCTCGCGACCATCGAGCAGATATGGAAAGGCAATTTCTGAGTCTGAGATAGAAGAAGGATGAGAATGTCACAAAGTATGAGGCTAACTTTACAAGGTTAGCAAGGTATGCTGGAGATTATATACGTAACCCAAGAAGTAAGATTGATCGTTTCTTTGATGGGTTAAAACCATTTATCCGTCGAGCATTAGTCTCACAATCCTTCTCGCCATATGAAGACATTGTCTCATGTGCTATCAAGACCGAAAAGGAATTCTCTAAGTCTTATGAATTTAAAGAAAAGCAAGAGAAGAAGAGACCAGCTGATCAATCTAGGAATGGAAATAAGGTGAATAAGGGAAAGGTTGAATATCCATCCTGTGGTAAATGTGGGAAAAAACACCCCGGTACTTGCTTCAAGGGAACGAGAGTCTGTTACAGGTGTGGTGAAAAAGTCCACCAAGCTCATGATTGAAAGGGGTAGAAGGAAGCCACCAACGTTCAGTGCTACAATTGCAGGGAGATGGGTCATTATGCAAATGAATGTCCTATGCTTCAGGATAACTTACCTCAGAAAAGGCCACGGGATCAAGGCCAAGCATATGCTATCACTACTGCTGAGGTAGAAGCTCCGAAAGACGTGGTGGTATGTAATTTAATGGTTTCCTCAAGTTTAGAAAATGCATTATTTGATTCTGGATCATCACATTGTTTCATATCTTCCCAGTTTGCTAAGAAAATTAGATATTTCCAATTTGATTTAACAAGGGAGTTGTCAGTTAAAACTCCTAAGGGAAGTATCATTGCAACAAAGTTTTGTGAATCAGTCCCCATTAGAGCACATAAATGTTCTTTATCTGCTGATGTCATCGTCATACCTATGATTGAGTTTGATATAATCTTTGGTATGGACTGGCTTTCAGACTATGATGCGAAGATTTATTGTAAGAAGAAAGAGGTTACGATTCTTGATGATAATGATAAGGAACACCTTATCTTTAGAGCAGAATCATCACTACCTAATTCTTATTTAGATCCACCCCCAATAGTTCAACTAAATTCAATTATTAGGGAGGAAGAGAATGAAATAACTATGGGCGAGGAAAGGAATGTTCAAATAGAGGATTTACCTGTTGTGAAAGAATTTGTAGATGTATTTCTGGAAGATTTACCTGGACATCCTCCAGAATGAGAAGCTGAGTTTTCCATTGATTTAATTCCTGGATCAAGGCCTATATTGAAGACCCCTTATAGAATGGCCACTGTAGAATTAGAGGAACTATAGAAACAACTAGAGGAATTGAGTAATAAGGGATTTATTCGCCCTAGTGTTTCTCCATGGGGATCCCCTGTTCTTTTTGTTAAAAAGAAAGATGGATCTATGAGGTTATGTATCGATTACAAGAAGATCAATGCTATAACAATAAAGAACAAGTATCCCCTACCTCTAATTGATGATTTATTTGACCAACTTCATGGAGCTCAATACTTTTCAAAGATTGACCTTAGATCTATATACCATCAGTTGTGTGTGAAGAAGGAAGACATTCCAAAGACAGCATTTCGAACCAGGTACGGGCATTACGAGTTTACTGTAATGCCTTTTGGATTAACTAATGCACCCTCTATATTCATGGATATTATGAATAGAGTTTTCAAGGAGTATCTTGATGAATTTTTGGTGGTATTTATTGATGATATCTTAGTATACTCCAAAATCTACGAAGATCATGAAAATCACATGCGCATTATATTGAAGACTCTGAGAAGGCATGAATTATAGAAAGTGTGAATTCTGGCTTCAGAAGATTTCTTTTCTTCGCCATATTGTCTCTAAAGATGGAATCTATGTTGATCCTTCTAAGACCAAGGAAATCCAAGAATGGCCAGCACCTACGAGTATAACTGAGGTACGTAGTTTTATTGGTTTGGCAGGTTATTATCGACGTTTCGTACAAAATTTTTCCTGATTGGCTAACCCATTAACGAAGCTTACACGTAAAGGGGTTAAATTTGTTTGGAAAAAAGAGTGTGAAGAATGTTTTGATGAACTGAAGAGAAGATTAGTCAATGCTCCTATATTGACTCTACCATCAGGGAATGATGGGTTCGTTATATATAGTGATGCATCGAAGAAAGGACTTGGTTGTGTCCTTATGCAGAATGATAGAGTTATTTCCTATGCATCACGACAGTTGAAAATTCATGAACAAAAATATCCTAAACATGATCTCGAGTTATCAGCTGTGATATTTTCTTTGAAAATATGGAGGCACGACCTCTATGGTGAAAAATGTGAGATTTATACTGATCAGAAGAGTTTGAAGTATATTTTCTCACAAAAAGAACTCAACATGAGGAAAAGGAGATGGCTTGAATTACTCAAGGATTATGATTGCACGATACACTAACACCCTGGGAAGGAAAACAATGTGGAAGATGCTTTGAGCAGAAAAGATCATGGAGTTTTGAACAATATGAGAATTGAAAGGGATCCAATTTTCATGGATCTAGTGAAAATGGACATGGGAATAACCAGGGAAGGACAAACATCAATGCTTTTTCAAATGGTTGTCAAACCATCTTTACTAGAAAGGATTAAGAGTTCTCATACCGATGATGAAGAATTTCAAAAGAAGATTAAAGCTGTGAATGATAGGAGACTGAGAGACTTTGTGTATGAAGATGGAATTTTGAAATTCGGGAAGAGACTTTGTGCTCCCGATATACCTGATCTAAAAAGGGAAATGCTGGATGATGCTCATAGTTCCAATTTCTCTATACACCCTAGGGGTACCAAAATGTATAGAGATTTGAAGGAACATTTTTGGTGGGACAATATGAAGAGGGAGATTGCTGATTTTTTGTCAAGATGTATGGTTTTTCAACAAGTGAATGCTGGAAGGAAACACCCTGGAGGATTCATGCAACCTCTTCCCATACCAGCATGGAAATGGGACAATATTACGATGGACTTTGTCATGGGGATAACAAAGACTCCTAGAAGAAATGATGCAATATGGGTTATTGTTGATTGTCTTACCAAGTCAGCACATTTTCTTGCTATAAGAGAAGATCTACCACAGGAACGTCTAGCAAGACTATATATTAATGAAGTTGTGAGACTTCATGGAGTATCCCTATCGATTGTTTCTGATCGTGATCCCTGTTTTACTTCAAGATTCTGGAAGAGTATTTAGAAATCCCTAGATACTGAACTTCATTTGAGCACAGCCTACCACCCTCGGACAGACAGACAATCAGAACAGGCTATTCAAACCTTATAAGACATGTTGAGATCCTGCTCACTTGACTTTCAGGGTATGTGGGATTAGTATTTACCTCTGGTAGAATTTTCCTATAACAATAGCTTTCATTCGAGTATTCAGATGGCACCATATGAAGCGTTATATAGAAAGAGATGTCGCACACCAACCTGTTGGGATGAAGTTGGTGAAAGAAAACATGTAGGTCTATAACTGGTGGAGGAAACGATGGAAAAGGTGAAGGTAATCCAAAATCACATCAAATCAGCTCAAAGTAGGCAGAAGAGATATGCTGATAATTGAAGGAAGGATTTGGAATTTCAAGTCTGTGATCATGTTTTCCTAAAGGTATCTCCATGGAAGGGAGTCATACGTTTTGGTAAGAAAGGTAAATTGAGTCCCAGGTACATCGGACCTTTCGAAATTCTAGAACGAATTGGGGTTGTAGCTTACCGATTGGCAATGCCGCCAAGTCCCTCCAAAGTTCACGATGTGTTCCACGTATCTATGTTGAGGAAATAAATGCCTGACCCAACACATGTACTCACCTATGAGGAGTTAGAACTGGAACCTGATCTGTCTTATTGCGAAGAGCCCGTCCGGATTCTTGATACGAGAGAACAAGTACTGAGAAACCGGACGATGCGTCTGGTAAAAGTTTTGTGGAGAAACCATAAGATGGAAGATGCAACATGGGAACCCGAGGAACTTATAATGAAGAACCACTCGAGTCTTTTCATGCGGTAATATTATAGAAATTTCGAGGATGAAATTATTTGAAGGAGGGGAGAATGTAACACCCCAAGCTTCTATGGTATGCTTCTCTTTGAATAATGCGATAGCGTGTGTTATACGCAACATCGAGTTCTAACACACCACAACCAATCAAACTAGCTGTTATGAATAGTAATACCTAATTTTTGAAATTATATATATATTATATTTCAAAATGGGCATCATTTTTGGTTTCAGAATATCAAAATTATCCTAAGATGATTTTTTGGTATTTTTCTGAGAACTTCCAATTTTTATGAATAGTGAAAAATACTTAAAAACAACTTTTTTAATCAAAATAATTTATAGTGATAAATTATATTATTTAGTGGTTTTATAGTATAATTAGAATATATTTTTACCATTTTATCCCATGGTGTTCATTATAATTAATTTCACTTTGAAATTGGACATAAACAATTGTCAATATTTTGATATATATTGTTTCTTAAAAACACGCTATTTGTTGTAACAGTGGGAATTAATTATAAAATTAATTAATGAAACTTATATGTTTGGAATTTTGTAAAATAGACATCATTTTTTAATTCAGAATATCAATTATAGCTTAGGGTGAAATTTTGGCATTGTTCTGAAAAACTTCAATTTTTGATGAATAGTGAAACTACTAAGTGGTAGTTAAAAAACTGAATTTTTTCATAAAAATTAATTTTACCACTTCAGTGAATGGAATTTCGAAAATCCGGGAGACACGGTTAATATCAAGAAGTAAAATGTGGTTCAATGAGATGAAAATAATTTTTGGTGAATAGTAACTTTTTACTTTTATTTACCACGGTTAAAAGTAAATATGGTAATTAAGGGTACAAATGATATTAATATTACCCTAACACATGTCCTAATTATATTGGACAAGTGTATCTCAACCAAAAACAACCTTAGGAATAAAATATTATCATTTAGGTCCACTTGTATTAGATTAGGACATTTATTATTATTTAATTCAAAGAAGAGTTAAAAGATTTAAAATCAAAGTTTATTTACTAAAACATTTTTAATATAGGGTTATACATAAGATAAATTATATTGTAAATATTAATTAGAAAGATAAAAATATTTCATACATAATGATATTTTATTTATAATTTTTAGACATTAAATAATTTAATTTAGTTATGACACAATGATGATGCAGTAATTACCATAATAGTGAAAAATTAAAATAATTGATATTATAAATACCCAAATAAATATAATTTGAGACTTTAAATGAATTAAACTAATTTTATAAGATAATATGACATATTAGAGTTGATTGAATTAACTTTTTTATAAGTAATAATTCTGTTATGAGTTTCACAAAAATCATCTATTGAATAGTGTCAAAATTGACATAAAAGAGTTTTTAAAACAAATATTATATTATTAATTGATATTAAATTCCTAAAAATCTGAGGATCAGCCAAGAGACTTATATCATGATAGTTATATCATTAATGGACCACTTGGGGGTCTCCTGGATTTATATAGTAACTTTATTAACCATATAATATAAAAATACAAAGAGGCATTGTAAAAGTGAAACTAATTAACTTAGAGTTAATACTTAAAGATAAGGTTAATATAAGTACCCAAACCTGTCTAAATTCTATTGGTTGAATGTTTTTTGACCTATCCCCACCTTAAAATTTAAATAATCAACTTTTTAGCCATTATAAACCTAATATGAATTTATTATAAATTAATATTTCTAGATTTTCCAAAGGTGCCCCTCACCCCTCTTATAAAAGGGCACTCCTACTTCTCATTTCTTCACACCATAAAAGCCTTTTGGTTCGGCCAAACTCTGACCACATACTCTCCCAACTTCCCTCACTACAACCTAGAGGCCTTAGTTTGATAATAAATCCAACATAAGGAGCCCTTTTGATCAAATCAAAAGGAAGAACCCGAAGAAGAGGTAATGATTTCACCACCCTTTTCCAAGTTCCTTTCTTCTTCCACTTCTTATTTCTTTGTTATTACCATCCTAAAATAATAACTCTAGTATAATATATATACTTTGATGTTATTATAAATATGGTACGACCATATTCAGTATTCTATCCATCCTTTGAATAACATGTCACCATACGTGCGTACGTACGGCTTACCGTCTCCACGTCGTGGTGTAATTGTTATTCAATATATTATTATTTGGATGGGTATAATAATGATGTGTAACATATATAAATAATAAATATATCATGTTAAGTATTCTATATATATGATATACCATCCTTTTATATAATATTTTAATATCAAAAGAATGAAATTTTCACTCGTGCGTACGTACGGACTACCGTCTCCACGAACGCGATGAGATTCATTCTCCATCGTATCCATTCAAGTATAATTCTCATTTGATGATTAATAATAGTATCTAAGGACTTGATATAATTCTGGATATGATTAATATACAACCTATCCATTACAAACATGGCTTACGTAACAAAACATATAAAAGAAAACGAGTAAGTTAACACCCAAAACAGCGATAATACTAAGATATATTAACAAATCAATGTTAAAAGATCATATATGATATAATATTAATGTATCTGATTCTTGTATAATTTAATAACAATTATTTCACCATTATACAGGAGGTTAACCTACTCCAACCAAGGAAAAGTACAAGGTAAGGGTTTATTTCACAATCTCTTCATTATCCGAGGTTGTTTATACGTAAAAATCTACTGGGATCTCGTTATCATCCACATCCATGTTTCTTAAAAATGTATTTCAAAACATTTTTAAAATTTACAAGAATATGGGTTAAAGTCATTTATACCCTTGTTTGACTTTTTATAAGAGTTTTATAAAGGAATATTTCCATCGTTTTCCAAACAAGGTGCTTTTTAACCTTTTCTACAGAATTAAGGTAAGAATGTTTTTTTCACTTATACGGCGGGTGCAGTTATTTTCCGCCGTTATAAAATCGTCGAAGCTTCCCTTACAAGCTTATAATAATATTTTCAAAGAAAATGTTTTATTTCATAAATATAATACTCTTAAATGATTTCAAAATCTTATTTGTAGTCTTGGCACGAGGCCTTGGCTATGTGGTTATGATAGTCTGGCATTAGGCATTCCATCATTATGAAAGTGGTTATTGATATTGCATGTGATTATTCGATTAGTAGAATATCCATGTGAATAAGTAAATGGAATTATTTCATTTTACTTTTTCCATACTATGTTGAAGTTCATGTTTAAAAGGCTTTTTTTTAGTTATACATTGCCTTAAATGTTTATGCTTATTTTTGAAAGTTTCTACTATATTGTTATCATTATTGGGCATTTGAGCTCACCCCTTTTCTATGTTTTATTTTTCCCATGATGTGAAGAAGTATGTTATGAATGACCTGCAGGGATTTTATGTGGGGATATGAGTGAGGAATATGGAGACTATGTTGTTGCAGTATTTTTTCTCTTTATGATGTAATGTAAAACTTTATGAATATATCTAGTGTTTCCAAGGATACTAAAACAATCGGTCTTTCGAGATTTGATCTTTATTGTGATCATGCCAATGTTATGTAATAATGCACTGACTCTAGGTAACTGGGGTCGGGGTTTTACATTTGAGCTTGAATTTTATTCCTTATTCAGTTAGTGACATTCTAGGGGAAGAAAGTATTTGTGGTGGGGAGAATTATCACACCCTGAATATGTTTTTCCTTTATTTTTATTATTTTCTTGATGTTAGATAATTTGATAGAGGTTTAGGTCATGTTCCCGGTGATAAAAATTGATTTTTGGAGGTTTTGAGTGTGTTTTGGTCCTATGCATGGTTTGTGTGCAATATTTGAGAGGAAATCTTGTGGTTGGTTAAGGAAAAGAGAATTCTTGGTTCATTTATTTCTTACACATCTTGGTCATGGTTTTTTTACAAACTACATGATCCAAAGAAGAAACCTTGTGACTCTTAGGCAGTGTCTAAGGTAAGGCACATGACTTGCACACGACTTAAAGAAATCGTGCGATAAGCATGCGAAACAACTTTGTCATTTTGAAAGAGTTGAGTTACAAGGTTTGTACATAGTTTTCCAAACCATGTGCCTATCCCATGTAGCTGTTATCTTCCTCTGATATGGTGCACATGGTAGGCGTATGTTTTAGAAAACTATGCGGCCTACCCAGTTTCTTAAAAACATGAATTTATATGTTTTCTCCTCCATTTTTAACCCATTTCAGGGTTCTACTCCCCCATTTAATATATGTAGTTCTAAGGGGCTCCCAATCTCCTTACCCTTGATTGTCCTTCCATCATTGAAGCTCCTACAATGTTCTAGGTGAGTTTCTTTCATTTTTTGTTCATTTTTATACCTCTTCTTTTTCCCCTCTCATGATTCCTTAGTTTCGCATAGCTTGGTTCTCTGTTGGACAAACCCCAGAGTGAGGGTTCGATAATGTTGGTCAATTTATTTGATGTTAGGGTGTGTAGATCATCTCTCAGGCTTATTTATTCCATTTCTTAGAGTTTTGTTGCATCTGTACGACGCTGAGGTTGGTGTTTCCATCCAATTTATTTCCGGATCATTCCATTTTATTCTTGAGTGGATTCAATTGATTTAGACATGTGTTTCTCATGCCTGTGATGCATTTTTTTTATGAATTTTGGTGTTCTCATGTTGTTAATTGGGTGAAAATGGGGTTTCAAAGTTTTTCTGTAGTTGTGCCTATATATATATATATATGCATGTAAGGTGTTTTATGAAATTCTAATTTCCCTTTCAAAAAAGAAATTATGTATTTAGGATTTTGTTTGGACTTGGATAGATCTTGGTAGTCGGGTTCAAATGGGAATTGGGATTGTGCATGGATTTTTGTGCCTTTTTGGTTTGATGTTTATATGTGTACCCTTGTTATTAGTTGTAATTATCACTATGATTATGAAATCTAAACCTTTGATATTTTTATGGATTTTAATAAGTTTTCCGTTAGATGTGGTCATATCCATATATGCATGAGCTTCATATATTGATCTGAACACAAATGATAATGTCATTCCATAATGTTGTTCACCTTAAACCATGGATTTCAAACACTTTTCCCTCTTACCACTTCTCTTCCTTATCACCCTTATTTCAAATGGTTATTTTATAACCCCCAATGTTCCTAAATGGTTCCTTGGTTCCCAAATATCCTCAAATGTGTTTTTCTAAATATGTTACCTAAATTTATTCCCATTTTCCACCTTGGATGTGTATTTTGACAACAATTTGACTAAAAGGATCATTTGACATATTCTAAGCATGAGTAGAGTTTTTACCATGGTTTTCAAAATGTTTTTGGAAAGAAATTTTGCTTTGGGAATGTTAAAGGCCTGATTGGTATCTTGTGGTGTTTTTTAAAGTGGTTTTGAAACTCATGTGATGTGTAGGCCCAGTTGGCACTTTTAGAGGTTCAATGTGTGACTGGAACCTCTATGGTCATCCTTCCAATCAGAGGGTCTTCGTATTGTTAGTGTTGGGGTTTGGGAAAGGTATGCACAGTTAAATATGTGGTTTATAGTTAATTCCAGGCATGTGATGAACTCCTCATCCTTCCTTATACTATTATAATGGGAGTCTTTGGGCTTATCTAGAGGGTCGAGTGATGGCTGCTTAATAGTACTGATTATATGCATTAGTACCCCCTGAATTTATAGATAGCCCAGTGGGATTTTCCATTGGTGAGACTAGTTTGGAGAATCCAGTTGGTTATTGAATATGAAAATACACCATATGCCGACAGGTGAGTCCAAACTAAGTATGCCCATATATTTCTTCTATGGATGTTTATGAATTTTCCAGGATTAATACCTGTATGTTCCTGTTTTATTTTTATGCACCTGTTTACTTATTTTATTAGTACTTGTCTGTTAGCACTTGTACTGTTTCATTATTTTTAGTTTTGTTGGATTTTACTTGTACCCATTTTTCGTGACGGATACCCTTTATTTTATGAATTATATGGGTTATTATCCTTCTTGGTTTGTGGTGTTCAGGCTAGGTTTAAAAATAAAAAAAACAATTAGATTTAAAAACCATGTTTTTTTTCAAAGTGGAATTTTTGGAAAGTTGTGTTGATTGTTTTAAAGTTAAAAACCTTATTTTATTAAATGTATTACAAACTAGAATTTTTTCACTGTTATGGGAAATTGAATTTATGGATTCTATAGTGCTTACCTACCGAGCTATTTATTCTCACACCCCACTTGTGCCACTCAGAACTAGCAGACTTGAGCTATTTTTTAGGTTCAATTATGTTGATATTGACTATAGAGCAGGCAGGTCTTGTGGATGGTGGTGACCTAAAGTTAACATGAAGATTTGGTTAGGTTCTTGGTTTGTTCTAGTTTTATTTTATAGTTTCTTTTTTGTTCAACTATTGTTGTATTTGGATTTTGTTAAAGTTTTTTTCATATTAAATGTTTATAAATTCTCAGGGTTTTGCTGCGTACTATGTTTTTTATTTTATATTAGATTATTATTAGGATAAATCATTCCCATTATATATTCTTTGATTTCTGACACTAGTTTCTAGCATGAGAGGATCGAGAAAACATCTCAGAACTTTTTTTTGGTCAGGTAGGGTGTCGAGTTGGATGGAAGCCCTACCTAGTTCGTGAAAAAAACCAACTTTAAAATGATGATTAGAGAAAATTTAATGTTTATTTTATATAAAATCAATATTAAAGGTTTCATTGGAGAAATTTTAACATCTTTTCAGTAAAAATTGATGTTAAAAAAACTTTTCGCATCTTTTTTCTAAAAAAGAAACATCAAAAGTAAAAAAAATTGTTTAGCTTCATTTTTTATAAAAAAATTGTCAAAAGTATTTAAAAAAACCATAACCTAAAACCCACATTTTAATTTCCATTGATCGTCATCATGTCTCAATATTCAATTGCCCCGATGGCACCCAAAACTCTCTATAATGATAGATCTTACATTTTTACTTTATTTTCATCGCTTTTTCACATTATTTATTTTTATCTTCCATACTTAATCATTTTTTAATGATCCTATATATTATTTACTTCAGGGAAACCCTATTTTCGGTTTATTGGAAACTGTAACTCGAGGTTTCTATTATTTATTTTTTATTCTTTTTTTTTTCAATGAAATCATGCAGAGTTCACCGTGGTGATAACGACTTCGAGTTATTCTTTTGAATAAAAGATATATTTTTCATTATCGACCTCTATATTTTGAAATTGATTTTTTTAATTTTTTAAGATAAATGAATTTTGCTTTAGTTATCAATTTTGTTATTCATTTATTTTTTTTCTTTCATTTTATTATCAATTTTATTATTTTTGTTATTTTTTTAATGTTATAATTTTATTATTATTATTATTAATTGTTCATCATTGTAATTTGTTTTCTTCTAAAACTTTTTTATTTATAATTGTGTGTATTTATAAATTTTTTATCATTATAATTTTTTTAATTGAAATCATTTTTTCTTTATTTTATTTTTTTATTTATAATGTTTTTTCAATATAATGACTTTTGATTATTTTTTTTATTATTAAATGTTTTTTATTTTAAAATTGATTGGAAGAAAAATTATTTGTTAAAAAATTATATATGTTTAAATTATATTTTTTTTATATATTCTTAGTCATTTGTATTTAATCTTTTCAATGGTATGACTTGATCATTTTGTATAATTGTTTGTTATGATCAAATAGTTATCAATAATTAATTGTTTTGATCATGTGTTTTTATGTTTAAAATTTATTTGTTTATAAATATTTTTAAATTTTTATCAGTTTTAATATATTCACCATTTATATTGTGTTCTTAGGTAGTTAATGTATCATAATTGGATAAATTTAGGAAGAACCACTGATAAATATGAATAGGGAATTGATGATTTATTGGAACTTTTTAAATGAAATATTAAAAAAAATTGATTTTCTGTCCATGTGTGAAGTGTTTTGATATGATAAAATTAAATTCTAGAGAAGTCAAGGATCATATCATTTTCTATTATTTTATCTATAATTATACATGTTGGATCTGACATGGTGAAATAACGAAAAATTCAATACCTAATGATGATGAAAATATTTAGAATGAGACAGAGGATCATATTTATGAATTAATTCATTATGTATGCGTTGAAAATATAAAAATAGAAACTATCGGATGATTGTATGGAGATTATGAGAAAACATTATTCTCATGTTACACTAAATATATAGTGTTCTGTGTAGTTATAATATTAGTTAAATTGAAATAAATAAATGGGTGGAGTGATTAAAGTTTCTCTGAGTTAATTGAACTTTTAAAAGTGATACTTCCAAAAGGAAACGAGCATCTAGATTCCAATTTTTATGAAAATAAAGTATTATTACCAATTGGATTAGCTGTAAAAGGATAAATTCTTACCCCAATTATTGCGTTCTGTATAGGAAGGAATATGAATATTTATAAAAAAATTCCTAAATGTGGGACATCACACCATAATATGGATGAAAATTTTATTACTGATTCTTTCACAAGTAATGGAATCAAACCTCCTGCTAAATCAATTTGGTGACATCCAATAATTACATTAAAATATTAAAATAATTGAACTCTAATTGATTCTCAGGTACCAGATTCAAACCTCATACTAAATTAATCTTGTACCTTCCAATAATTCCTCATCTGAAGCATCTATTTGAAAATTAAATTGATGAGAAAAAGGTTAAGATTTAATACAGATGTGATGGTAACTTAAGTCACCCTAATGATTTAACAAAGTGGAAAATATTTGATAAAAAATTTCTCAATTTTGGAAGTGAAGTTAGAAATATAATAATGGGACTGTGAACAGATGGAATGAATCCATATCAGAGCCAAAGTATCCAACATAGTTCATGTCCTATTTTGTTGGTAATTTATAACTTGTCCCCACAAATTTGAATGAAGAAAAAAAATGTTATGATGATTTTTAGACCAAAATTATCAAGAAACTATATTTATGTGTATCTTTCACCATTGATTTATTATTTGAAACGTCTATGGGAGATGTGTTATAGTTCTTTCTATATATAAGAATGAGTTTTTTCTTTTACATGATATGATAATGTTCACTATAAACAAATTTCCTATCGATGGAAAATTATCTAGATATAGTTTTAAGGGGCATAAAGCATATAAAATTTGTGAAGAATATACTTCATATTATCAATTACAAAATTTAAGAAAGATTGTGTATATGGGGTACCAAATATTTTTTCACATTGATCATCCTTATCATAGATTGAAAAAACAATTTAATAGTTTACAAGAATATAATATTCCCCCACAACCATTTTCAGTTGAAGAATATTACGAAAAAGTGAAAATTATTGATTTAAAAGTTGGAAATAAAGGAATTTATAGTCAAAAAAAATATTTTGAAGAAATAGTATCTCTTTTTAGAAATACCACATTAGATATTTTTAGAGATAAAACATAACACTGGCAATATTCATATCGACAAAAACATATGTGGTTGTTTGATTGTAAATTTATTGGGCATAAAAGGAAATAAAAAATAGATTTCATGATAGATTGGACTTTATAACCATGGGAATACATTTAGAGTTACATCCAAATATTAATGAAAACTAAACATATTTACCTTATCTTGTTACACATTAAGCAAGAGTGAGAAGATAAATTTTTGTTAGTGTCTACATAAAATTAAAGTACCCTGTAGATATTAATCAAATGTGAAGAATTTTATGTTATTAAGGGATTTTAGATTAATAAGTATAAAATATCCTGAATGTCATGCATTGATACATCAACTGATACTAGTTGCACAATATGTTATATTTCCAACACCTATCAGAAAGTTTATCATTAGGTTATGTAATTTTTTAAAATCCAATTTTAGAAAATATTTTGATGCAAATTTCTTAGATGTGTTGGAGAATAAAGCTTCTCTTATACTTTTTCAACTAGAAATATATTTCCCACCTAAATTTTTTGAAATAATGGTTCATTTAATGATTCATCTGGTGTGTGGGGGAAAGAATATGTGGGCTTGTTTTTTTATTCTAGATGAATCCTTTTGAAAGATATATGAAATTTTTGAAGGGGTATGTTAGAAATCCTGATCAACCAGAGGCCTCTATTATTCAAAAATATGCATTAGAGGTGGTGATTGAGTTATATACTAATTATTTGTATGAAGTCAAGTATATTGGTCTCCCTATATCTCGACATATTATAATTTATAATGAAGGTAGATGGATTCAATTCTTAGAGATAAAGTTCATTCCACATGATGAAGTGATGTAGACACATTTATACGTTTTGAACAACATAGATGGGTTGAAATATATATATATATATCATAATATATTTTGAATTCAATGAATGATATCTAGAAAGAAATGAAAAGTAGTTTATTATTCATAATATAATGAATTTTTTTTCATGGTTTAAAGAAAAATTCCTCATAGATATATCCATATCAAAAACATAGAAATGGTTTTAAGGGGGACCATATCTTAATTTGATCGCGTGGTCTGGTTTTGATATCAATGGGTACAAAATTTTCATAAAAAATTAAGATGACAAGAGTACCATTCAAAATAATCGGGTAATGTTCGTTGTTGAGGCACTGCATTTTTTGAGTGCCAAAGATAAAAACCCAATTTTTGTATCAACGAAATATTTTTTAGTTCTTGTGGAAACATGAGAAATTGATTATACTAAATTCTGAGTCAATGTGCTTAGGTATAATGTAATAGTGGTGTGAAACTTGATGATTATGGGATAACACTAGTTGATTTGAAAATATTCAGTTTCAAATAGGAACCATTTATCATGCCGACACATGCAATGAAAATATTTTATGTCATTGATCAATCGAATGATCAGTGGTCCAACTCTTTTAAAGGGACAATAATTCATTTTGGGTATGATGAAAGTGGTGATGTTATGGATTTATATGAGGATTATTTTTCTATTATGTGATTTTCAGATAATAACAAGAACTATAATGCAAACATAATATATACTGTGTGAAATGATCATGCTGAAGGTATATGGGAAAATAATAAATTACTCAACTAATTATTTAGGTCAATATATATATATATATATATTTTGAAATTTACATTTGTAAAAACTCTATTTTATAAATTATTGGATGTTTAGTTATATATATTTGTATTATTTATATGATTTTGTGTAAAATTTTATATTTAAAAGTTATGGTTAAGCATTTTTTGATTGAAAAACCTGACATACATCATTATGATTTCATTAAATTTATGTATATAGAAACACATTTTTGTAACTATTATATTTATATTTATAATTTTTTCTATCATTTTAGAATTAATGCTTATATTTAATAGTTTAGATTTCTTTTTTTTAGTTAATAATTAGAAAATCATTTTTTTGAAACTTACACATGTGTGATAATATTTTTTTTATTTACATATTTTTGTAATAATTGTTTTTAAATATTCAATTTTCTAAAAATATAAAGGTACACATAATTTCATTACATTTTTCTATTTTAATGAAGACATAGAGTTAGGGAAATATTTATCAAGGTATATTCCTTTTTTTCATATTATTAAATATTTAGTAATATACTTATTTAATGAAAGAAAATTTTAATTTATAAAAAACAACTACAAGACACTAATGCACCTCATGTGGAGTCGTCTTCTTCTTCTTCTATAGAGAAATCAATTTCTAGAGTTGGTAGAAGAAAAAGTAAATATTTTTAATTATTTTACTTTTAATTTCAATTTTTTAATCCCACCAAAGTGTTATTTTAAGGTAATTTTTCACATATTATGGTTTAAGATTCATTTTGAGCTTAATTAAAAAAATTCTTAAATTTGTATTTTAACTATTATTTATTTCTTCTATTTTTTAGCCATAACATTTTATACAATGATTGAAATTGTGAAATTAATTTTTTTAGGCTTAAATAATGTTGTTATTTATGTAATTCTTCTATACCCCAAGATCAATCCATCATTTTAAGGCCCAAAACTAGCTCACAATTTGAGCATTGAAAACTATGCACATATTTACATACTTTTTAATATAGACCCATATCTCATAAATGACCAATCCAAATGAGCTAAAATTCAACATGGATCTGTATAAGATATTAATGAACATTTTTTTTATAAATGTATACATGCCTTATTATACATATTTAAAGGATATAAATTCATGGGAAATAAGATTTTAGAATTTGAAGAGTTTTTCAGTATAGATTAATTTTCTAGAGTAAATTGGATATAAATCTCTTCAAACATAGCCAATGTAGACTAAATTTCATGGGTTCGATGAGTATACATAGTTTAAAAACTTTAAATAATACCAATTTTCCCAATTTTTCCATTAATTATGTCTCCCATGAATAATATTTTGGAGGAAAAATCTATATAAAAAGATTTCACCCCTTTTTCCTATAAAAATTTATCTCATCTACTTTTCAATGAGTTAGCAACTTTAGTTTGCCATTTTTTAGAAGATACATAGGGTTTTATTTTTTTTAATAGTATTATGAATTTTGAATATATATTGGTCTTATTATTCCTCTCATTCTCATATTTTTATGTTATGGGTTTCCACCTCATTCTCTTCTCACTGTGAACTCTTATACTCATGATCATGAGTAACTAACCCGAGGAAGTTTCAAAAGGATAAATCTAGTGTTGAACCCAATTTTTAGCTATAATTTTTAATGTTTCTTATTCTCTTAGAGTTAAGATGAGGGGGGTCTTATTGATTAAGATGACTTTATGTCTTCACTTGCCACCCAAGGCTTAGTTTTATCTTCTGTAATATTATCCCGTGATCAAGGTGGTGAATTTGTGGTGTCTCAATGATTGTTTAGTGAACTGTATATTCAAAACATGGGTATAATAGGATGTTAATTCATATGATTTATCATGTTCATTAAATATGTTTCGAAATAATAATGAGACAATGAAGGTTCACTCTAGTTTTTCTTCTGAGAGAATATCCTTTTTGTCTAACATCAATTATTCTATTTTCATTTTAAATTTCATGATTACTTTTATTTATATTTCATTTATTTAATTTTAATTACCAAATTGCAAACCCCATACATCATATTATTTAGATTTATATTATTTATAATATAAGTAGTTATAATATAAATTTGGTGTTGGGTGATATACCTCCTCGAGACTGACCCTGGGTGTGCACTATATTGCATACTTAGGTAAATAAACTATTGACTCGAGATCCAAAAAAATAAAAACACATCAATTTTTGACCACTAGTGTGGGGACAAGTGGTCTTCACTCACTATTTTAATTCATATTTTTTAAATAATTTTCTATTCATTCATTTAAAAACACAAAAAAATCATAAATTTGAAAAACTAACAAAATATTATTTATTCATGATGTATTTTATTTCAAATTATTCTTCATGATATGACCAATATCACTTACAAGAACATTGAGAAGAAATATAGGACTATGAGAGAAAACTGAAATGGCTAATTGAATATACACATGCATGTCAAAATAAAATGGAACCTAAACCAGAACCAAAAGGAATAGTGGAATAGATTTCACCAATCATGTTTTATATTAAAGAACCTGAGGAGGTTGAGAAGGAGTTAATAAAGAAATTAATAACATCATTCCACACAAAACCATTTCTCAAGGTGGTACCTTAAGAACAAATGAATTTTGGTATACTAATTTGAGAACAAATTTTTTTGGATGAATCATAGAATCGATTTATTGAAGATAACATACGAAATGATTTCCCCTGAGTAGCTCCTCAATGAGTTGTCAAAGATTTTTTTATCACATTCTCATATTGTGATAATTGTTCCTTCATGGAAGGAACTTTGACTCTTCTTATAAGGCCTCAGCCTTAAACCTTACTTAATCTTGAGTTATTACAAGATTACACATTGAGGATCTTTTCGGGTTTAGAGTTTTAGAGAATTAGATCATAAAACTTGCATTACATTCCACATATAAAAAAAGTGGTTACATAAAGATAGTATTCTTCATTCCCATCAATGGAAACACATTTAAAATAAAACATGGATTAATTCTTGACACATCCTTGACTCTATCATCTTATCATGTACCCTTCCCTTGACCTGTGAAAAACATTTCAAAAACTTGGGATGAGCATAAAAACTCAGTATGGGTTATAAAAAAAACATGGAAAGGAAACATGAGTTCATATATACATAAGAATGAAATCATACTTTACCCATAAAACATTGGCACTTTAACATACCTCATAAAATCATGAATAAATCATAGAAATCATAAGACATAAAGGTAACTTGAGGCATTCATAACATTCTTACGTAGGGAGTAACCCTCTTGGTTAAGTTTGGAATACCCATCACAGTATATTCCCTAAAATCTCTTCGGAGAAACCTTAAAGTTTCACTCCTTCGCGTTACCCAATGCATTGGAGAGCTATAACGGGCTCACCCGCCCTTAGTTTATCACGGAACCACCCGTCTTCATAATAATGCCCAAGAACCATAACATAATCATATCACATAAAACATGCATAAAGGAAACATAACATTTCCACATTTCAATCACGAGATATCAATACAACACATTGATATAAAAACATTACGAAAACCATTTTCAATACCAAAATAAAAGAAAGGTAAAACATGGTATTTATTTTTCTTTTAAAAAGAAGGTATGGCTTGTAGAGGAAGCCGAAACTCAAATAACGGTCACGACGGCGGAGAAGTCGTTGTTGCCACATACGTACGACAAAAACATTCCCTTTTGTCGTTTAGTAAACGCTTCATATAAAAAAGATTTCTTTTGAATAAACGTAAAAGTCAAAGGGGTTTATACACCGTATAAAATAAGGTTGTGTATAAAACAAAATATGCCTCAATGAAAGGAGATTGAGACGAAGTCCCATACCTCGTATCCGACTTGACCCGACCGTTCTTTAATCTCCTGAATAATAAACTTGAGTTAATCTCTACTTGCTTATGAATCTTTTTCAAGTTCATTATTCCTTTTATACCATGTTATGAACATCATGTAATTAGTTAAGTTAATAATGTTCATTTTGTCGGTATTTGGTTCTTAAGTCAAAAATAGACTTCTTACACTTACATGTTGTTAATTTGGTCAAAGGTTAATTATATCCAGAATGGTATTCATGATGTAGATATCATATATGTCATATATATCCAGTACATACATGCATTTATAATATTACAACACATTTAGAGGTAAGAAATGAAATGCACCGTTCATGGAGACGGTAAGCCGTACGTACGCATGAACGCTACTTCCATTTCTATTTCATATCTCCTGGAATGGAATCATAATGATATAAGAGTATATTATAATTCCAGTATAATAACATATATAATATCATTAACTTTATCCTTTACACATCCCACATATGGTATTAACGAATCAAATCACTTTTAGGGGGCGGTAGTCCGCACTTCCTAAAATGAAGATATCGTGTTTACCCATAATGGAAACCATAAAGGTATGCCCAAAATGAAAAAAACAGAAGCTTAAGGAAAACATAAACATATTATATATCATATATAAAAATAGTGACATCATAATGGCCACCTTTGAAGGTGTTAAATGAGTGTTGAACAATCATCGTTTCGGGAGGCAGAATTTCGCCATCCACGGAAACCGTATGTTCTTTAACCATTTGATGTAGTTGTGTGAGAGTGTAGCTCAAATAAATCTTATAACAACATCCTTGTATATTTAATATACTGGTGTTGTTACAAAATAAGTAAATAAAAAGAGTTTAGGGGGTTGGAGAAGCAAAATAAAACAAATGAACATGAGAGAATGAATTACCTTTAAAAAGTGTAACTCCTTTTGATTTGAGCCTAAAGGCTTCCTTTGAAAGGATTCTGCCCAAAGGGAATCCTCTAGGATGAGGAGAGGGATGTGGAGAGAGTAAATGGGCAGGGGTTGGCCGAGCCAAAGGCTTGAAGAGTGTGTGAAATGAGGTAGAGGTGGGGGCCTTTTATAAGAGGAGAGGAGGGGCACTTTTGGAAAGTAAAGAAATATTACATTATTTGAAAATGTGTTTCGGTTTTAAAAGGTCCCACATTGATATAATTAGTGGATAAGGTTATAAGGGTTCGAAATCCACTCATCCAATTGGTTTTGGCCATGTGTAGTTCATAGATTTTACATTGTCTTTCCATTTTATTTAAATCGTCAAATAATGATGTCATCGCTGCATCATTATTATGTCATAAATAATTTAATTTATTTAATGTCTAAAAATCATAAAAAAATACTATGATGTAGGAAATCCTTTTAGCTTTCCAATGACTATTTATAATAAAAAATATGACTTGTATAACCCTACTTAAAAATTGTTTTAGTAAAACATATCATGTTTGTGTCAATTTTACTTTTCCATTAAATAAAAATATATTATTGTCATTTTCCAACTAAAGTGGCTCCATGGGGTCCCCAAGTTGGCCCATGGCTTGTCTTGGTCGGCCATGACTCACCCAATTGGTGTAGGACAAGTGTCATGGTGTTTTCACATTCCTATAATATCATTTTTACCTTAAACTACACTAATTACCACTAATCACGATTAAGAACTTAATAAGTTACTATTCACCAAAAAATTATTATAATCTCATTGAACCACATTTTACTTCTTAATGACAACCATGTATGTCGGATTTTCAAAATTCAATACACATTGGTGGTAAACTTTCATTTAACTGAAAAATCAGTTTGCTTGATTACCACTTAGTGGTTTCACTATTCATCAAAAATTGAAGTTTTTCAGAAAATTACCAAAAATTCACCCTAAGCTATATTTGATATTCCGAATTCAAAAATGAAGTCTATTTTACAAAATTCAAAACATATAGGTCACATTAATTAATTTAATAATTAATTCCCGCTGCCAGAGCAAATAACGTGTTTTTACAAAACAATAAGTATCAAAAGATTGACACCGGTTTAAGTCTAATTTCAAAGTGAAATTGATTCAAATGACCTCCATTTGATAAAATTGTAAAAATATATTCTAATTTCACTTCAAAACCAATTCAAAACATAATCTAATCATATAAATAAATTAGATTAAAAAGCAGTTTTGATGTAAAATGCAGTATTTTTCACTATTCATTAAAAAATGAACATTGTCAGAAAAATACCAAAAATTCACACAAGGTAAATTTTGATGTCCCAATCATAAAGAATAAGTTTATTTTGACAAACATAGTTTATAAAATTGTCAAAATATAGATTCAAAAATGGTTTGCCATCAAAAGGCAGTAAAACAATCTTTTAAGAATATTAGTGTATTCCATGCATAAGATTGTATTTATTTTCATTTTAAGCCTCTATAACACTATCTTAATCATTAAAAGACATAGATAAAAATATCTATTATTCATTACTTACTTGGGATGTTACATCCTTCCCCCCTTTAGAAAATTGCGTCCCCGCAATTTATTTACTTATCAAATAAATGAGGGTACTTATCCCTCATTGCATTTTCAGATTCCCATGTTGCCTCTTCAATCATGTGGTTTTTCCACAAAACCTTTACCTGCTTAATCACCTTATTCCATAACACTTGCTCCCTGTGGTCAAGAATCTGGACCGGTTGTTCCTCATAAGATAGGTTCTCTTCCAGCTGAACTACCTCTGGACTCAAAACATGAGATGGATCTGGCATATACTTTCTCAACATCGAAACGTGAAAAACATTGTGTACCTGAGATAAACTCGGAGGTAAAGCCACTCGGTATGCAACTGATCCAACTCTCTCCAGAATTTCGTATGGTCCAATGAACCTTGGACTCAACTATCCTTTCTTACCAAATCTCATCACACTTTTCCAAGGAGAAACCTTGAGAAAAACATGATCACCTACCTCGAAAGATAGATCCTTCCTCCGGTTATCCGCATAACTCTTCTGCCTGCTCTGAGCTGTTCTCATGTGCTTCTGAATCAGTTGAACGTTTTCTGCCATCTCTTCTACCAATTCTGGTCCCATCAACTTCCTTTCACCCACTTCATCCCAGAAAGCTGGAGTTCGACACTGCTTCCCATATAATGCCTGAAATGGTGCCATCTGTATACTGGAATGAAAACTGTTATTATATGAAAATTCAACCAAAGAAAGATGTTGGTCCCAACTTCCCTGATAATCCATAGAACAAGCTCGTAGCATATCCTCCAATGTCTGAATTGTTCGTTCTGACTGCCCATCTGATCGAGGATGAAAAGCTGTACTAAAATTTAATTCAGTACCCAACGACTTCTGAAGGCCTTTCCAAAAGTTAGAAGTAAACCTGGGATCACGATCCGATACAATGGAGAGAGGAACTCCATGTAACCTGACTATCTCTTTAAGATACAAACGAGAAAGTTGATCAAGAGAGAAAGTATCTCGTATAGCAAGGAAATGAGCAGATTTTGTCAAGCGATCAACAATAACCCAGATTGCATTATTACCTCGAGATGTATTCGGTAATCCGACAACAAAGTCCATGGATATATTCTCCCATTTCCACTCTGGCACTGGTAAAGGCTGAAGCATCCCTTTCGGTAACTGCCGCTCTGCTTTAACCTGCTGACAAGTCAAACACTTCACAGTAAAATCAGCAATATCTCTTTTCATTCCATCCCACCAGTAATACTCCCGCAGACCTCTGTACATCTTCGTACTACCAGGATGAAAAAACAACTCATTCTTCAACTGTGAATCACAAGGCACACATAACCTCTTCACAAACCTCAAAACACAAACACAAACTTATCCAAGAACTCATGGAAAATTTTATTCATAAGGTCCATGAATACAACAGGTGCATTGGTTAACCCAAAAGGCATAACTACAAATTCATAATGGACATATCTAGTACGGAACACAATCTTCGGAACATCTGCTTCTTTTACTTTCAACTGATGGTACCCCAACCTCAAGTCAATCTTCGAAAAATACTGAGCTCCCTGGAGCTGACACCACTTCATTCGATGGCCCAACATCTGCTGAAGTAGTTGCAAAGGATTTCACCACCCCTTTCTGCTTGTAGTCTAACTGCTTCCCATCACTCAAGCTCTTTGTCGGACACTCGTTTGCATAGTGACCCATCTCATTGCACTTATAACATTTCACTAACTGTAAATAAAATTTGTTCTTACCTTCTCCTTGATCCTTTTCAGTGCAATCACGAGCCTTATGTCCCATCTTACCACATCGGTAGCACTTTCCAGAATTCAGAAGACATTCCCCAGCATGCCTTTTTCCACATATATCACAAACTGGAAACTTAGTTTTCTTACCATCAGACTTTTTTGAAGAATTCTTACCTTTCTCCTGCCACCTCGGTCTCTTCTTCTGCTGGTTGTTATAGAAAACTTGGTCATCGGCAAACTCCATTTCCACCTTCTCAGCACATCGAACAAGATTTTCATAACTTTTAAACTCACGAGAAGCTAATGCCCTTCAATATTTTGGCTTTAATCCTGAGTAAAAACGATTTATTTTACTATCAAGGTCCCGGATAAAATTTGGAGCATACCTTGCCAATCGAGTGAACCTTTCTTCATAGGCAGCCACTGAGTCTTCCTCTTGCCTCAATTCCAAGAATTGCTTTTCCATCCTAAGTCGAACAGCCTTAGGAAAATACTTCTCAGGAAACATACCTTTGAATTCATCCCAGTCAAGAGAATCAATCTCATCGGCGTCCCTGATATTTTTAACCATAGACCACCACTGATCTGCTTCACCCTCCAAACGGTAAATAGCAAGACTAACCTTTTGATTGTCTGAACACACCATGACATCAAAAATCTTCTCCAGTGCTTTAATCCACCCTTCAGCTAGCACAGGGTCAGATGATCCTCTGAATGATGGTGGATGTTGCCTCATGAAATGTTCCACCACTGACATGTTCCTCTGCGGTTGATCTGGCTGATCTCGTGCATGGATACCACCGCCATTTATCGCTTGAGTCAACTGCGCCATTACTGCAACAAACTGTTCAGTTCCAATTCCGACCATCTCAGGATGCTGATTCGGAAGGTTATTTCCTTCTTTATGCCTTCCTAGCACTGCTTCCCTGTTTCCTCTGCGGAAAACCATTCTGAACAAACATGTCTTAGATGAAGCAACATGGTAATCTTTAAATGCTATATCATTTCGAAAAAATATTTTTGGATAATCATTTAATATAATTCTAACTCCTAAAGTTATCTAAACCGACCTCTGATACCAACTATAAGGCCCCAGCCTTAAACCTTACTTAATCTTGAGTTATTACAAGATTACACATTGAGGATCTTTTCGGGTTTAGAGTTTTATAGAATTAGATCATAAAACTTGCATTACATTCCACATATAAACAAAGTGGTTACATAAAGATAGTATTCTTCATTCCCATCAATGGAAACACATTTAAAATAAAACATGGATTAATTCTTGACACATCCTTGACTCTATCATCTTATCATGTACCTTTCCCTTGACCTGTGAAAAACATTTCAAAAACTTGGGATGAGCATAAAAACTCAGTATGGGTTATAAAAAAAACATGGAAAGGAAACATGAGTTCATATATACATAAGAATGAGATCATACTTTACCCATAAAACATTGGCACTTTAACATACCTCATAAAATCATGAATAAATCATAGAAATCATAAGACATAAAGGTAACTTGAGGCATTCATAACATTCTTACGTAGGGAGTAACCCTCTTGGTTAAGTTTGGAATACCCATCACAGTATATTCCCTAAAATCTCTTCGGAGAAACCTTAACGTTTCACTCCTTCGCGTTACCCAATGCATTGGAGAGCTATAACGGGCTCACCCGCCCTTAGTTTATCACGGAACCACCCGTCTTCATAATAATTCCCAAGAACCATAACATAATCATATCACATAAAACATGCATAAAGGAAACATAACATTTCCACATTTCAATCACGAGATATCAATACAAAACATTGATATAAAAACATTACGAAAACCATTTTGAATACCAAAATAAACGAAAAGTAAATCATGGTATTTATTTTTCTTTTAAAAAGAAGGTATGGCTTGTAGAGGAAGCCGAAACTCAAATAACGGTCACGACGGCGGAGAAGTCGTTGTCGCCGCATACGTACGACAAAAACATTCCCTTTTGTCGTTTAGTAAACGCTTCGTATAAAAAAGATTCCTTTTGAATAAACGTAAAAGTCAAAGGGGTTTATACACCGTATAAAATAAGGTTGTGTATAAAACAAAATATGCCTCAATGAAAGGAGATTGAGACGAAGTCCCATACCTCGTATCCGACTTGACCCGACCGTTCTTTAATCTCCTGAATAATAAACTTGAGTTAATCTCTACTTGCTTATGAATCTTTTTCAAGTTCATTATTCCTTTTATACCATGTTATGAACATCATGTAATCAGTTAAGTTAATAATGTTCATTTTGTCGGTATTTGGTTCTTAAGTCAAAAATAGACTTCTTACACTTACATGTTGTTAATTTGGTCAAAGGTTCATTATATCCAGAATGGTATTCATGATGTAGATATCATATATGTCATATATATCCAGTACATACATGCATTTATAATATTACATCACATTTAGAGGTAAGAAATGAAATGCACCGTTCATGGAGACGGTAAGCCGTACGTACGCATGAACGCTACTTCCATTTCTATTTCATATCTCCTGGAATGGAATCATAATGATATAAGAGTATATTATAATTCCAGTATAATAACATATATAATATCATTACCTTTATCCTTTACACATCCCACATATGGTATTAACGAATCAAATCACTTTTAGGGGGCGGTAGTCCGCACTTCCTAAAATGAAGATATCGTGTTTACCCATAATGGAAACCATAAAGGTATGCCCAAAATGAAAAAAACAGAAGCTTAAGGAAAACATAAACATATTATATATCATATATAAAAATAGTGACATCATAATGGCCACCTTTGAAGGTGTTAAATGAGTGTTGAACAATCATCGTTTCGGGAGGCAGAATTTCGCCATCCACGGAAACCGTATGTTCTTTAACCATTTGATGTAGTTGTGTGAGAGTGTAGCTCAAATAAATCTTATAACAAAATCCTTGTATATTTAATATACTGGTGTTGTTACAAAATAAGTAAATAAAAAGAGTTTAGGGGGTTGGAGAAGCAAAATAAAACAAATGAACATGAGAGAATGAATTACCTTTAAAAAGTGTAACTCCTTTTGATTTGAGCCTAAAGGCTTCCTTTGAAAGGATTCTGCCCAAAGGGAATCCTCTAGGATGAGGAGAGGGATTTGTAGAGAGTAAATGGGCAGGGGTTGGCCGAGCCAAAGTCTTGAAGAGTGTGTGAAATGAGGTAGAGGTGGGGGCCTTTTATAAGAGGAGAGGAGGGGCACTTTTGGAAAGTAAAGAAATATTACATTATTTGAAAATGTGTTTCGGTTTTAAAAGGTCCCACATTGATATAATTAGTGGATAAGGTTATAAGGGTTCGAAATCCACTCATCCAATTGGTTTTGGCCATGTGTAGTTCATAGATTTTACATTGTCTTTCCATTTTATTTAAATCGTCAAATAATGATGTCATCGCTGCATCATTATTATGTCATAAATAATTTAATTTATTTAATGTCTAAAAATCATAAAAAAATACTATGATGTAGGAAAGCTTTTTATCTTTCCAATGACTATTTATAATCAAAAATATGACTTGAATAACCCTACTTAAAAATTGTTTTAGTAAAACATATCATGTTTGTGTCAATTTGACTTTTCCATTAAATAAAAATATATTATTGTCATTTTCCAACTAAAGTGGCTCCATGGGGTCCCCAAGTTGGCCCATGGATTGTCTTGGTCGGCCATGACTCACCCAATAGGTGTAGGACAAGTGTCATGGTGTTTTCACATTCCTATAATATCATTTTTACCTTAAACTACACTAATTACCACTAATCGCGATTAAGAACTTAATAAGTTACTATTCACCAAAAAATTATTATAATCTCATTGAACCACATTTTACTTCTTAATGACAACCATGTATGTCGGATTTTCAAAATTCAATACACATTGGTGGTAAACTTTCATTTAACTGAAAAATCAGTTTGCTTGATTACCACTTAGTGGTTTCACTATTCATCAAAAATTGAAGTTTTTCAGAAAATTACCAAAAATTCACCCTAAGCTATATTTGATATTCCGAATTCAAAAATGAAGTCTATTTTAAAAAATTCAAAACATATAGGTCACATTAATTAATTTAATAATTAATTCCCGCTGCCAGAGCAAATAGCGTGTTTTTACAAAACAATAAGTATCAAAAGATTGACACCGGTTTAAGTCTAATTTCAAAGTGAAATTGATTCCAATGACCTCCATTTGATAAAATGGTAAAAATATATTCTAATTTCACTTCAAAACCAATTCAAAACATAATCTAATAATATAAATAAATTAGATTAAAAAGCAGTTTTGATGTAAAATGCAGTATTTTTCACTATTCATTAAAAAATGAACATTGTCAGAAAAATACCAAAAATTCACACAAGGTAAATTTTGATGTCCCAATCATAAAGAATAAGTTTATTTTTAAAAACATTGTTTATAAAATTGTCAAAATATAGATTCAAAAATGGTTTGCCATCAAAAGGCAGTAAAACAATCTTTTAAGAATATTAGTGTATTCCATGCATAAGATTGTATTTATTTTCATTTTAAGCCTCTATAACACTATCTTAATCATTAAAAGACATAGATAAAAATATCTATTATTCATTACTTACTTGGGATGTTACACTTCTGGTTAGTGACTAGGATTTAGCCACACCTTTACCTTTATATTTGGCAGTGTTCCTATAGAGAGGTGGAAACTAGATATTTTAAGGTTCCAGATTTTGAAACCTTCTTTGGTTACAGGTGTGTGTAATCTTATTTGGTGCATCCCAATCACCCTCCTATCAGGGTATGTTTTCCATATTGCAGCCTTATATATTTGTTTCTTGATCCACAATATCATTTGTGTTGATATTTATGACATTTATAGAGGTATATTGGGAAATTTTGGTTTTCCCATTACCTTTAACACAATATGATGATTTTACATTGATAGAATTGGGGTCGTTTCTCGATCCCTTGGCCATATTGGGCCATTTTGGCTTATGTCCGTGGTGGGGTCAGATTTCCTTCATCATATTCTACTCCTATATTATCCTATGAGTAGTGACCTTGATGGAGTTTACAATCATGATTTAAGAATGATTCCCAAATAATAGAGGTTTGAATTATGGTGGGAGGAATGGATTAGATGCTAACAATCGATTTTTACCTCCCAACCTGGAGAAGACTGATTCTCTTTATGGTGATGGGGATGATGAAAGTGCCCCCACCATATGGGATAGGGACTATTTGGGGCCACAATTGGCATTGATTGATCCTATTTTTGAGGATCCAATGATTCCCATTAAGGATTTGACGAATCTTAGGATAGACATTGAGATATAACTTCCCCTAACCCAGTGGGATAGAGTTGATCTTGAATCACCACTAATTTCCCCAAGACACTCTTGGGGGATACTGAACCTAATGATAGTTATTGAGATATAAATTCATCTAGCATAGTAGGTTGGGGTTTTTTTCATCTATTGATGTAATTTACCGAATCCTCTCGAGAATGCATGATCCGAGAGGTGAAGTCAGTGAGAGACATTCTACTGGCTTAGTGAGC
The DNA here is from genome assembly GCA_963277665.1 of Viscum album. Taxonomy (NCBI): domain Eukaryota; kingdom Viridiplantae; phylum Streptophyta; class Magnoliopsida; order Santalales; family Viscaceae; genus Viscum; species Viscum album. The sequence goes on from OY728155.1 coordinate 532,514,443, forward strand.
TGGGTCCACTCCTGGACTGCTGCTATGGAAGTTGTTATTATGGATTGTCTGATGTGGTGTAGCTTTTCTAGCACATGAGATTGGTGAAATGGAATCCCATGATGAGAGTTAGTTTCAACAAGAATCTATCAGGCTGATTTAAACCTTGGATTCCATGTATTAAATTAATTCCCATTACTTCTAGGGGCCTAGTTCAAAGTAGTTTTGGCTATCAGCTTCGTCCATTCATGATGTCTGAGCACCATTGATGTAGGGTCATTTTTTAGAGACCAAATGGATCACACATTACTTGGTCCCATAATTTATCCAAAGGATATGACATTATAGGATGCGATATCAGAGGGATTTTTTTCTCTGGAAACATAGTGAAGTGAGATAATCCATATTTACCCACCCTATGATGTGTACATCTGGTTATTCTCTAAAAATAAATTGGTGGAGAGTTTTCGTGATGTAGAGACAAACATCGTGTAGGCATTTTTCATGCTCTTCCATTCTCGAGTTCCATTATATAGAAAATGTGGCTATATCTATCTTAAAATAGAGTGTATTGATGATATGAAGGTGATAATCATATCCAATATAGGTTACATGTCTTTCCTTTAGTCATTGATGAGTTTCCCACATATTTTGGTGTAGATAAGGCATGAACTCCTTCTCTAGATCATTTGGGATCTCATGGTCAGAAGTAGCAAGAGGACAGAACATTATGGGGAGGTTTTTTCTAGAAAAATCTTTCCATATATCAATGTGTTCTTCCTCTTCATGAGAATTACATGCATCCATACTATTAGACCACATAAGGTTCTTCTTAGGGATGCTTGTTGACTGAAGTTGAGTGCTTCTAAAAGTTGATGGGAAACTATATACAGCTGACCCTGATGTTTTGATCACCTCTCTATATGAAGTCATATGAGTTTGGAATACCTATCTATAAAGAGGTGAATAGGAAAGGGTAGGATTTACTTTTCCATTGGAGATATCACCATGGGGAGGTTGGCCATGGAATATTCAAAGAGAAGAGTCCCTCTGATCCATCTCCACACTACCACAAGGAGTAATATCATGGTAATGATCATCTTATGCTTCATTTGAAGAGTTGAAGGGCCATTGGGGTGTTGATAATGTGTCTTGAACAACCTCAGGGACACTGATACTAATAATATTATGGATATGAACCTTTTTCTACATCATGGATGGAATATGCTGACCTTCCTTCTGGAATTGTGTAGAGATATGAGCCTATTTTATAATGGTTTTTGGAACTTTTTTATAACCATCTGGTGCTATAAGAGTATGATCCCACTACAAATAATCCATTGGAATATTCCAATGAGATTTTTAATTATTTATAGGAATATGGGTCTTTCTCGAGGCATGTTTCATTCTCACTTGATAAGCCTCAGTTATAATGGGAGTATGATCCTAATCTGGAGCCTTTTTAATTTTCCACTTGTATTTTCTGGTAGGGATATGAGCATGACCCAAGGCATGATATGTTCTCATTTGGTGAGCCTCAGTTGGAATAGTAAAATGAGCTCGGTCAAAAATAAATTCCCTACAATAATGTGATGTTGGACCTATGGAATGGGAGAAGGGATATGATCCTCCTCCTATATTTCCTCGGAAGGATACTGGTGTAGTTTTTCATTAGTTGAAGTAGGAATATGTGCCTGGATTTCATAATTAGCTATAATATTCCAAGAAGATTCACTGACAGGAATATGAGCCTATATCGAGGCATATTCCATTCTCACTTGGAAATCCCCAACCAAAATAGGGATATGAACCTCATCTTGGGACATTGGAGAATGAGTCGGTCTTATTCGATTGGAATATGAACCTTTCGTGAGGAATTTTACCCTCTCACTTGGTGATCCTTGACCAGAATGGGGATATTAGCCTGGTCCGGGTCCTGGTCCTTTGGAATATACTATCAGACTTTTTGGATAGGCATGTGATCATGACCTGAGGAATTTTTTGCCCTCACTTGGTGAGCCCTGATTGGAATACGAATATGAGCCTAGCCCAAAAATATCATAATTTACTAGAATATACTGATAAGCCTCGTGGATGGGAGAAATAATGTGTGATTTCTCTAGGGAAAACACGTTTTCAAATTGATTAGTGTGTTGAGCTACCCTACATGTTGAGATAGGAATATGAGCCTATCTCTGTATCTGTACCAGTGCCAGAATATGTAGGTGGAGTTAGTCAATTTTTTCTAATATGTAATGGAATTTTAGAAGAGTGTGTGTGGGGATATAAGCCTACAAATTTTCTATCTCCATTATATACTGTTAGATATCTTCGATTGAAGTGGGTATATGATCCCACTTTTTTCCTCATTGTGACACCAAAATATGCCAATGGACATTATGCATAGGGATAGGGATATGTTCCTCCCCCATGCCTATTATAGGAACATTCCAACATACTTTCTTCGAGTGAGAAGGGATATGAGTTTGATTACTTTATATTTCCAGAATACACTAATAGATATCATTGGTGGGAGCATGGATATGAGTGAACTCACATTTATCTAGAGCCTTATGCATATGATGTGTCGTCCTTATTTCATGTGCAAGGGTGTTAGAGGTGGTAGTGTTTTGGGTGGTACCTTTAGTAGGATACTGATGGATACCAATGGCATGGAACTAGATATGGACTTTTACAACATCCCTCCTCCTCATCCCCTGAACTAGAAGGGATTCATAGTTAGCTCCTTGATCCACCTTCATTAGATACTGAAGGTGTTTATTATCATGCTCCAAGGATAAACTTCAAAAGTGTTTGGCTATGGAAATAAGGGACACTAGCATTAATGAAGTTTTCCTTAGGCTATGAAAATATATTTATTTCAGTACTTGAAGATCCTCATAGGTAGCCTCAATGGTCGGGATCATACCATGATGATGGTAATCCTGATCCATTGCATTCTCCAACCTATGCTCAAGATATTGGACATGTGAGGTCATTTTGAGGCCCATAGGGGTTTTAGTTGTTGCTGATTTTCCAGAATAGTTATTGGATGAAGACATTATCTCCTATCAGTGTGCTTTTGATGAGGGTAGTATCAATAGACATGTAGACAACAAGGATTGAGGTACATGATCAGTGCACTATTGTAGGAATGATATGTGCTAAATTAGATATGCATGGTAAATATAATTTTCCTTTTATTCTTGATCTACCCATTCTTCTCACATGGAATTTTCAAAGTGAGGGTGGATTTATTTTTTGAGAAACCCAACTATATAGGACCATCCATGAGATCCATGTCATGGTCAACTAATCATCTTGCTATTTGAGAGTTTCACATTAGGTACAACATTTTTGTTTGCGTTGAAAACAAAATGGATCTATAGATAATAAACCAATCATTTTGTTATTTGAGATATTCACATTGATTCCACCATTTTTGTTTGCATTAAATATAAAATGGACTAACGGATAATAACCCAATCATTTTTTTATTTGTGATATTCACATCAGGTTCACCATTTTTGTTTCATGAGAAAAGATATAGATGGATCTTGTCTGATGGTTTGACTATGCGGGTTTGATGTTCTATGCAATCATTCACCTCAAAATCACGATTTTTTAATATTTAATATAAACTCCCAATGGTTCCCATATCCATAACTGTATACAGACATGATTTCCAAAGGGAGACAATTAGTTGGGGTTTCATAAACAATTATGTTTAGGAACTCACATTGGCCGAGAGGATGGGAGGTTGGGCTCATCACACCATTTTAGGGGGAATTTTTTTCTTACTCCGGTAATCTCTTATATATTTAAGATATTACTGAGAATCTATTCCTAATCTATATATGGGATCGTTTACCCTAACAAAATGGTTATTGGTTAAATCTCTTAATATACCAAGAGAGGGGTTTTTTGGTGAATCTATCTATATGTATCTGAGGTTCTTTTCCATTTCCCTTTTATTGGTAGCTACTTATATGTTTAATCCATATAACCAAACACTCTAGAGAGTGTTGTTATCCAAGAAGGCATTTAATATTTCGATGATGGGGTTGAGCCATTATGGGGCATCCTATGTATACTTTTTTATAACAGTAATCAAAAGCCATGCAGTTCATTAAACTCATGTATTTTAACGTCATATGAAAAGGACACATATGTGGGAAATTGGGAATGAGGTCTTAATCTTGAACCTTGAGAAGGCATCCTATATATCCTAGTTATGGTAAGAATTTGAGATATCATATTTCATTCATTCCCTTGGTACTTTACCCAGGGTAGATACCCATGTATGTTGGGTAGTTATATCATGCCACTGATTTGGGCTTACACACTATGGTTTCCCTAGCTATTGGATATTCATGATGCTAATGAGGTGATCACTACGACTTCTTAATCCCAGGTAATCTATAATTGCAGTGATAAATAAGGTATAGAAAGTAATCAACCTCATTTAATATAGATGTGGGGATTAGATAATGGGTCAACCCTTTGGATGGTTAATATATGGATCGATCCATTGGAAGGAATCTTACATATCCTAGTTATGGAAGGAATTAGATTCATCATAGTTCAGCTGAATTATCAATCCACTGGTGGATAAGGGAGGATGATCAGCCAGTGGGAGTGATTGGTTCCCCATTGTTGGAATGTTAAAGACATGGTGAGACTTTCACCTAAATGGATTCCCATTTTATTTTGGGCCTTATGAAGGCTTCTTAAGTATCCGGGTTATGATAGGAATTAGAGTCATCATGGTTCATTGGTTTGGGGCTTACACACTGAGGCTTCCCTTTATAAGGGACATATCATATTATGTCGTTGATCGAGGCTTACACAGTAAGGTTTCCATTGACTTGATAATGGATTATAATATGAATGATATGATCATTGTAACTCCATAAGCCCATGTGAGCAATACTAAGTGTGAAAAACAAGGGATAGAAAATGACCAGTCTCACTACTTGTGGATATGGGACTTATGTGTTGGGACTTCCCTTTGGTTGTTTATTATAGAGTTAGTAATTAAGAAGGAACCATACATATAATTGTTATAATAGGAATCAGAGTCATTTTAGTTCAATTAAAACAGGGATTACACACTGAGATTTCCCCTTATGGAGGTTGTAAAAGGTTATCAAGTCCTAGGATGCCTAATTGGTATATTTTTCTTGTCTTCCTAACATGTATTGATTGCCTACCTAACATTCGTTGATTGTCTACTTAACATTTAGGAGAATTTATTCCTGACATGTCCAAAGAAAATTGCATGTTGACTTGTTTAAGGGATGTTGCATAATTTGGATGGAATTTATGGAGGTCATCACATGAACAAGGCTAACTTGTCTAGAGTAAATCGCAAGACTTGGCTGGTTGAATCTGGAATCCATCGCATGATCTCATCTGAAAATCTGGGAGAACATTTCATGATCCAACTGACTTTCTCTGATATCATCATGAAATCTAGATGACATGTTTGGAGGGTGTCGTGAGACTTAGTTTGACATGTATGGAGGGTGTTTCATGTCCATGATGAATTTTCTTGTTGTCATCGTGAATGATGGATGACATGTTCAGAGGACGTCACAAGATCTATCTAGTTTTTTTGGAAGATGTCAAAAGATCTGGATGGCTTGTCTGGTGGATGTCCCAAGAGCCAGTCGACATACCAAGGTGCTATCACGAAACTCAACTGACATGTACTGGTATCATCATATGATTTAGGTGACAAGTTTGGGGAACATACCAAGGTCTGAATGGTGAGTTTGGAGGTTTTCACGAGACCTAGGTGGCATGCCAGGGGGTGACATGTGACTTTCTCTAACATGTCTAGGGGAATTTTCATGATCCAAATAGTATACTAAAGGAATATCATGTGATATGTGTGACATTTCCTGGTGTTATTGCATGACCTTGGTGGTTCACACGAAGTGCATGAGGATCAGAGTATATATTCTTCACAAAATTCTCCAGTCTGTAGTATTTGTTCCATCCTTTTATTTCATATAACATATATTTGTTTAGTGTTATATTGTTTTAAGTCTTACATGATTTAGAAAATATGTGGTGTGTCATTATCATAACCTACTAGATAGAGAACCTTTCTCGTTGTCAGATCAGCCACTCTGAGAAATCCACTTTGATTCCTGGGTGCGCCAGTGAGAGGATCCAAGAATGAAATTTTTGATATTGGGTTGGGGATTTACAGGCTTTTCCACCCTGATTATTCTCTGCTTTACATGGAGAATATCTCACAAATCTTGGATGGAGTTGGTTAAGGGGTTTGATGTCATGTGTTCTCATGTGGTCTTATCATAGGACATTCTAGGGACATCACATTATTTTAAGTGACCAGAATAAAATCCTATAAACTCGTTATTTATTGGATTATATCCAATTAATGGGGTATTTCTGAATTGTACGAACATGCCAATGGAATTTCATATTGTCAGGACGACATGTATAAGGACTTCAATGAGATTAGGATTCCTAGTGAAATGATTTCATGTGATCATAGATGAGTTTTCTAGGAAATGTTGCGAGATAAGGATGATTTTCTAAGTGGATTTCACAATATCAGGACATCATGCTGAAGGGATTTTGTGAGGTACTTTGGAGCACATAGGCACATCACATAAATTTTAAAATGATAAGATACTCCCATATTTATATTTTATTTCCTTATTTTATTTGTAAGAGGCTTGGGAATATTGTGAGATTGCATGAGTGTTGTTGAAGACAATCACTCTCCCCACTGGTGATGTTCCACATGAACAAAAAAGGTTCCTATAGTAATACGTGAACATTCTACGGGAAAACCCTTCTGCTTTCCTTATGGATCCCAAGGGGGAGCGCATGACCGCTTGGATATGTCTGAAGTCCTTCACGTAGTGAGGGTGACATGCCAGTGGGATCTCATGTAGTGAAATGGAAATTATTCCATGGATTCTATGGTGTCTCATGAACTATATGGGGAACATTTCATGATGTTTATGACCTCAAGAGGATCCCGCACCCCCCCCCCATTTTATTTCTTTGTGTATTTTTCAAGGGCCTGAGGTCTAACATGTTTTCTTGAGTTTTATCGAGGAAAATAATTCTCTGCATTGGTATTGTTTCACATAAAAAACAAAAGGTCTTATGCTGATTTACAATCATTATCATGGAAAACCCCTTCTACTTATTTTTAGAGCCAAAGGGGGAGCACGAGGCCACCTAGACATGCTCAAATCCCTTCGTGTGATAAGGGTTACATTCCAACAAGCTCTTAAACGACTAGGAAAACATGTCATTGGGGATTCTATTGTGTCTCACGATCTTCCTGGGTGTATCTCATGAGTTTTATGACCACAAGAGGCTCCTGCATTTTGGATATTTTCTCCCAATTTTCCAAGTACTTTTATATGGCTTGTCAGGCAGCGGCTAACTGACAATTCATGTGACATGGGGGTGCTCTTTTGGTAGTTTTTGTGTGATCACTAATTATACAATATGACTTTAAAATAGTATAAGTACTTTTAAAATGGTTCCCCTATGATCTGTAGTAGGTTATGTGCTATGTAAGACTCATTCTTATGATCTTCTAAAAGTCTCGATATCGCATATCTCTTGGAGGCGCATGTGATCCGCGATTTCTAGACTCCTTTTCATCCTTTTCTTTGCAGGGAAAATAATACCCATATTTAGGTATTTCCTCCTTTTTTTAATATCCAATTATTATTTGGAAGGTGTCAATAGTGATCAAGAACTTTCTATTTTTCTCTTTTTCAAATCTTTTAGAGTTCATGGAATATGTTAGGTATGATTGAAGCACCACTTTGAAATCCCTTTTTTGCATTGAACTCTAATTTTGGACTATGTAGAGGCCCAAAGATTGACATACATGGACATTACATTACTTTTGCGGAATACTTAGTACATAACAAAAAAACACACACAAGGACCGTAATAGTTTAATGTCTTTGGAAACTCGGAACGTAATCTTCTAATCATGGTGAAAGATCTTCAACATATCCCATTAAGATCTTCCCATTTTTACCTAAAACCTTTCTTTATATCCTGGGGAAAAGAAAAAATAAAAGGGTGAGCTCAAATGCTCAGTAAGGGTAAACAAAATAAATATCAATCACATCATATTCATAAGAACATAACATTTTGGAAATATTACCCTGCAAAAGAGATCATAATTTCATAACATGGGATAAATCATGGTAGTAAAATGTAATCCCAATAATCATAACTTAAAACATGAAACTTTGTGGTATACACACATAATCATAGAGAATAATTTCTTATTAGTCAAGACTCATATCCAAGACTATCTTAGTGGACAAATTCCATTTCTGAACCGAGTTCACTCCACGTTTCAGTCCTGTTTCACTGAATCGGTTTAACATGTCGTTCCAGCCATGTCTATCTCATGAGATATAAAATCTTTACCCAATTAATTGGAGGGAGATATAGGTTCCACCCATCTCATAATGATACCATTCTTATGTGTGCCACAAAATCATAAACCATACATCAGAGCATAACCCATGTAATAAAAATGGGAATCTTAAACATCATGACATCATAAAACAATTCATATAAGATAAAGGAATTCATAAAAATATTTCCATCACAACATAATCAAATCAATTTAATAATAGGGATAGAAACAGAACACTATATTATCTTAGATGGAAAATAAGTTTGATAAAACACTTGAACTCCATTCTTGAGGAAAATATCCTTTCTACTTCAAAAACACTTTTCCTTTCTTAACATGTCATACAATTCTAAACTAAAAGAAGTTGATTAAAAATAAACATTAAAACTTGTAAAGTAAGCATCTTGGAAATAATGTTTTAAAAATCCATTCATGCCGTATAAGTTAAAAAAACATTCTTCTCGTACTTTTGTCAGAAAAGTCAAAAAGTACCTCGTACGAAAAACGACAAAAGATTCCTTTCATATCTTTTACTAAAAACTCACCGAAGGGTAAAATTGGATTTAAAAAATTGTATGTGGATGGAAATAATATTACATATTGAGGAAACAAATATTTGGATGATAAAATATACCCCAGTAAATTCCAAAGTATAAACAATCTCAAATAAAAATGAAATTGTGATATTTCCCTTACCTTAGGTCTGATTTGCTTCGTAAGTGTCTGAACCTCCTGTATAATGATTTAAATAATGTCATTGACTTATTAAATAATCATACTCATTGTTATAATATCATATATGGTTCACTTATGACTTTATATTACTCGTTCTTTTGTAAATTCCATGTTAAAGAGCATTTTGGGTAAAATTGTTTCATTTGTCGTCCGTGTTTTGACTTGTAATTATTCATATGATTACATAGATCATGATTACTTAATTATAGAATATAAAACATGATTTATATATAATATATATTCAGAATATACATATATATAATAAATTAGTAAATGGAAAGAAATACACCGTTCATGGAGACGGTAGGTCGTACGTACGCATGAACGCTGTTTTCGTTTCCTTATTGAGTTGAATGGAATTAAGTAGATGACATACATATATATACACATAAATCCAGTATCATTATTATGTCATATATTTCATGATTACTTATTTTATATACTTTATAATCATTCATGAATGGTTAACGTGGAGAATGAATCTCATTGCGTCGTGCAGACGGTAGTCCGTACGTACGCACGAGCGATGATATCGTTCTCATGATCGTGGGACTGTATTGGAGTGTATGTATACTATTTAAGAATCAATATCACTTTGAAATAATCATATATAGTTATTATTTACACCATTATACCCATCCAAGTAAGGTGGTGGTGGAAAATAGATTACACCACGGCGTGGAGACGGTATTCCGTACGTACACACGCGCGGTGATTTCGTTTTCCATAGGATGGATAAATGGTGAAATAAGGTTGTTTCATGCATATAATAACATATCAGTATATGAGTGATACTGATGTTATTACTTCATAATGAAACAACCTAAGAAGAAGAAGTGGAATAAGAAATAAAGTTAAAAGAATCGGTAACAGACATTACCTCTTCTTTGAAGCGCCTCTTTGAGTCCTCTTCATAGGGCACTAAAATTGGTCTATGAAGAATACCAGGACCTCTAGGATGTTTCTAGGGAAGTGTATAAGAGAATTTGGAAGGGGTTATTTGAGCTTGAAGGCTCAAAGTGGTGTGAGGAAGAGGGGGAGGAGGTGCCCTTTTATTAGGGAGGAGAGGGGCACCTTTAGAATAACCAAGAATATTATTTTATTATAAAGCCAAATTCGGTTTTAAATAGCTCCAAATTGATTTATTTAGAATCTAAGGTAGTGATGTGTCTAACTCCTCTAATTCAATAGAATTTAGACAAGTTTAGGTCATTACACTAACCTTATCATTTAGTTTTAACTCTTAGTTAATTAGATTGACATTTACCATGTCACTTTGTATTTTTATATTATATAGTTAATAAACATACCATATACATCCAAGAGACCCCCAAGTGGTCCATTAATGATACATATATCTTGATATAAGTATCTTGGCCGAACCGTAGATTTTTAGGAATAAAATAACAATCAATAATATAATATTTTTTTTTAAACCTATTTTATGTCAATTTTGACACTATTCAATAGTTGATTTTTGTGAAACTCATAACAGAATTATTACTTAGAAAAAAGTTAATTAAATCAATACTATCATGTTTCATTAAACTATAAAATTAGTTTAATTCATTAAATGTCTCAAATTATATTTATTTGGGTATTTATAATATCAATTATGTTAATGTTTCACTATTATGGTAATTACTGCATCATCATTGTGTCATAAATAAATTAAATTATTTAAGGTCTAAAAATTATAAATAAAATATAATTATGTAGGAAATCTTTTTATCTTTATAATTAATATTTACAATCCAATATCCAACATATATAACCCTATGTAAAAATTGTTTTTCTAAAAGATATATGCTTGTGTCATTTTTGTATTCATTTTAACTTAATTGAAATAAAGTGTCCCTATCACTTACAAGTGGCACCATGGGGTCCCAAAATTGATCCAAAGATGCCCATGGTCGAACATGTATCAACCAATAAGGTTATCACACGTTTTAGGGTAATTTTTTATTATTATTATAATATTATTTTTTAACCCTTATTTACCGGATTTAGCTTTTAACCATGGTAAATAAAATATTTACCGAAGTAATTATTCAAAATGTCTAAAAAAGTTACCTATTTACACAATTTTAACATCCTGATTCCAAATATGGAATCCATTTTTTCAAATTCAAAACACAGAAGTGGCAGAAATTAATTTAAAATTAATTCCCGCTGTCAAAACAAAAAGCGTGTTTTTAAGATATAATAACTATCAAAAGATTGATACTTGTTTATCTTCGGTTTAATTGGGAAATTATGTCCAATGACCAACATTGTATTAAATGGTAAAAATATATTATAAATATACTTTAAAACCACTCAAATTCATAATTTATCACTATTAAATATTTTTATTGAAAAAGTTTTTTTTAATTAAAATTTAGTAATTTTCACTATTCATCAAAATATGAAAGTTATCTGAAAAGTACCAAAATTACACCTTAGGCTAAACTCGATACTCCAAATCAAAAAATGAAGTTCATTCTGAGAGATAAAATTTCTAAAATTTTAAAAGGTGGTTATTACTATTTATAACAGCTAGTTTTAATAATATTTTAATAGCATATCGTTGTTTAGTGAAACTCAGTATTGCGTGCTACACATGCTATCGAGGAAGGTCACGATTGTGTGTAATGCAAGGAAATTCAAGGATGTGTGTTGTGAATGCTCCTTTTGGTGTAGCGTAAAACACAGGACATTAATGAAATTAAAAAGAATATTTTTCATAAAATCTCAGGGTGTTACATTCTACCCCCTTAAAATGAATTTCGCCCTCGAAATTCGTCGGGGTTATAAATGGTTTACTATTAGAAATTTTCTTTGATAGAAACCCACATAATAAAAAGGAATACCAAAACCAATATTTAAAAACAAAAGTATGAAATTTAACAGTTACCCAAATAAACTAATCACTGGGTTTCCACATTGGTGAAAATATGGATATGGAAGAGAAATCTAACCATCATGTTCTGATGGAGAGTGGTAGAGAACATGGCTATAGAAAAGCCAGCAATCACAAAGACATAAATTTGTGATGATCTAAGGTACCATCTGGTTCATCAGATATAAGATCACTAGGACAACATTTTTGGTTTTCAAGATCATTTCCCAAAAGTTGATGAAATTGGAATTAGAAGAAATACTTTCGTGATTTTGGTATAGTCTCACCGTTGGTCGTTCTTTGGAAAATTTCCACTTAATCTGTTAAAGAAATAAAGTTGAATTTGTCATTAGTGATGTGTTATCAGATCATGTGATAGAATGATGGGTCATTCCATCTGTCTCAAACAAAAGGTTAGAAAATTTATCAAAAAAAATACATAAGTCCATCTATAGTGAGATTAATCATATAGGGTTCCTAAAATGGACTTATAATTCATATATCATACTTCTTAATATAATAAAACTTGTTTCTACTAAACAGAGACTTTCTGTAGGCTAGTGGTAGGCGATAAAGGCCAGTTGCACTTCGGTTGTGGGTTCGATTCCCACAACCTTGTCTGACGCGATGGGCTGTCGCCCATCCTGCAGGTTGTCCTTTTTCTAAAACTAAATTACTATAACATCTAATAAATAATATCAAAAAAAATTCTATCCTTAAACAATACTAACGTATGTCCAACATAATCCATTCCAATCATTAGTCTTATCCAAAATAATGTTGTCTAATCTCATATTATAGTGAAAACGATTACCAAAGAGTTCATACAACTATCATGTTAATACCATTGTTGATCCCCATATATCATGAGATATGTCTTGTTGGTCACATTCCAAACATTCAAAGGCCTTAGTCATGTATTCTCTTGAAAAAAAAATGAATTCCCATTGAACCTTATTGAAAAGATGAATGTTGTTAAAAGTTAACTCTTTCCACATACATAAATCCTCAAAATTCTATATACTCAAACCATGATATCACTTAGTCCTTATATCAATCATGAGCTCATGAATACTGTCAAACATTTCATTTTTTCCTTATCACTTCATTATGCACATATCATCTTTTTTCCAAAAATATCTCAATCACTTTCCATGGTTACCGGTACCATAAAATTATTGAAAACCACAATAGACTAATACATAAATATTCCAATATTCCACGATACTATATACAACATTATTTTGGAATCCCATTACATAAACACTTAATCATTCCACCACATCGTTGTCACATTCAACATCACCAATGGTGATTGCATGTGACTTCCCTTTGTCCTTTGCCTTAAGTGGTTGCTCATGTTGATCATCACTAACCCTTGGATTAGGGCATTTATTAGCATAATGCCCCATTTCCTTGCACTTGAAGCATTGAAGTGTAGTTGGTTCATTCTGTGTATCCCTTCCTTTGTTTGAATCATTAGACATCTTCTTCCCATCATTGTGACATTCAAGTGCCCGATGACCTTTCTTTCAACATTTGAAACATTTACTTGTCTCTTTAAGACAATCTCCACCATGCTTCTTTCCACACTTTGAGCATAAGGAAACATTCATCTTCTTTTCACCATTATTCTGAGATTTCGCCTTGAACTCCATCTTTCATTTCTTGTCAAAACTATGAGATGGATAAGTAACACCAACTTCCATTTCTACCTTGATACCACAATGCACAATTTCTTCATATCTACTGAAGTCTCTTATAGCTAATTCCCTTCGAAGATTTGGTTTTAAGCCACTGAAGAATCGATCAACTTTACGTTCAGGTTGGATGATAAATCCATATGCATACCTTGCAAGCCTTGTAAAATTCGCTTTGTATATACCAACAGATTCATCATCCTTTTTATTTAGTTCAAGAAACTCCATCTCCATCTTTGTTCGAAGAATACGAGGGAAGTACATATTGTAAAATAAGTTCTTGAACTCGTCCCATTCCATGGACTCAATTTCATCTCTTGGCCTCGTATTATTGATAAGATTCCACCATTGATCAGCATCAGCTTCCAAACGATACACTGCTAAGATGACTTTATCATATTCAGAACATTGAAGAACTGATAATATCTTTTCAGTAGTACTGATCCATTGTTCAGCAACAAGTGGATCAGAAGACCCACTGAAAAATGGTGGAAGTCGCCTCATGAAGGACTCAATAGAATATTGTTCCCTTCTCTGCTCATTTGGAAGTCCAGAATGATTCATAGCTTGTGTAAGTTTAGAAATAAGATTTTTCACTCCATCTCCCATAACATTTGTTTGTTTAGGAGGACAATCATTGCATTTTCCATTACATTGATCAACACGGTTCCTTCGGGTTCCAGCCATCGTCTAAAACCCAAAAGGAATAGTGTGAGAGGAAAAAATCATGCTAGGGAAAACAACACAATAAAGGAGGAGTACCTTCAATATCTAACATCTTGGGTTACCGTAACTCTAGTACTATAACCTATACTTATACTTAACCTTAGGGACATCCCTAGACATACCTTAGAAATATCTCTAGGGATCTCACTAAAGTTCATGCATCCTAGTTTCCAAAGGTTGACTAAACCTTTCCTCTGATACCAACTGTAGAGGCCCAAAGCATGACGTACATGGACATTACATTACTTTTGCGGAATACTTAGTACATAACAAAAACACACACACAAGGACCGTAATATTTTAGTGTCTTTGGAAACTCGGAACGTAATATTCTAATCATGGTGAAAGATCTTCAACATATCCCATAAAGATCTTCCCTTTTTTTACCAAAAATCTTTCTTTATATCCTGGGGAAAAGAAAACATAAAAGGGTGATATGAAATGCTCAGTAAGGGTAAACAAAAGAAATATCATTCACATCATATTCATAAGAACATAACATTTTGGAAATATTACCCTACAAAAGAGATCATAATTTCATAACATGGGATAAATCATGGTAGTGAAATGTAATCCCAATAATCATAACTTAAAACATGAAACTTTGTGGCATACACACATAATCATAGAGAATCATTTCTTATTAGTCAAGACTCATATCCAAGACTATCTTAGTGGAAAAAGTCCATTTCTGAACTGAGTTCACTCCTCGTTTCAGTCTTGTTTCACTGAACCGGTTTAACCTGCCGTTCCAGCCATTTCTATCTCATGAGATATAAAATCTTTACCCAATGCATTGGATGGAGATATAGGTCCCACCCATATCATAATGATACCATTATTATGTGTGCCACAAAATCATAAACCATACATCATAGCATAACCCATGTAATAAAAATGGGAATCTTAAACATCATGACATCATAAAACAATTCATATAAGATAAAGGAATTCATAAAAATATTTCCATCACAACATAATCAAATAAATTTAATAATATGGATAGAAACAGAACCCTATATTATCTTAGATGTAAAATATTTTTTATAAAACACTTGAACTCCATTCTTGAGGAAAATATCCTTTCTACTTCAAAAACACTTTTCCTTTCTTAACATGTCATACAATTCTAAACTAAAAGAAGTTGATTAAAAATTATCTTGAAAACTTGTAAAGGAAGCTTCTTGGAAATAATTTTTTAAAAATACATTCATTCTGTATAAGTTAAAAAAAACATTCTTCTCGTACTTTTGTCAGAAAAGTCAAAAAGTACCTCGTATGAAAAATGACAAAAGATTCCCTTATATCTTTTACTAAAAACTCACTGAAGGGTAAAATTGGATTTAAAAAATTGTAGGTGGATGGAAATAATATTACATATTGAGGAAACATAGATGTGGATGATAAAATATACCCCAGTAAATTCCAAAGTATAAACAATCTCGGATAAAAATGAGATTGTGATATTTCCCTTACCTTAGGTCCGATTTGCTTCGTAAGTGTCTGAACCTCCTGTATAATGATTTAAATAATATCATTGACTTATTCCATAATCATACTCATTGTTATGATATATTATATGGTTCACTTATGACTTTATATTACCTGTTCTTTTGTAAATTCCATGTTAAAGAGCGTTTTGGATAAAATTGGTTCATTTGTCGTCCGTGTTTTGACTTTTAATTATTCATATGATTACTTAGATCATGATTACATAATTCAAGAATATAAAATATGATTTATATATAATATATATTCAGAATATAAATATATATAATAAATCAGTAAATGGAAATAAATACACCGTTCATGGAGACGGTAGGTCGTACGTACGCATGAACGCTGTTTTCGTTTCCTTATTGAGTTGAATGGAATTAAGTAGATGAAATACATATATATACAAATAAATCCAGTATCATTATTATGTCATATATTTCATGATTACTTATTATATATACTTTATAATCATTCATGAATGGTTAACGTGGAGAATGAATCTCATTGCGTCGTGGAGACAATAGTCTGTACGTACGCACGAGTGATGATATCGTTCTCATCATTGTGGGACTGTATTGGAGTGTATGTATACTATTTCAGAATCAATATCACTTTAAGATAATCATATATAGTTATTATTTACACCATTATACCCATCCAAGTATGGTGGTGGTGGAAAATAGATTACACCACGGCGTGGAGACGGTATTCCGTACGTACGCACGCGCGGTGATTTCATTTTCCGTATGATGGATAGATGGTGAAATATGGTTGTTTCATACTTATAATAACATATCCATATTTTAGTGATACTGATGTTATTACTTAATAATGAAACAACCTAAGAAGAAGAAGTGGAAGATCAAATAAAGTTGAAAGAATCGGTAACGGACATTACCTCTTGTTTGAAGCGCCTCTTTGAGTCATCTTCTTAGGGCACTAAAATTGGTCTTTGATGAATACCAGGACCTCTAGAATGTTTATAGGGAAGTGGAGAAGAGAATTTGGCAGCGGTTTCCCGAGCTTGAAGACTCAATGTGGTGTTAGGAAGAGGGGGAGGAGGTTCCCTTTTATAAGGGAGGAGAGGGGCACCTTTGGAATAACCAAAAATATTATTTTATTATAAAGCCAAATTCGGTTTTAAATAGCTCCAAATTAATTTATTTAGAATCTAAGGTGAGTATGGGTCTAAATCCTCTCATCCAATAGAATTTAGACAGGTTTAGGTCATTATACTAACCTTATCTTTTAGTTTTAACTCTTAGTTAATTAGATAGACATTTACCATGTCACTTTGTATTTTTATATTATATAGTTAATAAACATACCATATACATCCAAGAGACTCCCAAGTGGTCTATTAATGATAAACCTATCTTGATATAAGTATCTTGGCTGAATCGTAGATTTTTAGGAATAAAATAACAATCAATAATATAATATTTGTTTTAAAAACTATTTTATGTCAATTATGACACTATTCAATAGTTGATTTTTGTGAAACTCATAACAGAATTATTAATTCTAAAAAATTTAATTAAATCATTAATAACATGTACTATTAACCTAGAAAATTAGTTTAATTCATTAAAAGTCTTAAATTATATTTATTTGGGTATTTATAATATCAATTATGTTAATTTTTCACTATTATGGTAATTACTGCATAATCATTGTGTTATAAATAAATTAAATTATTTAATGTCTAAAAATTATAAATAAAATATCATTATGTAGGAAATCGTTTTAGATTTCTAATTAATATTTACAATATAAATTCCAACATATATAACCCTATGTAAAAAAGGTTTTTCTAAAAGATATATGCTTGTCTCATTTTTGTATACATTTTAACTTAATTAAAATAAAGTGTCTCTATCACTTACATGTGGCACCATGGGGTCCCCAAATTGACCCAAAGATGCCCATGGGAGAACATGTATCAACCAATAAGGTTATCACACGTTTTAGGGTAATTTTGTTTATTATTATAATATTATTTTTTAACCCTTATTTACCGGATTTACCCTTTAACCATGTTAAATAAAATATTTACCGAAGTAATAATTCAAAATGTCTAAAAAAAGTGACCTATTTACACAATTTGAACATCTTGATTCCAAATATGGAATCCATTTTTCCAAATTCAAAACATAGAAGTGATAGAAATTAATTTAAAATTAATTCCCGCTGTCAAAACAAAAACCGTGTTTTTAAGATATAATAACTATCAAAAGATTGATACTTGTTTATCTTCGTTTTAATTGGGAAATTATTTCCAATGACCAACATTGTATTAAATGGTAAAAATATATTCTAAATATACTTTAAAACCACTCAAATTCATAATTTATCACTATTAATTATTTTAATTTAAAAAGTTGTTTTTAATTAAAATTCAGTAATTTTCACTATTCATCAAAATATGAAAGTTATCTGAAAAGTACTAAAATTTTACCTTTGTAACGCCCTGACCCTAGTTACCCAGAGTCGGTGCATTATTACATAACATTGGCATGATCACAAGAAAGATCAAATCTCGAAAGACCGATTGGTTTAGTAGCCTTGGAAACACTAGATATATTCATAAGTTTTACATTACATCATAAAATGAAAAACTACTACAACAACATAATGTCTCCATAATCCACACTCATATCCCCACATAAAATCCCTGCAGTTCATTCATAAATTACATCTTCACTTCCTGGGAAAAATAAAACATAGAAAAGGGGTGAGCTCAAATGCCCAGTAAGGATAACAATATAGCGGAAACTTTCATAAATAAGAATAAACACTTAAGGCAATGTATAACTAAAACAAAAGCCTTTCAAACTTGAACTTTCAACATTGTATGGCATAAATAAAATGAAATAATGCCATTTACTCATTCACATGGATATTCTACTAATCGAATAATCACATGCAAAATCACTAACCACTTTCATAATGATGGAATGCATAATGCCAGACTATCATAACCACATAGCCAAGGCCTCGTGCCATGACTACAAATAAGATTTTTCCAAGACCTTGTGCCAAGACACTAGTTTGTCTCATGAGACCTACCGATGCATCGAGGAGCTATAGCGGGCTCCACCCACCACTTATTAAGTCCAATTCATTCCTCATATGAACAGGTTTAAACATAACATAAACATTCGTTTTAAAACTAGCATACGAAATGTCAATACTTTAACCACAAACAATGAATGGTATAAAAATAGCACATCCACAGTCAAACATAACTCATTTGATACAATATGTAAGATTGTATTGTATCACATTGACCTCAATCAATAATAATGAAGGATGTTGACATAGATGAAAATAATCATCAAAACTATTTGAAAGAAATATCCCCCTTTTCTAGAAAACATTTAAAAGTCACACTATTTGTCAAGAAGCCATTTAAAAATAGATTT
Organism: Viscum album; assembly: GCA_963277665.1. Taxonomy (NCBI): domain Eukaryota; kingdom Viridiplantae; phylum Streptophyta; class Magnoliopsida; order Santalales; family Viscaceae; genus Viscum; species Viscum album. The sequence continues at coordinate 532,533,829 of OY728155.1, forward strand.
TTGAATCAAAGTGTCCCATACCACTTTGAAACTTTTTAAAAGGAGTTTTAATTTCTAAACTTTAATGTTCATATAAATAAATCCTTAAACCCATTTTTAAAACATGGACATTAATGAGAAAGATTTAGATGAATAAGTCTTTAAAACATTTAAAATGGTATTTTAGTTAGAGATTCTAACCAAAAGAGAGACACTAGAATACAAATAATTGAGGTAATCAAAACTTTGTAATATCATGAGAATAAAGGGGATTCATGATATACTATGTCAAAGTACATTATATACACCACATAAAAGTGATTTGGTGTATATCAACAAAGAAGTCTCAATGGAATGTAAGTTGAGATGAAATCTCTCATAAAGGCCATATCCTTAGGTTAAGGATAAATCAACAACATAATTATGTGTGAAAAATATAAATACACTAAATATTATTGGATATTCAGTGTAAAACAATCAAAGTATATTCACACATATTCTTGTAAAAACAACACCAACGAATTGGATGTTTAACTCAACAAATGGTGAAAGAGTTAAAATTACTTTTATCAAATTCATATCAATGACTTGAGAATTTTCAATGGAGTGATTATGTGTATCAAAAGTATATCCACAGGAAGGGGAGTGGAAATTATGACATAATCAAATGAATAGTGATTCCACACCTAATCTTGGGGTAGTATAATCAATGAAATATGCGTAAAGCCAAATGAGTGGAAATTGAAATCTCAAATTCCCTTATCGATTAGGTAACATACGAAACAAACACCCATGAAAGAAAGATCATAACATGATGATTTAAATACCCATAAAATAAAGTATATTACACAATGAATACAATCATGGGCAGTACACATACACCACATGCAATAATTAAGTGGTGAACAATGGAATTCTCACGAAATTAAGAGTGAGTTAAGAAACCACTTACCACGTTAATCAACTGAGTCATATGGCCAAAAGTTAATAACCACCAAATGATTTACAGAATAACATGAATATAAAGAGAATCATGATAATATATATCAAATGGCAGTACACAATACACCACTTTCAATAATTTAGTGGCGAACAATGGAAATCTCACAGAATTGAAAGTGAGATAAGAAAATCCCTTACTTTGTACTTTTTCCTTGGTCAACGGTAGGTTTACCTCCTGTATAATGGTGAAATAATTGTTATTGAATTATAAAATAATCATTTACTTTAATATGATATCATATATGATCTTTTAACATTGATTTGTTAATAATATCTTAGAATTATCGTCATTTCGGGTGTTAACGGGTTCATTTTCCTTTATATTCTTTGTTGTGTGAGCCATATTCGTTATTAATGGGATGTATATTATTCATATCCAGAATGATATCAAGTTCTTAGATACTATTTTTAAATCAACAAATTATAATTATACTTGAATGGATATGATGGAGAATGAATCTCATCGCGTTTGTGGAGGCGGTAGTCCGTACATACGCACGAGCGACAATATCATTCTTTTGATATTAAAATAATATATAATTGGATGTTATATAATATATAAAGAATAATTTATCATGTTATATTTATTATTTACATGAGTTACACATCATTATTATACCCATCCAAATAATAATATATTGAATAACAATTACACCACGACGTGGAGACGGTAATCCGTACGTACGCACATATGGTGACATGTTATTCAAAGGATAGATAGAATACTGAATATGGTTGTACCATATTTATAATAACATCACAGTATATATATGATACTGGAGTTATTATTTTATAATGGTAATAACAAAGAAAGAGGAAGTGGAAGAAGAAATGAACTTGAAAAGGGGTGGTGAAAACATTACCTCTTCTTCGGGTTATTCCTTTTGATTTGATCAAAAGGGCTCCTTAGGTTGGCTTTCTGACCAAAATAAGGCCTCTAGGTTGTAGTGAGGGAAGTTGAGAGAGTATTTGTGCAGGGGTTGGCCGAACCAAAGGGCTTTGAAGGTGTGAAGAAATGAGAAAGAGGAGTGCCCTTTTATAAGAGGGGTGAGGGGAACCTTTGGAAAAGCTAGAAATATTAATTTATAATAAATTCATATTAGGTTTCTAATGGCTCCAAAGTTGATTATTTAAATTTTAAGGTGGTTATGGGTCGAAAACAACTCAACCTATAGAATTTAGACAGGTTTGGGTACTTATATTAACCTTATCTTTAAGTATTAACTCTAAGTTAATTAGTTTCACTTTTACAATGTCTCTTTGTATTTTTAGATAATATGGTTAATAAACTTACTATATACATCCAAGCGACCCCCAAGTGGTCCATTAATGATGCACCTATCATGATACAAGTCTCTTGGCCGAACCTTAGATTTTTAGGAATTTAATATCAATTAATAATATAATATTTATTTTAAAAACTCTTTGATGTCAATTTTGACACTATTCAATAGTTGATTTTTGTGAAACTCATAACAGATTGATTACTTCAAAAAAAGTCAATTATATCAATCCTAATATATCATATTATCTTAGAAAATTATTTTAATTCATTAAAAGTTTCATATTATATTTATTTTGGTATTTATAATATCAATTAGTTTAATTTTTTCACTATTATAGTAATTACTACATCATCATTGTGTCATAAATAAATTAAATAATTTAATGTCTAAAAATTATAAATAAAATATCATTGTGTAGGAAATATTTTTATCTTTCTAATGAATATTTATAATCTAAAATCCAACATATATAACCCTATGTAATAATTGTTTTTCTAAAAGATATATGTTTGTGTCATTTTTGTATTCATTTTAACTTAATTAAAATTAAGTGTCCCTATCACCTACAAGTGGCACCATGGGGTCCCAAAATCGACCCAAAAATGCCTATGGTTGAACATGTATCAACCAATAAGGCTAGGACACGTTTTAGGGTAATTTAGTATTATTATAATATTATTTTTTAACCCTTATTTACCAGATTTACCCTTAACCATGGTAAATAAAATATTTACCGCAGTAATTATTCAAAATGTCTAAAAATAAAAGTTACCTATTTACACAATTTGAACATCCTGATTCCAAATATGGAATCCATTTTTCTAAATTCGAAACATAGAAGTGGCAGAAATTAATTTAAAATTAATTCCCGCTGTCAAAACAAAAAGCGTGTTTTTAAGAGATAATAACTATCAAAAGATTGACACTTGTTTATGTTCGGTTTAATTGTAAATTTATGTAAACTGACCAAAATTATATTAAATGGTAAAAATATATTCTGAATATACTTTAAAACAATTCAAATTCATAATTTATCACTATTAATTATTTTGATTAAAAAAGTTGTTTTTAATTAAAATTTAGTAATTTTCACTATTCATCAAAATATGAAAGTTATCCGAAAAGTACAAAAATGTCACCTTAGGCTAAATTCAATATTCCGAATCCAAAAATGAAGTCCATTTTAAAAAATATATATATATATAATTTCAAAAAGTAGGTATTACTATTCATAACAGCTAGTTTGATTGGTTATGGTGTGTTAGAACTTGGTGTTGCGTACAACACACGCTATCACATTATTCAAAGAGAAGCGTACCGTAGAAACTTTGGGTGTTAAATTCTCCCATCCTTCAATAAATTGCGTCCTCACAATTTTTTTAAAATTTTGCTTAGGAATATAATGTAATGCCCCACATCGGAAAAAGAGTCAATAAAACTATCACATTAAAAGAAAGAAAGAGAGGTATAAAGGTCAACCAAGATAACCCATAATCGGATTCCATGTAGGAAAACATGGATATGGACGATAAAATAAGTGTCAAGTTCTGATGTAGAGGGATAGAAATCATGATCAGGTGAAAGTTTACAATAAGAAACCCACAATCTTCTGTTGGGACAAACGGTCATTAGTCTTCTAGTAGGAAAGTAAACGGACAACATTTTTTTTTTGTTTTAAGTTACATTACATAAGGATGAGGAATTAATTTATGATATTTACTAAGAATATAAAGATATATACTTAATTTTTAAGTGGAGTTTTATTCTTTAATAAATTTTCACCACTAACTCGTTTTTTTTAAACGATGAGTATTCAAGAAGACTTGGTCACACTGGAAGAGCTAGAATAAACTTCTATAGAATCACATGATCCATGCAGGATAAACTATATATTCACATTGTCTTTGAAGATTAATCAAAAACAAAATGGTTAGTGAAAGATCTAATGATCCCCCAAAAGGATATTCCTTGAGATAAATATGCACTAATCTTAATTTCTAAAATTAAACCTATAATACTCCAAAGTTAAATAAATACCATTCAATAATCAATTGTCCTTAAAATCCTTCCATATAATCCAAAGTAATATTTAAACCCAAAACATTGAAAAATTTGATTATGTAGTCTCCCATGTTAAATTGTATCTCCAAATGACATCAGATACTCTTAAAGTCACATACTCAAAAGTGATTAACCTAATCACATATTCACTATTATAGGTTAATCATTTCCATAAATAACCCAAATCACTATAAATCCACAATAAAAATGTAGATAAAAATCTACCATTACTCCACAAATGAAACCCCGTAGTATTATATTTTCCTTGGGCATATAGTGTTCCCAACAAAGCGAACATCTTTCAAAATAACATTTATCACTTAATCACCAAATCATTTTCCTATACTAAGGGTATTCTTTTGATAAGAAATAAGAACCCAAATCAACTTATTATTGATCAATAAAATCATTTAACTAAAAAAAAGTCACACTAACCAGGGACTTCACGTAGTCCAGTGGTAGGCGATAAATCCCAATCGCACTTTGGTTGTGGGTTCGATTCCCATAGCTTTGTCCGACGCAACGGGTTGTCACACGGTCTACGTGTTGTCCTTTTTCAAAAACTATATTTTATAATATTGCCAAAATGAGATAAATTCCTCAAAATAACATAAATTTAACCACAAATGTTATATCATACCTTGCATTTTCATCCCAAATTATAATAACTTATAATTCTCTCAAACCCCAATGATCATATAAAACTAAATGGTTATTTATACCTATATCCACAAGAGAAGAGACAATTCCTCCTCAAATATCATTCTCACATGGAAAACTGCGGGGTTACAAATACAAGAGAAAATTATTCCAAAGTAAACCCATCAACAAGGAGCGCTAATACTTTTTAAACATTTCTCCAACCATTTATTCCCACATAGCTTCTTCTTTGACCAAGAAAATATCCTATAGAATAGGACATTCACTCGGGTAATGGCCAGGTCCCCTACATTTACGGCAAATGACTGTAAATGGACTCTTGGGACCATTTTTATCTTCTTCCATAGTACTCTTCATTTTTCTCCGGCAATTCTTCACTTTATGTCCTTCCTTCCCGCACGTAAATCATTTCGTTGTCCCATTGAGACACTTTCCTGGGTGTCTCCTTCCACATTTCCTGCATGATGAAAATTGATGGTTCTTTTCTCCATGGTATCCATTGCTGGATCTCTTATCATTCATCACCTTTCTCTTCCTTTTTGAGTCTGGGATTTGGTTAATATATATGTTGTTGATCATATTTTTGGAAAACTGATTTGGCATAAAGACGATATCTTTTACGCCTATCAACATTCCATTTTGTTGCTCATTGCCACCACCATTCCCACTTTGTACATCATTCTCAAAGTCACTATGACTTCCTTGGAATTCAGCCATTGACTAAAACCAGAAAGCATTGTGTGAGTAACAATAGTCGTAAAATCATTTAGAGATTAACATGTCACCATATTCTCAATTTGAAAAAAATATTAGGATTAACCAAGGTCATTTACTCTCATCTTATATATATATTACTTAAATTGGTTTGTAAAGAAAATGTAAATTATCCTAAGCATATCCCCCGGGAGTGTCATAACCAAGAGTGCAGCAAGGCCCGTTGTCGTGCACCAGTTCCCGTTCGAGTCTAGCTCAAAGCGGTGTTTTCAGGTTTTACCCCTAGGTACATCTGTGCCAGAGCCGCCTCTACCTGCTCGTATCCAGACAGGGATGTATTGCTCAGAAAACTCACAAAATCTCTACAATACCGATATTCTAGGAAGTTCTTCTATACTAATCCTCAAAGTTCATCTTAGGTCTACGTGCTCTAATCAAAGTTTATCTAAATCTAGCTTCCAAGGTTTGTACTAAACTTCCTCTGATACCAACTGTAACGCCCCGACCCTAGTTACCCAGAGTCAGTGCATTATTACATAACATTGGCATGATCACAAGAAAGATCAAATCTCGAAAGACCGATTGGTTTAGTAGCCTTGGAAACACTAGATATATTCATAAGTTTTACATTACATCATAAAATGAAAAACTACTACAACAACATAATGTATCCATAATCCACACTCATATCCCCACATAAAATCCCTGTAGGTCATTCATAAATTACTTCTTCACTTCCTGGGAAAAATAAAACATAGAAAAGGGGTGAGCTCAAATGCCCAGTAAGGATAACAATATAGCGGAAACTTTCATAAATAAGAATAAACACTTAAGGCAATGTATAACTAAAACAAAAGCCTTTCAAACTTGAACTTTCAACATTGTATGGCATAAATAAAATGAAATAATGCCATTTACTCATTCACATGGATATTCTACTAATCGAATAATCACATGAAAAATCACTAACCACTTTCATAATGATGGAATGCATAATGCCAGACTATCATAACCACATAGCCAAGGCCTCGTGCCAAGACTACAAATAAGATTTTGCCAAGGCCTTGTGTCAAGACACTAGTTTGTCTCATTAGACCTATCGATGCATCGAGGAGCTATAGCGGGCTCCACCCTTCACTTATTAAGTCCAATGAATTCCTCATATGAACAGGTTTAAACATAACATAAACATTCGTTTTAAAACTAGCATACGAAATGTCAATACTTTAACCACAAACCATGAATGGTATAAAAATAGCACATCCACAGTCAAACATAACTCATTTGATACAATATGGAAGATTGTATTGTATCACATTGACCTCAATCAATAATAATGAAGGATGTTGACATAGATGAAAATAATCATCAAAACTATTTGAGAGAAATAACCCCCTTTTCTTGAAAACATTTAAAAGTCACACTATTTGTCAAGAAGCCATTTAAAAATAGATTTTTGAATCAAAGTGTCTCATAACACTTTGAAACTTTTTAAAAGGAGTTTTAATTTATAAACTTTAATGTTCATATAAATAAATCCTTAAAACCATTTTTAAAACATGGACATTAATGAGAAAGATTTAGATGAATAAGTCTTTAAAACATTTAAAAATGGTATTTTAGTTAGAGATTCTAACCAAAAGAGAGACACTTGAATACAAATAATTGAGGTAATCAAAACTTTGTAATATCATGAGAATAAAGGGGATTCATGATATACTATGTCAAAGTACATTATATACACCACATAAAAGTGATTTGGTGTATATCAACAAAGAAGTCTCAATGGAATGTAAGTTGAGATGAAATCTCTCAAAAAGGCCATATCCTTAGGTTAAGGATAAATCAACAACATAATTATGTGTGAAAAATATAAATACACTAAATATTATTGGATATTCAGTGTAAAACAATCAAAGTATATTCACACATATTCTTGTAAAAACAACACCAACGAATTGGATGTTTAACTCAACAAATGGTGAAAGAGTTAAAATTACTCTTATCAAATTCATATCAACGACTTGAGAATTTTCAATGGAGTGATTATGTGTATAAAAAGTATATCCACAGGAAGGGGAGTGTAAATTATGACATAATCAAATGAATAGTGATTCCACACCTAATCTTGGGGTAGTATAATAAATGAAATTTGCGTAAAGCCAAATGAGTGGAAATTGAAATCTCAAATTCCCTTATCGATTAGGTAACATACGAAACAAACACCCATGAAAGAAAGATCATACCATGATGATTTAAATACCCATAAAATAAAGTATATTACATAATGAATACAATCATGGGCAGTACACATACACCACATGCAATAATTAAGTGGTGAACAATGGAATTCTCACAAAATTAAGAGTGAGTTAAGAAACCACTTACCACGTTAATCAACTGAGTCGTATGGCCAAAAGTTAATAACCACCAAATGACTTACAGAATAACATGAATATAAAGAGAATCATGATAATATATATCAAATGGCAGTACACAATACACCACTTTCAAAAATTTAGTGGCGAATAATGGAAATCTCACAGAATTGAAAGTGAGATAAGAAAATCCATTACTTTGTACTTTTTCCTTGGTCAACGGTAGGTTTACCTCCTGTATAATGGTGAAATAATTGTTATTGAATTATAAAATAATCATTTACTTTAATATGATATCATATATGATCTTTTAACATTGATTTGTTAATAATATCTTAGAATTATCATCATTTCGGGTGTTAACGGGTTCATTTTCTTTTATATTCTTTGTTATGTGAGCCATATTCGTTATTAATGGGATGTATATTATTCATATCCAGAATGATATCAAGTTCTTAGATACTATTTTTAAATCATCAAATTATAATTATACTTGAATGGATATGATGGAGAATGAATCTCATCGCGTTCGTGGAGACGGTAGTCCGTACATACGCACGAGCGACAATATCATTCTTTTGATATTAAAATAATATATAATTGGATGTTATATCATATATATAGAATCATTTATCATGTTATATTTATTATTTACATGAGTTACACATCATTATTATACCCATCCAAATAATAATATATTGAATAACAATTACACCACGACGTGGAGACGGTAAGCCGTACGTACACACGTATGTTGACATGTTATTCAAAGGATGGATAGAATACTGAATATGGTTGTACCATATTTATAATAACATCACAGTATATATATGATACTGGATTTATTATTTTATAATGGTAATAACAAAGAAAGAGGAAGTGGAAGAAGAAATGAACTTGAAAAGGGGTGGTGAAAACATTACCTCTTCTTCGGGTTCTTCCTTTTGATTTGATCAAAAGGGCTCCTTAGGTTGGCTTTCTGACCAAAATAAGGCCTCTAGGTTTTAGTGAGGGAAGTTGAGAGAGTATTTGGGCAGGGTTTTGCCGAACTAAAGGGCTTTGAAGGTGTGAAGAAATGAGAAGGAGGAGTGCCCTTTTATAAGAGGGGTGAGGGGAACCTTTGTAAAAGCTAGAAATATTAATTTATAATAAATTCATATTCGGTTTCTAATGGCTCCAAAGTTGATTATTTAAATTTTAAGGTGGTGATGGGTCAAAAACAACTCAACCTATAGAATTTAGACAGGTTTGGGTACTTATATTAACCTTATCTTTAAGTATTAACTCTAAGTTAATTAGTTTCACTTTTACAATGTCTCTTTGTATTTTTAGATAATATGGTTATTAAACTTACTATATACATCCAAGAGACCCCCAAGTGGTCCATTAATGATGAACCTATCATGATACAAGTCTCTTGGCCGAACCTTAGATTTTTAGGAATTTAATAACAATTAATAATATAATATTTGTTTTAAAAACTCTTTGATGTCAATTTTGACACTATTCAATAGTTGATTTTTGTGAAACTCATAACAGATTGATTACTTCGAAAAAATTCAATTAAATAAATCCTAATATATCATATTATCCAATAAAATTAGTTTAATTCATTAAAAGTTTCATATTATATTTATTTTGGTATTTATAATATCAATTAGTTTAATTTTTTCACTATTATAGTAATTACTACATCATCATTGTGTCATAAATAAATTAAATAATTTACTGTCTAAAAATTATAAATAAAATATAATTGTGTAGGAAATATTTTTATCTTTCTAATGAATATTTATAATCTAAAATCCAACATATATAACCCTATGTAATAATTGTTTTGCTAAAAGATATATGTTTGTGTCATTTTTGTATTCATTTTAACTTAATTAAAATTAGGTGTCCCTATCACCTACAAGTGGCACCATTGGGTCCCAAAATCGACCCAAAGATGCCTATGGTCGAACATGTATCAACCAATAAGGCTAGGACACGTTTTAGGGTAATTTAGTATTATTATAATATTACTTTTTAACCCTTATTTAGCAGATTTACCCTTAACCATGATAAATAAAATATTTACCGCAGTAATTATTCAAAATGTCTAAAAATAAAAGTTACCTATTTACACAATTTGAATATCCTGATTCCAAATATGAAATCCATTTTTCTAAATTCAAAACACAGAAGTGGCAGAAATTAATTTAAAATTAATTCCCGCTGTCAAAACAAAAAGCGTGTTTTTAAGAGATAATAACTATCAAAAGATTGACACTTGTTTATGTTCGGTTTAATTGTAAATTTATGTACAATGACCAACATTATATTAAATGATAAAAATATATTCTGAATATACTTTAAAACCATTCAAATTCATAATTTATCACTATTAATTATTTTTTTTAAAAAGTTGTTTTTAATTAAAATTTAGTAATTTTCACTATTCATCAAAATATGAAAGTTATCCGAAAAGTACCAAAATTTCACCTTAGGCTAAATTCAATATTCCGAATCCAAAAATGATGTCCATTTTAAAATATATATATATATAATTTCAAAAAGTAGGTATTACTATTCATAACATCTAGTTTGATTGGTTATGGTGTGTTAGAACTCGGTGTTGCGTACAACACACACTATCACATTATTCAAAGAGAAGCGTACCGTAGAAGCTTGGAGTGTTACAACCTTAGGATAAATTCGATACTTCGAATCCAAAAATGAAGTCCATTTTGAGAGATAAAATTTCTAAAATTTAAAAAGGTGGTTATTACTATTCATAACAGCTAGTTTTAATAATATTTTAATAGCATATCGTTGTTTAGTGAAACTCGGTATTGCGTACTACACACGCTATCGAGGAAGATCGTGATTGCATGTTGTTCAAGATCCTTTTGGTGTAGCATAAAACACAAGACATTAATGAAATTAAAAATAATATTTTTCATAAAATCTCAGGGTGTTACAGACTACCTTTTCATCTGACCTTTAACAAGCACCTAGTATCCATGAAATACCTTTTTTGGCACCCACATTGAGATCTATTTATCCCATCCCAACATACTATAGAAGTTAAATTCATGATTATTGTTGAACTCAAGTGTGGTGGAGGGAGAATATGAGTTGTATTTTTCATTCCTAAAGAATATGATTGAGCTAAATTGAAAGTAATTCCATATTTATATCTAATTTGATGGAATAAATTTCATGATGTAAATATGGATGGGCGGACCAAATATTATTAAAAATATGGTTCAAGTTTTCTACAATATTTTAATATCAAAATATGCCTCTCTTTTCCTCAAAAATATGGTTCTTATGAGAAATATAGATCTGAATTGAAGGTAAACAAATAATAAAAATTAAGGAAAAGTGGGAATAAATTTATCATTGATGATGAATTTATATGTGTAAAATTACACAGTATAGTAATACATGTTTGGAGTGATTAATTTTTGAGCTTATTGTGGGGCACACCATACTTTAGATAAATTGTTTTTATGAATTTAGTTCACTTTAGAGCTTAAACCTACTCATTCTACCTTATATTTTTTATATTTAAAACCAACCAACCCTCAGCCTCAAAACAACCCATGTAAATTACCTCATGATTTTCACAATCTTGGCTCTTTTAAGTGGAGATACTAGGATAATATAAAGACTTTTGAGATCACACTTGTTCTTAATAATGAGAAACAATCCACACAAAAATCATTGAGTGAAGAGAGAAATATTTATCTGAGGAGGTTGGTACAATATGAACATGAGGATTAACATGAGATTGAATGTATTTTTATAATTTTTAGGGATTTATGGAATTTTTATCTATGTAGGAGGCATGATATTTACTTTGATATGATAATTGAGTTATATATTCATTTATTCTTTGGGATGTTTGTTTTGACCTTGGTATTAGATGATTGTCCAAGAGTGAAATGTTTAAGTGTGGGGGAATTTACATAGTAAATATTTTCAATTATTTTAATTTTAATTTAAATGTTTAAAATCCCACCAAATTATTATTTTAAGGGAAACTTTCACATTTTTTGGATTTAGAAGCATTTTGATCTTAATTACAAAAACAGATTAATTTGGGATTTTAACTGTTTTTACTTTCTTTTGTATTTAGGCCATAATATTTTATACAATGATTTAAATTGTGAAATTAATTCTTATGATTCCATAAATTTTGATCTTAATTTAATTCTTCCATAACCCAAGTTCAATCCATCATTTGAAGGCCAAAAAATATCTTACAATTCGGGCCTTAAAAAGTGTGCACAGATCTAGATACTTTTGAAGATGGGACCATATCTCATAAATGGAAAATCCAAATGAGCTTCAATTCGACATGGAGTTTTATAAGATATTAATGAATATTTTTTAAAATTTTGGAAATGCATTATTTATAATTTAGCTATAATTTTACACATATTATTACACGATTTTAGGCATAATTAAGCATCAAATTACAAGCCAAAGATCATAAAGTCTAGTGTCTATTGATGATTAGGTACATAAAACTAAAAACATGGAAATATAATAAAACATATTTATTTTAATCATCCATATAGATATCCTATCTTCCATTGAGCTACTATATATTCATAGGATATCTTGGGGAAAACATAATCAAAATGGACATGTTAAAAATCCTGGTAAGGGTATAAATATAAGAATATAGAAAAGCACATGGGTGAGAAGGTATAACATGATGACATAAAAAGGAATGGATCATGGATAAACATAAAGAATCATAAAATTTAGATTATGGGTAAATGTAATCATGGAATCATAGTAATGTGGAAACAACACACAACATAACATAATCATGAGTCAAGGCTAACTACCAAGACCATTGCATATGGTGGAAAATGTACCATAAAGGAATCAGGTTCACTCCATATCCCAACATGAAATATCATGAGACTACAAATTACCCAATGAATTGGAGAACTATCTAGTTGCACCTATCATAACATGTTAATGAATATGAATTCCAAAAAAAGAATCAAATATGTGGTATAAACATAAGGGTTACCCAGGAAAAGAATTGGGTATCATAAAAGTGTTCATAAAAGAATAGATTTAAATAATAAATGAAATTAATAGAGTAAAATAGGATTAGAAAATGATAAATTATTTTCAAATGATGTGAAAACATTTAAAAATAGTGTTTAGAAAACTTTAGAAATGAACCTCTTTAGTGTTGTTTAAAGGAAAACTTTAAAGAGTCTTTAAATCAAAAAAAGTCATAATTTTTTTTGTATAAAAATAGAAATTAACTGAGATTTTATTTCATGATAAGATGCGTTATTTTGAAAAAATAATTTTGTATTAAAAAATATTAAGTATGGTACTTGAAAATGAGTACGAATCTATGAATTTTTGTTCAATCAGGTTTGATTATCAGGAAGAAATGGGAAGGGAACCTTATAAAACATGTATTTCAACATAAAAGAAAGAAGAAAAGGAAGAACACTGTATTTTTAGAATATAAAAAAATAATTTAGGAGTATTAAATAAAAATAATTAAGAATTTCATTGGGAGAAAGAGAGAGAAAGCGTAACCTAAATGAAAAATGGAGGTTCAGATAGAATCCCCTACCTTATGTCTGAAAGTGTTCTGCACTTGATCTTAATATCATAGATAATCAAATTAAATCCATTAATTAATTTATTAATAAACTTTCATACATTTATTTAATTTAATATAATTTTATTAAGTTCATTTATGGCCTTTTTGATGAGTTATAAGATATACTTTCATTGTTTGAGAGTGTTCATTTCCTTGGTTTTCATGTTTGGTTCACTTGTATAAATGTATCAAATATCATGTAAAAGGGGAATAGATATCCAAAATTGAAGTTATATGTTATTGACTTACATATATAAGATTTAATGGTTATATAATTTATTTGGTTATTTGGGGTGAGTATGGATCATTAGATAAGATGTTAGTGATAATCATTTAGATTATTTGGGTGGTTTTTTATCATCACAAACTAGTTTTGATTCATTATTAATTATTGTGTATGAAAGTTTGTTTTAGAACATAAAAAGGAATATAAAAAACATTTTACAATATTTAGCAACAATTATAATGGTTTTATGTCCATACTTGAAGGTGGTAAAGTAAAATGAAAACTTGTCATCCTCAAAGGCGATAAATCAACACCTCACAGATGATATTTTTATTTTTAGAACAAAAGAAAGAGGAGAAGAGACTTGTCGGTGGATTTTACATTAACATAATAACATTCTAGTATATATTATATATCGTACTTATGATGAATTTTTGTACACATTAGGTCATTATAGTATAAGAAAAGAAAAGAAAGTGAAAGGAAAATAAAGAAAGTAAAAGAGGATTCCACCTCTTGAATTCTTATCCTTGAGAACCTCCTTAGGGAAATTGGTTTTGATATTTTGTTGAGAACATAGCCTCCTGAAAATGTTTAATATAATTGGGATTAGGATTGGTTAGAAATTATAAAACCTTCCAGTCTTAAGAGGTGTGAAGAGAATAGGTGGTATTTATTGTGGTGGATAGGGGTGTTTTTTTTATTTTATCCATTTGTTTATTATTTTGGATCAATATTATGAATAGTGTGGATTATTGTTAGTAAGTACAGAAACTAGTGTATATGAGTTCTAACCAAATATTCTTACATCATCCATACATCAACCATGACTCAATAATTCATGTATTTAGCTTATATCGTAAATTATCGTATTTCACTATTCACAAAATTCAACTATTTTAAAAAAATACCAAATAATAACCCTAAACATTTTTTTATTTGTAGAATTTAAAAATGAAATCCAGTTTATGAAAATAATTTTCCAAATATGATAAATTTAATTTTTAATTAAAATCACCATTTATTCAAAAAATACCAATTTTAAAATTATAACTGATTTTATAACACTTTGAAAAATTAATTAAGGTCTCATAAAATTATCTTATAATAATAATAAAAATAATAATTTATGAATCTATTTTATAGAAATAAATTTTCTTTTAAATCATTATATTAATTATAAATTTGTAAATCAACATTTATGTTTCACAAAAATACCAATACTTAACTTAACATTTTCAAAACATTTATTTACTTATACTATGATATAAATTTATCATATTTTCATTTATAAGATTCATAAATTTTAATTATACTTTCATAGGTGAAGTTATTATTTAATTGAACAGATTACTATTCCTAAGGGTCACATTACTTTTCCAAAGGTCAAGTTACTATTCCATTGGTAAAGGTTCCTTAATTTCAAAAAATACTTTTTTTGTACAAAAGGACCAAATAAAAAATATTACAAAATTAAGAATTTATATGAGTCTAAAAGATGAGATCATATTACAATCTTTATTATCAAAAAGGATAAGATCAAAGGGGAGGTCCTCGAGCCAGGTAATGTCTTGTTTTAAACCCTTGTTGTTGATTCCATCTACAACCATGTTTTCTTCATGATAAACATGTGTGATGATGTAATTGATATCGAGAAGCGAGAAGATGCAATTTATCCAACGGGTAGTAATCAGCCATGCAAGGTGAGGCTCACCACTCTAAATTGCTTGCACAATTGTGTTCAAGTCACTTTCTATCCAAAGGTTGTTCCAACCAAATATATTAGAAAAATCAATGGCATGAATCAAAATCATCATTTTGGCCTCTAAAAAGAGGTAAAGATACAGTTACCAAGAAAGAATCCAAGAATCTTTCCAATATAATTCCTAAAGATAGAACCATAACCCGCAGGTCCCAGATTTCCTTTGGAGGCACCATCCACATTTACTTTAATCCATCTAGGTAAAGGAGTTCACCAAAATACTTCTATTATGCGATGAGGCTGAGAGAAATTTCCATCAATCCGTAGACATCACAGGATTCCAAATTCATGAATAGTGTTGTTGTAGTGTCCTTTTTGAAGCGAAGAGGCTTCACATATGGCAATAAAGATCTGTATCTAACCTGAATTTTGATTAAATGAGTAATTTTTATGAATAAAATAATTTCTATCATATTGGATCATATGATGAAGCTCAGTGGCAACAACAAGGAAAAGATTCTTAATTTGTTGCGATCTCTCTATTTCTGCACATCTCTTTTGTTGAGATTTGAGGGAGTCAAGTACCAACCATGTACAATTAAAAATGTCAAAAATATAGTTCCAAAGAGCAAAATCAGTGGCACAAAAAAGAAAAATATGTTTAGCATCTTCTTTTTGTTGGTTTTAGAATCTTCATTTTGAACAGAGTCGAATTGCAAACAACTGAAGGCATATATCTGTGGGGACTCTATTGTGAGAAAGAATCCAATTAAGATAGAATCTTGATGGCTTAATCTAGGGTTTATTAAATTGTTTTATCCAAGAAAAGTCATTTTCAGAATTACAAAAATGGTTAGTAGAAAATTTATTTGAATTAATCATACCATTGTGAGAAGGCTCCCAAATTAAAAAATCATCATTGTTTGAGAAAGGGTAGTTGTCAATGGCATGAAAAATGGATTTAGGGAGATGATCATGTTGAGAGTTAAGCATATTTTTGATTTAAAGGTTGGTATTCTCAAGGGTTTGATCAGGATAGGTCATATAAATTAAGGGTGTGACAGTCCAGTTATCTAGCCAGAAATTCAAGGAGGATATTCTGGAAACCATCCAACTATAATTGCTTATAATATTAGAAAAAGATTGTTTAATGTATGTCTAGATGGAGGAGTTAGTGAAATTCATGTTTCTAGCCTTAAGTTTATCAAGAGATATTTTTTTGAGAAAATCAATTGAATCATATTTGTTATAAAAAAGATTCCAAGTAAGCTTGGCTTGTACGGACTCATTAAAGTATTTATGTTTTTTTATTCTGATACCAAATTTTTCTATATGCTTGAAAAAAGTCGACCAGTAGATAATAACTAGATTTCTTCATATAGTGCTACCAGTCCATGTAATTTTTTTTATTGAGATGTTCATCTATTTTAGAAGACCAACTGGCCATTTATAGATCATCATGGAGTGAACCATCTTGGAAACAATAGTATATTTAACCAGGGAAATACTTCCTACCATGGTGAGAGATTTTCCTTTCCAAGAAGATATATGATTAAGCACTTAGTCAAAAATGGTAGAAAATTAGTAGGCTTTTGGTATTCCCCAAAATATGGGAACCCCAAGATAAGTAAAAGGAAAATACCCCTCTTTCAGACCTAAATCATTGATAATGTTACATTTCCTATTAGACAGAATGTTTTTCATAAAGAAAAAACAATATTTTTCCAACTAATGGCCAAACTAGAAACTTATTCATATTGAGAGAGAGAATATTTGGGGTTTTTATTGTTTCTTTTATCACCTTGTAAGAAAAGGATGATTTCATAATCATATAAAAAGTGGGTGGTAGCATTTACATTCCTAGAAACATGAATGGTCTTGAGATTATTCTAATCCATAATACGGGTGATCAGGTGACTAAGACAGTCTTCCAAAATCGAGAAGAGAATGGAAGAGAGGGGTTCACCTTACCTTAATACTTTGGTATATTTGAAGTATCCCTTAGGAGACCCATTAACCAAAATGGAAATAGAGTCCGAATTGGACAAGGTTCTTGAAGGACCCCGGGACACCCTGAGAGGGGAGGGGTGAATCAGGGTGACCACTTTTTCTTTTAATGTGATGGATCTTGTTCCCACGTTGGTAGGAACTTGTTGAACCTGTATGAAGATTATGATCAGAAAGAAAACATTCACAAGCACAGAGAAGACAAAACCATTTTTACTTGGTTCACCACTAAGGGCTACGTCCAAGGAGCATATGCCGACAGGTTGTCGGTCGTACCAAAATCCACTATGCTTCACTAGCTGTAGATTACAAAAATTCGGGTACAGTCGCTCTGTCCCAGGCTCACTGCCTTTACAAAGATTCAGGGATAGCTCACTACTTCCCTCGGGTCACTCCCGTTGACTCCCCCTGGCTCACTTCCATTGGTGAAGTCCCACTCAGTTTATAGAAGTGAGGGTCTCTTCTTCATTTGCATAAGAGTGCATCCTTTGTTGTATGTAGATGCTCTATTGAAGTCCGATTCTCACCAGAAGAAGAATATCACTTTTCCTCGAATGTACCGAGTAGTCTCTCGGCTTTCGTGCAGCTCCAAACACGCCGGTGGGCTTCAGCAAAACCAGGCGCGCTTCTCCAAGACAGTCGCGCAAGTCTCCCTACGGCGCGCAAGTCCAAACTGGCGCGCAAGTGTCATCAACACACATGCGCGACTCTTCCTTCCCCAACTACAAACTTGCGCGGTCCACTTCCTTTCTCTTCCAAACCACCTTGGGCGGACAGCCAAAAACTGGCGCGCAAGCTCTACTTGCGCGACAAAACAACCACCTGCGCGACTCAACCACCTGCGCGACGAGAGCTCGAACAATCTCTTGGCCTTGAACTTCGTCCCAAATGAGGAGGGGTGGTCCAGTATTTATAGGCAAACTGGACCCCCTGCGCGGCGGCGCGCAAGTCCCTCGACGGCGCGCAAGTCTTGTCTTCAATAAACTCTGTCGCGCAACTCACTTGTGCGACCCAACCAACACTTGCGCGAACTTCTTTCCTTAGCCAAATTTTGATGTTCTGATCCTCAAAAACATATGGCGCGCATGTCTTTTATCCTCCAAGAGCACGGCGCGCAAGTACCTTTGCCAAAAACACTTTACTTTATTGGCCGATTTTTAGGCCCAAAAATTTGGCAAACACTAGGAAACAGCGCCACCTTCACTACTGTTTTCTGCTTGAACGGTATGATCGCTTTGTTGGTACACACCCTGAACTTCCACTGAGGATTGACAACAAACACAAACCATACACCAAATCATGCTTTGAAGAACCTGGTTCCAACAGTTCTGATTATAGTGATGAATGAATCACTAAAACCAAAACCTTCAAGAACTTTGAAAATGAAGCTCCAATCCATGGTATCAAATGCTTTTTTGATTTCAAGTTTAATAGAAATATTACTTCCTCTATTGGATTTGTCCAAGGTATTAACAAATTTAGAGGTAATACAAATGCATTCTTGAATGGATCTACTTTTAATAAACCCAAATTGGTTCCAAGAGACAATTTTGTCTACAATGGTTGTACGTCTATTAGAAATTATTTTTGAGATGATTTTGTAGAGAGTGTAAATGTGAGCAATGGGTCTAAATAAATTAATTTCAGAGGCATTTTCCACTTTAGGAATCAAGGAAGGAAATTGGTAATTAAGAGCATGGGGTAGGATACCATTTTAAAAGAAAGATCTAACAAGATTGCAAACAAAATAATAGATTACATCCCAATAGTGTTGAAATAAACCATTTTTTAAACCATCAAGACCTGGAGCACTATATGGATTCAAACTAAAAACAATTTCTTTAATTTCAGGATCAAGAGGGGTTTTTAGAAGAGATGTGTTATCCTTGTCATGGAAACCCCTCAGAATGACCTCAGGTAGGAGGTCTTTATTGATTTTAGTAACATTAAATATAGATTCAAAATAAGAAACAATATGATTAAAAATGTTATGTTCATTGTATAAAAGATTGTCTTAATCATTTAAAATAGAAATTGGTCTCCAAACCTTTCTGACTCTTTGAAGGGAGTTTTAGAATTTAGTGTTTCTTTCACCATGTGCTAACCATTTGGTTGAAAATGCTTGTTTTCTCATGTTTTATGTAAAAGTAAGAAAAGATTTTAGTTTCACCATGAGGTCAATTTCCTGAGTTGATTCATTGTTGAAGTCAGAACTAATGTTTTTGTGTTAGAGTTTATTGAACTCATCCTCAAAGAGAAGGATTTCATTGTTAATTTCTTTGGATTTAGATTTGCACCATATTTTTAGAGTTTGTTTGAGGTATTTTAGTTTGATTGTACACACAAAGGCATCATTGGTGTGAGACAGAGAAGACCAGAATGTTTTATGATAGAAGTGCAGTCAGCATTAGAAAACCAAGCCTTATTAAATTTAAAAGGAATCGAGGGTTTATGTCCTTTATGTATCCATTAACCAAAATGGAGTGGTGATCAGAGTTTAACTTGTGAAGAGTGGTTCAAGAGATGGTGTACCATTTTTAAAAGGCATGAACATTCGTGAAGGCTCTATCCAACCTAGACGCAACCACCTTATTGTAATGTCTTCTATACCAAGAACATTTTTCACCAGTGAGATTAATTTCAAACTGATTATTTCCTTCAATAGATTTTTTAAAATCCCTCATGGAAATTATAGATTAAGATGGACCAATTTTTTCACTTGAATTAATGATGGAATTATAGTCTCCAATAACAAACCAAGGATATTTAATATTAATACCAAGATATGAGAGGTCATTCTAGAGATACTTTCTTTCTTGGTATCTATTCATTGCATAAACAAAAGAACAAAATACAATAATTCCATCACGAGTAAAATCACAAGTAATGACTTGATCAGAGACATTGAACATGTTAATATTATGTAGAGAAAAGTGAGAAGAAACCCAAAGAGATTAAACATTTTAGGAATTTTTTATTACACCCAAAAAAGAATAACTACATTGGAACATGTGAGAGGACTTAGAGGAAAAATTAATTTTTGGCTCCGCAATAGAAAACATCAAGGGACTATGACTGTTAACAATTATTTTTAATACAGTATACATGTCAGAGTTGGAAATACCCTGATAGTTCTAATAATAAATCTTTATTTGAACCTATATTTGGTTTTATAACTCCCCTTTTTTGTTTCCCGAGTTCTTGTTCCTAGAATACCTTCTAACTTTTTGTGCTTTGTTAGGTTTATTCTTCTACTTCTGCTAATTTTTAACTATGAAAAGAGGGCTAATTGTCTCAGTTTCCTTGGAATTATCCTTGATAGGATCATGAAAAGAGGTATTAAGGTTTTCTTATATATACATTTTTTTATTAACCAAATGAGTAATATTATCACTACTATTATAACTATCAACTGAATGAGTAATAGGGTTACCTGGATCATTTGTGGATGTCATGTCCTACTGCAGGTTAAACAGTTTTGTAGGGAACTCCTACTTATGAGATAGAGTGATAGAAGTCGAGGGTGTGTGTTCACCCACATTGTTATCAGTAATAATCACAATGTTATCAACCATATAAGCTGGAGTTGTTTTGATTGTAATGCGCGATTCCTGCTTAGAAGAAGAACGTGTGTCCTTCATACCCGGTTTAAATTTATGCATAGTTGGGTTTCCTATTAATGGATAGTAGCTAGAATAGATGCTAGAGAGTCCACTATAGGTATTTTTTTGAAGTTTATAGTGTTGCAGTGTTTTAGGTTATAATCATTACATTTAAAATGGGAAGAATTAGTTACCTAACCAGGGATTCTATGTTGTGTGCCATCCTTTTGTAGTGGATTTCCTACACTAGCTGAGGCCCCAATAGGTTGCCTAGATTCATTGGTAGATTCCCTACCTTCAGAGATAAAGGTAAGTGTATCCATATGAGAATCTAAGTCAAATTTACCAACTCTAGAAGGGTGAGGGAAAGCAGTACATGTGGAGTGTTTTGAAGTCAGGTAGTTTCCATTTTCCAAAAATCCATTTTCTTATTGGTTTAGAATAGTATCCATTACAAGGAACTCTAATTCATCAAGGAGGTCCTTCATTTCCTCCTCCTCTACAAGAGAATCCAAGGGTGTATTCATTTTATTCTTTAAATTCATAGACTTATTCACTTTATTTACCCATATTTCATTATTTTTCTTAGAAGTTTCTGGGAAATCTGTGATGGGCACCTTACATTTTTTTAACATTTCACTTCTTTCCATTCAGTTTCTAATGGTTGAACCACTTCCTATTTCCTAATTACCCTATAATTTTCTATAATGTGTCCAATGATTTTTCATACCTCAAAAAATGGTGGTTTACTTTCATACTCTAACCTAATATTATATTTTCACTCTTTGGAATTGAATTTTATTGTATAATAAAGTTTTGAACCTAGATTTATTTCCACCATGACTCTCATAATGAGGCCCAATTCAGCAATTAAAGTCCTTTGATCAATTTTAAGAGGGAATCCAATGTAGAATACTATGTCATTAAATATTTTAGGATGCAAAAAATACCAATTAATCCCCTAAAATATAAACCATACTTGAGCCATTGTGTTCCTATGTGTATAGGGGTTAAAATCATGGTCCCAATCAGAGACCCTAAGTAAACCAGGTTTGAGTTGGATATTACCAATGTTCCATACCCAATCAAGTTCATTTTGTGAGTTAAATGGAATATTGAAGAAACGTCTACCTATAGGTACCAGTTTCTATTCCTCAATACCTCAGTAGTGTGAAATTCTATGTTTTAAGTCTATTAAGGACAAGGGGTGATAACCTTTCGTATAAGATATGTGGCCCATGATAGAGAATTTGAATAGAAATGATTGTTGTTGTAGTGAATCTAGATCTACTTCAACCAAGAATCCACCATATTCCAGCTTCTTGAAGAGAGGAGGGTTCATTATTTCATGATCTTGGCTCAGATTTGTACCTTTAAGCATGTCCAAGAAGGAGACACCCTTAGATCTACCCATGAGATTGGAAGCTCCATTGGGTGTTATTACTTCTCTCTTCTCAGCATCGGAACCTCGCACCTCCTACTCTGATTCCCGAAATGGTAGGAATCTAATCTCTCAGGAAGAATAAATTTATCCATGCGAGAAGGAAATCAAAGATTTAGAGGTGAAAAACCCTAGTAGCTTCGCAGGTTTTGATAGAGAAAGTGTACCATCTCTATACCATCTTTTTTTCTTCTACAAATACTTATTATTTCATTCATTATTCATTTATAAATATTATATCATCTTCTTTAAGTGGTTTTATGTGATTTATACTATATGAAATAATTATAAGAATGAAAAATTCGTTGATAGAATTTCAGGTCGTTACATTATTTTACCTCTTTCAAGGATATAAATTCACAAGAAATTAGATTTGTGGAATATAAAGTGTATGCATGTCTAGATTAATTTTCTAGAATAAATTAGATATATATCTCTCTCAACTTAGGGAAAATAAATCCAAAATTTCATGGGTTGATAAATGATACATAGTGTAAAAACATTCAAGAAGTACACTTCTCTCAATTCTATCATTAAATATGTCTTCTAAACGTAAACTTAGAGAGGAAAATTCTATATTTTAAAATTTCACCCATTTTTCCTCTAAAAATGTATCTCATCTCCTTTTAAAAGGGTTGGAAACAGTAGTTGGAAAATTTTTAGTAGATTTGTTGGGATTTATTTTTCCTTAATAGTATTATGAATTTTTAATAAATATTATTCCTTTTCTTCCTCTCATTCTCATATTTTTATCTTTTGTGTTTCTATCTCATTCTCTTCTCACTGTGCACTCTTATAACCATGATCATGAGTAACTAACCTTACGAAGTTACTCGGGGAGAAATATAGAGTTGAAACCAAGTTTTTGAGTTATAATTCTTTATGTTTCTTATTTTCTTAGAGCTATACTGATGGGGATCTTAGTGGGGAAAATGAATTTGTGTATCCACTTGCCACCTGAGGCTTAGCTTTATCTTCGGTAATATTCTCCCTCGATTTAAGAGGTGGAAGTGTGGTATCTTAGTTATTGTTGAGTGTAACATATATTCAGAAAATGGGTATAAGATGATGTTAAAAAATATTATGGAGAATGTTCTTTAGGTATATTTTAAACTAATAATGAGATGATGAAGGTTCACTCTAGGTGTTCTCTTGGGAGGATCTCCTTTCCGTCTAACATTAATAATTCTATCTACATTCTGCATTACATGTTTACTTTTATTTATATTTAATTGATTTAGTTTTTATTCCCAAATTTTAAACTCTTAAAATTATATTATTTAGTTCTATATCAGTTTGAATTTTAATAGTGATAATATAAATTTGGTGTTGTCTGAGATGCCTCCTCAAGACTGGCCCTGAGTGTGCACTATATTGCATGCTTAGGTTAATAACCTATTGAATGAGGATCCAAAAAAATTCAAAAAACATAATTAGATGTGAGATTAAACATTTATGAATACTATCACTCTCTCATGGATTCCATAGAATACATATTAATTTTAATGATAATAATAACCCAACTGGCCCAAATTCATACCTGTTGTATCGCCATATAGATCCATTTTGGGAATATTATTTTATATCCTCATTAGAATTCCATTAACAAGATGGTAAAAAGTAGCTTTTTGAGTATATAATGGTAAATTTTTTCAATTGATTTATTTTTATCTAATTTTTAAAATATTATATATTTAAATGTCTAATATTTAATTTCTTCAATTACATATTACATTCAATTTTGATAAAATAAAAGAAATTAAGAAATGATTTCTATCTTTAGTGACGGTTTGATGGAGATATTTTAAAACATAATTGATAAAAAATTATATTTTTGGAATGTTAAAAAATGAAAACCCATGCCTCACGTATGAGTTTTGCGATAAAGATACATGGAAGAAAATTTTCACCAGCCGTCATGATGAAGCATTTATGGTATAATAGTTATTTTATATTGGAAAATTTCCTATATATTACCCGATTATTTATTATTTTATTAAAATATATAGTACTCTGAGAGATATCATTTATAGATCCAGTTGTAGAATGTATACCCTCATACTTTTTCACTTGGAGGGTATCATTTATTAGAGGAGAAAATTATTGTAGAAAAGTTTGATGCATTAAGTGATCAATATTGTAGTGGTTTATAAGAGGTCTAGTTTGGTCATCCATATCCCCTCATTCACAATGAAAAATGGAAAAGAGTGAGAAGGAAAAAAATTAAAATGATCTTAGAGAGCAATCTAAGGAAGTAGCTGACCGAATTGTAAGAAATTAATTTTTATTTTACATGAATGTTTATATTTTTTAAATTAATAACACTAATATAAAATTTTAATTTATTATTTTAAGATAAACTTTAGGAGTAAGAGACATAGGGGACCTCTATCCTTGAGGGTATAATGGACATCCTAGCTACTGTTTTAGAAAATCCAGAACACCCTGGTCATGTAAGAGGATATGAGGTAGGTATTAGTATTAGAAAATATTTTGGTCATCAAAGTAAGAAATCAAGAGACCCAGAAATAGATTCCTTCAAATAAGAGTTCAAAGACCAAAAATATTCAAAATAAATTCAATTAGCTATGCAGACTATGTATGAACAATTGATGAGATAATCACAGCCTACATAACTTTTGCAACTTGAATAGACTTTATACATCATGAAACCTTCCTAACCTTTGCAGCCTACCCAACCAGCCCTGCCTGACCATCCTTCATACTCAGATCCTTTACCTTCTCCTTTGAACATGACCTTATACTGTAGGTTATATGCTAGAGAACCCAAGTATGTATTATTGCATAAAAAGTCATATATATTTTTGGGGATTTTTTACATCACCATCCTATAAAATTGGTTCAAATAATAATATCAACACATGATATTATTGATCAAACTAGTCTATTGCCATTACCTACCAAGGAGGTTACCAAAATTGGAGATTATATGAGTCATTTTTTACTTTGGCTGGTTATCCTTCTTCATTATCTGAACAACAAGGTATTAGTTGATTTTTAAATATTATTTATATCTTATTGAAATTAATTATATATTTTTATGACATTTAATTTATATAAGATCATATATAATAAAAATAATTAGTATAAAAGAAACCAAAGGTTTAGAAACAAAAACTTCAGATATTTCTGATATTTATGATGGACTAAAAAGATAATCCCAGGTTTCTTCATCCTTGGATAATATTTATGAGTTTAGGATAACATTTGATATATGTGAAAGATATTATCCACTGAAAATATTCAAAAAAGATATCATAGAGCTAGTTATTTTTTATGAGCTCTGTGTACCTGTGTTGTCGTTGTTTTCCATGTAAGTAAATTTATGTTTCTGTTTTTGTTTTTGTTTCTTTAAATAAAGATTATTTCAAGTTACTTACTATATTACTTATTTCATTAGGTATCTATTCACACTACTTATTCAAAATTATACCACTAGTTTTTATAGTCTAATATATCCATAACACATTTCAATGTATGTACAATATGTGAATACTTCTATTAGAGCTACATATATATGTGTGAGATATTATAAAATAGAGAGATTTGGTGTCAATTTTTTCCATTCTTGAAGGGTAAGTAAACTAAGATAATTATAATATTAATTATAATGTAAATAATTGTGAAATATTTATATTGTATAGATAATTGGATGTTAGGTGTGTTCTGCCCAAGCGAATGCACGTTATATGGGTTTTTCTCTTCATTAGGTGGTGTTGGTAAAAAATTTAGCAACTTGTTAGAAAAGTAAATTTTATTATTTTTTATAAGTTCTTTATTCTTAATTATTATTATTTATAAATATCTTGTTGGTTTATATATAATAAATTATAGGTCATGGATAATTTTTATCAAATATTTCTTTTTGATAAAGTATCCAAATAAAATCCAATATGTGGAAGTAATGGTAAATATATTTTATATTAGATAATATTTGGTTTTCATTATATATATATATTGGTTTTTATATTCAAGTTAATATTTTATAATTGTAGTTTCATAATAAAAAAGGAAGGTTGGAATGTGGTTATTATGTTTAAACATTAACGTATGAGGTAATCAAAATTGGGTCAATGAATGAATTTCATAAGGTTAGTTATATCAATTATTTTATGTTTTATATCAAAATATTCCATTTTTTAATCTTATAACATTCATTTTTATTATAGATTCTCAATGATGTCGAGTCATATATAGATTAAGGACTTACCCATGTCCACATATTATTTAAGTATGATTTTTTTAAAATTATAAGGTATATCTCTTTTAATTAATGTTAAAAAATAGTAAATAGAAAATTGTTTTTTTTTCTTAAAGTTTGTATTTTCTTTTTATTTTTACAATTTTCTTACTTAAAAACTACTTATTGTTTTTCTATAGTTTAAAATTTATCATATTATTTTTTGTTCTATAGTTTTCCAATTTTTACATCCCTTGAAACATGAACCTTTAAAATTTTATTAGTGTTAATAATTTTGAGTAATTTGATAAAAATATTATGGTTGATATCATTTTTGACTCTTTATGTTTACACAGATTCTTCTAATTAAATTATAGGAGGACGCTTTCTTTTAACCTTTTTTTATGATAAAATCATTTATATTTCTTAAATATGATTTTTATATTGTTTCAGTAGAGTTTTGAACATTATATCCTTATAAATTATATTTATGATGCATCTTTTGATTGATTTCACTATTGCGATTTTGGGGGCTATAGATTGTTTTAATATGAAATCTATGAGTTATGGTTTCTAGATATTTCATTTTTATTAC
Organism: Viscum album; assembly: GCA_963277665.1. Classification (NCBI taxonomy): domain Eukaryota; kingdom Viridiplantae; phylum Streptophyta; class Magnoliopsida; order Santalales; family Viscaceae; genus Viscum; species Viscum album. The sequence continues at coordinate 532,561,318 of OY728155.1, forward strand.
ATAACTGAAGGGAAAGAAGATATGGAAATGGTAAGTTTACACATGGAAATCCATAGAATTTAGTTACTCAGACATCAATCAAGGAATATCTTGATATATTCTGGTAGGAGTCATGAATTTTCAAACCAAACATTCAATATTTAGTTTGGATTCATTTTTTTCTGGTTTATTTTATTTATCAATCTGTATTTTGGATTCATTTGTTTACTATTCATTTTATATATTTTATTAAGGTCCTAATGGTATATGGTACATTGGATTTGGTGGCATGAAGCATATCAAAGCCTCATCTTGAAGTTTCATATAATTACATTTCTGTATTATTTCCATTAATACTATTTATGAATAGATTCCTGATTCTCTGAAAGTTTAGATACTTGATACAATTAAGTAGTTTTTCATATGGAATGATATTAAAACATGAGCTAAATAAAATTAAGTGTTATGTCCTCTAATTTAGAGTTGAGATAAATGTAGGTTTTTGAACTAGGAAATATTGGAGGTGTTGAATTTCTTTTTCCCCTTATGTATAAATACTGAATTGGTTTTTAATCTAGATCGGAATGGAAGTAAGTTATTCCACCATTTCTTTAGTTTTAATTGATCACATTCGTAGACCATCATCATCCATTGACTCTTATATACTAATCATATTTCCTATGGACATCTCAAATCATCGTCAACTTTCTATCCTCATTATAAATTGAATAAAAATATAAAGTTACACACTTCTTATTTATGTTTTGTAATCTTTTCTCTATTTGGGAAATATTTCTCATCTTGGGACATGGATGAAATATAACAATATATTCCTTCACATGGGTCTAACATGTAATTTTTTGTAATTTTTTTTATATTAATTCTAGCTTCATGAAATTCATCTATACGTATATTTTTTAGCATAAACATAAATTATGTCTAGGGATTTCAAGAAATTGAGGTGGAGTTATACTCTTACTATAATGGTTAACTGGATTGAAATAAAGTATTATCTTGACATGTGTTGTCAAGAATTTATAAATTTTTATTTAATCAATTTTATATTTTTTTTTTAATTTCTTATACACTTAAAGTCTACCTATTTGATTAAATATTCTTTCATTTGTTCCTTATAGTGCTTCTTGGTGGAATGAGTTTTCATTTTTTCAGCCTATGTAATATTCTCCCCTTTTCAGTTGTGAAATGGTGTATGGTTTCATAGATGATTATAAAATGTTTCTAATATTTAACATTATAAATTTCATATAACAATATATTTATTTAAGAGAATATTCACAAATCAAACTTGGTGAAATCTAGAACAAGAATAACAAAATGCTTCTTCACAACCATGTTATCTACATTCCAAGGTTATACGAATTATCATCATTATCTAACATGAAAAAATATGATAAAAATAATTTTTTCCAAAATAAATCATGGTATAAACATCTATGTTTTTAATATTTTAAGAAATGTATTCAAGTTTATGAAATAATTCCAAGCATGCCTTAGATAGGCCATTTTCTTGAAAAGTGAATTTTCTAATTAGACAAAATCCAATCATTCTTTGTTTTATTTTAGTGATTAATATACCATTGACAATTTAGATAAAATTTTAATCAAAATATAATTTTATAGCTTTTTTGATACTTTTTTATCATAACTTAATTAATACTTTCTTCCCTTAAATATAGATATTATTCTCTATTTTCAAAAATATTGTGTTATTTTGTTTACATATCATATGGTGGTAGTTTTATTTTTTTGTTTTGTTTGGTTGAAATTGTTCTAAATAATTATATGAATACTTGATGAATATATAGGAAGATACATCATTAAAATTTGAAAATGATAGAATTTTCCTCATTAGATGTTTCAAACAATACAATAAATGTAAGAGGAATAATATTTTTTTAACATATTAAATTTTTTATTCAATCAATGTTTCAATTTGTTACATTCCAACATAATATATTTACATTTTAGGTACATATTGGCTAAAACATAGTTTACTAGATATATAAAACTATATTTTAAAACCGTCGATTAATAATTTTGAAAGTAAAGTTTAATTTTTTCTTTTATTTGGGTAAAAAACCAGCATGAATGTCCCAGGAATATCCTGAAAAATATTTAGTACCCCTATCTTATTTATTGTAAAGTTGTATCAACCTAATGATCTCTAAGGAATTCTTCAAGGACAGTCATGTATGATTAAATTATAAATTATCAGGTATGTGCCTTTTTATTATAATATAAAAATTATTATTTAGATAATATTTTATTTTATTTATGTTGTTAAATTATGTTTTCTTTTATAGGTTTTTTTTCTGTTGTATGTGTTATTTATATTCTACATATTCTATTACATTTTAGGTTTTCATTTAATTATGAGGCATGTAATTTAATTTATATTAATTTTTTTTCAAAATTTTCATGTGTATTTTTCAATAAATCGACATGAAATCAAAATTATTGGACTTTCGATGTCGGGTTTTACTAAAAACTAATGTTTAAAGTCTTAAGTGATTCTTTCCAGGTGGACTTTCAATGTCGGTTTTTACAAAAAAAATTGACATTGAAAGTGAATTTAAAAATCAGTTTTTTTAAATATAGACATTGAAATCATTAACCAAAATTTTCCTTGTTAAAAATAATATGACATTAAACATCAACATTACCAAAAAAATGACATTGAAATTTCCATGTGATATTTTCCATGTTGGTTTTATAGTAAAAATGATGTGGAAATATGTTTTCAAAACCCCATAAATTCATGTTATAAACCACTCAAATTAACTTTTAGTTAATTTTTATACATCATTTTTATTAAAACTAATGTCGATACAATTATTTATAACACCGCTTGTATAAATATTGGTTAGAAACTAACATTAAAGAGTAAAAAAATGGTGTGTAAATATATTTTTTCACTATTGTAAATGCCCGTTAATGCCTTTTTGATGGAAATTATTATTTGTACCTCTTTTATACTTTCCATTGGAATTATTTAAACAGCATGACTTATTAATAATTGTGAAAATATTATCACACCTTGTTTTATTTACAATTAATCATATTTAGTTTAATTGATATGGATTGCTTATGGAAGGCTTGGTGGGATCTTACTGGGTGAGTGTTTATCACACCTTAATTATGCCTTTGGCCATTTTTATACTTACTTTATCTAGTATAGGATATGGTAAAGTACCTATTGATTCAACAAATGTTCTCGATAGAAGTACCTTGAGAGTTGGTGGTGATAAGAGGAGTATGTGATCCACTTGTTATAAGGACATTTTATGATAATGTCATCTTTGGTTTTTTTTATGGTTTCATGATTGTTTTGTGGTACATTAATTTGGAAGATTGTATTTTTATACTAACTATATCTATAGTCTTATCCACAACATTTTTTGGTTGTTCTTGGGTTAAAATCATCCACTCCTGATCCCTTTTAATGCACAGGAACTTGTTGCCAAACCGTGGGGAATATGAATGCCCTTCATGCCATGTCAAAGTCAATTTGTATTCTAGTTTAGTGGGTTATCCATGTTGTTTTTTGGTAGATCCTCCAAGAATAACATCTTATAATACTATAGAGGAAACTACGGAGCAATCCCTATAGACAAATCCTTCAGTTGACTCAATGTTTGTGGAAACTCTAGTCTTAATGAACCAATCCATAGGCCAAATATCTAGTGTTGAACAAGAAAAAAGTGTGGAAAGTGATTCAAAATTCACTAAGATATATCTACTGATATTTTATGGTGACAAGGGACCCTAGGAATTAGAAGAACAGATCTATAGGATTGAGAGTATGTTCTGTTTCTTGAAAACTTTGGAATTCTCCAAAGTCAGTCTTTCCACTTAAATGATTTAAGGTCCATGAAGTAAGTGGTGAAATCTATTGCGCAATCCATGTTTTATGAATATCTCAAATGGAATAATTTCTAAAAATACTTCAAAAAAAATTCTATCTTGATACACTAAGAGTGGAGGAGGCTCAAGAGTTCATTACTTTGGTTGAGGGAGATCATTCTATCATAGAGCATGCTACATGGTTTTCCAAGTTGGTGAACACATCTATAGTTCTTGATCATAATGACTATATTAAGGACTAGATGTTTGAGATGGGTTTGAGGAATAATATCTAGTCCATGATGATTCTTATGTGCATATCCGCATTTTTAGAGGTTATAAACAAGGAAGCTATATATAGGTAGATATATCAAGGAAGAAAATACTCTTCAAATTATTAGTGATAGCAGAAGGTATCCAAGGTTTGTTTTCAGGCTAGAAATAGAAGCGGGGTAACCAAAATAGAGGTATTGGTAGGAGAATGAAAAAAAATCCGTTCAAATTCCAGCAATCTATAATCATTGTTTGATAAATGGGCACCTCAAAACTTATTTTAAGGTATCACCCAAGGTGTGTCACACATGTGGATAATCTGGTCATATTCATTATTTATGTGAGAGAGAATCCTCTAACAGTGGAGCTAGATCCTCCTTCAGCAAGGGTTATTAGTTTATACATGATACAAAAAGGGTTGGGATATCAACCACATTCCAAGTGTCATTATCATGTTTCAAAGATAGGGTAAGTTGAGTTCGGAAGATTGTATGTAGCAGAGAGTGCACCAGAGTAGTTATGGGTAGGAATAGTTACCATGAGAGGTACAATTTTTATTTCATCTTTTATGTTTATGGATTTTTTTGATATTGATGCAACTCATTCCTTTATCTCATCCAATATTATTTATTTTTTTGGTTTGTTCTTGGAGCTCATTTCTTTCATAATGACTCATTCCACTCCTTTGGGAAAGAAGTTAGAGTAGAGTTTCAGATATCCTAAATGATAGGTAATGATTTATAGTCATGAACCCATATGGGGTTTCATAGTTCTTGATATTTACATTTTTGACCTCATCATTAGCATGGATTGGATTATTATCTATAAATCATAGATAGATTGTTATCATCATTAGGGATAATTTGTTTCTTCTGATGGATCTAGTATTATCTTTTTGGGTGAGTGGGATCCCAGAATTGTGAGAGAAGGTCTTGTTTCCTCTAGTTCTTAGATGATCTCATACCAGTTATCAAAGATATTTATTAATTTTGATCCACCCCTTAGTGTCCCACTTCTATTAGTGGTGAGTGAGTATCATAATGTTTTTTCAGATGATTTCATTAGGTTTCCACATCAGATGGAAGTTTAGTTTTTCTTTAGACATTACTCTAGGGATGAGGCACATTTTTTTACCATCATAGCAAATGAAACCCACTGAATTAAAATAATTAATGGATTAACTTTAGGATCATGAGGCTAATGGATTTATTTATCCTAACATTTCACCTCAGGCATCATCAGTGCTCTTTGAAAAGGAGGAAAAGAGTCTCTAACTTTGTCTACATTATTAAAAACTTAACCAGGTGACGGTTAAGAACAAATATCCCTTTCCTTGGATTGATGAACTTTTTTACTAGCTAAAGAGAACCTAGTGGTATTTGAAAATTGATCTGAGATCAAGGTGCCATCAGTTGAGGGTCTGAGAAATATATATTCCTAAGAAGAAATTCAAAAGTAGGTATGGTCATTATGAGTATTGTTTCATGCTATTTGGACTTAATAATTCTCATTTAGTGTATATGTCTTTAATTAATAGAATATTTCATCAATTCATAAACTCTTTCATGGTCGTTTTTGTGGAGTATAACCTTGTTTATTTCAAATCAGATTAGGATCATGTTGAACAATCGAATATCATCCTTAGAATATTAAAGGAGGACCATATATATGGGAATCTATCCAAATGATAGTTATTTATGAAAGAGGTGAAATATTTGGGCTATGTGATTTCTGATAAAGGTTTCTTAGTGTATCCAAAGAATATTTTAGCCAAGATTCCGTGGGAGGGGCTAAAAATGTTTTTGAGATATGAAGTTTCTTGGGATTGGATAATTACTACATGCGCTTTTTTCATGACTTCTCCAAGATTTCATAACTCATGAGAGAGTAAACCTATATTGGTGTGAAGTTTATTTGGATCAATAAATGTGAGATATCTTTTGAGGAGTTTAGAGTGATATTGACTTCAGCTCCAGTCTTGGTCCTTCCTGATATGGTTTTGGGATACAATGTGTATTGTGATGCTTTAGGTATGGGTTTGGGTTGTGTTCTGATGTAGGGGAGGCATGTGGTAGCTTATAGATCTCATCAATTAAACCCTCATGAGAAGAATTACCCCATTCATGATCTTGAGTTAGCGGCAGTGATGCATTCTCTTAAGACATGGAACCACTATCTCTTCCAGGATTAGTTTATAGTGTATTCATACCGTAAGAGTTTGAAGTATATCATTACTCAGTGGAATATGAAATTAAGACAAATATATTGTGTGGAGTTCCTTTAAACCTTTTATTTTGAAATTTCATACACCCCCAAAAAATGAAACGTGGTTACAAATTCTTTGAGAAGAAAATTTATGACTCATATAGTGAAGGAATCGGTGGAAGAGAGGTACTTGATGAGTTTGTTTGTTGAGATACCCTTGGATGAAGGGAGAGATGACAGAAACAAATTCTTATCTTTTTCTGAGGCTATAATATCTATGGTTGATTAGATTCAACTTTTATTGGATGAGGATATGGAGCACTAGTAATTTAGCATAAATATTTGGGATGAGGAGTCCTCTAGTGATTGGTCTTACTCTCTTGATGGGTTTTTTGGGATTTCAAGGCAGGATGGTTGTTTTGATAGACTTGATATAGAAACTAATGGATAATAGACATCAATCGAGTTGGTCTATTCTCGATGGTGATACTAAGATGTATCATGATCTGAGACGTCCTTACTAGTGGCTAAGAATGACATGGTTGATTGTAGATTTTGTTTCTCGATGCGTTACATATTAGAGAATTAAGGTTAAACATAAGAGGCTAACTGGTTTGATGATACATTTACCCATTCTAGTGTAAAAATGGGATGAGATATACATGAATATCATGATTAGGATACTCTATAATCCTGATGGTAAGGATGTGATATGGGTGATTATTGAGCAACACATGAAATCAATGCATTTTTTATATATCATGGAGTTGAAATAGGTAGAGGATCATGGTAAATTTTATGTTTGAGATGTTATCATACACTATGATGTTCCACTAACTATAATTTTAGATGGTACCCTTTCTTCACATCCCAATTTTGGAATAGATTATAGGAAGTGATGGGTTCTCAGTTAATGTTGATGATGAATTATCATCCTCAGACCGATGGCCAGTCCAAGTGAGCTGTCCATATTCTTTAAGGTATGCTTCAGGCATGAATGATTGAATTCAATGGATCTTGGGAGAAACATTTTCCTTTTGTGTAGTTCACCTATAATGATAATTATCACGCTTCGATCTGGATGGTTCCATTTGAGGATTTGTATGGGAGACCTTATAGACCACCACTTTATTGTGAATAGGTCATAGAATGGTCCTTGGTTATACCTTGTGGTTTTTATGAAAAGGAGTTTTTAGTAAATGTTTGGAAATAGGGATAAATAGTGATTTGGATTGTTTTATATTCTTTTAAAGACCATCCTTCCTTGCTGTGGATTTCTTTATAAAAATGTTTAGTTATCCTTGTTTTTTTATAAACAATGTGGTGGTATGAAAATTTTAAAGTGACATGTTTATTGGTTTTGTTTTATAAAGAAAATGAAAACCCTTATTTTATAACTTTTGTTCAATATTTCATTTTATGAACTATATCACAAAGGGGTATTCCATAGTATTAGTGTGTAGTGACCTAATAAGATGTTTAGATCATGCCTATATAGATCTTCTAGAGGTTTCTAGAACCTAGATCTATTTTAGTACTTTGGTTTGGGTTCATCCATATATGAACGAGTGGGATGTGTTGAGTTATCATGCGTCACTTTTGGTGTTATTGGATCTGTTTAGGTTCCATTTCTATTTTTTGGATGTTTTATTGGCCTTTCAGTATGATATGTTTTTCTATATATGATTACACTTTGTTTTTATTCCAGTTATTTATCTTTGTATAGATGTTTATCATTGATACCATTTTTGGTTGGTTGTTTTTTCTATTTTTACTAATGTTTTATTTAGTATTGTTAATGTGGGTGAAATCATTCTCAAAGAACATTCTTGATACCTAAGCACTAGTTTTTAGTCTGTGGGGATTGGGAACACCCTTCAAGTCAATGGTGGGTTGAGTTAGGTCATGGTTTTGGTGGAATCCCTAGGTGAGTTCATTATAAATGCTATTATAACTTATGTTTCTCACTGGGGGTTATGTTCATTAAGTCTCTCTAATGTTATTTGGTTCATTTTGGTAATATTGAGTTCAAAATTTCCATCGGAACTCAGGTGGTTGGTTATGAGATGTTGCTTGATCACCACCCTTCATGATAATTCCTACATTTCCATGGGCACTAAGGTCTGAATTTATAATTTTTAATTTCATTAGGTTTACCATTGATTATGTGTTTATCCTCACTATCATTATGTGAGTTTCCTTTAGGACAGATTGGATTTTTTGGATGGCAATAGGAAGTTGATCGGTTGCAAGAGGTTGGTTTACATAACAAGATAAACCAGTCAATGACCAAATTAAAAATATTGAGAATGTTATAGGGATTATATTATGACTGGCCCATGACCCATCAAACCACATGGTTGAGTTAGGCATGGTTCAACATCCTATTTGGTTTGTTGCTTAGATAGCTCTCGAAAGATCCTAAAAGATGAGGGACGAGTCAAGGAGGGTCTTGTGATATATTATTGATGTGGTTTGAGATTTATGGTATTCCTCCCTTTTGGTGTGAATGTTGAGAAAATAGGTGGTTTTGTGAAAAGGGGCACTTTATGAAATCAATTTCATTATGAAAATGAGCTTTAGGGATTTCTTATAAAAATGGGTTTGGATTGCATGGAAAAGTGTTTTCTTAAAAGTTAATCCTTCTGGATTATTTAGAAAAATTAAATGATTTTATTAAATGGTTTTGGGCATGTTTTACCATAAATGGGTTGATTTCATTATGAATCCCAAAAAACAATTCTTTGAAAACCCAATTGTGTTTTATTATAAAAGAAATTTGGATCTCTATGGGATGTGTTTTTAAAAAATATTGTTTTCATATAATAAAAATGACGTGTTAAATTTCATTAAAACTTTTTAAAAAGGGACTAGATTATTTTAAAATATTTTAAATATTAAGCTCTGAGAATCTTCAATGGGATCCTAATTTTATTAATGGATTGAGGTTTTTTAAATCCATGTTAAATTTTTTTGAATTCCCTTGGTAAATTGAGGTTTTAAATGAAATAATTTTTTTCCCAAATGTTTGGGTACTTTTAAAATCACATATGTTTTTAGAAAATGTATTTTTATTCTCGCAGGAATGTGATGATTTCTAAAGGAATGGAATTTTGGAATTTGAACTTCCCTTATTATTTGATGTTGTTGGATGTTCTCCCTTTATGTGGATTGGGACCATTTGATTTCATTTGGGAAAAAAGACCAAGTTGGTTATATGTTTCATTTTATGTAAATAATGTCTCCTATAAATGTATCAGGTAAAAGTGGGGTGTTTATCTTTTGGTATAGTCCTTCCCTTGTTCTTGGTTCTTTCCTAGAATCTGAGTTGAGTTGAAAGTGTCATTTAACTTTTTTAATATCTGAAGGTAATAGCTATAAATTATTTTGGTGAGTACCACCCCCTTTGGGTTTTTACGTTATGGTTAGTTTTTATGATTTTAACTCTATGTATTTTGAGCCTTATAGAATTATGGTGGATTTTATTTGGGGTGATTTTCCAGATACAGTTTGGGTTGCTCTTGTTTTGGTGGTAGTTGTTCTGAGATGATCAATCCTCATTGTTATTTATACATTATGTGTATTATTTTGTGATTTTATATTTATAGTGAGATCCATGAATGGGTTTTGGATTGTATTTTGGGAATGGATTAACCTTAGGGTGTCTGATTTAGGTGATTAGGATATGCATGACACCAACTAAGATTATACATTAGATGGTGTCAGTTTAGATCTGGTAGAGTTTACCATGAGATTGAAACTTGAGTATGAGGTCCTAGTTTTCCATTTATTTTGGTATGTGATCCCAGGTTATATCCTACACTATTTCTTGATTGAGGCATGTGTTTTTTCACTATGTTCATTAGATATTTTGAGTTGTAGTGATTTATGTTGACCTGGTCTCTAAACCTTTGATATCCTGGGATGTGATGGTTTTGGGTCATTTTGGCATCCTGATATTGTAATATTTGGTGTTATTTGTCATTTGGGTATTCCAAATGATTCATGGACTGTTCATCCCTTTGTATTTGAGATTTACTGTGGATTTCCATGGTTAGTGTAATTGATGGTTTATTGTGTATGAAACACCCCTGTAAAAGTGAGACTTAAAAAAGTAAATGTTATTTCCCATTTCAATAAGGTGTGACTTTATTTTTAGGATCCTACCTTATTATAAATCTATAGTTAACCATGCTTGGCCTGGATTAGTGTCATGATGGGTGATCTTTTAGGATGTTTCCTTGGGTGTGTGTGCATGAGGAAAAAGAACACTAAAAAACATGTTTTGTCCTGTGAGGTGAGTCATTAGTTCAATATGTGTCCTAATTAGGTAATATCATTTGGTGTTATGGGATGTAATAAAATGTAATAAAGGAGACCCATGGGGTTATATGACCAGGTTAATGGCCCGTGAAAGTTTTGTTATGAAAAATGGCATCAGATCTGACACCTAGATAAAAGATTAGTGGCACTACCGAGGTTTGATGTGTGGGATCCACAATAAGGGAATTATGATTTAAGAGGAGGGGATTATAACACCTTAGGAAAAGTGAGACTTAAATAGAATAAATGTTACTATCCATTTCAATAAGGTACACATTTTCAGAATCCTACCTAATTAGAAATCCATATATTTAATCATGTTTTCTTGGAGTAGTGTCATGATGGGTGACCTTTTAAGAAGTTTCTCAGGGTGTGTGTGAGTGGGGACAGATCACACTTAAAGAAAATGTGTTGGCCTATAGGGAGAATCATTAATTTGATAGGTAGATCTAGTGGGTAATATCCTATTGTGTGTTGGGACGGAAACTAATGTATTATAGGAGACCCATGGGGTTAGATAACTAGGTTCGTGGCCTAGGGAAGTCAGGTCATGACAATGTAGTTGTTCTATTTTCATTTTATTTTTGAGATTCTTTTTTATCAAACAATTCATCCATGTGTAGATTTTATATTATACTTCTACTACATTTGTATATATTGAACTTTCTAATTGTATTTTATTATGGTTGTTTAATTGGTTAATTTAATATTTGGATTGTTTTATTAATTTTTTCAGTTATTTTTGTGCATGGGCATTCATCATATGGATGGATCCTTGCAGATTCTTGGTAATTTCTGTCACTTTTCTATATTATTGTTATGTGGGTGAAATAATTCTCAAGTGTGTATTTATGATACCTAAAAACTAGTAATCAACCCCCGAAGTTTGAGAACACCCTACAAGCCTAGTGGTTGATCAATCTGGGTACCAGTTTTATGGAAGCTCGGTCCAGTTCATTACATTTCCTTTAATGGAAGTCAATTAATCAATAATTTTCATGTTTTATAAATAAATTTAGAAATATTAGACTAGGAATGTTCATAGAAGGAATGAATCTATATAAGGTCCTCAATATCCCACAAGGTTTAAATACTATTATATTGGTAATTTAAAAATTTAACCTACATATTTTTATGAAGTAAAAATGTATCATGTTCATCTTGATGATTTATAGAGCAAAACAACCTGGAAATGATATTGATATTTATTTTTCAACATTGATTGATGATTTGAAGTTTTCATGGGAGGAAGGGGTTGAAGTGTTTGTTTCACTTATATATATTTTCTAATTACATGTTTTGATAATGTTCTCTATAAAATCTTTCATGAAATATGGAAATTAATCTAGATATAATGTGGAGTTACATAATGCATGCCCAATTTGTAAAGTGGTAACTTTATATCATCAAAAAAATATGGAAAAAATAGTGCACATGGGTCATAAAATAATTCTATGCATAGATCAACCAAATCTAAGATTAAAACAATACTTAATAACTTAAAGTAATATTATTTTATACCACATTATTTGTTAACTAATCATTATTTTAAGAGATTGAAAAACTTAGAGGTTTCATTTGGGTAGACACAAATACTGACTAATGATAGAAACATATGTAAGAAACCATCTATCTTATTTTATCTTCCTTATTAGAGATATATGGGGGTAAAATATAACTTTGATGAGATGCATGTCAAGAATAATATATATGATAGTTTGATAGGAACATATTTAGATACAAATAGAAATACTAGGGATGGATTAAAGGTAATATTGGACATAATATCAATGAGAATATGTATGAAGACAGTACCCAGTCCTAAAGGAAAACAAACATATTTGCCTTTGGATTTTCATATATTATCTAAGAGATATGAAATCCATTTTTGTCAATGTTTATATAGTATTAAACTACATAGGGGTATTTTTCAAATTTAAAAAATATCATTTCATTAAAATATTTGTAATTAATATTCATGGTATATCATGATGTCATATTTTCATACAATAACTGTTACCAACTATACTATGTAGAATACTACCAATTTGTATCAAAATTTATTTTATCAAGGTGGAATAATTTTTCAGTTCTACTTATAGTGGAGTTATGGATCCAAATTCTTTAAATATGTTATAGAATTAGGTTATTAATATAAGTTTTCAACTTGATATGTATTTTTGACCTTCATTTTTTGATTTTATGGTACAAATGATAACACATTTAATGTTAAAGTAAAGAAATATAGACCCCAATATTTACACTAGATGTATCCTTTTGAATGATACATGAATATTTTGAAGGGATATGTTGAGAATCCATAATAAATGGGGGGATATATTATTAAAAATTATATATTAGAGGAGTTGGTTGAGTTATATACGATATGTTTATCTGATGTGGAGCACATTGGTCTCCCTATATCACGCCACAAGGGAGCTGATATAGGAGGAAAATAGATCTAATATATAAAAGTAAAAATAATTATACATGTTCAAATAATTCAAGCACATTAATATATTTTGAACAACATAGGTGAGGATCAATCATATATAATATCACATATTAATACACTAAAACAATGATATATGAACAATAAATATATGTAGGTGATGAATGAGAATAAAAATCATATGTTTCATGGTTTAAAGAGAATATGACTAATGATGTTGTTGTGATTAAAATTTGAGATGTTTAAATGGTGGACCATGTTTAAATGTGATCACATGGCCTGTATATGAAATTATTAATAATGAATTTTATACAAAAGATAAGCAAAAAAGTAAGTTTAGTTAAAAATAGTGGAGTCATGTTTTTTTTATGAATCCATGCCTTTTTAAAATGAAAAAAATAAAACACCATTTTTTTAATAATTTCCTTTTTTGGAGTTGTTGAAGATATATGGGAGATTAATCACTTTAAATTTTGAGTACCAATATTCAAATGTAATAGGGATAATAGTGAAAATGGTGTTAAAAATGATTAATTTAGAATTACACTTATAGATTTGAAAAGATTATGATGAAAATATGACCATTTTATCATGATAACACATGAAAAAATATTTTTATTTCATCAGATTACCCATCGTTTATCATTTTCAAGGAAAAAAATGTATTTTTTTATTAAAATGGTGACAGTGTTATCAATTTGTATGAAATTACTCTATTTGTGTTATGATTTTCAAAGTATAATGATGACCATTACAAGAACACTTCTCATGCTATAAAGAGTTATCATGAATAAGGGATATGAGGAAACAATCCTTCAATATTCTTCTAATAGTTTGGGTAATGTATAATTGTTTTTATTTATTATTAAAACTATACAATTTATGAGATATAAATTTTAGGATAATTTTTAGTTTAATTAACTATTTTAACAACTATGAAAATTTTACTGGATAATTTTGTTTGAATTTTATTATGTATAGATATTTCTTATAATATTTAATTTTATATCAAATTTAATTTAATTTTTATTAAATTTTCCTATTTTAAACATATTTCATATGTTTTATAGTAATTAAAATTTCATTAATAATAGATATTACTTATGAATTATTATTTTGTATCAACTTTGATTTCACTTATGATTAGTTTTCTTATTTTTATACCATTTTATATTATTATATTTTTTTTATTTTGATTACATATAATTATTTCTTTCAAAATTTTATTATACATCAATTTTAGTCTCACTTATATCTATATTTCTTGTTTCTATTAAATTTCATATACCAAACTCTTGTTTAAATTCATTTATTAGTTGTGTGTAATAATTTATTATTTAATTTTTTTAGTGACAAGTCTAATAAATATCTAAAAACTTCTCATTCATTTAGATATGAAGATAATTTTTATGTAGGAAAGTAGAAGATGTATAAAGTTGGTAAATGTGGTCGTACACATTTACCAAGTTTCCCACTTGATAGTGGGAGGGATTAGAGAACCATTATTGAATTTTATGATAATTATGATCCATTTTGACCAAATTCAAAACAATTAAAGAGTTTTGTGGCTCTATGGGGATGGATATATATTAAAAATTAGTATCTTATTTTATAATTATAGTTTTGACCAAAAAACATGAGATCATTTCTGGGAGATCATGATGGTCAAGTCAACTTTAATCTCACTAATATCTAAATTTTTTTTATTTATATTACATTTCTTGTTTATATTTTTTTATTACATATAATTATTTCTTTAAAATTTTATTATGCATCAAATTTAATCTCACTTCTATCTATATTTTTTATTTATATTCCATTTAATATACCAAACTCTTGTTTAAATTCATTTATTATTGGTTTGTAATAATTCTTTATTTAATTTCTTATTAGTGACTTATCTAATCAAACTCTAAAGCCTTGTAATTATTTTAGATATTAGCCTAATTTTTTCTTTAGGATATGAGAATATATCTAAAGTTGGTAAAGGTGGTTTTACGCATTTACCTAGTTTTTCACTTGACCTTGGGAGGGAGTAGAGTACAATTATTGAATTTGATGATAATGAATATCCATTCAAACCAACTGCCAAAAAATTAAGGAGTTTTGTGGCATTATGGGGATGGATAATGATTGGAAATTGTCATCTTATTTTAAAATTAAAGTGTTGACCAAACAACACGAGACCAGTTTTGAGAGATCGTGATAGTAAAATCATTCATGGGTCATGTTTTTATTTATCATATGAAACATTGATTAATTTATAAAACAAATATTTGTTTTCTCACTCATAGATTACATTTGATATATTTGATTAAAAGGAGATAAAACTATGATGGTTTTATTTTTCCATAAATAGATTAAGATATTTTAAATATATATTAACTTTTGATTACATTTTTGGAGAAAAAATGATAATCCATGCAACAAATATGAAATTTTATATGATAATACATGGAATAAGTTTACCATTGGAAGAAAACAATATATGTTTTTATTTTTTGTAATGTTTTTTATATAAAATGAATCATTGTATTATTATAGAAAAAGTATTATATACATGATTCACTACATCTTAATTAATAGACATTAAGGAGATCTCACTAGGAGATTCAGGTGAAGAATTTATACCGCATACTTTGTCTTTTAGGGGAAACACATTACTATGAGAGAAAATGATGGCTTAATAGTCCGAATATTTGACATATGAATTAACTATGTCCTTAGAGGGTGGTCACCCTTCTCCCTCTAATCACCATTAAAAATGGAAAATGGTGAGAATGGTGGAGGGAAAATATTTTACCAACAAGTTGAGGGAAGTAACTAATAATATTTTAAGAAATTATATTATTTTTTATATCTTTTTTCAATTTTCTTGTTATAATATAAATTTACAAGATTCTTCATATTCTACCCTTCATGAGTAGACTGCACATGGGACCTTCATACCCATGGGTGGGAAGGACATACTTGTAATAACATTAAGAAATGATGAGCACTCAATCCATGTAGGAGTATACAAAGTTAGTTTATGTATTAAGAATGTTTTTATCCCTCATATTATTGATTAAAGGGAGGAATCATACAAGGGTAAGATATATAGTTTGAAAATTTAGATTTTGGAACTATGTCAATCAACAGAGGACAATATTGGATTGATGGTGCAATTGATGTTTTCCAACATATTGGGATAGTCTCAACATTCATATCCCACTCCTACACCTCCTAAAAATTTGACTATATACTAAGATATATGTTGATGTTTCCCAATGTCATATTATAGAATATGGGGTCATGAATTATATTGAGGATACCATACATCATCAATAGATGAATCTTGATTATTCATGGGTGATAGTTCATGATATTATAGATATATCATCTAGAGTGTCATTCACTACTAATAAGGTGGATATAGTTAGACAAAGTGCCAAAAAATGTAATATGGACATTCATATTTTTATAATAATTGATGATTTCAGTATGAACATAATATATTTTTATTTTTTTATATTTATTGGAATATTATATATATAGGAATATAAAAAATGTGAAGATTATCTTCAACATAAACAATAACCTCTGGCTCTAGCACCTTTGGATACTACTTCTCATGTATCTAAAGGGTGGGTGACACCATAGAATAGCAATTAGGAATGAAAGTTATAGAGATCCATTTATGGATAAATGGAAGCATTGTGATCATAGAATATTAGTTTGGAACAAAAGTATATGAGGTGTCTACAAGAGGTTATTGGGAGAAATATAGTTTTCCCAGAAAAATATGTTTAATAGCTTATGGAAAATAATCCTTAGTCATATATTCAGTTGAGACTAGGATGAAATAAACTCTCTATAAATTGAATTAAGGTCGTGAACTAATTTCAAAGGAATATGATATACTAATGTAGAACTAACACTTACTTTTAAGAATTTAAAAGACATATATTGACAAGATGTTGAAAAATACAAGATAAAACAATTTGAGAAAGGATTATTGCAATGTCACATGGCATGAATTTATCCAAGAAGACTTGTATAAGACATAGGGGGGAGATTAAAATGGTGAGTATAAATCCATACTATTCTATAATAGATCTATCATATATACCATTATTTATTCTAGATATCATATTTTAAACACATTTATTATGATAGAAAAATATTAAATAAATCTAGGATAATTGAAAAGTTAGTAGATAAAACTAACCAATAGTACATAAATAAATCATAAGGGTTATATACCTGATAATTGGAGAGGAAGAAACACTATTTAACAAGTGTAAAAAACTAGTCATCCTACAAATCAATTGATATAGTACCACTATTAGTCTAAGAAAATGAGTAGGAGAAGCTCATTTGAGCCAGTGGTAGACATATCTTCAAATAATGAGTATATTGAAGCTTCTAATGAATCTAAAGAAGTAGTATGAAATATGTAGTGATTTTTCTAGTTCTTTTAATTTTACTAATAAATTAAAATATTATCATTTTGATAAGTTTATAATGATGGTACTAGCCAAGATGCCAAGCCAATGAAAAAGTGAAAATAATGATATACTTAAGGATATCATCTCTTGAGGGATTTTTTCTCAATGAGGTGAAGTCATAGATAGTATATCAGTGTAAGAAAACATGGAAATCTTAGTGAATATAGCCTTAACTCAATCGGAGAATGATTATATCATGTGTGAGCTAACAGGTTAATCATTAGAATGTTAGATCTAGTACAAGTGGGAGCACTGTAAAATTGGGCACCCTATACCCAAATTAAACAACACCTTTTGATTATCATATCATGTATATATATATTTATACATGATGTTTTCTTACCATAATAGTGTTATTACTTCAACATGTATTATTTAAATGGTAATTTCCATAGATTATTTGTCATATGAAAAGGTTATAGCAGTTGCTAACTATAATGAGAAACTTGTGATACTATGATAGTAATTTTAAACATATGTCATATAGTCTGGATATAATATACTGATAAGGCATAGATTATGTCTAAAAATTAGGATTTGGAGGCTCAAAAGCATTGAGAATTATTCTTATGAAGTTTGTACATGGTGATCTTAAGTAAATAAGGTCATGAAGACTCAATCACCAATAGAAACACCATATGTTTTAGGTGTCATTAGTTGATCCAATTTAAAAAATGTATACTTGTATCTTGAATTGAGATCATTATCAATATGTATCATTTGATCATGTACTTTGATGCAAGATGAAAACTATAACATTTATGTTTTGGAGAGGTAGCTTGTATTGGGTGAATCATTAGTGGTATGACATTGATTGAATGATTAGTACTTGATTTCTCACATCTTAAAGGAATATATATATAAAAAACAATTGACTAGGATGGTAGTACCTTTATTAAATCCATGACCATGGTATAAGATGGTAATTAATTATGAAATGGTCATTAAAATAATAAATTAAGAAAATAAGGATGGTGAGGAATATGATCATATCACTTTATGAGATATTTCGAGATAAAGAGACTATATTACACAATTTTATTTTCATAGGAGGTTTTCATTTCTATGACTAAAAATTATCTCCATAGGGACCATTATGTGTTACTATAAAACACTCTTGTTCTTGGAGCATGACTTGCTGTTATTGATATAATGGCCTAGAGGGTCACACACAAAGCATATTTAGAAGCTTACCCGATTCTAATAAATTACAATTTAGGACATATTGGGACTTATCACAGGGGTTGTGTAATGTCCAAGTTTAAATGATCATAATAAATTATTAAATTAAATATTATTAAATTTTTTAATAATAATTGTTGAATTTATTAACTTAGTGTATTCACAAGATATTAAGTGAATACAGAGAAAAATAATTTATGAATGAATATTTATTCAAGGTTAATCAAATAATTTACATTTTGTTATGATGTGATATATGAGGATAATAAAGTTTCATTAATTACATTGATAAACGTTCCTTTAGTTAGATGATGTTATACCATTATTAAAGTCCCTAACATCATGAAGAAACTCATGATATTTTGTAATATGTTTTGAATTTGTTTTCAATATATATTATTGTGAATTTTTTTGTATCTTAGGTAAGAAATAGTTTATGGAGTTATTAATAATGAATTATTATGATGTGCTGGAGGGGGTTTACAAGTAGTCCATGTTTCGAAGTCTGTATGAATTTGTATATAATGAATAATTATAAAGGGGGTACAATATGAGGTGAAATAAGTTGAAGTTCGAGTAGTGGTACAAAGATCAAGAAAAAATTATGGATGGATAGGGTGAATAAAGTTGATGGTGAAATTGTTATAAATTTAAGTTTCACACTATACAAAGTTCAAAATTATGAAAATGATGAAGGATGTTGCTAAATGAAGGCCATCAGATTGAGTCCATTAGAAAAATATCCAATAAATCGTGTTTTTTTTTTGAAAAATTATTTTTTACTCCATGTGAAAAAGAGTTCACAAAAATATTTATGAAGTCTATCAGACAAAAAAACTATTGGTTTCATTGGAAAAACATTTATGAACTCTAAAAACTAGAGTTCTATTAGAAAAAAGCTGATGAAGTGAAAGGTTTTGAGTTTTTGTTACAAGCTATACTTAAGTTCAACATCATTGAGTCATGAAGTGTACTATGTATTATATGTTTTTATATTGAATCCATAATTCTAATAGGTTGATTGGTTTGATTCTATATAAAAACTTATCAGATGGATGAACATTAGAATGATCAAGACGATGCCATTAGACAGATTATCCTATAAAGTTTTAATTTTCTGTACTTTATGAATCATGTATGTAGTTTGAGTAGAATATGGGTGACTAGATGAAGACATAAAAAGTCATTGGTTAGAGTTTTCATGTGAAAAGTGTTATATGGAAAGAATTTGAGTTTTCCAAACTGAGTCAATGTGTTAAAGTTGACCAGTCAGAGAGGAGCTGAATAGAGTAGTTCAACGGTTGAATAAATAATTGATGATAATCGGACAAAGAAACATTGCAACAAGTGTAATGTTCTTATAATGTCATTGGAAAAACACTTTTCAATCAAAGTTTTAAGAATCCTTAACAATATTTGAAAAGTATTTTATAATAATGATTCAAAAATATTTGTTGATTTTTTTTATCAAGTTAAGGTTAATGAAATTTGAAGAAGTTTCTTAATGAAGAGTTTAAGAAAGTTTAAAGAGGTGGAGCTGGCACAGAGTCTGTAACAAGATTCAAGAATGATAAATAATATTGTAGCAGTGTCCAAAAAATTTGAGTTGAGTGGGAGACTCAGTATTTGAGTTTTTTTAATTGGAAAACATATTTCAGTTCCTGACATTTATCCAATGTGAGAACCTATATAAAGGGGTGTGCGTATAACTTGCACTAACACTATTCATATGTGAAAAAGTCAAAGTGATAATTAATTTTGAGCAGGCTAAGTTTCCAAACAAGGTAATACCTAGTTTAAGAAGAAGTACACTAGACCGAGGTGCAGTGAGAAGTGGTACTAGATAGAGGTTCTCATTAGAGACATCGACCTTATGTATTAGTTAGAGATACCATACAAAGGTTATACCATATAGAGATTTTGAATTGTTTGTGAGGTGTAATATTTTTTCTTGTATAGAAGAGTATATATCAGAGGTGTAGTATCATTAGGCACACTAGATAAAGTATACTGTATGGATCCATAAGGCGCACCAGATAGAGATACTAAAGAGAGACATCAAAAAAATAATTTCTAGATTAATTTTAGTGAGCTGATAAGAAATGTTTCTATATTTAT
Source organism: Viscum album (assembly GCA_963277665.1). NCBI lineage: Eukaryota > Viridiplantae > Streptophyta > Magnoliopsida > Santalales > Viscaceae > Viscum > Viscum album. Next base: position 532,582,204 of record OY728155.1, read on the forward strand.
TTGGCTTGGATTCATAATAAAACATTGTAACTAATTAGAGTTAGTATAATTTCATATTGATAGATAGAATAATTATAATGGGGGTTAACTTAAATTTTATTTTAATAAATTTTATAGAGGATTTCCATGGATTTACGAGAGTCACTATGGAAAGGATGTAGTCACCACACTAGGGGAGAACATTTTTAATCTCGTTGGATATTCTTTATTTTCCCAACCTAGCATAAAAAGTGTGATAGAGTTTTATAATAAAGTAAAGGATATAAAAAACTAATAATATTTAGGGGTTAATTTCAAAGATGGAATAAATTTTAAAATATAACTACTTATTCACCCCCTTATCATTGGTTCTTATGATCCTAATGAAATTCATGTGGTATCAGAGGATATTTCCCTTATTTGATCCTTATCATTGATAATATAAACTTAGTTAATAGTAGAGGTATTCCTACATTTTATGGGAAAAATTATCATGGTTAGAAAAATGGAATGATGCCCTATCTTTTATCTTTTATCCTAGAGGTAATTTATGTAACTATAGTTGGGTTTCATCCTATTGAGAAATATGATCCAATGAGATTCCATGAAAAAATAAATATTGAGGTATATGGGAAGGCTCAAAATTATATTCTTATATTTTTATGAAAAAAATGTAAATATTAAGGTTGTGGGTCTCAATAAATCTAAAGAAATATGGGTAAACACAAAAGTATCTTCAAGGGAAATATTAAAGAGAAGGAAGAAAAGATATAAATCTAGAAAAGAAAGTTTAAAGATATCAGAATAATAGATTATGAAACTATTAATGAGTATTTTACCATATTTAATGATTTTTTTAACAACATTAGAGGACTCTAAGTTATCTTAGAAGATTCTAGCATTGTTAAGAAACTTATGAGAAACTTTTCAGACATGTCTGATCTTAAAATTTATACATTATATGATAAATATGATTTATCTCTTGATGAAATTCATAACTTTTTTATTTATTATGAGATGAGGAAAGATCTCATATTAAAAATTAGATTAAATAAGAAATGTATTTTCAAGCTAAGAAGAAGATTAATTTTTATAAATATGTATATAAGTTTGTGGAACTCATTAAATTAGAAGATAATGAAGTTGATGATAAAGAAAATGATAGAATAATGTCTCTTAACTCTAAAAATTATTGGAAAGGTAGGGGAAAGTATAGAGGAAAACCCATTGAAATTCTTTGAGTGTGTTTGAACTGAGAATTTTTATATGAATTTTCATAATAATAACATTGGATCACACAAAGATTATTTTAAAGAAAAAAATCAGTGGAAGAAGTGGAGAAAGTCATCGAATTAAGATAAAAAATCCACTAGAAGTAAGAAAAATACCCACTTAAATAAGATAATAAGTATATTGAGTAAAAAATTTAAATATGGATCTACTAATAATATTCTTTTAGAAGATGAAAATCTGGATAAATTCAAAAATTTCTTGGCGATGTTGAAAGAAAGGAAGATTCGTCAAATAATAAAGAAGAAGGATGTGATGAAACCTACAATGGATATCAGATGTCCTCAGAAATTGTGGCATGTCTTGAGAAAAACAAAAAACTGAAGAAATTAATTAGAATATTAAAGAAATATGGTGAGAAAAATAATGTGGGAAATTATGGTCGCTTTAAGAAGTAATATTTGTGCATTGAGGAGATTAAGAACCTCAAACAAATATTTATGTAACCAGGAAAAATGGAGGAAGATATTTGTAAGAAAATTACTTCCAAAGAAGATGTGGTTTATAAAACCCAATTAATTTTTCATGAGGTTGAAATTGTCTTAAATAATTTGATCCAATATTTCAACAAGGATTTAGATTATTGAAGGTTTACAAATAAAAAATGATTTGATTACATATAATAATTATGTGTAATATTTGACTAGTTAGGTAACTATGTTGAATAATGTATGGAAACAAATTTTGTATATGTTATATATGCTAGAAAAGAAAAGGAAGATGAAATGAATAAAATTGAGGAAAGAGATTTTATTATTGATACTATTATAAAAGCTAGAAAAGGGTAAAAAACCTTGTATTATTGATAGGGGTAATTTCTCATATATGATAGGTTATTTAAATATTGTAAAAGATGATTAATAACATGAAGTATGAGTAGTTACTTTTGGAAATGACAGTTCCTTAAGAATTAGAGAAATAAGAATGACTGGGATTAATGATTGAAACTAAAATAGATGAAATTTGTATTTTTTATGGTCTTACAAAAAACTTACTAAGTTTTATTTTACTTTTTGATGATGGAAAAGAAGTTATATTTAGAAAATATTCATGTATTATCAAAGGTTTTAAAGATGGAAAAGTTGTTACTAAGGGAGAAAGAAACAGCTAAAACCTACTCTAAATTGGTAATCTTTATAACACATGTTACTTAATTATTGAGGATGAAAACAAGTTTTTGAATTGAACAAATAGAAATATTATATAGAAATTTATGTTCACACTTTATAAGGAATATACTATAATAAACATAATAAAATTGAAAATGAAATATGATGTATCTTGTTTAAGAAACCTGAAAGGAAGGATGGTTAGTAGAATTTATAATAAAGTTGAAATCCAATCCACCATACCTCTTGAGCTCATACACTCTAATATTTTAAGGGATGAAGAGATATCAATCTAAAAAATGTTATTTTTTACTTTACTATATTCATTGATGATTTCACATGTATGAACAATATAATGTTTATAACACATAACGTAGAGGTTTGAGTTGTTTAGATATTTCAAAAGGGAAGTATAAAGAGATGTGGGTTTTTACATACTTTTTTATTTTGTTTTCTCTCAACATTAAAATTATTTTATTAAAACAATGTACCATGTTACAAAGTTTTCACAAAAGGAGAAAAACACAAAAATAAGGGGATTTGGGGGAGGGAAGGGTTAAAATAATTCAATCCAAGGGTATCTGCCTAGACAAGATCAATGCATTCTGAGTGCAGGATACCCACACTAGAGAAAACAATCTAAGGATCGTCCTAAATTCCCCTAGAGCATAAAACATTATCCACTTTTTTACTTTCGCACTATGTTTGGAGTAAAACCACACCATTAAAAATACATCTTTTGTACCTTCAGATGTGGTAAGTTATGGACTAGGGGTGATTTCCTTGACTCTTATAGAGTTATAAATCACTACAGAGTCAGTTTTTATTATGAAAAGAGGTAGATTGTTGTAAAGACATACCTCCATCCCATTAAGAAGAGTGATGGACTCCACCCTGATAGAATCCCCTTGATCATAGAAGCTACTGAAAGCAATGGGAACCAAACCGTTGTGATCCTTGACCACTCCTCTTCCATGCATCATGACAAGGCTGCAAAACCCATCCACATTAAGTTTGAGACCATAGTTATGGTGCTTTCAATGAAACCATATCCTTGGTCTGGGAACCTCCTATGCATTTTGTGTGATAAAGAATTTTCTTCTCTCACCAAAAAGAATCTTTAATGATTTACTACTATCATATTTGTTTGATTATAGAATGAAAATCCACCACCAAACATTTGGAATGAACCTACATAGCTAGTGGATAACTAAGACAACCTTCATTCTATGCTTTATTTATTTCATTCTATATTCTACAACATCGCACATCTATCACCACAAACCTCACCTTGCACTAATGCTTGTTCATTCCAACACCTTGCATAACATACAGGAGGAGATAAATACATGAGATTTTATACATGTCGAGCCCAATAATGTTGTTAAAGTATCTCCAAAATACTAAATCCCAATCACTATCAAAGATGTGGTGGTCTGTTTATTAAAAAATGGACATCCGACAACACTAGTATTTCGAAGCAATAGAAATACCATTCATTCAGATCACTTCATCCATAAGAATTCAATGATTGTAAATCCTCCAAATCAATAAGTTTTGTTTTATAATAATTTCTTTACATCAATATAAATCTACACCACCATTAACAACATTATGGTATAGAAGATCATACCTATACTTCTTATATGAAAACCCCTATAATTGATTTAGTGAAAATCAAATGATTATTTTCAGAAGAGATATCAATGTTATAAAATATTTCATGTTATTGATGATTACGAATGTAATTAATGAAATAAGGGTATTGGACCACCTTTTCAAAAGCAAAATTATGATCTGGACAACCTAGGAGACAGAAAGGTGTACATGCATAATTATTGAACCAGAAATTGATGTCACTGCATTCCATGATCCATCGAGAGTGTTGGTTGTTGGTCATAATGTGTTCAAAAAGTTATTTCTATAGCAATGAAATGTTCCCCCTAGTATCCTCAAAAATCGAACCATATTTACACTGGATGATATCAATCTATAAGGAGATACCTTCAAGGACCTCCCAAACCAACATTTCTTGCAGAATTTTCATAGAACCCTCCACACTGTGAATATTGATGCCCCTATCATCTATAGGTCTCTCTATTCTCTTCTACAAATCCTAGTGGCACCTTTATTCACCATGATATTTCTAGATAAAATATATTAGGATATTCTCAATATTTCCTAGTATAAATTTAAGAACTTTGAGGATGGATAACACATTTATAGGGATCAATGTGAGGATATAGTTCACAAGGGAAATTCATCCACCAAAAGAAAGGAAGCTGTTTTTACAGTTTTTATCTATATGATTATTTTATCGAAAAACCCCTTATAATGGATAATTCACAATCTTATATGAGAAAGCAGAGCTCTTAGGTTCTTCAAAGGGAATTAACTTCTGATAAAACCCAACAATTAATCCATCTTTTTAACACATCTTTCAAAACATGACCCTAAAAAATATAGGCTAACTTATCACGATTTATTTTTACCCAGTCTATTTTTTATATTATTATAACATAATTTTAAGGCATATGATGGATATATACCTTATATTAATGAAGAGGATCATATCATCCACATAAAATAAGGTGAGAGATGTTATTAAACCAATTACAACATTTGAATGGATCTATATTCCCATTATCTATAATATTCCAAAGAAGTCTACTAAGAGGGTCTTAGACCATGATGAATATACTAGGATATAGGGGATATACTTGTTTGAGGAAAAAAACTTATTTGAAAAAACTAGTTCTTTTACCCATAAAAGAAACTAATAACTAGGGGGTGCTAAAACATATGAAAAATAAATCACATGCCCAATTAGAGAAGCCCATGCAGTCCGTCGCCCTAATAATTTATCTCCATCCCATCCTATCATACACCTTGTCTATAAAAATATTTATAAATGTGTTCAAATCATGAGACTTCTAATTGAGTTCCATAACCATTTCTTGAGCAATTACAATTTCCACTTAGGGAGGCCTTCCCTTAATAAAACCATGTTGTTCTTTAAAAAACCATTCATTTTGATATTTGGAAAACCTTATGTTTCGAATACTAATCATAATTATATAATTTTAATTGCACATACTTTTGGGATGAAATTGGTTAAAAGAGGATGGGTGTTTCACTATTGTAATAAGTATGAGCAAGGTTGCATAGACCACCCGAGGTAACGCTTCTCCATGGAAAAAAATCTTGGATGGATCCAACGAGGTTATCTTTGATAAGTTCCCAAGAGGCTAGATAAAATTCTTCTAAAAAAACATCTAGCCTAAGGCGCTATTCTAATTATGTGATTTGATCACTTCCTATATTTTGGGCTCATCCATAATGATCTTGAAAAAATCATTGACTGAGGTAGACACTCCCTAGGTATAAAATTAATGTTATATGCCTGGCCTCTTGGATAACCACCATGTATACTAGGATTAATGTTATCAATAAAAGATTTAAAATAATTCACATCCTTATCTCCAATAATCACTGTATCATTAGAAAAGGATTCATATTCCATGTAGATATTAGGGATGATTCCATGTTTCTTTTCTTTAATACAAGCCTGAAAAAATGTCATGTTTTTATCGCCTTCCTTAAGACTAGTCACCCTTGCTTTTTCGTGAACAAAACACTCTTATTCCAGAAACATTTCACTAAGATGCTTCTTCTTACTAACTAAGTCAACAAATATCTCATCATCCCAATCATCTTTAAGTCAAATTTCAATTTTTTTAATATAATTTTTGAGATCATCCAGATCAATGAAATGAGAGGGTTGATAATTGTATCGTGATTGGAGGTCTGACATTAAGAATTTTAGCTTATTTTGAAAGATAATCCCTAAAATACCATTTATGGGTTTATTCCAATAATTACTAACCACTGCATGCTAATCCAAATTATAATCCCATTTCCTGTAAAAGAAAAAATGTTCACTACCTGACCTCCTAACAACCATGTTAATGGGAAACTAAGAGTGATCCAAAATTGAATGAACCAGTTGATTAACCCTCACATCTAGAAATATATACATGACATGTAGATTGCATAAAACAAAAGTCAACCTGCACCAGATGTGATGATTACCTTTTTTGTTGTTGTAATGGGTATATTTTTCAATCATGAAAGCTAAATCCGTAAACCCAGCCTTGGGCATAAAGGAGACAAAATCCTGTCGATCCCTAAATGGATATAATCATACTCATTTCTTCTCAAAAAAATCCATGATCATATTAAAATCACCACCCAAAAACCAAGTCAAATAAATAACGTTAAAAGATTCCTGATCAAACCAGAAAACTTCACAAGCCATTGGATTTACATTTCGCATAAAGAAAAGTGAAGAAGAAGTTGTGACCACCAATACTGATTTTAGTCATAATATGTTTATTGGAAACACTAATATTTTCCACTAAAATGGAGAAATCTTTGTAACAACTCAGACCCAAACAGCCACCCGAACAATGCTAAACGGGTCAGGTGTTACTACCTTACGTGCTCCTCCCTAAATGCCAAAAGATACCGACTAGAATAGAGGGTGTAATAGGTATAGTGGGGAGGCTATATCCTATGGGAAGGAATAAATAAAGGTACTAGTTTGATTATAATAATAAAACATGTAGCGGTAATAAAGCTTAGGAGACTCGAACCAGGCCCGCATAGTGGAATCACGTCCAAGATAAGATATACAATGAAATAAATACATAAACAAGTGCCGAAGAAAGTAAAAAAACAAAATGTTGAACACCACTTGTAATGACTACTAAAAAACCAAAACATGCATCTATAGTAGGCTGAACATGTCTATCTATAAACAACACCAATGGATAACCAGCAGTAGCTACAACAACAAAGTAAGCATGATGATATAGAAAAGGAAAATAAACAGAAGTAAAACTCAATCAAGGGAAGAACTCAAGGTCCGTACCATTCTCCATGCCATAGATAATGCGATACAACTCCTCAATATGATCTCTTTCTTACACATAAATCTATAAAATATACATACTCCCCAAAGGGCCCATGTAGGGTGAGAGACGAATCTCAGTAAGATACCACCCAATAGCGTGTACCTAGTATAGGTGCTAAAGAGGGCATGCATCTATAAGGAAGGTAAGAATTATGATGAAAAATGTAAACACAACCTCTATTGGTTCTCAACAACCACCATGGAGTGTCACCTGCTTCAGACAACACTAGAATCTTAGTCAAATAACTTGGCACCATGTGCCTCCTGACACCATGTGTCTCAAGTACCGACCTCCCTAAGGCATGCCCAAATAATAGTAACCCGACACCACGTGCCTCCTGACACCTCATGTCTCAAGTACCAACATCCCTTAGGCACTCCCAAAAATTATGAAGGCTCCTTACCTCCCACGTGGCTTCATATAGAAAGCACCCTCAAACCAATATTACCTAAACCTCAACTATCGGGGGCCTCTACCCACACGAGTGGTCAAAACCACCTCATCACGGAGTCATCTGTGTGCACATGACACAAAGTCATGGGTGAGTGGTAATCACCAAATATAGAACCCAAGATAGAAAACCTCTGACACCTAGTTTCCTTGTGACCTTGTCGCTCATGAATCTGATGGCCTTACCATCCAAGTAAATCATGCCATGCCCGACCTGACATTCACACTACCTAAATCTGATGTCTATGATGCCCAATCCCATAGTTAGACCACCCAATTAATCTGGCCCAATCTCAACCTGTGATCAACATCACTCAATAATATTTGGGTCATTCCCAATACAACCCAAAGGTTCTATAATATTAAATATCAATAATCACATATATATAATAAAAATTAATCCCTTTTAACAGGCAAAACAATTTAAACAGCTGAATTTCACTAGCCATGTGTTGTCTTATACTAGCACTAAGGTCTTGAAAGCCTCTAATAAACTTAATCATGCTTAAATAGTTTAAACATAGTAGTTTAATCAAAAAAATCTAATTATAACCATTTTGAAACCCCTTACCAAAATGCCGCAAATGAGAAATAGCATCGAACCCAGCCTCTCTCAAGAATAAAAAGGTAAGGGAATACCCAACGACATCCCATGAGTCTAACAATTAATTCAATATGCAAGTAAAAACTATAACGAGGTCTCTCTCAAAATACCCAAAGACATGCCAAAGGCTACGCCACCCAAATGTTCATGAAAACACAAAACAAGGTATACAACACCTGCCTCATACTAGTACGATGATCCTCCTCCGGTATCGGCCTCTAATTTGGTCTAAAACGTGTTGGATCTACAAAAAAGAATTCAAACTCAAACCCATATAACTCAGTATAGAACAGAAATCAAGACAAAAGGCTCAAGGGGAATTAAGGGATTACTAAGTCAGTTCCAATGGATCAAATAATGTTTGAATCAGACTTAGGATGAAGAATTGGGAGCAAGGTGAAGTCTCGGCTGGCTGGTTCATGAAGTTCTATCCAGTTTCTGCCAAAATGAGGCTACTATCTGTTTATAGAAAAAATTAGAAATTACATGGCATGTATATATGAGTACACACCATGTATATCATTTTACTGTTCCATTGGCGGTTGCTTTTCCACCGACTTAGTTTACCGACCTGTTGACATGACTACATGCCATGTACATTGGTGTACACAACATGTCCTTGGTTTTTCCTCTATTCATCTCTGACATCCCCACATTCCATGTATATCCCTCAGACACGGCCAGAATATATAGCGTATACCTATGAGTACACGATGTGTAAATAGTTAAACCTCTCTACCCAACCAACACGCCTACACACCATGTATAGCCTTCACACACTGCCAGGGTACACGCTGTGTACTTGGAAGTACATGACATGTAACCCCAAGTTCATGCCATGTGTCTAGTTTTTTATCCATAACTTAGCATGTTCTCTCAGATTTCTCAAAAACAACTGAAAAAATAAGAAGAAAAGGAAACTCGTGCCTTAAAGTAAGAACTGGGTTCTTACATCCTAGAAGAGCCAAAATTGGTGATTCAATTTCTTTCCATGCAAGAAGAAATGAAATCCAATCATGATTGAAAAATCTACAATTCTGAAAATATGATTCTTAGCCTCAATAATTTCTAGTAAGGAAATCCTACATCACGAAACTTCCTTTTATATGAAGTGGGTCTTAACCTGTTCTCTAAGACACAACCACAAAATATGGTTTCATCAGCGCTAAAAAGGCCTTTATCAATGCTAAAAAAGCACTGATAATTGAGGTGCTATTAAAAGGGGGTTCAATTTTTTAGCGCTAAAAAAAGATTTGATAAAAGGATTCATTTATCTACACTTTTTTAGTACAGATAAAAGGTTCTTTTATCAGTGCTTTCTTTTGTGCTGATAAAAGATATAAAAAAATTAAACAAATCTGCAAATTAGAGGAGGGTTTTAACAGTACTTGAACCTCCTTCAACAGTGCTATCAAAGAACCCTGCCTGCAAACCCTACCACCACTTCATTCCTTATCCCAACCCCAACCCTTTAACAGTGCTAGCACTCCCCTTGACCAACCTGCAAACATTCCCCCTGCTCCCCTAGGATTTGAACTCAAGACCTCTCCCCCTACACACCTAGACCCTTTACCACTCATCCATGTTTCTTAGCTCTCTATTTAATGATATATCTATTTATATATATATATATATAGTTATATTTATTCGTATATATATATATATATATATATATATATATATATGTTAGTATATATATTAGAATATATATATATATATATTAGTATATATATATTAGAATATATATATACATATATAGTTATATAGTTTTATAGTTATATATTTATATATTTATATATTTATTTGTATGTTAATATCTATTAATATCTATTTATTTATATATATTTAGTTATATTTTTTATCTGTATATTCATTCATATATTAATATATATTTATAAGATCAATTTTAAATACATTTATAAAATATGTTTTTTGTGTGTTTATAAATAAATAAATAAATACATATATACAACATATATAAATTTTACATGTATCTATAAGTATAATTATACATATTTATATATATTTAAAAATATTATATATTAATATGTATATACATATGTTTAAAGTATATAGATAATATATATCAGTTTGTTAATACAGACACACACAAATATATACACACACACATTATATAGGTATATAAATATTCATATATTTATATTTTGAATAAAATGGATATTAAATTTTTATTTAGATAATTCTTATATATTGAGAAATATATTTTATATGTAAATATGTTTAATTATTTATTTAAAAAATAAATTTTTTATGCGTGAATATATTTAAAATATGTATATATTGTTATATATTTGATTATAAATAAGAGTACATTATGAAAAATGATAAAATTTCAAATCCATAATATCAATATGAATGTAATACTTCATAATAAATTCATTCCCACTGAAAAATAGAAAACAGACCCCTAAAACGAGGATGAAATTCCATCAAATGTTAAAACATTTGGGTATCCTGACAAAAAACTCAGCTTTAGAGGCCTTATGGGACCTTTTTAATAATTAAAACTATGATAGAAGGTTTCCTTTTTCCTCCAACACATAGAGATCACCACATTATTTAGTTTGATATGTGGTATAGCTCAAACAGACACTCGGCTAAAAAGTTATGGTCATTTGATGTTTGAGTTACGTTTTCAACATATTTTAGATATTTTTTTAATTTTTCAATTTTTTATGCCTTTAAATTATTATAAAATGATTATTACTCAATGATAATTAGAAAATTATTAATTGATAATATTTTTTTGTATATGTTATAAGAAAGTTTCACTACATATCCTATATATTAAGTGAAAATATCTATTTATACTTATCTAAAACATATTTAAAAAATATATATTATATCTGTTCCAATATAAATATATTTATATATTTATATACCAATATATTATTTTTAATTATTTTTTTTAAATATACCATTTATCAACGCTATTAAAAAAATAACTCATAAAGACCTTCTTTATCAGTGCAACTAAAAAAGAACTGATAAAGGGGGTCCCTTTAACAACGCTAAAAAAAGCGCTAAAAAAGGGGTACCTTTATCTGTGCTAAAAAAATGCTGATAAAGGGGAACTTTTAACATCGCTATTAAAGATACCTTTTATCAGAACTTTTATTAGTGCTAATAAAGATACCCTCTTTATCATTATTTTTTTAATGATGTTAAAGGCTAGGGCTGTGAAAACTAGTTTTTGTGGTAGTGAGACCATGAGAATTCCATATAAGGTTGGGAATCATTTGAATACCTATTTCCTAGTTTTGGCCCATAGAAAATGTGATCAAATCGATTTAGGAGATGGAAAAATTGCTTCGTGCCTCGACCGTGATCTAGTATAGATTCCACATGGAACCAAAGAAGGAAAAGAGAAAACTCGGTCTGATACCTAAGGATATTCTAAAAATATACTAAAGCTATTAAAATTGTTAATGGGAAAAAGACCTGAAGGACCTCATGTTTGAAAGGGAAAACAAAGATAATAAACAACAATGATGACTATTTCCTTTACCGAGTTTCTTTCAGTCTGATGTTTGATAGGGTGATACTATGATTCCCAAATCCTAGAAAAGGTCCTCCTTTAATCAGTAGGTCTGAGGGGTGATTTTTGATCATCCACCACCACTTGAGGAGTGATCAGGATATATTCATGGGATGGAGGAGGGAGAGAATAACTTTGTTGCACATAAAATTTAGTAGTGTAGTTGGTAAATGACGAGATCAGGGGAAAGAGAGGGGTCTAGAGGCCTGAGAAGTAGGAAATCTCAGTGGTGAACATGGATGAACAGTCTCTTTACCCTAAAAAAATGATCTTGCATGGAATTGAATATTGGATGAGACCATGATATCCCAAGGAGTTAAGGAACAAAAAATAAAAAAGGGGACAAGATCCATATATGGGTTGATAGAAGGAACCTTCGTCTATTGAAATGATTGTAAAGAGATAGGGGGAACAATGAGTACTAATCCGATGAGACATCCCAGACTTTAATAATCATCAAAAGTGAAAAATATTTGACTAAGATACCCCTAAAATTAGAGACAAACCATACTTCAATAATCATTAAAAGTGCACAAGATTCGACCAAGATACCCCATACATTGGAGATAGAGATACACCGTTATTCATAAGATCATTGTGACACAAAGGAAAAAAGATTTGATTGTTGATTTATTCATACTGACAAGTCTTGAATTTGGAGGTGACATGATGTATAAAAGCATGAAACCAATGGATAAACTTGACACTACCTCCAATCCACCAATCTTTTAACCCATATAAAAAGTTACAAAGTAGGTAGATAATAGAGGTCCATGGCGATGCAGTTCCTCACCATAGAAGAATCTTGGAACCGTAGGGTACATTCTTCCACACACATGAACTCCCCAAGTATGTCCCCTATCCTCTCTAGAATGAGATATTGTGTATTGGAAGTGGGAGGTTGTTAATATTAACCCACACCACTGATTGAGGAGAGTCCCAACCTTGATGTACCTCCATAGGCCAACATGAGTGTTGGAAGCACCACTGACCGATAGATCTTGGGATCTGATACTAAGATTTAATGAAATCTTCATGGGAAGCAAGAACGGCACAAAAGTCTATTTTGCTCAACACTGAAACATTTTTCAGATTCTCTAACCCCCATGAGTACACAAAGGAATGTAATACACATAATGGATGATTTTATATAATGAAACAAGAAACCATGGTCCACCTAAGAAGCACCATGACAACTTCAAAGAGGCCAGAAATGGAAACACCATATAACCATCCAATGATCCTACACACGAGGAATCCAGAAGGATCATTGGAAACTATGGTGAAATATTAGATTAGGAAGGATGGAATCTAAGAAGGAAATCATTCATCGATGGACCAGGTGGTAAATTAGGACCCAGTGGATGAGGATCTATAGAGAAGGATGCATAAAAAAATGACATTCGATCTAGGAGCTAGAGGATGATACATATCTGATGATATCAGCCCCCTTGGATGATCAAATATGCTACAAAGGCATGAAATTTTTGAATTCAATGAAAATAGTACACTAAAAATGATTTCAAATCCATAGAATCAAATAATAATACAGTTATCCCAAAAATACTCAATAAAATAGAGTGGCATAACGAAAGAATGAAATTTTGGTTGAAAGGGGGAGAAACATGCATGTTTTATATAAAATTTATAAATATTTATATATAGAATCTGTAAGTATAACTATTAATGTTGAAAACAAATGGTTTTTTATAGATGTAATAAAATATGATTCCTTATGAATGTTGTATAGGAAAATTCTAATGGTGTAGTGAAAAGTGGTATCAAAAAGAGGTTCCAATAAGAGACTCTGGTTAAAGGAATTGGTCAAATTATATCCACTTCACACTATAGTGGATTTCTATGGACCAATAAGAGTCACTATGGTAAGGATGTATTTACCCATATAGGCATTGAACCTTATAAATCATGTGTGCTATAATTTACTCTCCTAACATAGTATAAAATGCTTGGTTGAGTTTTATAAAGACTAAAATGATAAAAAAAACTCTAACAAGTTGAATGGGTTTTATTTAAAAGAGGTAATAAATTTTAAAATATAACAACCGATTCAACCCCATCTCATTGGTTCTTATTATCCTAATGAAATTCGTAGTTATTGGATCAGAATTTATCACATAAAATTATTTTTATATTACAAGTAATAAAATATTTATAACATTTGTGACATGTTTAGTAGGAAACATATGTAAAATATAGTTTAATTCATAAGATTCAACTTATAAAGGGACCAAAGTAAAATTTTCATAAGTTAAACCTACCTTTATAAATAAAAATTAAACCCTAATTAAATTCACTATTATTCCCATGATTTTGAGAGAATTTTTATAATCTCTCTCTGGTTTTAGAGAGAGAAAGAAAGGTTCTAAGCATCCCAATCCAAGAACATCTTACCAATCAAATAAATGGTGATCACATCATTATGTTGATTTTTAAAACACTTTGATTATTTGTATTGACACCTAGACATGAAATTTTAGTGATTGAGAATGTTTTTGAAGCATGTATGGATGATCTTTAGGGTTCAAAATTTATTTCCTTCAAGTAATGATCACTGATGATGAGTGAAACATTAATTTAAAGAAAATCTAATGAGATATAATTTTGATTTTATTTTCGGTACTTATTAAATTCACATGAGATCATTAGGATGTGAATTAGGATCACTTTAGTGGATACAACATCATGACATTTTATTTGAAAATATTTTTTTTAATTTACCATATTTTTTGCTTCCACTTTGTGGCTGATACCAACAGAAATGAGGTTATGTGAACCAGTATTGTGTGAATGTTTTTTTCAAAAACAACATTGGTACACAAGGAGGGTTATATAGACATTAAGAAAATTTCCCAAAATTTATATCATAAAGTGGAATTGTCAATTGGATAAAAAAACAGCTTCATGATGCATGAGTTGTGGTGTAAACAATGTTGATCCAGTATATTTGAAGATTATTCTGGAGGATCACTGTTTCCCTCAGAATTCAGGGATGACCTCCTGGATGGGAGATTCAAACGTTCTGATCGGTTTCTAGCGGGTTTGTTTGTAGAACCGAAAACATCCAATGATTCCACATCCATTTGGACCTACTTTCCAAAGGTAGGCGCTCATTAGCTTGTGGACTGATGAGGCTTAGGAATTTTCATTGGTTGAGAGGATGGGAGGTCGGACTCATCACACCTTTTTGAGGGGAATTATTTTCTATTGCGGGACTCTCTTTGTAGATTTAAGTTATGTTCGTGAATCCTTATTACATTACCAAGTATAAAAGGAGGTTTCCTTCAGTTTAACAATAAATGATTAAATATGTAAGAAATTTAGAGATTCTTTTATATATATTCGAGGTTCTTCATCGATAGAGAATCATCTATATCTATTTAGAGATTCTTGGTCAATGGTATCCTTCAAAATATTTATATAAAAGTCTCTTGGTCATTATGATGACCAGGCTGGTTTTAAAGCCACTCAGTGGGGCATTTGAAGTTTATTTTCATTCAGAAGGACATGAATTATTTCAAAGTTGGGATCGAACCCATAGATGGGCTACCTACATATCCTTTGTTTTGGAAAAGGAATCAGAACCCATGTAGATCGAGTAAAGGAGTATGACGTTTATGATTGATGGCTCAAAGAAGGATATCATAATTACTTTTACACTCTAAGCTCACGTGAGTCATGATCGGTGTGAGAAACAAGAGGTATTGGTAAAAATTAGACAATTGTGCCATGAAAGATGCAATCATAAGAAATGGTTTGGGGCTTATGTATATATGACTGCCCAGAAGTGGATGAGGATTATGATTTACTTTAGGGAGGAAATCCAAGAACAGGGTCCATAAAGGTATATGTGCTTCATGGAGATTTGGATACTCTAATCTTGGGGCTTACTCATAAGGAGGATTCCCAAATTAGGAGAGGATTTATAACTGGGTTTTACTTCTGAGAAGGAATCCCAGATCAAACGTAAATTAGGGCTGGTTAAAGAGAATTTAAGGGACTTGGGGCTTACTCCTAAAGAGGATGCCCAAGATTTATGACTGGGACTTACTCTTGAAAAGGAGGCCCATGTTAAGGGATTTATGACTGGGACTTATTCCTAAAAAGGAGACCCAGATTAGGGGATTAAGATTTGGGGCTTACTCTTGAGGAGGATGCCCATGTTTGGAGGATTTAGGATTGGGGATTATTCCTGAAAAGGATACCCAGGTTAAGGATTCTCTCATATTAAAGGATGAGGTTGAATTAATGAACTCTCCATATTTAGTGACATAAGGATATTTAAATCACTAGGTTTTGAGAGATATTCCATAGAATTCCTTTCAGATAAGGAAGTCAAATCAAGAAATCATGCCAGAAATGGCTTTGAAGAGTGTCTTGAAGACTGAATCTTGAAAAGGAAGTATAATGTCTTAAGAGGGGTGAAATGGGCAAGAAAGGCACCCAAAAAGGAAGGGGCGTTCATGTCTTGGAAGGCGCGTAGGTACTACGGTAGCGCGCAAGTATTGGTCGCGCAGGTATACCTGCGCGACATGTGGTGTACTTGCACGATGGTCAACCATCATTGAAATACTTGAGCGACTCTTTATTAAAGCCTATAGAATCCTCTTGAGGTTCTTCCAAAAAAGGGATGCGCAAGTTCTATCGAAGGAATAAGGCGGCGCGCAAGTGTGACCACTTCCCTTAAGGGCTGGCCACTCAGACGCGCAAGTGTTGATGAGTTTCAACACTTAGGCCTTCCTCCCTCTCTTTAGATCTTCCGTTCTAGGTAAGAAATTACATTAGAAGTGTTCCGGAAGCTTTGAGAAGAGACTTGGGCGTCGGGAGCTTCAATCTGAGTTTTTGGAAAAAGATCCTCTCGAATGGGGGGCCCACAGGGTCTATTTATAGGCAAGAGAAGACCCTGGGCGGTTACCGGGTGGTTATCAACTAGGTTACGCAAGTCACTTGCGCGCCAAGTTGCGTCGCGCAAGTCCACTTGCACGACCATGAAGGAACTTGTGCGGCCTATGGGAAAAGTTTTCCTTATTCATCCATTTGTCGATTTTTGATGTTTTCTTCAAAGGTTGAATCACTTTGTGCTCATATATTCCCCTTTTCCGATCTTTAGATTCTGTGACGAAAGGAGCGTCAACAAAATTCCCCCCTCAGAGTTGGATTCGGAGAGAAATAGAGGATTTAACTCTGCGGAAATCAAATACATCCAAAGGAAAAGGGGGCGTGCAAGTTTTGATGGTGCAGAGGCGGCGCGCAAGTGCGCATCGCGTAGGGATACGGCCCTCGGTCGTGCAGGGTCCAGCGCGCAGGGTCCCGGCCGCGTCTATAAATAGAGGGCCTCACTTCCGTACAAGCATCCGGATTTCCGGACTTCATACCTTCGAGCTCGGGATGCTGTAAATCAAATGAAGTGTTATGTTGAAAGCCTCTTGTAATTCTTGAAAAAGAGAAGAGACTCCTGTCTGTGGATGTCCTTCTAACTCTTGTGTATCAATGAAAAACACTTTCATCTTCAATCATTTGTTCCTGCATTCTTTCACTACCTGCTTCAAATTTATTTAAGCCAATGGGCTTAGTAAGCATAGTTTGATTTTTACTAGGATTATTACAAATAACCCTACAAACTTTGAACCTTTTAATTGCTAAATATTACCTAAATCATACAAAAAATGTATATTTAGTGAGCTGGAACTTGACTTTTATTCAGAGTTCCTTTGTCTTTTGTGAGCAGTTTAAATTCATGCATGCCGGTCAAAAAGGGGCTAATGTTTAAGGTCGAAATATCTTTGACCAAAATGGATTAAAATTGATTCAATTCCTTGACAATTTATCTGAAAACATATTACCATACTCAGGTATGAGGGAAAAAATGTAAAAAATGGCTTAAGAATATTTGAATCTGAGGAATGATATGAAAAAGAGCTAAAAGGCATTCAAAGTAGATTCAAAGAATGAAGTTACTATTATTTAACAAAACCCGTTATGGGGTTGAATTATGCAGGGCCACCTAAGGGAATTGGCTGCATGGTCAAATAAATAGCATCTTTCAGCTGACAAGTCTGTTATGTGGACTGTTTATGCAAGGCCACCTATGGGCACGTGCTGCATAGTCAGGCAAAAGAACTCTCATAAATTTACTTTCCTAGTGCTAAAAGCCAGTGAAAGTTTATGGAGATTCAAATTTTATAAAGTATAGAGTTTGTTGTATGTAAAGAGATACTTGAATATGGAGAAGATATTTTCAGACAAGATTATCGAAGAACTGGATGAATATCACTCCTAAGAAGGTCTGACCCAAACGTAGGGAAGAAGAATAAACCATAGACTTGAATACTTTCAGATCATGAAAAAATGATATGGGACAAATATGTTAAGGATGGATATTTTTTTTGCAGATCCCTACATACTGTTGTTTAAGAAAAATAAGGACAAAAGGGGCATTCTTCCCAAGAATGAAGTTACCATCATTTAACAAACCCGTTAGGGGATTGAATTATGTAGGGCCACCTAAGGGCATTGGATGCATAGTTAAATAAAATAGTATCTTTTGGCTAACAAGTATGTTATGTGGACTGTTTATGCAAGGCCACCTATGGGAATGTACTGCATAGTCAGGCAAAAAGAATTCTCAGAAGTTTGACATTTTTGTGACTAAAAAGTCATGAAAAGGGTTATGAAGATCTGAAAATATTTAAGGTTAGGATTATAACACATAAAGATGGGTATTGTCCAATGTATATAGAGATACATAGGTCAATGATAACCATAATCATGTTGTGGATGGGTCCTGAATTGAAATTTTGGACTTCACTACGTATCTCATAAGAATGAAAATCAATCCATACGTAGTTCTTGAAATGTAGTTTAACGTCGTGCATGACGAAAATATGAGAGATCTTAGTTTAGGGTCATAGAGTTCGGACAATAATAATGAATACACAGTGTGTGTTTCCATGAGGACTTTTTCAGCCAAGGGACTGAAAGTGAAATTTGGGGTTAGGCCCAAAAAGACATGGGGCTGGATTTGAGGGATACTCGAACGTTCCTACGTATCCCATAAGGATGGGAATCAAGACCACGTAGTTCTAGAACTACCCTTTGTACAAATTTGGTTCGTACATGTGAAGGGTGAAAGGGGACTTTAGTGCAATGATGGTTTAACCCGAGATAAAAAAATTTAGGTATCACCATGTATGCACATAGTCTTTTGAAATGAAACATGATTGAAAAAATCAATGTCAATAATAGTTCTCTCTCAAATGAGGAAATCAAATAGTATTGTAGTTTATTGTCGTACTGGACAAAAGTGTTGCATAGTTTAACGTCATATAACAAGGACGAAAGTGAATCAATGTAAATATATTGATTCTAGGGGTGGTTTCACGAATCAACATCATATGAGATGGTGGTGAACCGATGTGAAGAGATTGATTTTGGGCTTGAACCTTGGGAGGTTTCCTACATACCCAGCCTGGAGGGCAAGGATCAAAGTCCGTGTAGTTCAATTAAAGAATGAATTAATGATCATGTTGTTCTTGGGGACAATGACCTAAAAAATGTTGTTGGGACTTACACATGGTTAGCGGCCCAAAGAGAATGTTATGGTTGTGGTTTGCTCTAAGCTGGCGTGAGTCATACTCGGTGTGAGAAACAAGAGGTAACAACAACCTTAACAATGCATAGTTTAATGTCATGTAGGACATATAAAGGGACTATGCAGTTTAAAGTCTTGCAGTTAGGACTATTGGTGATGCGCAGTTTAGTGTCATGTAGCAGGGACAAAATACAGTTTAATGTCATGTAGGATGTATCATGAATTTTCTGTACAGTTTAGCGTCATGTAGTTAGGACGGCGGGGACAATAGAGTTTAACGTCATGTTGGACGAAAGGGGGACTGCGCAGTTTAATGTCATGCAGTAAAGACAAAATAACACACCATTTACGTCATGTTGGACGCATTGGGGATTTTTTTCCCACAATTTAACGTCATGTTGGACGAAAGTGTGAATAGTTTAAGGTCATATGCATGGACCGTGGATGGAGCAGTTTAATGTCATGCTGGACGGTGGTGTAGTTTAAGGTCATACAAGACCTTTGATGATTATATAGTTTAACGTCTTTCCGGACGTAAGGGACTTTTATACAGTTTAGCATCATGTAGTTAGGATGTCACAGTTTAACGTCTTACTGGACGTAAGGGACTTTTATACAGTTTAGTGTCATGTAGTTAGGACGTCACAGTTTAACGTCTTGCTGGACGTAAGGGACTTGCAAATAGTTTAGGGTCATATGCATGGACCGTTGATGATGCAGTTTAAGGTTATACTGGACTATTTAGGGAACTTTTTCACAGTTTAACATCGTGTGGGACAAAGTTGCAGTTTAAGGTCATACAGGACCATTGCTGTATAGTTTAACTTCATATAACAAGGACGAACTGGTGCTGCACAGTTTAGTGTCATGTTGCGGGGACATTGAGGTGACACTGTTTAACGTCATGTTGGACGTATGTGCAAATAGTTTAGGGTCATATGCTTAGACCGTTGCTGTATAGTTTAACGTCATATAGAAAGGACGAACTGGTGCCGCACAGTTTAGTGTTATGTTGTGGGGACATCTTCTTTTCTACAGTTTAACGTAATTTTGGACGAAAAAGGGACTTTCCTACAGTTTAACGTAATGTTGGACGAAAAAGTGACTTTCCTACAGTTTAACGTCATGTTGGACGAAAAAAGGGACTTTCCTACAGTTTAACGTCATGTTGGACGAAAAAGTATGAACCAATTGTAAGAATCTTGGTTTTGGGGACCATATTTTGTGTTTATAAAAAATATTTCTTCAGAAATCTGGCATTGGTTGGAGTCGTGATGAGTTCTCCACCCATTGAGATTAATGAATAAGCTCCATTGGAGTAGACCTTATGTATTGAATAAGGTCCTTCCCATTTTGGCTCAAGCTTGGGAGGTTTCT
This sequence comes from Viscum album, assembly GCA_963277665.1. NCBI lineage: Eukaryota > Viridiplantae > Streptophyta > Magnoliopsida > Santalales > Viscaceae > Viscum > Viscum album. The sequence goes on from OY728155.1 coordinate 532,603,157, forward strand.
TTCCTGGTATCATTGGAGTTCTGAGGACTAATACCAATTCTCCCTGAATGAATGAACGAAGAAGAAGGTTTTTGTTAAAAGCTCGTGCTATTCAATTCTGATAGATTTCCAAGTGTTGCAAAGTGCACAATCTTTTCTCGTCTAATCGTTCCAATTCATTCAATCGCTTTTGGGATTGCTCATCTGTAGATAACTGATCACAAATGGATACTTTGAGTGAGGGCAATTGAACTTCAATTGGCAAGACTTCTTCTGTTCCATATACCAACGAATATGGAGTTGACCGAGTTGCATTGCGGGTGGTAGTCCGATAAGCCCATAAACCATGAAAGAGTATATCAGGCCATGACCTCTTATCTTTATCCACCATCTTTTGCACTATATTTGAAAGAGTCTTGTTAAAGTCTTCTATTTGGCCATTGGCTGCTGCATGATGCCGAGATGAATGGTTGGATTTAATGTTGTATTCTTGATACAATTTCTTCACCTCATAAGAACAGAAGTTGGTGCCGTTGTCTGTCAATATGGTATGAGGGACACCAAATCTAGTAATGATGTTAGACTTGATGAAGCTAACAATGCATTTAGAAATGAATTCTTTGATAGGTACTACCTCTGCCCATTTGGAAAAGAAATCTGTAGTAGTAAGAATGTACTTAAACTGTTTGGCCGTAGCGGAAGGGTAAGGTCCCACCACATCCATTCCCCATGTGGCAAATGGCCATGAGTATTTAGCTGTATGAAGCAACTCTGGAGGTTGATGAATGAAGTTGGCATGTACTTGACATGAATGAAACTTCTTTGTGGAATCAACACAATCTTGTATCATTGAAGGCCAAAAGTATCCAAGCCTTCGAATTTCATCAGACAATCTATGTCCAGACTGGTGGGCACCACAGACTCCTGCATGTACTTCTTTCATGACAGCCATTGTCTCTTCACCATCAATGCATCTGAAGAGAACTCCATCAAAACCACGTTTGTAGAGAATTTTCTTTAGGTGGTTTGGGCCATCATAAAGATTAAAATTGACCACACGTCGCCTGATTTGTTCTTTCTCAGCTCTATCAGGTGGAAGTGTTCCATTTTGAAGGTATCCCCTGATAGGTGACATCCATCCTGTAGTATGACCATACGGTTCAGTAATGGGACTAATTTCATTAATTTCCTCTGTTTTGGATTGAACATAAGGTGAAATTGCATGACGGTGGGAAATACTGATGGTTGTCTCGTCCCGATTTGGATCTGCTAGAGTTGTGGCTATATTAGCCAGTGCATCAGCTTGAGCATTTTGTGATCTTGGGACATATGAAAATGTCGGTTCTGAAGGGAATTCCACCATTAACTTTCTGACATAATCATACAAAGGGATTAACTCTTCTTTTCTGATGGCATAATCCCCATTAACTTGTTTGATTACCAGGTCTGAATCACCTTTCACCTTTAAGTGATTCACTTGTGCTTGAAGTGCTAACTCCAAGCATGTGATAAGAGCTTGGTATTTGGCTTCATTATTGGTACCACCTTCCCACAATAAAAAGGAATAAGGTAACACTGTCTTATCTGGAGAAATGAGCACAATTCCTAAACCAACTTTGTTGAATTTAGGATTTTCCATTTTCTTCCCTGTTGGACTTCTGGAAGCACCATCAAAATAAATTTCCCATGTTTGAGGATTCTCTTGAATAGAGAAAAATTCCTCATCAGGGAGTTCAATATCTGAAGACGTGTCTTCCACTGAAGGATGTTCAGCCAGGAAATTAGCCAGAGCTTGGACCTTTATAGCCTTTCTAGACACATACTGAATGTCGAACTGCTGCAAAATAACTGCCCACCTTGTTATACGTCCTGTAAGCATTGGACGTCTAAGGATGAATATGAGCGGATTATTGCGAGATACCAATTGGACCTTATGATGTTGCAGGTAGTGTCTCAGTTTTTGAACTGCAAAGATTAATTCCAGGAAGCACTTCTCAATACTTGAATATCGGGTTTCTGCTTCAAGCATAGTTCTACTGAGATAGTAGAGGCTATTTTCATTCCCAGCATCATTCTTTTGAGCGAGAAAGGCACCCAATGATCGCTCTAGAGCTGTCACATAGAGGATAAGTGGTCTACCTTCATCAGGTGGCATGAGTACTGGTGGACTCAAGAGGTATTTCTTGAGAACATCAAATGCTTCTTGACATTATTCAGTCCACTGGTAAGTGACTCCTTGTTTCAATAATTTGGTAAAGGGTAAACTTTTGCCTGCCAAATTGGCGATGAAACACCGAATATAGGCTAAGTGTCCTTGAAGTCCTCTTAATTCATTCAAATTCTGAGGAGGTGACATACCAAGGATTGATTTGGTCTTCTCAGGATAGACTTCAATACCATGACGGCGTACAACAAAGCCGAGGAATTTTCCTGAGGTTACCCCAAAAGCACATTTTAAGGGGTTCATCTTCAATTTATGTTGTCGAAGCTTGTGGAATGTAACTTCTAAATCAGCCAAGTGATTAGAACGTTGTTTTTATTTAACCACCAAATCATCCACATAGCACTCAACAAACATCCCTAAGAAAGGTTTGAAGATACGATGCATGGCGCGTTGATATGTTGCACCTGCATTTTTTAAACCAAATGGCATTACCCGGTAACAAAACACACCTTCAGGGGCTCTGAAGGCTGTAGATTCCTCATCTTCTGGGGCCATTCAGATCTGATTATATCCAGAATATCCATCCATGAAAGAAAGTACTTCATAGCCAGCTGTCGCATCAATTAAGAGTTCTGTAATCGGAACTGGGAAATCATCTTTTGGACAATACCGATTAAGATCTCTGAAATCGATGCAAACCCTAATTTGTCCGTTCTTTTTCTTTACAGGGACAATATTGGACAACCACTTGGGATACTGAACTTCTCTGATGAAGTTATCTTTGATCAGCTTATCCACTTCAGCTTCAATTTTGGAAGAATAAGTTGGGTGTGTTCTTCTCGCGGCTTGCTTAAATCCTCGATGTTCTTTTGGTAAACCCAAATGATGAGTAGCAACATCAGGATCAAGCCCAGGCATTTCTGTATAGTTCCAAGGGAAAATATCTTTATTTTGCTTTAGAAAAGAAATATACATCTCTTGCTCTTCAAGGGTCATGGCCGCACTAATTAAAGTGGGGCGTGGATCTTTCTCTATACCCAGATTTATTTCTATGAGTTCATCCACAGTGGTAGAGATACCTTCTTCAAATGCTGGAGGAGCATCTCTAAGATTTTCCTCTTCCTCTTCATCATGTGCTATTTCTTCCGTTTCTACTTGCATAGTAGATGAAAAAACGAAATTTTCATGAACAGAATAGATGTCAAAATTTGCACATTTTGAAGAAGAAGCTTCCATTTTCGACCCTATTGATGATAAAGGGCCTTCTTTGGGAAATAAAGAGGAGATGATGAATTGATAATTGACATCATTATTCACCTCCGACTTTGCTATAACTTCTTCTGGCCTGATTGGTGAAGTATAGACCTGTTGGATTTCAGCCGATGAAATGAAGACGTCACCACTTATGCTTTCATCACTGTTTGCTAGGTTACCAATTTCTCCCATGTTGTCTGGCTCAATTGTCGTAATTGACATTATGGATCTTTCCATAAGAGTATTTTGATTTGGGCCTATTTTGTTAATTTGACTGATAGGTAACACATAATTTGTACTCACATGTGTTAATGGATTTATTGGAATTTTCTCCAAACCATATAGAGCATTAACTTTGATAATTTCCTTCATTGTAGATTTTTCTCTTCCCTTCATGTGATAAAATTCTACCTCAATGTATTGAGACTCACATGTCTTGAATAGGGTCTTATCACCATACAATGTTCCAACTTGACCATTGAAAAATTATTTCAGACATTGATGGTATGATGAAGGAATAGCTGCATGCTGATGTAGCCAGGGTCTTCCAAGCAAGACGTTGAAAGCTGAGTCTTGATCAACAATCATGAAATCCGAATTGGATACAAGATCTCCAAACTGAGTTTTGAGTGTAACTTCACCCAGTGGTTCTTGTTCATTTTTAATATCCCTGTAACATCATGGTAGAAGGAGATAAATCAGATTCCGTGAGGCCCAATCGACGAAGTGTACGAATGGGCATGAGGTTGACTCCTGAACCATTGTCAATGAAAGATCTTCAGATATCTACACCATTGACTTTTCCAGATAAGTACAAAGGTTTTATGTGCCCATGCACAACATCATCTTCATATTTATTAGTAAAAGATATCACTGCATGGCATTCTATAGGATTATTCTCTATATGATAGACTTCAGCTGCAGCAATTTCAGCTTCAAACTCCTGAGGACTTGACAAAGCTTTGATCAGTGCTTCCTGAAAATCTTTTGACAGATTCAAAGCATCCAAAATTGATAACTTGGCTGGTACTTGGGCCAAGTGTTTCAATATATTATACTTTTGATCTAGAGGTCTGCGTTTCCCAACAGGAATATGCGGTTTAGCAGGTACCTTGGAAGTAGATGCTTTGGAAGCTGATGCATCTTGTATTGGGATAGAAGTTGGAAATATCCTTGGTTTTGGAAGATTAGACCGATTAGATCCATTTACTTGCTGAGATAAAGAAGATGGAACCTTTAATCGGTCTTCCACAATAACTGTGCCAAAACTGAGTTGGCCATTGGCAGAAGAACTTGCATGTTCTTTTTGAGCTCGCTGAAAGGCTCTACCACGAGTTTCTGCTGCATACACAGTGCTAGCAGGGGTAGAATTGGAGTAGTGGCTTCAGAAATATCCACGTCTTCCCCTGTATCCTGAACCTCGAGAACTTCCTCGGGTTCCCTTATTTGATACAGGGAATTCAGGCTCATCAAGACTGGAATATGGATCTGTTAATTGAAGCATATTAACAGAACCGAAGATTAACTCTTCGTCTGATAAAGACTCTGCCTGATTAGACTGTTTAGGCTGTGCCATTTGATGGGGCGGTGCCCGTAGCTTTGAAGTAGATGGCATAAAGTCTTCCAAAGTCAAAGACAATTTAGGCTTTGACACATACTCATCTTCTTCTGATTCTTTTTTCTTCTTTGAATCAAGCCGTTTCTTTAAGGATTTTCCCTCTGATGAAGAGGGTTTTACTGCAATATTCATGGCAGAAGACACAATTGGTTTCTTTAATTGTGTTCGCAAAATGGCATGAGTCCGATTGATTGTCTTTCTGACCATCCAATCATCATATTTCTGTGCATTTCTGCTTTTGACTTCTTTCCATTCACCTTCCTCCTCTGGAATTATAGCAGTAACACATGCTATCTGAGTCGAAGAACCTTTCAACTTGACTTGTCCCAAGTCGACCATCTTTTGCAGGAGTTCTTTAAAGACAAAACACTCCTCGATGGGATTCCCTAACATTTAATGAAAGGGACAATAATTGGGACTGTCTTCATCTCCTTCCTTGTTTGGCCTCTTGGGCACTGGTAATTGAACCAAATTATTTTCCAGAGCTGAAATGAAGTAACCAGGAACCTGCTCATTTCAGAAAGAGTATGTTTTACTCTTCAAATACTCAAATTTTTTTCGTCGTTGATCTTTTTGATCAATTGGACGAAACGACCTTTGTTGTTGGCGTTCAGGAAGTGGATCCCTTCGAGAAGATGAAGGTTTTGAAGTAGAAATAGGTACAGGTTCTTGTTTAAGCATAACTGTAGCAGTTTCTGCTTTACCCATTCTCCTTCTTGGAGCTGATGGAATTACATGAGATTTAACCTTAGCCTATATAATGGAATCTTCAATCTACTGAGCGATTGAAGTAAGGTCTCGAAACCCTCCTGTGTATTTCACAGGGATCAATGGCATGCATAATTCGTCATGCAAATTTGCCACACAGATTGGAAACAGCTCTTCCTGAGGAAGTGCTAAACTCAGGAAATATGTTAACCCCTTCCAGCGAGCAATGAAATCAGAGACTCTTTCATTCTCCCTTTGCTTGCAGTTTGTAAGATCGAAAACTGACGTTTTTGGAAAAGTTGAGCTGAACTGAAGAAGGAATTTTTGACGAAGATCCTCCCATCCGATGATTGACTGGGATTGCAAGCTTGTATACCAGACAAAAGCGGGTCCTTGCAAGGTTCGCACGAAGCATCTGAGTTTCACTGCTTCTTGCTGTTTTGGAGTTCCCATCATAGGATCACAACAAGACACGTAATGCGTCAAATGTCATTCAGGGTTGCCTGATCCATTGAAAGTAGGGAAAACAGGGTTTCCAAAACTGGATGGAGGAGAAATTGAATCTACCCATTCAGGGTAAACATTCTTTTCGGGTTTAACTTGCGCCCGTTTCCCTTCCATAGTTTCTAACCGAGCTGTTAATGACTAAATAGTAGTTATTAACTTTTGAGAAACATCAGGTTGAATTTGGTTTTGGGTAGGTGCAATGAATGGATCTTGGACAGACGTGGTGATTGGTGCTGCAACTAATGGTAGTACTGCCAACCGTTGTTGCGTTTGACCCGTAGGATTAGACCTCTGAGGGTGTACTGATAAAGGAGGATATTCCTGATCCATCTCAGTAGTTACAACAAATTCCTTCGGCTGTCGGACTCCAGAATTTTTAAGAAGAAGACTACTCTGAAGTAGTTCTGCATTCAACCTTTTTAATTCATTCATTTCTTCCTCCTGTTGTGCAAACCTTTGCTCTAATGAGAGCGATTGGCCTTCTCCAGAGGAAGGATATGTATCCTGATTCTTTCCCTTCCCTTTATTGGATACCTTTTGGAGAGAAGGAAGTGGATTACCTAGGTTCTGAGTAATCCTTTGACTTCGTGTACGCACACCTTCTTCATTTGTATCGGCGCGTACATTTTCTTTAGCAGGACGCTCTTCATCTGAGTCCCCTGAGTGAACCTCCTCTGGTGGATTAGCAACAACGGCATTGATGACATTGATTGATGCATAATGCATCACATCCCTTCTATCAACATTTCTGTGATATTGTCTTCTTTCATGTCTTTGATGAGACATTACCTTTTGTTGATTCAATCCTTTAGGAACTTCTTGACGAGCTATAACTTGGAGGGAATCTCCTGATAATTTGGCTCTTCGTTCCTCTTGTGGATTCTTCCCTAATCGAGAAAAGACCGACATTCTCTAAGGAGGGGATTGATGATTTGAAAGAGTACCCAGTCTTGTGAACTGGGGATGTTCCTGCTGCTTCCGCTCAACTCCTCGAATCCCATTTGTTGACTCTGAGGGTTGGGTTAAAGGAGTCCCCAGTTTGACAAGCTGGGGTGGCTCTTGACATGTTATGTCTAAGATCTTCTTAAAATCTCTCTTGATCTTGCAAACCTTAGTTCGGAAATTAGCTGGATGCATTAGCCTGTATCCACTTTTATCACCTAGTTCAACAGACCGTTGGATGATTTCCGAAACTTCTGTCATTTGATGATGTGTTTGCTCCATACGAGAGGCTTATGCAATATTCTCGCTTGCTTGATGTAGGAGAAATTCAACAACTTGTTCTATATATGCTTGATTTTGAGAGGAACTAGTTGAAGCCTGTTCTTGAGCAAGCTTTTGATTATGAATAAAGCCCATTGACTGTGGCCGGCCATGGGCAATAACATTGCATGAGACCATTTTCGGCGGGCTTTGCTGACTGGAAAGCACTATGAAATGTAGTGCTCCGTGAACACCCCATCCTCTGATATGAACACCAGATGGAGCATTGGCAATTAACTGACGTAATTTACTTAGTGCGCCAAGGCATGAACGTTAAAGGGTTCTCTGTTGCTTTTCAGCCTTCGGATACCGAGAGACTGATAGAGATGCCAAATCAATCTGACGTTGTAGCCCTTCTATTATCTTAAGATGATTTTCATATTCATCATAAGATAATACCTTCTTCTTCAATTGACAAAGAGTTTTCCATATGTTGAGACGAATATCATGGACTCCATCTTCCATCAACATCTTTGGAATGTCATACTGGGAGTCAGCCAAAGGCTAAAACATGACTGGTACCTCACTTTTCGCCAGTTTTTTCCTCATGTTCAGCATTTCTTCTTTATCATTAAATGAAGATTCTTCTACCTGTTTTGACCAGAGTTGGTGTTTCCTTGATGCTTCATCGGATTCAACAAGATTGGTAGAGAGATTATTGATCAAACTAGAAGATGAATGACTTAGGGGTGGTTTGGAGAATGACCTACACCCTGGGCTATCTTCTGATTGAGAAAGTATTTCACTTGCTAGCAATAAAGCATCAGACATGACTGGTTTCGCATTTGCAAGTGCCTCAAGATAAGAGGGCTTTCTCGGCACTACATTGTCCACTGGAGTATTTTCCAGGCAATGTGAATCACTACTACAGAGAGGACTTTCGCAGTGAAATTCATCATCATGGGGAGGACCACCATAATGGGTTACAACAAAAGATGAGATCTCTTACTCTTTGGTCTTCTGACCACACAGAGGGTTCCTGTGGCTCTCATCTGAAGAAGAAACTTCAAGATTGACCGAATTTTCATGAAGTAAGCCTTCATGAGGAAGTTTCTGTTGAAGACTTTCGGAATTAATGTTCCCGTTATTGGGAACTGAGGGAGTAGAATCTTGAATTCCAACAGATAAATGTCTGAGGGCTTCAAGAACTCCAGCATCGAGCAAAGCCTTGTTGCGGATTGGCCTTTGATCTCCTGACTATGCTGGGCGGATCTTTTTCTTAGATGCCTTCTTACTCGCTTTGGAAACCACTTGTTGACTAAAGTGGTTACTCTGAGCAGGTGTATGTGCCTGATCAGGAAAGATGGTCATGTTAGGCTGACAATCTCCACTCAAATCAGGTGTATCTGCCTGACTTGGTTGTCCATATGATATGGGGGAGTATGCCCCATAACCCTCTTGGACTGGAACAGATGTGTGTGTCTGTTCCGGAGTGAATCGTTGATGTGTCACTCCACTGCTAGGGATAGATTTATGTGTCTTTCCCTGAGATGATGCTGAAGTTGTTATGATATCCTGGAAAGCATCCAGAATATGAGCAGGAATTTTTTTCTGCTCTTTCACCATTGACAAAATATGCTTGGTGACTTCAGCTACCGGAACGGGGATATACGTCCATTCTGGGCTTGGAGTAGGTGTATGTGCCTGCTCCTGTCCTCCTTTTCCTATCAGTGAATCCTGACAGTACTCAAGTGTGGAGGCAGAGAGTTGAGTCTGCCTCCTGTTTTTCGTCGGAGCTTTCCGACTGAATTCTCTCTGCGCTACCAAGCGAGATTGTTGGTAGGCTTGATTAGTACTAGCAGGTGTATATGCCTACTGATTACACTTCGCCAAACGAGGTTGACGAAATCCATCATATGTAGTCAGACGAGCCTACTGACTAACTGATGATGTATAAGCAGGCGTATGTTCTTGCCTATAGTACTCCGCCGGAATTGCCTGGCGGGATTGGCGTGATGCTGCCAGACGAGTCTGCTGGACAGCGGAATTAAAACGGGCAGGTGTGTGTGACTGCTCATTGTTTGCCACCAAGTTAGGTTGGTGGACTTCTACAGAGATGGCAGGGATGATAACCTGCCCATTGTTAACCAGATTCTGTCTCTGGCGGTTCGTCTTGCCAGCTCAGGTTCGAGGAACCTGAGCTGAACATCTGGAGTCGGTACCCTCATCATGTTGAGGGCGCACTACCGCACGAGTCTGGCGGCGATTGTTGATGGGAGCCCTCGGAAAGGACTCCTATCTTTTTGGATTAAGGCCCTGAGGGACCTGCTCATTCACTTCCTCAGAGTAAGGGAGCGAATGGAAATTACGTTCCGGGGATAACGACCCAAAACGGTTGGAGACGGTAGTCAGCACCGCCTGCCTCTTGATCACTGGTCGTCGTTGTCCGGACGACCTGTGTGAGTTGTTCACTTGGAGGGCCTGTCGGGCAGCCTCCAAAGTTGCGATGGTACCGTGTTGACGATACTCCTTAACCAGTGCATTTGATACCCAGCATTGAAGATGCTGAGTAGGTGATGTCATCCTCAGAGCGGATGACGATCCAGTAGGAATAACAGCAGTGGTATTTGTAACAGCAGTATTCACAGATGTGAATTTGAGAGCAGCCATTATGTAAATACAGAAGATCTTGGAAAAGAGTGCCTGTTTGATATAACAGACGTAATCAAGATAAAATTCAGCCAATTCATCCCTTGGATGAGCACACATGTCAATTATTGTTTCTGTTATCCCTCTTATTGAGTTTTAAATAGGGGCTTAACAAATAGGTAAAACATCATTTTAACTTGGTTAAGGATTCCCGTCAGGTTCACCATTTTTTGTTTCCCTCGGAATTCGGGGATGACCTCCTGGATGGGAGATTCAAACGTTCTGATCGGTTTCTATCAGGTTTTTTCATAGAACCGGAAACATCCAATGATTCCACATCCATTTGGACCTACTTTTCAAAGGTAGGCGCTCATTAGCTTGTGGACTGATGAGGCTTAGGAATTTTCATTGGTCGAGAGGATAGGAGGTCAGACTCAGCACACCTTTTTGAGGGGAATTATTGTCTATTCCGGGACTCTCTTTGTAGATTTAAGTTATGTTCGTGAATCCTTATTACATTACCAAGTATAAAATGATCTTTCCTTCAGTTTAACAATCAATGATTAAATATGTACGAAATTTAGAGATTCTTTTATATGTATTCGAGGTTCTTCATCGATAGAGAATCATCTATATCTATTTAGAGATTCTTGGTCAATGGTATCCTTCAAAATATTTATATAAAAGTCTCTTGGTCATTATGATGACCAGGCTGGTTTTAAAGCCACTCATTGGGGCACTTGAAGTTTATTGTCATTCAGAAGGACATGAATTATTTCAAATTTGGGATCGAACCCATAGATGGGATACCTACGTATCCTTTGTTTTGGAAAAGTAATCAGAACCCACGTAGTTCGAGTAAAGGAGTATGAAATTTATGATTGACGGCTCAAAGAAGGATGTCATAATTACATTTACACTCTAAGCTCACATGAGTCATGCTCGGTGTGAGAAACAAGAGGTATTGGTAAAAATTAGACAATTGTGCCATGATAGATGAAATCATAAGAAATGGTTTGGGGCTTATGTATATATGACTGCCCAGAAGTGGATGAGGATTAGGATTTACTTTAGGGAGGAAATCTAGGAACAGGGTCCATAAAGGTATATGTGCTTCATGGAGATTTGGATACTCTAATCTTGGGGCTTACTCCTAAGGAGGATGCCCAAATTAGGAGAGGATTGATAACTGGGTTTCACTTCTGAGAAGGAATCCCAGATCAAACGTAAATTAGGACTGGTTAAAGATAATTTAAGGGACTTGGGGCTTACTCCTAAAGAGGATGCCCAAGATTTATGACTGGGACTTACTCTTGAAAAGGAGGCCTAGGTTAAGGGATTTATGACTGGGACTTATTACTGAAAAGGAGACTCAGGTTAGGGGATTAAGATTTGGGGCTTACTCCTGAGGTGGATACCCAAGTTTGGAGGATTTAGGACTGGGGATTATTCCTGAAAAGGAGACCCAGGTTAAGGATTCTCTCATCTTAAAGGATGAGGTTGAATGAATGAACTCTCCATATTTAGTGACATAAGGATATTTAAATCACTAGGTTTTGAGAGATATTCCATAGAATTCCTTTCAGATAAGGAAGTCAAATCAATAAATCATCCCAGAAATGGCTTTGAAGAGTGTCTTGAAGACTGAATCTTGAAAAGGAAGTATAATGGCTTAAGAGGGGTGAAATGGGCAAGAAAGGCACCCAAAAAGGAAGGGGCGCGCAAGTCTTGGAAGGCACGCAGGTACTACGGCGGCGCGAAAGTATTGGTCGCGCAGGTATACCTGCGCGACATGTGGTGTACTTGCGCAATGGTCAACCAGCATTGAAATACTTGAGCGACTCTTTATTAAAGCCTTTAAAATCCTCTTGAGGTTCTTCCAAAAAAGGGACCCACAAGTTCTATCGAAGGAATAAGGCGGCGTGCAAGTGTGACCACTTCCCTTAAGGGCTGGCCACTCAGGCACGTAAGTGTTGATGAGTTTCAACACTTAGGCCTTCCTCCCTCTCTTTAGATCTTCCGTTCTAGGTAAGAAATTACCTTAGAAGTGTTCCGGAAGCATTGAGAAGAGACTTGGGCGTCGGGAGCTTCAATATGAGTTTTTGGAAAAAGATCCTCTCGAATGGGGGGCCCACAGGGTCTATTTATAGGAAAGAGAAGACCTCGGGCGGTTACCGGGCGGTTATCAACTAGGTCGCGCAAGTCACTTGCGCACCAAGTTGCGTCACGCAAGTCCACTTGCGCGACCATGAAGGAACTTGCGCGACCTATGGGAAAAGTTTTCCTTGTTCATCCCTTTGTCGATTTTTGATGTTTTCTTCAAAGGTTGAATCACTTTGTGCTCATATATTCCCCTTTTCCGATCTTTAGATTCTGTGACGAAAGGAGCGTCAACAATCACTATTAGAATTTAGTTTATATAGCTGTGAGTTCTCAAAATGTGAGTGGTTTTAAAATCAGGGAATAGTGAATCCACTCCAAAAAAAATTTAAATTAGAAGCACAGTTAAGGATTTTGGTACACCAGAACATCATCATTATATGATCCTTGGATTATCCTAATGTGGGAGAACCAAGTAAAAACTGATTGCATCCCTCTTTATTTTCTTTATCAGTTCATATCTGTTTTGATAGAGAGAGGTGTTACTACTAACAATGGAACAAGATCATTATCAAGGGTTATTTAAAAAAAATCAACATAACATAGTTCACCCCCTCAGGGTATTTAACTTGATTTGGGAAAATGGTATCAGATCTATATATTCAAGTTACTGAAATCTCTCTCTAAGTGGAAGTTAATCATAATGGTATTTTGATCTTTAATGGAAATAATTTTCCACTATAGAAGAATCTGATGCAATTCTATTTATGATCCTTATATATAGATGTTTGTAAAATAGTTATTCATGGAATTTTGATCAATATAGACAACAATGATTTATATAAAGAATACCATAAATAACTGAATGTCAATGCTCATGGGATCATTATTTTATATGGGGATTATCCAACACAAAATATGTAAAGGTTATGTCATGTAAAACATCACACACCATGTTGGAAACACTACATAGTATCTATGGAGGTCACACAAAGGTATTAGAAGATAAATTGAAGGTTCTACAAACCATGTATCATCACTTAAGGAATCATCCAAATGAATCTCTTGATGCATTGATAGGGTAAACTTTATTGTGAAGTATATGCATGGTCATAGATAATCCCTCAATGATGTAAATATTTTCAATTGAATCTTTAGAATATTTTCATCATTTTGGGTCCAAAAGTCTTTGTGCTTGAGGATAAAAATACAAAGAAACTAATATTGGATGGTCTTTATAGTACTTTTGTTTGATATGTGATGTGGAAATATGATAACATGGTTTTAGAAAAGGAAAAGTGTAAAGTGGTGACATTCAATGCATTAAAGAAGCTCCCCTTGGAGGATGATCATGAAGAATAAGTTGATGAAGTCATTCCATTCCCTTCCTCAAAACTAAAAATGGGAAAATAAAAGGTCAAAGGGAAACTTTCACTAGTATTCTTTCAGTGTGGAAAGGTAGGACATCTTGCACAAAAGTGTCCCAAAATTTTTAAAGATTGTGATGAGGATGGTAAAGTACCCATGGAGAAATATTTAGATAATTTGAATGGTATGAGGATTAGTAAGCACAACTACATCAATAACAACCTACTTTTACAAGAGGATAATAACACAGAAGAAACAAAAGAATAATAAATTGAATACCATAAATACCTCAAAGAATATAATCTTATGACAATTCTAGATGATTCAAGGACAAATAAATACCATGATAATGACAAGGTAGAAGTTGAAGGGGGAGATAATCTCATAACATAGTTAGTGATTACACTTGAAAATATTGATATTTAAAGATCCATTATGAAGAAAGTTAATAGGGTGGGTCTTGGTGAAAAAATATACATTTAGTACTAGGAAGAAGGGAATTATGGGATGAAGGTGGACATTGAAAATCTAAAATATAAAACTCTAGAAAGATCAGAGAAGGTTGTTGAGTGCAAGATGAATATAGAAGAGAATAATTGAATTATTGATGGTTTAACTAACATGGTGAAATATTATGTCAAATATATTAATGATCATGGAGGATAAGTCATTGGTCCATGATAAAAATTAGAATATCAGGAGATATTATTAACTCCTGGTATGATATCAACAAATTAGATAGAATGGGTTGCATAAAAAGTGAAGGAGAATCGTGTAGGTCTATAAAAATAGTTATAATTTTATATTTAAAATAAAAAGAAACATTATAATAAAAAAATTGGTATGGATCTTGATCATAAGAAGAAGGTGTTTCTGGTTGATGTTGATCCAAAAGTAATCACTCCGAATTTGATGGTTGATTTGGCTGTGAATCGGGCTCAGATCACTCAAATAACCCAAATTACCAAAAGAACACAAAATACCACTGGTGATGTAACAAGGATACAAAACAATACACTAGAAATATGGTGTTATTTAATACTTGAAAATAAAACTATAGCTACAGTTTATATAATCATGGTAGGTATTATCATGGAAAAAGGTGTCAGGAAGTAGCCATGGGTGGCACCCATGGATTCACATCTACAACCATGGTTGGATTATTATTGTAAGAATTTTATAAACACATGCAGCTCCCAAATAAATAGTTTTAATTCCATAGGTGTCCTATTCATACATGTAGCCATAAAATTTACACGTGGATATAGGTTACCTTGATTCTCATATATAAATAGTTGTATTTTACACATAAAAGTTTAACGAATCACTAAAAAACTAATAATGTGAAAAAAATATATTGAAAAATACATAATAAATCATGATTCTTTCTTTATAAACCAAAAATAAACATGACATAAAAAATGATGCTCAAAATTTATATCATTATGGTCATAACCCTCCATACCATGATGTCACCCAAGAGCATCGATACTTATCTTAGGAAATATCGAAATAAAAATTTGTAATCCCCCAAATATACTAACTACTAATGTGTATAATAGTGTTGAGATAGGGTCGATCCCATGAGGAAATGGGTTATAAGTATTCAATAGTGTCGACTGGTTATCACAATTTATTTAGCTAAATCTAAAATAACAAAACTACTTAAAAGGTGTGGGTGGGACTAACTCAAAAGAAATAAAAATCAGGATGAAGGGAAGTGATTTGATATCAAAAAATGGTTTTTAATTTATAAAATTAACTGTTATATTTATTGAGTATCTAGTTTTACTTTTTAGAATCTACTAAAGCTATCCAAATTAGTCAGATTCTTCCTTTAACAAAATTAGATGCATGGTGAATAGTATTGTAGTGGAAGGATAAATTAAGGTCCACTTTCATTCCCCACTTCTATTTATCACATTGAGGTTCATCCTCTAAATTCCATCCATTTTTCTATGCATTTAGAGGATATTATTTTTTTTGGTTCAAAGTGATATTAATTAAAATTATATACTTATCCATTTTATTTAACTCACCTATCCCTCACTCACTTATTCAACCAAAATTAATCTCTCAATTCACATGAATGAATTATGTGTATTTGAGGGAGATGAATAGAATGTTAGATAAAAAATAATGGCATAGTGTAAAAGTAGAGACATGTGCATTTTACTCTCATAAGTTACAATCAGATTTAGAATTAAAAATTCAAAATGATAAATATAAAATAAATTCCTAATTACACAACTTTAATGTTTAAGATATCCCTTTTCCTCTACTCTCTCTTTGGATACCAGGAATAATTATCCCCATCTTTCTCTTACATTAGCCTCCTAGTTGGTAGAGAATCTCCTCTAGCCTAGTGAAATTATATTCTGGGTTCCCTTTTAGGTGTTAACTCCTTTGCACAGTAGTGGTACTCTTCAATTTATATATAGGATTCTCTCTATTTGAATTTTTATATTCCCATCTTTCACTCATATTTTTATTTCTATTTGACCTTTTCTTCTCTGACCTTTATGGGAGTTCCTTCTAATTTTTCCGAGTCTTACATAATTTTATGGAGTATTTATAACTCCATAAAGGTAGGTGAGTACCCCACTTATCTTCTTTATAAATATTTAGCTGAGTAAAAATTATATCCTATGAGTATAACCCAAAAAAATGGGGCATTTGAATTTACAAAATGTACTTCACTATGACATTCATGGTATTCATTGTGGTAAATCCAAGCATGGAATTGAATGGCTATGGTGTAGGCCTCTCCTCCATGGATGAAAAACTTATCCTCATATTTCTATCCAAAATATTCTCGCTTCCATTTAAGAACCTTCTACAACACAATGAAGTGATTATGGTTCAACATAATTATTCTTCCATTTCTTCACACTAACTAGAGTATATCTCTTTTGATGATGCTATAGCATTCTTCTTCTTCTTCTCGATCTTATTGACCGTGGTTTAGTGTATATATCCATAGAAAAATGTATAATTATTCATCAATGGGCTATAGAGAGCCACTAAAAAATGTATTATCCATTGTGTAATAAATTTTCTTCATTCTATTCTTCAAAGGTCCATAGGCCACATAGCCATGGATGTGGTGTACATAGGCTCAAACAACTAGTGGAATTCTAATATTTCTCATCAACAATGGTAGTATTATGGTGTATCAATGATCATATACAATTAATTGTAGTTAGAGTGAGTGTCTGAGGAATATTAAGTGAATCCATGGTGAAACGTCAGTATCTTGGAAACTACACAGTACCTGCATAAACTACCACATCCCACATTGAAAAATTAGAGGTCTTTGAACCACTCAATAAGTATATTTCTCCAACTATTTCAGAAATTAAGTTGGACCAATGTTAAATAATTTCTACTACCGTCTTTCCCCTACCTATGCTGATGGTGCCTTCCTCCCCCCACCATGTGGACATATGCCCCACGCGCCAACATGTTATGTGCTCATGTGCTCCTCTACCCTTCTACCATGGGTAGGATCTCCCTATAGGGTTTCTTGTCTAGTGGTCCCTTCATGAGCTTTCTATGTGGTAGGATACCCTACGGGTTAAGGAATTTCCCATTGGCCAGTTTTTTGGCCTAAGTCTCTTCTCACCCATATCAAACAAAAAATACCAAGAATATTAAAACATAATAAAAACCATAATTTTAAACATTTTTATTTATTTTTAAAAACTTCATTCAAATAAAAAAATACCCAAAAATTAATTTCATTAATTAAAAAAAGGATTTTAATACTTGAAAACGATGACATTAATTAAGTAAAATTTTAAAATTTATTCTCAAAAATGAACTCATCATACTAGCACCAATAACCTCATCATTGACAAGGTATATAAAAAAACCATCACTATCTCTCATATATTCACTATCATAATCATCATGGGAAACAATAGGAGTAGAATAACCCTCATAAATAAAGTGCATCATCATTAAACAATAATCAATTATCACAACACTATTAGGTGAAAATGAAGAAGAAAGAGCATACATGACTTTCATGATTTGTTCATTGATCATTTTTTAGTGCTAGAAATCTTCATTTGCTTATTTTATTTCTTGTTTGACTGTAGAAGTCATTTCTTCCTTTATAACTATACTAGAACCACTATTCATAAATGTTCTTCTAGAAGAGTAATATTTATATGATACAGTCTTCTTTCTAGGTAAACAACTCACCCTACCATGGTACTCGTCACATAATACCTAGTATAAATGATATTTTATTCCCAAATTGTCAGGTTCTTTTTCTATCAATTCCTCCAAATAGTACTATTAATAAATATATTACATTCATTAAAATGATAAAATAATGTAAAGAAAGAAATTTGATAAAAATAAGGAAATTGAAAATATACATACAACTTTTTCTTGGGTGTTATTATTTACCACACTAACATATTTATTTCAATTTATTATATATAATGGTGTATAGTGAAGAACATGAACATCAATATCCAATGTATCTTTATGAAAAAATAGAAAAAGCAACATCAAATATTTTAAATTAAAAAACTAACAAAACTATTTCACATAACATATATGATAAAAGTAAAACAATTTCAAAAAAAAAATAAAGTAATAACAATAATAGTATCATTTAACCATAATCCATATTGTAAATAACATTTCAACCTATCAAAAAAATATTTTCATATATTCTATAATGATTGAATGACAATGAAATGTGTAATTCTATGATTGTGGCATATTATTCTAATGTC
Organism: Viscum album; assembly: GCA_963277665.1. Classification (NCBI taxonomy): domain Eukaryota; kingdom Viridiplantae; phylum Streptophyta; class Magnoliopsida; order Santalales; family Viscaceae; genus Viscum; species Viscum album. The sequence continues at coordinate 532,621,461 of OY728155.1, forward strand.
ATCTTAAGTGATTTTAGATGATGTATAATTGTTTTAGGTAAGACTAGTTTGATGTCATTTGGTTTGGGTCGTGTCGATGAGGTTTTGATCAAGAAATTATATATTGGGTTATGTTAGGCCAACCTGATTTTGATCCATTTTTTTCTTTTTAGTTTTACTTGGAACAATTTTTTTCTTTTTAATTCAATTTGGTTAATTTCAGTTCAATTAAATTTGATTTGGAGTAGTTCTATTTGATTTATAAGAGGCATATACCATTTAATTATGTTGAGAATATTTTTTTAGTTTAATTCATTTTGGTTTATTCTAGATCATACTTATTTAATTTTATTCAATTTTATTTGGTTAGAAATTTTTATTTCCATTTGATTTAGTTTTCTTAGCCATAATATGTTATATTTTCTTTATATTCATTTATTTTGGTTAGTTACCCTTTGATTCAATTCAACTTTATTTGTTTTAGTTTTATTTTTTTATTTTTTTTTATTTTTTTTGGATCATGCTTAAACTAGTATAATTAGTTTTTTTATATTAATGTTGGTTCTCTTTAAGCCGGGATTATCAATTTTTTTAGATTTTAGTCATTTCTGTTTGGCATTAATGATTTTTTTTTCAAAATTTATTTATTTATTTTTTTAACTACTGAAATTTTTTATTGTGTTTTAAATTTAGTTATTTAAAGGACTCAATTTTTTTGGTAAAATTTTGGTTTGTTTTTTGGGCCTATTTTGTTTGAGTCAATATAATTTAATTCTATTCTGGTCAGTTTTTTTAGTTTGTATCTATCTGATTTACTTTGTATTTGTTACTATAAGTGTTGTTTAGTTTTCTTTGGTTCCTTTTATTTTAGTTTATTTATTTTTAATTCATTGTAATCAGAGTTGGTTACATTCAATTAGGTTTGTTTTATGATTGTTTACATTGATTTGTTTTAGTTATGGAAGATTAAGTTTGGTTAAATTTCATTTGGTTTATTTCATTATGGTTAAACTAGTGTTTGATTTGTTAGATTCTTTATGGGTTGGTTCAATTTCTAATTTTTTTATTTTATTATCATTTATTCTCTTGAAATCCATTTGGTTATTTTTTTATTATGTTTGTTTTGGGATTATATTTATACTCATTTATTTAGTGTATCTCAATTTTGATTGTTTATGTTTAATTTAATTCATGTCTCAATTTTATCTATGTCAAATAAATGGTCATAATTATAATCTTGGTTGATTTGTTTCCATATCCATATCAAATATGGTGGGATCAAATCTTATTTAAATATAATAATTCATCTCACAATGCATCCATTATACACACCACTAACAGGAAGACAATGAGAAACCAATGGTTACCCAAGAGGAGGGTATGATGAACCATTCTTTAGGAATATTCCTTAGACTATCAATGAAAAAAATAGTAGACTTCTTGTGGTAGAAGAAATATATATATCAACCAAATTTTTGAACCCAAAAATTTCCCCATGGTTTGATGAAATCCCTATTTTTTTTTAAGTGTCTATGTCGGAAACTTTTTAGATATATCAAATTGAGGATTTTAGAGACTACTGAAAAGGTGGAACTATTGGTACTAGGCATGAAATAGAAGCCTAAAATACTAGAAATTTAAAATTTTATTCTATGATCAATATCGTGATGTATTCTCTAGTGCAATCACATAATGATTAAAAACCAAGGATCCTGTATAATGTAATTTAGCGAAAAAACATAAATTGAAATGATACCTCTTCTGATTTAAATTAGAATATCATTTTTCTCATCATTGGTGATCACCACTCAGAGGAACTGAAAATGGATCCCTCTAGATTTTATATATGTAGATTGAAAGCTTTATTGACCATCTACATTCAATCTCTGGGTGTTATTGTAGAGAGATGAAGTGTTTTCAACATCAATACGATCATGGGATCATCATTTCTTTGATATGGGTGGGAGAACTTGGATTAGGATGCACTAAATCTCTACATATCTCTATAGAACTTGAGATGGAGGTGAGATAATCTGTCAAATTTAGGAGAATGAATAGTCCAATGAATTTGGGAATATTTTTTATTTTATAGGTATGTTAAGCTTATTAAAATTTTCACTTTATCCCATTAATAATTTAGACCTTTCTAATATACCCCAAATAACACTTATAACCTAGTGAACATGTTTTAAATTTCATCAGAAAATTATCCCAAACTTGTAAGACTAAAATATTGTAACATGATAAAATATGATCCATTAACTCGAATAATTTCTCCCATATAAATATTTAATGTACCACGAATATTAAATATTTAATATTTGTTCAAAAAATATTTTTCTTAATATTCACTAAATAACACATGAATATAATAAGTAAATAAATTCAATAGATATTATTCCAAACTTTAATAATATTTAATTTATTTATTTCATGTGATTGATTAAACTTATAAATTACCTTGACCTGTTGCGGGACCAAAATTCCCTAAAACTTTAATCTAATATAATTCTAAAATCTTATGAATATGATTTTTGTGTGTCCATTTAGATTCTAATCTGGATAGCAGTGAGTACAACTAATAGATTAGGAGTAGATTCTAGTAACCCATTAATGCCCCTGATGAGATAAAGTACATTCATATAAAAAATATTCTTACAAACATATGCCATTTAATATAATCTCTTTATCTCATGATATATCATAAATATGGATTCATACTTTGTGTCACCATCCTTTATTTCTTTATTATTCATTAAAATCACTATATGAACTTTCCTTTTTCTAACATAGAAATGGATTTAGTAAAAGGTACTATCATCCTAATCAACTAGACCTGAGATATTACTTCTTTCAGAAATGAAAAATTCCATCTTGATTATTAAATAAATGTTATATCATCAATAATTCACCCAACACAAGAAACCCTACCAGGAAATACATGTCATGATTTTAATCTTGAATCAAAGTACAAGACAAAATGGTATTCATTGATAATGATATCAATTCAAGAGACCAATACACTTTCTCATAAATAAAAACAAAAAATTACACCTAAAACATGTTGTGTTTTTATTGGTAGGACAACTCTGATGATATCCTCTACTTGAGATCACCAAGTGAAAAATTCAGGAGAATAAGTCTTAATGATTATGATCCCCCAACACCTAATAGTTAAAAATCATCTATGTTTAGTAATTATGATGTTTCTAGACCATAATTCATATTCTTAAGATTAATTTCATAATATCTTCAGTTTCTTATTATAGCTAGGAACTGCTATAACATGTTGATATGAAAAATAATCTACAAACATTTCCATGTGAATAATGGACATAAAAATATCAATGTTATTATGGTAAGAATAAATCATGCACTAATAAATTTATGCATGATATAGTAATCAAAAAGTACTGTTCAAGTTGGGTATAGGGAACCCACTTTTACAATAGGAACTATACCAAGAGATACATGTTCTACCTTGCTCATTCCTTAAGATATACATCTAAAATCCTTCTAATATTTTTTCCTATTTGGATGTGTAATTTTCATTAAATGATTCTATCTAGGATCCAAAATTAATGAATCCCACTATTCCTTCTTGTATCTATCATTGGTTAACAACATGTATTTACTAAATAGGGGTATCCATTAAATTTTCTGATTGAAAACCTCATAATAGAATAAATTTTCTCATAAAAAACACAAAATATAATAAATTTTATAATTGAGGTTTCTTGTATAATGCACTCAGATAACAATATGTTTCTCTTATCATGACATCATTATATTGCACTCTATGTTTGTTTCACAATAATTTATAATGTTTTTAAAGTCATTGACCATCATTATTTTACAATCATGTGTTGTATTGGTCAAAACAAATGATAATACCCATATTTCATTAGGGAAAACATTCATTGGTAAACCTTGAACCTAAAAGATACCAACATCAAATTTTAAACCAATACCTAGGATTATGTATGTTAAAAAAAGAAATCTATTACCTTTGTATGTAACTAAACAATAAATTATTTACTATAAAGTTGATCATTCCTCTTAATAAATAAATAATAATGTCATATTTTTATAATTTCTATATGTTATTTAAAAATATTAAAATTTTATGATGTTTTTGGAAGATATTAAAAATATTATATAAAAAAATACATATTTTTTAGTTTACTTGATGTAATCGTCAAGCACACCATAGTTGAATAATACTGTTTGATGATCGATCTCCCACTCTTATCTTATTGAAGTAAAAAATAGTATAATATAAATATTCTCCCTATTCGGGGAAGTGAAGGAAATATAGATTTAATGAGATCATATCGCTCATATTTAGTTCTTATTAGTTGATTAGACCTCACAGTGAAGTTATCCAAGCATGATGAAAAAAAAAATCAATGCATACTAATGCTAAAAAACCTTTCACAATTGATACTTCAGGATTATACTTAATCATTACATAAGATATCAATGTAGTCATATTTATTTCTATAATATATATCTAACATCTAAAAATAAGACTACTAAAAATATCTTTTGTGGGAATATGCATAGTCAGATGTAACATACATGTGGAAAATGACAGGTGGTTTTCTCTACATCACAAAGAATGATTTGTGAATTTTTCTATAATTTCTTAACAAAAATTTATCTAAAACATTTGAAAGAAATGTCTTGAAAAAAATGGAATTAAATAATCATAAAAACTCTCAAATTATGTGAAAGTAAATGTAAATTGTAAATGGGAATCAACTCATATAAAATGACATGGTAATCATGGGTTTTCAGGTATTTTTGTTTCGTGTATTTACCTATTTTGAAATGTTACTTAACCATATAAAACCATTATACATTCCAAGACTTAAAATAATTTTTTTTCTATCCATTTGTCACTAAAAAAACAAAAGGGACTTTCCATTGATTTTTATCAATTCACTAAGGATAAATTCTTAGTTTTATAGCCAAATTCATAAAATCATGACATGATTTTAAATTATCTTTTTTCCCTTTACATTTAAAAGGGTTGTAAGTAACATTTCAAAAATATTCTCCTTGATATTCATTATTTCCAATAAATGATACAATAAATCCATTAACCAATATGATAACTCAAGAAATATACATTTCCTTCTCCAATTATTATTATAATTTGAATTAATATTCCTTTAATTTATGAAATTCGATTGACTGTTCCTAGAACATAATTAAAACCATCAAGTTTTTTAAGGATATCATTCCCTAAAATTCATTTTGTTTCTAAATATGTCTATATAAAATCATCAAATTGTCTTCGAATTTTTCTATATGGATGATCCATCAAAAGAAATAATTGATGCCCTATGAAGATGAAAATTCATTGAAACTTTAATCTCTTGGAACATTTATTTTTCTTATAAATAGGGATAAATAATTTCCTCTATGTACTTGAAATAGAAGTTATATCATAAGAAATGACATCATTTATCATCCATAATAAAGATTAATGAAATAAAAATACCATATAAATGCATCATATTCCTTCACACTGATGGTCCAATACTCCTACAACTCGTCTATTAGTGGTTGAAAGTATATGTCATTATAATTTCAAAGACAAATTAGTTCAAATATAAAAACACTCATGATAATAAATAGATTATTCACACACATCCATGATGAAAAGTTATTAATATGAATGAAAATAGGCCAAGAATTGTATGCAATATTCATATGGAAAAATTGGATAAAACCATCACATAATAATCTCAATCTAAAATTTCATGGGTTTGATGAAAAATTATGTTGTAACCCATAAAATTTCTTCTATATTGGCCAACCTACAAGATTCACTATTTTATCATTATAATTTTTTCTTTTACCTTTATAAAATGAAATATTTATTATCACATGTTTTGACATAAAAAGTATTTGATGTCTATAAATCATAGAAAAGTGTAACGTATCTTTTTATGATACTAAATATTGAGTTCCATGTTTACTAATCTTCCATATTGATGTACCACACTGTTTTTACTGATTAAAATCCATATTTTTCTTTCTGAATGTACAATAATATTTACTTCACATATAGACCTTAATAGATGAAAATCCAAATTTTTCATGTAAATTAAATTTCATGTAATCATTTATTAGAATATATTCATCATCCAATAGTAAGTCTTTAAAAATGTAAGGAGATAATAAATATATTATTACTAAATCCAAGTTTTCTTATTTTTTCACATGCCTCATATAATGGGTTATTCATTTTTTTTCATTGGTCATTATTAATTATTGGATTAAAAAAAATAAAACCAATCAGAAATAAAAATTTCCATACCAATCATTTCAGTTAAATCAATATCATTATCTACATTAACCTTCTCTCCATTGTGATACCACTGAAGACAATTTTTTTGGAAACTATTTGTAGTGACATAGTTGCTCACTTCCTCATGGGATAACCAGAGTATTCCAACACAGTAAAATCATATACATTGAATGAGTTCATTATCTAAATAATTATTTAATGCAAAGTCCAAAAAATATTGTAACTCTTCATATAACCATTTATAATCAATAACAATATTACTAAAAAAATCTAAAAAATATCATATATAGAAAGTAAACAAAAAATATATATATATATATATAATTAATATATAATATTCCATACTCCCCCATAAAACATGATGCAATAGTAAGAAATTCCCTCCAAGACTTTAACATGGGTGATTTGCGACAAACCCCCCATCCCATAAATTTATTTTTTCATTAGGTCAAGGATTTTGATTATGGTTATATAGAAATTATTCAAATAATTTGTATAAAATATTATTATGTTTCATATCATATTTTTTTACATTTAACATTAAATATTATAATGTTGAATATTAAATATTTTTATATTTAATATTAAATCTTTTTTTGTTTAGTAATGTTAAGTTTAAACCAGTTAGGTTTAAAGTTATGTTTGGTATCACCAACAAAAATTCCATTTTTCCAAGAATTTTCCTTAAATACTATTTTGTTTAATACCAAATAAGTTATTATATTTAAAACCATCTATCTATTTTTTACAAAAAAAAATTAATAAATATTTTTAACTTTATCATAATTCTGTTAATTTATTTTTGGATTTTCTAATATTAGTTAAGTAGATTTTTTTTCTTTGATAATCAGTTTTATCTTAATTTACTTCATTATAAAGTGTTAAATTTTAATTTATAGTCCACTTCAGTATTTATTATTTCAATAATTGCAAATATTCTATAGTATATAATCATTAAAATCAATTTTTAAAATAATTCAACCAATTCATAGTGTTGGTTATTGTACTCACTCTATACATTCATTGAAATGTGACCATAATTGTTTTAAATAAATGGGAGGTGTTTTCCTCAAATTAATAAAACAAAATACACCCAAATAAAATAAAAAAACATAAAACCATTAACAATAATGAGTTAACTATATCATAAATAATTAATAATGTAATACTGTCATAAAACATAACCAAAAGGAAAAATAATTGACACATATTCCAAAATCTGTATATAAAACCCAAAAAACCTATTTACAATAATGGTATCTAAAAAATTATAAAACACTAAGCTATTAAAAAAAACTCTGGTCAATGAGAAAGCAGTACCCAAAAGGTATACCAAAAAATCATGCAATCTTGTATATAAAAGTAAGATTGGGTATAAGTATATAATCAGTATACCATGCCTTAAAATGAGTTAACCAAGTGAATATTTTTTTATGCATAATACATAAAGAAATTAAATCATAATACATAGTTTCATGCTAACCAACCAAAATCCCCAAGGCTAATATAAATCCATTATCATCATTTGATCTATTCTATCATGAATTATCATGAATTATTACCCATAAATGTATTGTATTATAATAATCAACATGTATTCATTCATATTACTAAGTCACTTACATATTTCATTCCCAAGATCACTATAAAAATCACCCATGATATAATATATTATATACAGTACAATTCACAATGTAAAAATATACATAAAGGCCCCTCTAAAAACGTCGCACTAGTTACTATGATGAATTCTCCTAGTACCTAATGTCTTGTTACCAACAAAAAATAATAATTCACCATTGATTAATTTTCATACATGTTTTGAATAGATAGTAATATCACATCCAGTTCCATGCATGAACTAAATCCATATTCAACCTAAATCAATAAATAGTTTTGATGGAGGATAAACTAATTTATCTATGAAACTACCATGTGTGAACAAGATATTGGGTCACAAATAAAAATAATTTATTAGGTGGTCTTCAACCATGTGAATGATAGTTCAATTATTTTAATAACATAATGATGGAAACTGAATATGTCAATGTTTTTTTCTATATTTAATTGAATTTAACCCCATTAATGATTCAAAAACCTATAACCTTGATTTTATTTTGTGTCTTATTGAGATTTTATAATTCATTGAAAATTGTCTTAAATATTGTTTTTAGTAGTTTTTTTAAAAGTTGTTTTCAATTAATCAAGCCATACATTAATTTTTGGATAGTAAACATTTCATTATTTAAAGGCTATCAATTTTGTTTAAAAATAATTTTTATTAAATGTGAATTAACTTGGAAAAATCCATTCTTTAATTTTTGAAATATAATTATTTTATTGAGTTTTAAAGTTAATTTGAAAATTAAATGATTAAATGGCCAAAATTTGGATTTTTATCATTTCATTCATTTTATAATCCATAAATTGATTATTTTTAGAAATATGGAATTAAAAATGATTAAATGGATTTAACTATGAGTTTCAATTATTTTTTTAATTTTTTTAATTTAATGAAATCCATAAATTGAAATTGGTTTTAAAAATAATTTTGAAATTTCAACCTGGGGTTTTATTTTTTTAAATGATACATTATAAATTGTTTATGTTTTTAAAAAAATCAGATAATAAGTTGATTGAATTTAATTGGATGTGGAATTTTTGTATTTAATTTTTATTATTGAATTTTAAATTTTAAAATGTTTTCACTAAAAAAATATATATTTGTGTAATGTGTAGAAAGAGGCTGCAATTGAAAAACTTTTGAAGAAACCTTGACACCGCTTTGGGTGGTCTATCTAACCGATGATACTTCAAAATTGGAAAAGTCATTAAGCTGCTTCAAGTTGATAATTTCAAGTGACTATGAGAGGAACAAATGGTAAAATATTGAAGCTTCCAAACTCGTATTTTTCACCTTCCTTATGAAGAAAACAAGCTATCATGGAGACACTCGAGCTACCATGGTATGAAATATTCTAAAGGCATGAAGTGACTATTAATATGGTCAATTAATTATTAGAGGAAATATCTATATCAGTGAAAAGAAATAAATAAAAATTAAAAATACTTGGATCAACCTCACCCTTGGGTGATCGACCGTTGCCTACTCTTGATCAACCACATGAAACCATCTTATTACGACAAGTTCAATCAACCTCACTAGTCAATTTTACTAACCATGAATTTTTAAAAGAATAACCTAAACTATTAAAGAATTCTAAAACTACAAAAGAAAAAAATAAGTGTACTACTGAAGCCAAATTTCAACTGGAGAAGATGGATCCTTGAATAATAAAGCCCCACTTCTTGAATCATGCAATTGAAGTTGAGAATTGAATGGATCCTCGTCTCAAGATAAAGGTAAGTGGGAGGAGTAAAATGATCCACATTAATTATTGTACCAATTATTTCTGGTTCCACTTAAGGAATATCTAAAACTAAGGAATCTATACATTCATATTGAAATCTGGTCCATGACAATTGGACAAGCTGGCCAAATTAGTGTCCTCACTTATAGATCCCATACTTGAGATGAAGGACAGTGGGAAGATATGGAGGCTAGAGTAGATCCTAAGACAACCAATGAGAGTTGAACCTGGTTTTTATGATCCAAGGAGAGGAATCCACTATATACCTACTATGGATGGAGATCTAAAACCAGATAGAATCTTGGAAATAAGAATTCTATGAACTTGAATAAAATCATAAATTTAAAAATGATGAAGACAAACTAAATTCACTTGAAACTAATTAGAATAATTTGACCAATTAAAGACAATGATTTCATCTGAATCAAAGTTCTAGATAAGTCAATACATTATGAAAGTGGGTTTAATGAAATTGAAGAAGAAGTTTTGATGCACTAAAGCTAACCACACCACCCCAATATGACAGTATAAGATAATACAGCTTGAACCTTATTGAAACTAAAGAGTTGTGCCTATGAACCTTCCTCAAGATGAAACCAAACCCAAGCTCAAGTGAGGAATAGTTAACCCTGATGAAATTCATATTGAGATAATGTTGGAACTATAAGTCCCGCTGAAGTCGAGTATCTAAAATCATGGAGAAAGAAAAGAGTTTTATTAGGATGAAGTTGAACCATGGATGTGAGTTTAAAAATCAATTATAGATGTTTTTATTCGATGGATAAATTTTTTTTATATAGTTCATTAAGGTGGTGATACCTCACTCATACCCAACTCATCAGTTTAGATGTTGAAAAAAACACTGCAAAAGAGGTGTTTCATATCATTACAAGTTGATTTGGTTGAGTATTTATATGATTTCAACTGATTTTATTGAAGGTGGACCAAGTTACAATTAATGCCAAAGAAGTCAAAATGAAACCTGATGTCGATTGAATTAAGGAATGTCTGACTGAATAATTTCTCAATTAGAAGAAGGAATCTACAAAATTGATGAAAAATTTAGATAAAGAAGATAGAATATCAATTGAGTATACATGAGTTTAAAGAAGATGATGAGTTGAATCCAAGAATATTCAAACCAGAGTACAATCCAAGATCAAATGAAGATGAACCCAATGAGTACAAAGAGACGAGAATTGAATTCCAGGACTATCCAATCCATATTATGATATTTTAAGGTCCCACTAAAGTGAAATACCAAGCCTAAAATAGGACTCATGTTATCCTAATATGCAAGCCCATTCTAATTACACTAAAAATAAAAATTACTATCCACCACGTACATTATCTCCTTCCCCCAAAAAAATGTAACTTCTAGTGAATATTTGAAAAAGTAAATCATTTCTCTTTGATCCTTAATGAAGGAGTAAAAATTTTAATCGTGGGTGAATAATTTTTTAGAAAAAAATATTCAGGTGTGTTGAATAAGAGAAATCCCAACCGATGAGTTGTGAACATGGCATAAATCTAAAGGAAAGAAACCGAGATTAGATTCAAATAAATAATTTAGACTTGTTGGGTTCATTGGAATAGAAGCTCATTCTAATCACATGGCTGGAAACAAAATATTGAATAACTCGAAGAAATTTTTTATAAAATATGAACCGTCTTCTTAAGAAAGGTGGCCTCTACAATCATCAAACTAGATATAATTCTATATCTTTTTCTCTACTTGTTTTCTTTTATTTTTTCTTTACATGTAACTCTCCAGTGATGGAACCCCAAGATCTTAGTGGATGATCTGAGGAGATTCCTCATACTTCCCTATAAATTAATTCATTTCTTTAATTGATTTCTCTTTTATTAATATCTATAGATTTATTTTAAAGTGTTTAGGTTTTAAGAGAATTCATTCTACTTATTTATTATAAATTTTCCTTCCTTCTATATTTGGATTTCAAACATAGGCCACTTGAACTCACTCTACTGCACATGATAATAAGTATTGGGTGATGAGGAGGGTGATCAGAGATATCCAATCATGAATTCATATGATAGTTTGGTTTATAGTGATCATTTTACTCCTTTAATTAAGATGATACATCTAGGAAAAGATAATCTAAGTGAGGTTTCACTTAATTAGAGAGAAAATATGAGTGGATTAAAATATAATTATTATTTTATAGGTGAGGTAAGGGGATGATCCAAGGATAGATTATTATCCATAGTTTTTTATGTAAAAACCAATCCAATTTGACCACTAGTTTTTAATAGTGAAAATCAAAACCATTTTATTTACATAGTATTTTCAAAAAATAAAACCCTTGAAACAAAATAAAAAAACACCCAAAACACTTTCCTCTCTGAGTTACTACCCAATTACACTACTACTTCATTTCCATTACTTCAAAAATTATTTTACCAAGTGCACCATGATAAGTACTCATCAAACCTGGCTCTGTTTTCAAGGAGGCCATCATTTTTTAAATCTATTTTAAAATTATTTTAACAAATGACTAGATCCAGTTCATCTTACCTCATTAGTTTTTATTTGGAGTTTTAACAGACTATTATGGAGAGACATAGAACCTTAAAAATCACTAATAAATAGAAAAGTGAATTTATCATGGTTTTAACAGCCAGAGATTTTGTGATTTTTTTGAAATAATTGAATATTTTAGATAATTTTCAATTCATGCATCATTAAATTTATCTTTAATTATAAGAAATAACTAGTTTTATCTTGAATTACATGCAACATTAATTTTGGATTGTGTTACACATAAAATTGAGATTATATTGAATTACACACAACATCGAGTTTAAATGAAACATGTTATATAATTAAAAAATTATTATTTAATATGATTTTCATCACCTAGCTGTTGGAATGGTGGGTGTCAATAAGAATAACTAAATTATGAAAATATGGTTTACACACACATATATAATGAATTATTTGTTTATAAATTAATTAAAATAAAAATAAAGACTATTTGAAATATATTTTTGAAAACAATTTTTATGAAAACAAACTTGTTTCTAAACTAATAAAATCACTTTTGGAGAATGATTTATTAAAATTAATATAGTATATATTCAATCAGATATTTAACATTAATAGTATGTTTTTTCAAGAAAATATATAAGAATAAATCAAATATTTAACTTCCATTATTTTATTGATATTTATTAAATTAAAATTTATTGAATAATGTCAAAATTGACATCAATGTTATTTTATAAAAAATGTAATTTTGTAATAAATGTTATTTTATTAATTGATTTAAAATTACTTAAAATAATATATTCTGTAAAATGATTTATAAATATTATTAAATATCATATATGGTCCATTAATGGCCTAATTATTCTTTTATAGTGACTATATTGACCATTAAAATTTAAAACACTTTGTTTGCTCGGTTATGGTTTAAAGGAGTGTTTTTACAAGTTACATGCTCTTTAGTTAAAATAAAATTCCAAAACGTATGGGATTTTTAAATTAAAAATTAGATATAATATTTATAATAATTTGTTCTAAATTTTATAATATTTATCAATTTAATTTAGTCTTAAATTATAAATTACATAAGTTAGAAAACTAGTTACTGTGGTAAAAATAAAAAGGGTAAAAATTGAGTAAACTTATAGAATAAGGAATAAAATCATAAAAATTTGTTTATTTTTATGTGTTGGAGGTCTGAATAGACCATAATTTCTATAAACTCCATTATTATTCAATTTTGGAGCCACATGAGGTAGGGGTCACCTCCCAATAGTAAATATTTGTGCGTATTTACAAGGATTCCACTCCCCCTTAATTATAAAAGGGAACTCGCTATCCCCCTTATTAACACCTCTAAATATATTTGGTTTGACCAAACCATTCCAAAATAACTTAACAAAATCACTACAATCATCCTAAAAGCCTAAATTTAGATATAAATCCACCCAAGGAAGGCATTTGGTGCACACCGAAAGGAGATACCCGAAGAAGAGGTAACGTTCATCAATGAATGTTACTATTTTATTTATTCCTCAAACAACATAATTTTTTTATATCATAATTATATTATAACCAAATTATATTAAATATAATTATATTTTTTTATATTAATGGTAAAAACTACAACCACGCACACTTCCATCAAAAGGGTTAGAAAATCATCATTCGTGTGTATGGAGGACCACCGCCTCGCGAACTGACGTCGTTAATTTTTCAATTACCACCTTCAAAGGTGGGGAATAATGATGAAAATACTGTTTATATATTATATTTATGATGTATTTAAGCTTCTAGAATTATTATATAAAAAATAACTTAATGATTTACATTTTTGGGGAATATGATAACGTCGTTCATTGTATGATGGACTATCGCCTTGTGAAGTGATGTGATTCATTCATGCTTCACATGGAATGTCTTAAGTATGGGTTAAATAGACATATGTGATATATATAACATAAAAATTATACTGTAATGATAATATATATATATCAGTTAACCTTTAATAATAAAACAACTAATCCAATAAGACTAAACCAAACAGACCATTATATGATGCATGATAAAAAGAATGAGAACTCAACAAATTCTTTTATCAAAATCATAATAAAACAAGTATCATATTGGAAGACCTCAATATCAATGTAAACAACATAATAAAAACTAACATCACTCCAAGATAACCACAATACTCCAAGCTCCAAAAGTTCCATGCTCTAACATTGCCAAACAACCCAAGTATCATGAAGTGGTGCTAAAGAAGTGTGATTCTTTTCCTTTTACCATGTCCTTGTAAATGAAATCTACAAAAACATAAAAGTTACAAAGAATTTATGATTAATAAAACTCATTAGTTTTTCCCCAATGAATTCCCTACTCACACCACTAGTATAAAACATGTTAGAAACATTTATATAAAATAGTATATATATAAAAAGTTTTAAAATAGTTTATATCAAAATATAAACAAGTTACACTACAATAGTTTTCTCAAACCAACATAAAGTTCCAAGGAAATCATAAAATAATGTTTTAGAACCATTTAATAGGTTCTATTTTAGCATAACCATTCCATTCCACAAATCCACACAGACAACCATGCATGAAACCTAGAAGAGGTGGAAGGCCCTGACCCTTATCCATCCCAAAAATGATATGGGATACTTCTTTACCATTATCCAACCCAAATGAATTTTGATGGGGTAGATCCCAAAACCTTATCCGTATCTCTCATGATGGTGGAGACTCATGACCCTTATCCATCCAGAATGCACATGAACACAGACAACCATTATTCCTAAAACCCATGTCGAAACGATCATGAAAACCCAATTTCAATGCCAAAACAATATTAATAAAAACTATTTTATTTAAAACCTTTTCAAAAAACATTTTTTCCTGAATCACACTAAGAAACTATTTTAAAATCAACTTTTTAAAATTGTTTAACAAAGTACTTTGTGCAACAATTCAATAATTTCACAACCATCACTAAAGAAGGTTTCCACTTTGCTTTGCACAAACATTCCACAATAAATTTATATCAAAACAATAAATTTTAAATCAGGAATTAATATTATAAATAGAAGAGTTATGAGTGAATCCATGTACCTTAATAGTTTTGGTGAAAATGATAAATGGCACACAAAAACGTCACAAAAACAAGTTGAATCTTCCACGAACCTACCACAAATCTCTTCCCACTTCATAAAAAACACAAATATAAATTTATTTGGAACCCAAAACCATATATCTACCCATAATGGTTTTATATCTAAGAAAAATAGATAAAGGATTATGTAGACCTATGAAGAACATTAAGAATGATAAATAACGATCACATACAACAAAGAATCAACTTTTAATCACCAAGGGAAGCCTTCATATCACCTTTGGATAAATGGAAGATTCCTACTAGAACATCAGGAAAGAAAACTCATAAGTCAGGTGTACATAGGTGGAAAAAAGAATGGGTTAAAGAAAACAACATGTTAGAACCACTTTTTAAGGAGGTGGTTTTTGACCAGTGCACGGTTTAGTCACATGGTTAGGAAAACCGTGCACTAACCATGTGTTAGACACTACCTTAAGGATAAACCTCCACATGGTATCCTTACACAGTATTCACAAACACACACCAACCGCACCAAAGCCACTTCATCAAAATACCCAATCCATAATCAAAGTGCATGGTCTCTCTAAGGCTTGTACATCATCGTTTTGGGAAGCAGGGAAAGTTATCTCCTCAATATATAGGCCCATTTGAAAAAATGGAATAGGTTTGTGAGGTGGCATATCGGTTGACATTGAAACCAAAGTTAGGTGTGCTAATTAATTTTTTCCACATATCTCAGTTGAAAAAGTATCATCCTGGTCCTGACCATGTGATCAGATGGGATCAACATGACCTAGTACCAAATGCTTTGTTGGTATATATCCCGGTGCAGATTGTGGATAGGTAGGAAATAGTTTTTCATGGAAAAAGAAATAGTCTAGTATGGGTTTTGTGGAAACATGGTCATATTCATGAATATACTTGGGAACTTGAGAAGGAAATGAAAGTGCAATGGTCAGAACTCTTTCAAGACATCGAGGTATTTCTACTTTTTGGGTATGGAAAGACCAATGGTAGGGATAATATAGCACCCCCATTTTTTGGTAAGTAATAATTTATTTATTATTTTAAGTATATATAGTTTATGGGTGATGTTTGGAAAAGTGGTGAGAACTTTAAATATGTTTTTGGGGATAAAGTTAAGGCGAACGGGTTGTGAATGGTTTGTCCAAACCAAGTGATAGCTTAGGAGAAACTGTGTGCTTTAAATATGGCTTGGTTATTTTAAGGTAGTTGATTAGTCATGGTTGGAACACTATTATAGAGAAAATGTGAGGAGACCATGTGAAGGTTCATCCATATGGTAGTGGCTAATGTATGGTTACTGCATGTTTTACCTAACCGTGTGACTAAACCATATGAAGGTCAAAAACCACCTCCTTAAAAGTGATTCTAACATTTTTTTTCACTTTAACCCATTCGTTTTTACTTCTATGCAGCACTAACTCGATATTTTTATTTCTAAAAGTTCAGGTAGGTTTCTCCCATCAACCCTTAGGTGATTCAAAGGCTTCCATTGGTGATTAGAAGCCAATTCTTCAAGGTATGTGATCGTTCTTCATCGTTCTTGATCTTCTTCTTAGATCTACTTCATCACTTCTCTTGTTTTATTATATATACACCAACTTAGTGTATATATATGGTTTTAGATTACAAATAAGTTTATATTTGTGTTTTTTTATGATATGGTATGAGATATAAGGTGGGTTTGTGGAAGATTCAACTAGTTTTTGTAATTTGTTTGTATCGTTTTTCATTTTTGTCAAAACTCTCAAGGTAGGTGTCTTCACTCTCAACTCCTCTATTTATAATATTCAGGATTTATTTTAAATTAATTGTTTTTATATATATTTATTGTGAAATTTATGTGCAAATATCAATGGAAACCTTCTTTAGTTATGGTTGTGAGATTGTTGAATTGTTGTGTAAAGAGCTTTATTAAACGATTATAAAATGTCGATTTTAGAATGGTTTATTGGTTTGATTCATGGAAAAGTTTTTGTGAAAAGGTTTTCAATAAAATATTTTTTTATTAAAATGGTATTTGCATTGAAATGGGTTTGTAATGATCGTTTTGGCATGGTTTTGGGGCATAATGGTTTTGTGTGTTCATGTGTATTTGGTACGGATAAGGGTCAGGAGTCTCCCCCATCATGAACATGATGGATAAGGGTTAGGGATATCCCTTGTCAAAAATAATTTGGGTCAGATGAGGGTAAGAGGTCTCAACCATAATTTTTGGGATGGATAAGGGTCAGAGATTTCCCCCTCTTCTAGGTTTCATGAATGGTTGGTTGTGTGAATGTGTGGAATAGAAAGGTTATACCAAAATGGAACTTATGAAATGGTTTTGAAACATTTTTTGGTGCTTTACTTGGAACTTGATGTTGTTTTGAAAAAACTATTTTAGTGGAACTTGTTTTTGTTTTGATATAAACTATTTTAGAACTTGTTTTATATAAACTATTTTATATAAATGTTTCTAACATGATTTATCCTAGTGGCGTGAGTAGGAAAAAGATAAATTATCACATGTATTTAGCATCACTTCATGATAATTGGTATTTTTGGTGATATTGGAGCATGGATCTTGTTGAGTTTCGAGTCTTGTGGTTATTTTGGAGTGTTGTTAGTTTTTCTTCTGCTATTTATATTGATTTTGTAATGTTCCATTGTGATACTTATTTTAGTATGATTTTGATAAAATAATTGGTTTATTTTTAATTATTTTTATCAAGAATCGTATAGTGGTATGTTTGGTTTGTTTTTATTGGATTATTTGTTTTATTATTCAATGGTAAATCATCCCCCACATTTATGAAACCCTTTGGAATTTATTTCTAGCCTTTGGCATCTTAGGGGTGTCTCTTAAGGCCAAGTAGCATCCTCACACATTCTCAAGAAAACTAGGAGAAGGAGGGATGTTACATATATCATTTTTATCATTATTTATATAATGAAATCATGATATAATTAATAGGACCAATAATAAAAGTTCAAGACATGTTCGAAAAACAAAGTAATTATTACCTGAAACAAAACTTTAACATGTAATTGTTAATAAAAGTGTAATATAAAGTCATAAGTAAATAATATATTGTATTATGTATATGAATATTGTTCTTTGAAAGATTTATAATAAATTTATATTTATTATACAGGATTTTTTAATGAGTATGATGAGGGTCAAGACTTAATGTAAGGGATTTTCATCTCACTTTTATTTTACATGAGGCACAAGACATTTTCACCATGTAGTTATTGTATGTGGTGTGTATACTACCCATGGATTTATTTTATGATTCATATAATTTGAATTATTGATTTTTAAAAATCCATTTTAGGATCTCTATTTCATGGTGTTTGTGGTGAAAAAGTTACCAATGCAATAAGGGGGTTTTATCTCAATTTTTCTTCTTAGAGAAGTATGTTATATGATGAAACTATATTCTTTTACAAGGTACATGTACAAACCATTTGATATGTAATATATTTAATTTTTCCATCCTCAGGATATTAAATGTTTCATTTTATGTCATTATATCAGGAGGTTTACGATTCAAAGTTAACAAAGTAGTAAGAGATTATTTCTACAATCTCATCATTTATCGGGATTATTTATGATTTTTCTTCCATTGATGAAATATTATGATGAATATATCACGAATTAGGATAAAATTTATTCTACTATGATTATTCATGATATATTCATGTAATGGTACCATTTTCCACTATTTGGTACTTAAGATAAATAAGAAAATGTTTTCATGAAAATTTGAACTTATTTATCTCTTTGGTCAGAAATACGTTTTCGTTCAAAACCATGTTTTCTTAAAATATTTTCAATAGTGTTTTCTTAACATTTTCATAAAGATTTATTAAATAATTTTTTACCGATTTTTTCTTAAAAAAATGTTTCAGAGGAATCTTATTGTCCTTTTTTGATCAAGGAACTTTTATAAACGTTTTACAGTGCAAAAGGAATGTTCGTTTAACATGTATAAATTATCTTGATTTAACTGCTATCATGAACGTAATTTATTTGAAGATAATTTTCAATTTTATAAAGTTGTTTTGAAATGATATTTTTTTCCTAATATTATGTAAATTCGTTTTTTTAAGTGGGTTTCAACTAAAAAGGTTTTCAATAATGTTTTATGTTTTAAAAAGCACTTTTGAAATAAAAATGGATATTTTCCTCAAGAAATGTTTTAAATTGTATTTCAAAATTATTTTCCATATAAAATGAAAATAATTGGTGTTACTCATTACTTATTGGTAATATAATCCAAAGGAACCATTCATAATATTTATATTAATGGTTTATATTTTAATGGTTGGAAGTTTATAAAACCCATTTCTATTTCACGGGTTATATGCTTATGAAACCTACTTCTTTTCACGGGTTATTATATAATGAAATGGTTATGAGACATGTATATTTTCAATAGGTTAAGATATCATGAAACTATTATGATACCCATTTCATTTCATGGGTTATGATATGATGAGAATTTATGATCTTATGGCACACATATGTATGATTTATTTATGTGACAGGTGGGACCTATATCTCCCTCTAATGTATTGGGTAAACATTTATATCTCATGAGATAGACATGGATGGAATAGGGATTGATCCTAATTCAGTAAGGGACATTTTCATCTAAAATGGTATTGAGAGTGGACCTTCACTACAAATATGGTTTGGGGAGTGAAGCCATTTTATAATTATAGCCTTGGTAGTGACCCTTGACTACTATGGAAAACATTTTATATGTTTATGTTTTTTCCACAATTCCATGTATTATTCCTATGAAATGATTGTTGGGTCGGAAGAAACACGGGATGATGGCAAGAGGGGGGGTGAATTGCCTTTTAAAAAATTGATTAACAAATTAAAAATCAAAGTGAAGTGCAGCGGAAATAAAGAAGGCAAAACACACAAAATTGATAACGGAGTTCGGCCAAAACCCGGCCTACGTCTCCGCTCCCAACTCAACCGTTGAGAGATTCCTACCGCTTGCTTTTCAATGGTTTTAGCAAGAAACCCACTAGGCTTTGAGGTAGCACTAGGACCTATTACAGCTTGCTTTTATTGGTTTAGCAAGAACCCACTTGCTTTTAATGGTTAAGCAAGAACCCACTAGTCTTTTTACGGGTGAAGACTAGCTCACCGAGACACAAGCCTTTTAAAGGAAAAGCTTGAGAAAACCTCTTCACACCTTAGTGGTGGTGTGAGAACCCAAAGAAGGGGAGATGAGAAAAGAGTTTGGTTTGTAGACACAAACCCAAATTAAGCTCAAAATAAATAAAGAATGAAAAACCGTAATGGAGGAAGACTTGGGCGCCTTTGATAGATTGGAGATGTGGAGGGCCGCTTCCAAGCTTCTTTGAAGGAGCTCCTTGGATGTGGAAGTGGATGGAGCACTTGGGGTTCTCTTGGAACAATCCGCCGGAGCTTCGCCAAAATGATCAACAATGTGTCCGGTGGCTTGGGTTATGTTCCGGGGCTTCCTAGGCCTTTATTTATAGGCTAGGAACCTTCAAGTATCCGTTGGAGGGCTTTGGAGCCGTTGGAAAAGGCCTCGGAGCCGTTGGGAGGCTTTTGGAGTTGACTGGTCAAAGCCAACGGCTAGTTTGACCAGTGCTACCGGCTGGCCGGTGCAGGGCCACCGGCTGACCGGTGCCTTGACAGTGGCTGAGAATTCTGGTCCAGGCTTTACCGGTCGACCAGTGCCAGAGCCACCGGCTGGCCGGTGGTGAGGCAGTAGCTTCAACTGTTTGGTCTGGGAGCCACCGGCTGGCCGGTGCTTGGCCACCGGTTGGCCGGTGGTGAGGCAGTGGCTCAGCCCTCTGTTCTGGGTGCCACCGGCTGGCCGGTGGTGTTCTACCGGCTGGCCGGTGGACTGGATTTCAGTCCACTTGTAGCTTCTTCTTGGCCATTTTCTTTGGCAATCCTTTGCCTATCATCCACAAACACTTCAAACAAAGTTAGACATTAAATAAGGTGATTGTGATCATGAAAATCAAACCACGAGGGGAACGAGAGGTACAACAATCTCCCCCTATTTTGATGATCACAATCACCAAAACAATTAATGTAAAATACTGAAATTGAAAGAAAATGCTAAGCATGATGAAAAGGATTCTCCCCCAATCAATCAAGAAATTTCTCCCCCTTTGTGATTATCAAAATAGAATGGGGCATAAAACTTGATTGAGGGAAAATTGAAAATCAAGATTTTAAATCAATTTGAAAAAGATATCAATTGTTGAAAATTTTGAAAATTTTGAAATGAAAATTTGAATGAAAATTTGAAACCAAGTGTTGAAATTGAAAGTTTGAAAAAAAAAATTTGAAATTGAAAAGCTTAAACAATCCTAACTCCCCCTAAATAAAAACAATAAATCACCGGGGAGAGGAAATAAATTTTGGCCCGGAGAGACTCGCAAGAAGGGATTTTTCAATCCAAACTTGTCTCACGGCGGGTCTTCTCCTATAAAATTCATCGGAAAAGAAAAAACTTTTGGGTTGACCATACCGGGCGTTTTTACAATTACACTCATAAATGAGGTGCCCGGATTTTTTACAATAGTTACAAAATTTGTAATCGGAGCTCCCCCTTACAAAAACAGTTTGAGCATGGGAGGAGGAGGCTCGGTTGGTGTAGCCAAGCCCTTGGGTGGTCCGGGAAACGCGTTGGGAACCAAGTATATTATTCAAGTTTTGTTCCCCTTGGGTGAACTTAGCTAGGGTCTCCCTTAGGTCTTTGATGGTTGATTCCAAGGAATCAACATTTGGAAAATTTTGGATTTTAAGGGTCAACTCCTCCTTCTCTTTAAGAAGTTGTTCTTTTTCGGAGGAAAGTTTTTTGAAAGACTTTTTTAAAGCTACAAATTTTGAAGATAATTCATGAAAACCTTTTTCAAGTTGGTCTCTAGCATGTGAGAGTTCTTCATAAGATAAATGATTTAAAGAATTTGAATTTGAAGAACAAGAGGAGGAAGAGGATGAAGAGGAGGAAGATACCTCATGTTTTGCCATTAGGCAATTATTACCATTGTCGTTCGAGGAGAAAGAGGAGAATGAAGAGGTGGAGCTATCACTCCATGTTGCCTTTGAAGCCTTCTTCTTCTTCTTCTTGGCCCTTTTCTTGTGAAGTGGGCAATCGGGTACGGACTTTGCATTGGGTTCTTGCTTTTGATTGGATTCTTGCTTTGGAGCCTCACTAGTACCTTCATAGGTTAGTTCTAAAAGCTTCCAAATATCATGAGAAGATGTGCAAGAAGAAATACAATTAAAAACATTACGGTCTAAGCCACAATGAAGAGCATTCATGGCTTTGCCATCAAGCTCGAAATTCTTAATATCTAAAGTGGTCCACTTAGACTCATCTTGAGAAGAGAGGGTAAAGCCTTGCATGACAATTTTAAAAATAGGATAGCTAATGCTTTTTAAAAAAGTGGTCATGCGGGTTTTCCAAAAAGAATAATCGGCTCCATCAAAGAATGGAGCACGATCCAAAGAAAAGCCTTCGGAGGCGTAAGAGGTTGAAGCGGTAGAAGCCATCAAAAAGGATCTTTCGTTTGTAACCGGTTAAGGTATTACACAAACGCTCCCTCTGATACCAAATGTTGGGTCGGAAGAAACACGGGATGATGGCAAGAGGGGGGGTGAATTGCCTTTTAAAAAATTGATTAACAAATTAAAAATCAAAGTGAAGTGCAGCGGAAATAAAGAAGGCAAAACACACAAAATTGATAACGGAGTTCGGCCAAAACCCGGCCTACGTCTCCGCTCCCAACTCAACCGTTGAGAGATTCCTACCGCTTGCTTTTCAATGGTTTTA
This sequence comes from Viscum album, assembly GCA_963277665.1. Lineage (NCBI taxonomy): Eukaryota > Viridiplantae > Streptophyta > Magnoliopsida > Santalales > Viscaceae > Viscum > Viscum album. The sequence continues at coordinate 532,644,613 of OY728155.1, forward strand.
GCAAGAAACCCACTAGGCTTTGAGGTAGCACTAGGACCTATTACAGCTTGCTTTTATTGGTTTAGCAAGAACCCACTTGCTTTTAATGGTTAAGCAAGAACCCACTAGTCTTTTTACGGGTGAAGACTAGCTCACCGAGACACAAGCCTTTTAAAGGAAAAGCTTGAGAAAACCTCTTCACACCTTAGTGGTGGTGTGAGAACCCAAAGAAGGGGAGATGAGAAAAGAGTTTGGTTTGTAGACACAAACCCAAATTAAGCTCAAAATAAATAAAGAATGAAAAACCGTAATGGAGGAAGACTTGGGCGCCTTTGATAGATTGGAGATGTGGAGGGCCGCTTCCAAGCTTCTTTGAAGGAGCTCCTTGGATGTGGAAGTGGATGGAGCACTTGGGGTTCTCTTGGAACAATCCGCCGGAGCTTCGCCAAAATGATCAACAATGTGTCCGGTGGCTTGGGTTATGTTCCGGGGCTTCCTAGGCCTTTATTTATAGGCTAGGAACCTTCAAGTATCCGTTGGAGGGCTTTGGAGCCGTTGGAAAAGGCCTCGGAGCCGTTGGGAGGCTTTTGGAGTTGACTGGTCAAAGCCAACGGCTAGTTTGACCAGTGCTACCGGCTGGCCGGTGCAGGGCCACCGGCTGACCGGTGCCTTGACAGTGGCTGAGAATTCTGGTCCAGGCTTTACCGGTCGACCGGTGCCAGAGCCACCGGCTGGCCGGTGGTGAGGCAGTAGCTTCAACTGTTTGGTCTGGGAGCCACCGGCTGGCCGGTGCTTGGCCACCGGTTGGCCGGTGGTGAGGCAGTGGCTCAGCCCTCTGTTCTGGGTGCCACCGGCTGGCCGGTGGTGTTCTACCGGCTGGCCGGTGGACTGGATTTCAGTCCACTTGTAGCTTCTTCTTGGCCATTTTCTTTGGCAATCCTTTGCCTATCATCCACAAACACTTCAAACAAAGTTAGACATTAAATAAGGTGATTGTGATCATGAAAATCAAACCACGAGGGGAACGAGAGGTACAACAATGATCTCATGTATTATGCTCTTGATTCTATTATGATTCATGTATTATGAATTTCCAATCTTTAGGCCATGACTCATGATTATTATCTTTGATATGCAGGGTATGGTTTTCAAAATTTATGTTGATGTTTTCATACCCTTATGTTCATGTTATGCTCACGTATCTCCTTTTACCCTTACTGAGCATCTTAGCTCATCCATTATTATGTTTCCTTTCCCTAGGTTATAAATAAAGGTTTTAATTAAGAGTACTAAAGGGGATGATATTTTTGGGAGACATTGAAGATCTTTCACCATATTAAAAGATTATATTCCATGTTTCCAAAGACACTAAACTATTATGGTCCTTGGGTATGTCATTTTGTAATGTATTGAATATTCATTTAAAAATATGAAATATCCATATATGAATATCCTGGGTCACTATATTTGGTATCAAAGGAAAGTTTTAGTTGAACTTTGGAAACTAGGATAAGAAAACATTAGTAAGATCCCTAGGGATATTTATAAGGATTTGATGTCTCTAAGGATAAGTATAAGGATGATTTAATGTATAGGAAAATGTCATTGAATTTTGGTAAATGATATAGAGAGTGGTTTCCAAGAAACACATTCCAATTTAGATACTACAAGTGGATGTGTCTCTAGCACATATATACCTAGGGGTAACAACCCAGAAAACACAGTATTGATCTAGACTCAATTGGGAACTAATGCTTGACAACAGGCCTTGCTACACGCCTAGTTTGACACTCCCAAGAGACATTAATTGGAAATTAAAAAACTCTTTATAAAACATAATGATGGATTTAAATAGAAGGTTACCATGAATAACTTAAGAAAACCTAGGTTTCATAGATTAAATAAAAATGTGCCATGATTTAGACATCCTATAAGTGGATTTTTAGTATTATTTGAATTCCAACTATGATTAATATTTCTCACAATATGCATTTTGGTTTTATTCAATGGTAGGAACCATAAAGGAACCATGTTAAAATTTAATTTTATAGATGATTTACTAATGATCATCTAAATGGGATAATGACTGGAGTAAAGGATGTTGTTATTATGCCTAATCAGTTTTCACAGAACATGATTAACAAAGTGTACCATAACCAACTATCAGAATTATCAAAGAGGATAAGGAAAGATTTATCTAATATTTAGAATAATGGAGACCATAGAGTAAATAAATCTTAGTTTCCTATGTGTTGAGTATATTATAAGAAACACCCAAGTGGATGTATAAAAGAAACAAGAAGATTTTTTTATTATGGAAAAGAAGGACACAAAATAAGTAACTAAAAATGAAAAATAAAGAGTTAGGTTAACAAAATGGATGGGAATTTTTGTCTACCTAAGGTATTATTAATGGATGAATGATTTAAATATGGAAAGTATGGTCATTATAAAAATAAATGTCATTGGGAGAAATCTTCTGAAGAGAATTAGAAAGGTGGTATAAATAATAGTTATATTTTTGATGATGAAGATACAACAAATGACATTTGAAAGGAAATAAGTTTTAAGGAATATATCAAATAATCAATGTTTTATGCAAGGAAGGAGGAATAATTTATGATTTAAATAATTTTTTTATGTTTATTCAGTTTATTTCCATGTTTCAAGAGAATTCATGATGAATGTATTCTCATGGTTGATATGTGACAATGCCCGAATGGGCCAAAAGGCTTCATTTTTATTGATTTCTTATAACTCCCCTTTCAAGGGATGGGGGGAACCCTAACAAGGCCCATAGGCTTAGAGATTACATGGCTCGTGGGCCTAGGATATTACATGACCTGAAGGTCTTAGGGAATTCAACCAGACTATCTACACAGAACTACCCCTCCCCAACATCTACATCGTGATAGTAGCTCTCCACCTTCACATGACCGTCTGGCTAGGATTCTCGTGTAAGTACAATATGGTCTTAAGGTAATATCTATACCCTCTCATTCTAAATAATCCATTTGTTTCTTCTCTGGTAAGTGCACTTGCTCTGAATCCTCCTCTGGGGATGCTTCTTTTTTGTAGAGTCTATCTGGGGAAAAGGCACTAATCATGTGGCCCAAAGGTGTTGTGGTGGCCCGAAAGCCTAACTAACCTGAAGGCCTGGGTGGTCCGAAGGCCTAAAGGACTCCAAGACCAAACTGGTGGCCCAAGGTGAATAGTTCTGACTGCTACAGTACCGAACATTACCTACTATAGTACTGCTACATTACTGCTACAATAGAACTACAGTACTGCTAAATTAGACTTGAATTATGCCTCTCCCTAGTTTCAAACCTAGGCCTAATGGATGTACTTAAGGATTACTCACTAACTGGGTTGAGGATCATGGGCGTTGATATGTGAAAATCAAGATCTACTTTATGAAATATTGTGGATCAATGTTAAGATTATTTAGTGACCTTATATTTAAGGTTTTGGATTTTCATCGTTAATAAAGATAAAAGGTTAACCATTTATGAAATTTTTTATGTTGAAATTTGGTTGAGGATATAGATATTAACGTATTATTTCAAAATATTAAGATTTATGCATAATGATAACCTGTTCTAACCATTTTTTTAATAATTATAGCGAAATATAGATAAAATGAATTATCATTCTATTTATGGATCATATGATATGTTAGTTCTTCATTCATAACAAACTCACCATCATTTATTGGATTAATAGATGAAGTTTAATTTGATAAAGGTAAAACCAAAGGGAGATATTGTGTTTATAGAATAAAATCAAAAAAGTATATCTACTTGTGAAAATTATTTAATTATAGGAAAAGGATCTTGAAAGAAAATTTTGTCCTATTACCATCATTTTTTATGACATCAATGACCTCTTTCACAAATTTTTTGTTTTTTTTTTGTGATTGTTAAATTTCTCTAGATCACCCACTTTCTTGTGATCCGTGATCTTTATCACTCTCTATGATTATTTACACTTTCCATCCATGTCAAAATCTTCACTTTGCACATATGTTCTTCTATGTGGAAACGATGTTATGAGTTAATTTGGGGAACCATTATGTTTCTAAATTTCCCTTTTTAAAAGATGTTTTAGTATTAATTTTTACAATGTGGGTTTCTATGAAAGTAACTTTAAATTATTAAAACTTTGATGACCGATACGAATTTTGAGGGAGAAATTCATTTAATGGGGGGTAGAATGTAACACCCAGAGATTTTGTGAAACATTTTTTTGAATTAATTTAATCTTATAGAAATTTTTATTTTAATAAACAGAGAATTCATCTTTTGTTACATGAAACACTATTTTTGGCTTATGTTACGCATAATAATGTGTTTATCTTATGTTACACACAGTACTGAGTTTAAACGATACATGTTAAAAAATTAAAATATTATTATTTAATATGATAGTAATAAACCAGCCATTATAATGGAAGGTATGAATAGAAATAACTAAATTATGAAAATATGTTTTACACATATATATATAATAAATTTTTAGGTGTTCAATTAATTAAAAATGAAATAAAGACTATTTGAAATCTTTTTCTAAAAAAAGTTTTTTTATGAAAAAACACATTTTTAAATTAATAAAATTACTTTTGGAGAATTATTTTAATTAAATTAATATATTATATATTCAATAATATATTTATCATTCACATTATTTACCTTCTATACAATAGATAATAATAGATACAATATTATGCACAAAATCTCTATTTTTCTAAAAAGTGATGTTTTCACCTTTTATTAGAGAACCCGTTTTAAAACTAATTTTTGACCCTATTTGAAAATTAGTTTGATAAAATAAACATCATTTTTTGAATTCAGGGTATAAAAACTATCTTAGGATTTTTTTTTGGTTTGTTTCTGAAAAGTTTAATTTTCAATGAATATTAAACAAATAGTGAATTTTAATTGAAAACTGCATTTTAATTTTATGTATTTATAATGTTAAATTATATTTTAAATTCATTTTAAAGTATAATTAATTAAAATATAGACCAAATAAATAAATTTAGGTAATTATAATCAATTTACCATTTAATTTTTATATAAAAACATTTCAATCTTTTGAATTCACTTAAAAAACCTGCTTTCTTGTCACGTCTACAGGCTTAATTTTAAATTGAAATTTGCCACTTATGTGAGTGTAATTTTGAAAAATGGATTAAATATTTGGAATAATAATAATTTATAATTTATTATATTTCCAAGTGAATTTTATAAAAAATATATTAGTGATAGAAATTAAAATTAATTACATAGATTAAGGCAAAAATGAGGTTACTTAGTGGTTAAACATAGATTATAAGGTGTAAAATGACCTAACTAATCGTCAAAAAACAATTTTATGGAAATATATATACCCTTAACACCTTATATTATATTTTTATAAGTTATTGGGATACTATTATATGAAATTGACCCATATAATAAGTTAAGTAGTGAAAAAGACAAAAAATATTATTTTCTTACTTTTAATTTCTACAAAACTTTAGGATAGGGAAACAAATAACACATGTTAGGTTATGTATATCCTTTTGAAGTATAAATTAATTTTTTATATCATGAAAATTTATTTTAATTTTTGATAGATGAATTAATTACTTCAAATTCTCAAGAAATTTCCAAGTAGTAATTATTTATTTAATAATAAAATAAAATAAATGATACTAAAAATATTAAAAGTGAATTAAATTGAATGAATTATTACGTTGCCTAATTTTAGTAGATGAATATGTCATTTTAAACATTTTTTAAACTAAAATATACAAATTCTCTTATTTTATTCATATTTTTTAACTTCAAATAAAATGAATAATGTCAAAATTGACATTAATGATATTTTATAATGAATGGTATTTTAATAATTGATTTAAAGTGACTAAAAAATCATATTTTCTACCAATTTATTTTTAAAAATTAATAAATATAATATATGGTTTATTTATAGACCAATTTTTTTATTATAAGGACTATATTGACCATTAAATAGTAAAGCAATTTGTTAGCATGGTTATGGTTGAAAGTGGTGTTTTTGCACGATACTTACACTTATGTTAAAATTAAATTCAAATGCACGTGGGATTTTTATTTTATAAATTATATACCATATTTATAATTATTGGGTCTAAATTTTATAATAATTATCACTTTAATTTAGTCTTAAAGGATAAATTACCTAGGTTAGAAAACAAGTTACTTCGTTAAAAACAAAAAGGGTAAAAATTGAGTAAACTTAAAAACTAAGGAAAAAGGATAAGAATGTGTTTATTTTTGTGTGGTGGAGGTTTTTATCAAGAATAATTTACCTAAAATTAATTATTTTTCAATTTTTGATACACATGAGGTAAGGGATACCTCCCAATAGTGAATACTTTTTATTATTTATAAGGTTTCCACTCCCTGTCAATTATAAAAGGGAACACACTCTACTTATTCTTCTCGCATATAAATCCATTTAGATCAATAAAACCATATCAAAATCACTTCCCAAATTCCATACCATCATCTGATAAGCCTCAATTGGTGAATAAATCCAACTAAGTATGGACTATGGTGAAAATCAAAAGAAGATACTTGAAGAAAAGGTGATGTTCATCAACAAAAACATCTATTTTATTTCTTCCTCAAACCTCATTAATTATTTTTATATCAGGATTATATAATAAACACAGTGTCTTAAATATACATAAATGTTTTTATATTAATTTTATAACCTACAACCACACACAATTACATCAAATGGGTTAAAAATCACCATTCATGTGTCTGCTGAACTACTGCATCACAAACTGATGTCATTCGTTTTTCCATTAACACCTTTCAAGGTTGGTAATAATGATGGAAATACAATTTATAAATGATATATATTATATTTATGATATTTTTATTATTTTTTAATTATTATATAACACATACCTTCATGATTTCCATTTTTTGGGATACTATAACGTAATTCGTTTGTACGACAGACTACTACCTCATGAAGTTATGTAATTCGTTCATGCTTTACATGGAATGTATTAAGAATAAGTTTAACAGAAATAGCTGATATATATAGAATAAAAATAATAATTTAATGATAATATATATATATATATATATATATATCATTTACTTTTCCGTCTTTAAATATGAAAAGAAAAGGGAAACAACATTCATACGTACGTACGACCTACTGTCCCCATGAGCAGTGTATTTCATTTACTATCACTAAATTTTATGGATTATTATGAATACATATATAGTGAATATATATGATATTTATATCATTTTTTCATTATTTATAGGATGAAATCATTATTTAAGTAAGAGGACCAAGAATAAAAATTCAAAACATGTATGAAAAATAAAATAGTTATTACCCGAAACATAAATTTAAAATGGAATTATTAATAAATGGGTAATATAAAGTCATAAGTAATTCATATATGTTATTTTATATATGAATATGGTTTTTCTATATTTTTAAAATAAACATATATTTGTATACATTAGGTTGGAATGAGTGTGATGAGAGTCAAGACTTAAGGTAATGGATTTCCATCTCACTTTTATTTTCAATGAGATACAATCTATGTTCACCACCTATTTCTTATATGTAGTGAGTATAATTCCCATGGATTTTTTTTATTATATTGAGAATTATTTGGATTTACATATCCATTTTAGGATCTCTCTTTCATGGGGTTTATAGTTAAAATGTTACCAATGCAGTAAGGAGGTTTTGTTTCAATTTGCCTTCTTTGAGACGTACGTTATGTTATGAATCTATATTATTTCACAAGGTGTATAAAAAATCCATATGAAATGAAAAATCATGAATTTTTTCATTCTCATGATATTTAAAGTTTCGTTTTATGCTATTCATTCATGGGTTTTATGATTCAAAGTTACCGAAGTAACAAGATATTATTGCTACAATATCATCATTTATCAGGATTGTTTATGATTATGATTACATTGATGAAATATTATGATCCATATCTCAATAATTATCATTATGTTTCTTATAATTTTTTTATTAATGATTCATTCAAGTAATATTACAATTTTTACACTATATGGTACTTATTATAATTAAGTAAATGTTTTTAATAAAATTGAACTTTATTTCTCTCTTCGGTTAGGAATATATTTTCTTTCAAAACCATGTTTTATAAAAATGTTTTCAAAAGTTTTTTTTACCTTTTAAAAATGATTTGTTAAAGATATTTTTACCCATTTTTTCTTTCAAAAAAATGTTTTCAAAGGAATCTTTTTATATTTTTCTGATCATAGAATTTTTCTAAACTTTTTACAGTGAAAAAGGAAGGTTAATTTATCATGGACGATATGTATGAATTTACCTGCCATTATGACCATCATTTATTTGAATCATCATTTGAATTTTTATAAAGTTATTTTTAAATGAAATATTTTTCTTAATATTCTACAAATTCTTTGTTTTAATTTTTTTTCAATGTAAAAGGTTTTAAAAAATGTTTTATGTTTTAAAAATAATTTTTCAAAGCCGAAAGGATATTTTCCTCAATAAATGTTTTAAATGGTATTTCAAAATTATTTTCAAAATAAGATGAAATTTGTTGGTGTTACTCATACATTACTAAGAATATGATCCAAGGGTACCATTCATAATCTTTCTTTGAATAGTTTATTTTTTATGACATGATGTTCATTAAACATGTTCCTCTTCCATGGGTTATATGCTTATTAAACCTAATTAATTTCACAAGTTATGCTATGATGAAATGAATATGAAACCAGTATATTTTACACTTTTTAATCTGTGATGAAATTATTATGATACCCATTTTATTTCTTGTGTTATGATACGATAAATATTTATGATCTTATGGAACTCATATATATGATTTGATTATGTAACAGGTGGGACCTGTTTCTCCAACCAATGCATTGGGAGAAGATTTATATCTCATGAGATAGAAATGGCTGGAATAGGGGGGACCCCAATTCATTAAGGTACTTTTTCCACTAAGATAGTCTTGGGTGTAAACCTTGACTAATGATATGGTTTGGGGAGTAAACCCATTCCACTAAGATAACATTGGCAGTGATCCTTGACTATAATGGAAATCATTTTAAATGTTTATGTTTTTTATAAAATTCTATGTCTTATTCATATGTTATTCTCTCATGGATTATGCTCTCAATTATATTATGATTCATTTATTATAAACATCCAATATTTATTCCATGAATCATAATTATGATATTTGATATGAAGGGTATGGTTTTCAAATGTTATGATCATGTTTTCATGCCCTTATGTTCATATTATGCATATGTATATCCTTTTACTCTTATTGAAAATATGATATCACCCTTTATTATGTTTTCACTCCCTAGTTTATGAAGAAATTTTTTAAGTAGGAGTACGAAATTTGGAAGATCTTTTTAGGAAACATTGAAGATCTTACAATAGATTAGAGTATTGTATTCTAATTTTCCAAAGGTAATAAACTATTATGGTCCTTGGGTGTATAATTTTTTAATGTATTTAATATTTATCTAAAAAGTTGAAACATCCATGCATGAAAATCCAAGGTCACAATATTGGTCCCATTTAAAAGTTCCCCATCTGAAAATTCTTCTTCCACCAGAGTGACTTTAGGGAGTGAAAACAAGGAAAACAATTTGAAACAATTGAATATAACTTTAAGAGTATTTTATGAACCCAATTTCAATAATTAAAATTAGCTTCAACCACAGTATAATCAATAATAATTTAAATTTAGAACTGTTATGTTATTACTCCGACTAAATTTTCATGGATTGGAAAGAGAGGACCCTAACCGATATCTATGGGAATTTTCTAATGTTTGTAGTAATTTCAATCCCAAAGGTGTATATGAATATCAAGTTACCTAGAGGGTATTCCCATTATCTCTTGAAGGAGAAACCAAGGAATGAATCTACAATATTCAGCATAGGGAATTCACTACATGGGAGGGCCTGCAAAAGAAATTCTTACAGAAGTACTTCTCTAACTCAACGCACACTTAGATTTTCATGATAGAGTCCCCCCTCTAAAGGTATACCTTCTAGGTCGATAATGAGAGAATGGAGATAATTATTCCCATATCCCAAGTACAATAGGCCATGTGTTGGAAAAAACTATTGAGGGTATATCATACACGGATGGGAGGTATTACCCTCTAAGTTATGTGAAATGAGAGAAAAGATAGAAACACCCAAAAAATACTACTCAATATAAAAGTAAAAAATAAATCCCAAGTACATGCATGCAATTTAATACAACTGAATGACTATAAAATAAACTAAAAGTAACAAAAGATAAACTTTATAATGACCTCAAATCACAATAGCTCCTAAAGAACTCTATGATCTAGTAATATACAACCTAATATCCAACTATATCACACAATCCTAAACAATTATATAAACATAGAGTGAATATAACATGTATACTAATTAGGATCCTCCCTGAAACCTCTCACATAAAAGTTAAAAGAAATCATTCAAACGTCCAACGAACAATAAGTAAAGATAACTCTTCACCTAACATTTATGATAATTTCTTACCCTCACCATGGTTATCACTCACCATGTATCACATATAATATATCATATAATATAATAACAAAAGTGGTCACCCCGCTACCACTTCACCACTTGTTTTCTGCTCTATCCTAATGTCACACATCCTGAGCCATCTATCTCTAAAAGTAAACCAACTTTAAAATTCCTAGGTTAAAACAGTAAGCTATCCTAAAGATACCTGAGATAAAGTATCATATCATTCACTAGGTGTATCAAAACAACCCATAATAACATCCAAATACGTAAATATTAACTGAGTAGTTTCTAGGATCCACCACATCCCACATGTTGTGTATTATACCTCAACCCATCATAGACTATACAGAACATACCTATAATAAACATCAAGATATTATATCTAGAGATACATCTGTGTGAAATAACCACAATCCCTTAAAACCCTATACAAAAATGTATGGAGAAATATAATCACCATGAATACCAACACACAATACAACAAAGTGAAGAGAGCAGGTTTATAATGGGTAGTCAACTATCCACTCTTTGTCAACCTAGATATTGTGGAAAAGACCCTCCGAGAGTCCACTGGGTGTCAGTCGCCCAACCCAAATGGGTGGGGTAGTATATGAAATAAAATAATATATAAGATATAATATAGATCACAACCACACTATGTTATTTAACCAAGTCTTTGGATCAACTGCAGCTATTATCTCTCAAACACCTAACTACCACCACTAAGAACTAGATATCCTATATGCACACAAGAATTTAAAGAGATTCATTCAAAAATTCTTTCCTTTTAACATTTCAATTTATGTTAATTAATTCATTATCCATTCATTAACAATATTATAGTCTAAATTTAAATAACTACAAAGTGATGTCCAAGCCCTCCATGTATAATCTAACTGATTCCATAGTTCCTCAAGATTATCAACATTTGAATCCCCTTCAAACACCAACCCCATGGGTTAAAAAATTTATTAATAATTATCATTCAATAATTCAAGGTACTTGATGTTACTAATTTATTCATAATTTTTTATCTACTCCCCTTCTTGATTTTTGAGGAAAATTTCATAATTGATGTGAAATACACATATTTTAATATTAAATATAATTTGTTAACATTGATTGAATTAATACAGATTCAAGTCAATTTATTATTTTAATTATAACTCTCACCCTACTTATCCAAATTATGAATTTATTATTTTATAGGGTTCATTATTCCAATTAATAAAATTAATTCAAATAAATCATTGTTTAGTCCAGCCATTTGAAGGACCATATAGAAAACATATATGGTGCAATGGATCTATCAAAGAAATTGGACCAAATGTGATATTATAAATTCTAGGATCAACAAAAAATTCCAAATTTAGTGATGATCCACTAAATTATTGGGAAATTACATTATTACTTGGATAAAAAAATAAAGTTCACATTTATCTTGAATGGGACCCAATTCATGCATGAATGTCCAACCCACAATTCTTTCTAATATTAAAAAACATATCACCACTCTTGAGTTTTCTACCAATAAAATTTATCAATTAATATGACATTTTGTGGGTATAAATTAAAGAGTTTTAAAAAAACTTTTTGAAGGATTATGATTTTAAATAAAGGAATCTTTATGGACTAAAACCCATTCACATTTATCCCATGTAAAAATTTGGGATAATTCTGGATAACAGCACGTGGTTTAGAAAAAAAATTATATTTTGATTCAACAGTCCCATGAAAGAAAATTGGATTATAAAATAAATATATAAAACTTTTATGAAGAATATTTCTCTAGATTATGCTTTCTTCATGGTAAAATTATTGATCCAACTTGAAGGGCAGTTTTGGAAGGAAAACAGTCCACCACCTTGGGCTATAAATCCACTCCCCTCTTCTCTTTAAAAAAGGTTGGAACTTCATAACTCAAGGTGGATAATTTGAATTAAAATATCCTTTCAAAAGGCCTATTATAACTTTATATAATCTTATTTCAACAAGATATATGTCTCATCCACTTTTCTTTTAATGTATTTTTTGTTTATTTTCAATTGTAATCATAAAAGTTGTTTTTCATTTCAATTTAGTAAAATGAATATTTTATATTATATAAATTCCTTTCCTAATAATTTTTTTATTTTTATTATTAATTTATTAATTTATATTAAATTATTATACAAAATACTTCATTATTTAATTTTATTATTTAATATAAAGTGTGTTTTTAACACACTTTATCGTTCGTGTGTGTGTTTAGGACACAACTATTTTCACGCCTCATTCATTTTATTATTCTATTAAATAATCATTATAAAAATAACTAACTCTATTACTAACAATCTCAATGTATGATTAAATCATCCATTAGGGTTGGTTATAATTTTTGGATGTTAACTGAATGAGAACCTTCTCTCTTTTAATATTCTTTGAATTAATATTGTGTATGAAAAACAAAATATGTTATGTATTAATGACTTGTTTTTTTGGATATGTAAATTCCATGTATTATTGGGAAAAAAATTCACATGGGTTCATGAAATATTTAACCTTCCATAAATGAGAATTGATAATGATTAGAACCCTAGTTAAGGCTTGGATTAAAGCCAAAACAATTGGGAATTTTGAATAAAATCATCTTGTGAAGTGGGTGTTAGTTTAATTTATTGTTATAAAATATAAAGGATATCATAATCTTAAATACCTAATAATTAACTCACCCAAGTATTTATCAAATTGTTAAATCAAGATTCATCTATCAATCAATTTTATTAATCACTACAAACAAACCCACCATATTCAAAATATAAAAAAAACAATTGACTCTAAAACATAGTAACACCGCTGAGGATTAGAGCCTAATGATTCTATACACATTATTATAGAACACTGGATTTTTTAATCATCAATATGTGATAATTGAATATGATTCAAATGAACTTGTTTCTAAGGATAGTGTAATAACTTGGCGATTGTTTTTTATTTTCATAAAAAATGAAAAAAAATAAAAAAAAATCAGAAAAAAAAACTTATAATAAACACAAAGAAAAACCCTAATTACTATAAAAATATTAAAAAGAAAAAATAAATAAAAACTCTCATTCATTATCCTTTCAAAATTTGTGTGAATTTCCCATAGCCTACCTGAATGACAAACTCATCTGTTCGATCCAGAAATTGAACACACCATAAGTCGGATTTGGAGGACCACTGGGGTTAATCAAACCAAACTCAAACCATTAAAAAAAAATTGTATAACTCTTAAAATGGAAAATACTAGTGAAAAAATACTTAATGAACTCATTAACTTTGATATGAATTACTAACCACTTGGTATTCAGTATTTGAATATCGAGGCAGATTTCAAACTCAAACCAAGTTTGGATTATCTTCTACCTCATTTTTGTGTGCTAGTCGGTTAGGATCCCCATATCAACTAAAAATAATTCCATGTTTTATTCTTTAATTGGAATAATTTAGGGGGTTTTAAAGAATAAATCAAACGTAGAGAATTCCATTTCCCCCTATATGACACTTACAAGTCATTGATTTACTATCTCCCTCCCAGTTCCATAAGTTCTTGGAATGACATGAATTGACACATAATAGGGAAATTATTTACCACTTTTATATCTTCTTCTATCTGAAAGGATACTAGTGTAATTAATCAATTATACAATGAATCACTCCATGAGTACTAGTATAGGTTCAAAAGGCTTATGTAAACTTTCCCACCCCACCAAATATATGACTAACTCTTGATCTAGTACTTATATGAGAGGTTATTAGCTATGGAGAGAACTCTCTCCGATGCCTCAAGTGGTGATGATCTGTTGACAATTTTTAAATAGTTTCATGTGAACTCATAATAACATGTATAAAAAACCAAAAATCTATACAGGAGCATATTCCTAATTCTAACAATTCCAAAAGATCCAATCAATAAAGCCACACAGGATGAATGAGTAGATGAGTGAACTTGCTGGTCTTGGGAGAAAACTTGTTGTGGCCATTAAATTCCAAACTCATCTTCTCCAAAATCGTAGTTCCCAAGACCTATTAAAAATTATGGAATATTCAAATCACTATCTCATCTAGTAAATACATTTCCACAACTACAAGAAGATACATCAAATTATTCTAGTCCAATGGAGCTCAACATAGTATTTTCCTAGAAGTACATGAGCCCTTAACAACCAAGTTAGTTCATTAGAAACTCTAACCAACGAAACTATAATCCCTTCTATTCTACCTATACCCTAGGATGGAAGGACCATCCAATATTTATTTATGGGTAATCCTATCTCTTATCCCTTTAATTCCCCCTCAAAATCCAAACCAATTTCAATATGGTCAAGGTGGGAGTAATATCCTACAACCTTATCCTTTTGATTTTCAACATCAAAGGATAAATACTCCTCCACCTACTCTTCGTGGTTTACTCTATCATAGTGATCCTTCCCAATTACTAACCCAATACAATTAATTTCTTAGGAAATCAAATCAAGGAAATAATAATGTAGGCCATTACTCTTCTTATAAGAAACAATGGGAAAGTGATGTGAAATTTCTTACCTATTTAAACCATTCCAGCCTAAAAAAATTGAAAATAAAATTAGATTTCTTTAATCCCACTTAATCAAGTAGTAAAAATCCAATTATTCACAACTCCCAAATCAACCATTACCCAACCCCAAGGGTAATGTAAGTGAAATTTCACTTTGATATGGAAATTAAATTACTATGACTCATGATAAATCCTGTAAATCCCCTTTAAATGTTGAGTTAGAAGAAGAAACAAAACAAAAGGAAAGGAAAAGGACCTGAAGTCACTCCCTCACCTCCTTTTGTCCTTATTAAAAGCCCAATTCCTTTCTCTAATGCATCTCTAAGCCTAAGAAGCCCTTTAAACCTGATTCTGAAATGTTTCACATGTTTAAAAAAAATGAAGTCAAAATTCCCCTTTTGGACACCCTCAAACAAATTATTATTCATTTTAAATTTCTTATAGAATTGTGCACCCATAAGAGACATCTTAAGACTATTGAAAATGTTTCAACCCAACAGTCCATTATCATGAAGTGCAAATATCTAGGGACCTTTATGGTTACATGCCAAATAGGGAGTTTCAATTTTGATCATGCACTCATAGACCAAGGATCCTCGATAAATTTTATATCTAAATTCATATTCTACAACCTTGATCTAGGCCCCTTGAATCCAATGAGTTCTTTAATCCAATTGGATAATTGAAGAACTTCCAGTACTGAGAGAATAATCGAGTATTTTTTTATTTAAGTCAATGATCTTATCTTCCAAACTGATTTATATGTCCTAGACATGGAAGGTGTGACATATTTTTCTCAATCTCCCCTGATTCTAAGAATACCATTCCTCATGATTGTTATAACCAAAATTTATATCCATGATGGAATAAAATTCATCTAATTTGGTGACCAACTATTCAAGTTAAATATTTTTTAAGCCATGTGATAACCATTAGAGAATCACTCTAAATTCTCTCTTTATAATTCTAAAGACTCTTTTCATAGTGAATTTAACCATGATCCACAATTTTTTCCTATTTTATTGAGATAGGATCTTGGAGAATTTACACCATGATTAACCAAGTCACAAATGGAAAATTCGATGTCAAATTTCATTTAAAAACTATATAGATCTAAATGATCATGAAAACTCTTTGAAATCCCATATCAACTATAATCTCTAATGATCCACCTTGGATAGTATTGAGAAAAAATGAATCAAAACCAATTAGAATCCCATCCTATATACCTAAGTTGTCTAGACTAGACATAAAGAATGAAATTGATCTAAATCCTCTTTCCATACCCCCAAAGAATACATTCCTTTTCCATGATCACTCTTACCCTTTTATCATATCTACATCACATACTGAAATTGTGTAGTCCATAAATTTTCATGTGTTGGAGGAAAACAAAAAGGCCTTTGGTTTGACCCTATATGACATACCAAGCATTAAAACTTCCATTTATATGCATAACCCATCTAGTGGAATCATATATACCTATTAGGAAACCTTATAGAAGACTTAATCAATACATACTTGAGGTAGTTAGGGAAAATATTTCTAAGCTTCTTCAAGCTAGTATTATCTACCCAATTTTTGATAGTGAATGGGTTTGTCTAATTAATGTGGTTCTAGAGAATGATGAGATAATTGTTATCTCAAATAAATGTGGATAAGTAATTAAAAATCAAGTGAAAAATGGAATTTATATATTAATTCATTAAAATTGAATGTTGAAACATGAAAGGATCACTACCCACTTCATTTTCTTGATCAAATGATATATATATTATTCAAAAATTCACATTATTTCTTTCATGATAGATACAAAAGCTACTTAAAAATCCCAATTTCACCTCAGGACAAATAAAATACTATATTCACTTACCCTTTTGGAATATACACATATAAAAGAATAACTTTTGGCATTTTTAATGCTTCCACAAAATTTAAGAGGTGTATGATGAGTACCTTTTTTGAATTCATTGATCCTTGAATCGACTTTTTCATGGATTAATTTACCATTTATGGAGATTCATTTGAATCCTAAATACATTTTATCTTTATATTCCTATAAAAGTGTGTCGAATGTAACCTTGGGTTGAATTTTGAAAATTTTCACTTCATGGTTACTAGTGGAATTATTATTGGACACATAATTTCTCAAGTGGATATGCAAGTTGATCTTTAAAAAATTAAGGAATTCCAATCACTTACAAAACCCATATCAGTTTAATACATTTAATAATTCCATGTTCATACAGGTTTCTATCGACAATTTATCCAAAACAACATTAGAAGTTCCCTCCCACTCACTTAGATACTCTAAAATGACGCAACATTACATTTCAATGGGGCATGTAAGAGATCCTTCAATGAAATCAAAGTATTTTCTTATATTCACACCAAAAATACCACCCCAAGATTAGTACATACCCTAAAAATTGATGTGTGATGTTTCTAATAGGGAAAATAGGGTCGTTATTGGTCAAAGAAGAAAAAAATCCTCATGTCATCTATTATGCCTGAAAAACACAGTATGAATCTCAATTTAATTAAACTATCACTAAAATTGAACTTTTATTTGTGTTTCTTCCTTGGATAAATTTTAACCCTATCTATTATGTTCCAGAATAATAATTTATATAAACCATTCAACTTTAATGTTATTAATAAATATAAGTGATTCCAAATTGAGGCTAATAATATGAATCATAATAATCTAAGATTTTGACTTTGAGATCAAATATAGAACTAGAAAATAAACTATGTGGTTTATCACCTAAGTATAATTTCTATTTTATCTCATTCTAAAATCATTTATCCTAAATGTCCCATTGGAAACCTCTTATCTCTCAATCCAAAGTTACCTTGGTATACCCCAATTGTATATTACTTGGTTTTTGGTGTTTTTTAGAAATAATTCTAAAGTAAACAAAAAATAAAGCTAAAAAGTGGTTCAAAATAATATTTTTGGGAAGATAATAAACTTTAGAAAATTGGGGCCAACATAGTGATTAGGATATGTGCTTATAAAGTTGAAGAATCCCCTGTTTTGGAATTTTGGCTCTCAATTCCTAGAGTTGTCCACTTTGGACCACAAAGGACCTCCCAAAAGTTTCCAGACTTTGGATTATTCTATAATTCAATCTTTAAGTACTCAAATAATTTTTGTTAATCATGTCGTACATTCCAAAAGTTTGGAAAATTTTCCAAAGGAAATAAAACTCCCCAAAAGACCTTATTTTTATATAAGATATTCAATTTTTGGGGAAACAATTTCATGGTAACATACCCATTCAAATAGATTATACTACATTCATCTTATATTAAACTATGTTTCTAGGTGGGTTGAGGACAAAACCACTAGAATTAATTATGCACATACTATTTTTGAGTTCCCCAAAACCCATATATTCCATTGATTTAGAAATTTTTGTGCCTTGGTAAGTGACTTAGGAACCCATTTCTATAATCATATCATGGGATATATTTTGAAAAATCATGGGGTTTTACATTAAATATAAACTACATATCACCCCCAAACAAGTAGCTTGGATTAAATTTCCAAGAGAGAATTGAAAATAGTGCTTGAAAGAATTGTTAAGACCACATGAAAGGACTGGTCTAAAAGACATGGTGAAGAACTTTGGGCTTATTGAACTACCTATAAAATTCACATTAGGATATGTAAATTTATTCTTGTGTTTGGTAAAGAATGTTATTTACCAATTAAAATACAAAATAATTCATTTTGGTCCACGAAAAATTGTAATTTTGATTGTGAAAAATCAGGAAAAGATAGATTCTTGTAGTTGAATGAGATAGAGGATATTTGACTTTATTCTTACATGAGTTCTAATATTTGAAAATAAAAATATATGGTAGTCCATGAAAAAAATCCTATGAGAGGTATTTTATGAAGGTGAAAATGTAATGATCTTCAATTCTTGATTTTGGCTTCACCCAGGTAATCTTAATTATCATTGGGAAAATCATTTTATTATTACTAACATTTACTCATTTGGTGTAGTTTTTGTCTAAGTACCTTATTCTAAAATCAAACTCGAGTTTAATGGGAAACAATTGAAGAATAAATATGAGTGGAAACATTCCTCTGGACCCACATCGATTTCCATTAGATCCCAAACTATTAATTAGATCCACCAATGGATGGAGACTACAACCCACCAAATCTAAACCATGAGGCACCTATTTCCCTTTAACTCTATCTATCACTCTTACACCACCTCCCTCTCTCTCATTATCTTTCTATTTATCTCTCTTTATTCTTCTTCCTCTATCATTCCCACATTCTCTATAATTTTTATCAATTTTTTTATCCACCATGTTTTCCTATTTCACTTTTTTATGTTTTTTCAAAAATAAAATAAAATAAATCAAAATTACTCACTATTAAATTTTTAATTTTTTTCAACCATCTTTGGGGGTCAAAATCGTATTTTCATCTAAAACATATTTTATTTTCATTATAAACTTGGATATTTTTTTTCAAGAAAAATAAGTTTTGAATTCCCAATTTTTTATTAAAAAATTTTCCCTTATCGTGAGGAACAACGTCATTTTTCATGCCAAGTTCACATATGACCATCTTTTTATATAGTGTTTTTTCCACCCCTAATTATGATTCTTGAGTTTTTGGACATTTTAGTTGAATTTACTACATTGATGTTCATTAATATGATTGAGTCGTTTTTAAAGAACATGAGAATCACAATATACAGAATAGACTCCCATTACCCTTATATTGATCCTCCTTTTGAAATCCCCTTTAAGCCTATGAAAAACCATTTTATAGCAACATTACAAGAAAAAAACCTTTTTCCACCCAACATATACCTGGATTTTCATTTCATGATTTATTGAAATTTTAGTGCGGGGGTAATGGATTTCATTTTGGGTATCCTTTCCTTGATTTTCAATGTGTCATCTTATGCTTGTGGGAAAGAATACCTTTAATTATGGTGGGGAGGCTATCATTTGGTGAGGTTTGGGAATAGATTTATGTTTATGTTATTTTTATAAAATGTTATTTAAAAGTGTTAAAAAAATAAAATGTTAAAAAAATAAAATGAAAAAATTAGGTTTCTTGTTCTGGTCAAAAACCACTCTTACTCAACCTTTGATATTTTTATAAATATTACAATTAGTTTCATGAAGAAATTAAACAATGGTTGAGATATAATTATGAGATTTATTCCTGGTAAAACTTCCTAAAAAATAAAAAAGTAATAAACACTTGAATCATGATTTCTTGGGTCACTGGGAGAGGTTTTTTGTTTTTTAAATATTTTATCTTTTCTTACTCCTCAGATTTTTTTATTTATCTATTTATATTGTATTTATTGAAACATTAATACCCTTGTAAATATGTGTTTCTATTTACTTTTATGTCTCATTTCATAAATTGTTCATTTATTTTTCTATGTTGGTGTTACCCCGTCCTTTCTTCTCTTTTGGCCATTATATTCTTACCATCCCATAGACATTAAAAACACCCTAAAAAGACCTCTTTATTCTTTTGAACTTTAGAATTTGGTATGGAAGTTGAGATATATTACAAAATAAATGATTTTCACTTTCATTTGGTGAATGAGTGAGCCTCATTGTTAACTTGACATCATTTTGAGAGGAGTGATATTTGTGTAATCACACTTTCCTTTTCCAATTTTGAGCTTGAAAAATGAATTATTTTTTATACATCATCATTGTAACATTTTGGGATATGATTAATTATGGATGAGTTAAATGGTACAGACCTTACATGATTTGAGAAGACAAAATTTTTATATTTATGGCTGAAATAAAATGATTCTGTTATGTTTTTGTGTTTGTTGTAAATGAGGACATGCACAATCCAAAGTATAGGGGAGTTGACCTTATTAATTTTTTCATACTTTTTTATATACTACCCTTACTAATTTTCATGGGTATGTTCATAATTGGTGTGAAATTCCCATGTTTTAATATTAAATATAATTTTTGAACATTTTTTGAATCAATATAAATTCAAGATAGTTTATTATTTTAATAATAAATCTCACCATACTTATCCAAACTGTGTGATTATTGTTTAGTAGGGTTACTTATTACAATAAATAAAGATAATTTAACTGAAGTATTGGTTAGTTCTTTCATTTTAGTGACTATATGGATCACACGATAAATCCCAATGAATTATGTCAAAGAAACCGGGTGAGATGTGATTTTCTATTTCTTGGGCTCAATCCAGAAGTTTAAATTTGGTGATAAGTCCTGGGAAATTCCATTAAAAATTGGATAAAATTATAAGTATCAATTCATTCTTAATGTTTCCCAATTCATTCATGAAATTACAACCCATAATTCTTCAAGCGATTGTAGAAAAACTCACCATTGTTGACTTTTATACTAATCCAATTGCCCAATTATGCTGAAATTTGTGTGTATAAATTCCTTATTTAGTTGATTTTTTTAGAATATTTTGATTAAAAAATAAGGATTTTTATTGTACTAAAAGGCATTTACATTTATTCCATAGAAATATTAAGGATAATATTGGACAACAAAACATGGTTTAGGAAACCAAACATATATTTGTATTCAAAACTCCAATGGACACAAAATTTTAAGGGTTTACTACCCACATTCATATATAAAAACTTTTAAGAATAATATTGACCGATATTTTTTTATCTTCAATGAAAAAGGATTAAAACAACTTGAATAGTATTTTTGGATGTCAAACTGCCCACCACATTGGGCTATAAATACTTTCCTCTCTTCTCCTTGCAATAGGTTGGAACTTTATAACTCAACAAGGAGAGTTGACATGGAAATATCCTTTAAAAAATGTGATAACTTTCCATAATCTTGTACCAACAATATATATGTCACGACCCGTCTCTGGGGCCAGTGCCGTGACTACCCCAAGCCCGCCTTCCATAGGCTAGGGGCTGACGACTAGCACCAAGGCGTAAATCCCAGTAAAAAGGGAAGGCATTGCCTTTGTAAAGTAAAAAAGCACCACAGAGTAAGCAAGCAGAAAAAGTAAACACTAAGTAAAAACTGGTAAAACAGTAAGTGCAGAAAAGTAAGTGGGCCAGTATACAAACCCAAACTGAAAGTAAAGTACAACTCGAAAGGGAAAAAAACAACTGAAAAGTAAAAGCCGCTACGCCGAGCTGTCCACTGGAAATCTCACCTGAAGGGTGGGTATAGATAGCTTCACTGCTCCTCGGTTCCGCCATCCGTTCCGAGTACGTCCCGCCCAGTGGTCCACCTTCAGGTACCGTCCTACTCTGCAAGCCTCAACCACGATCAACGCTGTCTGTCGTCTGCAACCAACACAACGTAGTGCGGGCATAGCCCGTGCAGGGGTGAGTATAAGCTACTTAGTAGGGACCCCGAGACCCCCGAAGGTCTCCCAAAATCCACAAAGGATAAACCACAAAGGAAAGATACAATCACGAAGTAACAACCGACAATGCTTAGGTATATGCCCATACATATACCTAAGTCATCAATTCCAATACGCTCCAACTTCTGAGCCCAAGTACAACCCAGTCCACACAGGAAAGTATACATATTCCACACAGGAAAGAAAAATGTAATCCACACAGGATAGCACAACAAAATCCACACAGGAAAGCAAACAGGATTCAGCTCATACAGGTATACTTCTTCGAAGACGATAGAGATGATCACTGATCTATCTAAGTCGTCGGACCCACAAAGGATTGATAGGTACTAACCCTCGCAAATACCCACACAGGATCGGTAGGAAACTAACCCCCGCAAAGACCCACACAGGATCTGTAGGCGCTGGCTCACACAGAATCGCTGAGCGCTGACCCGCACAGGATCGGACCCACACAGGATCGGTAGCACTAATCCACATAGGATCGATGAGTGTTGTAGTCGTCGCCGTCGAATCCACTGAGGATCTTTGTACAGTCGTCGTCACAGTAGCAGTCGCAGCCAGCACTAGGGTTCCCGCACACAGCAAGCTCGTTCAGGAGGGTCCGCTCCACGAGCTGAGCGGCTAATACATCAACTGACACATAGTCCAGAGTTGATGTATCCAAAAGTTCTGTATCATCAACAGGAACTCAACGTCGCAGACGGCGCTTCAATCGGACGTCTGGTCTGAGAGTTATTGGCTTTTTCGTCCCAGGGGCCCGGTTGGTTTTTAAGGAAAAACCAACCCGACCGTACTCCACCTACCTCCAAATCTCGGGCGGAGTAAGCCAAAAGATCTGTCTCACTTAGAGAAAATCAACAAAGTCGATGGCACGTCAATCAGACGTCCGAAGCTCAAGATATGAGCGTTTCCGCTCCGAGGGCCCGGTTGGTTTCGTGTACGAAGCAACCCAGCCGAACTCAAAGTATTACAAAACCTTGATTTCGATATAACGAAACGACCGTCTCATTGTAAGTATCGTGTCGCCACTGACGGCACGTCGATCGGAGGTCCGTAGCCCGAGTTATGGGCAATTGAACCCAAATGGTCCGAAAATGGGGGTTTCGGGCCCGGACCGACCCGGCCCGAGACCCCCTGGGTCGGCCAGAACCGGGTCGACCCACCCCGGGTCCGGGTCGGCCTGGTCCGGCGACCCGCGTGCTGGTCGGTGCTCGGACAAAATGGCCGAGCCGTTTTGTCGGCTCACACGGGGGGGCGATGCCCCTCCCGTTTCATGAAACTGCGGCCACTTAATTGGGGCCGCTTTGAAGTCCGGCAGGGGGAATTAATTCCCCCGGCTCCTCCCTGTCCGGCCGGCTCGACGTGGCCGTCTGGTTCCTCCTCAACGGGACTAGCAATGGCCGGTCCCCTTCCAGCTCCTACGCCGACGGCCCGGTCCGGCCGCCGGTCACCTTGCTCCGTTGCGGCTCGGAACCGGCCGCGGCCCTTGTCGTCCGGCGCGGCGCGACGACGCCACGCCCCTTCGCCACAGCCCCAGAACCGGCCGCGGTATTTCGGGTGTCTCCAACGTGGCGCGATGGCATCGCATCCTTGGATTAATTCGCGGCGCGGCGCGACGACGTCGCGTCCTAGGTCTTCTTTCCACGGCGCGGCGCAACGACGCCACGTATTTTCCTTTCTCTTGATTCTGCGTGGTGCGATGGCACCATGCCTTTCCGTACCAAACCACAAAGGAATCAATCATGAAATAAGGAGGAGGGTCGGCCGTGTTTGTGCGGTCTAGCCCCCTCGCGTTATTCGATAACAATTGGTTTTAATCCTCGAAGATCGTCAAGTTGGTATTCACGAACAAAATAAATAAATAAAACCCCTACCTCGGTTTCAAGAATGGTGCACATCAACGAGCCGCGGATAACGCGCGTCGCGGAGGTCGGGCGTCATGGAAACTGAACGTCGACGTCGTGAAGCGAGGATTCGAAGTCATTGACAAATATTTCGTCGTGGAAAACCGTCGCGGAAGAGACGACGTGGAAGAAGAACGTCGTGGAAGAAGACATCACGTCGCGGGTTGGTGTTGAGGAAGACGGTCTCCGAGGGCTCGGAGCTCCACATCGGAGATCGTTCGTTCTTCGCATTCTTCGTCAAAGGGAAAAGAAGAACTTAAGGCTTCCTTAGCTTTTTCTCTCCAAAATCTCTCAAACAAATAAACACCAACCCAAATAAAATAAGTTCTAATCTTATTTTATTAACACAACAATGCATTTGAAATTCAAGAGTTTGATTTTCAAAAACTTACATTTAACTCCCACATTAAAACCATAAGTTTAATGAACTTAAGTTATCATCATTAAAGTGGGAGTTGGGGGGGGGGTTAGAGGATATGAAGGGTTGGGGTTCGTGTGGGCCCCACCACCCTCATAACCTCCCAAGGGAGGTTGGGTGGTTACCCAACTTCCATCAAGAACAAAACAATTAGAGTAAAAAAATAATAAAAATTTTAGAATAATTATAGATTAACTTCCACAATTTTTATCATCCACACCCGTGATAACGCAACTCCGGAACAGGAGTTCCTAAGCAATTACTGGCGCTGAGGTTCCATCGGTGCCCTCAGTATTCAATTCCGGGCACCAGTTCAAAAGTTATAAATTCCCGCTCATTCGTTCACTGAACGTACCCGAGCTAAAATTCGGATAGAAATTCCAGGCACACTGGGCCTCGGAATCAAGTGCCATCTAAAACTGCGTTCTTGTAAAATTCTAAAGAAAATTAAGAAAAAAATTCCCTTGAATTTTATGGGTCTTTACATTACTCCCACCTCAGGGGTTTACGTCCCCGTAAAGATACATCGAAAAATAGGGAAACAAATGTGGGTACTGAGCACGCATCTAAGCCTCCCGCTCCCAAGTGCTCTCCTGGAGGTTCCCGTGTTGTCATCTGATGCGCACTAGAGGAATCGACCGTCCACGTAGAACCCGCTCCTGTCGATCCTCGATCCTCACCGGGACCTCCGCAAAAGTTTCCCCATCATCAACGTCTAGCTCACCATGGTCAATGATGTACGTCGGGTCGTGCACGTATCTCCTCAGCTGAGATACATGGAAGACGTCGTGCACCCGGTGCAACTGAGGTGGTAGAGCCAGGCGATAAGCCACCTCACCAATCCTGCTAAGGACCTGGAACGGTCCGATGAAGCGTGGAGACAACTTGCCGCCTCGGCCAAATCTCTGTAATCCACGTCGATGTGAGACACGCAAAAAGACGTGGTCGCCATCCTTGAACTCTAGTGGCCTCCTCCTCCTATCAGCATAAGTATTCTACCGGCTTTGAGCTATCCTCATCCGTTCCTGGATGACCTGGACCTTCTCTGTCGTGGCCTGGACCATCTCCGGTCCCACAAGTGCTGACTCCCCAGGTTCTATCCAGCACAAAGGAGATCTACAAGGAAAGTCGTACAACGCCTCGTATGGTGCCATCCCGATGGTGGAGTGGTAGCTGTTGTTGTACGCGAACTCCACCAAGGGTAGGTGGTCCTCCCAGCTGCGACCAAAGTCGAGGACGCATGCGCGGAGCATGTCCTCAAGAGTCTGAATGGTTCTCTCCGTCTGACCATCCTTCTGAGGGTGAAAGGCTGTGCTCAGACGTAGCTGCGTCCCGAATGCCTCCTACAATCCCTTCTATAGCCGGGAAGTAAAATGAGCATCTCGATCGGAGACGATAGATGATGGCACACCGTGAAGCCGAACAATCTCCTGAATGTAAAGATGTCCCAAGCTCTCCACTGAGCCCTGCTCTCTAATGGGTAATAAGTGAGCCGACTTGGTGAGTCGGCCAACAATCACCTAGATGGAGTCATGACCTCTGGAAGTGCGTGGAAGTCCATTCACGAAGTCCATAGATATCATGTCCCAGTTCCACTCCGGGACCTCCAAGGGTTGTACCAAGACTGCTGGTACCTGATGCTCTGCCTTCACCTGCTGGCAGGTGAGGCATCGAGAAACGAACTCTGCCACAGCCTTCTTCATGCCTGGCCACCAGTGCTGTCATCTGAGATCTTGGTACATCTTCGCAACTCCGGGATATACCTCCAAGGGAGAAGTGTGAAACTCTCTCAGCACCTCCTCCCGTAAAGCAAATGGTACCAAGGTACGTCCTCTGAAAAGGATGTCGTGCTCTGCTCCAAAGGAGAAACCATCAGGTGCCTGTCCTGAGGATATCTGTGCACGCCGCGTCTCACAGTCAGTGTCCCCATGTTGTGCCTCTCTGACCTGCTGTAGTAGTGGAGGAGTGACTGTGAGAGACTGAAGGAAGGATGATCCATCTCTATCCATGAAGGATATCTGCAAAGAGGCTAGCTGCCCTGTCACCTCCTCAGTCATCGAGTAAATCAAAATGTCGTCGATGAAGACCACGACAAATCGATCGAGGTATGGCTGAAAGATCCTGTTCATGAGGTCCATGAACACTGCTGGAGCATTAGTTACGCCGAAGGGAATAACCAAGAACTCATAGTGGCCATACCGACACCTGAAGGCAATCTTATGCACGTCCTTGTCTCTAACTCTGAGCTGGGGATATCCTGACCTGAGGTCTATCATCGAGAACCACCGTGCTCCCTTGAGCTGATCGAAGAGGTCATCAATCCCCGGTAGCGGATACTTGTTCCTCACTGTCACCTGGTTCAGGCGATGATAGTCGACACAAAGTCGCAAGCTCATGTCCACCTTCTTGGCGAACAATATTGGGAAGCCCAGGGTGAAACACTGGGTTGGATGAATCCCTTGCCCTGCAAGTCCTCCAACTGAACCCGTAGCTCTCGAAGCTCAGTGGGGGCCATCCGATACGCTAGAGTCGATATCGGGGTTGTCCCGGGGTACCGGTCAATATAAAAGTCTACCTCTCTTTGAGGAGGTAACCCTGGAACGCCGTCGGGAAAAATGTCCACAAACTGATCCACCACTGCAGGAAAACCAGGACTCTGCACGGCAAATGCTCCTAGGATGAGGCTAGCCAACTGATGAGTGATGGGCTGTCCTCTCCTCCGCAGAAGTCCATCATGTGCTGCAAAGGCTCCCTTCTCGGCAGTGAAGTTGAACCTTCTCCCGTCGGTGCATACACATCGCACCTTGCGCCTAAAACAGTCAATTTGTGCATGGACAGTAGATAACCAATCCATGACCAAGATGACGTCATAAGGCCTCGACGCCGCTACAAGAAGATCCCAGCCGAAGCTCTCGCCTCCTAGAGAAAGCTCACACTGCCGGCACCAGTGCGTAATCATCGAGTCTTCTCCCGTAGGAGTCTCTAGCCGTAAGGATCGATCCAACGGCTCTGTCGGAATCTCCGAGATCCGAACAAGGGCAGCGATTATGAAAGAGTGACTCGCTCTTGTGTCTATAAGTACTGCAGCAAGGGTTGAATAGACACAGATAGTACCTCGAATCGTCTCGGGCGCGCCGTGGTCGTAGGCCTCTGCTGCCTAGAGCTGTGCCTGTCTCTGCCCGCCAGCTCCCTGTGGTTGGGGTGGACCTCCTGGTGGTGGTGGAGGTAGAGCCTCAAAGCATCACGCACCACTTGTTGCTCGACCAACTCCTCTGCCTCTTCCGCCTCCTCCCTGCGGACCGCCACGATCGACCCTCTTCCTCTGCCTCGGTGGTCCCTCAACCGTCTGCTGCTCCTCGGCACGGCGGGTCGGGCAATCACGAGCCATGTGGCCCTGTCCGCCGCATGAGTAGCACTGCCTGCCTCTCGAAAGACTGGCTCCGCGCTATGTGCCCCGCACTGCTGATCTAGTGTGCTGAGATCGTCTGCCTGAGGGTCTGGTCTTCCTGGACCCAAGAGTCATTCATCGACTGCCTGCTGCAGAAGACTCTTCTACGTGTCGCCCTGTGGTGGGTCTCGGCGCTGGTGTAGACTCAGAAAGAAATCTCTCGATCAAAAGGGCTCGCTCCAGTACTCCTGTCTGAGTCGGAATGCTGAGGGAGATCAGCGATGCCCTGATCTTGTGTCTAAATCCCTGATCAACGGTCTGGGCCCGGAAGAATGGGTCACGTACCATGTCGGTAGAGTAGCGCGAGAGATCGGTAAATCTCGATGAGTATTGGGCGACCGTCATGCTGCCCTGCCGCAGCTGAAGAAGCTCCTGAATGCGCACCGCACGGAGGGTTGCTGGGACGAACTCCGAGCAGAAGAGGCTCTCAAAGTCCGTCCAAAGTAGATATGCCTCATCATGCACCTGGAGCATCAAGCTCCACCATCGTCCCGCTGCTGCATGCAGTAGGCTCGCATCGAGGATCACCATGAGGTCTGCTGGTGTCCTCACTAGCCTGAAAACTCGTACGACTACCTCCAGCCAGTCCTCGGCTACCTGGGGGTCCGTCTCCCCGCGAAACCTGGGCGGTCACTGGTGCTGGAACTCATGCAGTGCACTGAGGCGATGTGCGTCGTCAGTGGCTGGTGCTGGAAGCATCGGTGGCTTGGAAGGTAGAGCTACCGCCGGTGCCACTGCTGACAAAGGGCCCTGCACCGAGGCCTCGTCGCTCGGTGGGCTGTCGTCATGCTCAACTCTCAGAACCCTAGCTGGCTGCCGTCTTGGGGCCATACAGAAAAGGAAACAGGTGCGCCACGGTTAGAACAGTATACCTGGTGAGCTGATACAAAGTAATCACAAAGAAAACATGAAACACACATGCAATCAATGTTTTCATACATTAAGTCAGAAATCAGAAGTCAGGGTCCTGGTGTACGGATACGTCGGCCACCGCACCAACTCTGGACTCCCTGGACTGATAACCACACCCAATACGCTTAACACTATTGCTTCACATAGAAGAAAGATCAGAGTCTGCGGTAGAACCGAACTCCTCTAATACCAATTTGTCACGACCCCTCTCCAGGGCCCGTGTCGTGACTACCCCAAGCCCGCCTTCCATACGCCAGGGGCTGGAGACTAGCACCAAGGCGTAAATTCTGGTAAAAAGTGAAGGCATTGCCTTTGTAAAGTAAACAAGCACCACAGCGTAAGCAAGCGGAAAAAGTAAACACTATGTAAAAACCGGTAAAACAGTAAGTGTGGAAAAGTAAGTGGGCCAGTATACAAACCCAAACTGAAATTAAAGTACAACTCGAAAGGGAAAACAACAACTGAAAAGTAAAAGCCGCTACGCCGAGCTGTCCACTGGAAATCTCACCTGAAGGGTGGGTACAGATAGCTCCACTGCTCCTCGGTTCCGCCGTCCGTTCCGAGTACGTCCCGCCCAATGGTCCACCTCCAGGTACCATCCTACTCTACAAGCCTCAACCACGATCAACGTTGTCCGTCATCTGCAACCAACACAACGTAGTGCGGGCATAGCCCGTGCAGGGGTGAGTATAAGCTACTTAGTTGGGACCCCGAGACCCCTGAAGGTCTTCCAAAATCCACAAAGGATAAACCACAAAGGAAAGATACAATCATGAAGTAACAACCAACACTACTTAGGTATATGCCCATACATATACCTAAGTCATCAATTCCAATACGCTCCAACTTCTGAGCCCAAGTACAACCCAGTACACACAGGAAAGTATACGTATTCCACACAGGAAAGCAAAATGTAATCCACACAGGATAGCACAACACAATCCACATAGGAAAGCAAACAGGATTCAGCTCACACAGGTATACTTATTTGAAGATGATAGAGATGATCACTGATCCATCTAAGTCGTCAGACCCACAAAGGATCGATAGGTACTAACCCCCGCAAAGACCCACAAAGGATCGGTAGGAAACTAACTGCCGCAAAGACCCACATAGGATCGGACCCACAGATGATCTGTAGGCGCTGGCTCACACAGAACCGCTAAGCGCTGACCCGCACAGGATCGGACCCACACAGGATCGGTAGCACTGATCCACATAGGATCGCTGAGTGTTGTAGTCATCGCCGTCGAATCCACTGAGGATCTCTGTACAGTCGTCGTCGTCACAGTAGCAGTCGCAGCCAGCACTAGGGTTCCCGCACACAGCAAGCTCGTTCAGGAGGGTCTGCTCCACGAGCCGAGAGGCTGATACATCAACTGACATATAGTCCAGAGATGATGTATCCAAAAGTTCTGTATCGTCAACAGGAACTCAACGTCGCAGACAGTGCGTCAATCGGATGCTCGGTCTGAGAGTTATTGGCTTTTTCGTCCCAGGGGCCCAGTTGGTTTTTAAGGAAAAACCAACCCGACCATACTCCACCTGCGTCCAAACCTCAGGCGGAGTAAGCCAAAAGATCCATCTCACTGAGAGAAAATCAACAAAGTCGACGGAACGTCAATCGGACGTCCGAAGCTCAAGATATGAGCGTTTCTGCTCCGAGGGCCCGGTTGGTTTCGTGTACGAACCAACCCGGCCGAACTCAAAGTATTCCGAAACCTTGAGTGCAATATACTGAAATGACCGTCTCGTTATATGTATCGTGTCTCCGCTGACGGCGCGTCGATCAGAGGTCCGTAGCCCGAGTTATGGGCAATTGAACCCAAACGGTCCGAAAACGGGGGTTTCGGGTCCGGACCGACCCGGCCTGAGACCCCCCGGGTCGGCCCGGCCCGGCGCGGCCCAGCCCGGCCGGCGGCCCGGTCCGGCGACCCGCGCGCTGGGCGCGCTGGTCGGTGCTCGTCCAAAACGGCCGAGCCATTTTGTCGGCTCGCACGGGGGGGGGGGGGGGGGGGGGGCAGACCCTCCCGTTTCATGAAACCGCGGCCCCTTAATTGGGGCCGCTTTGAAGTCCGACCGGGGGAATTAATTTCCCCGGCTCCTCCCTGTCCAGCCGGCCCGACCTGGCCAGCCGGTTCCTTCTCAATGGGACCGGCGATGGCCGGTACCCTTCCAGATCCGACGCTGGCGGCCCGGTCCGGCCACCGGTCACCTTGCTCCACCGCGGCCCGGAACCGGCCGCAGCCCTTGTCTTCCGGCACGGCGTGAGGACGCCGCGCCCCTCTACCTTGGCCCCAGAACTGGCCACGGTATTTCGGGTGCCTCTGACGTGGCGCGATGGCGTCGCGTCCTTGGATTAATTTGCGGTGCGGCGCGACGGCGTCGCGTCCTTGGTCTTCTTTCCACGGCGCGGCACGACAGCGCCGTGCATTTTCCTTTCTCTTGATTCCTCATGGTGCGATGGCACCACACCTTTCCGTACCAAACCAAAAGGGAATCAATCATGAAATAAGGAGGAGGGTTGGCTGTGTTTGTGCGGTCCGGCCCCCTCACGTTATTCGATAACAATTGGTTTTAATCCACGAAGATCGTCAAGTTGGTATTCACGAACAAAATAAATAAATAAAACCCCTACCTCGGTTTCAAGAATGGTGCATGCCAACGAGCCGTGGAAGACGAGCGTCGCGGAGGTCGGGCGTCACGGAAAATGAATGTCGACGTCGCGAAGTGAGGATTCGAAGTCGTTGATGGAGATTTTGTCACGGAAAACAGTCACGGAAGAGACGATGCGGAAGAAGAACGTTGTGGAAGAAGACGTCGCATCGCGGGTTGGTGTCGCGGAAGACGGTCTTCGAGGGCTCAGCGCTCCACGTCGGAGATTGTTCATTCTTCGCATTCTTCGTCAAAGGGAAAAGAAGAACTTAAGGCTTCCTTAGCTTTTTCTCTCCAAAAGCTCTCAAACAACTAAACACCAACCCAAATAAAATAAGTTCTAAACTTATTTTATTAACACAACAAAGCATTTGAAATTCAAGAGTTTGAATTTCAAAAACTTACATTTAAGTCCCACATTAAAACCATAAGTTTAATAAACTTAAGTTATCATCATTAAAGTGGGAGTTGAGGGGGGTTTAGTGGATATGAAGGAGTGGGGTTCGTGTGGGCCCCACCACCCACATAGCCTCCCAAGGGAGGTTGGGTGGTTACCCAACTTCCATCAAGAACTAAACACTTAGAGTAAAAAAATAATAAAAATTGAAGAATAATTATATATTAACTTCCACAATTTTTATCATCCACACCCGTGATAACGGAACTCCGGAATAGGAGTTCCTAAGCAATTACCAGCGCTGCGGTTCCATCGGTGACCTCGAAATTCAATTCCGGACACTGGTTCAAAAGTTAGAAATTCCCGCTCGTTCATTCACTGAACGTACCCGAGCTAAACTTCGGATATAAATTCCGGGCACACCGGGCCTCGGAATCAAGTGTCGTCTAAAACTGCGTTCTTGTAAAATTCTAAAGAAAATTAAGAAAAAATTACCCTTGAATTTTACTAGTCTTTACAATATACCTCTTCTATGATTTATTTTCATGTTTTTTTTTTGATTTTATTCAATTGAAATCACATAAGTTTTTTTCATTTAAATTTCATATAACAAATGATTTAAATTATATAAACTAATTTCCTAATATTTTTTTGTTTTTTTATTAGTTTATTAAATTACATTCCATAATGCTTGTAAAACCTTCACTATTTCACTTTCTCATCCAATACAAACTACATGTATAATTTTCTTCACCGTTCATGTGTGTGTTAAATGCATAACTTTTTCCCTACCTCATTCATTTTTTGTTCTTTTAAATCAACATCCCAAACCATATTACTAACTATACCAATGGATGAGTAAATCATCCATTGTGGTGGATCATAACTTAGGGTTGTTATGTGATTCAGATATTTCTCTCCTTTAATGATATTTAGATTAATATTTTTTATATTAGACAAGATATGATATGGATTAATGAAATATTTTTTTTGATATGTGGATTCCATGGATTGTTGGAATAGTAATAACATATGGGTTTAGAATGTATTAAAACATCCATCGATGAGAATTAATAATGTTTAGACCACTAGTTTAGGCTTGAATTAAAGGAAAAATAATTGGGGATTTCAATTGAAAACATCTTGTGAAGTGGATTTTATTTTAATGTAAATTTTTTCAATGATCAATGA
Source organism: Viscum album (assembly GCA_963277665.1). Taxonomy (NCBI): domain Eukaryota; kingdom Viridiplantae; phylum Streptophyta; class Magnoliopsida; order Santalales; family Viscaceae; genus Viscum; species Viscum album. The sequence goes on from OY728155.1 coordinate 532,678,072, forward strand.
TATCATAATAGTATATCCCCAATAATGAAATAACCATAATCCTTATAAATTTTTTAAATCATACTTCATCCACCAATTTATTTTATTAAGCTCTACAAACAACCCCCATTCAAAAGACAAAACAAAAAAAATTCTCCAAAATATAATACCACTATAGAGGATTTGACAAATGTTTCACTATGAACATTATAGAACAGCACCCAAACATTGAGTGATTGATAGGTGAAAATATTCCATACTTCAGTACTCTAAGAAACATCCTAAGCTACCATAAAAGAGATGCATAACCAAGTATAACTAGAAGCCTAAAGTTGTAGGGAAAGGAATGCAGGTAAATAAAATCCCAACCATCTAGCCTTAAAAGTAGAAAATTATCATGAAAGTAGCCATATTTCAACAAAACAATGGGATAGCCCAACTTCAATATATTCTAGCAATCCCAATTTTATCCCTGACACCATCATGCATATCACTATCCATATCACTGTTATAAGAGTCAACTTATACCATAAACATGGGCCTCCCTGTCTATATATCATCACCCACATCTATCCTAGGAAAACATCACCTCACATAGCAAGGATCACATCCAAATAAAAAAATTCAACAAATATCAAAAAGATTAAATAGGGCATCTGGTCCCTATAAACAAGTCAAATGTCCTTCAATGAAAATGGGCTCACTCAACCCCAAACATTTATCTTTATCAAATAATCGGTACTTTACCATCCTATATTAACCAATATATTTATTATAGGTTATAACCATAAGTAACCTATAGAGTCTATCAAAAGATAAGAATTATTTTAACATGCATTCTAACATAACTCCCATTTTCATTAAAATTTTAAGGAGTAACATTTTTTAACATGTCTTTAACCATTTAAAACAAAAATAACTTCTTTATTAATGTTATTTAGAAAATTACATTAACATATTAATGAAAAAATTAATTAAACATGCATTAATCATTAATTTTATTTTAATCAAATTATAATAAGAACGATTTATAAAACATTCCTATTTAATAATTTATCCTTATCACATTCCCAAAATTATAATATTTAAACATTTTCATAAAATTAATAATTATAAACTAAGAATAAATATATATATCACACTATCTAGTAAAAATAATAGGCAAGCTGTTATCATGGTAGAAAACATGTGATCCCTAAAATCTATAAACTATTTATTCTATTATTCTGGTTTAATCATTATTATGGTTAAATACATATCCATTAAAAGTATTAAAGTGTGTTAAATTTAAAATTTCACAAAAAAATAAATAGGAGAATGAGTGAATAACCTACCTGGTATTTTACCCTTGGGAAAACATTGTATCCAAGGAATCAAGGAGAGATAAGGTTCTAACTCACCTAGAAACTGTAAAGAAGGAGTTTGGATAAATTGTTAAAGCTTTTTCGGCTAAATGTGAGGGTTTTATGATCATCTTAATGAGAGAAAAATTATAGGAAATGAAAGGGATATGGGTTTGGGTATTTCAAAATAGGGGAAACACATATTCATAAAATACAGCATTAAAACATCCATTTATTTTTCTCAATGACTTGTTTAAAGATCAGAACTTAATTTCATATCAAACCAAGTATTCCAAAAAGGAGTTATAAATTATTAAATGAATAAAACGAAATTAATTTCTTGATTTTTGGATTTAAAATCATTGAAAAATTAACCTAGGGGGTTACAGGTTGAAGGGGAAGAAAAAAATAACGAAACAAGGTAATTATACTACCACTATAAAGGTTATAGGGTCTGTGTAAGGGTAACTTGTTTTACCCTTACACGATGATTTGTACAGGCTCATGTAATGGTAAATCCATCTTAACCTTATGTAAGATTTACAATTACTTCATAACCTGATTCATGGAAGGTGTTATATATAAGGGTAACTTGTTTCACCCCTATACATCACTATGGAAAAGCTCACATAAGGGTATCTTGAGATTTTCCTTATGCACACTTTGAAAATTCCACCATACCCTTTTTCCTAGAAGGTGTTTGGTGTAAGGGTGACTTATTTTACCCTTACACAGTACTATTACAAGGCACTTGTAAGATTATCTTGATCTTACCTTTAAAAACCCTTTATAAAAAAATCATTACACTTATGTATGCAGTAGTTCAAGAATAAAGGAATATTTAACCTTAAAAACATTAAATTTTCAATGAAAAAAAAAGTTATTAATTAAAGTAAAAAAAATTTCTTAGTAACATAAATATTATAATACAATTTTCAAAATATTTTATAATTATTTTAAAATATTTAATAGATTTTGAGTAAATATCTGAAATATAAAACACTTATTATTTCCAAACCCATATTTTTAAAAAAAATTCCAAAAAGACACTCAAACCTCTAAACCAATTGGAAATAAACATGAAAGGAAAAGGTAAGACCTGATAAAAAATATGAACCTTTACATTAGACACCACTCAGTCAATTCTCTTTATTAATAATTAAAACCAAACTCGAAGAAAAGGAAAGGAAAAGGGTTGTTCGAATAGCTACCCTGCAAGACACCTCTCAAGAATCCCACCATCATAGGATCTTAACCACCTCACTTAGAGGAACATAGTACAAAACTACAAAACACTAATATCCAACTACTAATCACTCTTATGTGGGAGATACATCTCAAATAAGAGAAATACCACAAGAAATAAATCATGAAGAGGGAACTATAACAACCCTATTCTTTTTATTACATTTATACATTATTTAATTACATAAAATTAAACTTAATACAACCTAAGATATAGATGGTTATAGTGTATTGGGAAATTATGAACATTACCAAATAGTGGACCGAATGCCTAAATTTTTTTTATTTATTATAAAGAAACCCCATTTTAAGGGAAGAAGGGGGAAACCCTAATAGACTTCATGACCATAAGAAAAATCAAAACCCAAAGGTATTAAAGAGTAAAACCAGACTGAAAACATGGATATTCCACTCCCCATCATTTTAATGTGATAAATCTCTTCATATTTTCATGTCTAATTAGTAAGCAGGTGTCTTGTGTCAAGGCATGATATAACATGATATTCAAAACATGGAAATATGGTAGGAACTTAAAACGTTGTATCTTAGGTCAGGGAAAAACTACCAAGACATCATAGTGGGAAAAGTCCCATAAAGGAATTTGGTAAACCCCTATCCTGACATGAAATATTAAGATACTAAAAATTACCTAATGCATTGGAGTGCTATCAGGGAACACCCTTCATAATTATTTCAATCTTATGCTTAAGTGCATCACATAGATCATAAAACATGGATTCATTCATTATCATAATTTATTCCATGATCAAGGAGTCTAGAATAAATAATTTATGTACCTAATGAAGAGGTATATGTTCATAAAATTGAACATCCTTGATAGGTAATGGTTATGTTATTCACTATATAATTTGTTTTGGAATGGAAATTTGTGGGGCAATTTCGGAAGCATAATGGCGTCACATAAAAATTCATAAAAAGGGTTGATGAGAGGGAAAGGGGTATATCATCATCATATATATATATATATATGTGATATGAATAGTAATAGGGTCATAGAAAAAAATTTCCCAACATAAGGAATTTGAAAATAGGAGGCCTAATATAATAAAGAATCTTGAAGAAAGAGGAGAAATAGAATAACTCTTATGAAATTTCACCATGGTAACAGGTGTACATGGGAGGGATTTATGAGGGATAAAGAGATATATCATCATTAAAAAATAAAAAGGGAAGTATGGGGGAGGTTTAAAAATATATACCATCATTTTTAATTGAAAATAAAAAGTTGTAACAATATAATGAAAGTTGGATAAAAATGAGAAAGGAAGGAACCCTTACTTGAGTGTGTGATTTAAAAAGCTTGAAGAGTTGATTATTGAGAGCTTGAGGAACCTTGGGAGGAATATATAGAAGTTATTACAGAGTAAGGATGTTCTCAAATCATTTTTAGTGAAGATATGTGGGATATTAGGTGGGTTTATGTAAGAAATGAGAGGGGAATTCTTTAATATTTCACAAACATAGGTTTCAGAATCTATATAACTAAATATTCAAAATAAAAAACCATACCATGGGTTTTCCCAAGGTTTTTTTCCAAATAGAGGAGGTTTTAAATATTGTATTAGGAAAAGGGCCTAAGATATTAAAATATTATCCTTTATTATGTGGAGATGAGTCATATTATTAAAGAAATGAATTTAAAATAATAAAATATATTATACATTTTGGAGGATTCATAAGGGTATTATAAAAATAATAAAATTATATAAAAATCAAATTATTTTAACGTTAAAACATATATTTTGTCTATAATACCAATTATATCATTTATTACATCATTTTTGGGTCATTATGAATCCATAAACACACATTATATTTATACGGTATTTAATTTTTATCCGAAAATTTGACTATCTCAGAAAAATATAAAACATTAACCATTGGATAATTTTGAAGTTATAATTCCAAAAAAATCATTTTATCTAACTAATTTTCTAAATATTTTCATTTTCACTTTTAAAATAAGATTAGATATTTATTGTAAAATGATGGGTTTTTGATAATAACAGTTTTTTTTAACCCATAAAAAAAGCACATTTCACTTCATAAAAATTACCTGACCATCTGTAATAAATAATACTTACTTATTAAAAATATTTTATTAAAATAATATTTATTTCAAAAAATTCATTAATTCAGCAAAATAAACCCCTTAATTGAATTTGACTATTCCACGAAAATACAATTTCTGTTTAATTGAATCAAAATCAAAATAGTTTAAAAGAAAAAATTAAAATGAAAATATATACATTGTTATATAATATAAATATTAAAATTATTAATATCTTGATGCATATCCTTTTATTTCACCATCATGCTCCCTAAGAGTAAGGTGTGCGATGGTGAGATTATCATGGGGTCATTCGATTAACATGGTTTGTGTCGTGGTCTCGATGATCTTGATATTCTCTCATAAATGGTTTCGATCATAATTAAGTAACTAGATCTCATCATGGGATTAGTCAAGGTCAAATACCAGAAATTCTATCTCCCTTAGAAGCTCCGATAAATGGACTTTATAGGGAACAATTCTACTTATTGAGGCCATCACTTCCTTTGTATGAGTCAATTGGGTTTGTTAAAGCCCTATATTTATACTAATCATGTGATCGCTGATCAATTTCTATATTAACAATGGTCAACATTATTAATGTTATTTTACATTCAAAAACATAAAACCAAGGTATTTCATGTGTTTTATATAACCATTTTTTAAAATAAGACATTTAATTAAATCAAAATGGAAATTTCATTTACAACAGTTCGAATCATTACATGAACCATATCATAAGATAGATACAGATCAAAATCTACAAAATAATGATAAAAATGGTTAATAATAAAATATATTTGGATACTATTCATGTATCCATGGATCAAATTCCCAGGAGCTCTCCTCTACACAATTGTATGTCTATAAGACATGAACCAAGAGAATAACACATTCATGCAACACCTTCTCTTGGAGGTCCTGAATCACCAAAATCTTCTTCTAAGAGGTTGTATCATCATCAATTTCAATATTTAACCAATCAATGATGTGATAGTTATCATGAAGATAATGGTGACGTTTTGACATATGGAATACATCATGTATATATCTCATCTGCGAGGGAAGTGTTATCAGATATTCCAGGACTCCAACATGAGCTAATACCTTGAAAGTCACAAAAAACAGGGAGAAATATTACTACCATGACTAAAAAATCACTATCCATGATGAGGAGTCACCTTTTGGAACATATTATACCCTACATCAGACTATAGAGGTCTCCTCAGTTGACTGACATGGGACATATGAATATCTTGTGTTTCATTTACCATCCCACAAATCACTTGAACCATCTATATCATTCTCTTCACCACTTCCATATCAAGAATTTTTGACTCTCCAAAACTCGAACAAAATAGTAGAGAATGAAAAGGTCATCCTTAAAAATATTTAAATGGTGTCATACCAATGGTAGAGTGAAAAATATTTTTGTATAAAAACTCAAACAAAGTTAAGTTCCTCATCCACAAACCATGAAAATATTGGATACAAGTTTGAAACATGTCCTTAGGAGTATGTATAGTCCTCTATATATGAACATTCATATATGAATGGAAATTAGTGATAAGGAATAATTGAGATCCAAAAGCATGTTAGAGACCTCTTCATACCCTAGAGTTAAAATAAGGATCATGATCAGATATGATTGTCCTCAAGACAGCATAGAGTCTCACCCCTCCTAATGGTACTGAATCAAAAACACCTACACTGAACTCAACTCCTTAATCTCTATAAAAAAATTTGATTTATATCAAATGGTATAATATCACCCATATAACATCAAAACCTCCTTCAAATAAAGGTAAAATAGAAAATAAGTCCTTTGAGATTTCCTCCCAATTTCTCTAAGGAACATCCAATGGATAGAGAAAACCATATGAAACATGGTGCTCATACTTCACCTTCTGGTAAACTAAAAATTGGGACAAAACTCTAAAATTGTATACTTTAACACAAGACACCAAAACTAGCCTCTCAGATCTTAGTAAATCTTTTTCAGGCTAGGATGTACCACCAAGGGTGAGCAATAGAACTCATAGAGAATTATCTCATACATCACCAAAGGAATAAAAGACCTCCCCTAGAACAAAAAACCAATGTTGTTAAGCCTTAGAAAAACCATCAGGGGAATCACCAAATTAAAATTAATCTCTCCAGACCTCAACCTCAGAATCCCCCATCTCAGACTCCTCCACTTTCTACACTAAGGATGGCTACACTATCACATTAAAAATGAAAATCCTTGCCACTGACATCTCTCATATCTATATGTATAACTAAGAGCTATTCCATTACACTCTATGAATATCTAAATTAATTCACAACATCACTACCTGAATTCATACATAGCACATATGCTACAAAATTACACTTTCCTGGTGTATGTGAAATCATGAATTCATAATACTACAATAATTCCATCCACCATCAGTGTCACAAGTTCATGTCACATTGGGAAAAGACATATATTAGGATCTTTTGATTGGTAAAAACCACAAAATTATTTGATGAGGTAATGTCACCACAACCTCAAGTAAAACACAAATGCTATCAACTCAAGATCATGGGTGGTATAATTATTCTCATGGGGACATCACTGTTGAGACCCATAAGAAACAACTAATCTATACTATATCAAAACATATCCCAAACCAAGATGTAATCCTAAAAAATACTCAAACTAAACTCCTTCCGTTAAAAAATGAAGAATCATAGCACTGACCAATTTCTACTTCAAATAGTGGAAAACTATCTGACACTAGTCAGTCTAAAAGAATGACTAATCCTTTCTAGTCAAAGATTTCAATGGAGATTATATCTGAGAGAAATAAAGTATAAACCTTCTATAATAGCTTTCAAGAACAAGTAAAATCCACTCCTCTACAATATCCTTGGGGCCTTCCTAAGAAATTATTTCCTTGATCTATGAAGGATCCATAGATACACCACATTGGGATATGACATACTGAAGAAAAAAACATCACAAGCCTATAAATCACAATTTGATAGCTTCCCAAATAGTTTTTAATGATAAAGAACTACAAAAAATGTCCACAAATTCATGGTATTACCCCGCTCAGACATAGAGTATATAGAGATTTCATCAATGAAAACCACCATGAACCAATCCAGGAAGTCCTTGAACACTATGATCATCAAATCCATGAATGTGGTTGGAGAATTAATCACACCCAACAACATCATAATGAAATATTAATTCCCATAACGATATCAGGATGTAGTATTAAAAATATCCTTATCATTTACTCAAATATGGTAATATATCAATCACTGGATTGTCATCAAGAACCAACTAACACCTTTAAAATGATTGAATAAATCATCAATCCATGGAAGAGGATATAAGTTATTCACTATCACATGATTCAAGAGACAATAACTGATATAAAGACAAAAACTACGATCGACCTACTTCTCAAACAAAACTAGTACACCCCAAGGTGACACACTCAGCTAAACAAAGTCCTGTTATAATAGATCATCGAGCTATACTCACAACTCCCACAACTCAGAAGGCATCATCCTATATAGAGACATAAAAATTTGAAAATATCTTGGATGTATCTCTATCCCAACCTCAATCTCCCTTTGAGGGGGTAATGCCACAACCTCCTTGGGAAAGACATCAGGGTACTCTTAAATTACTTTGGGACACATCATTGGCTAAAAATCGAATAAAATTACCATCAACCCGACCATAAAGGATGATAAATACAAAAATATACAATTGAACCATTCAGGGTCTTAGTCACCAAAAAACATAGAAGACTTTCCATTAGTTTCATAGAATATAATCTTTCTACTGAAGGAATCCAAAATGGTATTAACTAAATACAACCATTACATAATGAGGTTGATTTCATATGGTTGTATCCATAAACAAAGTAAATCTCCCCAAGAGTGGTGATACACCAACACCATCTCATAATCTCTGCATACTTCATATATATAATCTCAACCTCCAACTAGTGTAGTCAATTCAAAGGGAACTGAATGCATGTTTATCTAATTTCAAAAAGAACTAACTAGGGAAAGTGAATTGAATGAGTGTGTATCTCCTAAATAAAAAAAATTATGCAACAATGTAGAAAATGATTAAAGGGATCCTCTAATGATGTCTAACTTTCTGGGTGCTGGAAACTTCAAAACATGTAGTTGACCATGGGCTACTCTATGGCCTCTATAACCCTAATGGATACCATAGTAATGGATGTGCTTTACTCTATGAGGATGAGGATTATATCAACTATATCCTCTTCTTACCCCATATCCTATCTATTGATCTAAAGATGGATAACAATATTGTTTCTTCCTTGGATGATGCTACCTCAATGGAGGAACCTACAGTGCAACACCTATTGTACATTACCTGGTCATAAAGCACAGGTACTCTCACCAATGATGACCATGTTCTCTTTAATAAAAAATGAATTTGATCCCTTGGTAATGGTATGAGATCTTCCACTCCTATAGAAAGGAGATGATGAGGGCTGGGACCTACCCCCAACTCTCTATGATATCTTTCATATCAATAACTAAAAATCCTAGACCTTAGATATTCTTTATGTAGAATCTTGATGGCTCCCATCTCACGATGATCTGGTTCTGTAAAACATTCTCTCAATAGTCTCTTCTCTCTCCAGCACCTCTAGATACATCAAAAGAATAAATGGGGTGACTTGGTGATGGATCTTTAGATGCTAAGCCTCTTTAAACTTCCATGTACTAGCCTCCTCATCCGGAAACAGGTCTTAATCATATTAGAGAAGGTCGCTTAAATATATCCCAAACATCAACACACTAGAGATCCCCTGTTGAATCGTAAACACATCTTATTGCTGGGACACCTTCATGGTTGAGGAAAGAAACTCTACTCAGAACTAGTATCAGAAATTATACAATGAAAATATTGACTTCTCATTATCCCTGGGAAAAAAGAATCACCACTTCCTTATTACTCTATACAACATCACCACTTCCAGTAAAACCTAGTGCTCCTCTCAACCATGGATCAAACTGATGGCTGTCTCCACCTCCTCTAGCCAGTCTTATGTCACTGAGTCTGAAATAAAGACCTCATACATCTATATAATCTATCTCTAAAGCTCTCAGATTTTCCTCCTCCAAATTTCATCACCATCAACCTACACTTTATCACAATCTGATGGCACGTCCTATTGAATATCTTGGGAGTTATCCTGAAAAAGACATAGACCTAGATTCATACCTATAAAAGAGAAAATTTTTAGGGACTCCTAAACATAGAATATGAAATATTCAATATTAATTAATCGATTATTTATTGAATGTTTAACTTAATATCAAGGTATAACCATTTAAAACAAAGGAAGAAGAAGAACTATGTTTGATCCTTTCTTTGGTATCTACCCCTCAATTATAATCACTTCACTTAATAGGCTCAGTAAACATAAAGGTTCATGCATCAGATCACTGGGGGCCCTAAATACTCATGTCTCAACCAGTCTATCTTATTTACATCACTTAATAAACTCATATGAAACCTTTTAACTACCAATCGAATTATTCCATACCTATACCTAACTCCAAACTACTTCCTATCCCTCAACCTGAACCTTTGATACCACTTTATCCTCACACCCTCCCCCCAAAGTAACACCTCTTATGCCAGCAAGGATATATGGAAGATAATGTTTCATGAAACCTACCTCTAATAGTCCATGATTTGTTGACAAGCACTGAGTGTATATCATACTCATAGATGAGAGGAATTACCCTCTATGATTAGATAAATGAGATATAAGATAGAAAAACCCAAAAAATCCTAATAAAGGTAAAATTAAAAAATAAATCCTAATTATATGCATATAATTTCATACAACTGAATAGCTGTAAAGAAAACTACAAGTACGAAAAGATAAACTAGTAGAAACCTCAAATCCCAATAACTTCTAAACAACTCTACAACTAGTATTATACCACTCTATCTCTAAATAGCTCCTATAATAATGAAAAATAGATTATATAAATGTAACTTATACTCATTAGGATCATCCCCAACCCTCCTGTGAAAATGATAAAGAAATTATTCTAAATCATGGTGAATAATAAGTAAATCTAACTCATCGACTAAACATGCTTTCTAGTTTCTATCCTCACAGTAAAAATATATCACCAAGTATCTCATAAAAGATATCATATTATATCATAAAAACCGGTTTCCCCACTATGACTTCCCTAATGGTTTACCTCTCTACCCCAATGTTGCATGTCTCGAGTTACCTTTTTCCATAAGTAATCTTGTTCAAAAACACCTGGTTTAAAGTAGTAAGTTAACCCAAAGAAACTTAGGATAAAGTATCATATAATCCACCCTATGCATCACAAAATATCATCATCCCATCCAAATATCTAAGTATTAATTGAGAAGTTTTTGGGTGACACCACAACCCGTACACCATGTATTATACTTCAATCCATCACATACCACACCCAACAAACCTATAATAACCATTAGGATACTATATCTAGATATACATGTGTCTGAAATAACCAAAATCCATTATGAACCTCTACACACATATACATGAAAATATAGGCACCATTAATAATAGCCCATAATACTATCAGGAGAAGAGAGTAGGGTTATAGGGGATAGTCAACCATCGATTCCTCTCCAACCTAGATGTTAGGGAAAACCCCTTCCTAGAGTCCACTGGGAGTCAGTCACCCTACAGAAATGTGTGGGGTAACATATGAAATCACATAACATAAATAATATAACATAGATCAAAACCACACAATGGGAATTAACCTAGCCTTAGGCTCAACTATATCTATCATCTCTTGGACACCCGAATTCCATCACTAAGTAATAGATATCCTATAAGAGAAAAATCATTCAATGGACTTAATTTAATTAATTATTTACTTTTAATATTTTACTTTTTGTTAATTAATTCATTATCTATTAATTAACATTTTTCTATTCTATATTTCATTAACTATAAAGTGAAGTCCATGATATCCAGACATAATCCAACTGATACCATTGTTCCTCAAGATTATCAATATTTTCACTCCATTCAAACACCAACCCCATGGGGTAAAACAATTATTAATAATTATCATTCCATAATTATAGGAACTCTATGAAACACCCTAAGATACTATAAAAGAGATTATTAACCAAGAAAAACTAGATGACTCAAGATATGGGAAAAGGAATGCTGATAAACATGTAACCTGAATATCCATCCTTAAAATAAGTACATTATAATGAAAGTGTTCAACTTTCACCACAATAATAGGAATTCCTAGCATCAACCCATTCTATCAATCCTGATGTTATCCCTAACACCATCATGCATATCATCATGCATCTCTTTATCAGGATCATCAACTACTACCACAAAATCAGGCCTCCCCATGTATATCTCATCAACCAACAACCATCCTAGTCTCACATAATGTCTCATAATAAGGCTCACATCTTGAGAAAATGCAGTATATAGAAAACTATAAACAGAGTCAACAGGGAAATTGGGCCCTAGAAAAAAGTAATCAATCTTTCACATGAAAATGAGATCAATCAGCCTCAAAAATTTATCATTATAAAAATGTTAGTTTTTTCCCATCTTGGATTTACTAATTCATTTATCACAGGTTACAACCATGGGTAACCTATGACATTAGCTATCAAAATATAAGAATTATTTTGACATTATTTCTAGCATAACTCACAATTTCATTAAACATTATGGAAATAAGTTTCATTTAAAAATATTTTAATCATTTAAAAAAATAATCACTTATGGATTCATGTTACTTATCTAATTATATTAAAATATTAAAGAACAAATTAATTAAAAATTCATTAAGAATCAATTTGATTTCCATAAAATTCTATGAAGAATGGTTTATAAAACAAGACTATTTAATTATATAACCATCCGACAATATAAAATTTATATTATTTAAAAATTTTCATCAAATTAAAAATGATAAAACGATCATAAGTATAGATAACACAGTATCTAGTAAAAATAAGTAGCAAACCGTTATCTTGGTGGAAAAACATGTGATCACTAAAATCCATAAGGTAGTTCTTTTATTATTCCAATTTATTCATTATTATGGTTAATTCTGCATCCATTAAAATGATTATATAATGGTAAATTTACAATTTTACTCAAAAAAATAGGTGAAAAAAAACACCTACTTGGTATTTCCCCCATGAAAAACACAGTTGACAGGGAATAAAGGACTGAGAAGGTTCTTCCTCTCTTGGAAATTACAAAGGAAGAGTTAAACAGAAATGGTTGAAGCTCATAGACTCAAAGAGAGGGTCTTGTGGTCATTTGGATGAGAGTAAAATGAATAAAAAATAATTGGATAAGGGTTAAAGTATATTAAAATAATAGCAATGTGTATTCAGAAAATGAAACATTGAAACCCACATTTAATTTTTTTGAATGGTTTTTTAAAGATCATAGATTAATTGAGGATCAAAAAAATTCCAAAAAGGAGTTATAAATTATTAAATGATCCAAAATTAATTAAATACTAAATTTTATGATTTAAGTACATTGAAAAATGTGATGGGGGGGTACAGTTCAATGAGAAGAGAACAAAATGGGAAAAAAGGGTAAAAACGCTACCCCTACATAGGTTAAGGGATCTATATAAAGGTAACTTGTTTTACACTTATGAAACAGTTTGGAAAGCACCATGTAAGGGAAAATCCATCTTAACCTTATGTAATCTTTAAAAATTTCTCCTTACCCTTAAACACAATAGGTGGTTTGTGTAAGTTTACCTTGTTTTACTATTACATAGCACTATGGAAGGGATCACGTAAGGGTAGCTTGATCTTACCCTTACACACACATTGAAAATTCCCCCTTACCCTTATGTACCATAAGTTTTTTTTATAAGCGTAACTTATTTTATGCATAAATAGTTTGATTCTAAGGCTTGCATAAAGGTGGCTTAATCTAACCCTTACATGACCTTTATAAAAATAGAACTACCCTTATGTATGCAGTAGGTCCTACATAAGGGTATGTTCTTCCTTAAAAACATTATATTTTTAATGAAATAAACTTATTAATTAAAATAAAAAGGGTTTACTAGTTACATAAAAATTGTAATACAATTTCTAAAAATAGTTTATAATTACTTTAAAACATTTAATAAACTCTAAATAATTCTCAAAAACATAAAACAATTATTGTTTCCAAAACTATCTTTTAAATATAATTTCCAAAATATAACCTGAACCTCAAAACCACTAGGAAAAATCCTTGAAAGACTAGGGGAAGGTTTGAGGAAAATAAAAACATTTATATTTGATACCTCTCAAGAATCTATTATCCTTGGGAATTATAACCACACCGAGAGAGAAGAAAAAAAAGGTTCATCCTAACAGCCACCCCATGAGATACCTCTCAAGAATACTTCCATTACAGGAGATCAACAACCTGAATCCAAGGAATATAATGTAAAACTATACAAAACTAACATAAAACTCCCAAAAACTCTGTTAGGGGGAGATACCTCTCAAAAAATATCAAGACCACATCTAAGATGTCATAAATATGGAACCATCTCATAAGCCAGATAAGGGTCAGCATTCAAAAACCAATGATACAAAAGGGTTAATCAGTAAACAAATCAAGAAAATGAGTGAGTATATATTACTAAAATTCCTATTTATGATCCTCCATGTCATTGTATTATCATAACACTTGAACCAAGGGAATAACATGTCTATGCATGACCTTCTCCAATAATTCTTAGATCTCCATTGGATGCAGCACAATGGTTTCATCATCATTAATATCAATCTCACCCCAATCAATGATGTGAGATTCATCATGAAGATAATAAAAAATCGAAGACACATGGAGTAAATCATGTATTTGTCTTTTCTATAGGGTAATTTTTATTCGATACGTCATGACTCCAACTTGTGACAACACCTCGAAAGGGTTAACAAATAGAGGAGAAATTTTACTCCTATGATAAAACCTTCACTTACCATGATGATGATTCACCTTCAGGAACACTTAAACTCTAAATTATACTATAGAGGTATCATACATTGATTATAAAAGGATTTATAATGACAAATAATTGCCTCCATCCTTTCACGAATCTCCTAAAGCATATCTTCCATGATCTTTACTAGTTCTAGCCTAAGAATTAATGATTCTTTGACACCAGCCCAATACAATGGAGAATGACAAGGTCATCCATTAAAATATTCAAATGGTGACATAATAATGGTGGAGTGAAAATTATTATTGTAATAAAAATCAACCAAAGTTAACTGTCTCAACCATAAACCTCCAAAATCCAGGATACAAGCACACAACATGTCCTCAAGTGTTTGGATGATCTGACCTGTCTGACCATACATTTGTGGATAGAAAGTAGTGCTAAATAATATCTAAGATCCAAAATTATTTTGAAGTAATATCCAAAACATGGAGGTGAAATTAGGACCATTATCATAGATGATCATTCTCGGGACTTCTTAGACTCTCACCACCTCCACCAGGTACTTACTCAACAAAACCTTTATTGATATTGACTCCTTAATCACTATAAAGTCTGTTGATTCATAAAATGGTCCACTATAACCCATATAGAATCAAAAAATCCCAAATATTGAGATAAAATGGTGATAAATTCCATCGATATGTCCTCCCACTTCTATAGAAGAATATCCAACAATAGGAGAAAACCATTGGTAACACGGTTCTTAACCTTTACCTTTTGGCAGACCAAACATTGAGAAAAAAACTCCACAAGTTAGTGCTTTAACATATGCCATCCAAACTGACCTCTTATATCTTGGTACATATTTTTTATGATAGTATGTACCACCAAGGGTGAGAAATGAAACTCAAAAAGTACCACCTCATGCATCACCAAAGGGATAAAAAGCCTCCCCTAGAACAATACCCTATATTGTTATTCCTTAGAATAACCATCAGGGGAAGAACATAAGATAAGTTAATCTCTCTAGATATCCACCTCAAAATCCACTAGTTGGGACTCATCCACATAATACACCAATTAAAACTGCACTATCATCTAAAAAAGGAAACCTCTTCCACCAACATATCCCATATCAAGATGCATCACTTAGATTTCTTCCATTACTCTTTAGGAATCTTTATATTCATGTACAACATCACTGTGTAACTTTTAGTTTAACACATCAACTAAAACATTACCCTTTCCTATTGTATATGAAACATTTAATACTTAATCCTATAATAATTTCAACCACCTTCATTTTTTCATGTTTAGGTTACACTTGGAGAAGATATAATTCAGGATCTTGTGATCGGTAAAAACCAAAAAATTCTCACTAATGAGGTAATATTGCCACAACATCAAGGAAAACACAACTACTGTCAACTCTATATCTTTGGGGGTATGGTTACACTTAATGGGAGATAACTACTAATACTTATAAGAAAAAAATAATTTATTATGTATTTGAAGAATCCATAGCTATAACATAGTAGCTTATGACATGCCCTAAAAAAAATGACCTTCATGAGCCTATAACTCACACTTTAACAGCTTCCTAATATACTATTGAAGAAGAAGAAATCAAAAAAATTATGATGATGCTCAACATTCTCCTCCTTGGGTGTAGAGTACACAAGGATTTCATTGATGAAAACCAGCAAGAATTGGTCTAGGAACTCTCTGAACACTATATTCATCAAACCCATGATATGGATAGAGAGTTCATCATAATGAATGAAATTATAATGAACTTTTAATTCCCATAAATACTTCGTAATGTGGTCTTCAGAATATCCTCATATTTCACCAGCATCTAATGATATCTAGACTATAGATTGATCTTTGAGAACTAACTTAATCCTTTCATCTGATTGATTAAATCATCAATATATAGAATAGGATATAGGTTATTTAATGTTACCTGATTCAAGAAATTATAATTGATGTAGAGATGTAAACTTCCATCATGCTTCTTCATGAATAAAAATGGTGCACCCTATGGTGAAATGCTCAGGAAAAAGAATCTTTACTATAAAATATCATTGAGTTGTACTCACAACACCCACAACTCAGAAGGAGCCATTCTATATAAGGATATTAAGATAGTAGAAGCTCATAGTTAGAGATCTATCTAAGATCAATCTCCCACCAAGGGGGTAATGCTACAACTACCATAGGAAATACATCAAGGTACTCTTCCATGACGTGGGAAACACCATCGACTAACCATATGAAAAATGTAGCATTAGATCAACCATCAAGGAAGGTAAAGATAGAATATTCCTATGAACCACTTAAGGGTATTTATCACCAATAAATGTGAAAGAATATTTGTCCACATCATAAAACACAATATGCATCCTGATGTAACTCACAATGACTTTCATTGAATAAAACCAATCCATGCTGAGGATGATTTCATATAGTTGTATCCATAAGTATAGGAAATCTCCCCAAGATTGGTGTTACCCCAACACTGGTTCAAAATAACTATATAATTCATAAGAAAAGATCTACCTAAAAATTGAATAGTCAATACCAAGGGATTTAGAGGCCTCTCCGCTTAAAGTCCCAAAGCATGGACTAGGGTAAGTGATATAAAGGAGTGAATATCTCTTCAATCAAAAAAATCATGCACCCAGGTATAAAACATGAAAAGGGTACCTGGAATGATGTCTCAATCACCTGATGCCAACAACTATAAAGAATACAGATTACCATGACTTGTTTCATGACCTCTCTAAATTTGATGAAGACCACCACCATGAATTCACTCTACTCTTGGAGGAAAAGGAGAAAATATGGGTTATCCTCTACCAACCACATCTCCTCTCTATGGATCCAAAGCTATAGCACCCCTATTAATACCTCAGTTAAAAACAACCTCAATAGAGAAACCTGAAGTGGAATACCTGATGACCGTGTCCTCAATAAGAAAAGAATGCATCTGGACCCTTATTCGGGGCTAAAGATGTACCCCCAAGAGAAATGAGATGGTGAGTGATGTGACCTACCTTTGACTGTTTAAGATCTCTTCTGTCTTAGAAACTGGTAAACCCAAACCTCATCTCTGCTCTATAGAGAATTATAAAGACTCTCCTCTCTTGATGATATGATTATAGACAACATACAATCAACAATATCTACTCATTAAAGTATCTATAGATATGTATAAAACATAAAAATGGTGACATGATGTCGGATCTCTAGACATAAAGGCTCTTCAAAATGACTCACCCTAATCCCATCATCTGGAAATAGGTTTAAAACATATTAGAGAAGGTTCGGGAAACAGATCCAAAATTATTGCACACAGGAGCTCCCCTATCAAACGGTAGGTAGATCTCAGTGACTGGCCACATTCACAATCAAAGAAAGAAACTCTTGTTATAACTGGTCTCAAAACTTATCCCATCAGACTTATGAATCGTCATGATCACTGAGGAATAAGAACGACCACTAAATAACTTCTTCATATAGCATTGTCACTGCCAACGAAACCCAATGATCCTTTTAACCATGGATTTAACTAAAGTATATCTCCACATACTCCAACCAGACCTCTATAAAAGAGTCTGAAATAGATCACTCATATGTCTAGAGACTATGGCACTAAAACTCTCAGAGTGTACTCCTCCAAGTGTCGTCATCGATGACCATCACTCTATGTTGATCTGCTGGAACTTTCTGCTAAACATCCTCAACATGAACCTAATAGGGACATCGATCAGGATCTACACCTACAAAATAACATATTGTTAGGGAATCTTAAACTTGGAATATAGAATATTTAAGATTAAATAATTATTTATTTATTCAAGGTTTAACCTAATCCCAAGGTCTTCCAATTTCAAACAGAGACACGATAAGAATGAGATATGATCCTTTCCTAGATCTCTACCTCACAACCAATATCACTTCACTTAAAAAGGCTAGTAAACATAACTGTCCATACATCATATCATAGGGGGCCACAAATACCAGTTTTTCATCCAGTCTCTCATATTTACATCATTTACTAAGCTCAACTGATGTTGTTTCCCTTCCAACCCCAATAGTTCTCACATGTTCATATATCCAAACTCCATCATATCCTTTAATGCGAACCTTTGATACTAGTATATCATGAATCCCTACCCCCAAATGTACCCCTATTGGGATGGAAATTAGAGAAGTGAAATAATGACATTTGAATCCCACGTCCAATAGGCCACTGGTTGGCGAGAAGCACAAAGGGTATATCATGCACACAGATGAGAGGAATTACCCTCTAAGATATGATAAATGAGATATAAGATAGAGAAACCCAATAAAACATAATCAAGATAAAAGTACAAATAAATCCCAAGTACATACATGTAATTTCATAAAACAAAACAATTTTAAAGGAAACTATAAGTACCAAAAGATAAACTCAACAGTGATCTCGAAGATGAAAAAATCCTAAACAACTCCACATGCTAGAAGTATCCATCGTGATCTCCAACCAGCTCCTACAGTCTTGAAAAATAGTTATTAAAAACATAAGTTGAGAATAGTATGTATACTAAGTAGGATTCTCCCAAAATCCTCTTGTACAAAATATAAAGAAAGCATTCTAAATCTCAGTGAATAACAACTAAATCTAACTCATCTCCAAAACATATATGCTAAGTTCCGAGCCTCAGAATGGTTATCTCTCATCAAATATAAATTAAAAGAGATCATATAGAAAAATAACAAAAGAGGGTACCCTGCTACCTCTTCCCAACTAGTTTTCCCCTTTTCCCCAATTTCACATATCCTGATCCATCTCTCCTAAAAAGTAATCCAACCTAAAAACACACAAGATAAATTAGTAAGCTAGAAAGAAGAAACTTGGGCTAAATTATCATATTAGACACTCTTTTAATTATATTATTTCATCATACCATACACATCTACAAAGAGTAATCAATTAGTTTTTGATATCTATCATAGCATGTACGTCATGTGTTACACCTCAATATATCACAACCCATACACAAAATACCTATAATAACCATAAGGATACTATATCTAGAGATACACTTGTGTAAAATAACCATTAGAAATTATATCACTCTATACACATATATGGGGAAATATTAAAACTCCACATACCAGCGCATAATACTACCATGAGAAGAAAGTACGATCAGAGGGGGTAGACAACCATATATCCCTCACTAACCTAAATATTAGGGAAAACACTATTTTAGAGTCCACCGGGTGTCAGTCACTTTACTGAAATGGGTGGGGTAGAATATGAAATAACATAACATAAATGATGTAATATAGATGAAAAACACTCTATAGGAATTAACCTAGTCTTAGGCTTAATTACAATTATCATTTCTTAGACACTCTAATTCCACCGCTAAGAATTTGATATCATATAAACACACAAGTATTTACGGATCTTCATTTAATTAATTATTTAATTTTAACATATCACTTTAAATTAATTAATTAATTATCCATTAATTAAAATTATTCCATTCTGCATTTCATTAATCACAAAGTGAAGTCCATGCCCTCCAGGTATAATCCAACTAATTCCACGGTTCCTCAAGATTATCAACATTTGCATTCCATTCAAACACCAACCCCATAGATCAAAAACTTTATTAATCATTATCATTCCATAATTCTAGGTACTCTATGAAACATCTTAATCTACAATAAAAGAGATACATAACCAAGTGCAACTAGTTACCTCAAGTAGTAGGGAAAGGGATTTAGGTAAATATGTAACATGACTATCCAACCATAAAATATGAACATTATCAAAAAAAAATGTAAAACATTTAGCATAATAATGATAAATACTAGATTTAAATCATTTCACATATCATAATTCCACCCCCAACACTATCATGCATATCACTATAAATCTCGCTGGATAAGTTTCAATTGCTTTCACAAACATGGGCCTCCCTATATATATCTCATTTACCATTAGAAATACCATTCTAACATCATGTTTCATAGTAAGTCTTACATCCAAACAAAATATATAAGG
Source organism: Viscum album (assembly GCA_963277665.1). Taxonomy (NCBI): domain Eukaryota; kingdom Viridiplantae; phylum Streptophyta; class Magnoliopsida; order Santalales; family Viscaceae; genus Viscum; species Viscum album. The sequence goes on from OY728155.1 coordinate 532,698,785, forward strand.
TATAAAACAAAAAAAGAGTCAATGAGGCTTTTGGGCTCCAAAAACAAGACATCTATCCTTTACATGAAGATAGGGTCACTCAACCCCAAACATTTATCTTTATCAAAAAACCAGTTATTTACCATCTTGTATTAATTAAATAATTTAGCATAGGTTATATCCATGGGTAACCTATGACATCAGATATCAAAAGATATAAATTATTTTAACATTATTTCTAGCATAACTCTCAATTTCATTACAATTTTAGGAAGAACATTTCATTTAACATTCCTTTAATCATTCACTATAATAAGCACTTCCAGCTTTATTTTATTTATCCAATTCCATTGACACATGGAAAAAAATTAATTAAGCATCAATTAAGCATCAATTTTATTTTCATCTAATTATAAGAATTGTTTATAAAGCACCTCTCTTTATTTCTTTAGCAATTCAATATTATCAGATTTATTTTCTTGTACCATTTTCATGAAATAAACATACTAAACCAAGAATGAATATAGATAGAATACTATCTAGTAAAAACATCATGAAATACATTATCATGGTTGAAAAACATGCAATTTATAAAATCCACAAACCATTTCTTACATTATTCCAATTTAATATTTATTATCGTTAATTATATAGAAAATCAAAGGATTAAATCTTGTTAACATTATAATTTAAAATAAAAATAATAGGTGTAGAAGATAATCTGTTACCAGGTATTTTCTCTTTGGGAAACATTATAGCCAAGGAATATAGGATAGAGATGGTTCTGTCTCCCCTAAAAATTATAAAAGAAGAGTTCCAAAAAACTATTTAAGATCTTCGACTCAAAGAGAGGGTCTTGGGTTTTTTTGGATCAAAGGAAAATGATTGAAAAAGAAAGGGAAAAGGGTTTAGTTATTTCAAAATAGTATTAATTCATATTTATAAAATACACCATTAAAACCCCCATTTAATTTCCCTAATGATTTGTTTATAGATCAAAACTTAATTGTGAATCAAACCAAATCTTCCAAAAATAGTTATAATATATTAAACAAGTAAAAAAATAATTAATTCCTTTATTTTTTGTTTTAAGATGATTAAAAAATTATCTTAGTGGAGACAGGTCGAAGAAGAAGATAAAAATAGGGAAAATATGGTAAAAATGCTACCCCTGCCTAGGATAGGGGGTCTGTGTAAGGGTAACTTGTTTTACCCTTACACAACACTTTAGAAAGGCTCAAATATGGGTAAATCCACCTTATTATTATATAAGATTTGAAAATTCCTTCTTACCATTATGAACAATAGGTGGTCTGAGTAAGGGTAACTTGTTTTACCCTATTTTAGTTTTATAGAATGTCTCAATTAAGGGCAGCTTAAGCTCACCCTTATGTACACTTTGAAAATTCCACATTAACCTTATGCATGGAAAGTGGTTATCATAAGAGTGACTTGTCTTACCCTTATATAGTGGTACTTTATGGATTATATAAGGTTATATTTATGTTACCCTTTCTCAACCTTTATAAAAACAACATTACCCTTACAGATGCAGTAGGTCTGTTGTAAGGGTAATTTTCTACTTAAAAATTTTATATTTTTAATGAAAACAACTTATTAATTAATGGAAAAGGTTTTTATTAGTAACAAAAACTTATAATACACTTTCCAAAATATTTTATAATTATTTTAAAGCATTTAATAAGCTCTAAATAAATCTATAAAACACAAAACACTTATTGTTTCAAAAATCATTTTTTAAATAAAATTTAAAAAAAGATAATTGAACCAAATATCCACTAGGAAACATAATTGAAATAAAAATGGAAGGATTGAGTAAAATATAGAAATTAAAATAGATAAGTAAAGTGACCTATAAGATCAAGTAATAAAGTGGAGTAACTCTCTATGAGTTTATGGAGATATTCAAGTGGTAGAAAACAACTTTCTTATATCATCCTTTAGAATATCACCATTTCTTATTATTCTTTTACCAAGGGTTAATGGAAAATGAAAAAAATATGATAGATACTTTCTATATAGTAGCATTAATAGACAATTACCCTACTGAATTTAGATATTTGATTGTGATTATCTCCTTAAACTCTCAACAATTTGGTACAATAAGCACAACAAGATTAGAACATGAGGTAAAAATTTCTAACTCCCCTTTACTAGAAAATAAAATTGAAGAACTAACCTACCATGTAAGGAATTTAGTTTTAAATAATTTATAAGAATCACCATATTCCAAACATCCATGAGTATACTAGTTATGTTACTCTTAGGACCACTATATAGATGGATTCCATTAATTTCAAGGAATAGAGAGTTGTGATTTTATATACTAGAGTCAGTTTTATAAATAAAAACCATCAAAAAATAAAGGATATAGGGATTATTATAATACTTAGTTTGGAGTTGGGAAACAGTAGAAACACATAGAACATTTCAAGAATGTTTTTTCAACTACTTTTCTAACATCCACCCATCTAGAGAGGAAAATATAAACCCTATACAAGCTACCAATAGAAGTAGAATCATGATCCTTCCATGAAGGAATTACTGTAAAAACTTATGGAATCTCACACCACTCAGTAAAACACCCTCAACACTCATGGATAGACACTAAAGGAGCTACAATGATAGTATAACTATATTTTGACTACCATAAATCGAATAAATAATCAAGGGTTAAGTAAGATTCCTACTCAATCAACTCCTAAACCCAAGGGAAATGTTAGTTCTATTACATTAAAATGTGGCAAGTTGTCTGAAATTATTGAAGAATATCCATCTTGAGAGGGTGTGGGAAGTGAAATTCCCACTGTTCTTAATGAATCCTCCCAAGAAAAAGAAGATGAAGAACATGTGGAAACACCCCTTCTAAAAAATAAAAAGGAAAATACAAAATGGATGATTCAAACCATTACCAACCACTCTTCCTTACATTGACTAAACCACCCAACAAACCCAGTGAGGACATAATACAAAAGGATGATCTAGAAACATTCAAGAAAGTATATATTAATATCCATTTACTGTAATCCATTACCAAAATTAAAAGGTATAAAAAATTCATCAAAAACATTTTCATCAGGGGGAGAGGATTCAAGTTAAGGAAAAGGTAATTCTAGTAAAAAACATTTCATCACTTATTATCCCATAAATTCACCAAAAATTCCAAGATACAGATATATTCACTATTCTCTACACTATTGGTGAGAAAAAAATTTCTAATTCACTTTTTGATTTATGATAATCAATTAATTTAATTTCATATTTAGTTAATTAATCTCTATATATTGGAGGGATCAAACCCACAGTAGTTATAATCGATTACCCAGCTTGACCCAAACCATCACCCGAGTTGGCCCATAACACGGACCAAAGTGCATTAACAATCACTATGGGTAGGTGAAAAGAACTAGACACAATCATCAATCTCTTGGGAATGGTTTCACACATGGTAAATAAATATTAACCTTCCATGAAATAGGATAGCCACACCAAAAACATCAGAGTTAATGAGATAAAATATAACATTTAGAGTAATGAAACATAAAAATCAGATACCATTACAATTGAAACAACATATACATAACATTCCATAAATAGGACATATACATGATATCTCAAGTCAAAGATAAAAACTAAAAACAAAGGAAACAAGACTAAACATGGCCTATACATATGTCCCAAAAGAATCAACACTCAAAATGGTTCATCCTAGAGCCAACCTAGTGATTCCATGTCTCCTCTATAAAAACATAGATGTCGGTACTAAAGATGAGCCACCCTAGAATATTGTTCCCTTTTCCTACCTATGTTCTAAAAAACAATTAATATACACCCAATGTAATATATAGTATGTGAGGCACAAATCCTAGTAGGATACCACGATGACTCCATTTAAGGATTTTACCCATGAAATCCAATAAACTAGTTTTAAATCACATTTAAAAAAACCACTTTTAAATAATTCCACTTTCAAAAAAGCCTTTGAAATCCCTTTGGTTTTCCATTCCTAATAAAACATGTTTTCTAAAATATTTCTCAATACATATTGCATAAATAAACTAGGACATACATAACAACATGATTACAACATCCAACAAGGTATGGTGAAAGTAAGCATAAACATCATCTTTATCACATAACCAATAAAAAAGGGCATACCACACCCCACCCCAACAAACATGGCACTAATAAATTGAATATAGAATATTATCCAACCTAACATGAGTAAGTGTACCTAGGACTCTAACTGCAAGGTTATAACATGAGTGATTATAATCAATGTATGAAATATGGATAAAAAAAGTAGAATGGTGTTCCCTGGGCCCAACTCCAAGATCTATCACAGTCTCTTAGAAAAAAAGTAGAAGATCTCATGATATCCATACCAAAGGATCTCATGGTACCTTGGAAATAAAATAGAATCTTTCAATTTATTTCTCCCCAAAGGCTACCATGTTCTCTTAGACAACCCCTCGCTCACACCCCTATTTACCCATGTGTTAATCCTTGCCAACATAATCATAAACAAATTCCAATCCATGAAAATAAATTTCAAAAGAAAATTTCATAAAAAATTCCATTTTAAATAAAAACCTTACACAAGGTAAAACAATTTCTAAAACCACTTTAAAAATTCATTAAAAACTATAAAACCTCTTTGAGATATTTTTTTAGACACTTGGAGTGCGCACATGTGACTCCCATTTAGAAAATCATCATTAAACACCCAAATTACCAAGTCATGGAATAAATCGCCACAAACACGGGGAAAACATCAACCATAAACCAATTCAGTGGAAATTTGAAAAACAAAAACCAAAGGCTATTCTTAAATCTAAATTCAAGCCAAGGAAAGGCCCTTAAATAGAGAAAATTACCCCAGAATTAGTTCCAACCTCATTACCTCAGGTGATATATTGGAGAAGGGTTCACACACAATTTACATAATAAAACAAAACATGTACCCCATTAAAATCCTAAGTTCATACAACCCCGCCATCTAGGGTTATAAATTTCCATGGAAATGGAAGAACAAGCATAGGAAGGGGAGAGGAGAAAGAACAGTTAAATGAAGGGCCTTACCTCAAGACAAAACACCAAGATCCCAAAAATATTCCACTGAGGATGGAGAGGAGAAACCTTTATCACCAAGGATAGGGGCTATTCATGCTGGGTGGAGGAAAATTATAGCCAAAATACTTAAAAATAGATAATGGTAAATTGTAAAAGACCACATTTTGATATGCTAGAAAGGGCCGTAAGGTTAGGAAAATAATGTTATAACCATGTGGGGAAACTATCTCCCTAAAAATAAAGATTCATAGTTTTCCTTGGACTATAAATGGTTTTATAAACCATTCTCAAAATATGAATAATATCACTATCACACAAATAAAACCCCTCATATGGTCAGCTGAATGATTATTCAAACAATGAGCCAACTGTATGCCTAGTGTATTTCTACCCAAAACTCCCATTTCTTATCCCTAGCACCTGGGACCTCTAAGAATGATACAAATGATAAATAAAACTAAAAATTTGACATGCTAGTGACCCGATAGGTGTCCCCAAATCCCCACCATGCCACTTTATACCCCTCAAAAATCTTCAAGATTCCTCAGAAGAAAAATGTTGAGGACATTGATCCTTTAACAAAGATTCCTACTTCCATGTATCATAGTTATCACCACCACACTAAAATAACACATAGACTAATGAGATAGACTTATCATGGAGAAATTTTTTCTAAAAAACCATGATATGAATATGCTTCTCCACGATGGAGGAATAAGGATATACCTCTAAATATTCCTAATCTAACACATGAGATTGGTACGGATGGTATCTATTTAACTATGAAACATGAAAGGAATCATTGATCAAGGTCATACATAGCAGAAACTCTAACTGACAAGATACCTTCTGATGATTCTCTATAATATGAAACAACCCAACATAACACAATAACATATTTCCTTTCTTACCCATAAAATGGTGTCCAATTTGAATGAATAACGGATGAAATACCTGATCACCATGCTAAAATAACAATAGGAAATGACAACAGTCGGTATACAACTTTGGGATATTCTGATCTATTGCTAACCATTTTTTAATTAGCAATACTATCTCAATCATCTCCTGAATGAGGCTTTGTTGAATCAAGGAAAACTCACCCACCAATGCACAACATAATGAGGATTGATATGGACACTCGTACAACACCACAAATGAGGCCATCCTAATCAAGGCCTAATAAATTTTAGTATAATAAAACTTAGAAAATGATATTTTCCATTCCTATAAACCTATGAAATCAAGCACATTTTCTCATAACATATCCTTTAGAGTCTACATGGTATATTTATACTGACTATCCATCTGCAGGTGATATGTGGTGATTAACTTTAGTTTGGTTCCCATATCCTCTTGGAGTCCCTTCCAAACCCGAGAATTAAAACTAGCATCCTAGTCTAAAACTATCACTGAGGGAACTCCATGAAGCCTAAAAAGCTCTCAAACATACAAGAATATGATCTCATATACCTTTATTATCTACTTGATGGGAATAAAGTGGTATGAATTCATAAAATGATAGAAAATCACCCATATGGAATCTTTCCCACTTAAAGTATGAGGTGTAAAATTATAAATCCCTATAAACCACAAAATGCTCCTCGAAGAGGTAGTGCTTCCATGTCCTTAGTGCATTCATCATAACTTCTAATTCTAGGCTATAGGTGGGATAATTATTCTCCTGTGGGTGTAGCTATTGACATCCGTACACCACCACATGGTCATACTTCATCAGCACGCACCCAAAACCCACACTAGAAGAATCCTAATATACTACATAAAATTTACAAGTATTTGGAAGAATTAAAACCCGTGCAAAAATCACAAGGACCCAAAACCTCACTTATTGGAGCCAAAACTGGAACTTGGATAACATGGCATATAGATGACTGCGTATAACATAGAGGATCATATGGAACTTCGTCACCCGCACTCCCTAGTAAGATTTCACTATTCAAATGGTTTCTCTTAACCACTGGATCGTAAGTATTTTAACTCATGGTATGGACTCACATAACCTTCATTCCTTGGTTTGAGAATCCCTCACTGAATGAGAGTGGGAAGACTAGTTTTCTAGCCTAAATGGTACATAAATCATGGTCGTAAAGATGAAATTTGAATTACTCGGGCGGGGTAAGTTGGTCATATCTTATCCTTTAACTGGAGTCATTATCCTCTACCCTGATTGGATACACGAGACCACCTATCTCAACACTGGGTGCTTGGGTAAGAAGAATCAGCTACTCGACTGGTGGGGATATGATCCCATTAATAAAACAACCTCCAAATGGCCAACATTCTCTTCCTATGTCTCAGAATACACCCAAATTTCATCCACAAACATGATCATGAAGTAATATAAAAATCTATGGAATATCTGTTTCATCAATCCCATAAAGAATATAAGAGAATTGGTAATTTAAAATGGAATAACCAAAGACTCAAAATGAAGATATAGGCTTCACAAGGTGGTATTTGGAATATAAACTTCCCAAAAACTCAACTAGGGGTACTGAGATCTTAGGTAAATATTTAAAAACCTACATAATCCCTTGAGTTGATCAAAGTTATCATCAATTATGGGTAATAAGTATTTGTTCTTTATAGTCACTGGGTCAAGTTTATATTAGTCTATGAAAAGTAAGAGGATCCCATCCACCTTATTAAGAAACATTAATAGAGAATCCCATGGTAACATGTTTGGATGGATGAATCATTTAGCTTCAAGATCCTATAGCTATAATTTCATCTCTTTCAGCTTGGATGGAGCCATCTGATATGATGGTAGGGAAATCATACATTTCTCATTGAGTATATCGATAGTAAACATGATATATTGTTGGGGTAGTAATCCCAAAATATCCTTTTAGAACACATTTGGTCACATGTCCATCAACACTATAAGTTCACCCATAAAACTATGCTTCGAAACATCAAGAAACATCCCAGAGAACTGGAACAAAAGCAACCCTAACTCCAATGCAATTGGTCCTACCCTCCCTGATTATGGATCCCACTCACCCTGAAAGATTTGAGTCCCCCTATCAGAAGTAAGAAACTAGAACCTATAGTGATAACAGTCAATCAACACCTTAATTATGATCATCTATTCTATTCTAATGATAATTTCAAATACATTTTTGTCCAACATGAAGAAATTTTGAATGAATTCTACATTATTAATAGGAACATGGAACTTCAGGCACATGAAGCTTTGATCCTTCTTCCCACCCAATGGGGCTAGCAAGTCCATCACAAGAAACATAAATTCAAATTACATACCCAAATAATCAAGTAGCTTCAATGAGATAAAATAATGTGACAAATACATATTAGATAAAACAAATGTTATAGAAGAATCAATAAACATCATACCTCTCATGGTGGCTAGTCCGGATTTTGAGTCATTTGGAACAAAATTTGGTATATGAGGATGGACTATCTCAGTCCCACATTGATCCTTCTTCCTTAGTGGGAGTCCCCCTTTCCCTAAGGTTAATATCATTCTCCCCTAGTAGACTCAGGCTACACCTGACAACCCTTCGAGAGTATAGATCCTACACCACTCCCCCATGAAACAAATTGACAGAAGCACTGAAGATGACCCAAACAACCTTAATGGCGGAATTCCCTCACAGTCTCTAAGAAACTAGTCCTGGCGTGTCCACCCTTTTCACACCAATAGTATAAAACTAGTTTACTCCCTGTAAAAACCACCTATTCTATACCTGATTAATGTTTCACACCCATGACATATGTATGATGATATTCATGTTGAAATAGTGGGTGCCCTAGACCCATCTATGCGATGATTTTGATTACCATTTCATGTATACAGTTAGATATACATGATGTATTCTTACCATTATAGTGTAGATTTTTCTGCATTCACTATGGAAATGGTAATTTCCATAGATTAATTGTTATATAGAAAGGTTATAGAAGATCCCAAGCTATAATGAGAACCTCAAGATACAATGACATTAATCATAAAAAATGTCTTATGGTCTAGATACATATCACTAACTAGACACATTTTATGTTTTACTATCAGGTTTTGGGGGTTCATAAGCATTGAGACTTCCTCTCAGGAATTTTACACTTGGTGATCTCTAGTAGTGAAATCATGAGGACAGACCTGCAAATATGAACACCACATGTTTTGGGTGTCGTCGTTTGTTCCTATCTACAATCATGTATAATGGTCTCTTGACTTGAAATCATTTTTAGTGTATGTAATTTGATCACATAATTTAATGTAATATGAAAACCATGATGTTGAAATCATGAAAATGTATTTTGTGTTGGGTGTGTCATTGGTGGCATGACATTGGTTGAATGATTAAGAAAAGATTTGTCTCTTCCAGGTTTAGGAAGTTATATATCTCAGGCCATGTTTATCAGGATGATAGTACCTTGATAAATCCATGGTCATGGTAGTCCAATGTAAATCCTTCCAGTTAGATCAAAAACTAATAAATCAAGAAAATGGTGATGACATGGGTGTGTGTCTTTCTTTATGAGATACTAAAGTCAAAAGAGATTATATCACACAGTTCATGTTCGTATGTTGGTTGTCGCTGCTGTGACAATACTTATCTCTTCAAGGGTCATGATGGGTTGTTAGATCCTACTCTTGGTTTGTGAATACTATTCACTACTATTGAGATATGGGCCTAGAGGGTTACACACAATAGCATACTCATGACCTATTTAGTTGAATAGGTATATTGGATATGGTGGGCCCCACCATTGGGGTCCGAAACTAGTCCAAGAAGATAAACGATCATCAGTTAAATAAATAAATTCATATTATTCAAGTTAAGAATAATGGATATTGAATCTATTTATTAAATGTATTTACAAGTTTTAAAGTAAATACATTCAAATATTAACTGAATGAATATTAGTTTTAATATATTAAATATTAAATTAATTTTTTTGGGAATGAAGAGTCGATTTTATAACTCATTTATTATCATGTAATGTTTTATTGTATTAAAAGAAAGTGATAATAATATTATTTGACTCAGTTTGATAGTTATAACATGTCATCTATAGCATGTTAACTATTTGGAGGTCGGGAGGCAATTCTGGGCAATTCATAAAAACTCTATAAATAGAAGAAGAGATGAATTAATTAAGGACTATTCATGGGATTTCTCTCTCTTCTTATCTCTACCATGTTCTAAAGAGAGTGGCTCTCAATCAAGGAGCTCAGATCGAGATCTCTCTCGAGCATCTTAAGCAAGGTGATGCAGTGATGGTTGATGTGTCGAAGGAATCATCAGAGCTCCGTGCTAGCACCCGGATTTTGTTGATCGGTGTTCCCATTGATTTTTTGGAGTGTGTGTGGGTGATCTAGAGGAACTCAGAATCAAATTCCTTAAGAAGCGATCGATAACGATGAGAAGACGTCATTCACAACTTCAGATCTAAACTCAGTTTTTATAGTTTTAATTTTTTTGATTAAAACTCTCATGTGGGATCCTTGATTTTAACAATACATTGATTCACCAATGTCAAGGAGTTCATGTCGTATATTAGTGAAAAAACTGAAATTCCCATTTTGGGGTATCCTCTGTGTTCCTGGTACCTTCAATTGGTATCAGAGGCTCACATCAATTTTTTTAATCCGAAACAAATTAAATCTTCATTAAACCATATAGAGGGTTTTGTTACAGTCCCAACGCCATAGAACACATCTTAATCCAATATCATATGGCCATTATACGATCATCTAATGTTTGTGTTCATATTTAAACCCAGTTGTTTTATGAGGTTTCTATAAATGATCATCGGGTGGTCATCCGATCACTAGAATAATATTTCCATCCATGTATTATTTTTAAGAAATGATTGAAATCATTGTTGAAATTAATAATATTTTTATCAAAGCCTAAACTATTAGTTTTATAAATTAAATTGTTTATGGTGTTGGGTTTCCATGAGGATCAACAAAGAAAAAAACAACAGAAATGGGGGTCATTGGTGTGAGGGAAGTTGTTAGTTACCTTCCAAAACCAAAGAGAAAAAAAAATCTTTTGAGATTGGTTAGAAGTTATTTATTTGGAGAAGAAAAATAAATAAATCAGTAAATGGAGGAATTTTTTGACTATTTTACTTTTTAAAATTAAAAAAAAGTAAAAAAAAGGAGGTGGGTCTTCTTTCCTACTATGTGTATTGGACACCTCCCAACCAGCTCTAGTCGGTGCCCTGCACCTCTGGCACGACGGTCCACCCTCACACCGTTCGTTTCTCTCTAGGGAACGCACTCAAGATCCACCACCTTCAGCCCTCCTCCTTGACCGAAACCCCATCAGTTCACCACCTCCCTCTTATCCTGTGACCTAACTTTAGTGCACCAGATCTATCCGCCTTCCAGCTTCAGCTTCGACCTTCAGCAATTTCTAGATCCTAAGCAGCGTTCTTCCCTCCTTCTTATCATATTATGACCCTCCCTGCTCATCCGAGCAGCACTCTAAAAACTACCTTCCTATCCAAGACCCCCCACCGTTGTGCTATCATGCCCGTGAGGCTCCTACCTATTAGTCTCCCTAGCCACTTCCTAGATCTGGTGATGGTAGCTCCTTTCCTTGTTGGTCCTAGTTCTAGATAGCTGCATTCATCCTAGATCAAGCCTCTCGTTGCCATCTTCTGTAGCCACGAGTTGGCCTCTGGCCTCTGCCCATTGTAGATTCTCACTAAGGCACCACAACTTCCATGGTAGGTTACCCCTTCACTGCCATGCCTAGCTAGACACCTTCTCATTCTTAAGACCACCACTGTGGGTCAGATCTAGTCTTCAGTCACCAGTGCCACTAGAGGTACCTTTTTCATATACTTGAATTGCCCTGTAAGTGGTTTGGGCAGGTCTGCCCAGCCAAAACCAGGCTTGGGTAAACCTTTCTAGCCCAAATCCCTCCACATGGGGTCGGCACATCCCATAATGGTCCTATGCAGGTTCAGACCTACATACACAGGCCCTTCTCAGGTTCTTCCTGACTCGCACAGGCCCTGCATAGGATTTTCAGAGCCTGGGTAATTTAATTTAATCAAAATTAATTAAAATAATAAATTTAAGTTCATTTATGAATTAAATTAATTAAATATTAATTTTTAGGTTAGAAGTTAATTGTGGCTTGAATTAATTTAATTTTGTGATAAAATAAATTAATTAATTGATTTTTTTTGTTTTAAAATTAAATTAATTAATTGTTACAAAACGACGTATATATTTTGAATTAAAAATTAGAGTGGAATTTTTAATTCAATTAAATTTCCTAGCATTAATTTTAATGAAAGTTTATTTTAATACTGCATTTATTTTCAAATACATGAGTTAATACATATTTGACTGGTCATGAGCCTCAGACCGACCAATATATTTTTGGTGTGTTTTTATTTAATTATTTGATTATTGAATGGTTTTGTAAAAAGTAGTTAAATAAAAGGTGATTTGTGTGTCATATCAAGTGTCATTATATGTATAAGGGTCTGAACATCCACTTCAAAGTTGTATTTTATACTCCCCAGTTCCCCTCACCTGCATGTGAGTATTTTAGTATAATGATGAGAAGACAAGTGACACTTGTCTAGGTTGGTCTGTTTTTCACTAAACGGATCAACCATTAGTACTGGCTCATGATCATGTCATAATTTTATTTTTTCATGGTATATTATTTTTGTGAATGTGAAGTTTATGCATGATCACATAAAAATAATAAAGAAGCATGCAAGATTAAATGAACATGTGATGCAATGGATTTTTCAATTTCGTTCATGTTCAGTTGTGAGTGAGGTCACATAGTGCATGATTTAAAAATAGAAAATTATTTCTTTCATCACATTAAAAATATAAAACCCTCAAATATATACTAATTCTTTACCACCTTCCATAATTAAAATTTGGACAAAATCGACTAATCGGGATGCTCGTCATGCCAAATCTGAGAGATCCTCATACTACCAAGGTATTCTTATGAGTGTGGTGGATTGAATTAACTAAAATTACACCAAATAAATAGACAAAGATAGCTTATTTTGATTTTAGATGCATGTGTTTAGTAAATCAAGTAACGATTTAAGCAGTTGGGACTTCACTCAACTGATCAAGGAATTACAAGTTCATGCAGTTGGCCAGCCTAACACCTACCTTAAACCCTCTATGTGGTGGCATAGACAAAGCTTGTAGACTATGAGGGGAGGTTCAGAGATCCTTTCCACTAGAATACTCAAGCGAAATGTTATTCTTATTATAGTACAGTGGGTTACTATAATTTTATAAAAAAGTTAGAGACATTTTAATTATTAAATTAATTAAAAAAATGTCTAAACTATTAATAATGATAAAAGTGTTAATCTGCTAAAATTTATTTTGTTAAAAAATAGAAATTTATAAAACAAGTTTAAAAAACTAAGAAAAATAATGGACAAAGTAAATGTTCTTATTGGAACGAGTATCCAAGACTAGTATAGATGCTTCCACATAGTACTATTATCTAGGAAAATTAAGGTACCTGTGTCCATTTAAAATATCTCAGGAAGAAATGGTGAAATTTCTTACCATAGACAATTGTCTATAGCATATTATGGTTATATCATTATTATATCATCAATGTCTGATGTTATTTGTGGTTGCTACATCAGACATGGATGATATAATATGTAGTACCATATCTGAGAAGACTACTAGGAGAAAGAGAAGCGATAATATGAATAGGTAATGGTTACAATAGATTTATGTAAATTGAAAGGTGGGTTATGATCTTTCAATACATCCTATTCTAATATCACTTTCACCCCTTTACGCAAGTCTTGTTTTAAGTTACAAAATGAAAAAGTATTGAGTAGACACTTCATTTCCTATTTAGGTAAAGGTTCTCTAAGTGAATAAGAATATAAAATCCATAATAATATTTAATTCTTATGGTGAACAAATTGAAAGGAATAGAAAAAAGGCTAATTGAAATTAATGACAAAATCCCATTTTCAACAAACGTCAATTAAAGAGGTATTAATAGGAGGTTATTTTCAATTCATATTATGAAATAAAACTATGAAAGTCTAATTGAAATAAACTGAATTAAAGAATCAAGTGCCCACTTCTTCTTTAGGTATATTCATCAAATTAATGTTTTGGTTTTACTTCTTAGGTATTCAATATAATATGATTATCACATATGTGTATTGATATACAGTAACTAAGTAAGTATAGAAATATTACTAGAAGTTTGATATATTCTCTAATTGGATGAGAAAGTGCGATACCTAGGCTAGTAGTGAAAGTACACAACTTCTATATTTCCAAGTGAATGATTCTTATATAATTTTTATCAATTATAACCAAAACATTCATATCATGTGTCTTTTTGGACACAAGGATACATTGTTCTAGGTTCCAAAATGAATGTTGTTTTTGGTATTTAAAACTCAATCAATAGTTTAGTGATACATGAATCATAGGCAATAAAAAATGAATATAAAATGTGGGACTTATACCCAGTTGTGAAAAGATAATTATTTGTTAATTAAAACTAAAAGTGGACATCAAGTTTATAATTATTATGGTATTTAGGCTCGGTAAAGATAAAAACCATTGGTATTATCAACGTCTTTATTATGGATAAAGAAAAATTTAGAAATAAATGTATGCCACAAGGCTCTTGTAATTAGTTCATCAAGTGTGAATAAACTATTCCAAGGGAAATCCAATTGTAAATTTACTTCATAAGATTCCTTTAAGATATCAAGGAATGTGATTGTGAAGTATAAGCATGGTTAAAAGATATGAGTTGATTCAGATCGGCATGCCAATGAATATCTTAACCAAGAATTCAACGATCATTATAATGTACCATGGAGCAATTGCAAAATGCACATTACCTTGTCTACATAATGAAATTGATGACAAATAGGAGGATCAATGATGAAGTCTTACATGTCAACATTGATCAACAAAATGTATAGTGGAGTAATTTCTAATTGTATATTTCATACATCAGAGTTATCATGTATGGATTATTAATGTCGAAACTCACAGAAACTTCCATTATATTTTATGAAGTACTTTGTATATAACAGCAATATCCCCTAACCAAATATCAACTAAAATGACAAATAGATATCATATGAGTCATAATATGATAAAAATTAATTATTTCATAGGAAAATTTTTTGGATGTAAAGAGTTTTTAAGACATAAAAAAACTTGTATAAAGTACAAACACATTGTGCATCTATTGTAATCATCCTAATAGTCACTTAGGATATTACATAAATCCCTAAGATACAAAAATTTTAGTCAAGTGATAGACAACAATACTACATAAGGGTGTACATCTCTTTTGAGATAGTGGGAGACAGATTGAATTGGGTTCAGTTGATAATAGAGATACACATGTAGTTATAATAGGAACTAGTTCCACAAGCACATGTGGAAAGGAGTATGTTCCAAAGACACATATTACGTAGAAAGGATAACACCATGGTGATGGTCTTACTATTCACCATGGATAGTGATCTATTATTCATTGTGAATAATATTTCCTACAAGTACGCAATGTATGGAAATTAGCTTAGATTGAAAGGACCAACTAATATTCAATAAATGGATTCCATGTATCAAATTGAAAAAGGGGATTATTATTTTGAATATTACAGTGGGTATTCAAATGAGTTGATACATGAATGGTACAAGTGTAATACCATTAAGGCTTGATTGGTTACACCAAGATGTTATGCCAAAATCCATTTGAATTTTACTTATCATAGTTAATATCTATGATCATATTGAGCATTAGATTTCATGAACACCAAACATGGAAGGTGTCTATGCGACACAACTAGAAAGGGATGGTCACATCATAGAATGCTAGTAAAGGTTGCAAGTTATTGAAATCATTTTTGGATTGAAGTAAGCAAAAGGATCATAGAGTATACATTTGAAATAAATTTTTTCTATGTGTTTATGAAAGGTGGGAGAACTAGGGTTTTCCGAGTAAAATTTATTTGGAAATAAGTAGAAAATAGATTGGTCTTTAAGTTAGTAAAGAACAAGATGAAGTTTATTCTCTAGTGATTGACTTAAAGTATCAACCTTAGTTCTAGGGAGTGGGATCTACTAAGGTAGATCTATAGGTTACTTGGACCTAGTTAATCATACATATAGTGACATGGTATTGGAAAATACAAGATGGTACAATTCAAGAGATAATTGTTACTAATGTGACATGGCATAATCTCTCTAGGATTACATGTCTAGGGCATGGGAAGAGATTAACATGGTGAGTTGAATTTTATATGATTTAATGATGAATTAATCACATATGATATGATATGTACATGAACTAATATTTCCAGGATATACTTTATAGTGGGTAAATATCAGTTATACCCAGAAGAACTGCAAGTAATGCAGTCATAACTATCTGATTGTACTTCAGAAAGTACAAAATATTTGTACCTTGTAAGTGGAGAAGAAATTATACTAGTTTTCAGGAGAAAAAACTTGTCTTCCATAGATCAACGAAACATAATATTTTAGTTAGGTAAGTTGATGAGCAAGATAAGTTCATATAATATAGTGGTATCCATACCTACAAATACCGAGTATGTTGCAGCTTCTAAGGCAGCTAAGAAGTAGTTAAATGCAACAATTTTTTCTAGTTCTTAGAATTGAACCTAGTAAGAAAAGTATTATCATAATGAAAATTATGATATTCTTACTAGCCAAGATGTCAATATTTGATAGTGGAAAAAAGGATATACTCGAGGATACCATCTCTTGATAAGTTTTACTCAAGGATATGAGGTCGTTATAGAAATATTGCCACGTGGAGAAATTGTGGTAGGCCCAACAGCTAAAGTCGCGACTCAATAGAAACAGGATCTTTATCATGTTAGTAACTAACAAGTTTGGTTAGCAAGTTGTCTCTAGTGTAAGTGGCAGTGTTGAAATAGTGGGTTCCCTAGACCCAAATATGCAGTTCTTTTGATTACCATATCATGTATATAGTTAGATATACATGATGTATTATTAACATTGTAGTGTATATTTTTCATCATCCGCTATTTAAATGGTAATGTCCATAGATTAATTATTGTATCGAAAGGTTATATTAGATCCTAGGCTATAATGAGAACCTAGATATACAATGACATTAATCATAAAAAATGTTCTTATGGTCTTGATATATCTGACTAACTGGACATAGTAGATGTTTGAATACCAGATGTTGGGGGATCATAAGCATTGATACTTCTTCTCATGAAGTTTTCACTAGGTTATCTCTTGTAGTGAGATCATGAGGATATACCCTCCAATAGGAAAACCACATGTTTTGGATGTCATTGGTTGTTCCTCTCTATGCTCATGTTTAATGGTCTCCTAATTTGAGATCATTTTCATTATATGTCATTTGATCACATACTTTGATGCAAGAAGAAAACCATAATGTTGAAATCTTGGCATGGTAGTTTGTGTTGTGTGCATCATTGGTGGCATGAAATTGGTTGAATGGTTAAGAAATTATTTTTATCTTCCTGGTTTAGGAAGTTATACATCTCAGGACATGTCGATCAGGTTTTTAGTACCTTGATAAATCCATGGCCATGGTAGTCCAAGTTAAATCCGTCCAGTTAGATCAATAAATAATAAATCCAGAAAATGGAAATGACATGGGTGTGCTTCCTACTTTATGAGATGTTAAAGAAAATGATATTATATTACACAGTGCGTGTTTGTAGGTTGGTTGTCACTGATGTGAAAATACTTATCTCTTTAGGGGCCATGATGGGTTGCTAGATCCCACTCTTGGTATGTGAATACTATTCACTACTATCGAGATAAGGGCCTAGAAGGTCACACACAATAGTTTATTAAATAATCTTCCCTATTCAGTTGAATATGTATATTGGACATGGTGGCCCCGCTACTGGGGTCCAAAATTAGTCCAAGGAGATAAAAGATCACCAATTAAATAAATAAATTCTTATTATTCAAGTCAAGAATAATGGAAATTTAATTTATTTATTAAATTTATTTACTTGTTTTAAAGTAAGTACATGAAAATATTAATTGAATGAATATTAGTTTTAATATATCTAAGGTTCAATTAATTTTTTTGGGAACGAAGAGTCGAGTGTCTGACTCATTTATTATCATATAATGTTTTAATGTGTTATAAGAAAGTAATAATAATATTTATGACTTAGTTCAGTAGTCATAACATGTCATTTATAGCATGTTGATTATTTAGGGGCTAGGAGGAAATTCTGGATAATCCATAAGTACTCTCTAAATAGAAGAAGAGAGGAATTTAGTGAGGACTATTCATAAGATTTCTCTCTTGTATTCTCTCTCCCATGTTCAAGAGAGAGAGGATATGTATCCAGGATTTTGGATCGAGATCTCTCTTAGGCATCACAGGCAAGGTGATGCGGTGATCGTCAGCACATCGAAGGCATTGTAGAAACTCCACACTTGCACCCATATTTTGACGATCAATGTTCTCGTATATTTTTGAAGTTCATGTGGACAATCTCGAGGAACTAAATGTCGGATTCTGTGAGCAGCGATCACCAATGAAGAACATATATTATGCACAACTTCAGATCTAAACCATGTTTTTATGGTTTTAATTTTTGTGCTAAAAACTATTCATGAAAGATCCTCATATTTAACCGGTCAATGATTCGATAATGTCACTGAGTTCATGTCATAAATTGGTGAAAATTTTTAAATTTCCATTTTTAGGGATTCCTCTAGGTTCCTAGTACCATAAATTCTTCTCTCTTTCACTTATATCTTGATGAAGAAACCTAACCTCTATCCAGTGAAATAACACCACTGAGACCTGTCTTCCCAGTTAGGTCTACCTTTTCCTTAAATTCCTTGTTAACCACATCAAAATAGGTTGGTAGAAAAAGAAGAATGATTATATACCTGATCTTTGTTCTTAGTCCCATATCACAACATCATGCCTTGATGTAATAATTCACAAGGATATTCATAGATACATTCACAAACACAGTAAATTTGGTAGAATACTCCATCACTGAATGATCCCCTTACTCTAACTTTAAGAACTAGGGGCCTTCAACACCCTCAAAGTAAAGCCGTCTATGTCAGATCCTCATGCTTCCTAGAATGTAGCATCAACTCCCACCACTTTCTACCCAATCCCTTTATCATGTGGTGAATTCCACCTTAGAAGTATCATAGAACTTCAAGAACTCAAAAATATAATTGATATAATGTAACCACTCCTTAGATTCATTTTATACCCTTTCATCATAGAACACCAATTGGTTTTTCCTCATAAACTTCTAAGAAAATTCCACCATTTGTGTCTACTCTCCACCAACCACTTGACCCAATGATTGGATCGTTCGAATCATAGACTTAAAAAGATATAGATTAAGAGGATGGTTTATCTGTGAGGTATTCTATATAAAACCTTCTCTATGCCTATATAAGGTCCATCTGGGAGGTTTTTCTACAAGACACAAAAAAATGCTCATTCAAATAAAAATCAACCTCAAACCACATCAAATAGACTAAAATGAATCCTAATCAAGGGAATAAAAATGAAACACTAGCATCAAAAGAGAATCCAAATAGAAAAAGAGTATAATCATCAAAAAATGTAATCATTTCCCCCATTTCATCGTTTAGATACACGGTTAGGAAAACCATGCACCCACCATGAAGTTGTCACTAGAGGTTGGTATACTAGGCTACACAGGATGTACATGGTTACTAATAACTGTGTTCTGTAACTATGTGCTTCCTATAAACCTTCTTTTTTCACAAAAAAAAACTAAAAACATCCCAAGGCTCACCTCATGACTCTACACCAATTGGGAAAAATCTCCAAATATAATCAAAATAACCCATAACCAGGCTCAAAACATATATAAAATCCCTAACCACCCATGGAAACTAAAGGTTTGACATAAAGAAGAGCTATCCATACATTCCCTCACTCTTAACTTCTAATTCTTGATGATCCTTGATCTATTATACCCATTAATCCTAAACAAAATGTACTTTGACACCATTTTGTAATAAACCGAACTGGGTCAACCCGACCCATCAACTAAGCTAGCCTATCACACAGATTGAAGCAGATTTCTGATCTCCATAGGCTGGCGACAAGAACAACCAACAATTTATTAAGAATAGTTTCTCCAATTTTATATTGTCATGACCCATCTATGAAATGGTATGACCATATCAACAACATCATAGTCAATATCATAAAATAAAACATCTGGAGTAACACAACATGAATATAAGTTACTATAAAAGCAAAAACATCATATACATAACATTCCATTAATACGACATATACATGGTATCCCAAAACAACTCCTCTTCGATCCAACCCAATTAGGCCATGTCTCCTCCAACAAAACAAAAACTACGATACTCAAGATGATCCACCCAAGCACCTGGTGACCCATCCTTTACTTGTGTCCTACAAAATGAAATCCACATACTCCTAAAGGAATATATATAGGTTATGAGGTACAAATACTTGTAGGATACTGTCATAACTACATTTATGTATTTTACCGATGAAAACTAATAAACTAGTTTGAAATCACATTTCAAAACTAACCCACATTGAAAAAAATCCACTTTCAAACAATCCTTTGAAATCCCTTTGGTTTTATATTCCAAAAAAAACATGTTTTCCAAAAAAAACTCTAAACATGGCTCAAATAAAGAAACTAGTCCATACAACAAAACATGCTTTAAACATCTAAAAAAGTCTAGTAAAAGGTAAGCATAATCATTATCATCATATAACTAATAAAAATGGGTATAACACACCTCACATCAACAAACATGGAACTAATAAATTGAATAAATCATATTAACCAACCCTACAAGAGTAAGTGAACCTAGGTATTTGACAATAAGGGCCTAATGTGAGTAAGTCTAAATAAATTATGCTATCTATCTAAACAAATTGAAAGCTATCACGGTCTTCCTCGGTCCCAATTGCAGGAGTTTACACAATCTCTCAAAAAACAAGTGGAAGATCTAATGGTTTTTCTACAATAGTCTATCATGGTCCCTTGGAAAAAAATGGAAGCTCACATAGTCTTCCTCCCCAAAGGTTCTCATGGTCTCTCAGACAACCCCTCACTCACACCCTAGTTAACCCATGTGCTACTCCAAGCCAACATAATCACAAAGAAGTACCAGTCTATGAAAATCCATTTCAAACGCCAATTCAAAAATAAACATTCCCATTTTAAATAAAAACCTTATGAAAAGGTAAAAAATTTCTAAAAAAACTTTATAATTCTATTTAGAACCATAAAACATCCTTGAATAAGTTTTTTCAAACACTTCGAGTGAACACATGACACTAAACAATTTCCAAGATAAATCATAAAGCACAATATAAATTGTATAAACATCAAACATAAATAAATTAAGTGGAAATTTGATAAACAAAACACAAATGTAATTCATAAATCTAAAGTCAATCCATGGAAAATTCCCTTAAATAGAAAACCTACATCAGAATCAGTTCCAACTTAGATTCCTCCAATGATAACCACCTAAAATAAGTATGTGATGGCCTTACACATCTATTAAAAAAGAAAAAAAATGACCCCCCCCCCAATTAAAACCCTAGGTTTGGCCACCCCCACCATCTAGTTTTACACATTTACATGGAAATAGAAGTGAAAGTATGAGAAGGGGAAAAAAAGAATAAAACTCAAAGAAAGGGGCTTACCTCAAGTAAAAACTCTAAGATCCCAACAATATTACACCATGGATGTAGGGGAGAAATATTCCACACTAAGAAGAAGGCTTTTTCGTGATGGGATAAGGAAAATGAGGGCCAAAACATTAAAAATTGATAGGGAAAAAATAGTATAATACCACTTTTTAAGGAGCTAAATACGGCCAAGTGGTTTGGTTGAATGGTTAGGAAAAATGTGTGCCAAACATGTGGGGATGCTACCCCCATAAAAAGCAAGTCACATGATTTCCTTTAGGTTATTCATAGTTTGAAAATCCATTATAAAATATTGAAAAAGATCAGTGTCACCCAAACAACACCTCTCAAACGGTTAAGAAAACCATGTGCCAACTATGAACCTTCTTTTTTTCTCCCCAAAACTCCCATTTCTAACCCTTGAAACCTAGGAACTCCAATAATGAAACAAAAGATAAATAGAACTCAAATTTTTATATACTAGTGACCCATTGGGTGTCACATAAGTAGTTATGCATCTTTCTAAACAAATCATTACCTACCCAATAGGTGTTCTAGAAGATATTTTGGTATTTGTATATGGTTTTTTGTTCTTAGACGACTACTATATAATGAAAATGGAGGAATAAAGAGTTAAATATCAATCTACCATAATCTTAGGTTGTCCATTTCTAAACACCACTAAAACCATAATAAATATCAATTAAGGAACACTTTTAAATATTTTTGGTGACAACATAGTGAATTTTAGCATCTTTGACTCAATGAAATACCCACAAGAATAGAAATCTCTAGTTACATTAAAACATTTTGAATTACCATGTTCTTATCTGAGGGAATATAAATGTTTAATGACCTAATTAGAATAGGAGAAGCTTTAGAAACACCTGATATTCTTTGAAAAATATGTTTTGAAAATGGGTTTAATCTTGAAAAAGTTTTGAGTGTTCAAAAATTTAAATTAATAGATGAAAGTTATTTTGATAAGTTACTCAGATATGATTTTAATACTTCTACCTTTTATGTGAAGGTTTCCAATATGGAGGAAAATGAGATAAAATCATCACTATAAAACCCCCTGAATTGGAACATAAGTTGATGACATCAAAATTAAGATATTACTATTTAATAGAAAATGAGAAATGTAAAATAATCATTTAAAAGAACATAAAACCAAAACAAGAAAATCAACTACTATAAATTATTGAACATAATTCCATGTAAATAGGACGGACACTATGAGACATTCCAGAGATTAACCCAACCACTTGAATGTAACACCCCAAGACTTTGAAAATAATTTTAACATTGAATTCATAAAAAATTAAGTCTCTATAAGAACCACTTTATTATAACTTATCTAGTAAACATAAATTTTCCACCTCTATGATTTGAATTTTGAAAAACTGACATACACGGTTGCGTTCAGTAAGATATTTAGAGTCTGATGAAACAAACATAATTTTTGGAGAATAGTAACATACCCTTGTGAATAGTAACATACCCTTATAAATAGTGATGAATAGTATGAATAGTAAATTGGAAAAAAAATAAACTTCACCCATTAATGTATAAATAAAATTCAGACATCATATAAGTGAAAAAAACGATTATATTATAAGTATTGGTATTTTTTTATGTCATGAATATTTTAATTACAATTTTATGATTAATTTCATAATTCAAAATGGAAATGTATTTTCATAAAATTTAATCATATATTGTTACTTTATTGAATTGTGGTTATAGGATAATTTTATGGGAGCTTGATTAATTTCTCAAGGTATTATAAAATGAGTTATAGTTTTAAAGTTGTTTTTTGGAATAAATTATGATTTTATTTAAAAATTAAATGAAAATTATTCAGAAAATTATTTTCAAAAAATGCAATTCTACACGTCGAAAAATGTTTACGGTGAATTTGTGGGATTTTTCTAAAATACTTGAATTTTTTGTAAATAGTAAAAATATAGTTTTGAGTTTTCAGTATATTTATGGACATCATAATGATGTAATAATTAATATAAAATTCCAGTCAAATTTTATACAGTAAAATATGTTGTTAGGTGTCCAAAGTTTCTAATACCATGGGCAATTCCATGGTTTTGTAAAAACTACTAATGAGGTGTCCCTTTAAATTAATAAACAAAACACCCCTCTCATTTACTATAAATACCCAATAATTACTTCATTTTCCTTCATTAAAAACTCATCATCCTTGAAGATATGGTATTATTACCTCCCTAGTAGTCCTCCCAAGGTGTCCTCAAGCCCCCAAGGTCCCAACCATCATGTATTAGGAGTTATTATACTAGGTAAGATAATTCTCAACTTCTCTTTTCAATCCAAGTTCTCTTTTATGTGGTATATATTTCATGTTTTCATACCATATTATTATTTACATATTATTAATTCCCTATACTATTTTATGAGTCTTTTATGAATGGGTGACCTCTTTCCCTTCTCTTTTTAATGTTTTCTAAAACCGTGTTGCATAATCGTTATGCTGCAGAATGTTCATCCCAAAATCTCTTTTTTTTAAGAACTCTTATTATGTTATTATCTTTTTATTTAAATTGGTTTATGTAGGGATATGTCATTAAATATCCCCCTTAATTTATATATTATGTAATAATTCTGATATACCCTTTTTCTCTCATCAAATTATTTTATTACATATTAAGGGACGTCGTTAGGCTGTTGAATTTTCATTAGGGATTTCTCAACATTTCTTTTATTTCGAGTTCCTTTCTTTTATTTTTTTCTTCTCATCTCATCAAAATTATATGATAATTACAGTACCTTACATGAAATTTCATTTTATTATGATAATTTAATATTTCATCATCATCTCTATTTTCCCCTCCTCTTATACTAAAAATGAAAACACCATCTGAGATTTGTTAATTAATCACATTTAAGGACGACGGGTTCTCAATTTCAATTACCATATTCAATTCTGGTCATGAAAACATTATTATGGTTTAAAATGAATTTAATATATGTATTATGTCTCATACATGATTCTGTAATCTTTTTTCACACATGGTTTTGATTTATAAAGCAAAATGAGTTCATTGTGTTCAAAAACGGCCAATTAACCCAAACTGTTTTCATTAAATTATTTATATAATGATTCATCTCCAATAAATGTAACAAGAAGAAATTTACAACCATGTAACCTTATTTATGTTCACTAATAACCTATAACTTCAATTCTAGATAAACATACTCATTTTACATGATTCTCCATTCATGTATAAAAGTTTACTGATCGTGAAGAAAATGCTCCCAAACAATAAAATTGAACCTCTTAAACCCATCAAGAAGGCCATAAATGAAATTAATAAGGATATAATAAATCAATTAAATAAATAATAGGTTCTTTAAATTATAATTAAGGAATTTAATTTGGTTATTCAAGACACTAAGATCAAGTGGAGAACACAATCAGACTTAAGGTAAAGGGTTTCTTCATCTCACTTCCATTTTTGTGAGATATTCTTTATTCACTATTACTAATTGTGTATGGTGTATGTAGACTACCCATTGATGTTTCATATCATGAATCTATTATTTTCATGATAATAAATGTATCATTTATGATTATAAATTTTTTATACGATTCAATTGATTACAAAGTTTTAAGTATTTTCTACCTGAATCTCCATTTTCATTTGGGTCGCTCTTATTCTATAAACACCTCAATGATATTATTATTTATACTTATTTACTTTTCATAAATTCTATGTGAATGTTATATATTTTTACCAACCAGAATCCCACTTTCATTTATGGGAAGTTATATGTTTTAAATGGATCTTTCAAATAATTCTTCCCAAAATACAAGCTCGATTCAAGGAACTTCTTGGATTCTTACCCATTTTTGAAGTTCACTCTATAATCTATTTTAATCCATATTTATCTTTTAGAAATCAAAAAAATTTAAGTGAATAATCTATTTTTTTTAATTTCTTGTTTTATGAAAGCAAACATGCCTTTGCGCTTTAAAATCTATTTAATGAATTCCTTAAACTACACTAAAATGTTCTATATCTAAAGCATCTTTAAAAACTATTTTTAAATGATTTCACCTCAATAAGATTTTATTTAAACCTCAAATATAATTTAAATTAAATTCCCTTTTACTTTTTGGATATAAATTTTCACAATATGATTTCATAAAAATTACAAATAATTTTCAAAAAGAACTCTTCTTTCCCAAGTAAAAAAGGATTTTTCTCATCACATGTTATCTTTTATGAGTTATGCTCCTTGTTCATGACTTACTTATTACTTTTGGTGCATGTTCTACCATTTGGTATATCATATCAAGAGTCTCCTTATTCTCATGATATTTTAAGGGATTATGATTTGAATGTTTCAAGGTGGTATGAGACACTTTGGAATGTTTAAGGATTAATTCCTTAAGGATTTTTCAATATTCTCATTTAAAAGTATATTAATCTATGTCAAAGAAATTTTTTGAATCTTTTAATTAATTTAGGTTTATATCCTATGATATCATATAACATAATTAGTTGAATTATTTATGATTAGTTTGACTGTGGATGTACTATCTTAAAATCATTCACCAATTTACTCTGAATGGTTAGTGTTTATTATTAATATTCGATGAAAGTTATTTACATTTCATATTTTAGTTTAAATATGACAATGTATGTTGTTTATGTTTATCCATGTTCATATGAGGAATTAATTGGAATTAGTAGTGTCTTGTGTGTCCCGTTATATCCCCTCAGTGCATTGATAGGTTTCATGAGACAAACTAGGTCATGGAATGAGGCCTTGAAAAAATGGTTATTTATGGTCTTAGCATGAGGCCTTGAAGATATGGTTATGATGTCCAGTATATGAATTTCCCTCATTATGAAAATAGTATTTATATTTCATGTGGTTATTCTACTAGTAGAATACACATGATTATTTTTTATTATAGAATTATCTATTCATCTATTATTCCTTCCATAATGTGTTCAAGTTTATTTTTAAAGGCATGTGTTTTAGTTATTCAGCATGCCTAATGTTTAAGTTTATGTTATTTTCTATTGTATTTCCTAACCCTTATTGATCATTCGATCTCACCCCTTTTAATTGTTTTTCCTTCCTCGTGTTATGAAGAAGAGACCATTTATTGAGTTTTTAAGGATGCAGATTATTAGATTTTGTTATGTTTCATATTTTATTTCCTTCCAAATATAAAATGGGTTTCATATATGTATCTAGTTTTTTCAAGAATACTAAATGGACAGGTCCTTTGGGATTTGATTACTTTTAATCATTCCACTGTATTAAAATAATACACTGGCTTCGGGATTCTAGGGTTAGGGTGTTATAGTTTGTATCAAAGGAAGTTTAGTAGAAAACTTGGAAACTAGATTTAGAAAAAGTATATTAGTGAACAAAACCCTAATAATTTTTATATCGAATTGATTATGTGGATATTTCAAAATAATACATCCATGTAATGATACTAAAAGTGGACGTGGTTCTAGTGTAGATGTACCTAGGAGTAACAACTCCAAATATGAGTTTCGGGCTTGACCTGGGGTATCTTGTTACACAACAATGAGCCTTACAATGCACCTGGTTTGACGCTCTTTGGGGATATGCTTAGGATAATTTACATTTTATCTACCCACCAATATGAAGTATTTATGCCCCCAAAGTAACAAAAATATATGGTTTTAGTATTTACTATGCATAAATTTATGCTATGTGCTATACCAAGTTTAGAGTTATAGAGAGTACATAATTTTATGAGCTAATATATATAATATGGAATTGATTAGAAATGGCGCCTAGAAGAAGGAATGAGAACTTCACGAATGCACATTTTGAGAAGAGTAAGAAGGATCATACCTCTAATGGTCTTAAGCCATCTTTTCAAAGGAATATTGTCTCCCAAGTATCCTCATCATATGAGGAAATAATATAATGTGTTAACAAGGTATGTAAAGACTTCTCTGAGTCCTATGGATTTGAAGGGAAGAAAAAGAAAAAGGGGATGGAAAAGAAATACAGGATTAAAGGGAAGAATAGAAAGAAGTGTTTTCCCACATGTGATAACTATAGAGAGAATCACCTTGGTAAATTCTTAAGGGGAAAAGGTGTTTTCTACAAGTGTGGAGCAAAGGGACACAAATTTAATTATTTTAAGGGTAATAAAATGGTTTCCAATATACAATGCTTCAACTGTAAGGAGATGAGACAATATGCGAATCAATGTCCCAAGAGTCAAAGGAATATACCCCAAATTATGATTCTGAATAATGATCAAGTTATCATGCTGCCAGAGATGAAGTAGAATGATTAATATTCCTTGTCAAGAATCATTCTATTTGAATTTTTTCAGTAATGTACTGGTTATAAGAATTATATAATGTATGAGGATTGTACTGAATTACTTTTTCATTAAGGATTTTAAACCATAAGTTTAATGGTACCAAGAAAATATATTCATTAGAAGTCAAAATTTTTGGAAAATGCATGATTGAGGGAAATATAACCCTTAATATATATCTGATGTTGAGATAATGATGAATAAATTAATGAATCAGATAAGTACTGACTAACTTGGAATTGATTATTGACTTGTCGAGAAGTGTTTTATGTTTTCATAAATATAGTTTAAAACACTTTTGGATTTAAGTAATATCCAATAACATGTGTCTTACTTAAAAAATATGGAAGAATTCATGTTTCCAATATGGTTTTTTACGGTAATTCAAGTTATTACCATATTTCAAGTGGATACATGATGAAATTATTCACGTGTTTGGAATGTGAATTTTAGAGATACTTCTTATTGATTAAGGGTTATTGATAAGTTCATCATTGAAAGTTAGATACCTTAATTATAATGAGTTGAATCATTATATTTTTCAATTTTTAACCATTTACTAAATGGTTTAAGTTGATCATTGTATGGGTTTTTTAGAGTTTAATGTCACTACGTGATGTTTTAATTTTTCTTCCATGACCATTTTGACCAATTAGAATGCATTGTTTTGTAGTAATTAATTCATTTACCCTTCCTCTTATAAAGAGGATATTTTAACCGTATTCCTGATGTGGGTTTCCCATAAGGGAATTTTCAAGTATCAACCATTAACTTTCAATGTTCAATTTCAAATTTCGGGGATGAAATTTTTGTGAGGGGATAATGTAACACCCCAAGATTTTGAAAATAAATTTAATATTGAATTAATAAAAAACTAAGTCTCTCCAAGCACCACTTTATTATAACCTATCCAGTAATCATAAATTTTCCTCCTCTATGATTTGAAATTCAAAAAACTAACATACACGGTTGCATTCAGTAAGATATTTTGAGTCTAATAAGATAAAAATAATTTTTGGTGAATACTATCATACCATTGTGAATATTAACATACCCTTATGAGTAGTGATGAATAGTAATGAATATTAAATTGGACCCAAAAAAATAAACTTTACCCATTAATTTATAAATACAATTCAGACATCTTATAAGTGAAAAATGATCATAGTATAAGTATTGGTATTTTTGTATGTCATAAATATTTTAATTAAAATTTTATTATTAATTTAATAATTTAAAATGGAAATTTATTTTCAAAAAAATTAATCATAAATTTTTACATTATTTTCTTATGGTCATAGGATAATTTTATGAGAGCTTGATTAATTTCTTAGGTTGTTATAAAATGAGTAATAGTTTTAAAGTTGTTTTTTTATTAAATTAGGATTTTATTTAAAAATTAAATTAAAAAAATTATAGAATTATTTTAAAAAAATGGAATTCTAGACGAAAAAATATGGTTATAGTGAATTTTTAGGATCTTTTTAAAATACTTGAATTTTTCATGAATAGTAAAAATACACTTTTGATTTTTCGGTATATTTACTGAAATAAAAATGATATAATGATTAATATAAAATTATAGTTGACTTGTAGATAGTAAAATATGTTGTGAGGTGTCTTGAGTGGCTAATATCATGGGAAAATACCATGGGAAAGCCCATGATTTTGCAAAAACCACTAATGAGGTGTCCCTTTAAATTAATAAAAACCCCTCTCATTTACATTAAATACCCACTCATTACTTCGTTTTATTTCATTAAAAACTCATAATACTAGAATATATTGTAGTATTACCTCCATAGTAGTCCTCCCAAGGTGTTCTCAAGCCCCCAAGGTCCCAACCTTCAAGTCTTAGGAGTTACTCTACAAAGTAAGAGAATTCTCAACTTCTCTTTTCCATCCAAGTTCTCTTTTATGTGGTATGTATTTCAATTTTTCATACCATGTTCTTATTTCTATATTATAATTCCCCTATACTATTTTATGAGTCTTTTATTAATGTTTTAACCCTTTCCCCTCTCTTTTTAATGTTTTCTAAAACCTTGTTGCATAGCCGTTATGCTGTAGAATTTTCATCTCAAAATCTCTCCCTTTTTCAAGCACTCTTAATATGTTATTATCTTTTAATTTAAATTGGTTTGTGTTGGGATATGTCATTAAATATCCCCTTACTATATATATTATTTAATAATCATGTGATTACCTTTTTTTATCATCAAATTATTTTATTAAATATTAAGCGACGTTGTTAGGCTGCCGAATTTTCGTGAGGGATTTCTCAACTTTTCTTTTATTTTGAGTTCCTTTCTTTTCTTTTTTCATCTCCCCTAATAAAAATTCTATGATAATTACATTAAATTAAATGAAATTAAATTTTATTATTCTAATATAATATTTCAACATCATCTCTCTTTTCCCTTCCTCTTATACTAAAAATGAAAACACCGTCCAAGATGTGTTAATTTATCACATTCAAGGACGATGGGTTCTCAATTTCTATTACCGTCTCTAATTCTGGTAACAAAACCATTGTTATAGTTTAAACAGACTTTAATATATGTATTATTTCTCAAATATGGTTCTTTAATCTTTTTTTACACGTTGTTTTTATTTACAAATCAAAATGAGTTTGTTGTGTTCCAAATGGCTAATTAACCCAAACAGTTTTCATTAAATAATTTATATAATGATTAATCTCCAATCCAAGTAAACAAATAAAATTTACCACCATGTAACCTTATGTATTTTCACTAATAACATATAACTTAAATTATGTACAACCATCCTCATTGTACATGATTTTACATTCATGTATATAAGTATACCGATCCTGATGAAAACGCTCCAAAACAATAAAATTGAACCTCTTAAACCCATCAAGAAGGCCATGAATGAAATTAATAAGGATATAATAAATAAATTACATAAATAAGAGGTTCTTGAAATATTAATTAATTAATTTAATTTTTTTATCCAGGACACTAAGATCAAGTGAAGAACACCATCGTACTTA
Organism: Viscum album; assembly: GCA_963277665.1. NCBI lineage: Eukaryota > Viridiplantae > Streptophyta > Magnoliopsida > Santalales > Viscaceae > Viscum > Viscum album. The sequence goes on from OY728155.1 coordinate 532,729,986, forward strand.
AGGTAAGGGGTTTCTTCATCTCACTTCCATTTTTGTGAGATATTCTATATTCACTACTACTAGTTGTTTATGGTGTATTTATAATTCCCATTTAGGATTCATATAATGAATATATTTATTTTACTGATAATAAATGTATCATTTATGATTCAATTGATTGCAAAGTTTTAAGTATTTTCTACCTGAACCTCCATTTTCATTCGGGTTGCTCTTATTCTCTACTCACCTCAATGATATTCTTATTTATTCTTATGTACTCATCATACATTATGTGTGAATGTTCTATATGTGTACCAACCATAATCCTACTTTAATTTATGGGAAGTTATATGTTTTAAAAGGATATTTCAAAAAAATCTTCTCGAAAAACAAGCTCGATTCAAGGAACTTCTTGGATACTTACCTATTTTTTTAATTTCACTCTATAATCTGTTTTAAACCATATTTATCATTCAAAAATAAAAATATTTAAAGTAAAAATATATTTTGGTTCATTTCTTGTTTTATGTAACCAAAAATTCATTTACACTTTAAAATCTCTTTAATGAATTCCTTAAACTGTTCTAAAATGATCCATATCTAAAGCTTCTTTAAAAACTCTTTTAAAATTATTTCACCTCAATGAGATTTTATTTAAACCTAAAATATAATTTCAATTACCTTACCTTTTATTTTATGGGATATGCATGTTTAAAATCTGATTTCCTGAAACATACAAATTATCTTCCAAAATAACTATTCTTTCCAAAGTAAAAGAGATTTTTCTCATCTCACTTTATCTTTTATGAGTTATATTCCTTGTCTGCCACTTAATTCTTACTTGTGGTGTATGTAATGACCTTTGTTATATCATATAAATAGTCTCCTTATTTTCATGATATTTTAAGTTATTATGGTTTGAATGTTTCAAGGTGGTATGGGACACTTTGTAATGTTAAAGGATTATTTCCTCAAGGATTTTTCAATGGTCTCATTTAAAAGTATATTCATCTATGTCAACGTCCTTTGTTGAATATTGTAATTCATTGAGGTTTATCTATTATGATATCATATACCATATTTAATTGAATTGTTTATGATTAGTTTGACTGTGGATGTACTATCTTAAAACCATTCACCAATTTACTCTGAATTGTTAATGTTTATGCTTAATGGTCAGGCAAATGTTAATTACATTTCATATATTAGTTTTAATATGAAAGTGTATGTTGTTTATGTTTATTTGTATTCATATAAGGAATGAATTGGACTTAGTAGTGTCATTTGGGGACCTCTATAGACCCTCGGTGCTTCGGTAGGTTTCATTAGACAAACTAGGTCATGGAACCCAAATGGTTATTTATGGTCTTAGAATGAGGCCTTGATGTTAGGGTTATGATGTCTGACATATGAATTTTCCTCATTATGAAAATATTATTGATAGATCATGTGGTTATTCGACTAGTATAATACATATGATTATGTTTTATTATGGAATTATTTATTCATCTCTTATTCCTTCCACAATGTGTTTACGTTTATTTTTAAAGACATGTGTTTTAGTTATTCACCATGCCAAATGTTTATGTTTATGTTATTTCCATTGTATTTCCTAACCCTTACTGATCATTTGTTCTCACGCCTTTTATTTGTTTTTCCTTCCCTTGGTTATGAAGAAGAGACCATTTATTGAGTTTTCAAGGATGCAGTTTATTATCTTTTGTTATGTTTCATATTTTATTTCCTTCCAAATGTAAAATGGGTTCCATGTGTGCATATAGTTTCTTAAATACTACTAAACTAATTTGTCCTTTTGGATTAGATTTCTTGTAATCATGTCAATGTATTAAAATAATATACCAGCTCCTGGCTTCTAGGGTCAGGGTATTAAATTGAATGCAAATGATTTTGTTGGAAAGTGAGTTCAAATAAATGAGACAACCCCAGATAAGGCTCAACCTAAACCTTCCATAGGTTTTGAAAAAAAGTAGGAAGATTTTTAGGAGAGAGAATAGTTTACCCCATCTTATACTCCCAATGGGTCGGACCCATTCAAATTTTCTTGAGGAAAACTAAAAATATAATTGTACAAAATTAAAACAATGAATTAGTACCTATAAGAATCTTGAATAGCCATATATTTTTCACTAACTATAGAATATTTAACCATGTGACCTATAAATACCACTTCCCAATAACATTTGATGACCAAATGTTAGAGAGGCTAGCCATGAAATGATTTTATTATTTTTTTGATGGATTTTATGGGTAAGTTTAGGTTCTAATTAATTCATAGGACCATGATAAGACAACATTCACATATACCTTCAGTACATCTTTCTACTAAAGGATGCCTTTATATCTTTTCAATTACCTAAGTATCTTTTAGTGCTTCATGGTAAGTATATTTTCAAAACTAGTTGAGATGTTATTAGAGGTAATCCTTGATGACTTTAGTATCTATGGAACTTGTTTTCAAAGTTTGATAGAGAGTTTTGAAAAGGTTTTAAAAATATGTTTTGATAAAATTATGGTTTTGAATTTTCAAAATGTTATTTCTTGATATAAAAAAGAAATTTTTGGGGCCACATAATCTCTAAGGGTATAATTCAAGTGGATAAGGCCAAAATTTATTCCATATCTACAATGCCTTACCCCAATACTATAAGAAATTTTAGGTCATTCATAGGGAATGTTGGATTTTATATAATATTTATTAGGGAATTTATAAAAAATGATTTACCCCTTTAAAACCTACAAAAGAAAGAAACCATGTTTTTGTTTGATTATTTATTCTGGAAAATTTTGATAATATAAAATAAATCTTGACCGCTAATCCCATAATCTATTCAAAAAACTAAGAACACCCATTTGAGATATTCTGTGATGCTTCAAACATAGTTGTAGGATCATTACGTTCCCATAAGATTTATAGAGACTCACAAGTGATATCATATTCTTAACAGACCATGGATACAACTTAGATGAATTATACAACAACTGAAAGAAATCTATTTTCTCTATTATTGTTTTTTTGGAAACAAAAAATGTATCTTACCTATAAGGAAGTAATGTAACTATTTTCTTCAATCCTACAAAACTTAGGTATTTGATCAAGAAGGCTGATGAAAATCCAAGGCTAGTGAAATATATGTTTCGACTAAAATAATTCAACATTGATATTAAGGAAAAGAAAGGTAGAGAGAATTTGGTAGTAGACCACACGAGTAGACTTCCCCACATTACCGAGGTAGAACCACCTAAAAAACATGGAAGATTCATTTCCTAGTGGGAAGCTCTATGATGCCACTCAAATACCTAGCTATGCTAATTTAGAAAATATTTTGGTCAAATAAACTTATTCCTCCTTTTTGAAACACGAATCACTTAAGTTGAAATCCGAATGAAAATTTTATGTCTAGGAAAATCCATATTTGTGGAAGATATATATTGATTAAGTAATAAGGATTTATATCCTAGAAGAAGAGGTTAAGTCTGTTCTTCCTTTTTTCTATACACTTGAATATGGTGAACGTTTTGGACCTCAAATAACTACTAGAAATATTTTAGAAGCTAGATTATTTTTTACCTCAATTTTCAAATACTCACATGATTTTTGATAAAATTGTTGAAAAATCTAGTTTACTGCTAGAATCTCCAAAATACATGAAATAACCCCAAAACTCTAATTTTATGTAAAATAATTTATATATAGGAATTAAATTTCATGGTCCCATTTCTTGTTTCATTTGGGTTTTCCTATATTTTCTTAGCAGTGGATTATGTTTCTAGGTGGAGTGAATAAAAATATATATGAGGTGATGTTTTCAAAAATGAGATTAAATTTATAAAAACAAATTTTTTGTATAGGTTTAGAGTTCCTTGGGAAATAATTAGTGACCAAGGAACACTTTTATTCTATAATAACATGGAATACTTAATGGATAATTATAGAGTACTACACAAAAATTCTACTACCTACCTCCAAAAAACCAATGGGATAGATGAGGTGTCCAACAGAGAGAATAAATGGATTTTGGAGAAGACAATGTAACCCAACTGCAAGGAATGGTATAAAAATATTGAAGATGCACTGTGGGTATAAAAAAATTCTAAAAACCCCCTTAGGTATGTATCCTTATATAATAGTTTATGAAAAACATTTTTACCTACATTTTGAGTGGTAGAACATATCAATCTAGGTTGTTAAGAGAGTATAATTGGAGTTTATAAAATCTAGAGAGCAGAGGAAGCTAAATATGATGAGGCTTAAGTAACTAAGAAGAAAAGCTTATACTGATTCCATTATATACAAGGAGAATTCTAGATTTTTTCTATGAAAAACTCATCCATAAAATAGAATTTAAAATTATAGATAAAGTAATATTTTTCTCCACAAGGATGAAGCTCATAGAAGTTAAACTTCATTCGAAATGAACTAGACCATACATAGTGACTAAAACATTTCCATCCGGTGCAGTTGAGATTAAGGGAGATAAATTAAAAATCCCATTCAAAGTAAATGTATAAAAAGTTAATTATTACCATGAATGTTTATATAAATATCTAATAGAGGTTTACAAACTCCTCCATAATGCAATTTAATAAATAACCCCAGGTCATCTCTTTCCTTTACCCTAGTTTACATGATTTTATTTTTCAATTTGTTTCACTTGAAAAAATGCATGATGAAAATTTAATGAAATTGTGTCTTAACTAAGTGTATTTGAGAGAATAAAAAGACTTTTAGGATTTAAATACACTTTTGGGTTTAAATTTAGTGTATCCTAAGATTAAAAAAACCCCAAAAAACATTTAAAAATAAAGAAATTTATTTTTATATAAATGTTTTAAATAACTATTTTTTTTTTATTATTTTTCAAATTTTTAATGATTTAAAATCTACCCTACCAAGTTTAAATACCATTATTGAGTAAAGGGAAGTTTTTTGGTTCTAAAATTTCAAGAGTTAGATGGATTCCAAGTGAATTTGTCCCTGTATTCATGGATAATTTGGTATTAGAACTAGGAATGTGAGTGTGAGTGAAAAGATATTTATGGAATGATAATTATAACATAAATTCATTAGAAGTTTGAACTTAATTTGAGGTAAATTTTACTTGGTTAAAAATAATACCTTAGGGATACAACTCAAAATAATTGATATAAGTCTTTTGAAACTGGAGTAAAATAGATAATTGGGATCCCATTGTGAATCTATGAAACATTAGACACTGGGTGCAAGAGTATAGAGTTATAATTAGTTTCTTTTAACAAATATCTATATATACATGGGTGTTAAAGTTTCAATAATAATAATAATAATAATAATAATAATTAAGTGTTTAATAGTCATAAAAGAATTCATTCAGGTGAGGGGAATATTAAACCAAGATGAAGAAGAGAATAATTAAATTATAAACAAATCATTTTAGTTGTGTCAATGAAGTTTAAAATTGAACTTTGGATTAATAAAATTAGTATAAATGTATGAATGTAAGTTCTTCATGTTTAGAATTTAATTCCATTTAAATCAAATTTTATCTACTCCTGGACTTCGAACATTGATTGGATTGAAGTGATGAGTGAATTGAGATCACAAAAGAGATATAATAATTCAAGAAGTTGGTGAAAATGTTAATTTCATATTCTCTAGTTTTTGTATTTAGGGATGGGTGGGATAATCATCTTTTTGAATAAATTAATTTCAAAGGAGTGAAATATTTCAGGTGTGGGGGAGTGATGCAAGTTGAGAATTTCAAAAAATTTAGTATATTTCATTAAATTTAACCCATTTAATGATTCAAAACATAGGATATTGATTTTATTTTATAAATTTTTTATATTATGGAATTTAATAAAAATTGTCTTGAATATTGATTTTTAGTGGATTTATAATTTTTGGATTTAATTAATTAATCCATACATCAATTTTTGGATACTTCAAATTCCATTGTTTAAAGGATTTAAATTTTGTTTAAAAATAATTTTGATCAATGTTAAAACATGCAAAATGTTATTCTTTGATTTTAGAAATATAATTACTTTATTCAATTTTAAAGTTAATTTGAAAATTAAATTATTAAATGGATTAAATTTGGATATTTTATTATTTTATACATTTTGAAAGCCATAAATTGATTTTTTTTTAAATCTAGAAATAAAATTCATAAATAGATTTATTTATGAGTTTCCATTGTTGTATTCATTTTTTGAATTTAATTAAATACATAAATTTAAATTTGTTTTAAGAAGAATTGTGAAATGTATACATAGGTTTTAAAATGTTTTTTTAAAAAACATACATTTTAAATTGGGTGTTTTTTAAAAAAATATAATTTTAAATTGATTTAATCTAATTGAATACGGAATTTTGGAATTTAAATTTTATTATTGGATTTTAAATTTTGAAAAAAATATCTACAAAAATATTTTTTTGATGTATAGTTGGAGGTTGGGATTGGAAAATTCTTAAAGCAACTATGGAACCCCTTCTTGTGGTGGATTCAAGTGACCACACAACAAAATTGTAAAATTTCTTAAGCTACTACATGTTGACAATTACAAGTGACTATGAGTGAAAAAAATGATAAAGTCTTGAAGATTCCACACTTGTATTTTTCACCTTCTATATAAAGCCAGTAAGCTACCATAAAATAACTCTAACTACTATGGATAGAAATATGCCGAAGGAATGATGTGATTGTGAATATGGGTTTATCAACCACGAAAGGAAATATCCAACATAGTGAAAAATGGAAAATAAAAATCACAAAGGCTTCGATCAACCACACCCTTGGGTAATTGTCCACATGCTTATTCCTGATTGACTACCTGACACCCTCTTCTTATGTCCAATTCTATAAACTCCACTAGTCAAATCAAACAACGATGTATTTGTAGAAGAATTCAAGATGCGAGACAGTTCTCAAACCATGGAAGCCAAACGAATTATACTACCAATTCCAAATTTGAGTTGGAGAAGATTAATCCTAAAAGACCCGAGGCCCACTACTTGAAGCTTGAAACCAAACTTGAGAACTAACTGGATCCCAAGCTCAAGATGAAGGGAAATAGGAGGAGAAGATAGAGTTGCACAACCTATTGTACTGATGCTTTCCAAAACTACTTGAGGAAACTAATGAACTAAATAAGTCATGATAACCTTTCGAAATCAGTGCTACACCACTTTTATAATTCGACCGAACCAGTAGAATCACCTATATATCTTGAGCTTGAGATGAAGGCTGGTAAGAGGAGATGTTGGCCAAAGTAAATTCGGAACCAACTGATGTGAATTTCACCTAGTTATTATGGACACTAGAAATGAAACCAATTGATCTTTTCTATAGATGGAGATCTAAAACTGGATTGAAGCTTGGAAATGATAAGTATAAAAACATGATGAAAATCAGAAATGTGAAACTAAAGAACAAAAACCAAATATAGCTGGAAACCAATTCAAATAATTAGACTAGTAAAAGATAATGAATCTATCCAAATTGAAGCTCCTAATAAAGTCACACTCGGATGATGTTTCATTGAATGAAATCAAATAAGAAGTTTTGATCTATCAAATCTAACCATGCCACCCTATTATGATTGGAGAAGATGAATAAAATTGAATCCTCTTAAAACCAAAGAGTAATACCCACACATTGTCATCCAGAGCAAGTAAAACCTAATCTCATGTGGATAATAGAATAACCGTATTGAAATTATGATTGAGATAAAGCAAAAAATTTACTGTCCATTTAATTCAAGTATGTTCGAGCATATAGGAAGAGAATATTTCAATTGTGATGAAGATAGACTATTGTTATGAATTCAAAAATTCAATTATGGTTGTTTTTACTTACTAGGTATATTTTTTATGCAGGTCATTGAGAAGAATGAAGGTATTGGGGCCTCACTCATCCTCAACACACCGGTTTATATGTTGTAAAAAACACCATAAAATATGTGTTAAATTTATTTTCAATATGAAATTATTGAATATCTATGGGAGTTTGACAAATTTTATAGAAGTATGACCAAGTTTCTATCGAGGCTAGAGATATTGGAATGAAACTTGAGGCCAATCAAATCCAAGATTGTATGACTAAATAATTTCTCAAGTGGAAGAAGGAGACTAAAAATTTGATGACAATTTTAGATGAAGAATATTAAATATCAATCAATGATCTTTTAGTGGGGAGAAGACGATGAGTTATCTATAAGAATATTCAAACTGGAGGATAATATGAGCCCTAATGAAGATAAACCCGATGAGTGGGAATAGACCAGAATTGAATTCCAAGATTGTCTTGGCCCAATTCTAAGATTTTTAGGCCAAAATACAGTGTCATCCCAAGCCCAATCTTAGACTCACATAAGACCAATATACAATCCCATTATAATTCCACTAAAAATCCAAATCCCAATCCAGCACGTACATTATCTCCTTCCCCCAAATAAAATGTGATGTCCCGTGAAGCCTCGAAGAAAAAAATTATTTATCTTCGATACTTTACAAAGTAGTTAGGTGTTTGATCATTGGGGATATTTGTTTTAATAAAAACTATTTGATATTTCTAAATTAGAGAAATCCCGATTGATGAGTAGTACATGTGGAGGAAATATGAAGAGAAGATTGTGGGATTATAATTTGAGGAATAATTAAGACTTTATCAGTTCATTGGAATGTAATCTCATGGTAATAACATGGAAAATAAATGGAAGATTTAATAACTTGGAGAATATGTCTATAAAATATGAACTGTCCATTGAATAATGCCAGCCTCTATCATCATGAAACTAGGGCTTCTGTTGCATCTTCTTCTATGATTATTTTCTTTCATTTTTTTCTTTAGCTGTAAATCTAAGTTGTTGTTACACTAAGCCATTTTTATCTGAGCTAGGGATATTCCCCCTATTTCCCTATAAATTAATTCAATGTTCTAATCAATTTTTTCTACCATTGATCTCTTAATATTTATTTGAATGAATTTAGTTTTTAGGATATTTCTTTCTTTTTATGTATTTTAAATTTGTCTTCCTTCTATCTCTAGATTGCACACATAGGCCACTTGGGCTCACTTAACTTCATGTGATAACAAGTAATGGGTGAAGAAGAGGGTTATCAGAGATATCCAATCACCAGGCTAGGTGATTTTTGGGTTAATAGTGATCATTTTACTCCCTTACTCAAGATTATACTTCTAATATAAGGTAATCCAAGTGTGGTTTCATTTGGTTAGAAATAAAATTGGGAAAAATTAAAAAATAATTATGATTTTATAGGATAAGTAAGGAGATTATATGATTTTAGGCTACTATCTATATATATTTATTTAAAAATCAATCAAATGTGACTTTTAGTTTTCAATAAATTAAAACCATTTTAATTCCATACTATTTCCAAAAAAATGAACCCACTAAATAGAATAAAAACACACCCATAACTACTATGACCAGGATAAGAAGAATGATGACCATATTCATGTATTTTCTTTTCTTGTTAAGGAATTTTATTAAGAAATGAAAAATAACCTCACTTTTTTTTGGTGAAAATCATATTGACCATCAGAATCAGACTCATAATGCTTGAAAAGGATCATCATATTCAGGTAATGATATTTGAAAGAAAAGGTTCATCAGATTTACACTAAATCTAGAATTAAAGGATTGATCATATTGAGGAAAGTAAATAGTCATCAGGTTCACTCTGGATCTGATATATAAGAAGTGATTTTATTAATAGAGAATCATAGTATGCATGACTACTATTTTCTAAATGTGATGATGCTTTACTGGTCTTGAAATTCTTAAACATCTCAAGTATGTTATGAAACTTGTGATGGAATATTGATAAAATAAAGGGGGAAAAGAGGTGTTCCCAATCATACTTAGATTAATCATATCTAGGTGGAAAATAAGAAAAGGTGATGGAGATCATATTCAGGCCAATCATAATCAGGTCGATTGTATTCTAGATGATCGTATTCAGGATGAATTGGAAAAAGAATGTCGGTTTCTAAAAAGGATAGGGAGTTACAATACCTTCTATTATAAGTCAAATGATGATAAAATAGGTCTTAAATGTATTTAAAATCATGATGGAATTTATAATACAACCTGAATTTTATGAAATAAAAGATTCGCCATATTTTAAGCTAATGAACCGGTCCATTGTATTCGGCATACAATCATATTCAGAAAAAAATTGTTTTCAACAAAACTAATGGAAAAAAGAATTGATTTGAAGCCAATGGAAGTCGTAATGACAGAGAAATATCAACAATATAGTCAACCATTTAATATTATTGAATGAATTTTTGAGGGAAGAGTTTGGAATGTTTGGGAGATTTGTGAAAAATGTGAGAAACTGAAGGTACTGGTTTTCAATCAGACCAAAATCTAAAAGTTATAAAACATTAGTGATTAAAGATGACAGGTTTCATAAGAGATAGATGAACTAAAATTTGTTTTCAATTGATTTAATCAATTAGGTCAATATCCATCGTATCAAAGGTAATTTTGACTCATCTTTCTGAATTAAATAAGAATTGTAATTGATTGAATCATATTTTTTATCATTTAAGTGGATCAAGAGAATAGTTGAAGGATATGGTCAGATGTATGGTCAAGGGGAAGCTTGGAATATGAATAAGGTGTTTTGTTTCCTCTAACTGGGTCAAGGTCCATCGTATCAGAGCATATATTCATTCATGTTGTTGATCATAATGAAGAATCAGAATGGAGTTTGTGAAGAATTTGAAATTTTTATATTTATTTATAAATTTAAAATCAATTGATACATAGCATCATATTGAATAAATTGGATTGGAATGGGAAATCGGAATCAGATAGGAAATTAGAAAGAAAGTCTGAAGGAGAACTGAAGTTTTGAAGAAGAATCGATAAAATCATAAAACATTGAAGAAGTCATAAATGAACCCAAAATTCAAGGGAATCGAGATTTTGGTGAATTTGGTTAAGAGGGAAATTTTTGGGGATTCCATCCAAAACCACTCATGGGTAACCTAAAAAAGCGGTGAAGTACATCATAATTTTTTAGGAGGACATAAAATGAGTATACTATTCTTATAAAAGAGAGAGTATCTCAGAAGATTAAGGGAGAGAAAAAATCTATACTAAGCTAAGTTGAAGAATTTTTTATGGAGATAAGTGAAAAGAGAAGAGGCAAGATTAAAATTTCATTTAGTTGATCAGTGTATTAAACCTTTTATTATATTCCACTAATTCAATAGATTAACCTATCGGGCTGGATAACTAGACCGGGATTTCAATATTAGGAGTTTCAGATTGAGGAAGAAGGAGTTCTATATTTTCTTGATCATATTCTGCCAAAGTTATATCCATCATATTGGGAAATCATATTTGAATATTGTATTGGGATAATCAGACTAGGAAATTAGTCTAAATTCTATATTAAAGTCCTTGAATTTCTTACCATCTTCTGGGTAAGAAATTGAAGAATAGTTTTCAAAATAATACATTTCTTGATGTTGAAAATAAGAACAGGTAACATGTTTTGTTAAAAAAAATTGTGTTACCCAATTTGTGCTAAGATGGTGCACATGTACTATTGGATTTTCTTCAAAGTTCTACACGAGTGAAAGGGAATATCCTACTCATTTTATTCCACATCAAAGGATTGTTTTCAGTGGATTTTTTGCTATTGGATTATTTCCAAACTGTACTAAGGATGTAGCTATTCTTATTGACTAGTGAACCTTGTAAATACTTTTGTTCATGTGGATGTGTGTTAGAGTTTTTTTTAGCAGGGAAAGAAACATTTAATAGGAGTCGAAGGTTATTTCAATTGCAAAGAAATATAAAAGAAAAAGTATCATTGATTCAACCCTCCCCATCTCAGTGATAAAATTATCTTGGTTGGATACTTTCAACTAGAATCATAGTTTAAGGATCCCCTCACATATTCTTTGCTAAATTTTTGAAGAGAAGATTATGGAAAATCTTAATTGTGTGAATAGTAAAGGTATTTTAGTTTTTTATGGTAATAATTATCATATATGGAAAGATAAAATGTTTCCTTATATTATTTATATCATTTATGATATTCTTAAAGCTACAATAGATGGGTTTCCTCATATAGATAACAAATATCCTATTACATCTTTTGATAGGAAGAATCTTGAGAATGGTTAAAGTTCCAAGAATAATATATTATCTTCACTTTCTGAAAGTTAACTCCTAAGGGTGAAAGTAGTTTCCAGATCCAGTGTTATATAGGATAAATTGAAAAACATATACAAAGGAAATACAAAAGTGAAGAAGGAAAAGTTACAAATATAGAGAATGAAGTATTAAGATTTGAATATGGGTGAGTATGAATCTATTGGGGACTTATTTACCCAGGTGAATTACATTGTCATTACTATCAGATGTCTTGTTAAGTTAGATGATTCTATAGCTATTGAAAAGATCTTGAGAATACTCCCTGATAAGTTTGATGAAAATTTTTCTTCACTAGAAGTCATAGATCTGAAAACATTATCTATCAATGATTTTCACAAAACTCTCATTTCATATTAAATGATAAGGGAGAAAGTTATGAAAATAAAAAAAATTGATAGATAAATTTATTTCAAGGATTCCAAGAAAGAGAAGTCAAATAAGACTCTTATTGGAGATGAAGATGGTGAATCTAATTCTGAAAATGAGGTATGTAAAAATATTGATCAAATTTTATCCTTGTTTTCTAAAAATGTGAAAATTGGTACAGGTAAATACAAAGGGAAACTTCTGTTGAAATGTTTTGAATATGGAGACATTGGGAATTTTTCTAGTAATTTCCCTTGAAGAAAGAATAAAGAGGATAGTGATGAATAAGAAAGGAGGCCAAGAAGATCATGGAAGGAACAAGGAGATAATGTAATATTTTATTCAATAGGGAAATATAGGAAATTATTAAAATCCAAAGGATGAAGTTTCTTATCTAAAGATGTAGAAGAAGGAGGAGGTGATGTTGAATCTGAAAAATCTTTTGAGTGCGGTATTGAGAATAATTTTATTGAAATAGTGAATGATGAAGAGTTTGGAAGTAGTATTTCCGAATAAGAATAATCTCAACTTGAATTTCATTTTAAAGAACAGTTGAAATAATGTCTGAGAAAGATTATAAGGAATGAAAATAAAATAAATAAGTTAGAAGATAAATTTTCCTCAACAAATAATCAAGAATATTTTCCTGATGAGAAGGTTAAGATGGTGAAATAAATTTATGATATAGAGAAATATATTGAGGAATAAAATAATCACAAATAGAATTTGGAGGTGAAGTTGAAGGAAAAATAAGAAGAGTTGGAACTTGTCCAACAAAAACTTTCCAAAGCTGAACAGAGAAATACATGTTTCAAAAACTCTATCTCTAAATTTGGTAAAAGTTATCTAAATGAGAAACCTAATAAGGATCAATAAAAGATTCCTTAAAATGTTGAGAAGAAAAGTGAAAGTGTTTCTGAAAAGAATAATACAAGGAAAGTCATATATGTGTCCACGGCCAAAAAAGTTGGGAATTCAAAAGTCTCAAAGAACCTTGAGTCTGAAAATGTTTTAAAACATTATGAATCTGGAAAAGTTTCCAATACTTCTAGTTCCAATAAAGAAGAAAATAAAATAATGATGTTGATTAATAACAAAAATTTTGGTAGTTTAGAAAAGAAAGGCAATAATGTAGTTGAAAAACATATTCACAATTCTGGTTAGTGTGGAAGTTTCAGAGGAAAATACTCATTCTATGGATACTACTGGTATTTTGGTGGATTAATACATATAGAAAATATGTATTGGTTCAACCAAAAATTTTAATATCATTCCATAGGTTATAAAAGGAAAAGGTTGAGGGGGATTCAATTATCTGAAAAGAACAAGTCTTAAAATTATGTTCAAAAGAAACCTGATAAGGTTGGTGTGAAAGTTGAAAATAGATTCCAACCATTGGAAACTATTTGTGAAATATGTGAAAAAACTATACACCTTGAAAAAGGATGTCTTGTTTGGTTATGTCTCAATAAAAGTTTCTTAATTTTTAGAATCTGAAGGTGAAGAAAGAAAAGGTATAAGAAAAAAATCTTTTTGTTGAAACCACTCTAAAAGATACAAAAGGAGAATAACCTTTTATTCTTAATAGTGGTTGTTCTTCTAATATGATAGGATATTTTAAATTATTAGAGATTCTAAAATAATTTAAAGAAGTAATAGTAAAATTGGGAAATGATGAATCCTTAAAAATCAAAGGTGTTGGATCAACCATCATTGGGAAAGAAAATATGAAATCCAATAAAACATTGTATGTTTATGGGCTAAAAAACAATTTACTAAGTGTTTCACAATTGTGTGATGATGGTAACAAAGTTATCTTATGAAAATATTGATTTTTTGTGAAAATTGGAGAATATGAAAAGATAGTTACAAGAGGCCAACACACAAAAGGAAACTTGATTCAGGTTGGTGAAATAAAAAACTCTTGTTACTTGAGTTTGGTGGAATAGAATCAGTAATGACATAAAAGGATCAAACACATGTGTCAAAGAAATATGAGAAGATTATAAAAAAGAGACAGTGTCTAAGATATTCTTATTTTTCCAGGAATAATAAATTGGCATTACACTATTTTCTAGAAAGTAAATATTACAAATTCAGTGCATAAGAAACTTTATATTTGTTCAAAACAACCCCTGGAGCTGATTCATTTAGATATTTTTGGTCTGGTGAGAAAAAAATAAAAAAAATGGAGATAATTTCATCATAAATTTCATTTATGATTTTACTCACATCACTTGAGTTACATATATGAAACATAAATCAAATGATTTGAATTTTTTTAAAAATTTCATAACGAAAGCTAAAAAGGAATTTGAGTATTCAGTGAATAAGTTGAGAATCAATAATAGTGGTGAATACAGAAGTGAATAATTTGAAATTTATCTTGATAATCATGGAATTTGGCATGAGTATAGTTCCCCATATAATCCACAACAAAATGGGGTCACTGAAAGAAAGAATATAAGTTTAGTGGAAATGGGAGGAATTATGTTACTTGAACGTGGTCTTTATCATTACTTTTGGTTGAAAT
This sequence comes from Viscum album, assembly GCA_963277665.1. Taxonomy (NCBI): domain Eukaryota; kingdom Viridiplantae; phylum Streptophyta; class Magnoliopsida; order Santalales; family Viscaceae; genus Viscum; species Viscum album. The sequence goes on from OY728155.1 coordinate 532,745,068, forward strand.
GCATGAGTACTGATGTTTATATTTAGAACCATTTTTTCTATAGTCCTAATTTATACATTACTCCATATGAATTTTTTATGGGAAAACTTCAAGTTTGAAACACTTTATAGTTTTTTGGAGCCCATATATTATAAAGAAGAAAGGTGGAAACTATGGAAAGTATGAGCTGAAAGGTGAAGATGGAATTTTTCTTGGATATGCACTAGAAGAAAGAGGATATAGATTCTTAAACAAATAAATATGAATAATTTTTTATTTTATTGATGTGAAAGTAATTGAAATATATAAGTAACACAAATATAATCAAATAGATAAGGAAGTTGAGTAGGATACAAAAAAATTCTAACAAGGATACAGACAACTGTAATCCTATTCAAGAAGAAGAATCAAACTCATCTATTTCTAGTGATGAGGAAGATACTTGAAAATCTCATCCTAGGATGAGGAATTAAGTTTAATTTCATAATATCATTGTTGATCAACATCAAAAGGTTCAAACAATAATAAAAACAAATGCTATTACACATACTTTTTGTATTCAATAGTTGAGTCGAATGATGTAAAAGAAGCTTTTGAGTATTTGAAATGGGTTTAGAACATGAATGAAGAGTTGGATGAGATTAAAAATAATGATATATGGGAACTCATACCAAAACAAGATAAAAAAAATTATTGGAACAAAGTGGGTTTTCTGGAACAAGCTAAATGAAGAAGGTGAAGTGATAAGAAATAAAGAAAGATTGGTTTGCAAAGGGTATTCACAAATTGAAGCTATTGATTTTGAAGAAACCTTTTCTCTAGTGAAATTATTATAAATAATCAGAATTATTCTTGCTATTACTGCACAATGAGGCTATAATATCTTCTAAATGGATGTTAAATATGCATTCTTGAATGGTTATCTTGATGAGAAAGTTTACATTGAACGACCTTGGGATTTTGTTATTGGGAAATATGAAAGTTATGTATGTAGATTGAAAAAATCCCTATATGGGATGAAACAATCTCTGAGAGCATGGTATTCCAAATTGGATAATTTCGTAAGTAAAATGAGCTTCAAGAATGGAATATTTGATATCAATATTTATATCATATAAAGTTAAGAGTATTCCATCATCGTAATTGTTTATGTTAATAATATTATCTTTGAGGAGAATGACAAAAGAATTTGTGAAAGATTTGATGAAGAGGTGAAAACGGTATTTGAAATGTCTATTCTGGTGGAAATGAAATACTTTCTTAGGTTATAAATTTTAAATGAGAAGATGTAAAATTTTATTTCTTAGGAAAATTATTCTAAGGAACTTCTTAAGAGTTTCATCATGGATAACTCAAAACCTATTTCCACACTGATTTTGGTGGGAACAAATTTGTCTAAAGATGGAGAAGAAAAATAAGTTGATCAGATATAATTTTGAAAGCTGATTGGAAGTTTTTTTTATTTGAATTCCTCAAGACCCAACATTGTTTATGTGTTAACCTTATGTGAAATATTTCAGAGTTCTCCTAAATAATTACATTTACTTTCTAAAAAAAGAATTCTCAGATACATTAAAGGCACACCAAATTTTAGAATCATGTATAATAGCTCAAAAAGTATTGATTTTTTTGGGTATTTAGCTGATGATTGGATAGGAAATGTTTATAATAGATGATCCACATGTAGTAGAGTATTATTTCCAATAAATAATTGTGTTAGTTGGAATACAAATAAATATAATTAATTAACTCTCAGTATGGCTGAAGCTGAGTATGTTGCTACCACTCAATCTGCTACTCAACTTATGTGGATGAAAACTCATTTATAAGACTTACTTATTGAATTAAAGTTTCCCTTGATATTGTGTTGTGACAATCAAAGTACAATTCAATCTCACTAGTAATCCAATTAAGAATTATCATTGAAAACATATTGATATCAAATATCATTTCATTAAAGATCAAGTGGAGAAGAATTAGTTGAATCTTGAGAATGTTCCAACAACATAACAAGTTAGTGACATTTTCACAAAACCTTTACTGAAGGAAAATTTTCCTAAATTGAGGTTGACCATGGGCATCCAGCCTATTTCTCATCATAGTTGAGGTACATGTTTTTTACCCTATCTAAACTTACCTTTGGATAGTGTTTTAAAGGGGATAAATAATTTTTTCCTAAATCTATCCTTAAAAGAAATTTAAATGGGGGGAGCTGTGGGTAATATGTGAATTTTACATTGAAAGTGTGTGAACTATTATAACTATTTATTTGAGTGGTTATAGGAAACAATTTTTTTTTGTATTCTAGGAATGTTGAAGAGGTGAGAAATAAGAGGTGAGGAATAAATATGAAGAAGTTTTTCATAATCACTAATTTTGGATAGCATGGTTTTTCTATCAATAATTTTATTTGTTACAAGGAGTTAGCTCACATTGGCTTATAATTATTGATAAGTAATCCATTATTGAGGATACAGAGTTCAATGATTTATGAAACTTGTTTGATAAAAAAATCCAAAGGGAGGATTGTTAAGATCAATATGAGAAGGATGATGATCATATATAGGTATTGTCTTTTTTTTTTCAAGGATGTTTAAGAAGAAAGGAAAAATACCCTCACCATGTATTCGGTGAAAATTGTATTGACCATCATATTAAAGAGAATTGGACTCATAATGTTTGAAAAGGTCAATCATATTCAGATAAATATGGTTGAAGGAAAGGTTTTATCTAATTTAAAATAAATCTTGAATGAAAGGATTGATCATATTAAGGAAAGTGAATGGTCATCAAATTCTTTCTAGATTATATATGGAAGAAGTGATCGTATTAATAGAGAATCAAAGTCTACATGGCTTTGATTTTCTAAATGTGAAGAATCTTTACTGATCTTAGAATTCTCATTTATCACAAGTATGTTGTGAAGCTTATGATGAAATCTTGATGAAATAAATGATAAAAGTGGTGTTCCAAATCATAATTAGATTAATCATATCTAGGTGTAAAAGAATAAAAGGTGCTTGAGATCTTATTCAAGACAATAGTAATCAAGTATATTGTATTCTGGGTGATTGTATTCAGGCTGAATTGGAAAAGGAATATAGTTACTAAAAATGATGGGAAGTTACAATAATTTCCATTACAATTCAGAAAATGATAAAATAGGTCTTCAATGTATTTAAAATCATGAAGGAAGTCATAATACAAGATGAATTTTTTGAAAGAAAAGAGTTACTATAATTGAAGCTACTGAACTGGTCCATCATATTTAGTGTACCATCGTATTCATAAAAAAAATTATTTTCTACAAAACCTATGGAAAAGGAATTGAGTTGAAGTTGATGAAAATAGTAATGAAAGAGACTGATCAACAATATATTCAACCATTTAATATGGTTGAATTAATTATCATAGGATGAGTTTGGAATATCAAGGAGATTTGTGAAAAATGTGCGAAACTAAAGGTACTAGTTTTTTGTCAGATCAAAAGACAAAATATATAAAACCTCGGTGATTGAAGATGTTGGGTTTCATAAGAGATAGATGAAATATGATTTTTTTTCAAATTATTTTATCTATTGGGTTATGATCCATCGTATCATTGGTAACATCGATTCATATTTTTGAAGTAAAGAATATGTTTAGGTGATTGAATCATTTGTGTTTATAATTTTAGTGGATCAAGAGAAGAGTTGAAGGAGATGGTTAGATGTATTGTCAAGGGGAATCTTGGAATACAAAGAATGCGTTTTGTTTCCTCTAACTAGGTTAAGATCCATCGTATCTAATCTGATACTAATTCATGTTGCTGGTCATAATGTTGTATTAGAATAGAGTTTCAAAGAAGATGAAATCAATCTATTTCATCTTATATTTACAATTAATTGGTACCAGGAATCATATTTATGAAATTATATTGGAATGGGAAATAAGAATCAGACTAGAAATTAAAAAGATAGTGTGAAGGAAAACTGATGTTATGAAGAATATTCAAGAGTAATCAAGAAGAATTGATAAAGTCATTAATACACCTGAAATTCAAGGTAAATTGAGATTTTTGTGAATTTGGTTGAGTGGGAATGTTTTGGGGATTCCCACAAAAACCACTCATGGGTCACCTATAAAATGGGTAAATTCCATCGTACTTTTTTGAGTGGTCTGATGAAGATTATATTGTTCATAGAGAAGTGAGATAAGATTAAAAGTTTAAGGGGGAGAAAGAATTTTCTATATTGAGCTAAATTGAAGATGTTTCGACGGAGACAAGTGAAAGGAGAAGAGACAATATTACAACATTATTCAGATGATCATTGTATTCACCTATTTATCGTATTCTTCTTATTCGACTGATCATCGTATCGGGATAGATAATTGGATTAGGATTTCCATATTGGGATTTTTTGACTGAGGAAGAAGGAGTTATGAATTTTATCAATCATGTTCTACCTGAGTTATATCTATTTTATTGGGAAATTATATTTGAAGATTGGATTGGGAGAATTAGACTGGGAAATCAGACTCAATTATTTATTGAAGTCCATAAAGTTATTACCAGCTTTTTGATAAGAAATTAAATAATTATTTTAAAAATAATACATTTTTGGAAGTTGAAAAGAAGAATAGGTAATAAGTGTTGTTACAAAAACACTTTTTTAGCATATTTGTGCTACGAGGGTGCACACACACTATTCGATTATCTTTAAAGTGCTACATGAGTGATAGTAAATATCCTAGTCATTATATTCCACATCAAAGGATTGTTTTCTAGTGGATTGTGTGGTATTTTATTATTTCCAAACCATATGAATGACATAGATAATCCTATTAGATAGTGATACTTGTAAATACTTGTGTTCCTATGGATGTGTGTCTGAATTATTTTCAGCAGGTAAGGAAATATTTAATAAGACGATAAAGTTTGTTCAATTGAAAACAAACATAAAATAAAAAGTATCACTAATTCACCACTCCCCCTCTTAGTGATACAATTATCCTAGTTGGGCACTTACAATAACATTGTCTTCTCTTAGAGTTAACTTAAGTCCACTACTATTATATTTTCTTTGATTCAAAAATTGTTTTCTAGAGGGTCCTATGATAGGAACTCATCATATAAAAATATAATACATATTAGATATCATAGTATCCCATAAAACTATATATTAAATGAATCTAGCCATACATTAAGAATATTCAATCTACCAAGAATTCACCAATAATTATATAGAAACTATTAAATGATTACCCATCAATCCAGATACCATATTTTGAGTACACAAATCTTACATAGATGACATCAGTCAATGTAAAAAACCACCAAAGACTAGAAAATTAATCATATAATATTTAATAAGGAATAAAATATGAACAGATCATGTAATAAGGATAATTATTAATCTAATATAATGGATGATCCAAGAGATAACATAAAATAGTAATAGGTTTCAATAAAATCAAGGATTATTCTAAAACCCATGCACATATGAAGGAAGAAGGTCTAGTGTGGGGAGAAGAAGGAATATAGTTCACAAAAGGAGTGGAGTTCAGATGTAACACTCATGTGTGGTTATGATCAAGGAAGAATTAGGGTTCAACAGATGAACTAGGGTGAGGTATCCCATGAAAAAGATGACAAAGGATGTGACTAAGCATGGATGAAGGAATAAAAGGCATAAATAAAGGAATAAAAGGCAAGAACAAATGTGGTTTTTTAGACCTTATTTCCAAGGTAATAAAACCCAAGGAAATGGGAAACATACAACTATAAGATAAGATACCTGGGGCTATATAACTTAACTAAGGAATTATAGACATGATCCAAACAACCTATGTCTATATCTCATATATTTAAATACTATATACCCATATATATCCACAATCATCATATTCTTGTAGGTATAGGTCTATTGATATAGGCGGATTTTCTAGTAGTTATTGTTATGGAAAGATGAGACACTCTAAAAATGTGTGTATCTTAACTATGAGGTACTGAAGGGAAAAATGTAGAGTTTAAAAATATGGGTTTTCTTATGATGGATACTACTTTTGGTGTGGTGAATATGGTCATATGGCTAGGTATTGCTCATCGATGATGTAGGGTGTGTTTATGGAGACCTGAAGAGGTCATACATAGTAGCTCAAAGAATCAAGCAGGATAAAATTGAAAAATAAATTTGTAGCATTGAAATATGAAGTTTGTCCATAATATTTTAAGGAAGATAAATCATACAAAACAACACCTAGAAATTTTTCAAATATATCAATGAAAAATAAAATAGGTGAGAAAATTTTGGTTGTAGAGATTTCCTTGAAGGAAACAGATCGAGCTCGAGTGTGGATCCTTGACACCAAATGAAATTATCATATGACATGAAATAATAATATTATCATGAATACTAATTAAAATAATTAATATGTTAGAAAATTTGGCAATCATGAATACATAAATATCACTTTCTTGAGAAAAAAATCAGGGATAAAGACATGAGATTCAAGGAAGTATTGATTTTTAAAAGTCTTGGTCAAAACTTGTTAATTGTAAGTCAATTGTGTGATATGAAGTATATATTTAATTTCATGAATAATTATATCATCAATGTGAAGGATGGTATAATTATGGTGGAATGGAAGTGCATAAAGGTTATTTCTATCTTATCGGTGAAGAAGAAGATAAGTACTTTAAATATAAGGAAGAATAAAATAGGTTGTGGCATAAAAGTCTTGGCCACTTGAGCAAACAATCCTTGGAATTTCTGGTGAACAATGATATAAATCTTAATATACCCATATTATCACATGATCATACACACACATGAAATTTATTTCTAAAGGGGGAGATTACTCAGAAGGAAAACAATCCAAAAGACCAAAGGTCAATGAGGTTTCTTGAGCTAGTGCATATTGATGTGTATGGGAAAATGGAACCAAGATTATTTATGGGAAGAGGAGTTATGTGTTATTAATTAATGATTATTATAGTATGGAATGGTTGATGGTTATCACCAAAAAGTATGAGTTATTCAATTATATTACTCTATATTGGTGAAAGGATGAAAATATTATTGGGAAAAAGATTCTAAAATTCATAACTGACAATAACACAAAATTTTCTAACAGTTAGGTGGAGTATTATATAAAGAAGCATGAGATTAAGACACCAAGTTTTAGTTGTGATAACTCCTCAAAAAAATTATTTATTTGGTAGGAGAAATCAAATCATAAACAATATATCCCAAGAAATTCTTATTGAGAAAACCCTACTAATAAAATTTTGGAAGGAAGTACTCATAACATCAGTTTATATTTATAAAAACAATCTGTCTAGGAAAAGAAAATAATTTATGAAAAATATAATATGTTAATAAGATAATGTTAAATTACTTTAAAATTTTCAGAACAAAGTGCATCATTCTCAATGAGAAGAAAAACCTGAAGTTTGAGTCTTATAGAGATGAAGGGATTTTACTTGGACACTCATCCATGAGTAAGGAATACAAGTGTTATAATAAGAATCCTAGAATTTTTTTGAAATAATTGACATCATTATAGAGTAGAATGAGTAGAATATTTAAAAAAAATAGTGAGAAAAACTGGAAAAGATTGATGAGGAGTTGAGAAACTCAAGGGAAGTAAAACTAGATGATGTTGATTTTGAAGAAGATGTTGATGATGAACATAATAAATTCATCCCAAAAAATACCTAAAAACCAAAAAATAAACCCAGTATTGATGATAATAATATAGTTCATGAGATGATAGCATCTATGAAAATGATTATAAATAAGATTCTAAAACAAAATTTTTTATCTCATTTTTTGAAGAGTCAACCAAAGATTAGAGTAAAGTAAAATCAATGCATGAAGAGTTTGAACAAATTGAGAAAACTAAAATGTGGGAAATTATCCAATGACTAGAAGTTAGAAATATCATCAGAACCAAGTGGATATTCCATAACAAAATCAATGAAGTTGAAAATGTGACTCAGAATAAAATAAGGTGTGTGTGCAAGGGATATTCCCAAATAAAATGGATTTATATTTATGAAACATTTGAACCTATATCCTAGTTGGAAACTATTAAACTATTCATGAAATTTTTTGTGTAAATATGATTAAGTGTGTAAAAAATGGACATCATGTTATCATTACTTAAGGGATTCCTTGAGGAGAAATTTTTCATCAAGTAAAAAATGACTTTCATATAGATAAATATGAAAGAAAAGTGTTTTAGTTGAAGAAAATGTTTTATGGGCTAAAACAAACATCAAGAGCTTGGTATTTTATGCTTGATCAATACTTGAGAAATTTTTCATTCCAACAAGGTGGGGTTGATCACAATCTCTACATCAATAAATTAAATTATACAAGGATTTTGGTTTATATTTAAGTGGATGACAAAAATTTTATAGGATCAGATTATGCATAATGAAAGATACTTACAAAATAAATGCGGTAAAAATTCTAAATGTCCGTGATTATAGATTTAACATTTACCCTTGGTTTATAGAGAGGTCAGGGAAGGTAAAGAATGTTTATTTCTCAATAAAAATATACTAATGAAATACTAAAGAAGTTTGGAGGATAAGATTCAAGGGAAATGGAAACATTGGTGGCTACCTGTATGAAGATTTCAAGATATGATAATAAAAACATGGTTGATGTAACATAATATAATTAAATCACTAGAATTCTATTGTACCAAACAATGACATGACCTAACATTATGTTTCCCACTTGTCAAGACACATAGTAATAATGTTTTCCTAGGAAAATTCACTTCTAGTAGTGAAAATAATTCTTCATTACATCAATGGAATGTTGGAATTCAGACTATTTTATTATAAAATATCATAGCAAGAGTTATTGGGATATGATGTTGATGAATGGGAAGGTTTAGTGAATGATCACAATTCAATATCAGGTAGTGCATTCAATATTAGGGGTTCATTCATTTATATATTGAGTAATAATAGAGACTGCATTTGACTTAGCACTATGTAATATGAATATATTATGGCTACTCAAGTGTGTACTCAATTTCTAGAGATGAAGAAATAGTTTGAGGATATTAGAGTTGATGAGAAATATTACATTGTAATTAGGTGTTGATAAATCAATTGTTATCAATCTTAGAAAAAATATTTTCCATTACTCAAGAAAAAATCATATCAAAATAAAATATAATTTCATCATAGATAAGGTTGAACAAGGGATGGTGGAGTTATATTGAATGTCAAAATCGGATGAGGTTATAAGAATCATAATTAAGGAATTACTCAATGATAATTTTGAAAGGTATCAGTTGGCTCTTGGATTCCAACTGTCTTTATCCAACTAGATGGTTTGGATATGGGACCCCCACTCCCCTATGGAATTTGACATTTTATCTTGGTTTGAATTAAATGTCGGTATTTCTAACCCTCTCTTGTGAACTTATGTAGGATTACTCTTTGAATTTGTTAACAAAGCAGTATAAGTTATCCATGAGTTTATAGGGAGAATTTATCTATGAATTGAGATAAAAATGGTAGGTAGTGTTATTGATTGTGAAAAATTGGGAGGTATCTCATGCTTATGTTTTGTGAAAGGGTGAAAAATACTTGGTTATTTTCACTTCAAACATCAATAAGCATGGGAATAGTCACCTAGGTTTGACACTTTTTTCAGGCACCTTTACCTATCAACCATGACTTGTTAGAACATGGGTGTGGTTCTCCATTGGCTATTTTGAATTATAGATCCACCTATAGACCATGAATTTCTTTAAGTACCACCACAGGTGTAGTGAATTTATATTTTCATATAGGTTTAATGGAAGACCACAATGGAGACCACCAAGACAATTTTATCCTTGTCTGTTTCATTCAATCACATTGGAAGACCACCAAATGAAGGCTATGTTTGGAAGGATTTATTCTTATTGTTATCAAGTTATTTATAATTATAAAAATTTAGGAATCACTATCATAGTTGTTAGACTTTTTGTAACATGATTACAAGGATATAAACTACTCATTGTACCTATATATTGAAACTAGTGGGTTGTAGGACCCCAGGACACCCTAAAAGGGGAGGGGTGAATCTGGGTGTCAACTTTTTCTTTTAAAACAAGGATCTTGTTCCCATAGTGGTAGGAACTAGTTAAACCTATAATACTGATGGGTACAGAAAGAAAGACAAACACGAGAAAAAGGGACCACACAACACTTTTACTTGGTTCACAACTAAGGGCTACGTCCAAGAAGCATATGCCAACAGGTTTCCGGTTGTACCTAAATCCACTAAACTTCACTAGCTATGGAATACAATTTTCAGGTATATTCACTATGTCCTAGGATCACTGCCTTTACAAAAGTTCATGGATAGCTCAATGCATCCCTCGAGTCACTCCAGTTGACCCCCCTATCTCACTTCCTTTGGTGAAGTCTAACTCAGTTTATAGACGTGAAGGTCTCTTCAATATATTTTCATTGAAGTCTTTGTCTCCGCTCAGCACGAGACTATGCTTGCATCGAAGTCCTAAATTGATGCACTTGAAATCACTAAACCCCTGAACCAGATATTCAAAACTTGCAAACAGGTTACACTGATGATTGTGCGCAACACCTACCCATTGCGCGCAAGATCTCACTTTTGCGTGCAATATTTTCTTTTCGCATAGAAAATATTTCATGCAACAACACCCTTTTCGCGCAACTAAATCTTTTACGTACAACCTCCACTTTTATGTTCAGCTTCTACTTTTTCACACAACTCAATCTTTTACATGAAACTTTAACTTTTACGTACAGCTTCTGCTTTTTCACGCACCTCAGACTTTTACGTGCAACTTCCCCTTTTTTGCGCAACTGCCTTTTCACACACCTTTTCCGCGCATCAGAACTCAGATCATATATGAGTATTTAGCCATACCGAATGAGGGGATCACCTATTATTTATAGGCGTCACCAACCCCTGTGCGCAAAATCCCTCCTTTTCGTGCAAAATGCTCATTCTGCGCGCAATCCTTTTTCGCGCAGGAACTATTTTTCACGCACATCTTTGGATTTTTCGTGCACCTCATGCCTTTTCTATTTTTCACCATTCTGAACCCGAAACAGATTTTGCGTGAGAAAAGCAACCTATATTCACTATTGCACTCAAAACCAATTTAGCACGCAATCCATGTTTTTCGCGCACCACTCCAATATTTCGTGTAGCTCATGTCTTTGCCAGTTTTCAGCAATCTGATCCTGAAACATACCATTCACACAAGTTTCCAACACACCTACCATTTTGGGCACAAGTTCCTTTTCCAAAGACACATTTTCCTATTTCCGGATTTTTAGGCCCAAAAATTTGGCAAACACTGGGAAATGACACCACCTTCAAAACTGTTGTCTGCTTAAACAGTATGATCACTTTCCTAGAAAACATTCTGAACATCCAATAAGGATTGATAGAAAACACAAAACATACTCCAAATCTTTCAACGAATGACCATGGTTCCAACAATCTCCCCCTTTGGGTTTTTTGGCAATCACCAAATAAATTTAGTAGAGCACTAGCCACATGAAAACCTAAAACACAAGAATCAACTCAGCCAAAACTCTAAGTCTATGTGATAAGTTCTCGGTGTAGAAAATAGGAGGGGAATCATGAATTGGGATCCCGTGTTTTGGAGTTCTTAAAGACGCCCAAGAAATTCTATTACTGTGTCACAAAAGCATTACATGTCCTAAATGTATTCCTTATCCTCCTAGAACTGAATTCTCATCGTGATACAGAACATGTCCTGAATTTATTCCTTCTCCCACATTGGAAATAAACCCAAAGACTGGTATTTGTTCATTGAACAGGTCAATACACCCCCTGGATAGTATCTCCCACATAAACCTACATCATATCCACAAACAGATTAAAAATAGTTAACATAACTAGGGAGAGGGGTACTTATGAACCTCCTTATGCATTGGGAGGTAGCTGAACACCAAGGTTCAACTGATGTTTCTCAAACACAGACACTAACAGTGTCTTGGTTAGGATATCAACCACTTACTCATTAGTTCCCACATGATCCATTTTAATAATGCCTTGTTCAACTTTTTTCATTGATAAAGTGATATCTGGTTTCAATATGTTGTGTACAATAATGTTGAACAGGATTCATTTTAAGATCAATTGCGCTCATGTTGTCACAGTAAATCACCATTGGTTGTTTCACCTCATCAACAATATCTATTAGTTGTTGCTTCATCCATAGCAGTTTAGTGCATGCCTTTGTAGCGGAGATATACTCAACTTCATTAGTACTAAGAGAAGTACTTTCTTGTTTCTTTCTCAACCATCCAACACATTTCTACCCAATATAAAATTCTCCACCACTTGTGGACTTTCTGTACACTTCATCTTCAGCCCATTCAGCATCAGAAAATGCTGATAATTCATTGTCCCTTCCTATAGCAAATTATAACCCAAAGTCATGAGTATACCTTGAATGTACCTCATGATTCTTTTTATTGTCACCATATGTTCCTCCTTTGGATTACTCTAAAAGCAGACCACTAGACATGTTGAAAAGATAATATTTGGCCCTGTCGCTGTCAGGTATAGTAGGCTCCCAATGATCCTCTTGTACATGGTGGGAACTACAAAGGTCCCATCCTCATTCTTTCTAAGTTTGTTTCCAACTGTAATTAGAGTTGACATTGGTTTGGAGTTATGCATATTAAATTTATTCAGTAGATCTCTTTTATACTTTTCCTGATATATGAAAGTGTAATCTTTATTTTGAGTCACCTACATCCCCAATAAATATGTGATCTCCCCAATCATTGACATTTAAAATTCTGATTTCATGTGATTAGAAAATTCATCCATTGATTTCTTCCTACTACCACCAAATATAATGTCATTAACGTAAACTAGAACCATGAACTGATCTTTTGGAAAATTCTTCACATAGAGATTGTGATCTACTCCTCCTCTTTTGAATTATAGCTTCTTGAGATAATAATCCAGTCGGGAATACCATGCTCTTGGTGCTTTCTTCAAACCATAGAGGGACTTCTTTAGTTTCCAAACCTTTGTTTCATTTGTACTAAGAAGAAAACCCACTGGTTGTTTGATGCAAACTTCTTCTTCAAGAACACTATTCAAGAATGATATCTTGACATCCATTGGATATACTTTAAATCCTCTTTGGATTGACATAGTAAGAAAAAGCATGATTGACTCCAGTCTAGCCACTGGTGCAATGGTCTCTTCAACATTGACACCTTCAATCTATGAATATCCTTTACATACCAGTCATGCTTTGTTTCTGATAACACTTACATGTTCATCAAACCTGTTCTTGAAAATACACTTTGTACTAATCATATTATGAACTTCGGGTCTCTTTACTAAATCCCAGGTCTGATTCTTGTCAATCTGATCTAACTCTTCATTAATGGCTTTCACCCATGATTCATCTTTTGCAGATTCTTCAAATAAGGATGGTTCCACCATTGATAAGAATGCAGATTGTGTGTTATTCCTCATTCTCATCATTTTTTTGGGTTCAGTTCAATCCCCAATGATTTTTTATTGATCAATTTTTTCTCTTCAATTCCTCCTCTGAGGTTTAACTAAATTCTCTCTATCTATGGTTTCAACTTCATATTCTTCTTTTGAGTCGACATCATGAGGTGACTCCTGGGGGTTTTTTACACCTTCCTATATTTCTGTATTTTCATTTACTCTATGTTCACATTCTTCCTCATCTTCTATCTCATCAGAATAGGAATTATTTGAATCATTTGAGGTTTTTCCTTCAATGATCATAACATCACTACCTTCCACAATCCTCCCCAAGCACTTATTGAAACACTTGTAAGCTTTGTTGTTCATTGGATATCTAAGAAATATTCCTTCATCTACATTGTCACAAAACTTCCCTTGATTTCCTTTTTTATTTCAGATGAATCATTTCCTTCCAAAAACAAAAAGGTACTTCAAATAAGTTTTACTTCCATGCCACAATTCATATGGTGTCTTCATCTCTCCCATATAAATCCCCATTCGATTTTGAATGTGCACTGCATCTTCAACAACTTCTTTCAAATAATGATGAGAGATACGACTCTCAATCAACATAGTCCTAGCCATATTGTTGACTTGTCGATTCTGACATTCAACAACCCCATTTTTTGTGGAGTTATAACAGTAGCTACATCATGTTGTATTCCATGTTTTTTCAGATAATTCTCAAACTCAATGGATGTTTATTTCCCTCCATTTTCATATCGCAGGACTTTGATTGTTTGTCCATTATCATTCTCGGCAATCCGGTGATATGTTTTCATACAATCAAGTACTTTCCTCTTCCTATGAATAACCACAACACAAGCCACTCTACTATAACCACCAATAAAAAAATGAAGTACCTGTCTCCATGAGTTCTGGCAACATTTATTGGGCCACATATGTCTGTGTGAATGAGATCAAGAAGGTGTGATTCCCTTTCCTTCATTGGTTGATATGAATTACAGATTAGCTTCCCCCATATGAAAGCATCACAAGTCTTTTCCCGTTCACATTTCAGAATGGGGATATCCATGACAATCTTCAACATATATATCTTTTCCATGTCTTGTTGGTTAATGTGCCCCAGCCTTCGATGCCACAGGTTGTTTTCTTCTTCAATAGAAAAAATAGAAAGATTTCTCTTTATTATCAACCAGATATAAGTTTCCATTTGTTCTGCAGCCTTTCATAATAAATTCCCTGTTTTTCCTTTTATAGTGCAGCCTTTTTGATTGAAAGTTACTATGATCCCTGAGTCATAGAGTTGACTCACACTGGGGAGATTGTGAGGTAAATCATCCACATAAAGAACTTCAGTATTCTTCATCTCTCCATTGGCCGGAGTAGTATTTCCACTTCCTTTAATATTCAAATCACTATCGTTACCAAACCTCACTGTTCCATCAACCTTATTTTTAATATTATTTAAAAGTTCATCATTTCTTGTCATATGGGATGAGCATCCACTATCAAGAATCTAGGTTCTGTTTCTTTTTGTAACTTTGAGGGATACTTCTTCAAGATTGATTTCTCAATTTTCTTCTTTAATTTCCATGAGAAATTGGATTGAGTGTGGTACACTAATGGCCTTCTAATTCTTTCTTCCACATAATTAGATTCTTCATAATGATACTCTTCTTCTAGAGGGGAAAACATATTCATGAGAAAAACATGATCGATAGGGTGAGTATTGACCCATCTCTAAGAGTTGTATGAATAGATCTTGTCATACCTCTGCCTACAATACATAGCTTTATGGACAAATTTAGAACAATGAAAATAGTATCCATAGAAACTATTTCTTCTATAAGATGTAGAATATAAAATTGGTCTCATTTGTTGACTTCCTAGATCTTCCCTATTCAAGTAGCTCCTTGCATCTTCACAATATGACATGGTATGGCCCAGATAGCCACAGAACTGACACTTCATGAACGGAAATGTCTTCTCACTTATATTTCTCCTCATGCCTTCTTCTTTGGGAAAATGGTTGGACTG
Organism: Viscum album; assembly: GCA_963277665.1. Lineage (NCBI taxonomy): Eukaryota > Viridiplantae > Streptophyta > Magnoliopsida > Santalales > Viscaceae > Viscum > Viscum album. Next base: position 532,760,589 of record OY728155.1, read on the forward strand.
CCTATCATTTATGAAAGTTTGAGGATAATCTTGAGTTCTTATTTTGATTTGAATTGAGGGTTTCTTTCTTAGTGCTTTAGGTAGCTTTTCAACCAGTCCAACTTTTATCATGTCTTTCTTTTGGCTGTCTTCACTTCTAGCAATTGATGTCTCAACTTCAAAACTGATTCCACTCTTTCCCATGAAATCGGGTGTTTGATCACTCAAGATTTTTCCAACCCCATCTGAACCACACTTGGCTCTTACCAGTAATTCAGTATCTGAGAATATTCTAAAATGAATTTTCTTCTTACTCTCATTTGTGGTTGATTGATATTCAAGTTTAATCCTAAGAGTAACAACTTCTTTCTCAAGACCCTAAATAGTCTCGGACTTCTCTTCCAGTCTGGATGTAAGGTCAATTATTACATTTTCTTATTATTCAATTCTAATCTTTAGTTCCACAACACCATCTATGCTTTCAAGGATTGAAGACTGAACTCTCACTAGTTCTTCTAGTCGTTCAATTTCAACTTCATGCTCATCAACATATTCTGAGGATTCTTATAACATTTCTTTACACTAATTGCATCTCTTACATTTATTCTTAATCTTGGAAAAAGCATCCATAATCTAAATCTTGGGATTAATATTAGTAGTAATCTTATTATCTCTGCCTTTATTGATCGAGGGTTCTGACTTTTCAATGGTATCCATCATGGAAGCATGTTTTCCAGTTTTAAATTCTGGTTCTTCTTCTTCCCCAAATTCAATATCACCTACTTCCTCTTCACAGAAAAAAAAATTTGTACTTTCTTTCCAGATTTGAAGTCTCCCTATTTTAAATAACATTTCTGATGCTTCTTGATCTCTTATGCTTCGCTCTCATCATCATCAAACTTTCTATGGCACTGAGAGGCAATGTTCCCAACTCTTTCACAATGAAAACATGATAGAGGTAACTTACCTCTAAATTTACCTTTTCCCTTCTTCAACTTCTTGGAAATGAAAGAAGGAATTTCTTTTTACTCATCATCTTCACCACCACTATCTTCTGAAAATTTCAGTTAGTTCATGGCTTTGAACACCATTTCCATACTAACATGAGTCGTGGCATCTTTAGGTTTGACTCTCATCTCATATTCCACTAGACTACTTAGCAGATCATCCAGAGATTGTTTAGATAGATCACATTCTTCAAGGGCTGACACCTTTGCATTGTACAGAGGAGGAAGTCTTCTCAAGATTTTCTTTATGATATCAATGTCTTTGATTTCCTCTCTAGGAACTCAAATTGCTCCCACTACTTCAGTAAATCGATTAAAGAATGAATCTTCATTCTCATTAGGATGAATCTTTAGATCGTCAAACCTGTTGTGCAAGACATGAAGTTTTTCATTCTTAACTTTTCTATCTCCTTCATAAATATTTTCAAGTTTATATGACATAGACTTTGTTGTGGTGCAACTCTTCACCTTTATATAGATCTGATCAGAAAGAGCCGCAGTGATAGCATTATGAGCCTTAACATATGCATCAATAACTTTCCTATCTGTATCAGTTATAGCAAGCCCTGTTGGATTAGTAAATTGGAATCCTCTCATAATAGAAAATAGGACTTCCATTATAAGGTATCTTAAATGAGATCTCATTCTGTTCTTCCAAATATTAAAATCACTTCCATCGAAGAGAGGTATTCCCCTAGCATTGACTTCATTCTCCATGATGGCAAAGGACAGATCTAACACCAGTAACCTTTACCATCTGATACCACTTGTAGGACCTTAGGACACCTTGAGAGGGAAGGGGTGAATCAGAGTGTCAACATTGTATTTTAAAATAAGGATCTTGTTCCCACTGTGGTAGGAAATAGTTAAACCTATTAGACTGATGGGTACAGAAAGAAAGATAACCACAAGAAAAAGAGACAGCACAACACTTTTACTTGGTTCACCACTAAGGGATACATCCAAGGAGCATGCGCCAACAGGTTTTAGGTCGTACCTAAATCCACTAAACTTCACTAGCTATGGATTACAATGTTCAGGTGTATTCACTCTGTCCCAGGCTCAATGCCTTTATAAAAGTTCAGGTAAAACACACTGCGTCCCTCAGATCACTCCTGTGGACTCCCCCAGGCTCACTACCTTTGGTGAAGTCCCACTCAATTTATAAATGTGAAGGTCTCTTCAATATATTTGCATTGAAGTCTTTTCCTTTTCTCAGCACGAGACTCTGCTTGCATCGAAGTCCTAAATTGATGCACTTGAAAGCACTGAACCACTGAACCAGATATTCAAAATGTGCAAACATGTTATACTGAAGATTGCGCTCAACACCTCCCCATTGCGTGCAAGATCTCATTTTTGCATGCAATATTTTCTTTTCACATAGAAAATATTTCGCGCAACAAAACCCTTTTCACGCAACTGAATCATTTATGCGCGGCCTCCACTTTTACGCACAGCTTTGGATTTTTCTCACAACTCAGGATTTTACGTGCAACTTCAACTTTTACATGCAACTTCTTCTTTTTGTGCACCTCATACTTTTATGCACAACTTCCATTTTTTGTGCAACTCCATTTTCACGCACCTTTTACATGCATCAAAACTCGGATCTTCTTTGAGTCTTCAACCGTATCAAATGAGGGGGTTCACCTCTTATTTATAGGTGTCACCAACCCCTATTTTCAAAACCCCACCTTGTCCTGCAAAATGCTCATTCTGCGTGCAATCCTTTTTCGTGCGAGAACCATTTTTTGAACACATCTTCGGATTTTTCACGCACCTCATGCCTTTGTCATTTTTCATCGTTCTGAACCCGAAACACCTTTTGCACTAGAAAACCAACCTACATTCATTATTTTTCACAAAACCAATTTAGTGCGCAATCCATGTTTTTCGTGCACCACTCCAATATTTTGTGCAGCTCATGCCTTTTCCATTTTTCAGTGATCTGATCCCAAAACATACCTTGCGTGAAATTTTCCAACACACCTACCCTTTTGTGTGCAAGTTCCTTTTCCAAACACAAATTTTCCCATTTCCCGATTTTCTGGCCCAAAAAATTGGAAAACACTGGGAAATGACGCCACCTTAAAAATTATTGTCTACTTAAACTGTATGATCTCTTTACTAGGAAACATTCTAGACATCCAATAAGGATTGACAACAAACTCGAACCATACTCCAATTCATGAAAATAATGTCCATGGTTCCAACATGGGTAGTATGATCTTGGTAAAATAGAGATCCTGATAAGGATTATCCCTATCATTTTGAGAGATAAACCATGTTAATATGATTTTCCCTATGTTTATGTGTGTTTAAAGGTGATCAAGATTCACTTTAACTAGTGATGAGGAATTTATAAACAAGGAAACCTAAATGTAATTGGATCATTGATTTACCACCTCTTAGTGATTTTCTACTAATCCAGGAGGTTTATTTTAAAGTGGTATCGAAGGGAAGGCTCCCCTCATTAGTGATTTACTATTTGTAGTTTAAGAAAGAGTTTCTCTTAATTTTAAGTGTTTTTCATTGAATTTATAGTATATATCATGGGAAATCATAATTTAGTGAATAATAAAGGGATTATTACCTTATATAGAAAAAATATCATTTCTAGAAGGATAATACATTTCCTCATCTTTTTTCAATTACTTCAGAAGTTATTGAGGCTGGAACTGATGGGTTTCCACCTTATGTTAAGAATTTTTCTTTGAAAACAATATATTGAATGAATATTTAGAATGGTGATAATGATAATAATTTATAACTATCATTATTATCTAAAATGGAATTTCTCAAAGTGGGAGGTATCAATATTTCCAAAGACATTTGGGATAAAATTAAAAATATCTATGAAGGTAATAAGAAGGTTTCATAAGCTAAACTATATATTTTGAGATTTAAATACAAGGTTCTGGAAATTCAAGAAGATGAAAAAATTTATGACTTATTCATAATAGTAAATTATATTTTTAGTATAGTCACAATCTATGGTGATAAATTGGATGATACTACAATGAATGATAATATAAATTACATTTTATCATACAATTTTGATTCTAAATTCTTTCATCTTAAAGATAGATATCAAGAAACACTTCCTCTATATGATTTAGAAAAAATTATAATTACCTAAACAAGGAAGGGATGTGCGGTCAAGAAGAATTATAAGTCTAAAAATTAAATCTATTTTAAGGCCTAAAATCAAGAGAACCATAAGAAGAATATCTATGAATAAGATGTTTATTATTAAGATTCAGATTCTAATTTGGATAATATCTTTGATAAGATTATGTCTACAGTCTCTAGAAATGTGAGAATAGATAAGTTAATATTTAAAGGTAAGCTTACACTAATATTATTTGGGTATAGAGTAGTTGTAAATTTTTCTACAAATTTAACTAAGTCAAAAGAAGATAGATTCAGTGATTAACAAGAAGAAATTCCAAAGAGAGTCTTCAAGAAGAGATCATCAAAGATTGAAAAATCAGGGTTTTCTTATATAGGTAAGAGAAATAATTTCTCAAATTTACAAAGGATAATTCTTATCTAAATGTGAAATTAGTGAAAGTAGTGATGAGGGAGAGAAAATGAATATTTCAAAAGATGTTGATGTAAATCTTCTCATTAAAAAGTTGAATGAAGAGGAATTCACTAATGAACGTTTTACTGAAGTCGATGATAATGAAGAAACTAATATGTAATTATTACTAAAAATTTAATAGAATATAGTATCTCTAAAAGATATCTAATATGGAAAAGTAGATAAAAAATATGAAGAAGGAAAATAAATCTTCTATAAGTAATGAATCAGTTTATATTGAATAAAAATTAAAATTTTAGAAAGAAGTTGATGAAGTGAATAAACTAGTTATTTCATAGAAAAATTTAATAATCAAGGTTGAAGGAGTGTAAGAGATAGAGAAATATTTTGAACTTTTGTAATAAAAATTAGCAAGTATGGAAAAAGAAAATGATATTTTTTTGATGAATTTCTAGAACTCTATTCATGATATTAGATAATTATAAATTAAATATGTGGCTCATTTAATTTATAAAATATTAATCACAAATAAATGAACTAATATAACTCATGTTAGGCCTTAGAAAAGTAATTAAATCAATAAGACCAAGTTTATAGAAAAAACAAGTGATTTTCTAGATTCTAGAAATTTTGAGTACATTAACATTAATGAAATAACTGTTATAAATAGTGAAGGGAAGAAGGATGGAAAGAAGTTTTTTGTGAAGAATAAAGAGTCAGTATTTCACTAAAATTTTTGTTTTTAAAAAGGATCCATGATTCATGGTGGGAATAAATTTTAAATATAGGTTTTTTATTTTGGAAAACATGATGGTTTTAATGGAAAATATACTTTTTATGGATATTGTAGGCATTTTGGAGGTTTTAAGCACATAGAAATGATGTGATGGTTTAATTACCAATATAATGATGTTTTTAGATGGTTTGGAAGATATAAATTGAGGGGGAGTCACTAATTCAAACTATAACAACTTACAGACAACCTAAAAATCTATATTGGAAATTTAAAAATGATTTCAACTATTGAAATGTGTTTGTAATCATTGTGAGAAACCTAGGTATCTTGAAAAATGGTGTCTTATTATGCTATTGGCCCAAATGTGCTCAAGAGATGGTGTTGAGAAGTCTTAAAAGAGGAAGGGTGAAGGTAAAGAGAAAGATCCAGTTTTTGAAGTTTCCTACAAACTATCCAAAGGGAAATGTCCTTGGATTTTAGATAGTGTTTGTTCCTCACATATGATAAAATATATTAATATACTTAAGGATGTTCAAAAATTAAAATAATAATCTCTTAACTTTGGAAATTATGGGTCACTTAAAATCAAAGGTATTGGATCAACATTTATCAGTAAAGATAAATTGAAATCCAAGCGCACACAGTATGTTACCAAACATAAAAAAAATATTTTAGTGTGTCTTAGTTATATGAGGATGGAAATAATGTGATCTTTCCAAAAGAAGGGTTTTTTGGGAATATATTTAAATATGGATGTATCTTGACAAGAGGAAAATGGAAAAGAGCTAGTCTTTTTAGATTGGTGATGCAAAAAGTTCTTTTTATTTGAGTATGAAAGAAGAAAATAAATTGTGGCATCGAAGACTTGGATATCTTGTGGAAAATAATATGTGTAAGTTTATTTTTTGAGATAATGTTCATGACGTTTCTAAGTTTAAAAGAGAAAATAATTGGATGTGTTACACTTGTCAAAAGGGAAAGATTTTAAATACTCAACATAAGAAGGTAGAAGTACAATCTCCTCAACCTTTAGAGTTAATTTACCAACTATGAGGAAGAAATATTCAAATGGAGATAAATATTTGATTTATTTTATTGATTAATTTACTCACATTAAATTGATTGTGTTTATGAAGAATATATTGAACAATCGTTTGGTATATTTCTTAGTGAAGATGAGAATTGTGTTTATAGGTTAAAAAGGATTTATATGGGATAAAGTAAGCCCCAAGATCTTGGTATTCTAATATTGATACCTTCATAAAGAATTTGAAATTTAGAAAATGTTGGATTGGAAACAATCTCTTTATTAAATATGATAAGAAGTAATTTCTAATTGATAATGTTTATATAGATGATATTACTTTTATTGGAAATGATGAAGATTTTTGTGAAGAATTTTCTAAATAAATGAAGAATCTTTTCGGAATTTTTATGCTTGGTGAGATGAGATACTTTATAGACTTCCAAATTTATCAAGAAAAGATTTATATTTTTCTATCTTAATAGAATTATGCCAATTAAATGTTGAATAAGTTTCTCATAGAGGATTAAAATCCTTTTTCTATAATAATTTCAGTGGGAACAAAGTTAACAAAATATGAAATGGTAAAGGAAGTTGATCTAAGATAATTATAGAAGTTGATTGGAAATTTATTTTATAAGAAAAATTCAAGACTAGATATAGTGTATTTTGTTACAATTTGTATTAGATATCAAAGTGTACCAAAATTATCTTATTTAATATATGGAAATATAATACTTAGATACATCAAAGGTATACCGAACTATATATTAAAATATGATAGAAAATGGAAGTTGGATCTATTTGATTATTCATATGAATATTGGGTAGTATGTGTTGATTATAGGAGGTATATATCTTGTGGAGCTTTCTATCTTGGAGAATGATGTGTTTGTTGGAATTCAGTTAAGAAAAATTAATTCACCTTGAGAATTGTTGAGACTGAATATATGGCTATCACCCATTCCTCAAAACAGATTATATGGATGAAGAATTATATGGAAGATATAAAATTTGAATTAAAGTCACCACTAATATTGGGATGTGATAATCAAAATTATATTAATCATTCAATGAATCTAGTCCAATATTCAAGATACAAGCACAATGATATTAAATATCACTTCATAAAACACTGATCAATATTCACTTTAACTAGTGATGAGGGTCATTTCACCAAGGAAACATAAAAGTAATTAGATCACTAATTCACTCCCCTTATCAGTGATTTTCTATTGATCCAGTAAGTGAATTTTTAAGTGGAATCTGAATGAAGGTTACCCTCATTGGTGATTTTTTTGAAGTTTGAGAAGGATTTTCTCACTATTCGAAGTGTTTTCACTGAATTTTTGGTTTATATCATAAAAAATACTAATTCAGTTAATAGAGAGGTGATTTAAAACTTTGATGGAAAAACATTATCTTATCTAAAAGGAAAATATGTTACCTTATCTTTTGTCTATTAATTTAGAATTTCATGAGGATAAAAATAATGGGTTTCCACATTATTCTGAGAATTTTTCTTTAACAGCAATATATATAAGGAATATTGAGAATGATGGTCCTTCCAAGGATTCTTTACTGTCATCATTATCTAAAAAGTAATATCTCAAAGTGAGGGGCATCAAGATAGCTAAAGGAATTAAAGATAAACTTCAAAATATATATGAAATAAATAATATGGTGAAGCAAGTTAAACTCCAGATTTAGATATTGAAATATAGATATATAAAATTGAAAGAAGAAGAAACTATTGATTACTTCTTCATAATAGTAAATGATATTTTTTTTATAGTAAAAAGTGATGGTGATAAGTTGGATGGTACTAAATTAGTTAAGAATATACTTTTATCTTATCAAATAGCTTTGATGGTGAATTATTTAATCTTGAAGATAGAGATACAAAAGAACTTCCTATAGTTAATTTACAAACCATGATAATTTCCTATGATATGAGGAAATCATGTGTTCTGAAGAACAAGTGTAAGGATGAAAAAGAAATATATTTTAAAGCCTTAAAGAAAGTGAATCATTATAAGAAGGTTAGTGAAGAAGATGTTGATTATTCTGATTCTAATTCTGATTTAATTGTAAGTTTGATAAGATGATGTCTGCAATCTCTCGAACTGTGAGAAGATAAAAGGTGGAGTAGTTGGAAATTTTTTTGAAAATTTTTCTATGTTAATAAAATATGGATTCAATGATAAAGAATAAGAAATACCAACAATATTATTTAATAATATGTCATCAAATTTTGAAAAAATAGGGGTTTCTTCTAATGGGAAGAGAAATAATTTATCAAAACATAGGAATAGAAATTTATTATCTAAATTTGAATAAAATGATAATAGTAATGGGGAAGAGGAAATAAAGATTTCAAGAGATGTTAGTGAAAATATTCTGATTCATAAATGGTAAAGAAAAAGAGGGTAAAAATAAATTGGATGTGAATAATAAATATTCAAGAGTTTTAAAAAAAAATTGGTTTTCAAAAAGGATCAAAGATTAATGGTGGGAAGAAGGTTGAAATATTCATTCACAGTTCAAGACAACATGATGGTTTTAATGGAAAAATATGTTTTCCATGGTTATTGATTGCACTTTGGAGGTTTTATGCACTTATAAAGGATTTTTCTATTTAATTATAAATAAAATGATGATTATATATGGTTTGGAAGATAGAAATTGATGGGGTTTCACCTCATTCAATGGATAAAAATTCATAGATAACATGAGAAATATGGATTGAAAATTGAAAATAGATTTCAACCATTGGAATGTGTTTTTGAATGATGTGAAAACCATTTTCATCTTTAAAAAGGGTGTATTTTTATTCTACCAACCCAAATTTGATCAACAGATAGTGCTAAGAAGTCTCAAAAGAGGAAGGAGAAAAGAAAAGGTAATAATCTAGTTTGTGAATTTCCCTATTAAGAATCCAAAGGATAATATCTGTGGATTTTAGAGAGTATTTTTTCCTCACATATACATGATATCTAAATCTTCTCAATATTAATGTGAAATGGAAGAGTATGGTGGGGTGGGCTATGAACATGTGGGTTTAGTCACACACTGGTTTGTCTACAAAATCCCGTATATAATGCAAATAAAAAAATTTAATCCTACCCCACCCTGCATAAGCCTGTAGGTAGCCCATGGTATTTCCAGTATTTAAAAAAATATATACTATTTATAATCATTTAAATATTGTATTTTTTATCATTATTTATTAAAATTTTGTGGATAAGTGCGGATCAACTACAGCTATAATTTTAAGGGATGTGATTGCACATTTTTTATGGGTTAATGGTGGCATCTGGTGATGTTGTTATGGTAGAGAACTATTATAATAAAAAGTGGATGAATGATTGATGAGTGGTGATGAATGAAGATTTTGGTTGAGTGGTGATAAAAATGGATAAACCTATGAATGAATGATGACACTCTAGGTAATTAACAGTTTCATAGGAGGTGATTAGGGTTCCCATGAGTTCATTTACTATTTTTTTAATAACAAAATAAAATTGAATAATAATAATAAATCGACCCAAAAAAAATATTATGACTATAATAACTCTTTAAAAATTGAAACCATGTGCGAGGGATATGGGTACCATTTTTCAAGAGGTGGGATGAAACACCATGTCAATATGGTTAATAATTACTATATAAATATTATAATAACATATTAAAACAATAAATATAGACATATTTAAAATTAACATGTGAATGAATGGTGAATGATAATTATCATTATAGCGAGAAATCGAATTTCATGGTCTAATCAGGATTTTTTATTAAAAAACTAAAATTTTAATGAATAATTTATTATTATAATAAAAATCTTTTAAAATTAGGCCCACGGGTAAGTATGTACCCACGCAGGCTCAACCTGGCTTAGCCTACACCCGTGTGGGATCAACCCACATTCTCCTGCACACTTAATGGTCAAACTTTTTAGGCCCTCCCCACCCTGCATCTGCTCCATATCCATGAATCCCAAGATCCATAGTCCCCTTTTCCATTACTACTTTTCAAGGATTTTGAAAAATGTAAAGAAGGATTGTGAACTTTTTAAATTATGGGTCACTCAAAATCAAATGTGTTAAATTAGCATTGATTGGTAGATATCAATTGAAATCTAATAATATATTATATGTTGAAGGGATGAATCAAAATCTTCTTAGTGTTTCTCAATTATGTGATGAAGTAAATGAAGTTATATTTTAGAAAAAAGGGTTTGTTCTGAAGATCCTGAAAGATGGATATATCTAGATAAGAGGAAAATAGAAGAGATGTGATTTATTTCAAATTGGTGTTGCTGGAAATTCGTGTTATATGAGCATGAAAGAATAAAATCAATTATGGAATCAATGACATGATCATCTTTGACAAAAGAATATGTATAATATTATTTTTATAGAAAATTTTCACAATGTTCCTAAGTTTAAAAAAGAAATGAACTGGATGTATTCCAATTTTCAAAAGGTAAAGATTGTGAATACTCCACACAAGAAAGTAGAAATACAATATACTCATCATTTGGAGTTAATTTACTCTAACATTTATGGGACTATGAGGGGAAAATAAAAAAAATGAGATGAGTATCTTATTTACTTTATTGATTAATTTACTCACATTACATGTATTATGTTTATAAATTATAAATCAGAGTCTCTAAAAAGGTTTAAGAGTTTTTGGAGAAGTGTCTAAAAAGAGTGTGGTTACTCTTTGAAGAATATTCGAATAGATAATTTTTTTGAGTATATTAGTGGAATATTTAATCCCTATCTTGAAAACATGGTATTCAACATGATCTCAATGAACTATACACACCTCAAAAAATAGTAATTTGAATGAAATAATAGAAGTCTTATGGAGATAGCTCAAACTATATTGTCAAATCATGACACATCTTCTTATTTCTAGAGATAGGATATTGGAGAATCAATTCATATTCAAAATATTTGTCTTTATAGGGTAAATTTTAATATTTCATCATATGATATGTATCATAAGAAATCACTAATTTTGAATTATCTAAGAGTGTCTAGAAACCCTTTCATTATCAAAGTTAAAGTTGAAAACCTGGGAAAATTTGAAACAATAGGTGCTGATGGTATCTTACTAGGTTATTAATTGAATGGAATAGGATATCATTGTTATAATAAAGATATGGGGAAGATTTTTTACATGAAAGTGATGGAACACACAAATAAAGTGAACTCACGTGAATAAATAAGCTCCAAAAGTAAAGGTGTATAAAAAACAGATAGACCTAGGTTACCACACCAGTGGTGATCAATGTTTTAAAGGGAAAATGACAATGTATTTTTCACAAGACTGTGGTGTAAGGCTTGTTGGGAGGATTGATTCAGTTATGAGAAATTTTGATGATGTGGATTCTTGGATGAATTAATGGCTCACTAAATTGATCAATGAGTCTTTGATCGATATATGTATTTGTATAGAGTGAATCTAAAAGTAATAAAGATATATCAACAAGATTTTTATATAGTTTAATGTATTATTAAAAAACCCATAGAGGGATATTGTTCATAAAAATATCTCTAGTTGATTTTTTGGAGATTTTTGGGTAGTTTTGGTTGACAAAGTATATTGAAAAATCCATAGGGTGGATAAGGCCATGGGGTATTATTGGAGTTTTGGAGCAAAGAAATGAACCTTGTGCAAACCAAGAGTAATCCCATGCGTACTAAATGGATCATGGAACCAAATATGAACAAGAATGGTGACATTCAAAAACATAAGGTAATTTATATTTTAAGAGCACATGTTTTGTGGGAATCATCCTGTTATCCTATAGATAGGGTACTAAAATGACATTATGAATTGAAGAAGAGTTAGAGGAGATTCAAGTTCTATTTTTCTATGTAATAATTATAAAAAAAATATTTCTTATGTGAATTAATTTTAAAAAAGAACTAGTGGTGTACAAAAACAATGTTATAGGAACCAGAATTGTGGGAATGAGTTTTAGGTGAACAATATTTGTGAAAAAGGATAGTTACACTAATCTTAATAAAAATTCTTAGAATTTTTGTGGTAATGTGGAATTCATCATTTGGTTGAAATAAGAACTTAATAACACACTAGTTGTGGTGTAGAAAATTTTTATCTAGAGTATATAAATATTTTTTGGGAGTGGTATGTTTACTTCAGTTGAGAGAATAATGAGTTCTCAAAACATTATTGTTCAGCGAGCATGAATTAAACATTGTAAAAAAGTAGTATTCATAGTGATTCTGGTATATCCACACATTTTCATTGTATTCTCTTTATATTATCTTGGTGTGGTGAAGCTATTAAAAAAACTTCTTATGTACCTCATTATTTTATTTATCTTTTCATGTCAGTTGTGAGGGAGAGAGGTGTTCCTACTAATAATGGAAAAAGACCATTGGGGAGGGTTTTTTGAAGAAATATATATACCTAGATCCATTGGTTTATTTACCTTAATTTTATCCAACAATAGTTATATTATGATAAAAATACCTTTAAATATTTATATTTCAAATATTTATTAAATATTCAATTATAATTTAATCAAGGATAGTTTTTATTTTTTAAGATAGATTGAAACACATTAAAAAATTAGAATATCATAGGGAATAATTTTAAATTTATAAACCTCATTATTTTTCTAGTTAATTTAACATTCTATATATTATTGAGAATTAATTTTATTTATTATTTATGCTAATTAATTTTTTATGGAATATTGATAATTTTTTTTAATTATTTATTCCATGTTTTTTGTTCCTCCATTGGTTATTATGATATATTTGGTGTGAATAATATTAAAGTATCTATTATAATTTCATATAAGTGCATTAAATACATTATATTCAATGATGAACGCTTAGATATTCATTCTTCATCTATTCGTATTCCTCCCTTCTCGCTCATATCTACCCATTATCAAATTCTCATCATCAGTGAAGAGACCAAGTGAATGATTGAAGAATTAATGTTGTATTCATTTCAAAGTAACCTAAGGAATAAATTCAATGTGAAAGGATTATAAACAATGAATGATCAATGGTATATCCTTTAATTGTGATTATTTTGTAGTTTTTCTTAATGTTCAAGACATGTAATAATGATGTTTCAAGATAACACATTTTTTACAACGATGTAGAGTGTATATGTATCATATTTTGATGATTTTGAATGAAGAATCATATAATTGGATGATGTCTTCAGAAATTGAGATTATCAGAAGAATTTTGAAAGAATATTATATTGTCTTTGAAAATTTTAATTAAATTTTTAGGAAGCTAAAAGAATATTTGAAGAAGAGTTTTTTAGAAGAGGATATCATGTAGAGGATTTTGAGAGGTTATGGAATTTCACTCTTATACTTAGTTGTTTTACTATGTATTACCAAAAAATATTCCATCCTCAGTCATCCATGGGAACACGCTCAACCACATGCATAAGTAACATATAGTATATAGTTCGGTGCACATGTTGGAGAGGGTGGTAAGATTTACCCATGCAGATCAACACAGATGATACTGTGAGATAAATGGCTCCCTTAATATTCCATCAATAATAATTATCCACATGTAGGATAATAAACCAATTCACTATAAATAAGGAAAATAAATGTGGGAATCAATTAAAGTGGTATAGTGTTCATTCTCTTAAAACATACAGACACGTTGTATAGATGATTTAAAACACATGGTAACATTTTATATTCAATTTTAGATCAGTTGGATTCTATTATTTGTGAAAAACTATTCCAAGACTTCTGTGATCATTTCAAGACCATCACAATTATGAGATATTCCATGTAAGTTCATGAGAAGAAAGATATATTTTTAAGAAGATTGAGATGAGTCTAATTAAGTTTTTCCCCATAAAATACAAATCTCATAATGTGGTGATAGTGATATGATTTCATGTCATGATACACAGATTCTTTGAAGGTTGATTTCTACATGAGTATGATGCATGAATGCAAGGGTTTCTTGCTAAATATAAATATCACATAGGATGATTTTTACATTTAAAAAATAATAAGTTCCTAATTCTTGGGACTGTGGAGAAGACAAGTATGAAAAATTAAGATTCCATGATTTTCAATGTTGAAAAATATGAGTGGATCACCATGATTTTCAGATGATCTATGTCAGTGAAATCATCTAAAAATTTCGATCGATACTGAGTAGGTTTAAATGTTTATAACCCTATGTTTTCTTGGAAAAATATGATATTTCACACATATTTGTGTGAATAATAAAATGAGTTCATGATCTAGTGTATTTATGAGAACAACAAGTAGAAGGATATGTATATTTTAATCAATATGTAAACCAGTGGTGAGTTTGGTAGGTAATAAGCAATGTAGAGGAAAAGAATTTGTGCACTATTATTTATGCGAAGAATATTAATTAGTCTTTAGCTTACATAAAGGAGGAAAACATGCATACATATACTTGTGTGAAGTTACTATAAGAATAACCTATATGATATTTTCATGAAGTTCATAAAATTAACTTGTATGAAGTGAGATACCACTAACCATTTTTTAATGAAGTAAAATTTACATGAATAGGAGAGTATGTGAAGCACATACAATAAAATAATAATAATAATAATAATATTTTCTAGGGTTATCATAATATTCATGCACCATGTCATCTAACATTCTTTCATGAAGTATACCTGATGTTATTGAGTTGGGATTTCTGAAGTATTAGAGTGAAGCTGCACTAAGGTGTGCAAGTTTATTCTTGGGGAAAAATTAATTAAATACCTTAAGGATGACTAAGGGTGGGAAAATTTCACATTTTTAGAATATTTTTATACTCAAAAAATTGATAAACTAAGAAATAACCTAATAGTTAAATATTAGAAGATACTATGAAAATATGATGGTCCTAATCATTAGATAATGAATCACTTGAAGAAGGAAGCTAAGCTTGATTGGCACACCTAATCGTGATCATTAGATTCTAATTTTTTTTGAAGAAGTGTACATGAACGAACTAGTTCATCTAGTGATATCATGTAGAAAGATCTATATCAAGTGTTATAGAAGAAATTAGGAGAGGAAGATGAAGATATTTATTATTTTGGATCAAACTCTATATAATAGGTAGTGGGAATTTGTATTCTCCAATGGAATACTGGAGTGGGAATACAATGAGATTATGTGTTGATGGTACTAGCAAGGTCCTTTGTGTAACCACATTTATTTATAGTTGAGAATACATGATTGGGGAATTTAAAAAATCACATAAAGGAGTAGTTTCTCAAATTGAAGAAGAACCTTTTAAAAAATTATGTATTTTTTGTTAAAGATTTGAGACTTACAATTGAGAGGATTGAGATCATAACCAATTGAATAGGTTTAATTAAAATAAATAATATGAAAAAAGTGACCAATGATTCACCCATAATGACTTAACCATATCAGGGTACTTTAATTAGTATCATAGATAACTCATGTTCTATGTCATATCTGAGAGTTGTTGAGGATGGATCATCTAAATTTAATTTTTTACAAGGGTGTACTCAAATTAGATGAAAAGAATTATTATAGTTGGAAGAATATGATGTTTTCATATCTTATATTTCTTGGACTTAAAGTAAAACATGAAACTATAATGGTTTCCACACATTTTATGATAAGAATTATCACAATTCTAAGAATAGGATGTTGTTATATATTTTATCTCTTGACTTGGAAGTAAGATATACAGCTATTGTGGGATTTCCACCTCCTATTTATCATGTTCTTATATCCCTTTCTAATAAGAGAAATATGGTAGTTGATGGAAAAAAATTAAAATTCAATTTTGATTAATCTTTTATAAAAAGTATACATAATATTCATGGGAATTCAAACTGCTAAAAAAATTTGGGACAAAATAGAGAGAATATTTAAAGACAATGTAAAATCCAAGGAGCCCAAATTACATATTTTGATATTATGGTTAGAAGATGTTAATAGATAAGTATGAATATATTAAAATGGATAATGATGAAAATATTAATGACTACTTTAAATTAGTAAATGATATTATCAATAATATCCAGGATTTTGTGATATGTTGGATGATTATATTTTTATCAAAACCATGATGAGAAACTTTCCTGATATTTTTTATCCTAAAATTTCAGCCTTAGAAGATAGAAAATACATCTCTCTATATAAACTATATAATATTATCATAGTTTATGAAATGAGAATGGATCTAGCTTTTAAGAAGAAATAAAAATAAAAAATAGCATTTGAATCCATGAGAAATATCAGAATCAAAAAAAGATAAAGTTAGAGAATAGGTAGATTTTGATAATGAAGAATATGGTGGAGACTATAATACAATTTTTTCTCTTATATAAAATGGGATCAAATAAGAAAATTTTAAAGGAATGATAAAGAAACCAATAAGGTGATATAATTATAATGTAACCACGCACTTTGTTATAAATTTCCCAAAGAAGAAGATGATTAAATCTGAATCACCTGAGTAGGATAATAAACCTCTTCTATATAAAATTGGTAAAATAAAGAAAAAATATTCCATTATAAAGAAGATAAGTTTAATAAGAAATAAGAAACATTATTATTCATCATCTAGTATAAAATCATAAGATGAAGTTAATTTCATGGCTCCTTGAAAAGGGTCTTGATACCTCAACTAATGATGATGATGAAGGAGGAAGAACAGAGTAGGAATGCATGTTGAAAAATGAGTTATAATCTTGTATAAAGTAGAACATGCAACTCAAGAATGTGAAGATAAAGATGATGAAATAAAATGATAATATGGATGAAGTGACAATTGAATGTAATAAGAAATAAGCATCATATATTGATGAGATATGTTCAAGTTGAATTTTGACGAGAAAGAAAAGATGGTGAAAGATCTTGATGATAAATGTTCTCTAAAAGAAGTATAATTTTCCATGACACAATCAAAGTGTATTAAAGATAAAATTTATTTGAATAAGATCATAAAAGAATTTAGTAATTTATTTGAGATTAAAGTAGAGTCATCACAAGATGATGAATGAATTATTCCAGAGAAGAATGTTAATTCTACTCCTAATTAATTTCTAAAAAAACCTATTACCACTGAAAGTGCACATTATAAGACCTAATTCGGACAATTTTGTAATAATAATACAAGTGTGAAATCCTCTTCTACATCAAATTAAAAAATTAATACTTTAACAAAATCATTTCTCCCAGAGAAAATACACCCACAGTTCAGTGCAATACAAAATCAAAAATCTTCTAGACAAAACTGCAATTAGTATAGAAGATCAAGGTTCAAAGGATACTACTAGTGTGGAAGATTATTTGGGAACAAATATTATAAATTCTATATAATAAACCAAACTTTTATAAATGGAATTCCCTTTTTAATGAATAAATTTATTATTAAGTAATGTGGTTATAGAAAACACATGCACTATATTGTTGATTTTGGACCGTTTAAAATATAGCTTGTTAGACTTAAAATATCGTTAAACAACATAACCATTGATAATATATTTGTTATATATTTACCATTAATATTAATCTATATTAATGTTCATAATAATATCTAATTGATATAGAAGGAAGAAGTAATGGTCATGACCAGTAAGATTTTACCATTTGAAGCTAATTTATCAGATCTTTCAAGGGAGATGGCATCACTGGGATTTTTCCTTGATCAATAACAAGATGATATTTAATAACAAAACATGAGTGAAAAAATTTATGTGAGAAGTTAAATCTTATCAAGATCACCACCCCAGCCATGTTCGATGAACCACCCTAAGAAAGTACCATCATTACACTCCTTACCCTTAGGATGTACACTGGTGTAATGAGGGGTCATGTAT
Source organism: Viscum album (assembly GCA_963277665.1). Taxonomy (NCBI): domain Eukaryota; kingdom Viridiplantae; phylum Streptophyta; class Magnoliopsida; order Santalales; family Viscaceae; genus Viscum; species Viscum album. The sequence goes on from OY728155.1 coordinate 532,778,759, forward strand.
CAAAACCATAATAGTATAAATTTTTACAATTTATTTTTTAATAAAATAAGGATTATATTTATCCATTTCCATTAATACTTTATACCCATGATTATATAAAATGTTTAATACAAAGATAGATTTTTATTCATAGAAACCAAAATTGGATTTTTAGAAAATATATAGTTTCAATTAAAGAACTTTTTTGATAAATTGAAGAGTTTTAAAATAAAGTTTATTTTCATGAAATACACTTATTGAATAATATTTTATAAAATATAAATGATCATATAATTTAATGAATTTAAATGTAATTTTTATAAGGTTTATAATGTTATTAGTGTTTTAAAAACTAGTATTCTTTGGTAAATAAGAATTTTTATTTTAAAGTGTAAATTCTCAAATATAGAAAATTATTTTAGTAAATAAAATATTATTCTTGAAATAATCATGTTGAAATTTTTCAATGGTAATTTTTCTCCACAATTGTTTGGGAGATTCAAATTTTTGGGTTAAAATTAAATACACTATAAATATACGATAAGTATTATGAAATGATAATTGCATAAAAGTGATTTAATAAATACTATAAAGGGAATCCATGATGAAAAATTCATTTCACCTTTAAAATAATATTTTTTTATGTTATTTGATTAATTTTACAATCCTATAATGAATCTTCCCAAAACCATATTATATTTTAAGGTTTTAAAAATAATTCTTTATGAACATGACTCACTTCCACATCATGAATGAAATTATTTTAATGAGTTAAATTATTATCCTAATAAAATATTTAAAGCCACTTCTCCTTGGTAGAAATCATAGGTAAACACCAAGGGAAGGTTTTTTTATTTGATTATTTTATCACTTTAAGTCTAAAACCAAATTTTAAAAATTAAAAAAGAATTTTCCTCTCTTTTACTATAAATACCCACCCAAAATACAACTCGTCTTCACTGAAAACCCATTATTCATGAATTTTCCACCTCTCACCTCCTCTATAAATCCATCACTTTGTGATCCAAATATCAAAATAATATCATACCAAGATTTTAGAAGCACCCTCACAAGGTAAGGGATTCACTTATCTTCTTTTTTATTCAAGCATCATCTTTATACTATTCCTTTTGATTTCAAATTTTTCATGTTTTAATGTGTTTTTACACATAAAATTTAACATCCTTATGATTTAAAAGTAATGATAGACTAACTTTAACTCATATTAAACACTTCTTTGAACCTTTATGTACACTTGTTATACTGTTGAAATTATCCCATGATTTTCCAAGCCAAAATTTTGAATTGTGGATACACATCCCCATTTCCACTCAAGTATATTCACCTAGATATAAAAGTCCTTTATTTACTTGTGACTTACATTTATATAACCCAAACTTCATAATCATGGTATTAAATGTGGTGAAATACATTCTTATGTTGAATGATCTATGTGGCACAAAAATACATTTAAATAATATCAATGTGACTGGTGGACCCATAATTATATAGCCCTATAATGCATTGGGTAATGTTTTTATCACAAAAGATACCATGTATGGTGTATAATTATGTAGTATAATCACACTCTGTTATGATGTCCTAGTGGTTAGCCTTGACTTGTGATTATGATTTCATGTTTTATTTTGTTTCCACATTCATATAATGCCTTGATATTATCCTATTTTTTTATGATTTGATAACAATGATTATGATTCTCACACTTCTATCTTATCATGTTATTCCTATTGAATCACATGTACTACTTAAAATGATTTCACGGTTTTGTTATTCCCTTAATGGGATTTATGGATCATCTCTTTCTTATTTACATCCCCAGGTTATCATGTGCGGTATTGGAAGATTAATGTATTTTAAGGGAATGTTATATAGTTCTAAAAAATATAGTTGTATCTATATTTCAAGTTATTCTTATATGTATCTAATTACCCAAATACACTAGGCCTCTTGAACCTTTGTGATTGTGTCATGTGTATCCATATGAAATAAATCATAAAATAAAGTGTATAAAATATATCGGTTGTCGTAGTTGGTATTAGAGAAATTTATAGTTACTTTAGAGGATTTGGATTAGAAAACCATAGTGAAACCCAAAGGGATAAGTATAAACAAAGGAAAATGTCCCAAAATTTTGGTAAAATATAGATTGATTTCCATGCAATGAAATCCTTATCTAGATACTACAATTGGATATAAATCTAGAACAGTTTTACCTAGGGGTAATAACCCTAAAAAGGGCCCATTGGGTGTCAAATCGATCATCACCTAGTGCATGACAAAGAATATTTTTTGAACACCGAGTTAGAAACTCTTGGGGGATATTATTTGTTAAATTCACAAGCTCTTTATGAACCATTATGAGGGGAATAAAAATTCTTATAAAATTTAATATTAGTAAATAGACCATGAATAATTTAGATTGAAACCTAGAAAATCATAGGGAAATGAGTATTTTTCATTTATGAGTTATCTATTTAATGTTTATAGTTATCATTTTATGATTTTAATAGTTTAATAATTTTCATCCTTAATTTTTCCTTTATTTTAGTTAATTGCTAGAAATAAAAGGAACCAAGTCAACAACTAATGTGATAGGAAATGTGATGACTATCGAAATGAGATTCCCAACCTGATGGGAGTAGGATTTGAGAACTTAATGAAAATATTTTCTCAATTAACACAAGTTTGGAATAGTATCTTGAATCAGGGGGAATACCTGCATCCCCCTAAAGAAAAAACAAGTTATAATTAAGAACTTTATGTGAAAAAAGGCCTCTGAATTTCACAGATCTTCTAATACCTTAATCATGGTACAATAGATCAAATCCATTGAAAATGTGACACTCATAGGGTAACTATTATGTCAATTTTTTATTTTTATTCCCCTTTTGGTTCATTCATGGAGTTCTTGAGTGTTGGGGTAAAAAATGGGAGTTTTTTGGGGCATAGAATAAGGTGCATTGTTTGTTCTTGGTTTGTCTAACAGTGCAGATAACAATGTGAAGGGGGATATGGATGGTGATAGTGGGGTTTTTTATGGTTTGAGTATGGTATTTCAAACCATTTGACACCCAAGAGAAACTATGTGGATCAGTTTTCTGTGGAGACAGTATCCCCATGTGGTTGGTGCATGGTTTTCCAAACCATGCATTCAAACCATATGGCCTATCCAGGTCACTTAAAAAGAATTGTTTCAATGTTTTACCCTATCCAATTTATGGCCATTTTCCCTATTTTTCCTTACCTTATCACGTGAATCCCCTCCTCCTTGTACTTAAAGCTCTCCCAATCCCTTGGTGGAGATTTATCCTTGGATTCAAGGTGGTTTGGATTGAGGTAAGTCAGTTTATTCTTGGTTTCCTATTCCTTTTCCCCACTTCTTGTTTCTTCCTCCATTTTTATATAGATGTGAAACCCTAGTAGGTTTATCTGACAAATATAGGGAATTTGATGTGGTAAATGGTTTGTTTTCATGTCTTTTATGTGTATGAGGACTTAATCTTCTTTTTTTGGGTGCCTTTCATCGAAGACGATGAGGTTGGAACCATTTTTGATGTAGGTGTATCTATCTAAGGGTGTTTTCCATGTATTACCTTTAAATTATGAATGAACTTTGGTTTTTGATGTTTAAATTACCATTAAAATGATTAATGATTGTTGTGTATTCTAGGTCTAATGTGATTCATGGATTGGTTTGGAAATTTGGGTATTTAAATAGAGCTTTCCAAATGGGTGTGTCATTTTTTCACCCCAAGTGTTTAATGAAATATATCAAATAGGATTTATAGTTCAAAATGGATTTATAAAATGGTTTTAGAAAATATTTTAACTTGTGAAATGTTTTTTGAATAAATGGATTTTTTTTGTGAAATTGGATTATAAAATGAATTTTTATTGTATGGAACATGTTTTTGATTGTATTGGAATTGAGTAGCACATGGGTTAACTGGGTTGTGAGTAAGGGTCTTGTTTGAGGGGTCATGTAATCCTTCAGAGGGAAGACTATGTAATATTTCATTTTGGTTTCCCAAGGACCATGAGAGACTTTTTATGGGAAGACCACATGGCCTTACATTGTTTCTTAGATGGCTATCATTATAATTGTACTCAATCATGATAATACTGATGGTTAGATAGCTAGGTTCACATTACTCATTCTAATTCATGTATTGTTGATCATCAAACCCCCAAAAGGAAAATTTTAAAAACTAGAGAAAATCATGAATGTATTACTATGGGATGAAAATAAATATGGTTTTTTCCACTGGGCATCTTGTAGGTGTCTAGAGAAAACAACCGATGAAGGTGGTATTGGTATATGTAGTATTTTAGAGACCATGCATGCCATGTAGGTGATATTGGCATGGGATGTCATGAAAGTGGAATCATTATAGGAAAAATTCATGAAAGAAATATATAGGGATGATTAGTAGGAATTGATGGTGAGATCCAAGAACTTACCATTCATTAATCGATGCATTTTTTATTTCCTGGAGGAATTAAAGGACAAAAAGTGATGGATTTTTGGTTTTGGGTACATCAATCTATGGAAGGAAAATTGGGATGGCGAGCCACTATTCATCCCAGGATGCCCAGTCCTAAACAAATAATTCAAATTGGCCATCCAATTTTCAGATTTCCTAAACTCTATTATTAAGTAAAAACAATAGTGCATTTATGAGAGTCTCTTTTTGGTTGATGAACTGGATCAACGCATTTTTTCAGGTTATTCATCTGGGGTCTTCAGTGGTTGGGATTTCAAGAGTATGATACATGTATAAGGAAAAAATATTAATTGGAACCCTATATTTAATGTAGGGAGATACCATGTAATATTAGATTTCTATTTTGGAAACTAAGGAATTACACTCTTTCAATGAATTATAATGTTAAAAAAGGGTGTCACCCTTGGTTCATGATTCCATCGTTGCGAAAGGATGGAACCTAAATCATCATAGACCATATTTTTTAGAAGTGACTTGGAAAGGGGGATTTAGAATCATATGGACAATAGTATGAGAATAAAGGTAGGTGGTGGATCTATGAAGGATGTTCTATAGGCTTGGTTCAAGGGAGCAGGGCAGCAAGGAGTGAAGGTGAAGGCTCATGCAATGGTTTTTACATTCACATGATGGTTTTTTTGGTATGTAAGGAATAATGAAATGAATAGAAGAATTTATTACCCCTCATATTATTTAGGTATAGCTTATGGACCTTGTTTTAGATCTTGGTACTCTCATTAATGGCATGGAGTCTTCTACTTCATTTCAAAAGCATTTACCAAGGATTTATAGAAACATGGAATATGCTCAAGACAACCAAGGAAAATGGATAAAGTGGATCCCACCCATTACAAGGAAGAAATTAAATGTAGATGGATCGTACATGTTGGGGAATATGAGGGGGTCAAAATAGTGAGAGATAATAGGTGATCTATGATTTTGGATTTTAGTTATCTTTTTAGAACAAGTAATTCCCTCAGAGCAGAAGTTAGAGCCATGGTTATTAGATTTTTGTTGTGTAGTCTTTATAATGTTTTGATTGTTGAATTTGAATTTTGTTCTTCCTTTCTAGTCTGTTTTATCACTGGGAAATACAAACCACTGTGGGATTTGTATTATATCATTATTAATAGTAAAACGTTTTTCAATTAGGAAAGTCAAGTGGGTCATACTTGGAGGGAAGGAAACTAAATCGTTGATGCCTTGGCCAATAAAGTGAGTCAAGGTAATGAAATTATCTTGTACAATAGTTTTCTGTCTTTGACTAATGATTGTAATATTTTTGTAATGGAATATTCCCTTGGTCTCTATCATTTCTAGCCCCCTTGAATTGGGGGGGAGTTTATGGTTATATTTAATAAAAAGTGAAATTTTAGTCAATAAAACAAAAGGAATTTCAAAGACTATTTCAAAATGGAATTATTTAAATGTGGTTAATTTTGAAAATTATTTTCAAAGTAATTTATTTATTTTCATGGTTAAAATCCCTAAATTGATTCATAGTAGTATCCTACTAGACTTTGTGCCTCAGACCCTACATATGTCTATGGGAATCTGTAGATTTCATTCTACAGAACAAAGGTAAAGGTAAGGCCATCATGTTCCAGGGTGTCTCTTCTTGATTAACATCATCCCAATTTTGTGGATGAGATGTGGTCTCATGGATTAGGCACTTTTGGGGTCATGTTTGAGGGTTTTTACCCACATGGATGTATATATTGACCTTATTAGTTCATTTACCCTTTTATTTGGAGTTTTGGGATTTTAATTGAGATACCATGTTCAGGGACTTTTGTGGTATGATTGTATATGGTGATTAGTTTTGTTTATAGAATCTTATTTTCATATGTTTCATTACATTAGATGTTATATTTTTTACTCGGTTGATGTTGGTGTGGTTATCCCATTTCATGGATGGGTCATGCCAATTTAACATAGAGAAAATATTCCTTAGAGATTTTTCTTTATGCCTATTTTTTATTGCTAACCCATGGTAATCAGGAATGTGCATTGGTCCATGTGGCAGTTCGGCTTGGGGGTAGGTTGGGTTGGCCCAGCTTGGTATGTTACAAAATGGTATTAGAGCAGTTTTTATTTGGGACTGAGTGGTAGACTAGATCTAGTATCATCATGACTTGGGAGTTGGGAGTGAGGGAGTACCTAACTAACTCTTCTTTGTGTCAGACCTTGAGTTTCCATGGGTATTATAGTATTTTGGTTATTTTTTTAGCCTATTTATGGGTTGTTTTGGATATATTTTGAAGTATTTCCTAGTTTGTGATAAGTCCCAAGAGAAGATCGGGATTCGTTTTTAGTTTTGAGAGTGAAATAAGGAGGGATGTAGGAGGCTAACAATTACTACACATGGTTAGTAGTAACCATTCATATCTTGTGTGGCTATATCTTCTAACTCTAGTAACACTAGCATGGTTGCCTCATAGTTTTCCAAACCATGCAACCAAGCCATGAATAGTGGGAAATACTTAATATTTTTGGTAGTTTTCCTCGATTTTTTCCTTTATATTTTCATATCATTATAGTGTTACTTGTTGATACCCATTATGGGGGGTTTCTTTTAGTTATTTTGATATAGTTTAAGGTTGAATTGTTCTTGATGAATCTTATGTTTTTGTGTCTAGTAGACAATCCATCCTAGAATAACCTCATCTACGTGTAGAGAGTGTGCTATATTGAACATAATATTGGTGAAATCACCTATTAATCCATATTTTTTGGAGTTTTTGATTTTTATGATACAATACTTGGGTCAGGTGGGTGATGATGACTAGACATGGACCATGACCCATGATCAAGAGTTTTCGAGGAAAAATCCATCGGTGTTCCTTGGAGGCAAAGGAATTTATGAGACCTAGGAGTGGTTTGAAAATACCAACCATATATTTGGGTTCTTGAAGACCCCTGAGACCTATAAAGTGGTATTCACCACTTATATGCTAGAAAGGATAGGTAGGAAGTAGATGAAGCCTATGGTTCTCTTAAGGAGGCATGCAGACCTTACATGGACCATGTTTAAGGTTGGTTTCAATCATAAGTTCTACTTAGAGACCTTGAGAGTTGGGAAATTGCATGAGTTCTTGAATTTGGAGCAAGGGGTCATTTGGTGATGGATTATGATTCTTATTTTATGGAATTGGTGCACATTTATATATACTTCCACTCAAACAAATACCTTAAGGCTTGGAATTTCATGATGATATTGGGGCCATAGATCGGATCTATGATCATTATTATCTATGTTACAACCTATTCAGAGGTGGTTAACAAGGAAACTATAGAAGAGTTCGGTTTTGCTAGAAATTATGATGTCAATGGTGTTCTTTTAGCGGGTGGTAGCTAGAGTTCTTCTTCAGGGAAGAAGCGGAAGTAGGATGAGTTTCAACAGGGTAGTGGCAAGAGTGTCCAACAGTCATTAGGATCATCTCCTATGGATTATTTATGAAATAATCTAATTTTTTATTACATATGTTGGAAGTTTGGACACACCAGGCATAATTTTTCAAATATCCCATGGGTGTGACACTAGTGTGGATGTCTGGGGAATCTCCAGTTATTTTGTCTATTGGATTCATGGAGGAGTGGTGTGTGATCCACTTTTTTCGAAGGGCTATCAAGTGTATTAAGAGGATTCCAAAAGTAAAGGAACTCTACATTATGGTAAGGTATACTATCAACAGGTAAAGAATATCTAAAGAAGACCTAAGATTAGGCATCTCCTTGTGGTATATGTTATGCTAGAGAAATTAGATTTTGAGCTAGCCATAGTGAGATTTATGGTTTTTATTACTTATTTAATGGAATTAATTTTATTTGACATTGGTGAAACCCATTAATTTATTTCATTGAAACTGATTGATTCTTTGTGAATTTGATCTATATTGATGCCATTTTTTATGGTTTTTCTAACACCTTTGAGTAGGAAGGAGTAAGGATTCATGTGCTCTGAGTTCTATGTTTTGGTATCTAGTGTGGAAGTCATCTAGGACTTATTCTTTTTAAACCTATAAAATTTTTACCCTATCATCAGCATGGATTGGTTGATTATATTTAAATAACTAGTCAATTGTTATCCTTGTAGGGTCTACTTCCTTACTCCTGATGAGTGAACACCCGCATTTTCATGTGAGTGGGATCTACGTTCAATGATGGTAGGAGTAGTTGCTTTAGATTTGGGGTTGATTTCATGCTATATGTCAAGGTTGTTTCTTAAAGATTTTGAGTATAGTTCCATGGGAAAAATTCAAGTAGTATTTTATAGGTACCTAGAAATTTTTCTGGAGGATTTCTCAGGATTTCTTCTCCAGAGAGAGGTTGAGTTTACTGAAAGCATGACTGATTTTCACCTATCGACCGGTCAATATTCCGGTGCTCTACTAATGTGTATAGCAGCACTCGGGTCGAATCCTCGGCGATAATACTTTTTAATAGTCGATTGTTTTTAGTTGATTGTATTCTGATTGGGGGTTTGTTTCCAGAGATTATGAAATAACTTATGGATGATATTTGATTTAAAAAATAGATAAATATTAGGGTGAGTTCATCATTAGGTTTTTAAGATTGTGATAACCTTGATCCTTGCTTTATATTGCATCAAATTAACACCCATGTAACAAGTTGATGTTGATTGGAATCCCCAAGAGTTAAGGCTTTAATACAAGCCTTAACATAACTTAAAGTTCTAATATTAATCATACCTTATTTAAGGTAGTTTATTTATGGTTCCAATAATCCATGGAACCACTCATTAAACAAAACAAGTCATTAATCCATGACATGTTAAGTCCAACACACACAATGTTAATTCAAAGAATACTCGTCGAGCAAAAGCTCTCAATCGCTTAACATCCCAAAATTATAACTCACCCCAATGGGAGTTTTAATCATAAATTTAAATGATTAATCATCTGGTTATAATGATTATGATGATAAATTAAGAAGAGGAGAAAAAATTGGATAAGAAAATAGTGGTGTGTCGAACACACACACAAATGATAATGAGAATTAAAAACAAACATTCAATTGAATGAGGAAGAAAAATAAGGGAAGGGGTTTTAACATGATTTCAAATATTTTTATAAAATTAATATTAAAATATAGAAGGTGGATGAGAATAATAGATATTAAAGAATAAACATGCATTAAAATATAATTACAAAAAACAAACACTTACACGATTACAAACGAATAACAATACAAAAGTAAATGGAAGGAATCAAGGAGGAATGGTTTCTCAAGTAAAAACATGAGTATGGAAGATCATCCCAAGATTTTTTCAAATCCTTGGTCGGGTCAACCTATCCTTCTTTTCTCTGAAATTCCAACCCCTTTGAAAGGAGAGGATGGGATGTATTTATAGCCCAATTTGGTGGGCTGTTTGCATTCCAAAACTACCCCTCCACTTGACTCAACTATTTGGACATCCATACAGCTGAATATGGAGATATTATCTTCTTTAAATTTGTGGATAATAATGTTGTCTGACTACTCTAAAAATTTGGAGGCATTTGGACTTATAGAGCCAAAGTTATGGCAGTTTGATTAAACAAAGTTAAACTGTCCATTCATATCCATGATTTTTCAATGGCCAAAATGTGAATAGATTTTTGAATAGGAAGATGCCTTCAAATCCAAATTATTTCTTCAATAAAGTCGGCCACCTATATATACTATTTGAAATTGAAAATATTATATTTATTTGATGATTACATCATGAGCTATGTCATGAATAGTATCCGGATTTTAATTCTCGGGCAGAATGGTGGGATGAGTTTAAATGAATTAATTGGGCCCCTTGTCTTTGAATTTGGTCCTTGAAATTTTTATCCAAGACTCCTTAAACTGTCCCACAAAAATTTTAGGAGAATAAAGGAATTTGGAATTATGTATTGAGCCCAGTAATTCAATCTTCATAACTGGTCCAATTTCATCACAAATTCTTTGGGTCTTCATATGTGGTCCATATGACCCTCCAAATGGAAGAATTGGACCAAGATCCCTTCTAATTAAATTTTTAATATTAAAAGGAGAATCCTACAAAAAAAACCATGCAATTTGGATAAGTAGGGTGAGAGTTTAAAATAAAACAATAAACTGACATTGATTGGATTAATTCAAATAATGCTCAAAAATTACATTTAATATTTAAACATTAATATCTCACACAAATTAAGCACATTTTATATAGAATATATAAATAGTGTATATAAAAATGTTATGAAAATATTCTCACACTTAGTCTTGTGCATGTCCTCATGTGAACAAAATATAAAAAACATGAAAATTTCATTTCCAATCACCAAAAAATATTAAAATTTTGTTTTCCTCACTCAGGGGAGGTCTATAAAATTTCACTCATCCATATTGAATTCCACCACAATTTGTTATAGAAACAATGTTCCAAAAACAATTCATTTTTTCATGCTCAAATTTAGAAATAGAAAATGGTGGCACACAAAACTTACTCCTCTCAAGATGATAAAATTAATTTATGGAGTTTCACTTATTCAACAACCAAAAGTGAAAATCTTAGAGTTTGTAAGATCTCTCAGCTTCCACTCCCTATACAAAGTGCTCAAAAATTAAGGGGTATTTTTAAGGGGTTTTTCGGTGGCTATAGGATGGTAGGAAGATGATATCCAAAAGGTAGGAAAAAGGGGGTAAAATACTAACATGGAAAAATCAATGCATATTTTTTTGAAATGAAACTTTTAAGGAAATGAAGACACATATTTACAGGGGAATTATTGTGTGAAGAAAGAAACAAGAGAGGAGGAAAATTTGAAGGGAATGAAAGGATGAAATATTTACAAAACACAAAACTTCTCCCAATGAATGAAGTGTTTCTTTTTTTTCTTTTTTCGAAAGTTGAACTTAAAAAAGATCTCACACTCATATCCCATCCCATGATTGATCTCCTCATGACAGTAATTGTAATTGTTATAACAAGATCAAAGGTTGAGGAAGAGTGATTTTTGACCTACCTAAGACAACCCATTTTTTATTTTTTTAACACTTATCAATAACATTTACAAAATTACATAAATGAAAGTACATTACATTCCCCAAAACTCACTAAATTAAAACCTCTCCCCCACACTAAAATGGATGCTTTTCCTCAAGCATATGATAACTCGTTGAAAATCAATAAAAGGGCACCCAAAAAATGAAATACATTCCCCCACACACACTTAAATTTCAAAAATTTATGCAATGAAAATCCATGTTGATATTGGGTGGGATAAGGTATTTGGCTTGTTATGTGGCTAACAAAGAAAGGTTTTTCATAAGCTCAAAGGGGCTTTCAAAAGGAAGATTAATGTATGGTTAATGGGATGCTATTTGGATATTATAATTCTCATGGGGTTCAAGAAAATGTCTCTGTCATATTAATGCACACTAAAGTAGGAAAGTCAGCTCGAAGGTACACAAACTCAAGATTCTCAAATGGGGTTGAAAAACACACATTTTTAAAAGATGTCCATAGGTAGCCTTGGCATTAAAGCAAATGTTGTTCCTCATAGGTGGGGATAATAATTTTCCAAATCAATAAATAAGCATTCAAAATTTATTATTCTTGAAAAAATATTCTTTATCCAAAGTCATGATGAAAATAAAAAAAAATTGAGATGAAAACATGTGTTTTTGACTCGCCAAAATAGTTGGACAAATTTTGAAAATTTGAAGGTGAGTAATCACGACTCTTACATTTCAATATTTTTTTAAGTGATTTTTATTATTATTATTTTTCAGTTTTTTAGGTTTTTTTTTGTTTTTATAAAGACACACCCACACAAAAGAGAAAGAGTAAATAAAAAAGTGTGATGAGGAATGTGGAAAAAAATGAAAGATAGGGGAATAAGAAGAAAGATGGAGAGAGAGGAAGAGAGAGTTAAAGGTAAATAGGTGCCCCCTAATTTGGATTTGGTGGGTCATCATCTCCATCCGGTGGTGGATCTACTATAGATGTTGGGGATCCAATGGAAGTCTATGTGGTTCCAGAGCTGTGGGATGTTATCTGAAACAAAAATCATTATTCATATAATGAAAAACTAAAAAGAAATTAAAATTTCATAAAATTAGAAGAAAACATGGGTTACCTCCAAAAAAGCACTGCATTTATTTTTATAGAACTAGACAATTGCAGTAGACTACCCATAGTTTGATGGTGGCCACCATATTTTTTCAACTCCAGTGTGCTTCTAGAAAAACTTCTCCTCTGAGTTTCTTGATTGTTCATTGGATAATTTCTCCCATTCCTTGATGTGGTACTTGCAATTCAATGGGGTGGAAGGAGAATATGACTATCCTCTATTTGGTCTTCAATATGAGGAATTATTTTATCCACAAAGTTATGGTTTTCTATTCTTGTAAATTCAAGAATACGTATCAATTTTGATGGTTAATTTATGTAAGGTTCAGATAACACGAAACCAGAGTATGATATCCCAACGGTTTTTGACTCATTTATTTCATCACTTACCGATGTAGAGTAATAAGAATCAGTTGAGTCATAAGACTGAATAATTTTTCAATATCCTTTATATCAATTTTGTTCGCCAAAAATGGTCAATTTCAACCTTACCAGTGATCACTTTATTAATAATGGAACAAATCTCACAACCTTCACTCCCATAAAGGCAATATAAAAACATTGGTTCGGGGTTCACCTCACATATAACAGAATTTTTAGAATCATGTATAGGAAATGAGGAATGTTTGATAATCATATTTGAATCAAAAAATTAACATGCTTGTTCATTTTCCCTATTACCATCCAATTTGGAGTAGTGGATGTCAGAGGTGATATGGGATTCCAAAGAGTTTTCAAGATTCTTTAGATTAATAGAGTTTGAATTTGTAATTTCAACATCAACTTCTCTATTTATGACATGGTTAATGAGGATGCAATATTCACAAACTCCTCTATCAATAGAATAGGAAGAACATGATTGATTGGTATTCAACACACTCTCAGAGATAATTTCAAAAGAATGGAAAGAGAATGCTGATTCATTCTCTGATGAGTATCTCATGGATTGAAAAATATTGAACTTGACCAGTTGGTCACCAAATTCCATGGATAAGATGCTAGAATAGACATCAATTTTGTTTTTATATGTCATAAGGAAATTTCTTCCTAGAATCAGAGGATATTGGCAAGAAGTTGTCTCACCTTCCATGTCAAGGACATAGAAATCAGGTGGGAAGATAAGATCATTAACACGAACAAAGACATCCTCGATTATACCCTCAAGAATAGCAGTGCTTCTATTAGATAACTAGATGACAACACCCGTTGGATGTAAGGTACCAATACCTAGGTTAGAGAAGATGGATTTGGGCATGAATATAATTGAGGCTCCTAGGTCTATGAGTGCATCATCAATGTTGGAACATTCAAACTAGTATAGAACTGTAAAGGTCCCTGGATCTTTTCACTTTATAGGAATAGACTGCAGGGTGGAAACATTTTTGAAGGTCCTAAGTTTCCTCTTATGGGTGTACAATTCCTTAAGAAAATTGGCATACTTAGGGATTTTTTATGGAATCTAAGAGGGAATGTTTACTTCAACATGTCTAAACATGTCAAGCATTTTAGGATCAGGTTAAAAGGAATTCTTTGGCTTAGAAACGTCTTGATGAAAAGGAATTGAGTTCCTATGTGGAATGGAAGGAGGTGAGGGAATGGGTTTAGATTCCTTTTTAAGTTTATTTTTCTTTTCATTTTCTAGGTCAACATTCAAAGGGGGTTGGAGGACTTATCTTGAGGCATATCAATTTTATTTCCTGATCTAAGTGAAATTTCTCTTACATTTCTTTTGGGGATAGGTAATGGTTGATCTGGTAGTTGGGAATAATTTGATTGTTATTGCGGGCTCAGGTGGGATGCAAGTTGACCAATTTTTGTTTCAATGTTTTTTGAGGTTGGAACGGGTGAAGGAGGAAAGATCTTCCACTGCACTTTCCCATGGTTTCTTGGAATAAGAGACTTGTATCAAATTGGTATTACCTTGATTTTGGTTCTTGGGAAAGCGATTGTATTGGTTTGGGAATTGGGAAGGCTCACTAGGATAGTGGAATCTAGGTGGAGGAAGAGGAGGATTGATCCTTTGAGATTGAGGAACAAAAGGATAGGGTTGATGGAAGTTACCACCTCCTTGACCATTTTAGAATTGGTTTGGGTTTTGATGAGGGTATTTATGGGGATGAGAGACGAGATTTCCATATGTCAAGCCTTGGTTATAGGAAGAAGAGAAGGGCTCAGAGTGAGGTTGGTTGAGGTTTCTAACAAAACTGACCTAATAGTTGAGGGTTGGTGTTCTGCTGAGCATAGGCTACATTGAGCTCCATTGGTCTAGATGAATTAGATAGTTCTTCTTGAAGTTTTGGACAGGTTTCTATTGGATGAGCTGGTGAGTTTCATATTCCATAGTTTTTGATAGGTCTAGAAAAAATTCATTATGGAGAAGATGAGGTTGGGTACTTGGAATCCACAACTAGTTGTCGCACAAGACCTGTAAGTTCAGTCATCCAATCAGTCATCTTGTTGGGCTCTACATAATGATTCTCCTAGGCTTGTTTGACTTGAGAATGTGCACAAGTATGGAATTTTTGTGTATTTTATCCATGTTACTTATGAGATCTCTTATAGTTGCAGGAGTTTTATCAACAAGATCACCACCTCTTGCGGCATCAATGAGGGTTATCTCCGTAGCCAATAACCCATCATAGAAGTATTCGATCAAGAGTTGGTCAAGGATTTTTTGGTGTGGGAAGGTTTCCACAAGCTTTTTGAACCTCTCATAGTACTCATGGAGTGATTCATTTAGGAATTGACGAATACCACTTATTTCCTTTCAGATAGAAGCAATACGAGAAGCAGGACAGAATTTCTCTAAGAAGAGTCTCTTCATGTCATTCCATGTGGTTATGGAACCCAAAAGAAAGTAGTAAAGCCATGAATTAGCAGTGTTAGATTGGAATAAAGGGAATTCTCTAAGTTTTATTTGTTCCTCAGAAACCCCTTAAGGCTTCATGGTAGAGCACACCACTTGGAACTCTTTAAGGTGGATATGTGGATCATCACCGGCTGGCCCATGTAAATGAGGTAGAAGATGAATCAAATTTGATTTGAGTTCAGATTCAGACTCTATGTTTGGATATTGAATACCAAGAGGTTGGTAATTCATATCAGGGGTAGCAATTTCTTTAAGTGTTTGTTCCCTAGGATTGGACATATCTAATTCAATGGGTTGGACAAGGAATGGTTCTTGAATTATTTGATTATCCCTAATGTTCTTCCTAAGTTGGCGAAGTGTTTTCTCAATTTTAGGGTCAAAAAATCTAGGGGATTGTTTGGGAGGATATGGAGAATTCAGAGATATTTTTGAAGAAAGGGGAATATGGGGTTTTCTTTTTTTTTCGTTTATGATTTTTATGAGAAGGCAGGTTTTTCTTTGTGTCTTTTTTTCGTTTTTTTTTAATTTAGTTTTTTTGTTTTTTTATAATAACTAGAAACTAATGACTAATTAATTGCACCATACCCAGAAATCGTTCCATTTTAAAGTGCGTTCGATTGTCTCCTATCGACTGGTAAAGGTTTTGATGCTCTGCTAATGTGTATAGTAGCACCCGGGTTGAATCCTCAGTGGTGATACTTTTTAATAGTCGGTTGTTTTTAGTTGATAGTATTATGATTGGGGGGTTTTTTATAGATATTATGAAATAATTTATGGATGATATTTGATTTAAAAAATTGATAAATATTGGGTTGATTTCATCATTAGGTAGTTAAGCTTGTGATATCCTTGAGCCTTGTTGTATATTTCATTAAATTAACACCCATGTCACAAGTTGACGTTGATTGGAATTCCTAAGTATTAAGGCTTTAATCCAAGCCTTAACTTAACTTAAGGTTCTAATATTAATCATATCTTGTTTATGGTAGTGTATTTATGGTTCCAATAATCCATGGAAACCACTTGTTAAAAAAATCATGTTATTAATCTATGACATGTTAAGTCCAACATACAAAATGTTAATTCAAAGAATACTCATTGAGAAAAATCTCTCAATCAATTAACATCCCTAAATTATTACTCACCCTAATGAGAGATTTACCCATCCATTGAAATGATAAATAATCTGGTTATAATTATTATGATGATAAATTAAGAAGAGAAGAAAAATAAAGGGATAAGAAAAGAGTGGTGCGTCGAACACACACACAAACGATAATGAGAATTCAAAACAGACGTTCGATTGAATGAGGAAGATAAAGAAGGGAAGGAGTTTTAACTTGATTTAAAATATTTAAGAACATTAATATTAAACTACATAAGTTGGATGAGAATAAGAGATATTTAATAATAAACTTTCATTAAAATAGAATTCCAAAAAACAAACACTTACACAATTACAAATGAAGAACAACACAAAAGTAAATGAAAGGAAGCAAGGAGGAATGGTTTATCAAGTAAAAACTTGAGTATGTAATATACTCCCAAGACATTGGTAGAGCCATGGTCATGCCAACCTATCCTACTTTTCTCTGAAATTCCAACCCCTTTGAAAGGAGAGGAGGGGATGTATTTATAGCCCAAGGAGGTGGTCTATTTGCATTCAAACCCTACCCCTCCACATGACTCGACAATTTGGACTTCAAAATAGCCGAATATATAGATATCTTCCTCTCCAAAGTTTTATATAATAATGTTGGCCGAATACTCTCAAAATTTGTAGGCATTTGGAATTATGGAGACAAAGTTATGGCGGTTTGATTAAAAAAAGTTTAATTGTCCATTCTTATCCATGATTTTTCAATAGGCGAAATGTGAATGGATTTTTGAATAGGAATATGCCTTAAAATCCAAATTCTTTCTTCAAAAAAGTCATCTGCCTATAGCTACTCTTTCACACTGAAAATCTCAGGTTGATTTGATGATTACATCATAATCTATGTCATAAATTATGTCCAGGTTTTAATTCCCATTCAGAATGGTGGGATGAGTTTAAATGAATCAGTTTTATTTGGAATTAGGCCTTGAAATTTTTATCCAAGACTCCTTACATTTTCCCCCGAACATTGTAGTAGAATAAAGGAATTTTTAATTCTATATTGATCCCAGTAATTCAATCTTTAGAGCTTGTCCAGTTTCATCACAAATTCTTTGGGTTTTCTTGTGTGGTCCATATAACCCTCCAAATGGAATAATTGTCCCAAGATCCCTTCTAATGAAATGTTTTATATTAAAATATAAATCTTAAGAAAGAAGAACCATGAAATTTTGATAAATATAGTGAGATTTATAAATAAAACAGTTAAATGACATTGATGGGATTAATTCGAATAATGCTCAAAAATTACATTTAATATTTAAACATTAATATCTTACACAAATTATGAAAATTTCATATAAATCAGTAAAGGGAGTATATAAAAAGTTTAAAAATATTAATAACATCATTTACTATCAATATTCTTCCCATGATGAGCCTTATTTCCATTCTATCTTACTGGATGGCTCTAGCTGAGCAAAAGGAGTTGAAGGTACAACTAGAGGATGTAACGCCCCGACCCCAGTTACCCAGAGTCGGTGCATTATTACATAACATTGGCATGATCACAAGAAAGATCAAATCACGAAAGACCGATTGGTTTAGTAGCCTTGGAAACACTAGATATATTCATAAAGTTTTACATTACATCATGAAGTGAAAAACTACTACAAAAACATATTGTCTCCATAATCCACACTATTATCCCCTCATAATATCCCTGCAGGTCATTCATAATTTACTTCTTCACATCCTGGGGAAAATAAAACATAGAAAAGGGGTGAGCTCAAATTCCCAGTAAGGATAACAATATAATGGAAACTTTCATAAATAAGAATAAACATTTAAGGCAGTGTATAACTAAAACAAATCCCTTTTAAACGTGAACTTCAACATAGTATGGAAAAAATAAAATGAAAAAATTCCATTTACTTATTCACATGGATATTCTACTAATCGAATAATCACATGCAATATCAATAACCACTTTCATAATGATTGAATGCATAATGCCAGACTATCATAACCACATAGCCAAGGCCTCATGCCAAGACTACAAATAAGATTGTGCCAAGGCCTTGTTCCAAGACACTATTTTGTCTCATGAGACCTACCGATGCATCTAGGAGCTATAGCGGGCTTCACCCATCACATATTAAGTCCAATGCATTCCCTTATGAAAAGGTTTAAACATAACATAAACATTCGTATTAAAACTAGCATATGAAATGTCAATACTTTCACCATAAACCATGAATGGTATAAAAATAGCACATCCACAGTCAAAACATATCACAAAACATTCAATACAATATAGAAGTTTTGTATCATAATAAATCAACTTCAAATAAGCTTAAAATCCATAAAAGGATTTTGACATAGATGAAATCAAAACTATTTGAGATAAATATATCTTTTCTCAAAATCATTGAAAAGGCACACATTTATAAAGGAAGTAATTTAAAAGAGATTTTTTAATCAAAGTGTCCCATACAACTTTGAAACTTTTGAAAAGAAATATCATTTAAAAACCATCATGTCCATATAAATAAATCATTTAAATCATTTTGAAAACATGGACATTAATTAAGAATATTTAGAAAGATAAATCTTTAAAACATTTAAAATTATGATCTTGATAAAGAGTACCTTTCAAAAATTCTTAAAATATTTATTTTGAAATCATTTAAAAGCCACATAATTATAAAATAAAACATTTACTTTGAAAATATTCTTATAAGCTTGTAAGGGAAGCTTTGACAATTTTATAACGGTGGTAAATAGCTGCACCCGCCGTATAAGTTAAAAAAACATTCTTACCTTAAATTTGTCGAAAGGTAAAAAGTGCCTTGTTTGGAAAATGGCAGAAAGATTCCTTTAAAAACACATAAGGCTATAAATTAATTTAACCCATATTCTTTGTAAATAGTAAAAATGTTTTGAAATGCATTTCGAAAAAACATGGATTTGGATGATAAATAAATCCCGTAGATTATTACGTATAAACAACCTCGGATAATGAAGAGATTGTGAAATAAACCCTTTCCTTGTACTTTTCCTTGGTTGGGGTAGGTTAACCTCCTTTATAATGGTGAAATAATTGTTATTAAATTATACAAGAATAATATATATTAATATGATATCATATATGATCTTTTAACATTGCTTTGTTAATAATATCTTAGTATTATTGTTGTTTCGGGTGTTAACTTACTCGTTTTATTTTATATGTTTTGTTACGTAAGACAGGTTTGTCATGGATAGGTTGTATCTTATTCATATCCAAAATGATATCAAGTCCTTAAACATTATTTTTAAATCATCAAATGATAATTATACTTGAATGGATACGATGGAGAATGAATCTCATCGCGTTCGTGGAGACGGTAGTCCGTACGTACGCACAAGCGACAATATCATTTTTTTTGATATTAAAATAATATATAATTGGATATTATATCATATATAAATAATCATTATCATGTTATATTTATTATTTACATGAGTTACATATCATTATTATACCCATCCAAATAATAATATATTGAACAACAATTACACCACGACGTGGAGACGGTAAGTCGTACGTACGCACGTATGGTGACATGTTATTAAAAGGGTGGATAGAATACTGAATATGGTTGTACCATATTTATAATAACATCACAGTATATATAAGATACTTGATTTATTATTTTAGAATGGTAATAACAAAGAAAGAAGAAGTGGAAGAAGAAATGAATTTGAAAAGTGGTGGTGAAAACATTACCTCTTCTTTGGGTTCTTCCTTTTGATTTGATCAAAATGGCTCCTTAGGTTGGCTTTATGATCAAACTAAGGCCTCTAGGTTGTAGTGAGGGAAGTTGAGAGAGTATTTGGGCAGATTTTTCCCTAACCAAAAGGCTTTGAATGTGTGAAGTAATGAGAAGGGGGAGTGACCTTTTATAAGTGGGGTGAGGGGCACCTTTGGAAAAGCTAGAAATCTTAATTTATAATAAATTCATATTCGATTTCTAATGGCTCCAAATTTGATTATTCAAAGTTTAAGGTGGGGATAGGTCGAAAAACATTCAACCAATATAATTTATACAGGTTTGGGTTACTATATTAACCTTATCATTTAGTTTTAACTCTTAATTAATTAGTTTGACATTTACCATGTCACTTTGTATTTTTATATTATATAGTTAATAAACATACTATATACATCCAAGCGACCTCCAAGTGGTCCATTAATGATAAACCTATCATGATATAAGTCCCTTGTCCGAACCTTAGATTTTTAGGAATTTAATATCAATTAATAATATAATATTTGTTTTAAAAACTCTTTTATGTCAATTTTGACACTATTCAATAGTTGATTTTTGTGAAACTTATAACAGAATTATTACTTCGAAAAAAGTCAATTAAATCAATTCTAATATTTCATATTATCCTATAAAATTAGTGTAATTAATTTAAAGTCTCAAATTATATTTATTTGGGTATTTATAATATCAATTATTTTAATTATTCACTATTATGGTAATTATTGCATCATCATTGTGTCATAAATAAATTAACAATTTTAATATCTAAAAATTATAAATAAAATATAATTATGTATGAAAGCGTTTTATCTTTCTAATGAATATTTATAGTTGAAAATCCAATATATATAACCCTATGTAAAAATTGTTTTTCTAAAAGATATATGCTTGTGTCATTTTTGTATTCATTTTAACTTAATTAAAATAAAGTATCTCTATCACTTACAAGTGGCACCATGGGGTCCCAAAATTGACCCAAAGATTCCCATGGTCGAACATGTATCGACCAATAAGGTTATCACACGTTTTAGGGTAATTTTAATTATTATAATATATTTTTTTAACCCCTATTTACCGGATTTACCCTTTAAC
Source organism: Viscum album (assembly GCA_963277665.1). Taxonomy (NCBI): domain Eukaryota; kingdom Viridiplantae; phylum Streptophyta; class Magnoliopsida; order Santalales; family Viscaceae; genus Viscum; species Viscum album. The sequence goes on from OY728155.1 coordinate 532,800,240, forward strand.
CATGGTAAATAAAATATTTACCGAAGTAATTATTCAAAATGTCTAAAAATAAAAGTTACCTATTTACACAATTTGAACATCCTGATTCCAAATATGGAATCCATTTTTCCAAATTCAAAACACAGAAGTGGCAGAAATTAATTTAAAATTAATTTCCGCTGTCAAAACAAAAAGCGTGTTTTTAAGATATAATAACTATCAAAAGATTGATACTTATTTATGTTCGGTTTAATTGTGGAATTATTTCCAATGACCAATATTGTATTAAATGGTAAAAATATATTCTAAATATACTTTAAAAAAACTCAAATTCATAATTTATCACTATTAATTATTTTGATTTAAAATGTTGTTTTTAATTAAAATTTAGTAATTTTCACTATTCATCAAAATATGAAAGTTATCCGAAAAGTCCCAAAATTTCACCGTAGGATAAATTCGATACTCTGAATCCAAAAATGAAGTCCATTTTGAGAGATTAAATTTCTAAAATTTTAAAAGGAAGGTATTACCATTCATAACGGCTAGTTTGATTGGTTGTGGTGTGTTAGAATCTCGAAGTTGCGTACAATGCACGCCATTGCATTATTCAAAGGGAAACGTACCGTGGAAACTTCGGATGTTTAATTGTAAAATTTTTTTGATGTCCCCATTCTAAAGAGTAAATTTATTTAGTCAAATTGAATATATAAAAGTTTAAAATATTCGATTTAAAAAGGTTTTCACTATTAAAAGTTGGTAAAAGTGCAATACTGAAAATGAATTTGTTTTTACATTATGTCTAAGAAACTCATAATATGGATTCTAAAATTATAGAGATTATATAAAGTTTAAAAATTAGTTAATACTATTCATAATTTCTTTTGAACGTCTTGTTTGGTAAGTCATGGTGCGCTTGAACTCGGTGTTGCGTGTAGTGCAAGTTATTGAATTATTTTGAAGAAATAACACACTATGAAATATTGGGGTGTTACATTCTCCCCTCCTTCAATAAATTGTGTCCTCGCAATTTGAAATTGTTCTTCGAAAATAAAAGGTTGAATATAGAAAATATCTTTGTGGGAAAACCCACATCGGAAATTGGGTTGATAAAAATTAGTCTTAATAAGAGGAAAAGAGAAATAAAAGGGTCACCACCAAATTATAATCTCTATTCGGAGAACATTGGTGGAAATTAGATACATATAATTTGAGGAAAAACGTAAATATTTATAGTTAGTTATTGAGATCATCAATCACAAACAAGTGTAAAATTGAGGGCCTTAAATTCATCAATCTATGATGATTTAAAATACCATCGGTTCAGAAAAACATATGGTGTTAGGATAACACATTTTTTTTGTTTTAATATCCCATCACTAAAGAATAAGAATTAATTTCTTCATTGAATAAGAGAAGAAGAAAAATATATACTTGACAAGTAGAGTCTCAACCTTTAACTAAGTTCTACTACAAACTCATCTTTCACTCTAAAAGATAATAGAACTTAAAAATTATATTCTATTTATCCTATTTGTATAGGGTTAAAAAAATGAATTTATAATTCATCTAGAAGAACCATTAAAAAAATGACATTATTCAAACCAGGACATCACGTGGGTCAGTGGTCGGTGATACACCCTTGTCGCACTTCGGTTGTGGGTTCAAGTCTCGCGGCCTTGCCGGACGCGACAGGTTGTCGCCCGACCTCCGGGTTGTCCTTTTATGACAATCGAAATAATCCAAACTAGAACTATCCAAAATACTTTAGTCCAAAATTTATAAGGAAGGTAAACACAATGAAGATCCTTTTTTTCGCATAATAACATGTGATCACCTTCATCGTGTATTCTTTTAAAACACTGCAACATCCTGAATTACCATAAAACCTTATTGATTACATTCATGATCCCTTATTCCTTATAGAATAATAGATATACTCTTTCAATCCCAAAATGTTGTAAACCCCAAAAATGATGGAATATACAAATCATTAATTAGTTTCAAGGTAGTCAAGAATATCCAATATAATTTATCCAAATCAATCATGTATTATTCTAAAATCACTACCTTGGTATCAGAACCATATTATGGTTTATCTTTCTCTCAACCATATATTTTCCAAAAATTTAACCTACTATTGAGTCACTTTTCTTTGTTCCACACAATCTCAAGTCCTTAATGAAATAGTACTGCAGTAAAATCCTTATATACTCCATAATTATTATAACAAGTACATTGTTGATACAACACTCAAATGACATAATCAACATAAGTACTCTAATCATTCCTCTTCATCTGTGGTAGAATCATAACTTGATTATTATCCAATAGCATCATTTGCAGCATAGTCTGATGACTGGGACATAGGTTCGCGTAGTGTCCAAACTCCTTGCAAATGAAGCATTGTACATTTGAAACCATTTTCTTACCCTTGCAGTCACGTACTTTGTGCCCTTTTCCTCCACAATTATAAAAAACTCTCATTCCTTTCAGGAAAGTTCCATGGTGTTTCTTCCCACAATTATCACATATGTGAAAATTCTTCTTTTTCCTCTTCCCTTTATCCATCTTTCTCTCTTCTATCCTTTTCTTATCTTGATTCCCTTCAAATCCATAGGACTCAGTAAACTCTTTACTTATCTTATCAACAGATGATATTATTTCTTAATATGATGATAATATATGGGAGACTATTTCTCTTATAAATTCTGGCTTAAGACTATGAAAGATATGATCCTTCTTTATCTTTGGATCATGTGCATTGCTGTAGTTATCATTCCTTCTACTGGGCGCCATTTCTAAACAATGGCATACACGAGATTAGTTTATGAATAACAATACCTAATCCCAAACTTGTAAAACACATAACATAAATTAAATAGTTTATGGATATAATCCATAATCATAAAAATGTCTCCATTGAGGATGTATATACTCATAAACCCTTAATAATGGTTTGTAAAGAAAATGAGAATTATCCTAAGCATATCCCTCGGGAGTGTCGTAACCAAGAGTGCAACAAGGCCCGTTGTCGTGCACCAGTTTCCGTTCGAGTCTAGTCCAAAGCGGTGTTTTCGGGTTTTACCCCTAGGTACATCTGTGCCAGAGCCGCCTCTACCTGCTTGTATCCAGACAGGGATGTATTGCTTAGAAAACTCACAAAATCACTACAATACCAAAATTCTAGGAAGTTCTTCTATACTAATCCTTATATTCCATCTTAAATCTATGTGCTCTAATCAGATTTTATCTAAATCTAGCTTCCAAGGTTTGTATTAAACTTCCTATGATACCAACTGTAACGCCCCGACCCTAGTTACCCATAGTCGGTGCATTATTACATAACATTGGCATGATCACAAGAAAGATCAAATCTCGAAAGACCGATTGGTTTAGTAGCCTTGGAAGCACTAGATATATTCATAAAGTTTTACATTACATCATGAAGTGAAAAACTACTACAAAAACATATTGTCTCTATAATCCACACTATTATCCCCTCATAATAACCCTGTAGGTCATTCATAATTTACTTCTTCACATCCTGGGGAAAATAAAACATAGAAAAGGGGTGACCTCAAATGCCCAGTAAGGATAACAATATAGCGGAAACTTTCATAAATAAGAATAAACATTTAAGGCGGTGTATAACTAAAACAAAACCCTTATAAACTTGAACTTCAACATAGTATGGAAAAAATAAAATGAAAAAATGTCATTTACTTATTCACATAGATATTCTACTAATCGAATAATCAAATGCAATATCAATAACCACTTTCATAATGATTTAATGCATAATGCCAGACTATCATAACCACATAGCCAAGGCCTCACGCCAAGACTACAAATAAGATTTTTCCAAGGCCTTATGCCAAGACACTAGTTTGTCTCATGAGACCTACTGATGCATAGAGGAGCTATAGCGGGCTCCACCTGTCACATATTAAGTCCAATGCAATCCCATGTGAAAAGGTTTAAACATAACATAAACATTCATATTAAAACTAGCATACGAAATGTCAATACTTTCACCATAAACCATGAATGGTATAAAAATAGCACATCCACAGTCAAACATATCACAAAACCTTCAATACAATATAGAAGTTTTGTATCATAATAAATCAACTTCAAATAAGCTTAAAATCCATCAAAGGATGTTGACATAGATGAAATCAAAACTATTTGAGAGAAATATATCTTTTCTCGAAATCATTGAAAAGTCACACATTTATAAAGGAAGTAATTTAAAAGAGATTTTTGAATCAAAGTGTCCCATAGCACATTGAAACTTTTGAAAAGAAATATCATTTCAAAACCTTCATGTCGATATAAATAAATCCTTAAAATCATTTTGAAAACATGGACATTAATTAAACATATTTAGAAAGATAAATCTTTAAAACATTTAAAATTATGATCTTGATAAAGAGTAACTTTCAAAAATTATTAAAATATTCATTTTGAAATCATTTAAAAGTCACATAATTATAAAATAAAACATTTACTTTGAAAATATTCTTATAATCTTGTAAGGTAAGCTTTGACGATTTTATAACGGTGGTAAATAGCCGCACCCGCCGTATAAGTTAAAAAAAACATTCTTACCTTAAATTTGTCGAAAGGTAAAAAGTGGCTTGTTTGGAAAACGAAGGAAATATTCCTTTAAAAACACATAAGGGTATAAATTACTTTAACCCTTATTATTTGTAAATAGTAAAAATGTTTTGAAATACATTTTGAAGAAACATCGATGTGGATGATAAATTATTTCCCAGTAGATTATTACGTATAAACAACCTCGGATAATGAAGAGATTGCGAAATAAAACCTTACCTTGTACTTTTCCTTGGTTGGGTTAGGTTAACCTCCAGTATAATGGTGAAATAATTGTTATTAAATTATAAAAGAATCATATATATTAATATGATATCATATATGATCTTTTAACATTGCTTTGTTAATAATATCTTGGTATTATCGTCGTTTTGGGTGTTAACTTACTCATTTTCTTTTATATGTTTTGTTACATAATCCATGTTTGTCATGGATAGGTTGTATCTTATTTATATCCAGAATGATATCAAGTCCTTAAACACTATTTTTAAATCATCAAATGATAATTATACTTGAATGGATACTATGGAGAATGAATCTCATCGCATTCATGGAGACGGTAGTCAGTACGTACGCACGAGCGACAATATCATTCTTTTGATATTAAAATAATATATAATTGGATAGTATATCATATATAAATAATCATTATCATGTTATATTAATTATTTACATGAGTTACACATCATTATTATTCCCATCCAAATAATAATATATTGAACAACAATTACACCATGACGTGGAGACGGTAAGCCGTACGTACGCACGTATGGTGACATGTTATTCAAAGGGTGGATAGAATACTGAATATGGTTGTACCATATTTATAATAACATCACAGTATATATAAGATAATGGTTTTATTATTTTAGAATGGTAATAAAAAATAAAGAAGAAGTGGAAGAAGAAATGAATTTGAAAAAGGGTGGTGAAAACATTACCTCTTCTTCGGGTTCTTCCTTTTGATTTGATCAAAAGGGCTCCGTAGGTTGGCTTTCTGATCAAAATAAGGCCTCTATTTTGTATTGAGGGAAGTTGAGAGAGTATTTGGGAATAGTTTGGCCGATCCAAAAGGCTTTGAATGTGTTAAGTAATGAGAAGGGGGAGTGCCCTTTTATAAGAGGGGTGAGGGGCACCTTTGGAAAAGCTAGAAATATTAATTTATAATAAATTCATATTCGGTTTCTAATGGATCCAAAGTTAATTATTTAAAGTTTAAGGTGGGAATAGGTCTAAAACCATTCAACCAATAGAATTTAGACAGGTTTGTGTTACTATATTAACCATATCATTTAGTTTTAACTCATAGTTAATTAGTTTGACATTTACCATGTCACTTTGTATTTTTATATTATATAGTTAATAAACATACTATATACATCCAAGAGACCCCCAAGTGGTCCATTAATGATACACCTATCATGATATAAGTCTCTTGGCCGAACCTTAGATTTTTAGAAATTTAATATCAATTAATAATATAATATTTGTTTTAAAAACCCTTTTATGTCAATTTTGTCACTATTCAATAGTTGATTTTTCTGAAACATATAATAGAATTATTACTTTGAAAAAAGTCAATTAAATTAATCATAATATGTCATATTATTCTAGAAAATTAGTTTAATTCTTTAAAAGTCTCAAATTATATTTATTTGAGTATTTATAATATCAATTATTTTAATTATTCACTATTATGGTAATTACTGCATCATCATTGTGTCATAAATAAATTAAATTATTTAATATCTAAAAATTATAAATAAAATATCATTATGTAGGAAATCGTTTTATATTTCTAATAAATATTTATAGTTTAACATCCAACATATATAACCCTATGTAAAAATTGTTTTTCTAAAAGATATATACTTGTGTCATTTTTGTATTCATTTTAACTTAATTAAAATAAAGTGTACCTATCACTTACAAGTGGCACCATGGGGTACCTAAATTGACCCAAAGATGACCATGGTCGAACATGTATCAACCAATAAGGTTAGAACATGTTTTAGGGTAATTTGTTATTATTATAATATATATTTTTAACCCTTATTTACCAGATTTACCCTTTAACCATGGTAAATAATATATTTACCGAAGTAATTATTCAAAATGTCTAAAAATAAATGTTACCTATTTAAACAATTTGAACATCCTGATTCTAAATATGGAATCCATTTTTCCAAATTCAAAACACAGAAGTGGCAGAAATTAATTTAAAATTAATTCCCGCTGTGAAAACAAAAAGCGTGTTTTTAAGATATAATAACTATCAAAAGATTGATACTTGTTTATGTTCGGTTTAATTGTGAAATTATGTCCAATGACCAAAATTGTATTAAATGATAAAAATATATTCTAAATATACTTTAAAACCACTCAAAATCATAATCTATCACTATTAATTATTTTGATTAAGAAAGTTGTTTTTAATTAAAATTTAGTAATTTTCACTATTCATCAAAATATGAAAGTTATCCGAAAAGTACCAAAATTTCACTTAGGCTAAATTCGATACTCCGAATCCAAAAATGAAGTCCATTTTGAGAGATAAAATTTCTAAAATTTTAAAAGGTAGGTATTACTATTCATAACGGCTAGTTTGATTGGTTGTGGTGTGTTAGAATCCCGAAGTTGTGTACAATGCACGCCATTGCATTATTCAAAAGGAATCGTACCGTGGAAGCTTGGGGTGTTTAATTGTAAAATTTTTTTGATGTCCCCATTCTAAAAAGTAAATTTATTTAGTCAAATTTAATATATAAAAGTTTAAAATATTGGATTTAAAAAGGTTTTCACTATTAAAAGTTGGTAAAAGTTCAATACTGAAAATGAATTTGTTATTACATTATGTCTAAGAAACTCATAATATGGATTCTAAAATTATAGGGATTATATAAAGTTTAAAATTTAGTTAATACTATTCATAACCACATTTTAACGGCTTGTTTGGTAAGTCATGGTGCGCTTGAACTCGGTGTTGCGTGTAGTGTAAGTTATTGAATTATTTTGAAGAAATAACACACTATGAAATCTTGGGGTGTTACAGAGGATCTTTAGGGAAAGGGATTTATGCTCCCCAAACTATGACCATGGAATTCACCAATTATATTTTAAAATAAGATTTATTGGAGCCTCATAATATATATAGACTATCACAATATTAACCAAATGATATTTTTGAATAGATATCTATTTCCCATAATTAATTTCCATTTTGATCATCTCAAGGGAGATCATTGGTTTTTGAAGATCGATTTGAGATTAGGGTACCATTTTTTTAGATTCCATGAAGGGGATGTTCCAAATAATTCCTTTTAAAGATGGTATGTACACTTTGATTATTTTTTATGTCATTTTGGATTACCAGTTTTCCAATAGTTTTCATAGAGCTAATAAACCAGATCATCCATCAGTTTTTGGAATCCTTTGTGGTCATGTTTGTAGACAACATATTGGTGTGTTCCAAGATAAAGGAGGATCATAAAAACCATTTGGGTTTTATTAGGGTGATTTAAGGGAACACCATATATATTCAAATTTATCGAAGTTATAGTTTTGGATTCATGAAATGAAGTTTTTAGTGCACGTGATTTTTGAGGTAGGAGTTTTAGTAGATCTAGAGAAAATTTGAACAGTCATGTCTTGGGAGTAGAATCTATAGTTTTCTAAGATTTTATGGGTATTAGAGATATTTTTTTTGGGATATATCTTGGATATATTATCCCTTGAATACATTGACCAGGAAAGGGATAATTTTTTATTGGGATGATAAGTTCTAGAGTGACTTCAAGTAGTTACATACCCATTTGAAATCCACCCCATTTTTTATTCTTCCTAATCCCTAGAGAACTTATTCCATGTATTGTGATTCTTTTAGTGCGGTTTTGGGATGTTTGATGATGTAGTATAACCATGTGTTGGCCTATGGATCATGGAATCTACACTAACATGAGAAATATTATCCCACCCATGACCTGGAGTTAGCGACTATGATGCATGCACTAAAAATGTGGCAATAGTACCTCTTCATGGAGAGTTTTACAGTGTACTCTAATCATAATATCCTGAAGTAAAGTTTCACCTAGAGGTACATGAACCATAGATGGATATTTTGGGTGAAATAAATTTAGACTTTTGATTTTTATATTTCATATAAACCTAGAATGGTAAATGTGGTCACCGATGCTTTGAGTATAATGCTTCTAGTACAAGCTATTTAGGAGTCAGAAGATGAGTGAAGTCTAATGAGTTTGTTTTTAATCTAATTATAGACTTGTCAGAGGATAGAGGGTTGGAGTTCTTAGCTAGTGTGTATGTTACACCCTACCTTATCAATTAGGTTGGGAGTGAATAGGTATTTAACCCCAAGTTCCATCAAATTTGTAGAGTTTTAAATGGTGAGGAGACCTAGGGTTATTGGTCTTGGTCTTCCAATGGTCCCCTCCTCTTGAAGAAGAAGCTAGTTGTCACTATATGTTTGACTTAGGAGGTCATTCCTAAGGTACATAATTTTAGTTGGGTCATGCACCATGGGGTGACCATGACATTTTGTACCTTGAGAGGTCGGTATTGGTGGCTCAGGATGAGATATATAGTGGCAGATTTTTTTTCTAGATACTTGACTTGCTAGAGGATTAAATCCGAGCATCAGAGACCAGTCGGGTTGTTTCAACCACTTCCCCTTATAGTGTGGACATGGGAAGATATCTCTATGGATTTCATGATCAGAAAACCTTTTAATCTGATTGGGAAATATTGTATATGGTTGATTATTGATAATATGATGAAATCACCTCATTTTCTCTCCATTAGCGAGTCGATGAAGGTAGAGGACCTTAGACTCGTATAAATTCAAGAGGTTGTTCAGCTTCATAGAGTGTCCTCATAGATTGTTTTAGATCAGGATTTCCATTTTACTTCTCATTTTGAAAGTGACTACAAGAGGATTTGGGAACCCAGTTGAGGTTGTGCAACATATATCACCCACAGAGAGTGGGCCATCTAGACTCTCAAGGATATGTTGTGGGAATGTGACCTTGAGTTCAAGGGTTCATGGGAAAGTAACCTATCATTAGCCAATTTTTCTTATAAAAATAGTTATTAGGCCTTAATAAATATGGTCTCATTTGAGGAATTGTATGGATAAAATTTCCAATACACATTGTGTTGGGTTGAGGTGGGTGAGTGTTCCTTGGTTGGACAGAGCCACGTCTAGGAGATGGTCAAGATAGTGTGGATGACTCAAAAATGGTTAGAGATAGCTCAGAGTTTCCATAAGTCATATGATGACTATAATCATTTCCTATTAGACTTTCAGGATAATGATCAAGTGTTTTTGTATGCACCAGTATGATAGGGACATCGTTTTATAAGTAAGAAAGGAGAGGTGACACCATATTATGTCAGGACGTTTCATGTTTTTCAGCATCTTGGAAATTTATCCTATTGGTTGAATTTTCCCCCATACCAGACCCAGATCCATGACCTCTTTCATATTCCTCAGTTGAAGAGATACCAACAAAACCCCTCTCATGTGCTATAGTGGGATTATTTAGAGTTCAAACCTATTACCACTATTTTGGAGCAACCAATCTATATCTTGGATTATCATAACAAGGTGCTCCATGTTAATTCAATCTCTTTACTACATGTACTCTAGAAGCGAGTAGGTGATATTCATGAGACATGGGAGCATGAATATTTGGTGAGGGAGCAGTGGCCTCTCCTATTTTCTTTTAATAATTCTGGATGACTTTTTGGTGGTAAAAAGTGGAATGGTGGGGAGTTTATAACACCCATCATGTAACTAACATGTCTAATTTTTAGTTTTATTTCCCTTTTGGTTTTTTATTGGAAATATCAAGTGTGAAGGGTTGAAAATGGAAGTTTTGGGGAGGAAAACCCAAGATGCGTGGTTAGAAAATGGATTATCTAACAGTGTGTCTAACCATGTGAGGGGATCATAGGGGGTGATAATGGGGGTCTTCCAGGTTTGAGAATTTCTTTTCAAACTGTGAGTCACCTAAAATTAACCATGTGACTTGTATTTTGGGGGAGACAATACCTCACAAGGTAGTCACATAGTTTTCCAAACCATGCTGCCAAACCATGCGGCATGTCCATGTCACTTAAAAAGTGGTGTTTTACTTTTTTACCTATTGAATTTATATCCCTTGGGCTTCATTTTCCTACCTCTATCATGTGTATCTACTCCTCCATAGACTTGAATCTCTCTCTCTCCCTTTTTGGTTATTATCCTTGAATTGAAGGTGGTTTGGCTTGAGATAAGTCAATTTCTTCTTGGTTTTTTCTTACTTTTCCCCTATTATTGTTTGTTCCTCCATTTTTATGTAGATGTGTAACCTCAGCAAGGTTTTCAATTGAATATAGGGTATGTTATGGGGGAAATTTTTTTTTCTTATGTCTTGTGTGTTTGATTCCTTGATTTTCCTTTTCTGGGTGGTTTTTATCGAAGGCAACGAGGTTGGAACCATTTATAAGGTTGGTTTCTCTATCTAAGGGTGTTTGTCATGGCTTAACTTTAAATTTTGAATTTCCTTTAGTTTATATTGTTTAAAATTACATTGAAATGATTTATGATTGTTTTGTATTCCATTTTTAATTTGATTCATGGATTGGTTTGGAAATTTTGGTATTTAAAGAGGGTTTTCCAAATGGGTGTGGCTTGTTTACACACCAAGTGTTTAGAGAAATGGTTTCAAGAGGTTTTATAGATTAAAATGAATTTCTAAAATTATTTTAGAAAATATTTTACCATGTGAATTTTGTTTTGAATAAATGGAAATATTTTTTTGTGAAATTGTCTTGTGAAATGGATTTTTGATTTTAGGGAATATTTTTTCTATTATATTGTCATGGGGTAGCACATGGATTGACCAGGGTGTGAGTGTGGGGTTTGTTTAGAGAAATGTGTGATCCTTCAGAGGGAAAAATATGACATCTTCCATTTTGGTTTTGAAGGAACTATGGGAGCCTTTGGTTGGGAATACCATGAGAAATTCTATTATTAATTATATTTATAGCATACTTATTTTACTCACTAATGATAGGCCTAATGGTTAGAGGCCCAGGTGAACATCACTCATGACAGATTGGTTTATATGATTTGTGCATTTGATTAGTTCCATATTTGTTCTGATGAGATATAATATTCACATGTTTTATTATTAACTATATATTGATGATGTTATGCTCACATTAATTATGACTTGTTGTATATGTTTATCATGTTTTGCTTTGTGGCCCTATTTTTCTATTCGATCAATGTTTGATTTTTTTTTGGAAAACTAGTTTTTAAAAATGGAAAACCAAATAAATTTCAAAGGATGTTTGAAAATATAATGTTTTCAATTTTTTTAGTTTTAAAAAGTTTTTTCAAATTAATTTATAGATTTCATGGTTAAAATACTTAAATATATTCATTGTGGTATCCTACTAGACTTTGATCCTCACACCAAATATTTTACTTTGTGAATATGTATATTTCATTCTATAGGACATAAGTAAAGTCAAGGGAACCATATTCTAAAGCATCTCTTCTTGTTTACCACCATATGGGTTTTGTGGAGGAGATATGGTCTCATGGTGTTGGCTCTTTTCAAGTTAGTTTTTTGGGTTTTTACCCATAGGGATGTATGTATTGATCTTATTAGGTCATGTACCATTTTATTTTGAGTTTTGGGAATTGACTTCAGATACCATCTTTATGGATTTTTGTGGCATGCTTGTATATGATTATTAGTTTTTTGTGGTATCTGGTTTTTATATGTATCATTTATCTTGATGTTATATTGTTGAATCTATTGATGTTGGTGTGGCCCTCCCATTTCTTTTATGGTTCATTCCGGTTTACCATGTCAAAACTGTTCCCAAGATATTATTGGTTATGCTCGATGATTTTCACCAGCCTATGTCAATCGGGAACACACTTCAGATCATGTGGCTGGCCGGCTCAAGTGACAGGTTGGGTCGACCCAAGTTGGTTTATTATAGAAAATATATTCTATGTCATTAAATTCTATGATAATGAAAAGGTCATGCTAGTTTTTATCACATAGAAGGAGATCCTGATCAATGGTGGATGCTGATCAAAAATATGAATCCTGAGGAAGAAATTGAAGCAATGGAGGGGGAAGAATTTAGGAAAATGATTTTTGATAAATATTTTCCATTCACTCTCCAACTTAAGATAGAGAAGGAATTACTTGGCCTTAAGAAAAAGGTGGATGAATTCATCAGAGCATATGAGGAAAAATTCACAAGACTTACATGATAGGCATCCAACTTTTTCATTGACCCTAAAAGTAAATTTGAATACATCTTTAGTAGGATAAATTAAAATCTGTGAAAAGATTTGGTGATTCAAGACTTTGACAGCTATTAAGAAATTGTATGATTTTCTATCAAAGTTGATATGTATATTAGGGAATCTCAAGGGTCTCATGGGTCAAGAGATAGAAATTAGTGGATGGAGTTTAATTCTCAAGGAGCGATATAATAATATCACAGTAGTAAGAAATTCCAAGATCCCACATGTAAAATGTTCAAGAAGAAGCATCCCAAAAATTACATGAATGTGACAAGAAAATACTTTAGGTGTAGAAAGGAGGGGCAACAAGCTAGAGAATGATGATGGGAGAAACACACCAATGTGATAGAAGAAATGAATTATCATGTCAAAACTCATCCTATTGTTTAATTCTACAACTAGAATGAGAAAGGAAATTATGAGAAACAATTCACTGTGCCAATGGTTGTCAAAGATAACTAGAGATAATAACCTACAGGGCCTATAAAGAAAGGGAAATCATATTCCATCAAAACTATTAGGGAGGATCCTGAAAATGATGTGGTGATAGGTTCAATTGTTATTCATTCAAGAATAGAAAACATACTATTTGATTTGGGTTCTACACATTCTTACATATCACACTTGTTTAGTAGAACTATACAAACACCACCTCAAAACATAGAAGATGAGTTATTAGTGAAAACAACAAAGGTTTCAATTATTACATCCCAATAATATAACATATACCTTGTCAATATTTATGAGATGAATTTCCTTGAAAACCTTGTGATCCTCCCTTTAGTGAAATTCAATGCTACTATGGGATTGGATTGGATTTCCTTGTAAAGAGTCAACATAAATAAGGAAATCACACTCTATATAACAAATAACCATCCAATTCTATACAAGTGTAAGGAAAAGGATGGATCTAATTTGGAATCATAATCTCAATAATGAATATTATTATCTAATGAGAAATTGTATCTAGCTCAAATTATTGAGACCAAGGAAAAAATCATCATTGATGACATTCCCATTGTAATGGAATATATTTATGTGTTCCCCAATGAATGTTTTGGTCTTCCTCTTAGCTGGGAGGTTGGGTTATCAATCTAAATTATACCCAAAGATTTTATAATATCCAAGACTCCATATATAATGGAAACTACTGAAATTGAATATTCGAAGGAGAAACTATAATAGAATATGGATAAAGGTTTTATACACCCAAGAACATCACCATGAGGTGCGCCAATCATTTTCATCAAGAATAAGGATGGTTCCATATATCTCTAAATTTATTACCATGAACTCAACAAGATCAAAATAAAGAACAAGTATCATACTCTATGGATTGATGACTTATTTGATTAGTTTCATGGATCCCATTATTTCTTTAAGGTGGATCTTCAGTTGGTATATTATAAATTAAAGGTGAAGAAGGAGACTAACTAAAAGACTGCTTTTCATACATGGTATGGGCACAATTAATTCATATTGATTCCATTTGGACTCACTATTTCTCTAACTATATTCATAACATTAATGAATAGAGTATTTAGGGATTACCTTGATAAATTTGTATTATTCTTTATAGATGATATTTATAACATCCTGGTACAGGAAGCCACCTAGAGGCACCCCGTACTCGGTTGGTCACATGGTCTCAAGCGCATTTCCCCGAATGTCAGAGGTTGCCAACTATCAGCGAGGGCCTTGGGTGTGATAGTGGGGAAACTATGCCCTCATTGGCATAGTAATACAGTGGAAATGCACAAATACATACAATAGAGAAAGCAGTAAATACCAAACAACAGTAACAACGGAAGACTAATAAAGGAAACAACTGGAGCAGATATATATATATATAAATGATGCATGATACATATATGTCTAGTAAAACAGCCAAACAAGTCAAAATGTTGGAATACAAAAGTGCTAAACCAAAGTGAAAAATAAATCAGATAAAATCCTCAGCATTACAAGCCATATCTTGGTCTCATGCTCTACAGCTCCACAACAATCAAGAACCTAAAGTCGAAGGGCACTTTACCTTATCATACCTACAACAATATAATCTGTTTGGGCCCAAAATCATGACCCAAACAGGGTGTGAGACAAAATCCCATTAGGAAACCACCCGAAGATCTGTGCCTAACAATCAATGAATATATGGTAGGTAAAATTACAAAAAGCCGTAAACAGAAAAGTACACAGTATCAAACAATCCACAGTTCCTAGCATATAATTCACAAACAAGTAAGAAACCACTCAAGCAAGTAGAAAGAACAGGTAATCCTCTGGGTAGTTCTCATAGCCTAACCCATATGGTTCAACCTAAAAGTACTATCAACCCTCTATGAGGCACACACAGTCTTACCCCTCTAGTTCGGCTAAAGAATAGACTCTCTGGGGAAGCACTCACCGTCAATTCCCCCTATAGTCTCGTATCATACTAAAGGCACTCTGGGGAAGCACTCAATATCTCATTCCCCATGTGGCCCACATCGAGGAACTACAGACACTCTAAGGAAGTACTCAACGTCAATTCCCCATGTGGTCTTGCATCGTATTATAAAGACACTCTGGATAAGCCCTTACGTCCATTCTCCCTATGGTTTACTACACTAGGTTCTCACAACCCTGTGTAAAATCAGCAAGTGTCACATAATGTAACGGCCAAAGTAACCTCATGAAATACTTGGATAGCATTCTATAGTATCTCATCATGGAAGAACAATCACACCATCCTAAAAACTAGGCATGGAACTGGTAATATTCTAACAGGAAAAACTAGACCAAACAGTCATAAATAGGAAAAACATGCATGAGAAAAGCATCCAAAGCACAGTAAAATTACCCTATTCACAAACAATAACCTCTACTAAGGCATATAAGAAAATATGGAAGATAAAAATTCCAAAACACGAAACACACAATACACTGTTCAAGGGTATTGGTGGAATTTGCACAAATACTCAAAGACTTTCTACAGAAAGGCACAACCCACCTACCTTGATGTTAGGAGATTGATATACTTGAACTAGGGGCTTGAATTGCCTTAGAACGTTGAATATCTACAAAAATGTCTCAAACGTTCAATCCTTGATAATTTATAAAAGATAAGAAATTGGAAAACGAAGCTCTAGGATAAGGAAGAGCTTACCGCTGTGGTTCCAATGCAATCGACAGTGGTTGATTTGGAGAATGGATGGAGGATCAGGGGTTCATCGAAGATCTGCAGCCGTATGGACTCTCTCAGACAAAGAAAACCTAAAAGAAGATGGTTATATTCATCAGATGCAACCACGCTGCATTTAATGAAAAAAAAAATACATGGTGTGTACTTTTGGAGTACATGGCGTGTACTTACTATTTCCGTACTCCGCTTTAGGAGGCCTCCACATCACCCATAAATACTGTGTCTGTGGCCCTTACACGGCCAGCACACGGTATCGTGCGACAACATAGTACACGGCATGTACTTAAAAAATTTCCAGAAACTCCTCTTTTCTCAAAAACTCCAGAAAAAGGAAAAACATACCTGAAAAAAAGGTCCGGGTTCTTACAAACTTCCCCCCTTAAAGAAATTCATCCCCGAATTTCCCTAGCGAGGCGGAGAAGAATAAACCCTGAACAGCTTCGGCCACTACGATCGTACATAGGCCTCCCTCTCCCAAGTCTCGTCTTGTACTTTCCCATGCTGCCATAGCACCCATACCAGAGGAATAGACCAGCCACGGAGAACCTTCGTACTACGATCGACAATTCGGATAGGTTGATCCTCAAACAATGCTTCAGCTTCAAGCTCAATCTCCTCAGGTTGAAAGACATGAGACAGGTCTGAAAAGTAACGTCGGAGCTGAGAAACATGGAAGACATCGTGCATAGCCTGGTACCTATGAGGTAACTACAACCAATAGGCAACCTGCCCAACTCTCTCCCACGCCTCAAATGGCCCAACGTACCTCAGTGAAAGCATACTCTGTCTCTGAATCCTCTTATATCCCAACTCGGTGTGATATGCAGGAAAACCTGATCCCCGACCTCAAACTCCAGAGGTCGTCCCCATTGATCAGCATAAGACTTATGATGAGACTATGTAGTATCCATCCTCTTCTGAATCAACTCTATCTGCTTTGTGGTCTCCTGTACAAGATGAGGTCCCAGCAAAGCTTCCTCTCCTGCCTCCAGCCAACATAAGGGTGATCAGCATGGCCTACCGTACAAAGCCTCATAAGGTGCCACCTGAATTGTTTCTTGAAAACTATTATTGTAGGCAAACTTCATAAGAGGTATATGCTTCTCCCAAGAACCTCCAAAATCTAGAATGCAAGCTCAGGGAATATCCTCAAGCTTCTGAATCATACACTCGGACTGGCCATCTGTCTGGGGATGGTATATTGTACTCAAAAGTACTTATGTACCCAAAGCCTTATCAATACCCTGCTTGACCCGAGAAGTAAAACGCACATCCCTGTCTGAAATAATGGAGTATGGAACTCCATGTTGACACACAATCTCTCGGATGTACAAATGTCCCAGCTCATCAACACTGAAGGTATCCTTGATTGGTAATAAGTGAGAAACCTTTGTAATCCAGTCAATGAAAAACCAAACAACATCATTCCCTTGAAGCAGCCTCAGCAAACCAGTCATGAAGTCCATCACGACATCGTTCCACTTCCACTCGGGAATGGGCAGCTGCTGTAAAAGCCCTGCTGGTCGCTGATGCTCCACTTTCACCTACCGACAAGTGGAACACCTCATGAAAAAATTAGCAACATCCCTCTTCATACATGGCCATCAATACTGGCAGTGAAGATCGCGATACATATTGGTGACACCAGGATGAACTGCCCAAATTGAGGAATGAAAATCCAGCATCAGCTCCTCGCGTATTTATGCTGGCACCCATAAGCGTCCCTGGAAACGAAAGATCTCATCCTTGCCTACTGTCCATATAGGAATAGGGCCCTCTCCTGACACGATTTCCCACAGGACTAGGCCTTCAGAATCTGATAGTTTCCTCATCCGTATCTGATTGAGAATAGTAGAGATAACAGCTACAGAAGAAAGGAAAGTATGTCACTGTCTGTCGTGCACTTCCAAATGCATCTCAGAGAATAGAGCCATAATATTCCACTCACTTCTGGCCTCTTGAACTACATGTATCTGAGTCCTCCTACTAAACGCATCATCCACTACGTTTCCCTTTCCCGGTGTATAGGCAAGCTCAAATTCAAAGGACTGTAGGTACTCAACCCACATGCCTTGTCTCAAATTCAGATCACGCTGAGTGAAGATGTACTTGATACTTTTGTGGTTAGTGAAAACCACAAAATTCTCTCCCAGAAGATAATGTCTCCAACAGCGTAGGGTGTGAACAACTGCTGCCAGCTCAAGATCATGCATCGGGTAGTTCCTCTCATGTGGCCTCAACTACTGAGACCCATACGCAACGACTCAATCTCCATGTATAAGAACATATCCTAGCCTGATACCTGAAGCATCATAGTAAATGGTATATCTCTTGCCTAGATCTAGAAAGACTAGTATCGGTGCTGAAGTCAGCCTCCCTTTCAGCTCCTAAAAGGCTGACTCACAAGAATCTGACCATAAGAACTTCGCACCCTTCTTGGTCAGACCCATCAGCAGTGCTTCTAAGTGTGAAAAGTCATGTATGAAGCGTCTGTAGTATCCATCCAGCCCTAGAAAACCCCACACCTCAAATATATTTTTTGTCTGCACCCAAGAAACTATTGATCTCTCTTTCTCTGGGTCTACTGATACTCTTGTCTCTGAGAAAACATGACCCACGAAGTGAATCTGATCCATCCAAAAGTGGCACTTTGAGAGCTTAGCATATAACTGATGCTCCCTTAGTGTACTCAAAATGACCTCAATATGGGTAGCATGGTCGTGTCGAGTGTGAGAGTACACCAAGATATATTCCACGAAGACCACCATGAAAGATTCCAAGTATGGATGGAACACTCAGTTCATCAGTGCCATTAAAACTACAGGCGCTTTTGTGAGACTGAACAGCATAACCATATACTCGTATAGACCATACATGCTCCGGAAGACCGTGAGAGGTATATCAGATGGTCTAAAACACAACTTATGATAATCGGACCTCAATTAGGTCTTTGATAACACCCAGGCTCCTCAAAGATGATCAAAGATATCATCAATCCTCGGTAAGGGATATCGGTTCATGACCTTCAACTAGTTTAGCTTCCCATAATCCACACAAAGCTTGAGGGTGTCGTCTTCCTTCTTCGCAAACAGGACAGGCGAACCCCAAGGAGATGTACTGGGTCGGATGAAACCCTTCACCTGCAACTCCTCCAACTGCTTCTTGAGATCCTGCAACTCAGGTGTAGCCATCCTATAAGGAGGAATGGACACTGATTCCACTCCTGGAACGAGCTAAATAGAAAATTCTACCTCACGCTCCAGAGGTAAACCTGAAAATTCCTATAGAAAGACATCCTTGAAATGATCCACCACTAGAGGAAAGCCTAACTGTGAAGTCCTCTGGTCATCCAGATACAGACTAGAAATTTGAGTTGTAACTCCACCTAGGCCATGATGCTCAGGTCATTCTCTACTCACCTGGACATCCCACTCGCCTTGATGAAGAAAAGATTCACTCTCTGGTGATATAAATCTCACCCTGCGACAATAACAGTCAACGACTTCCTAGAATGGAACTAACCAATCCATCCCGAGAATGAAATCATAGTCTGTCATCTCTAGGACATAGAGGTCCCATAGAAAGTGATACCGAGCCACCTCTAGAGGTCACTCCTTGCACTGACATACACTAGCTATCCTAGTCCCCAGTTGTGTGTCTAGAGTCAAATTATCGGTAGAGGAAAAGATGCAGAGCCCAAGGCTCTCCACAACAGAAACATAGATAAAGCTATGGGTAATACCAGTATCGAAAAGAGTTGAAGATAAAACTGAGGCTACTATGATCGTACCTAAAACTATAGAGGCTTCAGGATCCTTCTCATGTTGGGTCTGCTCCACTGCAAAATCCTGACCTGTACCACGGCCCTGTGACCCTGCCTGACCACTCTGAGTTGATCCACCCTGCTGTCGCTGAAAGACTGGCGACTGACCACAATGGCCTCGACCTCCACCTCATCCCGAATGGTTGGAAGAATTCCAGTTCCCAGAATAGTGAGAAACTGGTGGAGATGCTCCTGAATAAGGATTCATGGATGAACCCATGTCACCAGCTGCTGGTGAGAAAACCTGATAGAAAAGCTGAAGGTCACCCATATTTTCTCAAGATAGGCACTCCACTAGGTCTCTCTGGCATAGAGGCCTTGTATGAATAACCCTTCCACACTGGTAGCATACCACCTAGCTACCTGAAGATGTGTCTTGTTGCCTCATATCACCGCACGTAGACTCCCTACGGTGCTTCCTACTGTCAGTTGGTGAAGCACTAACTCTGGAAGCATAACTTTCCTGGCTCTCAGATCTGGAATCTCTCAGATTGCGCTCCGCAATCAGTGTCTGGTTGACGATGGAAGCGATGGAAGTTAGCCTGAATATATTCACCTGTGAGCGGATCTCCCATCTGAGACCATCCTAAAACTTCCTTACCAAGAACAATCTTTCTCCTTCCAGGAGGGGTGTGAAACACTGAATCTTAGTGAAACGAGAGGAATACTTCATGACAGAAAGAGTACCCTGCTCTAGGCTCATGAACTCCCGGGCTCGGTTGGCCCTCAGGGTCTCCGGATAGAAGTAGTCATAAAAGACATGCTGAAACTCCTCCCACACCATAACCTGATAATGAAGCGCATGTGAGATCACGTCCCACCACCTCTTGGCGGATTCTCGCTATATATAGGTAGCGAGTTTGACCCGCCTTTCTGGAGGTGTCTCCAGATTCTCAAAGATCGTCATCCTGGCTTCTACCCATGACTATGCAGCCTGAGGTCCTCATTCCCCTGAGAATGTGGGAGGATACTACTGCTGGAAAAACTGTGTCAAGTCTTCCATAGTTGAGGCAGGAGGTAGAGCTCCCTGGGAGGTCTACATCATCCTCAAAAATACTTCCCTAAAATAGGCATCAATACCTGTAACCGATATCACTGCTGGTGCCAAGGATGGCATAATGGGAGGATCTGCGGGAAGTCCCTGATCAGCCATACCTGTCGTCTGATCACCGTCTGGCAACTGGCGTGCAACCAGAGGATGTCTTAGTGCCATGACTCTGCAAGGTCCAATTCACACTTTAGATCTCATTATCAAGGTCTAATAAATAGGAGAGTAAGAAGATAACATGGGAAAGAAAGCATTCAAAATTTACAAAACATGACTACACGGCGTGTATAAAGAAAACACGGTGTGTTCCCTTAAGTCATTTACATGGGTGCGTACTTTTTCAAAACTGGTCATGTAACACCCCAAACACACAGCGTGTTCTCACAACACATGGCGTGTACCTGAATCCACTTTCCCTGCCCGAGTTCTTCTACACGGTTAATCCACATGACTCTCCTAAGACAAAACTACATGGCGTGTTTAATGTAGATATGGCGTGTACTTAACAAGCTTCTCCTGGCCCGTGTTGTCAGTGAAACGGCCTGTGTACCCATGTCACACTACATAGCAAGTTCCAGGCGGACACGGCGTGTTCTAAGAAGTCCCAACCAAACTATGTGGTTAGCTACATAGTTGACACTACACGACGTCTTCTAAGAAGTCCCGACCAAACTGTGTGGTTAGCTACACAGCCGGCTACACGGATGACACTACATGACGTGTTCTAAGAATTCCCAACCAAACCGTGTGTTTAGCTACACGGCCAGATACACGGCTGACACTACACGGCATGTTCCAAGAGGACATGGTGTGTATAAGAAAGGATGACACCGACCCGTGTTGTTAGTGGCACGGCCAAGTATCTGGGTCAGACTACACGGCGTGTTCAAGGTGGACACATTGTGTATAAGAAGAGACTCCACCGACCGTGTTGTTAACTTCACGGTCGGACTCCTAGGATTACACTACATGGCGTGCACAAACGGTACACGGCGTGTTCCCACAAGGTTTTCCCCCTCCCATGTCTCCGCCCACATGGCCTGTAAGAAGGTTAAAGAATACAGGGCATGTACATAAAGTACACGACGTGTACTTAAGAAAAATTGTTTCTTCCTGAACAGAAGAACACATGGCATGTAGTCAAAACTACACGGCATGTATTCTGGGTTTTTCCAGATAGTAAGCCTCAGAAACTACTCCGGAGCCCAGAAAACACTAAAACGAACACTAAAAGTTCCAAATTTCGATCCTTGAGGGCCCATACTTCCCACGAATCAAAGATTGGAATCTTTAACAAGTTACAAACAAGTTAAATAGGTCAATGATCCACCAAATTCCAGTCCATGAGGGCCTATAACACCTCAAAAACCAAAATCTATCATTCATTCAGGTAAAACCTTACACAATAAATGCTCTAACAAGAAGCAGATATTTTTATCAAGCATTTATCACAACTGCATGCATATTCTACACAACATCTATCAGAACAACATGCAATTGCTAATGCATCCTAGATGACATGGAAAGAATGCATGACATGTGATTTCTAGTAAGTGCCTATATGATGCATGAGATGGCATACCCTCATCTCAATGGGTTGCGATAGAAATAGAACCTCAATAACATCAACGGTAACAGCACAAAACTTGTGAATCACTCAAGGTGAAATAAAATCAACTATAATAATAGCAAAACCAGAAAAATTACAATTAAAAAAGGTAGATTGTATTTTCCTTGTACACGGGTTAGCTACTCTCGGGCATAACTTATTACTATGTACCCATTCTGTCCTATCCCTAGCTAAAGGCTCCAAACAGTAAGTCAAGATAAAATAACTCTTTGATACCACTTTGTAATGTCCTGGTTCTGGAAGCCACCTAGAGGCGTCCCGTACTCGGTTGGTCACATGGCCTCAAGCATGTTTCCCCAAATACCAAAGGCTGTCGACTAGCAGTGAGGGAATTGGGTGTGATAGTGGGGAAACAATGCCCTCATTGGCAGAGTAACATCGCAGAAATACAAAAATACATACAACAATGAAAGCAGTAAATTCCAAACAACAGTAACAATGGAAGTCTAATAAAGGAAACAAATAGAGTAGATATATATATATAAATGATGCATGATACATATATGTCTAGGAAAACAGCCAAACAAGTCACAATTCTAGAATAAAATAGTGCTAAACCAAAGTGAAAAAGAAAGCAGATAAACTCCTCAGCATCACAATCCATAGATTGGTCCCATGCTCTCCAGCTCCAAAACAATCAAGAACCTGAAGTCGAAGGGCACTTGCCCTTATCTATACCTGCAACAATATAATCTATTTGGGCCCAAAAGCATGACCCAAACAGGGTGTAGGACAAAATCCCAATAGTCAACCACCTGAAGATCTGTGCCTAACAGTCAGTGAATATATGGCAGTTAAAAGTACAGAAAGAAGTAAACAGGAAAGTACACAGTAACAAACAATCCACAGTTCCTAACATATAATTCACAAACAAGTAAGCAGCCACTCAAGAAAGTAGAACAAACAGGTAACCCTCTGGGTAGTTCTTACAGCCTAAACCCTATGGTTCAACCAACAAGTACTATCAACCCTCTGGGAGGAACACATAGTCTCACCCCTCTGGTTTAGCTAAAGAATAGACTCTCTAGGGAAGCACTCACCATCAATTCTCCCTATAGTCTTGTATCGTACTAAAGGTGCTCTGGGGAAGCACTCCACGTCACATTCCCCTTGTGGCCCACGTCGAGGAACTATAGACACTCTGAGGAAGTACTCAACTTTAATTCCCCCTATGGTTTTGCATCGTATTATAAAGACACTATGGAGAAGCCCTTACGTCCATTCTCCCTATGGTCTACTACAGTAGGTTCTCACAACCCTGTGTAAAATCAGCAAGTGTCGCATCACATAACGACCAAAGTAACCTCAAGAACTACTTGGCTATCATTCTACAGCATCTCAGCATGGAAGAACAGTCACACCATTCTACAAACTAGGCATGGAACTGGCAATAGCCTAACAGGAAAAACTAGACCAAATGGTCATAAACAGGCAAAAAATGCATGGTCAAAGCATCCAAAGCACAGTAAAATTACACTATTCACAAACAATAACCTCTACTCAGGCATATAAGCAAAGCAGGAAAACAACAAGGGAAAAACAGGAAACACGCAATACCCCATTCAAGGGTATTGGTGGAATTTGCACAAATACTAAAATAATTTCTATAGAAAGGCACAAACAACCTACCTTGATGTTAATAGATCGATATACTTGAACCACGGGGCTTGAATCGCTTATAACGTCGAAGATCTTCAAAAATGTCTAAAATTTTCAACCCTCGATAACTTGGAAAAGGGAAGTAATTGAAAAACTAAGCTCTAGGAGAAGGAAGAGCTTACCACTACGGTTCCCATGCAGTCGACGGCGGTCGATTCCGAGAATAGATGGAGGATCAGGGGTTTGTAGAAGATCTGCGGTCATATAGACTCTCTCAGACGAAGAACACCTAGAAAAAGATGGTTTTTTCCATCAGAAACGACCCCGGTGAGTTTAATGAAAAAAACAAAATACATTGTGTGTACTTTTGGAGTACATAGCGTGTACTTACTTTTTTCGTACTCCACTTTAGGCAGCCTCCACATCACCCCACACGACCGTGTGTGTGGCCCTTACACGGCCAGCACACGGCCTCACACAGCAACATAGTACACGACATTTACTCATAAAGTACACGACGTGTACTTCAAAAATTTCTAGAAACTCCTCTATTCTCAAAAACTCCAGAAAAAGGAAAAACATACCTAAAAAGAAGGTTCAGATTCTTACAATATTCATGTCTACTCTAAAAGCAAGGAGGAACATGATGAGAATTTTAATGTGGTATTGAATACCTTGTGAAAGGAAAATTTATATGTGAAGTAGAGTGAATGTGAGTTTTTTAGAGTAAGTAGAATTCACAGGTCATGTTACCAATAGTAAAGGGATACTTATGGATCCTTTAAAGATAGTGAAAATTTAAGGATGACTTGGACCAACATATATTATGGAGATCTATAGTTTTCTTAGATTACTTGAGTTTTGTCATGTATTTCTGAGAAAATTCTCGTGATTATGAATCCTATTAAGTAAGATAACTCATAATGGAGTTATGTTTTTATAGACTAATGAATGTGATGATAGATTTTAAGAGTTAAAGAAGAGGGTAATAACAACACTCATGATCACATTACCCACCAGTGGGGATGGATTTTTTATATACAATGACGCATCTGAAAAAGGTATGGATTGTGTACTCACAAAATATGACAAGGTGATATCCTATGCCTCCAATCAATTAATTTTACATGAGAATAAATACCCAATACATGATCTAAAATTGGATTCACTGATATTAACATTAAATATTTGGGGGCATTACCTATATAGGGAGAAGTATGACATATATACAGATCATAAAATCCTCAAGTATATATTCACACAAAAAGAACTCAATATGATCCAACTAAGTTGGTTAGACCTGATTAAGGATTATGACTATTCAATCTATTACTTTCCTAGGGAGGTGAACAAACTTGTATATGAACTTTTTTTAAAGGATCCCATAACCCTATTCATGATTAGGATTGAAAGGCATCCAATATTCTTGGAAAATTAAAAGATGGACATGTGAATCATAAAAGGATCTTAATCCTATCTTTCTCAAATAACTGGTCAACCATCCATTCTTGAGAGGATCATGGATCCTCAAAATGATAATAAGGAGCTAAAGAAAAAGGTAGAGAATATTTTAGAGTTCAAATTTTCTAAAGATGGAGTAATAAGTTTTGTAACTCATATATGTGTCCCATCAAAACCAAAACTAAATAGGGAACTTTTGGATGATGGAAATAGATAATCCTTATCTATTAATCTGGTAATCACTAAGACTAATATATATCAAAAGAAAAACTTATAGTGGGACGGCATGAAGAGGGAGATTGCAGAATTTGTATCTTGATGCTTGGTGTGCCAATAAGTTCAAGATGAATGATTCAAGTCTAAAGGTATGATGAAACCATTTCCTATAATAGTATAGAAATGGGAAAATATATACACATATTTTATCATAGGATTCCCCATGAAATCTAAAGGCAATAACACCATTTGTGTTTGATGGTACTGGGGTACACAACAGAAGTCAGTGGGCTAAGGATTTAAAATTTTTTATCATTAGAGTGGAAAAACATCATCATATCTAATGATTCAACCCCCAATAGAGGTCTAAGGATCTCACATAAACATTTAAAAGAACATAAATTAAACAAGAAAAATTACCTTGTTCAAATCGAAGTGTGTAGAAATGTTGCTTCATGTAAATGACTATTGTATAAAGGATACAAGGTGAAACTCCTATAGATCATCCACACATGCTTCAAGAATCTTTGAAAATGGTGATCATAGATTTTTGGGTCCTATCATGGATATATATGGAATCCTTCATCATTATAATGATCACATTGACTCCATTCTGATGATCCATGAAGATGTTCTTAGATTAAGGGCTTGGAAGGCATTTTCCTCTCTCTATGATGTGTTAGGAGAGAGAAACTATCAATTATGAATAGATGAATAGTTATTTAAATGAGGGTCTCTCCTCTTCTTATATTGTGAGAGGTAAAATGCCATAAAGGGTTCCCCGAACCCTATATATCCAACGACCACTAAAAATGTGATAAATGACTTGTTATGACGAAAAAACTACATCATATACATCATTGATATTTCATCACATACTTGTAATATATTATAAGTATATTATGTGATAAAACTATGTTATTAACTCAACTTTTAATTCTCGTGATATTAAATGAACCTTGAATATTACAATAATATTCATTTGTATAATCTTTTCCATGTATTGAATTAATATCTTGTGAATAGTTTTAATAAATAAATTCAACCTAATTATTTTATTCTCTAATTTCAGTGAATTTATTTATTTTATGGTAATCGATAATACTTGGACAAATCTCATACCCTGTGATGGGGTCCACCATGTCCTATACACCTTTTCATCAGAATAGGGCATACTCTTGAATACATTATTGTGTGTTACCATTTATAACTTTATCTTGATAGCAGTGAATATTATTAATAGACTAGAAGTGGATTCTAGTAACCCATCAAGGCCCCTAAAGAGATAAGTAATAGTCATTTCAATGACTACCATCATACAAACAAAAACAATGTAATATAATCTATCTGTCATATGATATATCCTAAAGTAGGTTGCACAACTTATTTCATCATCCATTATTGATTTATCATTTTTTGATCTAATTTATTGGACTTTCCTTAAACTATTATAGCCATGGATTTATAAAGGTACTACCATTCTGATAATATGGGCCCAAGATACTACTTCCTCATCTCAAAAGAGAGATGTTCTATATTGATTATTCAACCAATGTCATACCACCAATGATGCACCCAACACAAGTTAACTCACCATGAATTCAATGTCATGGTTTTTTTATTACATCAAAGTACATGATCAAATGTAACACGTTGATAATGATCTCGATTTAAGGTACCAATACATATGTTTATAGATAGGAATAAACAATGACACTTGAAACATGTGTTTTTTCTATTGGTGGGTCTATCCTCATTATCTCACTTACAGAAGATCACCAAGTGGGAACTTCATGAGAAGAATTCTAAATTCTTATGATCCCCCATTACTTGATAGTCAAGCATCATTTTTGTCTTGTTAGTATGATGTATCTAAACCATATGACATTAGTTTAATATTATTATCATGGTATATTTAGGTTCTCATTATAGACTGGGAAGAGATATAACCCTTTGATACAATAATTGATATTTTTAAATTACCATATAAATAGTGGAAATGGAAATATTAAGACTATTATGGTAAGAGTACATCATGTATAACTCACTATATACATGATATGGTAATTGAAATGTACTGTTCAATTGGGTCTAGGGAACCCACTATTACAACACTCACACTTTCACTAGAGCTAACTTGATAATTATCCTTATTAGAAATCACTTGATAAGATCATGTTTCTGATGAGTTATGGCTTTAATCATGGGCTTTCCACATCTCTTTTATGGGGATACTATGATATCTACAACTTCACCCCCTTGAGTGAATCTCTTCAAGAGATGATATCCTGAGTATATTCCTTTTTTCCACAGTCTAAAATTGATATCTTGTGTAACAATCAGGTCCTAGTGACATCACAGACACCCCACCTTAACATGGTCGTTGGGCCCTAGCCCACCAGGTACCACCAGTTGCCCTAGAGACACATAGTCCCCACCCTAGGGTCCACCCATGTGCCCGAACAGGTCATCTAACTAATGACTATCCCCACAGGACAACACATGTCCTTTCAACTAATGTCATACCACCAATGATTCACCCAACACAAGCTACCTCACCATGAATTAAATGTCATGGTTTTTTCCTTACATCAAAGTACATGATTAAATAGAAAACATTGATAATGATCTCGATTTAAGGTACCAATACATATGTTTATAGATAGGAACAAACAACGACACTTGAACCATGTGTTTTTTCTATTGTTGGGTCTATCCTTATGATCTCACTTACACAAGATCACCAAGTGGGAACTTCATGAGAAGAAGTCTAAATTCTTATTATCCCCCATTACTTGATAGTCATGCATCATTTTTGTCTTGTTAGTATGATGTATCTGAACCATATGAAATTACATTAATATTACTATCATGGTATCTTTAGGTCCTCATTATAGACTGGGAAGTGATATAATCCTTTGATACAATAATTGATATTTGTAAATTAACATATAAATAGTTGACACAGAAATATCAAGACTATTATGGTAAGAGTACATCATGTATAAATCACTATATGCATGATATGGTAATTGAAATGTACTGTTCAGGTGGGTCTAGGGAACCCACTATTACAACACTCACACTTTCACTAGAGCCAACTTGATAACTATCCTTATTAGATCCCACATGATAAGATCATGTTTCTGATGATTTATGGCTTTAATCATGGGATTTCCACGTCTCTTTTATGGGGCTACTCTGATATCTATGACATCACCTCCTTGATAGAAAATCTTCAAGAGATGATATCCCTGAGTCTTTTTTTTTTCACAGTAAAAAATTGATATCTTGTGTAACAACCTGGTCCTAGTGACAGCACAGACACCCCACCATAACATGGCCATCGGGCCCTGGCCCACCAGTTGCCCTGCATACACATGGTCCCCACCCTAGGGCCCACCCACATGCCTGAACAGGTCATCTGACTAATGACTATCCCCACAGGGCAACACATGTCCTTTCAACTAATGTCATATCACCAATGATTCAACCAACACAAGCTACCTCACCATGAATTCAATGTCATGTTTTTTCCCTTAGATAAAAATACATGATAAAATGGAACACATTGATAATGATCTCGATTTAAGGTACTATACATATGTTTATAGATAGGAACAAACAATGAAACTTAAAACATGTGTTTTTTCTATTGGTGGTTCTATCCTCATGATCTCACTTACACAAGATCGCCAAGTGGGAACTTCATGAGAAGAATCCTAAATTCTTATTATCCCCCATTACTTGATAGTCATGAACCATTTTTGTCTTGTTAGTATGATGTATCCAAAACATATGAAATTACTTTAATATTACTATCATGTTATCTTTAGGTTCTCATTATAGACTGGGAAGTGAAATAACCCTTTGATACAATAATTGATATTTGTAAATTACCATATAAATAGTGGAGACATAAATATCAAGACTATTATGGTAAGATTATATCCTGTATAACTCACTATATACATGATTTGGTAATTGAAATGTTCTATTGAGTTGGGTCTAAGGCACCCACTATTACAACACTCACACTTTCACGAGAGCCAACTTGATAACTATCCTTACTAGATCTCACATGATAAGATCATGTTTCTGATGAGTTATGGATTTAATCATGGGCTTTCCATGTCTCTTTTATGGGGATACTCTGATATCTACGACTTCACCTCCTTGAGTGAAACTCTTCAAGAGATGATATCCCCGAGTATATTCCTTTTTCCACAGTCTAAAATTGATATCTTATGTAACAACCGGGTCCTAGTGACAGCAAAGACACCCCACCTTAATATGGTCGTTGGGCCCTGGCCCACCAAGTACCACCATTTTCCCCACAGACACGTGGTCCCCACCCTAGGGCCCACCCACATGCCCAAACAGGTCATCTAACTAATGACTATCCCCACAAGGCAACACAAGTCCTTTCAACTAATGTCATACCACCAATGATTCAACCAACACAAGCTACCTCACCTTGAATTCAATGTCATGGTTTTTTCATTACATCAAAGTACATGATCAAATGGAACACATTGATAATGATCTAGATTTAAGGTACCAATACATATGTTTATAGATAGGAACAGACAATGACACTTGAAACATGTGTGTTTTCTATTGGTGGGTTTGTCCTCATGATCTCACTTCCACTAGACCACCAAGTGGTAACTTCATGAGAAGAAGTCTAAATTCTTATGATACCCCTTTACTTGATAGTCATGCATCATTTTGGTCTTGTTAGTATAATGTTTTCGAACCATATGAAATTACTTTAATATTACAATCATGGTATCTTTAGGTTCTCATTATATACTGGGAAGTGATATAACCCTTTGATACAATAATTGATATTTGTAAATTACCATATAAATAGTGGACACAAAAATATCAATACTATTATGGTAAGATTAAATCATGTATAACTCACGATATACATGATGTGGTAATTGAAATGTACTATTCAGTTGGGTCTAGGGCACCCACTATTACAACACTCACACTTTCACTAGAGCCAACTTGATAACTATCCTTATTAGATCTCACATGATAAGATCATGTTTCTGATGAGTTATGGCTTTAATCATGGGCTTTCCACATCTCTTTTATGGGGATACTTGGATATCTACGACTTCACCTCCTTGATTGAAACTCTTAAAGAGATGATATCCCCAAGTATATTCCTTTTTTCCACAGTCTAAAAGTGATATATTGTGTAACAACTGGGTCCTAGTGACAACACAGACACCCCACCTTAACATGGTCATCGAACCCTGGCCCACCAGGTACCACCAGTTGCCCTGGTGACACGTGGTCCCCACCCTAGGGCTCACCCATGTGCCCAAACAAGTCATCTGAATAATGACTATCCCCACATGGTAACACATGTCCTTTCTAGTGTGAATTTTCCTCACTCACACACACCCTAGGAAACTTCCTAGAAGGTCATCCATCCTGATAACTACTTCAGGCCAATCACACTTAACTATTGAGTTCTAATCAGGAAGGCTCTCGAAAATGAAGTTGCACCTTGTTTACATGAGTCATATCATTTATTCATTTATCCATTTATCATTTGGTTGTGTTACATTCACCCCCCCCCCCCTTTAGAGCACAACGTCCTCATTGTGGGCCCTACATCTTAACCTAGGTAGTGCACCACACTTAAGGATGGGTTCCTCCTTTGATACCAAATATAACAACTAGGTCCTAGTGATAGCACAAACACCCCACCTTTACATGGTCAGCAGGCCCTGGGCCACCAGGTACCACCAGTTTCCCCGCAGACATGTGGTCCCCACCCTGGGGTCTACCCATGTGCCCGAACAGGTCATCTGACTAATGATTATCCTCACAGGCCAACACATGTCCTTTCCAATGTACATTGTTGATAGAGAAAATATTTTCAATTAAATTTACATTTAATTTCATTGTTTTAAACCCAAAAAAAGTGTTTCTTTAAGATGAATTGCTGCATTTTTATGATACTGGTGTTATTTTAAGATGAACAATAAAAATGGCCCATTTCAGATTTTTAATTGTTTTAAATTATTTCTGTATTTTGGACATAACATTTTATGCATTAATCCAAATTAAAAAATTATTTTATTTCCAGATCGGACACATCCAGGGCTTCATTTCATCCTTTTTGGCCAAAAGCTGAATCGGCCATATAGAAGCTCAAAAGAAGCTCACAAGTTGGACCAAGAAAATTGTTTACAGATCTGCTAAATTTTGGTGTGGGGTCCATAAGTCGTTCATGGTGGTCCCAAAAGCTCTTATATTCGGTGGGTGGACGCACAAGACGTTTTCTAACAACTTCCATGAAGGTGAGGACGTGTGAATTTTCCGTTTATGGGGTCATTAAAGCATCTTAAACTGGAGGTTTGTGATTTGGAGTGTCTGACTGGACATAATAAATGGTCAGAGTAAAATGGGAATAACTCTCGGAATACTTTTCCAAATCCTCTGATATTTTGAAGGGAAACTCCCAAGATAATTATGAACGACATTAAAGAAGGGGAAATGCGTGAAGATTTCATTTAGTGGGGATACAATGCATCAACCTTTGGGGGACAGATTCTGGATATAAAAGGAGGGGAGCTCCTCCCTCTCAAAGCATCTCACATTCCATCCTATTCCTTTTGGGATACCAAGCAGAGGAACTTTTCGGATTTCTATATTTTATTTCTTTTCTTTTTCATTGTTTTTTAATGCCTTCTTCTTCCCCATTCATCTCGATTACCCTTACCATGGTGGGGTAAATATTTGGAGTGATTTGGGAAGGGTAAGTTTTCTATTTTGTAATGCTTGTGTTCTTAGACGTAATTGAATGAAATTTCTTTCTTATTCAAAGTTGTTTTCAATTTCATATAGTGTATTTTATTATCAAGTGTGGTCGTTATTGAATTTTAATTACGTTATTTATTTTTTCCTTGGTAAAATAATCATTATCTCCCTCCACTAATTTCTGATTTATATATGATGGAATAGACCAGGGATTAGTGGTGAAGTAATCAATGATCGTCAATACATATAAAATGGGTAGTGAATGTTATTGATTTTTTGGGATAAACAAGACTCGATCGGGTATTTTCCCATGTCAATTGTGGATATTCAATACAACTATTTTACACATGGAAGGAGAGTTAACCAAACTAAGATCTTGGTAAGGTTTTCTCTCACCATCATAATTTCACCAAGTAAGTGAGAGGAAATGATTATGGAAACTCACTTTAATCAACTAAGAAGAAAAGGTTTGAATTAAATTGAACAAGGATATCATTACAATTGGGAAACCGACCCTGACTTAATCACCCTTTTTATATCATATTTTTTAATCCTTTGAATTTTGAATTTCCATTAAATCATTTTTTTATAAATGTATTCTAAAAACACACCATTTTTACCTCGTTTAAAAGTGACAAACTATTTTGTGTGCACTCCTATTCGATAGACATCCTAGGTCAACCAAATTACTGCATTTTAACTTAGGAAATAATTGTTTTCCACTCCCTATGATAGGTGTGTGTCAATTTTCCTCACTCACACACACCCTGGGAAACTTCCCAGAAGGTTACTCATTCTGATCATTACTCCAGGCCAAGAACACTTAACTATGGAGTTCTAATCAGGTAGGTTCCCAAAAACGAATGTGCACAATTTTGACATGAGTCATATCATTTAGTCATTTAACCCATTATCATTCGGGGTGTTACGTCTTATCTTGTACTATTAATATAATTATCATAATTTATATTATGAAAAAACATTTTTTAATAGGTGTGATTCCAAGAACTAGAACAAATCATTGTGTATTTATACTCTTCTTCTTAAGCTACCTCAAAATCTAAAAAACACTTGGTATTTGTAGACATGGATACCACTAGCATGAATGTGATTATTTTTTTCATTAACTTAGCTGGAATATGATATTAGATCATATTGATCCATAGGAATACTATTTTTTCCCATATAAACTAGTTTCCCTTCCTCGCCATACACCAGTTACACATCCCCTGTACTTTCTCAAGATTAATTGGATAGTTATGATTTATTCCCATTCAGTTATCTAAGATATAACTAATATTTTCCTACTATAAAGTTTATGTTGGAAATAACATTTCATGTACATATCATGGAATATGTCATTAATTCATCACATAAGCGTATGGAATTCAATTCACCACACCAATCTCCTCCTATGTCACATATATTTCTTCTTGGATATATTTATACCATGTGACATTGGAAAAAAAATATCAATCGAATTGTTCCAACTTGTATTTTTCAATACCTTGTCATTATATATACCATTGACTAGGTCTGAGAAACTATTAGATCTGCCTAGATAGATCATATTCCATAGAACATAGGTTTCTACTTTAATTCAATATCTGAAGAGTTTCTTTCATCTAGGTCATAACTAATTTTAATACCAATAGTTGCTTTCCATTTTTTATCAAACATATTTTACATGTAAAATAGTGGTGCTCCCACTAACCTCTTGAAAACATATAGAAAAAAATTTATTCCAAACGAATATTAAATGATCTTTTGGATTATGTCCATCTAAAATAGGATTTTAGTACCTTACACCCCTTATTATCATTCTATGGTGTCACTAACCCTTTTTGGTTTCATCACATAGAAACCTTCCATGGTTGTCGGTCTTGACATATAATGCCTAATTTAATGATCATTTAAAGTAGCTATGATAAGTAAAATTTTAATGGATTTAGTCAGAAAAAATTGGTATTAACAATCGAGCCTCATTGGTACCCCACTTGTACCATCTAGGTATAGTCTCACTTGAATACCCACCACAATATTCAAAATAATAAGCCCGTATACTTTAATACATGGAATGTATTATTGAATTTTAATTTGATCTTATCAATTTTAGATAATTTCCATATACCTCTTACTTGTAGGATTCATTATTCTCAATGAATAAAGTATCACCATCTGCAGTGATTGTAAAACCATCATAATTGTTTTATCCTTCTTATATAGTATGTGTCTCTGGAACATTCTTCTTCCACATGATCTTGTGGAACTTGTTCATATGCCAACTATTTGTGAATCTAAGACATTGACTAGATCCAATAAATATTTCTCTTACTATCTAAAATATAGATGTTTACACTTTAATAGAAATATATTCTATCAATTGACAATAAATTTTCTATCTCAGGGATTTTTGTAATATGGTTAGAAAACATTAGGATAATTACAATAGATGCACATTTCATTTTTATTGATGCAAGTTTGTTTATATCCTTAACAAACGCTTTACATCAAAACACATGTTCTTATGAAATAATGGAATTATATCATACTATAAATCATATGATATCCATTTTTCATTATAGTTGGCTTATGGTTATGGTATTTAACCAATATTTGTGAAGCATATCTTCTGACACAATAGAGGTTTGGGAAATGCATATAAGTCTCGAGATTGATTCCCCTTTTACTTATATCATGACTATGATGTATATAACGAAACATACATTTTTTAATTATTCCACACTACATTTTATTGATAAATGTTTGCATGTAAAACTCATCATGGATCCGCCTTAGTGACATCATGAATCTGATGTGTAGAAGGAAATGTGCATTTAGGAATTAATCCATACCACATTTTGATGATCAGTGTATTTTGGTCAAGATATTCTTCGGCACACGAGCTCAAGGAAAATTATATCTTCTAACCATCCATATTACATACATCAATTTTACATTCCATAAAACACTTAAAGGAATCTTATGAAGTATAGTTACCACTAGTCTACCCTTGGAAGAGTTCATGTTCTCTGGATGAACTAATTTCGAAAGCTTTGTGACCTACCTTTATTTCTAAATGATTCTTTTTCCAAAAACTAATTACATAGGTCTGTTGATAATACCTAAGGTATTTAACACCAATGAGTCTAAAATCATACTGGGTATATCACTGAAAAATAATTAATTTTTCTTGAAAATGTATTATCATATCACAACTGGGTATATAAGACTTATATTTTATATTCATCACATATTTCCTAGGATTCATGTATCATTGAACTATTGGTTGATTATGAGGCACCAAATATAATATTCATTCCAAATTTGGAATAATATAACCATGTGTCCAATGAACACATGAGATATTTTTTTGTTATACTCAATAAAATTTCAACTAAAACCATTTAAATATAATTATAAGTTGTGTGTGTCTCATCATTGACTTAGGAATCACTCGTTCTCAACTATTTAGAGAACACACCTTACTTATTATAATTTTTCTTTTCTATCTTAGTTACTGTATTTCAATACACATATGTGATAGTTATATTGTATTTATTACCCAAGAAGTAAAACAGAAACATTACATAAAATGATGAATATATTTGAAGAAGAAGTCATTACATGCTTCTTTAATTCAGTTCAATGCATTTAAACTTTTATAGGATTATGAAAAGAAAATAACCTCTTCTTGATAACCATCCTCTTTTCATTGAAGGAATTTGTGAGGGTTCCTTTTGGCATCACAATTTCCATAATCCTTTTCACCTTGTCTTTCAACTTGTTCTCCATAATAAGAAATACTTTCTTTACATTCTCATTTTCTTGGTGGAATTTTACCTCAATGGTAATGAAACATTTTCTCCATACTATTTGTTTTGTAATCTAAAACAAAACTGGAGTAAATTGGTGATAATGATATGATAGTGAGATGTATTGAATGATTTTTATATATCTCTCATATTTACACATATTCATTGTAATCATCAACTCATTCATATCATCTTTCACTTTCTCCTTAGAGGCCTCTCAAAGATAAGACAACATGTGAAATCATTTATGACCTGATGTTGTATCCACAACTGATATCATAAATTGATGATAGCATTATGATGTAAACATCAAATTAATTTTACATGAGCCACCTATAAGAATCTTTACAACTTCACTTATTGTGATGGATCAACAGGTAGTGGGGACTCCTGCACCTTGAATTTATCACATCGTAGTACTTTGTGCAAGTGCATGTACTACTCTTTGGAATTTCATGTTGGATGTGACATTTACTCTGTCTATAAATTAGTCACAGTGTGTTTGTAGGATCATATGCCACTATCTATAAAAAATCTAACAAATTATTATTATTATCTTGATTACTGATTAGAAATTACTGATTAATTAAATCACCATATGTCTCCCACTATTTTATCGAACTCTAGTATCTCTCACTACTAGATTCTGAATACTCTGTCGCTAGAGTATTATAGTTGAAAGGATCCCTGAAACCTTTCTTCATAGTCTACAAGATTTTTCTACACCACTACTCAGAGAATTTCAAGGTTGGAACTAGATTGGACAACCGTATTGACTTGCAATTCTTTGAACTATTGAGTGAAGTCTCAACATCTCTAAATTGTAACCTTGATTCCCTCAACGTTTTTCCTATAAATTGGCATAAAGATAGCTTTGATTACTTATTTTGAACCAAATTTAGTTATGCAAACCCATCACTATCATAAGAATTCTTTGATAGTAAGAGGTAACCTCAACATTAGCTGGAGAGCACCCCGTACACTCGTTTTTGTTCAAATTTAAGTGACAGAAGATGTTCATGACATAATATTTTTTTAAGGGATTTTTAATATTTTCAATGAATGTAATCCATTTTTATTAAATATTTTTTCACTATGTGGTCTCACACACAAGTAAACATGAATTAATAGAAATGTATTCATTGGCTCATTATACTTTTTTGTTTATTATTTTATATGTTCCCGCAGTAAACATGCACATACATAAAATGATAAACAATGCATAAATAAAATAAATTACCCGACTGGTCATGAGTATCTAATATTGGTTGATACATTTAAACTTAACGGATCAACGATGACTTAGGGGTATAATACCTGAGTCGGATCTTGACTCATATCACAACTCGCTCCCCGGTCAAATGTTTTCACTTCTCGTTTGAGATACCGCCTCGTCTTGGCATACTATACGTCTTACATCATCATTGTCAATAGTATAAATGAACTCACTCGTAGGTGAGGGGGTATTGGGAAGCACAATATACATACATATAAATATGGATGCGCAGACCCTTATATATATTGAATAAAAATACAATACATAGATTGTTAATAAATAAATAAAAACTAAAGACACCACACACAGTTGTAATAATTATTTAAATAAAATTAAACTAGACAAAAAATGGTCGGACACTACTTAAGACTAGTCGATGAGATAATTAAATGCGTGATAAAATTAAAATGAAATAAATATAGGTTCGAGGGATATCAACAAATTAAATGAATTATTTTTAAATTCAAATAATTTAATTTAATTGGGTCCCATGATTAATTTAATTTTTTCTTCCAAAATTAAATTAACCAGTTAATTTAATTTTATATCAAAATTAAATTTATTTGTTTAAACAATAAAATTTCTATTATTTTGATCCAAAACAATAATAAGTTAATATTTTAAGTATTTAATATTTTTTATGGGTCTTGGAACCATTCGGGCCCATTATGAGGCATGAAGAACCCGCCCAATCCCATTGCGTGTTGAGAATATACAGGGAATTTCTGGGTCGACAGAATGACCGATCCCAGTTGAAATGACCTAGTTTTGTCGTGGGTCTCCCAATTTTGGTAGGGGGTATGCGCATTTACTGAATGCGGCAGGGGGTCTCCGGTATCCGAGAGCACTGACAACTGTTGTAGAGGAGACCATGGGATCGGCCAGTGGTGGCGGTGGCATCCAACAGGAGCAGCAGGGTGAGGTGATGGCGGCTAGCTTCAGGCGACCGGTGGGAAGCGTTAAATGTGGCGACACGCCGGGCTAGGGTGGTGTGGGCCGGAGGCGGCATTAGGAGGAGTTGGTCGGTTTTCCGGCTACCATTTTCAGGCTGGATCCTTGCCACAAATTGGGGGGTCACTAGAAATGCCAGAAAAATAAGAACATGATCACACACACATACTAATATATGTATATAATTGTTGTTCAATTTTTGATGCCTGAAAAACCACTTTCAATTTGATTGAAGTGTGGTCAGATGTGTTGGGGACGAACTAAAACTCTCTACTTAAATTTAAGGCAATTTTAATTTTATTAACTCGGAAAATTCATTTGACTCCTTTGATACCAATTGATGGTACCGAGGTGCGCAACAAAAGCTAGTGGGTCAGAGATATAAAATTTTTCATGATAGGAGTGATGAAACTTCATGGTCTCTGGCGATTCACGCCCCGGTAGGGGTCAATGGATCTCGTGTGAATATTTAAAACAACATAAATTAAACAATAATGGTTACCTTTTTTGAATCAAAGTGTGCATGACTTTCATTTCTCATCGGTGACCATTTCTTAAAAGGATATGAGGTCAAACCCCTCTAGATCATCCACACACTTGAGAAACCCTCACGAATGTTGGTCGTTGAATTACAGGTGCCAGCGCAGAGCTTCGACAAATCCTCCGACATTGCGACGATCACATCGACTTCCTACATACAATCTGTGAAGATGTTCTTGGATCGAGGGTTCGAAGGAGTCCTCTCTCTAGGATGCAGGTGAAGAGAGAATCTCCCAATTTTGAATGGATGAATAGTAATTGGAATGAGGGTCTATCCTCTTCTTATATTGTAATAGGTAAAATACTTGGAAAGGGTTCACTAACACCTGTATATCTAACTCCCACTAAATAAGCGATAAATGACTCGTTATGATGAACTAACTATGTCATATACATCATTTTTATTTTATCAAATACTTGTGATATATAATAAATATATTACTTGATAAAACTGAGTCATTAACTCGACTTGTAATTCCCACAATATTAAAAGAATAATGAATATTAAAATAATATTCGTTCGTATAATATTTTCCTTGCATTCACGTAATACCTTTTGAATACTTTGAATTAATAAATTCAACCCAATTATTCAATACTCAAATAATAATGAAATTCTTTATTTTTTAGTGATCGATAATACTTGGACGACTCTTACACCCTATGGTGGGTCCCACCATGCTCTTTAAACCTATTCATCCAAATAGGTCAAAATCTTCAGTATGTTATTATTTGTGACCCTCTATGCCCATATTTCAATAGCAGTGAATATTATTCATTAACTAAGAGCGAAGTCTAACAACCCATCTAGACTACTGAAGAGATAAGGAATAATTATAACAATGACCACCATCATACGAACAGACAATGTGTAATATATTCTTCTTATTATATGATATCTCATAGTGTGTGTTTCACAACTTGCTTCATCATCCATTATTGTTTTATTATTTTTTGATATAACTGGTCGGACATGCCTTTGACTACCATGATCATATATTTATGAAGGTACTACCATCCTGATAAATTGGGTCCGAGATATCACTTCTTTAACATATAATAAACAAATTCTATCTTAATCATTCAACCAATGTCATTCCACCAATAAATCACCCAACAAAAGCTACCTCTCCATGAATTCAATGTCATGGTATTTTCCTTGCATTAAAGTATGCGATCAAATGGTACATATTGATAATGATATCAAATCAGGAGACCAATACACATGTTAATAAATAAGAACAACCAGTGACACCTGAAACATGTGGTGTTTCTATTGGTAGGTCTGTCCTCGTGATCTCACTTATTTGAGATCACTAAGTGAGAACTTCATAAGAATAAGTATCAATGCTAATGAGCCCCCAAAACCTGATAGTCACATGTCATCTTAAGAGACCCGTTTTTTGCCTTGTAAGACTTTGAAATATTTCTAAATATATTTCCAGAGCTAGGTGTTGAGACAACGTGCAATTCCAAGGACCGGGGTGCTCGAAATTAATTTTATAAAAATATTAAATATATTTTATATTGCGAGCATGCAGTTAATTAAGGAAAATTGGATAACTCTTAAATGATTGATCAGATCAGAAATCTGAGACCACAGTTATGTCCAAAACATGGTGTTTACCCTAGGTGCAACATAAAATGAGTCGGCACGGGATGTTTGGCCCCTTCCTCATTGGCGATACATTAAGTAGATTAAATTAATTGATTAATTTAATTTAATTAATTCAATCTTTGACTTAATAATATATCTATAAATATAGCATTATGGAGTTTTTTCCAAGGTTGCTTCATTATTCCAGTTTTTGTCGGTGAGCTCTCTCCTCCCTCCACCATTGACGAATTCTTTGGCGATTGACAACAAAACTCCAGGATCGAGAGGATCAGAATGTAACGAACACATCAGATTCTTCTGATCGTTGCGCGGGTGTGTTCTTCACCAAAAATTAATCCAAAATAGAGGTAGGTATCATTATATGTGGGTTTTCTCCCTTATAATTAAACGATTGAGTAGATCATTAATCTTCCTTTGATATTCACCTTTGATAATCTTTGTATGTGCCCGGGTTTTGAAAATTAATCAATTTCAAATTTTTTCATCTAACCCCAGTACCCCATTCTTGATCACTAGCCAAGAACGCACAAGTAGAAAATTTTGATATTTCCATGGACCTATAGCCACGGTTTTCAAAACTGTGGCTATAGGTATCACGCCCTTGCGAAGAAAAAAAATTCCCATGGAAAATAGAGCAGTAAGCTCTATTTCCATGATTTTTAGGCTACCTCTACGGTTATTAATAATATATATAACATAATATATATTTATATACCTGAATCTCAGCATGGTGTAGTGGTTAGGCTCTTGAATTCTATAGGTGAGGTATAGAGATCAAATTCGGGTAGTGACATGTTTTTTTTGGGCTATAGCCATGGTTTTTTGGGGCTATAGCCACAATTTTCAATCGTGGAAATAACACTTATGGCCACAGTTTAAACCATGGCCATAAATCAACTGCCACGATGGACAATGACGAGACCTATTGCAACA
Source organism: Viscum album (assembly GCA_963277665.1). NCBI lineage: Eukaryota > Viridiplantae > Streptophyta > Magnoliopsida > Santalales > Viscaceae > Viscum > Viscum album. The sequence goes on from OY728155.1 coordinate 532,842,060, forward strand.
GTTTTAAGAACAGTGGCAATAGGTCGACCCCTACTACCATGATGATAGTGTCCACGGTTTAGCAAAACTATGGTCATAGGCTAGGCCACAGTTTTGGGCCCTATTGCCACGGTTTACAACCGTGAAAATAGGCCAATTTTCTAGTTGTGATGCTTGGCCAGTGACATTTAAGACCATGGTTTATGGTACTTTTCTCCATCAATTCTTTACATTCTTCACTGATGGAATCCCATGGTTCCCAATTCGACGATTTCCGAGTGACCCGAGCTGGATTGGGCACCCGAATACGCAGCGGATCGATGAAACGTCAATGAATTTTCAAACAAAGCATAAATATGGAGTTGTTACGAGATGAGGATGACTGATCTGGTGTTCAATATCTGAGATCTTGACAAATGGAGATATGGAGGCAAGTGAAACATACGATAGTTCATCAAATCTCCACCAAAAGCGATTCTCGATGAATGATAGTTGACAAGAATGAATCATAGTCAGATCTATGAGAATTGGGGGGAAATATGGCGGGCTCTATGATGGTAGAGCCGGATTTGAATCCATTAGATAGGATTTTCATATCTAAAATTTCTAGCAAAAACTTGACTACACGCCATGTGCATGATGAACAACACGATGTGTATCCTCCCTTAGTGGATGTGTTAGGGTTTGGGAAATCATAAGGATGACACGATGTGTATACCTCCCTCACACACCATGTCTTTCTTCATAGGTTGGAAAAATCGTGTGATGGGTCACATAGGTGAGGACTCCATGTAAGAAAACACAGACATAGGTTGAACACACAGGCAACAATCTGTGTGGCCTAACACACCATGTACCATAGTGCATGGACATGGGGTCCAAGTACATAGACACGGCCACAAGACACGACCTCAGTCCCGGTTAGTCAGGAAACGATGTGTAGTCCACCTATATGGTATGTTATACTACATGGGGTGGAGTCGTGTGCCATCCAGGGACACGACTGACTTGTGAAGTGGGACCACACACCGTGTGGGTCCCCTCACATGTCGTGTTCCCCTTGATCTCTTCTGAGTGATCTTCAAACCTTCGTATCTCTTTCATTTGAACTCATATTTTCGCCCACAAGTATCATATCTTGAGTGTTTTTCTACATAGAACACGATGGTACCCTGGGAAGTGGATTTTGAGATATGATGTGAAATGTTCTGGGTTTGGCATGCGTTGAGGCGACACCTGATGATGGAAAAAATCATATACAATCACTAGAGTACCTTGGGCCTAACCCTCTGGCAGGACTGGGTAATGGTGTTCCCCAAAGACATTACCAAACTTACCCTCCAGTAGGACTGGGTAGTGGTGTTCCCCAACGACCTTTCCATTTTATCCTCTAGTAGGAATGGGTAGTGGAGTTACTCGAAGTTTTGGGATTACCCTCCAGCTGGGCTGGGGAGCGGCGTTCCCTGACAGTTATGGGGTTATCCTCTAGTAGGGATGGGTAGTGGCATTCCATGATGACATCTTCCAGGTGTAACCCTCCAGCTGAGCTGGGCAATGGAGTTCCCTGACAACTCCCCAGGCTTACCCTTTAGCAGGATTGGGCAGTGGCATTCCCTGATGACAATCCTAAGCATAACCCTCCTACTGAGCTGGGTAGTGGAGTTCCTCAATGCCTATCAGAGTAGGACCCTCATATCGTACTAGGGTATAGGATACTTACCTAGAATCTATATCCCCTCAATTGTGAAACATAGTGACAATACATGGTTTGATGTGGATTTGGAATCACGAGGAAGAGGGCCGCTTTCCCCACTAAGACACATTTTTGAAACGTGACCTAAAACTGTGTGGGTGAGTCAGTGCCACCCAAAACAGACAATATCAAGGTGATGTGATTGAGTCTCTTAGACTTATGTGTTCAGGGATGACACATGAGGTGCTAGGTATTGTTGATGTATTTACCTTTGGTACTGTTGACTACTCTTCTTCTTGGGCTAAGCTATGAGGTATAGATCCCCTTACTCTCTCATGTGGGATTCTTTTACTGAGAATATATATCCTACTTTAGTACCCACTCCTTGGGTTTTGGTTACTCTCCTTCCAGGAGAGGTGAAGATGTATGGGGTATGCCATGTGCGTTCCATTTCTATCTTCCCGTGGTTGAACGAGTCTACTATCCTATTATAGGTAGAAATGACTCTATGAGAAGTTAATATTCTCACCATTTCGATATCCTTGTGTTTGGAAGAGCTTGCTTTCACTCCCTTTTTGGGTTGAGATGTACTCTTTTACTATACCTTGTTTTATCTACTATTTTCTTCTTCAGTTGTATCTCTTAATGATCCCCCTTCACCCTTTTTGGGGTGTTGTACTGGCTATGTATATACTCACCCCTCTATGGGATTTTCTCAACAGGTTTTGTGTATTTTGTAGATGACAAACATTTCAATATGGAATTCATAGGAGCTTAGGGATATAGCGTGCTTGGACCGTGTAAAATGGTCATGGATTAGGATCCAGGAGTTGGTATCTCTTAGCTGTCTTAATTTCCTAGTTTTTCTTGTTAGATTGGGACAATATTCTGGTTGGGTGTGTATTCCACCCCTTTACTTTTCAGTTTACACTACCGTACTTCCAACAGTTTACAGGTCCATGAATGATTGGTTTATTTATAGCAGTACTGCATCTTTTATTGTTTCCCTATGCATTTTTGAATTGATTTGGTTATGAGTGTGCATAGAGGTACTTAAGAAAAGGTCTCCTCGAGTTTATTTTTGCCTTCATCACTTGTCACCACCCCTTAACCTATGGAGGTGGGCCTGAGGTAGTTGCGGCTCGAGCCCTAACTTGGGTCGGGTCGTGAAAGATTAATATCAGAGGAAGTTAATTCATTGGGATGTTGTTCAAATGTTTCCCCTTATAGAGGATTGGTTGGATTTAGAGAAATAGTTTCAAAGTGTCTCGAGTGTGGCTCTCATACCAGGAAATCCAGTGATGGTGTGGTGGCCGACGTATCCATTAACCAGGACCTTAACTACCTGCTTGTCAACTTGGCATACCGAGACATTTGTTGTATGGATAAATGGTACATGCATCATATAGGATTGAGACTTTGATTGTAATTCTTGAGTCATATCACCATTTTTTGTTGATATATATATATATATATATATGTTTATCTAACAATGATACTCCTCGATAATTTTCAGGATACCTTTGTGATGAAAGCAAGCTCGGATACTAGCTCTGGTTCATGATGACGACCCTATAAGTGATAAGGCCTCAGTTCAGGGTCTATCATGCAATCCCCTTTCTCCACGTGGGAAGGTAGTAGTACCTCCACCTATTGAGCAGAAAATCATCCTAGAAAGGTAGGCTAAGGACGTGTGTAAACTGAGTGCACTCTGTGAGTTCCAGTGTCAGAGACTACTAAGGTCCCGTAGAGAGCCCAATCCTTAGGCAACAGAGGATTGCCTAGAGTCAGTGGTCTATATTTTCAATACTATTCAGACCCCAACAGATCAGAGGGTGGATTTGGTATCCATCATTTTCCATATAGCGATTGGGCGTTGTTAGAGCTTAGTTATCCATATTCATGATGAGTCTATACTCTCGTGGGACGACTTCCAGCAGTTTTTCCGTGAGGAGTACTACCCCTCCTGCTTACATTTAGTTTAGATCCAAGCGATTTTGGAGCTTCAGTAGGGAGGGATGATAATGGAGGAGTATGAATCTAGGTTCACATACCTTACATGATACACTCTTGACATGATCTGTGATGGATACTTCCGAGAACAGAAGTTTGAGTAGGGACTCCACAGAGAGATTCACGCCAACATAGTGACCATGTGCATCCCCTCCTATGCTGGGGAACTATAGTGGGAACTGGTGATGGAGATATTTCTATCATAGGGATGCTAGGTAGCTGGACCTGGCAGTGGGCATAACAGATCTGATTCATCTACAAAAGATGGCAGGCGTCAAAGATCTCAGAATAGGAGACCCTTTCGCAAGCAGGCTTAGGCACATGGTTGTATGGGGCCAAGACATCACATAGGGCCATATTATCCTAGAGAGGGGTATTTATTTACTTGTTATGGGTGAGGTCACACAACATGGGACTGCACGATTAGGCGTGCTGAGCATCCCAAAAATATAGCTGAGGGACCGCCATAGAAAATACATCATCGTGATCCAGGATCTCCCAGGCAGGGACTGGGTGGTCCTTAGGGAGGTAAAGATAGAAGAGGAGTAGGAGGAGATACAGGTAGAGGACAACATTATTATATCCTTCCACCACCACCACTAGTCGGCCCATGTCAGGATCAGGGAGATGGCAGTCGGGGCCACAGAGAACTGTCGGCTTTGGATTTCTACGATCCTACATTAAATGAGATGATTTGAGGTATGATATGTGTTTATTATATTATTTCCTCAGTATTAGTATACATGGGTTCCAATCATTCTTTTACCTCGATACACATAGTCCAAAATCTAGATCTCTTAATATAGTTGCTAGAACAAAAGCTTCGTCTCGAGGTTTCTATAGGGAACACTCACTACTACAAATACGGCTTTTATCAGCGCTAAACATGGCCTTTAAAAGCACTAGAAAAACGCTTTAAATGCCAGCGAAGATAAGGGGGGTCCCTTTATCAGCGCTCCAAAAAGCGCTGATAAAGACCCCTTTTATCAGTACTTTTTTTGAGCACTGATAAAAGTTAAAAAATTAAAAAAAAATTAAAAAAACCCGCCAATCGAGGGAGATTTTATAGTGCTTGAGCCCCCCTTTTACAGCACTTTTCCACACCCCCTCCAAAGCCCCACATGCACCCCTCCACCCTTTATCAGCGCTAGACCTATATTCACCCATGCACGCGCGTCCCTGCCTCCACCCGGATTTGATCTCGAGACCTCCCCCTGCGCGCCTGAAACCTTTGCCACTCCCCTATATTGATTTGTTCTCCTATTAGTGATATATATATATATATATTGTTATATTTATTCGTATAGTAATATATATTTATATTAATATATATATAGTTATATTAATATATATATATATATTTATAGAGATTTTAATACATATATTTATAGTTATATCAATATATATTTGTAGTTATATTAATATATATATATATAGTTAGATTAATATATAGGTATATAAATATTCATATATTTGTATTTTAAATAAAATGTATATTATTTATTATTTAGATAAATCTAATATATTTTATATGTAAATATATTTTATTATTTATATTAATAATTAAATTTTTAGGTGTGAATATATAAAAAATATGTACATATAGTTATATATTTGATTATAAATAGCAGTGAAATATAAAAAAAGATAAACTTTCAAAGACATAATATCAATATGAATGTAATAACTTGGAATAAATTTAGTCCCCACTAAAAAAAGCCAATAATACCCCCTTAAACGAGGCTAAAATCCACAAAATGTTAAAATATCGGGGTACCCTGACTAAAAACTCAGTTTTGGAGGTCTTTTTGGCCTATTTTGGCCTCAAAAAAACCTTTACTAAGGTTCCCCCAAATTATAATGACGTAGATCTCATCGCAGGCTTCGATTTGATATGTGGTAGAGCTCAAATGGACACCCGGATCAAAAGTGATGTCTGTTTGAAGTTCGAGTTGCGTTTTCAACATATTTTGGATCTTTTTTTGATTTTTTTAATTTTTTTAGTCTTCAAATTGCTATTAAATGACTATTACTCCATAATAATTAGCAAATTATTAATTAAAAATATTTTTTTTTAATTTTTTATAAGCCATTTTCACTAAATATCTTATATATTAAGTGTAACTATATATTTATACTTATCTAAAATATATTTAAAATTATATTTTAAAAATATATATTATATTTATATCAATATAACTATATCTATATATTTAAATATTAATATATTTTTTTAATTTTTTTTTTTAAATTAGTCCCTTTATCAGTGCTTTTAAAAAAACGTTGATAAAGACGCCCCCTTTATCAGCACTACTAAAAAAGCACTGATAATGGGGTGCCCTTTAACAACGCTAAAAAAAAGCACTGTTAAAGGGGGTACCTTTATCAGCGCTAAAAAAAGCTATGATAAAGGGGGTACTTTTATCAGCGCTTTTTCATTAGCGCTGATAAAGGGTGGCACCGGGAATTCCCAGTTTTGTGGTAGTGACTTCTTTTGTATATTTCATCTATCAATAGTCTGAGCTATTGATTGGAGGATAGAGGTTCACATGGTACCTTTTCATCACCATGATGGAACCCTATGATGTCATATTGGGTATGGATTAACTTTCCATGGTCCAAGCCCAGATTCACTATCATTATAGAAAAGTTAGATGCCTTCACGCTGATGGGATGAAATTATCCTTTTCTATCATGAGAGGTCTCATGATAGGAATACCCCAATATCTTCTAAGGTGTATCAAATGGAACCTACCAAACTTTGGTAGTTGCTGTTATAGTTTGAGGACCTTCATGAGAAAGGTTTCATCAGATCCAATGTGTCCCCCTGGGCGGCTCTAGTTCTGTTCGTGAAAATGGTAGATGAGAACTTATGACTATGCATGGATTATTGTTGCCTGAACTAGGCCATAATAGAGAACAAGTACCCCTTGACGATAATTGACGACCTCTTTAATCAGTTGTGAGTTGAAATATGGTTCTCAAAGATTGATCTCAGGTCCAACTACAACAAGTTGAGGGTTCACAAGGATGATATTCCAAATTTGGAATTTTGATGTCGCTATAGACGCTACAAGTTCTTAGTAATTCCCTTTGGTATAACAAATTACCCCATCGTCTTTATAGATTTGATGAATCGGGTCTTTCAGCATTACATGGAGTAATTTGTTTTTAACTTCATCGATGACATACTCGTCTACTCTACAATAGAAGAGGAGCATGCAAAGAAATTGAGAATGATTCTTGATTTACTTCAAGAGAACAAACTTTACAGAAATATCTTAAAGTTACAGTTCTAGATACATGAGGTTCACTTTCAGGGTCATGTAATTTCGGAGCAAGGTTTATCTGTGGATCTAGAAAAGGTCGAAGTAGTGCTTTCTTGGGTGTTGAAATAGTGGGTGCCCTAGACCCAACTATTCAATGTTTTTTATTACCATATCGTGTATACAATTATCTATACATGATGTCATCTTACCATTATAGTATATAATTTTCAGCGTCTACTATTGAAATGGTAATGTCCAAAGATTAATTGTCGTATCGAAAAGTTATAGCAGATCCCAGTCTAAAATGAGAACCTCTAGATACTATGACATTAATCATAAATATATGTTTTGTGGTCTAGATACATATTACTGATTGGACACATTAGATGTTTGACTATCAGGTGCTTCGGGCTCATAAGCATTGAGACTTCATCTCAAGAAGGTCGCACTTTGTAATGTCTAGTAGTGAGATCATGAGGACTGACACACCAATAGTAACACCACATGTTTTGGGTTTCATTGGATGTTCCTATCTACGATCATGTGTAATGGTCTCCTAACACGAGATTATTACCAATGTATGTCATTTGATTGCTTACTTTGATGCAAGATGAAAACCATGAAAATAAATTCGTGGTGAGGTAGTTTGTGTTGGGTGCATCATTGGTGACATGGCATTGGTTGAATGTTCAAGAAAAGATTTGTCACTTATGGGTTATGGAAGTAATATATCTCAGGCCATGTTGATAAGTATGGTAGTACCTTTATAAGACCATGGCCATGGCAGTCGAGGGTAAATTTTTCTAGTTAAATCAACAAACAATAAAGCGAGAAAAGGGTGATGGCACATGAGTGCGTCCTGCTTTATGAGATATTATAGACAAATAGATTATATTACACAGTGCATGTTTGTAGGGTGGTTTTCGCTGCTGTGACAATCCTTATCTCTTCAGGGGCCATGATGGGTTGCTAGATCGCACTCTTGGTTTGTGAATACTATTCACTGCTGTCGAGATAGGGGCCTAGAGGGTCACACACAATAGCATAATTAATAATTTGCCATATTCAATTGAATAGGAGTTTTGGACATGGTGGGACCCACTGCTGGGGTCTAGGATTTGTCCAAGGAAAAACGATCATTAATGAAATAAATAAATTCATGTTATTCGAGTTTAGAATAATGAGCATTGAATTTAGTTATTAAATGTATTTATGAGTTTTTAGTAAATACATGAAAAATATTAATTGGAAAATATTAAATATTCAAGGTTTAATTAATATTTATGGGGACAACAAGTTAAGTTTTGAATTCAATTATTGACATGTAATATATTAAATATATTACAAGTAAATGATAATAATATTTATGACTCATTTTAGTAGTCATAAAATATCATTGATAGTGTGTTAAGTATTCGGGGCTGGCGAGCCTATACCGAGTATTTTAATTAAGCACTATAAATATAAGAGAAGAGGAGATTTCCAAATACTATTCATGTTGCTTATCTCTCCTCTCCTCTCTCCTATGATCTAGAGAGAGAGGCTCTGGATCCAGTGAGCTCGGATCGAGCACCCTCTTAAGCATCGCCAGTGAAGCGATGTGGTGATCATTGGAGTGTCAAAGGCATCATCATAATTCCATGCTAGAACCTAGATTACGATGAATGACGCCCCCGTGGATTCCTTAAAGTGTGTGTGGATGATCTAGATGAATTCAACTTCAGATTCTTGGAGCAGTGATCACCAACGATGAACAGACATCGTTCTTGGATTGAGAATTAAACTAGGTATTTTATGGTTTATTTTTCTACTTAAAATCCTTCATGTGTGGTCCTAAACTAAGACCAGGTTTCTGTTCACCGACGTTGACAAGTTTACATCGATCGTCAGTGGAAAATTTTTAAAATCCCACATGTTTGGGGCTTCCACTACAAGCTCAGTTCCAACAAGTGGTATCAGAGCGATGTATGTCGATTTTAAGCCAAATAAATTAAATTTTCATTAATTGTTAAAGAGGATATTGTTACAGTAATAATTCCACATACTGTGTTTGAATTCAATATTAGATGACCCATCTGCAATAATCTGAAGTTTAAAATCGGAATTAAACTGGTTGTTTTTTTATCACTGAGTGGGTATCTGATTACCGGAATAGTGCTTTCTGGTGATGTTTAATGATTATTATTATAATAATTTAATTATAATTACAATAAGTTGATTATTATAATCATTTTATTATTATAATATTCTATTATAATAATATTTTATTATCATAAATTTTTATATTTTTAGTTTAAATATAGACTTAAGAAATTAAAAGGGAGGGGATGACTCAATTTTATGAGTCATGTTTAATTAATTTTTTTTAAAAAAGACTTGCTTTCCAAGTCTCTTATATAAAAGAAAGGATAGGTGGTGGGAGAACTACAAATTAGGTCTCCCATATACAAAAAAAATAAAAAAAGAAAGGGGGGACTTGCAAAAAGCAAGTCTAAAAATACAAAAAAAAAAAAAAATTGGTTTTGGGGGCCGAGAGGCCTCCCGTCTTCCAAGCACGACGACCCCAAGGGCCGACTCCTCTCCTTCCCGCGGAGCGGCTAGCACTGTGCTAGGCGCCCAACCCAGTGACAGGCTTCTCATCCTGCACCAGGCGCTGCCAGTACCCTGGCCTCCCTGGTGTTCCCCTCCGCAGGTAGCGCACCGCCCCCCGGGACCCCAGGCACCTCCCTCTGCTGTAGTGGCAGTGCACCCATAGTGCACCAGCAAGGGGTAGGGCCGCCTCCTCAGTGCACAAGGTCGGCACGCCACCCATGAACCCAGCAAGCCACCTCCCTCCCTACTCCATGCAACAGGCCTGTGCGCACCAGGAGCCAACCCGCACTGCCTTCGCACCCATCCGCAAGGCTGCCTCGCCTCCTTCTACTGCAAGTGCAAGAGTGCGCCGTTGAGCCCTATCTTGTAGCATGCCCCCCATGTAGGGTTTTCTTCCTCTTACCAAAATGGCACCGCCACCCGCCTCATCCCACACCCGACTAGCTGGCTCCCCCTTCGGCCACACCTAAGATGATGCCCCGCCACCCTATCCGACAACCTCCCACACCTCATTTCCCTTTGCAGAAACCAACCTCTGTTGTGTTGGGCCGACCTCCTCTCTCTACCAGCGCCACCTGCTAGGGCCACAGTTTCGATCTCCTCCCGCCAAGTGCACCACTAGGCGCCCTTAAGCACCTCTATACTTGAACCCTCATCTACGCGATGTCACCCGCACTGGGTTCTTTCCATCATGAACACCCTGGCCGATCCCTGCTAGATCTCTTTGCCATGGACCTACCTCGTTCTGGCCACTGCTCGGTCCTCTTAGGGGTCAGGTAACTCACTCTGCCCCGAAATAGGTTCGGGTGGGTCTACCCAGCCCCGAACGATCTTGAGCAGACCTGCCCAGCCCAGAACACCTCTACACGGGGTCGGTACTGCCCGGATTGGGCCTGCGTAGGTTAGCCTCAACCCGCACATGCCCTGCCCGAAGTTTCATGGGCCCGGGTGATTTAATTTAATCGAAAATTAATTAATTAATTAAATTTCATTTCATTTTATAATTAAATTAATTAAGTATCTATTTTTGGTTTAAATATTTAATGAAACGTAATTAATTTAATTGGGAGATTAATTAAATTAATTAATTAAATTAATTTTTAGATTTAAAATTAAATTAATTAACCAGGACCAAACGACTTTAAATTGAATTAAAAACAAGAGTGAAGTTTTTAATTCAATTAAATACCCTCAAGTTTATTTTTTAATGCAAGTTTAATTTTATTCTGCATTTATTTAGTATACGTGAGTTTAATGCATATATGGTTGATCATGAGCTGGAGTCTGACCAATGAATGTCTGGTGGTTGTTTATTTATTTATTTATTTAATTATTTATTTAATTATTGCATGTCAGTTTTTAATAATTAGTTTAATTAAATAAGATATGATCTGCATGTCATCTCAAGTGTCGTTATATGTATAAGGGCATGCGTTCCCATTCTAAGAGTTGTATGTTTATACCCCGAGACCCCCTCGCCTGCGTGCGAGTACTATTGTATAATGAAGAGACGAGGTATGACACACTTTGCACCAAGTGACGGTGACATACCAGACCAAAGTTGAATGCATTGGAGGGGCATGCATTGTAATTCATGTTGCATGCCACGCGACTAAAGGTACTTACCCCTAGGGTTTCGGTTGGTCCGTTACTCACTCAACGGATAAACTGATAGTACCGGCTCATGATCAGGTCTTCATTTTGGTTTTTCATGGTTTATTATTTTTTGTGAATTTTTAGTTTATTGCATGATCAAATAGTATAATAAAAAACAAGAATGCAAGATAAAATGGATATGTGACGCGATGCAATTTCTATTTCTTGAACGGTCAGTTGTGAGTGCGATCACGTAGTACGTGCTTATAAAAATAGAAAATGATTTATTTCATCACACTAAAAATAATAAAACCCTCAAAGATATATTAAGTCTAAACAACCTTCCTTTATTTAAATTTGGACAAAACTGGGTGTTTGGGGTGCCAGTCATGCCATAGTTGAGGGTTCCTCTTACTACTGGGGAGTCCTTATAAGAGTGATGAGTTGACTTAACTAAAATTGAAGCAAATAAATATCTATAGATAGATTTTTTTAATTTTGTGGCAAGCATTGAGTAAATCATGTTCTAGTTTTAAGAACATGGGACTTCACTTAACAGATCAAGGAGCCGCAAGTTAAAGCATTTGGCCAGCCAAAAACCCACCTAGAACCCTCCAAGTTGTGGCATAACCATAGCTTGTAGACTATGAGGGGTGGTTCTGAGATCCTTGCCACTATAATACTCAAGTGACAGAGTATTCTGATTCTAGCATAGATGGTTCCTAAAATCTGATAAAATAGTGGGATACATTAAATGATTTAAGTAATTAATCAAAATGTCTAAACCGATAATCCAGATAAAAGGCCCCAATCTGCTAAAATTCATTTTTTTAGAAAATGGAAAGTTATACCACAATTTTAAAAACTATAATATTATATTGGAAAAACTAAATGTCCTCAATAACATGAGTATCCTTGAATAGTATAGGCATGTCCATATAGTACTATGATATAGGAAACTCAAGGTGCTAGTGACCCCAACAGTGTTAAACTACCTCAAAAAGTAAAGGTGAAATATCTTACAGGATAATAATGTATAAAGAATATGATAGTTACATCATTATGCTTTCATCAATGTCCGGTGTCAGTTGTGGTCGCTATACCAGGACATGGATGGTATAAACATGAAGTCTCATCTCTGAGATGTTTGCAAGGAGAAATCAAAGAAATGATATGAATAATGTGATGGTTATACTGTCATGTGTAAATTAAAAGATTGATCGTGATATTTAAATATATCCCTCTATTATATCATTTTCACCACTTTAATCAAGTTTCATTTTAAGTTATAAAATGAAAAAGTATTGAGTAAATGCTTCATTACCAATCTAGGTAAGGTTCACCAAGTGAATAAGAATAAAATACAGCTAAGTTTTAATTCTTTTGGTGAATAAATTGAAAGACAATTTGAAAAGGTCAAAGTCATTTAATGCCAATCATACATTAATGACGTCCTTCAATTAATGAGGTATTAACAAAGGTTATTTGCATTGCATATTATAAAATAATACTATGGAAGTTTAAAAGCAATAAAATGATTTAAAGAAGTAAGTTTATGCTTATACATTAGGCATATTAATCAATATAATGTTTCCATTTACGACTTGTGTATTAAATACAAAATGTTGGTGACATATGTGTATTCTAATACAGTAACCAAGTATAGAAACTTTACTAGAAGTCAGGTGTATTCTCCAAATGGCTGTGAAAGGGTGATACCTAGGCAAGTGGTGAGAAGTACACAACTTATTTTATTTCCAAGTGAAAGATTTGTGTTGAAATAATATTGATTATAACCAAAAACATTAATCTCACATTTCCTTGGATGCATGGAGACATTCCTTCAGGTTCTAGAATGAATGATGTTTTTGGTAAACTCAATCACTAGTTCAGTAATACATGAATCATAGGCAATTAGTGATGAATATAAATGTAGGACTTATACCCAGTTATGACAAGATAATTATTTGTCAAGTAATACTAAAAGTGGATGTCATGAATATACCATGTATGTTATTTAGGCTAGACACAACTAAATACTTTTGGTATTATCGACGTCTTTAGTTTGGGAAAAAGAGCCTTTAGAAATAAAGGTATGTCACAAAGCTTTTGGAAATAGTTCAAAAAGTGAGTATGAACTATTCAAAGTATAACTAGAGTTATATATACTTCATAATATTACTTTAAGTAATTAAGGAAAAATAAACTAATGTATATGAATGGTCAGGAGATATGAGTTGCTTTAGGTTGGGATACTAAAGAATATCTTTACCAAGCATTCATTAATCATGATAATGTAGTGTGGAGTAATTCCTAAACACACATTACCTTATAAACATCACAACATTGATTTTGATGAGGAGGATTGCTGATGAAGTCCTACATATCAACATTGATTAACAAACATGTAGTGTGGATCAATTCCTAAACGCATATGTTATACATAAAATTTTTGATGTAACATAAATTTTGAAACTAGAAGAAACTTCCACTATATTTCATGAAATGATTTGAAAATAACGGTGATATCCTAGAACTATATGCCAACTATAATGACAAATGGATATCATACGAGTCATAGTATGATGTAAAACTATAATGTCATAAAGAAATGTGTTTGGATGCAAAGAGTTTGTTAGGACATAAAAAATCATTTATCAAGACAAAAAAATTGTGCATTTAGTGTAATAATCATAATGGTTTCTTAGGACATTACATAAATCCATAATATAGAAAAATTTTAGTCAAGTGATAGACTACACTTATATAAGGGTGCATATGTCTATTAGAGATAGTGGTAGCTATATTGACTTGTGTTTATTCAATGATCAAGATGCACAGATAGTTGGCATAGAAACTAGTTTCACAAGAGCATGTGGAAGAGGGTATGTTCCAGAGACACATACTACGTAGGAAGGATAAAACCATGGTTATGGTTTTTATATTCCCCATGGTCAGTGATCTATTATTCAATATGAATAATATTTCCTACAAGTAAGAAGTGTATGATAATTATCTAAAATTGATAAGACCAACTAAAATTCAATTAATGGATTCCATGTATCAAAGTTCAAAGGGTGCTTATTATTTTGAATACTATGGTGGGTATTCAAGTGAGTTGATACATGGATGGTACAAGCATAGTACCAATATGGTTTGATTGGTTTCAACAAGTCATTATGCCAAAATATGTTAGAATTTTACTTGTCATAGATAATATCTACGATCAAATTATCTAGAATTTGATGTCATGACCACCAATCGTGGATGGTGTCTATATGAAACAACCAGAAAGGGATGGTCATGTCACAGAATACTAATAAAGGTTGCAAGTTACTAAAATCTTGTTTAGGATTGAAGTAAGCAACAATATCATAAAAAATTCATTTGGAACAAATTTTTTCCATGTGTCTACCAGAGGTTAGTGGGAGCACCAAAGTTTTGCAAGTAAAATATGTTCGACAACATATGGAAAACAGATATTGGTCTTACAGTTAGTTAAGACCAAGATAAAATAGATTCTCCAGTGATTGAATTAAAGTAGCAACCTAAGTTCTACAAAACAAGATCTACTAAGGTAGATCTATAGGTTGCTTGGTCCTATTTAATCATACATATAGTGAAATTTAATTGAAAAATACAAGTTGGAACAATTCAAGAGATGAATTGTTGCTTATGTCACATGGAATAATCTCTTCAGGTTGGCATGTTTTGGACATGGGAAGAGATAAACACGATGATTTGAAATCCATACGTTGGAGTGATGGAACAATCATGTATCCCATGATATGTACAGGAAATAATATTTCCAATGAAGATTTTTATAGTAGGCAAATATCATTTATATCCATTATCACTACAAGGGATGCAGTTAGAACCATCTAATTGTAATTTGGTAAGTACAAAAGATATGTACCTGGTATATGGAGAGGAAGGATACTAGTTTTTTGGGATAAAACTTGTCTTCCATAGATCAATGTGATCTACTATCACAGTTAGTCTAAAGACGATGAGCAAGACAAGCACATATATGCCAGTGGTAGCCACACCTACAAAGACTAAGTATGTTGCAGCTTCTAAGGCAGTTAAGAAGTAGATAAATGCAACGATTTGTTCCAGTTCTTGAAATTTCACCTGGTGAGAAAAGTATCATCATAATGTAAATTATGATACTCTTACTAGCCAAGATGTCAAGTTATGAAAGTGGTAAAAAAGAATATACTCGGGATAAAATCTCTTGAGAGGTTTTACTCAGCGAGATAAAGTCGCAATAGTATAATTTCCATGCGGAAGAACTGTGGTAGGAGAAGTTACTAAAGCTATTACTCAGTAGAAACATGATGTTTATTATGTTATTAGCTAACAAGTTTGGTTTGAAAGTTGTCCCTAGTGCAAGTGAGAGTGTTGAAATAGTGGGTTCCCTAGACCCAACTATTCAGTGTTTTTGATTACCATGTCATGTATACAATTAGACATACATGATGTCATCTTACCATTATAGTGTAGAATTTTCTACGTCCACTATTGAAATGGTAATGTTGAATGATTAATTATCATATTTAATGGTTATAATAGATCCCAAGATATAATGAGAACCTCTAGATTTTATGACATTAATCTTAAATATATGTTCTATGGTCTAGATAAATCTTATTGATTGGACACAATAGATATTTGACTATCAGGTGCTGGGGGCTCATAAGCATTGAGACTTTTTCTCATGAAGGTCACACTTAGTGATCTCTAGTAGTGAGATCATGAGGACTGACCCACCAATAGTAACAACACATGATTCAGGTGTCATTGGATGTTCTTATCTACGATCATGTGTAATGGTATCCTGACTTGAGATCATTACCAATGTGTGTCATTTGATTGTGTACTTTGATGCCGGATGAAAACCATGGAAATGAAGTCATGGGGTGGTAGTTTGTGTTGGGTTTATCATTAGTGACATGGCATTGGTTGAATGGTCAAGAAAAGATTTGTCTCTTCTAGGTTATGGAAGTAATATATCTCAGGCCATGTTGATTAAAATGGTAGTGCCTTTATAAGACCATGGCCATGACAGTCAAGGGAAAATCCATCCAGTTAAATCAAAAAACAATAAATCCAAAAAAGGGTGATTACACATGAGTGCATCCTGCTTTACGAGATATTACAGACAAAGAGATTATATTACACAGTGCGTGTTTGTAGGTTAGTTGTCGCTACTATGACAATCCTTATTTCTTCAGGGGCCATGATGGGTTTCTAGATCCCTCTCTTGGTTTATGAATAATTTTCACTACTGTTGAGATAAAGGCCTAGAGGGTCACACACAATAATGTATTTGAGAATCTTTCATATTCAGTTGAATATGGGTTTTGGACATGGTGGGACCCACCACTGGGGTCCAGGATTTGTCTAAGGAAAAAATATCACCAATGAAATAAATAAATTCATGTTATTCAAGTTTAAAATAATGATCATTGAATTTATTTATTAAATATATTTATGAGTTTTTAGTAAATACATGAAAAATATTAATTAGAGAATATTAAATATTCAAGCTTCAATTAATATTTATGGGAACAACGAGTCAAGTTTCAGAATCAATTATTTTCATGTAATATATGTAATATTTTACAAGTAAATGATAATAATATTTATGAATCAGTTTAGTAGTCATAAAATGTCATTGATAGTGCGTTAAGTATTCGGAGTCGGTGAGGCTATACCGGGTATTTCAATTAAGCACTATAAATATAAGAGGATATGATATTTAGAAAGACTATTCATGTTGCTTCTCTCTCATATCCTCTCTCCCATGATCTAGAGAGAGAGGCTCTGTATCCAGTGATCTCAAATCAAGCACTCTCTTAGGTATCACCAAAAAAGTGATACAATGATCATTAAAGCGTTAAAGGTGTCATCATAATTCCGTGCTAACACCCAGATTACAACGAACGACACCCCCAACTATTCCTTGAAGTGTGTATAGACAATATAGAGGAATTCAACTTCAGATTTTTCAAGCAGCAATCTCCAACGATGAGCAGACATCATGCGCGACTTCAGAATTAAACTTGGTATTTTATGGTTTATTTTTGTGCTTAAAATCCTTCACGCGTGGTCCTCAGCTAATACTAGGCTACTTTTCACTGACGTCAAAAAGTTTACATCGATCTTCAGAGGAAAAATTTTAAAATCTCACCTATTTGGGGCTTCCACTACACACCCGGTTCCAACATTGGGAGCCACCCAAGAATGTGTCGGAGGTGCGGATTTTCCTTGGCTTGAAAGGGTACTACAGGATGTTCGTGGAAGAATTCTCCATAATCATAGCAACTTTGACCACCCTGATGCATAGGGGATGGCCGTTTACCTAGTTTTATCAGTTCTAGATGGCCTTTGAGGAGTTGAGGTAGAGGCTGATGAGTTCTCTAGTGTTGAGACTACCAGAGGAAGGCATTGAGTTTGTAGTGTATTGCAATGCCTCATGAGATGGGCTTGGTTGTGTTTTGATGAAATTCTAGATAATCATTGCATGAAGGTCATGGTAGTTAAGATCCCATGATAAGAACTATGTGACTCATGGACTAGAGTTAGTAGCAGTAGTCTTCTCCCTGAGGATGTGGAGACACTACCTTCTGGGAGAGTGTTTTGTGGTTTACTTAGATCACCAGAGCCTCAGTTACATCTTCACTCAAAGAGACCTAAACCTGAGGCAGTGACGGTGGTTTTATTTACTATAGGACTACGACATCAAGATAGTCTATACTCAAGGAAAAGGAAACATTGTAGAATATTCCCTTAGTAGGAAATCTTAGGCTCACTTAGTTCAGTAAGCTTCAGAGCAATTAGATTCCCTGAAGCTGGTTCCAGTGGAGCAGGAGGGTACAAATTTTCTTCAGTCGATGGTGTTGAATCCTTCACTCCTCAAGCGTGTGAGAGAGTCCCAACTGGGATACATCAACTGTGAGGTATTTCATTATCAGATATCCATAGGTGATATATTATATGGATATTATGGAGAGAATCATGGATCTTGTTCCAAGGGAGAATAATGGTTCCATTCGCAATGCAGGAGGCGGTGACGTGGGAGTTCCACAGTTCTCCCTTAGTTGTACATCCCGATGTAGGGAAGATGTACCGAGATCTGTAGTGATAATTTTTGTGGTCCGACATAAGATGACATGTATCTATGTTCATCTCATGGTTCCACACCTATCAGTAGGTGATGGCCGAGCACCAAGTCCCATCAGATTTGTTACAGGCCCTTGAAATTCTAGAGTGGAAATGGTACAACATATCCCTTGACATCGTCACAAGGATTCTACACACAGTGATGATCCATGAAACCATTTGAGTGATAGTTGACCGACTCATGAAGTCAGTGCACTTCTGTCTCATCAAGGAGTAGGGTTCAGTGGAGATTTTGGGGAAGTTATATATATGGGAGATCTTCTGCCTTCACGGGGTACCCTCAACAATTGTCTTTGATCATGATGTGTTGTTTATGTCACAATTGTGAAGATTTCTGCAAGAGAAATTCGGTATCCAGTTTCAGATGAGTAAAACCATTCACCCCTAGAACGATTGGTAGACCGAGCATACTATCCAGGTGCTAGAGGATATGTTGAGGGCTTGCATGTTGGATTTTCAGCTAGAGTTGGGAGGATCACCCGCCATTTTTAGAGTTTGCGTACAACAAAAACTACCACTCTACCACCATAATGAAACATTTTGAGGCCCTATATGAGAGACCCTTCACGTCACCCTTATGTTGGACAGAGATTGTTGATTCATCTCTTGTGGTTAGAGAGTTGGTAAAGGCAACAAGAGAGAAAGTATCGGTTGTCCGGGAAAAAATGAGAAAGAACTAGAGTAGACTGGAATACTATACATATCGTTGTCGTAGGGCCTTGGATTTCAAGAAGGGAGACCATATTTTCTTATGAGTATCCCCACGATGAGGAATATAGAGGTTCGGTTGGGGAGGCAAGTTATACCTGAGGTTCATTAGGCCATTCGAGATCATGTAGAGGGTTTGAGAGGTTGCCTACCACATCGCTCAACCCCCACAACTAGAGTGGGTGAACGAAATCTTCCACATATTGTAGCTGAGGAAATATATGCATAATCCAATGCACATCATTGACTGGGGAAAGATGGACATCAAGTATGGAGCCACATTTGCAGATCACCTGGTGGGTATCAAGTATCGGAAGGAGAAATCCTTGGATGGGCGGACCATCCCTTTGTTTTTAATTCAATGAAAACATAGAAATGTGAATGAGAGATCCTGGGAGTGGGGGATCCATATTCAAGCTCAATATCCTTGTTTTTTATTTATAGTTTTTCTTTTTCAGGATGAAAATCTTGAATGAGGGATTGATGTAGATACCCAGTTTTTTCCTCATAATAATTTGAAATATTTCTAAATATATTTCCCTAGCTAGGTGCTAAGATGACATGCGATTTCGAGACCCAGGGTTCCTAAAATTAATTTTATAAAAATATTAAATATATTATATATTGCATGCGTGTTTAATTAATGAAAACAAAATAACTCTTAAATGGAAGATCAGATTAGAAATCTGAGAACATGGTTGTGTCTGGAATGTGGTGTTTACCCTAGGTGTGACGTAAAATGAGTCGATACGGGACGTTCAAACCCCTTTCTCATTGGCAGTATATTAAGTAGATTAAATTAATCGATTAATTTAATTAAATAATTCAATCTTTGAACTAATTATATATCTATATAGAGGTTTTTCAAGGTTTGCTTCATTATTTGGGTTTTCACTGGTGAGCTCTCGCCTCCCAATACCATTGAAGAATTCTTTTGCGATTGATGACAAAACTCTTAGATCGAGTGGATCAGGATTCAAAGAACACATCAACTTCTTCCGATTGTTACATGGGTGTGTTATTCACCAACGATCGATCCAAAACAGAGGTATAACTTGTCATATTTGGTTTTATCACTTATAATTAAACAATTTATTAGATTGTTAATCATACTTCAATCTGCGCCATTGATAACCTTTTCATGTGACCAGGTATTAAAATTTAATTAATTTCCAATTTTTTCATCTAACCCCAACACCTCGTTCTAAATTTTTGGCCAAGAACACTTGGCCAATGAAGTTTAAACCTTGTTTTATGGTATTTTTCTCTATTAATTATTCATGTTCTTCACTAATGGAATCCCATGGTTCCTGGTTTGATGATTTTCGGGTAACCTGAGCTCGATCGGTCACTCGAATACATACAAGATCGAAGAAACATAAATGGATTTGTGAACGACACATAGATATAAAGTCATTAAGAGATGAGTATGAACAATTTGGTGTTCAATATCTGATATCTTGATGAACGTATATGTGGTGGTGTATAGAACATACGATAGTTCACTAAATCTCTATAAGAAGATATTCCCAATGAATGATGTCTGAAAAGCATGAACCTCGGTGTTGACGCTCCATTCCGTCACAGAGTCTAACGACTGAAAAAAAGGAAATACCTTAGTCCAAAGTGATTCATCCTTTGAAGAAACATCAAAAATCGACAAAGGGATGAACAAGGAGAACATTGCCCATAGGTCGCGCAAGTTCCCTCATGGTCGCGCAAGTACACTTGCGTGCCGCCTAGTGGTCGTGCAAGTACTTGCGCGACGCCTTATGGTCGTGCAAGTGACTTGCACGACCTAAGTGGTAACCGCCCGGTAACCGCCCGGGGTCTTCTCCTGCCTATAAATAGACCCTGTGGGCCCCCCATTCGAGAGGATTTTTTTCCAGAAACTCGAATTGAAGCTCCCGACGCCCAAGTCTCTTCTCAAAGCTTCCGGAACACTTCTAAGGTAATTTATTACCTAGAACGGAAGATCTAAAGAGAGGGAGGAAGGCCTAAGTGTTGAAACTCATCAACACTTGCGCGCCTGAATGGCCAGCCCTTAAGGGAACTGGTCATACTTGCGTGCCGCCTTATTCCCTAAATAGAATTTGCGCGCCCCTTTTCTAGAAGAACCTCAAGGGGATTCCAAAGGGTTTAAAAAGGAGTCGCTCAAGTATTTCAATTCCGATTGAAAATCACGCAAGTAAACCATGTGTCGCGCAAGGTATACCTGCGCGACCAATACTTGCGTGCCCACGCAAGACTTGCACGCCTTTCAAGACTTGCGCGCCCCTACCTTTCTGGGTGCCCATCTTGCCCATTTTACCCCTCTTAAGCCATTTCACCTTTCCTATTCAAGATTCAGTCTTCAAGATACTCTTCAAAGCCATTTATGGCATGATTTCTTGATTAGACTTCCTTATCTAAAAGTAATTCGGTGGAATATCTCTCAAAACCTAGTGATTTATACATATTTATGTCACCAAAGATTGAGAGTTCATTCATTCAACCTCATCCTTTAAGATGAGAGAATCCTTAACCTGGGTCTCATTTTCAGGAATAATCCCCAGTTATAAATCCTTTAATATGGGCATCTTCCTCAGGAGTAAGCCCCAAATTCTTAAAGTTCCCAAACATGGGCATCCTCCTCAGGAGTAAGCCCCAAACCTTAATCCCTAACCTGGGTCTCCTTTTCAGGAATAAAACTCAGTCATAATCTTGGGCTTCCTTTTCAGGAGTAAGCCCCAAGTCCCCTAACTTGGGCTTCCTTTTCAGGAGTAATCCCCAAGTCCCCTAACCTGGGCCTCCTTTTTAGGAGTAAGTCCCAGTCATAATTATGGGCATCCTCTTCAGGAGTGAACCCCAAGCCCCTTAATTTCTCTTAACCAGTCCTAAATTACGTTTGATATGGGGTTCCTTCTCAGGAGTAAAACCCAATTATCAATTCTCTCCTAATTTGGGTTTCCTTTTCAGGAATAAGTCCCAAGTTAGAGTATTCAAATCTCCATAAAGCACATATACCTTTATGGACCATGTTCCTGGATTTTCTCCCTAAAAGTAAATCCTAAACCTTCATCTATTTGGGCAGTCATACATACATAAGCCCCAAACAATTTCTTATGATTGCATCTTTCATGGAACAATTGTCTAATTTTTACCAATACGTCTTATTTCTCACACCGAGCATGACTCACGTGATCTTAGAGTGTAAAAGTAATTATGAAATTCTTCTTTGAGCCATCAATCATAAACATCATACTCCATTGCTCGAACTACGTGGGTTCTGATTCCTTTTCCAAAACAAAGGATACGTAGGTAGCCTATTTATGGGTTCGATCCCAACTTTGAAATAATCTCTGTCCTTCTGAATGACGATAAAATTCAAGTGACCCACTGAGTGGCTTTAAAACCAGCCTGGTCATCATAATGACCAAGAGACTTTTATATAAATGTTTTTTGAAGGATACCATTGACCAAGAATCTCTAAATAAATATAGATGATTCTTTATTGATGAAGAACCTCCAATACATATAAAAGATTCTCTAAATTTCTTGCATATTTAATCATTGATTGTTAAAACTAAAGGAAAGCTCATTTTATACTTGGTAATGTAATAAAGATTCAAGAACATAACTTAAATCTATAAAGAGAGTCCCGGAGTAGACAATAATTCCCCTAAAAAAGGTGTGATGAGTCCGACCTCCCATCCTCTCGACCAATGCAAATTCCTAAGCCTCATTAGTCCACAAACTAATAAGCACCTACCTTTGGAAAGTAGGTCCAAACGGATGTGGAATCATTGTATGTTTCCGGTTCTACGAACAAAACCTCTAGAAACCGATCAAAACGTTTGAATCTCCCGTCCAGGAGGTCATCCCCGAAATCCGTGCGAAACAAAAAATGGTGAACCCGACGTGAATCCTTAACCAAGTTAAAGTGATGTTCTTATTATTTGTTAGGCCCCTTGGGCCAACAAATCAATCATTGACATGTTCTCATCCAAAAGATGTAGTGGCCAGATTCATCTTGATTATGTCTGTTATATGGAACAGGCACTCTTTTCTCAAGATTTTCTGCAAAATGGCTTTTCTTAAATTCATCCCTATGAATATTGCTACTGTGAACACCTCTACTGTGAGGTCTGCTACTGTGAAAACCAATGCTGCTACTCCTGCTGGAACGTCGTCCGCTCTGAGGATGACATCACCAACTCAGCATCTTCAACGCTGGTTTTCTAATGCACTGGTTAAGGAGTACCGTCGCAACGGTACTATCCCAACTATGGAGGCCGCTCGTCAAGCCCTCCAAGTTAACAACTCTACCTGGTCGTCCGGACAACGGCGGCTAGCGATCAAGAAGCAGGCGGTGCTGACTACCGTCTCCAACCGTTTCGGGTCGTTATCCCCGGAACGCAATTTCCATTCACTCCCTTACTCTGAGGAAGTGAATGAGCAGGTCCCGCAGGGCCTTAATTCAAAAAAGATAGGAGTACTTCTCGAGGGATCCCATCAACTATCGTTGCTAGACTCGTGCGGTAGTGCGCCCTCAACATGATGAGGGTACCGACTCCAGGCATTCAGCTCAGGTTCCTCGAACCCGAGCAGGCAAGATGAACTGCCAGAGACGGAATCCGGTTAACAATGGGCAGGTTGTCATCCCTGCTATCTCCGGAGAAGTCCACCAACCTAACTTGGTGGCAAATATCGAGCAGGCACAATCACCTGTCCGTTTTAATTCCGCTGTCCAGCAGACTCGTCTGGCAGCATCACGCCAATCCCGCCAGGCAATTCCGGTGGAGTACTATAGGCAGGAACATACACCTGCTTATGCATCATCAGTTAGTCAGCAGGCTCGCCTGACTACATATGATGGAGTCCACCAACCTAACTTGGTGGAGAACAACGAGCAGGCATACACACCTGCCCATTTTAATTCCGCTATCCAGCAGACTCGTCTGGCAGCATCAAGCCAATCCCGGTAGGCAATTCCGGCGGAGTACCATAGGCAGGAACATGCACCTGCTTATACATCACCAGTTAGTCAGCAGGCTCGTCTGACTACATATGATGGATCTCGTCAACCGTGTTTGGAGAAGTGTAATCAGCAGGCACATACACCTGCTAATACTAATCAAGCCTACCAACAGTCTCGCTTGGTAGCGCACAGAGAAGTCAGTCGGAAAGCCCCGACGACAAACAGGAGGCAGACTCAACTCTCTGCCTCCACACTTGAGTACTGTCAGGATTCACTGACAGGAAAAGGAGGACAGGAGCAGGCACATACACCTACTCCAAGCCCGGAATGGACATATATCCCCGTTTCGGTGGCTGAAGTCACCAAACATATTTTGTCAATGGTGAAAGAGTAGAAGAAAATTCCTGCTCATATTCTGGATGCTTGCCAGGATATCATAACAGCTTCAGCATCATCTCAGGGACAGACACATAAATCTATCCCTAGCAGTGGAGTGACACATCAACGATTCACTCCGGAACAGACACACACATCTGTTCCAGTCCAAGAGGGTTATGGGGCATACTCCCCCATATCATACGGACAACCAAGTCAGGCACATACACCTGATTTGAGTGGAGATCGTCAGCCTAACCTGACCATCTTTCTTGATCAGGCACATACACCTGCTCAGAGTAACCACTTTCGTCAACAAGTGGTTTCTAAAGCGAGTAAGAAGGCATCTAAGAAAAAGATCCGCCCAATACAGTCAGGAGATCAAAGGCCAATCTGCAACAAGGCCTTGCTCGATGCTGGAGTTCTTGAAGCCCTCAGACATTTATCTGTCGGAATTCAAGATTCTACTCCCTCAGTTCCCAATAACGGGAACATTAATTTGGAGGTCTTCAACAGACACTTCCTCATGAAGGCTTGCTTCATGAAAGTTAGGTCAATCTTGAAGTTTCTTCTTCATATGAGAGCCACAGGAACCCTCTGTGTGGTCAGAAGACCAAGGAGCAAGAGATTTCATCTTTTGCTGTAACCCATTATGGTGGTCCTCCCCATGATGATGAACTTCGCTGCGAAAGTCCTCTCCGTAGTAGTGATTCACATTGCCTGGAAAATACTCCAGTGGATAATGTAGTGCCAAGAAAGCACTCTTATCTTGAGGCACTTGCAAATGCGAAACCAGTCATGTCTGATGCTTTATCGCTAACAAGTGAAATACTTTCTCAATCAGAAGATAGCCCAGGGTGTAGGTCATTCTTCGAACCACCCCTAAGTCATGCATCTTCTAGTTTGATTAATGATCTCTCTACCAATCTTGTTGAATCCGATGAAGCAACAAGGAAACACCAACTCTGGTCAAAACAGGTAGAAGAATCTTCATTTAATGATAAAGAGGAAATGCTGAACATGAGGAAAAAACTGGCAAAAGGTGAAGTACCAGTCATGTTTTGGCCTTTGGATGACTCCCAGTACGACATTCCAAAGATGTTGACGGATGATGGAATCCATGATATTCGTCTCAACATATGGAAAACTATTTGTCAATTAAAGAAGAAGGTATTATCTTATGATGAATATGAAAATCATCTTGAGATAATAGAAGGGCTACAACGTCAGATTGATTTGGCATCTCTATCAGTCTCTCGGTATCCGAAGGCTGAAAAGCAACAGAGAACCCTTCAACGTTCATGCCTTGGCGCACTAAGAAAATTGCGTCAGTTAATTGCCAATGCTCCATCTGGTGTTCATATCAGAGGATGGGGTGTTCACGGAGCACTACATTTCACAGTGCTTTCCAGTCAGCAAAGCCCGCCGAAAATGGTCTCATGCAATGTTATTGCCCATGGCCGGCCACAGTCAATGGGCTTTGTTCATAATCAAAAGCTTGCTCAAGAACATGCTTCAACTAGTTCCTCTCAAAATCAAGTATATAGAGAACAAGTTGTTGAATTTCTCCTACATCAAGCAGGCGAGAATATTGCACAAGCCTCTCGTCTGGAGCAAACACATCATCAAATGACAGAAGTTTCGGAAATCATCCAACGGTCTGTTGAACCAGGTGATAAAAGTGGATACAGGTTCCGAACTAAGATTCGCAAGATCAAGAGAGATTTTAAGAAGATCTCAGACATAGCATGTCAAGAGACACCCCAGCTTGTCAGACTGGGGACTTCTCTAACCAAACCGTCAGAGTCAACAAATGGGATTCGAGGAGTTGAGCGGAAGCAGCAGGAACAACCCCAGTCCACCGGACTGGGGACTTTTTCAAATCCTCAATCCCTCCCTCAGAGAAAGTCAGTATTCTCTTGATTAGGGAATAAGCCTCAAGAGGAACGAAGAACCAAGCTATCAGGAGATTCTCTCCAAGTGACGGTTCTCCAAGAAGTTCCTGAGGGATCAAGTCAACGGAATGCCATGTCTCATCATGGACATGGAAGAAGAAAATATCAAAGAAATGCTGATAGAAAGGATTCCATGCAATATGCATCCATTAATTTCATCAATTCCGTTGCTGCTGATTCACCAGATGAGGCTCAATCAGAGGGATCAGACAAAGAGGTTCCTGCTCAAGAAGTTGCGCACACAGACCTAAATGAAGAAGGTGTGCGCACATGTAATCAAAGGCTTACCCAAAATCTGGGTATTCCTTCAAATAACCCACTTCCCCCTCTCCGAAAAGGATCCAATAAGGGGAAAGGAAAGAATCAGGTTACTTCTCACCCTTCCTCTGAAGGAGGTCAATCGCTCTCATTAGAGAAAAGGTTTGCACAACAGGAGGAAGAAATGAAAGAATTAAGAAGGTTGAATGCAGAACTACTTCAGAGTAGTCTTCTTCTTAAGAATGCTGAAGTCCGACAGCCGAAGGAATTTGTTGTAACTACTGAGATGGATCAGGAATATCCTCCTTTATCAGTACACCCTCAGAGGTCTAATCCTATGGGTCAAACGCAACAACAGTTGGAAGCACTACCATCAGTTGCAGCACCAACCACCACATCTGTCCAAGCTCCATTCATTGAACCTACCCAAAACCAAGTTCAACTTGATGTTTCTCAAAAGTTAATAACTACTATTGAGTCATTAACAGCTCGGTTAGAAACTATTGAAGGGAAACGGGCACAAGTTCAACCTGAAAAGAAAGTTTACCCTGAATGGGTAGATTCAATTTCTCCTCCATCCAGTTTTGGAAACCCTGTTTTCCCTACTTTCAATGTATCAGGCGACCCTGAACAACATTTGACGCATTACGTGTCTTGTTGTGATCCTATGATGGGAACTCCAGAGCAGCAAGAAGCAGTGAAACTCAGATGCTTCGTGCAAACCTTGCAAGGACCAGCTTTTGTCTGGTATACAAGTTTGCAATCCCGGTCAATCATCGGATGGGAGGATCTTCGTCAAAAATTCCTTCTTCATTTTAGCTCAACTTTGCCAAAAACGACAGTTTTCGATCTTACAAACTGCAAGCAAAGGGAGAATGAAAGAGTCTCTGATTTCATTGCTCGTTGGAAGAGATTAACGTATTCCCTAAGTTTAGCACTCCCTCAGGAGGAATTGTTGCCAATCTGTGTGGCAAATTTGCGTAACGAATTACGCACGCCATTGATCCCTGTGAAATACACAGGAGGGTTTCGAGACCTTACTTCAATAGATCAACAGATTGAAGATTCCCTTATACAGGCTAAGGTTAAATCTCGTATAATTCCATCAGCTCCAGGAAGGAGAATGGGTAAAGCGGAAACTGCTACAGTTATGCTTAAACAAGCACCTGTACCTATTTCTACTTCAAAAACTTCATCTTCTCGAAGGGCTCCACCTCCTGAATGCCAACAACAAAGGCTGTTTCGTCCAAATGATCAAAGAGATCAACGACAAAAACAATTTGAGGATTTGAAGAGTAAAACATACTCTTTCCGAAGTGAGCAAGTTCCTGGTTACTTCATTTCAGCTCTGGAAAATAATTTGGTTCAATTACCAGTGCCCAAGAGGCCAAACAAGGAAGGAGATGAAGACCGTCTCAATTATTGTCCCTTTCATCAAATGTTGGGGCATCCCATCCAGGAGTGTTTTGTCTTTAAAGACCTCCTGCAAAAGATGGTCGACTTGGGACAAGTCAAATTGAAGGGTTCTTCAGCTCATGTAGCGTGTATTACCACTACAGATCCAGAGGAAGGAGGCGAGTGGCAGGAAGTCAAAAGCAAAACTGCGAAAAAATATGATGATTGGATGGTCAGAAAGACAATCAATCGGACCCATTCCATTTTGCGAACACAATTGAAGAAGCCAATTGTGTCTCCTACAAAAGCTGCAGTAAAGCCTCTATCAAAAGACAAATCCTCAAAAGGGCAGCGCAATTCAAAGAAGAAAGAGGAATCAGGAGAAGATGAGTATGTATCAAAGCCTAAATTGTCTTTGACTCTGGCAGATTTCATGCCACCCACTTCAAAGCCACGGGCACCGTCCCACCAAACAACACAGCCTAAATAGGCTAACCAGGCAGAATCTTTATCAGACGAAGAGTTAATCTTTGGTTCTGTTTAATCTCAATGGATGGAGAACTCATCACGACTCCAACCAATGCCAGATTTCTGAAGAAGTATTTTTTATAAACACAAAATATTGTTCCCAGAGCCAAAACAGTCACATTGGTTCATTATATGTCCTACATGACACTAAACTGTATTATGTCCTATCTATATGACATTAAACTGTACAGAAGTTCCTTATTATGTCCGAGATGACATTAAACTATATTTTGTCCGAGATGACATTAAACTATATTATGTCCGAGATGACATTAAACTATATTGTGTCCTAGCAACATGACATTAAACTGTGTGGCACTTTAATCGTCCAGCATGACGTTAAACTGTGTCAGTTCCCTTATCATCCAACATGACGTTAAACTGTCACATTGGTTACTATTATGTCCTACATGACACTAAACTGTATTGTGTTAAACTATCTTATGTCCTAGAAACATGACATTAAACTGTGTGGCACTTCCAGCATCCAGCATGACGATAAACTGTAAAAAGTCCCCAGAACTGATATCCTCATATTGGTTCACCAGTTCGTCCTTGCTATATGGCGTTAAACTATACAACAATGGTCCAGTACGACCTTAAACTACAACTTCGTCCAACATGACGTTAAACTGTAGGAAAGTCCATTTTTTGTCCTATATGACATTAAACTGTAGAAAAGAAGATGTCCCTGCAGCATGACACTAAACTGTGCAGCACCAGTTCGTCCTTGCTATATGACGTTAAACTATACAGCAATGGTCCAGTTTGACTTTAAACTGCAACTTCGTCCCACACGACATTAAACTGTGAAAAAGTTCCCTAAATCGTCCAGCATGACCTTAAACTGCATCATCCCTGGTCCATGTATATGACCATAAACTATTTGCAAATCCCTTATGTCCAGCAAGACGTTAAACTGTGACGTCCTAACTACATGACGCTAAACTGTATAAAAGTCCCTCACATCCGAAAATACGTTAAAATATATAATCATCAAAGGTCCATCATGACATTAAACTGCACCATCCACGGTCCATGCATATGACCTTAAACTATTCGCACTTTCGTCCAACATAACATAAATGGTGTGTTATTTTGTCCTTACTGCATGATATTAAACTGCACAGCCCCCCTTTCGTCCAATATGACGTTAAACTGTTTTATCCCCATCGTCCTAACTACATGACGCTAAACTGTACAGAAAATCCTTGATATGTCCTACACGACATTAAACTGAATTTTGTCCCTGCTACATGACACTAAACTGTGCAACACCAATAGTCCTAACTGCAAGACTTTAAACTGCATAGTCCCTTTATATGTCCTACATGACATTAAACTGTGCATCGTTAAGGTTATTGTTACCTCTTGTTTCTCACACCGAGTATGACTCACGTGAGCTTAGAGCGAACATCAACCATAACACTCCCTTTGGGCCACTAACCATGTGTAAGTCCCAACAACATTTTAATTAGATCATTGTCCCCAAGAACAACTTGATCATTAATTCATTTTTTAATTGAACTACACGGACTTTGATCCTTTCCCTCCAGGTTGGGTATGTAGGCAGCCTCCCAGGGTTCAAGCCCAAAAACAATCTCTTCACATCGGTTCACCACCATCTCATATGATGATGATTTGTGAAACCGCCCCTAGAATCAATATTTTTACATTGATTCACTTTCGTCCTTGTTATACGACGTTAAACTATACAACACTTTTGTCCGGTATGACAATAAACTACAATATTCTTTGATCTCCTAACTTGAGATAAAACTATTATTGACATTGATTGTTTTTTTAATCATGTTTCATTTCAAAAAGACTACGTGTATACATGGTAATGCCTAAATTTTTTATCTCAGGTTAAACCATCATTGCACTAAAGTCCCCTTTCACCCTTCACATGTACGAACCAAATTTGTACAAAGGGCATTTCAAGAACTACGTGGGCTTGATTCCCATCCTTATGGGATACGTAGGAACATTCAAGTGTCCCTCGAATCCAGTCCCAAGTCTTTTGGGCCTAACCCCAAATTTCACTTTCAGTCCCTTAGCTGAAAAGTCCTCATGAAAACACACACTGTGTATTCATTATTATGGTCCGAATTCTATGACCCTAAACTAAGATTTCTCATACTTTCGTCCTGTACGACGTTAAACTGCATTTCAATAACTACATATGGCTTGATTCTCATTCTTATGAGATACGTAGTGAAGTCCAAAATTTCAATTCAGGACCCAGCCACAACGTGATTATGGTTATCATTGACCTATGTATCTCTATATACATTGGACAATACCCATCTTTATGTGTTATAATCCTAACCTTAAATATTTTCAGATCTTCATAACCCTTTTCATGACTTCTAATCACAAAAATGTCAAACTTCTGAGAATTCTTTTTCCTGACTATGCAGCACGTGCCCATAGGTGGCCTTGCATAAACAGTCCACATAACAGACTTGTCAGCCGAAAGATGCTATTTATTTAACCATGCAGCCAATGCCCTTAGGTGGCCCTGCATATTTCAACCCCCTAACGGGTTTTGTTAAATAATAGTAACTTCATTCTTGGGAAGAATGCCTCTTTTGTCCTTATTTGTCTTAAACGACAGTATGTAGGGATCTGCAAAAAATAGCCATCCTTAACATATTTATCCCATATCCTTTTTCATGATCTGAAAGTATTCAAGTCTATGGTTTATTCTTCTTCCCTACGTTTGGGTCAGACCTTCGTAGGAGTGATATTCATCCAGTTCTTCGATATTCTTGTTCGGAAATATCTTCTCCATATTCAAGTACCTATTTCCATACAACAAACTCTATACTTTAGAAAATTTGAATCTCCATAAACTTTCACTGGCTTTTAGCACTAGGAAAGTAAATTTCTGGGAGTTCTTTTGCCTGACTATGCAGCACGTGCCCATAGGTGGCCTTGCATAAACAGTCCACATAACAGACTTGTCAGCCGAAAGATGCTATTTATTTAACCATGCAGCCAATGCCCTTAGGTAGCCCTGCATATTTCAACCCCCTAATGGGTTTTGTTAAATAATAGTAACTTCATTCTTGGAAACTACTTCTTCTAAATGCCTTTTAGCTCTTTTTCATATCATTCCTCAGATTCAAATATTCTTAAGTCATAGTTTACATTTTTTCCCTCATACTTGAGTATGGTAATATGTTTTCAGATAAATTGTCAAGGAATTGAATCAATTTTAATCCATTTTTGGTCAAAGCTATTTCGACCTTAAACATTAGCCCCTTTATGTCCAACATGCATGACTTTAAACTGCCAGATTTCTTGTTTTTCTTTTCACCTCAGAGTCAAATCCTCTTTTCTCTCCAGATCCAACTCTGAGGGGGGACTTTTGTTGACGCTCCATTCCTTCACAGAGTCTAATGACTGAAAAAAAGGAAATACCTTAGTCCAAAGTGATTCATCCTTTGAAGAAACATCAAAAATCGACAAAGGGATGAACAAGGAGAACATTGCCCATAGGTCGCGCAAGTTCCCTCATGGTCGCGCAAGTACACTTGCGCACCGCCTAGTGGTCGTGCAAGTACTTGCGCGATGCCTTATGGTCGTGCAAGTGACTTGCGCGACCTAAGTGGTAACCGCCCGGTAACCGCCCGGGGTCTTCTCCTTCCTATAAATAGACCTTGTGGGCCCCCCATTCGAGAGGATTTTTTTCCAGAAACTTGAATTGAAGCTCCCGACGCCCAAGTCTCTTCTCAAAGCTTCCGGAACACTTCTAAGGTAATTTCTTACCTAGAACGGAAGATATAAAGAGAGGGAGGAAGGCCTAAGTGTTGAAACTCATCAACACTTGTGCGCCTAAATGGCCAGCCCTTAAGGGAACTGGTCATACTTGCGCGCCGCCTTATTCCTTCAATAGAATTTGCGCGTCCCTTTTCTGGAAAAACCTCAAGGGGATTCTAAAGGGTTTAAAAAGGAGTCGCTCAAGTATTTCAATTCCGATTGAAAATCACGCAAGTACACCATGTGTCGCGCAAGGTATACCTGCGCGACCAATACTTGCGCGCCCACGCAACACTTGCGCGCCTTTCAAGACTTGCGCACCCCTACCTTTTTGGGTGC
This sequence comes from Viscum album, assembly GCA_963277665.1. Taxonomy (NCBI): domain Eukaryota; kingdom Viridiplantae; phylum Streptophyta; class Magnoliopsida; order Santalales; family Viscaceae; genus Viscum; species Viscum album. The sequence goes on from OY728155.1 coordinate 532,874,676, forward strand.
CCATCTTGCCCATTTTACCCCTCTTAAGCCATTTCACCTTTCCTATTCAAGATTCAGTCTTCAAGATACTCTTCAAAGCCATTTATGGCATGATTTATTGATTTGACTTCCTTATCTGAAAGTAATTCGGTGGAATATCTCTCAAAACCTATTGATTTATACATCTTTATGTCACCAAAGATTGAGAGTTCATTCATTCAACCTCATCCTTTAAGATGAGAGAATCCTTAACCTGGGTCTCCTTTTCAGGAATAATCCCCAATTATAAATCCTTTAATCTGGGCATCTTCCTCAGGAGTAAGCCCCAAATTCTTAAAGTTCCCAAACATGGGCATCCTCCTCAGGAGTAAGCCCCAAACCTTAATCCCTAACCTGGGTATCCTTTTCAGGAATAAAACTCAGTCATAATCTTGGGCTTCCTTTTCAGGAGTAAGCCCCAAGTCCCCTAATTTGGGCTTCCTTTTCAGGAGTAAGCCCCAAGTCCCCTAACCTGGGCCTCCTTTTTAGGAGTAAGTCCCAGTCATAATTATGGGAATCCTCTTCAGGAGTGAACCCCAAGACCCTTAATTTCTCTTAACCAGTCCTAAATTACGTTTGATATGGGGTTCCTTCTCAAGAGTAAAACCCAATTATCAATCCTCTCCTAATTTGGGTTTCCTTTTCAGGAATAAGTCCCAAGTTAGAGTATTCAAATCTCCATAAAGCACATATACCTTTATGGACCCTGTTCCTGGATTTTCTCCCTAAAAGTAAATCCTAAACCTTCATCTATTTGGGCAGTCATACATACATAAGCCCCAAACAATTTCTTATGATTGCATCTTTCATGGCACAATTGTCTAATTTTTACCAATACCTCTTATTTCTCACACCGAGCATGAATCACGTGATCTTAGAGTGTAAAAGTAATTATGACATTCTTCTTTGAGCCATCAATCATAAACTTCATACTCCATTACCCGAACTACGTGGGTTCTGATTCCTTTTCCAAAACAAAGGATACGTAGGTAGCCCATTTATGGGTTCGATCCCAACTTTGAAATAATCTCTGTCCTTCTGAATGACGATAAACTTCAAGTGCCCCACTAAGTGGCTTTAAAACCAGCCTGGTCATCATAATGACCAAGAGACTTTTATATAAATGTTTTTTGAAGGATACCATTGACCAAGAATCTCTAAACAGATATAGATGATTCTCTATTGATGAAGAACCTCGAATACATATAAAAGATTCTCTAAATTTCTTGCATATTTAATCATTGATTGTTAAAACTAAAGGAAAGCTCATTTTATACTTGGCAATGTAATAAGGATTCACGAACATAACTTAAATCTATAAAGAGAGTCCCGGAGTAGACAATAATTCCCCTAAAAAAGGTGTGATGAGTCCGACCTCCCATCCTCTCGACCAATGAAAATTCCTAAGCCTCATTAGTACACAAACTAATGAGAACCTACCTTTGTAAAGTAGGTCCAAACGGATGTGGAATCATTGGATGTTTCTGGTTATACGAAAAAACCCGCTAGAAACCGATCGGAACGTTTGAATCTACCGTCCAGGAGGTCATCCCTGAAATCCGTGCGAAACACTCGGCCAAATCTATGGGAATCAGGAGGAAATGAGGCGGGATCTATAGCGGTGGAGTTGTATTTGAATCCATCAAATCAGATTTGCATATCTGAACTCTCTGGAGAAAACCCGACTACATGCCATGTGCATGATGAACAAAACAGTGTGTAGCCTCCCTTAGCAGTGATGCTAGGGTTTGGGAAATCATAAGGATGACACAACATGTATACCTCCCTCACAAGCTGAATCTTCCTTCCCCAGTTGAAAAACCTGTGTGATGGGTCACACCGGTGGGGACTTCGTGTAAGAAAACATGGACACGGGTTGACCACACATGCAAAATTTCATGTGGTCGGACACTCTGTGTACCAGAGTACATAGACATGGGGTCTGAGTACATAGACACAACCACAGGACACGAACCTAGTCTCGGTTAGTTAGGACACAACATATAGTCCACATAAATGACGTATTCTACTACATGGGGTGGAGTCATGTACTTTCTAGGGACATGAACAACCTATGAAGTGGGACCACACACCATGTGGGTCCCTTCACACACCGTGTTCCCCTTGATCACTTCTAAGTGATCTTAAAACGTCAGTATCTCCTTCATTTGAAATCAGATTTTGGCCCCTAGGTTGCTTATCCTGATTTTTTTCCATATAGAATGTGATGGCTCTCTTGGAAGTGACTTTCGAGATATTATGTGAAATGTTTCGTGTTTGGCATGCACTGAGGCAACACCCGATGATTGAAACAACCGTACGTAATCACCAGAGAGTCACCAGTATAACCCACCAAAAGGGATGGATAGTGGAATTCCATGAATATAATACCAGGATTACCCTCTAATAGGACTGTGCAGCGGGGTTCCTTGATGGTATTTTTGAGTTACCCTGCAATAGGACTGGGCAGTGGAGTTCCTCGACGTTCTGGGCTTACCCTCTAGCTGGGCTAGGCAGTGGCATTCCCCGATGACAGTTCTGGGCTTACCCTATAGCATGGCTAGGAAATGGAATTCCTCAATGAAATCTTCCAAGAATAACCCTCTAGTTGGTCTAGGTAGTGGAGTTCCCTGATGACCCACTAGGCTTACCCTCTAGTAGGACATGGCAACATTCCCTAATGGCAATCCCAAGCATAAACCTCTAATCATATAGGGCAGTGGATTTCCTCGATGACTATCATAGTAGGACCCCCCTGTCATACCAGGGTATGGGATCCTTACCTAGAATCTATGTCCCATTGACTATGTGGTATAGTGGTGATATGTGGTTCGATGTGGCTTTGGACTCATGAGGAAGAGGGATGATTTCCCCACTGATATGTGATCTAAAATCATGAAGGTGAGTCAGTGCAGCCCAAAATGGATAGTATCAAGGTGAAATGATTAAGTACCTTAGACTTATGTGTTTTGGGCTGACACATGAGGTGCTAGGAATCATTGATGGATTTATATTTGGGACTGTTGGATACCCTTCTTCTTGGTTTGAGATGTGAGATGGAGATCCCCTTACTCTATCATTGGGGATTCTTTGAGAGAAAACACACACACACAAATATATATATATATATCCTACTTCAGTACCCACTCCTTTGGTTTTGGTTATTCTCCTTCAAAGAAAGGCGAAGATGTTTGGGGTCTGCTATGTGATTTATGTGTCTAGCTTCTCATGGTTGGATGAGTCTACTCTCCTGATATAGGTAGAAAAGTTTCACGAACCATCCCCTAGGGCCTGTGCTGTGACTACCCCAAGTCTGACTTCCATAGACCAGGGGTTGGTGACTAGCACTGGAAAGACTTATGCCTAAAATGGGAAGACATTGCCTCAAAACCTATACACACCCAGACAGGGCACACTGCGCACAAGAAAAACACAATGAAAGAAGAATGGTACAACCACAACTAAAAACCACAACTGAGTGTAAAAGTAAGTACTGAATGTAAAGGGTCTAGAATAAAATCCCAATTGGAATGGAAGTATAGAAAAAATAAAAAACAGTTTCTGAGGTCATACACCAAGGATCCTACCAGAAGGGTAGGTATAGCTCATCACTGCATCTCTTCATGTCAACCGGTCACCTCCGTACACCATCAATTCTTGGCTCCCCAAGTCTCAGTCAAAGCTGCCGTCTTCTGCACAAGACACAATAAGGTGAGGGTGAAGCTCATGTAGTGGTGAGTATAACAATACATAGTAGGGACACTGAGACCCCCGAAGGTCTCTCAGAATTCCACAAAGGAATTACCACAAGGCATGATCTCAAACACAAATCACAAATAAAAAGACATCTCACACCAGGTATATAACTTAAGTACAGAAGTATAATTGATTAGTTGTAAAATTAGATCATCTTATTCTGTCAAGAGGGTCTACTACTGACCCACACATGATTTATAGATGCTGACCCACATAGGATCAATAGATGCTGGCCCACACAGGATCGTTAGGTGCTTACCCACACAGGATCACTGAGCGCTGACCCACACAGGATTGATAGATGCTGACTCACATAGGATTTCTAAGCTTTGACCCACATAGGATCGATAGATGTTGACCCACACAGGATCGCTAGGTGTTGACCCACACAGGATCAATATTCTTTCTTCATGTCACATCCAGCCACTGGATTCCCGCACTAAGCACACTAGATTTCAAGAGGATCCGATCCTCAAGCCATTGTTTGTAACTTAACCACCACAAATTCTCATGAATAAGTAACCTAAAGAACTACCATGTTATAAGGGTTCCAACAAAATAGACGACGTGTCAATCAGACGCTCGATTTGTAAGTTATAGGCATTTTAGTGCTGGGGGCTCTGTTGGATTCGAGCTCAATCCAACATTACCATACTTCAACTTTCTCTAAAACTCAAGTGGAGTATCTCAAAAGGACCGTATCATCTTGAGGGTCCTCACGCCACTGACAACGCGTCAAACGGACGCCCGGTGTGCGAGATTAGCCTGTTTTAGTGAAACAGGGCCGGTTGGGTTTGGGTCCGGTAGGGGTATGGCCATGCCATCCCATTGGACCGGCAGGTCCAGCCTGACCAGTGGGTATGGCCCAGTTTTTGGACTCGGCCTGACTCACGGGTCTGGCCCGCCTGGAAGAACCCGGCCCGCATGTGGGTCGGTTGTTGGCACACCGACCGGATGCAGAGCATCCGGTGCGGCCAGTTGGCATCGCCAGTGGGCGCCACCACCTATTCCAAAATGGTCGGATTAGCCAACCATTTTGTCTAGACAAGCTTCCCAAGAAAGCCTTTCCTCCCTCTCCTCACAACATGTCGACATCACACCCTTCCACCGCTGTGGCCCGACTGGCTGAGGTTCCTACCAGCGCCTCTCCTCCACGCAGCCAACCCAGCCAGCCGCCACCACCGGTTGCCGGTGCTGCCGCACTGGTGGTGCTGCACCAACAATTGCCTCTGTGGGGAACCAAAGATTCTCTAGTGGTCCTTTCTTCTTCTTGTCTATTCCTATGGGCCTCTCGGGTTGCCGCCTTCAATTTGAGGCCCTCAAATACGCCATTCATCTAGGTTCGTTGTTCCGCTACGAAGAACGCACCACGAAAAAGTTTAGTAGAGGGTCTGGGCCTTGTTGGGTTTGGACCACACACTCCATGTTATCATTTTAAACATGGGAAAGTATAATAATAAAAAATAAAGAACAATCCCCAAAATATAACACTGCAAAAACCTATTGCAAAAACCAATGAACCGCAGATCAACCCATTAGTCAATTGATCCATGTTCTTCATACTATTCAAGAATGAGAAAAAGGAAAAACATTTACATTCATAAAAAAATAAACCCCATACCTCGAGTTCATTGGAAGTTGTTGTGGATGTGGAAGAAGTTTCCATGTTCGAAGGTGTTGCGGATGAAGGAGAAGGTTCACATCCTTTAGCACTCATCGTTGAATCCTCCAACGGTCATCGAAGCTCTATTCTATATTGGTGGAATACTTCACTGGAACTTCGTTAGAGGTTCCACTCTTCAGTGCCAAAAACTCATTCCCAAGATTTTCTTAAATAGAAGAAAAGAGGAGATCAACCCACCACACAATTAATGAGGTTCATTAATAAATTTAATTAATGAACCAATTAATTCTCCCAATGGTTCAGTTATACAACCAAGTGTAGCTGACCATTTAATGATCTGACAACCTAGCGGTCCTGCCACCACCGCTCAAAAATTACAAATAAATAAATAAAATAACTCATTGAGTTATTTTATTAGTTTTTGTAAAGTCCAAAAATTTACTTTTTCATCCAACCCTTGTCGGTCGAAGTTAAGCTTCCCTTAAGTGAATCTCAGCGCTACGGATTCAATGGTGCCCTTGGATTTTTAATCAGAGCACCAGTTCAAAAGATAGATATTGTCACCCGCACATTTACTGAACATACCTTAAAAAAACTTCAAAATTATGTTCTGGGATCTTCAGGACTTGGAATCATGTGTTGTCAATTTTCACAGACTTGTAATAATTTAATTTAATTAAAAACATTACATGGAATTTTCGGGTCTTTACATTCTCCCAACATTAGGGCTTTTAGTCCCCGAAATCCACACAAAGGCTAAGTAAACAAATGGGGGTACTGAGTATGAATTTGAGCCTCCCGCTCATATGTGCTCTCTTAGAGATTCTTATGCTACCACCAAATGTACACCAGAGGAATCGACCACCCATGAAGGACCCGCTCCTGTCGATCCTCTACCTCCACCGGGAACTCTTCAAACGTCACTCGATCTTTGATGTCCAGCTCGCCCCAGTCGATAACATTCAATAGATCATGAACATACCTCCTCAACTGTGAAACATGAAAAACATTATGAACCTACTGAATATTTGGGGGAACATCTATATGGTACACCACCTTTCCTACTCTATTAAGGATCTGGAAAGGTCTAATGAACCTCAGAGATAGCTTGTCGCCCCATCCAAATCTCTACAATCATTATCGAGGTGAGACCCCTAGGAAGATATGATCTCTATATTCAAAATCCAAGGGTCTCTATCTCATGTTAGCATAAGACTTATGTTGGATCTGTGTAGTCTTCATCCACTTTTGGATGATCTGCACCTTCTCAGTGGTAGCTCGTACCAACTCTGGACCCATAAGTGCTGACTCCCTAGGGTCTTTCCAGCTTAGAGTTGATCTGTATGGTCGCCCGTACAAGGCCTCAAATGGAGGAATGCTAATGGTGGAGTGATAACTATTGTTGTATGTGAACTCCACCAGTGGTAGGTGATCCTCCCAACTACGGCGAAAATCTAGGACGCAAGCACGAAGCCTGTACTCAAGTGTCTGTATGGTCTGCTCCGTCTAACCATCTGTCTGAGGATGAAAGGAGGTGCTCAAGCGCAGCTAATTCCTGAACTCCTCCTAAAATACCTTTCATATTCGAGAGGTAAAATGAGAGTCACAATCTAAGACGATCATTGATGGCACCTTGTGAATCCATATAATCTTCTGTACATAGAGGCGTCCCAATCCCTCTACTGAACCCTAGTCTCAGATGGGTAGGAAGTGGGCCAACATGGTGAGTCAGTCAATGATCACCCATATAGAATCATCTCCCCTAGACATAAATGGTATCCCTATCACGAAACTCATGAAGATAACATCCCACTTCCATTCTGGCACCTCAAGTGGTTGTGCTAAGCCTATTAGAACCTGATGATTGGCCTTCACTTGATAACAAGTTAGGAATCATGAAACGATCTTTGCCACTACTTTCTTCATCCCCAGCCACCAGTACTGATGCCAGAGATCCTGGTATGTATTTTCCACACCTGGATGTACTACCAAAGGAGATGTGTGGAACTCCCTCAACACCTCCTCTCATAGAGTCACTGGTACCATGGTGCGTCCTATGAAGAGGACGAAGTGCTCCCCACCTTCAAAAATTCTTCCAGGAGCCTTTCCTGAGGATATCTGAGCACGTCGGACCTCAAAGTCCATGTCCCCAAGCTATGCCTCCCAAACTTGCTGATGGAGTGGGGGAGTGATAGTAATTGACTAGAGGTAAGCTGCTCTATCACTATCCACAATGGATATCTGTAACACGACTAGATGCTCTGTCGCCTCACTCATCAACTGTAGAACAGACTTCCTGTTGAGTGCATCTACTACTACATTCCCCTTCCTAAGAGTATAGATTATCTCAAAGTCATAGTCCTAAAGAAACTCCCACCATCGCTACTATCTCAAGTTCATGTCTTTCTGTGAAAATATATACCTAAGACTCTTATGATCAGAGTAGACATTAAATCATTCACCCATAAAGTAGTGCCACCACATCTTCAAGGCAACGAACCCTGCTACTAACTCCAGGTCATGGGTAGCATAGTTCTTCTCATGTTGTCTCAACTTATGTGATCCATAGGAAATCTCCACTCACTCCTACATTAGGACACATCCTAGTCTGGTCCCTGATGCATTGCATTAGACTACATACTCAACACCCTCTTCTGGTAGCCTCAATATGGGGGCACTCGTCAGTCTCCACCTCAACTCTTGGAAACTCCGTTGGAAGTTCTCCATCCATAAGAAAGGTTGCTCCTTCTTCTTCAAAGATGACAATGATGATTATACCCTAGAAATGTCAGGTAAAAATCTCCGGCAGTACCCAGCCAATCCCAGAAAACTCCGCTCCTCAGTCACACTCCTGGGTGGATCCCAAGCAAGCACTGCCTCTATCTTTGCTGGATCCACTGTAACTCCAGCCTCTGAGATAACATACCATAGGAAGAGGACCTCCATTATCTAGAACTGGCACTTCGAGAGCTTTCCATAAAGCTGGTGATCTTAGAGTGTATCCAAAACTATACGTAGGTGCGTGGCATGCTCCTCCTTCGTTGCCGAGTACACCAAGTTGTCGTCAATGTAGACCACCACAAAGTAATTTAGGTAAGGCTGGAAGATCCTGTTCATGAGTCCCATGAACACTTTTAGAGCATTGGTTACACCAAAAGGAATCACCAAGAACTCATAATGGCCATACTGACATCTTAAGGCTATCTTCGGTACGTCCTAATCCCGTACCCTGAGTTGGTGATAGCTTGATCTAAGGTCTATCTTCAGAAACCACTGTTCTCCCTTCATCTAGTCGAAGAGATCATCAATACTCAGAAGAGGATACTTTTTCTTCATGGTCACCTGATTCAGGAACCAATAGTCCACACAAATCCTCGGACTCCCATCTGACTTCTTGGAGAACAAAATCGGGGCTTCCCATAGAGAAACATTGGGCCATACAAACCCCTTCCTCTACAAGTCTTCCAACTGTACCCTCAACTCAAGAAGTTCCATGGGAGCCATATGATATGAGGGTGTAGATATTAGTGTCATCCTAGGGTATAGGTCTTTGTAGAAGTCTACATCTATGTGAGGAGGTAGTTCCGGAACATCATTAGGAAAGAAATCAGCATATCGATCCACCACTAAATGATAACTCAGACTCCTCTCATGAACTACTCCGAGGGTAAGGCTAGCCAAATGATGTGTGATCAGATGCACCCTCCTCCGAGTAAGTTCATCATGAGCTAAAAAGGTTCTCTTCTCGCTGGTGAAAGAAAATATGGTCCCATCCTCACGGTCACATCACACATTGTGCCTAAAACAGTCAATCTGAGTAAGGATCATGGATAACCAGTCCATACCCAAGATGACATTGTAAGGCCTCGATGCTGCTACTAGGAGATCCCAACCAAAGCTCTCACCTCCTAGAGTAAGCTCACACTGCTGGTACTATTGTGTAATCGTCAAATCCTCTCCCGTAGGAGTCTCTAATCATAAGGATCGAGCCAATGGCTCTATCAGAATCTTCATGCTCCAAACGAGATCCATGAAAATAAAAGAGTGATTGGAACATGTGTCTATATGTACTATAGTTAGGGTGGAATAGACACATATCGTACCTCAAATCATTTCTAGAGAATCATGATCATAGGCATCAGCTTCCTGAAGCTGAGCTCGTCCCTATAAACCAGCTCCCTAACGTTGGGGTGGACCTCTTGGAGGTGGTGGCAGTAGAACCTCAAATCGCTGCCCACAGCCTGCTACTCGACCAACTCCTCCACCACATCTGCCGCCTTGCATACCTCCTCAATCAAATCTATTTTTCTGTCTTGGTGGTCCATTGACCATCTGATGATTGTCTGTGTAGTGGGGCAGTAAGTCACGAGCCATGTGACCTTGACCGCCGCACGTGTAGCACAATCTTCTCCTCTACTGAACCCCTCTATCCCATGAGATTTACGCCTCCACCCCTACATCCTGGGGTCACCTCCAAAAGGACTGGCCCACTTGGACCTCTATGTCATCTTCCTAATTCCTGATACAGATGACTCAGTTATCTATCATTTGGTGGTGTCTCTCACCGTCGGTTCCTGCTCAGCTAAGAATCTCTCCACCAATAATGCTCACTCGAGCACTCTAGCCTATGTCGAGATATTGAGTGATATCATCGATGCTATGATCTTGTACTGGAGACCCTGCTCAAATTTCTGGTCCCTAAAGAATGGGTCTTGTACCATGTCAATGGAGTAGCGATAGAGGTCAGTGAATCTCACTGAGTACTGAGCCACTATTAGGCTACCCTGCTGTTAGTGAAGTAGCTCCTGGATACACACTAAGCGTAAAGTAGCTGGTACGAACTTCACCCTAAAGAGGGTCTTGAAGTCCAACCAGGAGAGTGTCACCTCCTCATGCATATAGATATTTAGAATCCACTATATCCCTGTTGTGCCCTGGAAAAGGCTAGTATCTAGGATCACCATATGATATTCTAGTGTCTCAACTAGACGAAAAACCTATGCCACAACCTCCAGCCAGTCCTCAGCTTCATGGGGATCTTTCTCACCTCGAAACCTTAGAGGCCTCTATCTCTAGAACTTGTGCAGTATGATTAGTCAGTGTGAATGGTCCGCTGGTGGGGATGGTGTTATCTGATACCCTATGGGTAGTGGTACTGCTGGTACACCACCCGAAGGTACTATCACCATAAGAGGGCCCTGCACTGAAGCCTTGTCGCTTGGTGGGCCATCATCGTGTACTCTCTTTGGAATCTTGGATGACTGTCTATACAGAGACATTATGTAAAGAAATAGATGAGCCACAGTCAATAAGTAATACCTATTGAGTTGACTCAAAGTGATAAAAAAGAAAACAACATTTTCAAAACACGCGCTACTAGTGTTTTTGTGTACAAAGTCAGAAATCAGAATTTGGGGTCCTGGTGTATGGATACATCAGTCACCACACCAACACTAGACTCCCTGAACTGAAACCCGAACTCAAGACACTTAACATTATTGCTCTATTGAAAACATAGAGTCATAGTTCTTCTGGTAGAACTGACCGCCATCTGATACCACTTTGTCACGACCCGTCCCCCAGGGCCCATGCCATAACTATCCTAATCCCACCTTCCAAAGGCTAATGTTTGGTGACTAGAAATAGAAATTCAAATCCCTAAAACGAGAAGGAATTTCCTCAAAACATGTACACACACAGCTAGGGCACACTACGCAAAAGAAAAACACAACTAAAGAAGAATGGTACAACCAAAACTAAAACTCACCACTGAGTATAAATGTAAGTACTAAAAGTAAAGGGGCCATAATACAATCCCAAATGAAATGGAAGTACAAAAAAAAGGAAAAACATCTCCTGAGGTCCTCCGCCAAGGATCCTACCTGAAGGGTAGGTGCAGCTCATCACTATGGCTCTCCACGTCAACCAGTCACCTCTGTACACCATTAAGTCCTGGCTCCCTGAGTCTCAGTCAAAGATACTCGTGGTCTGCACAAGACACAACAAGGTGCGGGTGAAGCTTATGTAGGGGTGAGTATAACAATACTAAGTAGGGACCTCATGACCCTCAAAGGTCTCTCATAATTCCACAAAGGAATAACCACAAGGCATGATCTCAAACACAAAGCACAAAGAAAAAGACAACTCACACCAGCTATATAACTTAAGTACATAAGTACATATGATTAGTAGTAAAACTAGATCATCTTATTTTGTCAAGAGTCTCTGCTACTGACCCATGCAGGATCAATAGATGTTGAACCACACAGGATCGATATATGCCGACCCACATAGGATCGCTAGGCGCTGAACCACACAGGATCACTGAGCGTTGACCCACATAGGATCTATAGATGCTGACCCACATAGGATCACTGAGCATGGACTCACACAAGATTGATAGATGTTGACCCACACAGGATTCCTAAGTGCTGACTTACACATGATCGATATTCTTTTTCACGTCACAACCAACCACTAGATTACCGCACTAAGCATGCTTTATTCTGGGAGGATTCACTCCTCAAGCCATTTGTTGTACCTCAACTTCCACAAATTCCCACGAAGAAGTAACCCAAAGAACTTCCATTTCATAAGGGTTCCAATGCAACAGACGACACATCAATCAGATGCCCAATCTGTACATTATAGGCATTTTAGTGTCGGGGGCCCGGTGGGATTTGAGTTTGATCCAACCCGCCCATACTCCAACTTTCTCCAAAACCCAAGTGTATTATCTTAAAAGGACCACCTCATCTCTAGGTTCCTCACACTTCTGACAGTGCATCAAACAGACAACCGTTGTGCGAGATTCACCAATTTTAGTGAAACAGGGTTGGTCGAGTCCAAGTCCAGTAGGGGTCTGGCCTGGCCGGCCCATTGGGCCTGCGGGTTTGGCATGACCAGTGGGTCCGACCCGGATGGAGGACCCAGCCCGACTGGCAGGTATAACCCAGCTTGCAAGTCCGGTCTGTCCAGCAGGTCAGGCCCGCCTGAAAGAACTTGGCCTGCATGTGGGCTGGTTGTTGGTGCACCAAATGGACGCAAAGCGTCTGGTGTAGCTAGCTTGTAGCGCCAGCAGGTGCTTTCCCCTCTTCTAAAATGGTTGGCTCAGCCGGCTATTTTTTCCAGCCGAGCGGCCTGAGTAGGCCTCTCCTCCATCTCCGTGCGGCACGGCGGTGCCGCGCCCTTCCACCGCCATGACCTAGGTGGTGGTGATTCCTACCGCTGCGACTGGCTCGGCTGACTTTCATCGCCGCACAGGTGGTGTCGTACTATTGGTTGCCTCCGCGGGCCACTGAAGATGCTCTGGTGGTATGTTCTTCTTCCCGTCTGCACCTACAGGCCTCCCGGATTTCTCCCTTCACTGTGAGGCCCTCAAATATGCCTTGTCATCACGTTTATTGTTCCACCACGAAGAAAGAACCAAGTACAAGTTTAGCAAAGGGTTTGGGCCTTATTGGGTTTGGAATTCACCCTATGCATTTGTGTTTTAAACATGGGAATGTATAATAATAAAAAAGGAAAAAAATCCCCAAAATATAACCCCACAACAACCTCCCACAGAAACGAATGAACCACAGATCAACCTGTTAGTCGGTTGATTCTTTGTTCTTTGTATTATTCAAGAGCTAGAAAAAGGAAAAACATTTACTTGCATAAACAAATAAACCCCCTACCTTGAGTTCATTGTATGTTGTTGCAGACGAGGAAAGAGTTTCCACATTTGGGGATGTTGGGGACAAAGGAGACGGTTCAAGTCCTTTATTGCTCATCGTTGAGTCCTCCAACGGTCATATAAGCTCCATTCTACATTGGTGGAAGTCTTCACCGACACTTCATCAGAGGTTCCTCTCTTTAGTGACAAAAACTCATGCCCAATCTTTTCTTAAATAGAATAAAAGAGGAGATCAACCCCCCCGTACAATTAATGAGGTTCATTAATAAATTTAATTAATGAACCTATTAATTCTCCCAACAGTACTATAAGGCCCCAGCCTTAAACCATACTTAATCTTGAGTTATTACAAGATTACACGTTGAGGATCTTTTCAGGTTTAGAGTTTTAGAGAATTAGATAATAAAACTTGGATTACATTCCACATATAAACAAAGTGGTTACATAAAGATAGTATTCTTCATTCCCATCAATGGAAACACATTTAAAATAAAACATGGATTATTTCTTGACACATCCTTGACTCTATCATCTTATCATGTACCTTTCCCTTGACCTGTGAAAAACATTTCAAAAACTTGGGATGAGCATAAAAAGCTCAGTATGGGTTATAAAAACATGGAAAGGAAACATGAGTTCATATATACATAAGAATGAAATCATGCTTTACCCATAAAACATAGGCACTTTAACATACCTCATAAAATCATGAATAAATCATAGAAATCATAAGACATAAAGGTAACTTGAGGCATTCATAACATTCTTACATAGGGAGTAACCCTCTTGGTTACGTTTGGAATACCCATCACAGTATATTCCCTAAATCTCTTCGGAGAAACCTTAACGTTTCACTCCTTCACGTTACCCAATGCATTGGAGAGCTATAACGGGCTCACCCGCCCTTAGTTTATCACGGAACCACCCGTCTTCATAATAATGCCCAAGACCATAACATAATCATATCACATAAAACATGCATAAAGGAAACATAAAATTTCCACATTTCAATCACGAGATATCAATACAACACATTGATATAAAAACATTATGAAAACCATTTTCAATACCAAAATAACAGAAAAGTAAAACATGGTATTTATTTTTCTTTTAAAAAGAAGGTATGGCTTGTAGAGGAAGCCGAAACTCAAATAACGGTTACGACGGCGGAAAAGTCGTTGTCGCCGTATACGTACGACAAAAACATTCCCTTTTGTCGTTTAGTAAACGCTTCGTATAAAAAATATTCCTTTTGAATAAATGTAAAAGTCAAAGTGGTTTATACACCGTATAAAAGAAAGTTGTGTATAAAATAAAATATGCCTCAATGAAAGGAGATTGAGACGAAGTCCCATACCTCGTATCCGACTTGACCCGACCGTTCTTTAATCTCCTGAATAATAAACTTGAGTTATTCTATACTTTCTTATGAATATTTTTCAAGTTCATTATTCCTTTTATACCATGTTATGAACATCATGTAATCAGTTAAGTTAATAATGTTCATTTTGTCGGTATTTGGTTCTTAAGTCAAAAATAGACTTCTTACACTTACATGTTGTTAATTTGGTCAAAGGTTCATTATATACAGAATGGTATTCATGATGTAGATATCATATATGTCATATATATCCAGTACATACATGCATTTATAATATTACATAATCATTTAGAGGTAAGAAATGAAATGCACCGTTCATGGAGACGGTAAGCCGTACGTACGCATGAACGCTACTTTCATTTCTATTTCGTATTTTATAGAATGGAATCATAATTATATAAAGGTATATTATAATTCCAGTATAATATCATATATAATATCATAGTTCCATCCTTTATATGTCCCACATATGGTATTTAACGAATCAAATCACTTTGAGGGGGCGGTAGTCCGCACTTCCTAAAATGAAGATATCGTGTTTACCCATAATGGAAACCATAAAGGTATGCCCATAATTAAAAAAAAACAGAAGCTTAAGGAAAACATAAACATATTATATATCATATATAAAAATAGTGACATCATAATGGCCACCTTTGAAGGTGTTAAATGAGTGTTGAACAATCATCGTTTCGGGAGGCAAAATTTCGCCATCCACAGAAACCGTATGTTCTTTAACCATTTGATGTAGTTTTGTGAGAGTGTAGAACAAATAAATATTATAAAAACATCCTTGTATATTGAAGATAATGGTGTTGTCACAAAATAAGTAAATAAAAAGAGTTTAGGGGGTTGGAGACGCAAAATAAAACAAATGAACATGAGAGAATGAATTACCTTTAAAAGTGTAACTCCTTTTGATTTGAGCCTAAAGGCTTCCTTTGAAAGGATTATGCCCAAAGGGAATCCTCTAGGATGAGGAGAGGGATGTGGAGAGAGTAAATGGGCAGGGGTTGGCCGAGCCAAAGGCTTGAGAAGTGTGTGAAATGAGGTAGAGGTGGGGGCCTTTTATAAGAGGAGAGGAGGGGCACTTTTGGAAAGTAAAGAAATATTACTTTATTTGAAAATGTGTTTCGGTTTCAAAAGGTCCCACATTGATATAATTCGTGGATAATGTGATAAGGGTTCGAAATCCACTCATCCAATTGGTTTTGGCCATGTGTAGTTCATAGATTTTACATTGTCTTTCCATTTTATTTAAATCGTCAAATAATGATGTCATCGCTGCATCATTATTATGTCATAAATAATTTAATTTATTTAATGTATAAAAATCATAAAAAAATACTATGATGTAGGAAATCTTTTTAGCTTTCCAATGAATATTTATAATAAAAAATATGACTTGTATAACCCCACTTAAAAATTGTTTTAGTAAAACATATCATGTTTGTGTCATTTTCACTTTAACATTAAATAAAAAGTAATTTATGTCATTTCCCAACAAAAGTGGATCCATGGGGTCCCCAAGTTGACCCATGGCATGTAATGGTCGGCCATGACACAAACAATGAGGTTGGGACATGTGTCTAGGTCATTTCATTTTATTAAAGTATTATTTATACCTTAAACTACCCTAATTACCACTAATCGTGATTAAGAACTTAATAAGTTACTATTCACCAAAAAATTATTTTAATCTCATTGAACCACATTTTACTTCTTAATGACAACCATGTATGTCGGATTTTCAAAATTAAATACACATTAGTGGTAAACTTTCATTTAACTGAAAAATCAGTTTGCTTGATTACCACTTAGTGGTTTCACTATTCATCAAAAATTGAAGTTTTTCAGAAAATTACCAAAAATTCACCCTAAGCTATATTTGATATTCAGAATTCAAAAATGAAGTCTATTTTACAAAATTCAAAACATATAGGTCACATTAATTAATTTAATAATTAATTCCCACTGCCAGAGCAAATAGCGTGTTTTTACAAAACAATAAGTATCAAAAGATTGACACCAATTTAAGTCTAATTTCAAAGTGAAATTGATTCCAATGACCACCATTAGATAAAATGGTAAAAATATATTCTAATTTCACTTAAAAACCAATTCAAAACATAATATAATCATATAAATAAATTAGATTAAAAAGCAGTTTTGATGTAAAATGCAGTATTTTTCACTATTCATTAAAAAATGAACATTGTCAGAAAAATACCAAAAATTCACACAAGGTAAATTTTGATGTCCCAATCATAAAGAATAAGTTTATTTTGAAAAACATGGTTTATAAAATTGTCAAAATATAGATTCAAAAATGGTTTGCCATCAAAAGGCAGTAAAACAATCTTTTAAGGATATTAGTGTATTCCATGCATAAGATTGTATTTATTTTCATATTAAGCCTCTATAACACTATCTTAATCATTAATAGACATAGATAAAAATATCTATTATTCATTACTTACTTGGGATGTTACATCGTTCCCCCCTTTAGAAAATTGCGTCCCCGCAATTTATTTACTTATCGAATAAATGGGGGTACTTATCCCTCATTGCATTTTCAGATTCCCATGTTGCCTCTTCAATCATGTGGTTTTTCCACAAAACCTTTACCTGCTTAATCACCTTATTCCGTAACACTTGCTCCGTGTGGTCAAGAATCTGGACCGGTTGTTCCTCATAAGATAAGTTCTCTTCTAGCTGAACTACCTCTGGACTCAAAACATGAGATGGATCTGGCATATACTTTCTCAACATCAAAACGTGAAAAACATTGTGTACCTGAGATAAACTCGGAGGTAAAGCCACTCGGTATGCAACTGATCCAACTCTCTCCAGAATTTCGTATGGTCCAATAAACCTTGGACTCAACTTTCCTTTCTTACCAAATCTCATCACACTTTTCCAAGGAGAAACCTTGAGAAAAACATGATCACCTACCTCGAAAGATAGATCCTTCCTCTGGTTATCCGCATAACTCTTCTGCCTGCTCTGAGCTGTTCTCATGTGTTTCTGAATCAGCTGAACTTTTTCTGCCATCTCTTCTACCAATTCTGGTCCCATCAACTTCCTTTCACCCACTTCATCCCAGAAAGCTGGAGTTCGACACCGCTTCCCATATAATGCCTGAAATGGTGCCATCTGTATACTGGAATGAAAACTGTTATTATATGAAAACTCAACCAAAGAAAGATGTTCGTCCCAACTTCCCTGATAATCCATAGAACAAGCTCGTAGCATATCCTCCAATGTCTGAATTGTTCGTTCTGACTGCCCATCTGATTGAGGATGAAAAGCTGTACTAAAATTTAATTCAGTACCCAACGACTTCTGAAGGCCTTTCCAAAAGTTAGAAGTAAACCTGGGATCACGATCCGATACAATGGAGAGAGGAACTCCATGTAACCTGACTATCTCTTTAAGATACAAACGGGAAAGTTGATCAAGAGAGAAAGTATCTCGTATAGCAAGGAAATGAGCAGATTTGGTCAAGCGATCAACAATAACCCAGATTGCATTATTACCTCGAGATGTCTTCGGTAATCCAACAACAAAGTCCATGGATATATTCTCCCATTTCCACTCTGGCACTGGTAAAGGATGAAGCATCCCTTTAGGTAACTGCCGCTCTGCTTTAACCTATTGACATGTCAAACACTTCACAGTAAAATCAGCAATATCTCTTTTCATTCCATCCCACCAGTAATACTCCCGCAGATCTCTATACATCTTAGTACTGCCCGGATGAACTGAAAACGGAGAACTATGAGCTTCACATAACAGCTCTCTCTTCAAATGTGAATCACAAGGCACACACAATCTCTTCCCAAATCTCAAAACACAATCATTATCAATGTTGAATTCATGCAACTTACCTTTCTGAACCAGCTCTACCTTTTTCTGCAACTCACTGTCTTGCTTCTATGCTTTCTTGATTCTATCTGATAGAGAAGATCTCACTGATACCTGAAACAAAACAGAAGGACTTTCTGCACCAACAACTTCTATGCCAAAGCTCATCAAATTGTTAACCAAAGGATCACGTTCCAACCGCAACATTGTTAAGGAAGCATTACTTTTTCGACTCAAAGCATCAGCCACTTTATTTGCTTTTCCCGGATGGTAATGAATTGTACAATCATAATCCTTGATTAATTCCAGCCATCTCCTTTGTCTCATGTTTAACTCTTTCTGAGTGAATATATACTTTAAACTTTTGTGATCGGTATATATTTCACACTTTACTCCATACAAATTATGCCTCCAAATTTTTAAAGCAAAAACAACAGCAGCTAATTCCAAATCATGTGTAGGGTAATTTACCTCATGAGTTTTCAACTGTCGTGAAGCATAAGCAATTACCTGATCTTTCTGCATTAGGACGCAACCAAGTCCTTTCAATGAAGCATCACTGTATATAACAAAATCACCATTCCTGGAAGGTAGTGCCAAAACTGGAGCATTCACCAATCTTCTTTTCAATTCCTGAAAACAATCATCACATTCTTTTGTCCAGATAAACTTAACACCCTTCCGAGTTAGCTTAGTCATTGGACTAGATAACCGTGAAAAATTTCTAACAAACCTTCGGTAATAGCCCGCCAAACCAAGGAAGCTACGAATCTCGGTTACATTTGTGGGTCTTGGCCATTCTTCCACAACTTTTGTTTTTGCAGGATCAACAGTTATTCCATCTTTAGAAACAATGTGACCAAGGAAAGAAATTTGTTGCAACCAAAACTCACACTTTCTGAATTTACCATACAGTTTCTTTTCTTTTAAGGTTTGCAAGATAACCCTTAAATGTTTTTCATGCTCCTCTTTACTTTTAGAAAACACCAAAATATCATCAATGAAAACCACCACAAACTTATCCAAGAACTCATGGAAAATTCTATTCATTAAGTCCATGAATATAGCAGGTGCATTGGTTAGCCCAAAAGGCATTACTACAAATTCATAATGGCCATATCTCGTACGGAATGCGGTCTTTGGAATATCTGCCTCCTTTACCTTCAGCTGATGGTACCCCGATCTTAGGTCAATCTTTGAAAAAAATTGAGCTCCCTGGAGCTGATCAAACAAATCATCGATATGAGGCAAAGGATATTTGTTCTTAACAGTGATATTATTCAAGGCTCTATAATCAATGCAAAGTCTCATAGAACCATCTTTCTTTTTAACAAATAAAACAGGAGCACCCCATGGTGATGTGCTAGGTCTAATGAAACCTTTCTCTAATAAATCTTGCAATTGCTCCTTCAACTCTAAAAGTTCAATTTGTGCCATTCGATAAGGGGGTTTTGAAATTGGCTTAGCATCAGGAACTAAGTCAACAGTAAACTCAACTTCCCGATCTGGTATTATTCCAGGCAACTCATCAGGAAAAACATCAGGATACTCATTTACCACTGGCACGTCATTAATCTAAACAGTTCCTTTATTTTCAACGACGTGTGCAAGGTAACATTCATTTCCATCTTTTACAAGTTTCTCAGCCTCTTGATATGTTATCAAAAGTAAGGGTTCATTCTTGTAAACAAACTGAAAGTCTTTCTGAAAAGAAACTTCTTTAGCTCTACAGTCAATCTTAGCATGGTAAATAGAGATCCAATCCATACCCAAGATAACATCAAACTCTACTAGAGGTAGAACAATAAGGTTTGCAAGTAGGTTCTTTCCACAGATAAGGATAGTAAGATTCTTATAAATTCTTTTTGCCTCGACACTTCCCCCAGGTGTTTTTACAAAAAGTCCAGGAGTCATTTCTTGAGATGGTATTCCCATTTTACTAGAAAAGGTTTCATAGATGAAAGAATGTGTAGACCCCGAATCAAACAACACACTGGCATAATCTGAAAAAACAAACAAAGTACCTGATACAACTTCATTTGATGGCCCGACATCTGCTGAAGTAGTTGCAAAGGATTTCACCACCCCTTTCTGCTTGTAGTATAACTGCTTCCCATCACTCAAGCTCCTTGTCGGACACTCGTTTGCATAGTGACCCATCTCATTGCACTTATAACACTTCACTAACTGTAAATCAAATTTGTTCTTACCTTCAGCTTGATCCTTTTCAGTGCAATCACGAGCCTTATGTCCCATCTTACCACATCGGTAGCACTTTCTAGAATTCAGAAGACATTCCCCAGCATGCCTTTTTCCACATTTATCACAAACTGGAAACTTAGTTTTCTTACCATCAGACTTTTTTGAAGAATTCTTACCTTTCTCCTTCCACCTCGGTCTCTTCTTCTACTGGTTGTTATAGAAAACTTGGTCATCGGCAAACTCCATTTCCACCTTCTCAGCACATCGAACAAGCTTTTCATAACTTTTAAACTCAAGAGAAGCTAATTCCCTTCGATACTTTGGATTTAATCCTGAGTAAAAACGATTGATTTTACTATCAAGGTCCCGGATAAAATTTGGAGCATACCTTGCCAATCGAGTGAACCTTTCTTCATAGGCAGCCACTGAGTCTTCCTCTTGCCTCAATTCCAAGAATTGATTTTCCATCCTAAGTCGAACAGCCTTAGGAAAATACTTCTCAAGAAACATACCTTTGAATTCATCCCAGTCAAGAGCATCAATCTCCTCGACGTCCCTGATATTTTTAACCATGGCTGCTTCACCCTCCAAACGGTAAATAGCAAGACTAACCTTTTGATTGTCTGAACATCCCATGACATCAAAAATCTTCTCTAGTGCTTTAATCCACCCTTCAGCTAGCACAGGGTCAGATGATCCTCTGAATGATGGTGGATGTTGCCTCATGAAATGTTCCACCACTGACATGTTCCTCTGCGGTTGATCTGGCTGATCTCGTGCATGGATACCACCGCCATTTATCGCTTGAGTCAACTGCGCCATTACTGCAACAAACTGTTCAGTTCCAATTCCGACCATCTCAGGATGCTGATTCGGAAGGTTATTTCCTTCTGTATGCCTTCCTAGCACTGCTTCCCTGTTTCCTCTACGGAAAACCATTCTGAACAAACA
The DNA here is from genome assembly GCA_963277665.1 of Viscum album. NCBI lineage: Eukaryota > Viridiplantae > Streptophyta > Magnoliopsida > Santalales > Viscaceae > Viscum > Viscum album. The sequence continues at coordinate 532,896,153 of OY728155.1, forward strand.
TGTCTTAGATGAAGCAACATGGTAATCTTTAAATGCTATATCATTTCGAAAAAAAAAATATTTTTGGATAATCATTTAATAGAATTATAACTCCTAAAGTTATCTAAACCGACATCTGATACCAACTATAAGGCCCCAGCCTTAAACCATACTTAATCTTGAGTTATTACAAGATTACACGTTGAGGATCTTTTCAGGTTTAGAGTTTTAGAGAATTAGATCATAAAACTTGGATTACATTCCACATATAAACAAAGTGGTTACATAAAGATAGTATTCTTCATTCCCATCAATGGAAACACATTTAAAATAAAACATGGATTATTTCTTGACACATCCTTGACTCTATCATCTTATCATGTACCTTTCCCTTGACCTGTGAAAAACATTTCAAAAACTTGGGATGAGCATAAAAAGCTCAGTATGGGTTATAAAAACATGGAAAGGAAACATGAGTTCATATATACATAAGAATGAAATCATGCTTTACCCATAAAACATAGGCACTTTAACATACCTCATAAAATCATGAATAAATCATAGAAATCATAAGACATAAAGGTAACTTGAGGCATTCATAACATTCTTACATAGGGAGTAACCCTCTTGGTTACGTTTGGAATACCCATCACAGTATATTCCCTAAATCTCTTCGGAGAAACCTTAACGTTTCACTCCTTCGCGTTACCCAATGCATTGGAGAGCAATAACGGGCTCACCCGCCCTTAGTTTATCACGGAACCACCCGTCTTCATAATAATGCCCAACACCATAACATAATCATATCACATAAAACATGCATAAAGGAAACACAAAATTTCCACATTTCAATCACGAGATATCAATACAACACATTGATATAAAAACATTATGAAAACCATTTTCAATACCAAAATAACAGAAAAGTAAAACATGGTATTTATTTTTCTTTTAAAAAGAAGGTATGACTTGTAGAGGAAGCCGAAACTCAAATAACGGTCACGACGGCGGAAAAGTCGTTGTCGCCGCATACGTACGACAAAAACATTCCCTTTTGTCGTTTAGTAAACGCTTCGTATAAAAAAGATTCCTTTTGAATAAATGTAAAAGTCAAAGTGGTTTATACACCGTATAAAATAAAGTTGTGTATAAAATAAAATATGCCTCAATGAAAGGAGATTGAGACGAAGTCCCATACCTCGTATCCGACTTGACCCGACCGTTCTTTAATCTCCTGAATAATAAACTTGAGTTATTCTCTACTTGCTTATGAATCTTTTTCAAGTTCATTATTCCTTTTATACCATGTTATGAACATCATGTAATCAGTTAAGTTAATAATGTTCATTTTTTCGGTATTTGGTTCTTAAGTCAAAAATAGACTTCTTACACTTACATGTTGTTAATTTGGTCAAAGGTTCATTATATACAGAATGGTATTCATGATGTAGATATCATATATGTCATATATATCCAGTACATACATGCATTTATAATATTACATAATCATTTAGAGGTAAGAAATGAAATGCACCGTTCATGGAGACGGTAAGCCGTACGTACGCATGAACGCTACTTTCATTTCTATTTCGTATTTTATAGAATGGAATCATAATGATATAAAGGTATATTATAATTCAAGTATAATATCATATATAATATCATAGTTCCATCCTTTATATGTCCCACATATGGTATTTAACGAATCAAATCACTTTGAGGGGGCGGTAGTCTGCACTTCCTAAAATGAAGATATCGTGTTTACCCATAATGGAAACCATAAAGGTATGCCCATAATTAAAAAAAACAGAAGCTTAAGGAAAACATAAACATATTATATATCATATATAAAAATAGTGACATCATAATGGCCACCTTTTAAGGTGTTAAATGAGTGTTGAACAATCATCGTTTCGGGAGGCAGAATTTCGCCATCCACAGAAACCGTATGTTCTTTAACCATTTGATGTAGTTGTGTGAGAGTGTAGAACAAATAAATATTATAACAACATCCTTGTATATTGAAGATACTGGTGTTGTTACAAAATAAGTAAATAAAAAGAGTTTAGGGGGTTGGAGACGCAAAATAAAACAAATGAACATGAGAGAATGAATTACCTTTAAAAGTGTAACTCCTTTTGATTTGAGCCTAAAGGCTTCCTTTGAAAAGATTCTGCCCAAAGGGAATCCTCTAGGATGAGTAGAGGGATGTGGAGAGAGTAAATGGGCAGGGGTTGGCCGAGCCAAAGGCTTGAGAAGTGTGTGAAATGAGGTAGAGGTGGGGGCCTTTTATAAGAGGAGAGGAGGGGCACTTTTGGAAAGTAAAGAAATATTACTTTATTTGAAAATGTGTTTCGGTTTAAAAAGGTCCCACATTGATATAATTCGTGGATAATGTGATAAGGGTTCTAAATCCACTCATCCAATTGGTTTTGGCCATGTGTAGTTCATAGATATTACATTGTCTTTCCATTTTATTTAAATCGTCAAATAATGATGTCATCGCTGCATCATTATTATGTCATAAATAATTTAATTTATTTAATGTATAAAAATCATAAAAAAAATACTTTGATGTAGTAAATCTTTTTATCTTTCCAATGAATATTTATAATAAAAATGATGACTTGTATAACCCCACTTAAAAATTGTTTTAGTAAAACATATCATGTTTGTGTCATTTTCACTTTAACATTAAATAAAAAGTAATTTATGTCATTTCCCAACAAAAGTGGATCCATGGGGTCCCCAAGTTGACCCATGGCATTTCATGGTCGGCCATGACACAAACAATGAGGTTGGGACATGTTTCTAGGTCATTTCATTTTATTAAAGTATTATTTATACCTTAAACTACCCTAATTACCACTAATCGTGATTAAGAACTTAATAAGTTACTATTCACCAAAAAATTATTTTAATCTCATTGAACCACATTTTACTTCTTAATGACAACCATGTATGTCGGATTTTCAAAATTCAATACACATTAGTAGTAAACTTTCATTTAACTGAAAAATCAGTTTGCTTGATTACCACTTAGTGGTTTCACTATTCATCAAAAATTGAAGTTTTTCAGAAAATTACCAAAAATTCACCCTAAGCTATATTTGATTTTCAGAATTCAAAAATGAAGTCTATTTTAAAAAATTCAAAACATATAGGTCACATTAATTAATTTAATAATTAATTCCTGCTGCCAGAGCAAATAGCGTGTTTTTACAAAACAATAAGTATCAAAAGATTGACACCAGTTTAAGTCTAATTTCAAAGTGAAATTGATTCCAATGACCACCATTGGATAAAATGGTAAAAATATATTCTAATTTCACTTCAAAACCAATTCAAAACATAATCTAATCATATAAATAAATTAGATTAAAAAGCAGTTTTGATGTAAAATGCAGTATTTTTCACTATTCATTAAAAAATGAACATTGTCAGAAAAATACCAAAAATTCACACAAGGTAAATTTTGATGTCCCAATCATAAAGAATAAGTTTATTTTGAAAAACATGGTTTATAAAATTGTCAAAAGATAGATTCAAAAATGGTTTTCCATCAAAAGACAGTAAAACAATCTTTTAAGAATATTAGTGTATTCCATGCATAAGATTGTATTTATTTTCATATTAAGCCTCTATAACACTATCTTAATCATTAATAGACATAGATAAAAATATCTATTATTCATTACTTACTTGGGATGTTACAAGTACAGTTACGCAACCAAGTGTAACCAGACATTAAATGGTCTGACAACCCAGCAGTTCCACCACCGTCACTCAACAGTTACAATGAAAGAAATAAAATAACTCATTGAGTTATTTTATTATTTTTTTGTAAATTCCAAAAATTATCATTTTTTTCTGACCCTTTTCAGTAAAAGTTAAGCTACCCTTAAGAGAATCCCAATGATGCGGATTCAACTATGCCCTCATATTTTTAATTCGAACAATGATTCAAAAGATAGAAATCACCACCCACACATTTACTGAACGTACCTTAAAAAAAGATCAAAATTCCGTTCTGGGCTCTTCGGGCCTCGGAATCATGTGCCATCAATTTTTACAGACTCGTAATAATTCCATTTAATTAAAAAAATTACATAGAATTTCTAGGTCTTTAAAAAAAGACTCAATGATGATTTCATCTTCTCTCCATTTTTAGCTCATTGTGTTTGGATGAGTTTACTTTCACTCTCTTATTGGGTTGAGCAGTACTCTTTTGCTATACCTTTTTCTACCTAATATTTTCCAATTCATTTGTATATCTTACTACTCCCTCTTCACCCTTTTCGGGGAATTATACTGGGTATGTATATACTCACCCCTACACAGGCTTCTCCCAAAACGTGTCGTGTCTTTTTCATATGACAGATAGGTTGATTGGTACTTTATAAGAGCTTAGGGATATAGGGTTCTTGGACTGCGTATGATGGTCATGGATTGGGTACCATGATTTGGGATCTCTTAGCTATCTTAATTTTCCAGTTTTTTTGTCATGTTGGGACATTTTTCAGGTTGGGTGTGTATTTTTCCCTTTTCTTTTCATTTTACACTACCATACTTCATACTATTTAGAGGTCCATGCATGTTTGGTTTATTTGTAGAATTACTGCATATTTTATTTTTTACCTCTACATTTTTACATTGAGTTGGATGTGTGTGTGTATAGGTACTTAGGAAAAGGCCTCCCTGAGTTTAGTTGTGCCTTTGATGCTTGTCACCACCCCCTAGCCTATGGAGGTGGGACTATGGTAGTTTGCTCGAGCCCCATCTTGGGTTTGATCATGGAATCATCAATGTCTTGTTAGTATGATGTATCTAAACCATAATACATTACTTTAATATTACTTTCCCGGTATCTCTAGGTTCTCATTATATCCTAGGAACTTCTATAACCTTTTGATATGACAATTAATCTATGGACATTACCATATAAATAGTGGACATAGAAATATCAACACTATTATGAAAAGTTTATATCATGCATAAATCACTATATAAATGATATGGTAATAAAAAATTATTGTTTAGTTGGGTCTAGGGAACCTAATATTACAATAGGATGGTTGTAGATCACCTTACAAAGTCTGTGCATTTCAGTGCTATCAAGGATGATTTCTCTATTGACCAGCTTGCTAAGATATACACACGAGGAGTGTTAATACTATATAGATTACCACTTTCTATTGTATTTAATCAAGATCTGAGGTTTACCTTGAGGTTTTGGAGAGTCCTTCAGTAATAATTGGATACAAAGTTGAGTTTGAATACTATTTATCACCCACATATGGGTGTTAGTCTAAGAGAACCATTCAAACTCTATATGATATGATGAGATCCTATTTAATGGATTTCTAAGGATTTTGGGAACAAATAACTTCCCCTAGTGGAGTTATCATATAATAATAGTTTCTATTATAGTATTCAAATGGCACCTTATAAGGTTCTATATGGGAAGAGGTGTTAGACTCTAACATGTTTGGTGGAAGATTGGGAGGGGAAGCTAATGGGACCTAATCTTATCCAAGAGATGACAGATAAGGTTTAAACCATTCAACATCATATGAAATCAAAACAAATTCAAAAGAAAATCTATATAGAAAATCATCAAGGGGACATAGAGTTTGAGGTCAGAGAGTAGATGTTCTTTCATATATCACCACAGAAGAAATGCATGAGGTTTAGGAAGAAGGGTAATTTTAATCCAAGATACATTTGAATCTTTGATATTATTGATGACATTGGAGTTGTGACCTATTGACTAGCACTCTAATCTTACCTATATCAAATACATAATGTATTCTATGTATCCCTCTTGAGGAATTACATACCAGACCCCTCACATGTACTAAATCTAGATGTGGTACATTTGGATAATGTTCTTTCAAATGAGGAGTACCTGATGGAGATCTTGGATAGTAGAGAGGAAGTTATATGAAACATGACAGCTCACCTGATCAAAGTATTATGAAGGAACTGATGTTTGTGAAAGTAACTTGGGAATTATAATAATAGATGAAATATAAGTACCCTTATCTATTTTAATGTATGAAACAAAATTTTGAGGGAGAAATATCTGAGGAGTGGGGGATTTAATTACCCAATATTTTATAAATTAAATTCCTTTTTCAATTAATAAAATATTTAATTAGTACTATAGTTATAGAAAACACATGCATTATGTTGGTGATTTTAAACCATTATAAAATATATAATTTTAGACATAAAATACCATTAAGCATCATAATAATTAATAATATATTAATTCTATAGTGACCATTAAGATTAGTATATATCAAGGGTTATATTAATATCAAATTAATATAGAAGGAATAAGAGATGACCTCAACCAGTAAGATGATACCCTATGAAGCCCATTACTCGGAGCTTTTGAGGGTGATTGAATCACTTCGATTTCCCTTAACCAAGACCAAGATGATATTCAATAACAAAAACTTGAGTGAAACCATTTATGGTAGAAGTTTAAGCTTATCAATATCACAACCCAGACCATGTTCACAGATTCATCCCAAGAAAGTATCACCATCTCACACATTACCCTTAAGGTGTATGCTAGTGTAATAAGGGGTTATGTATCGAGACCCTAGTAGTATGAATTTATATATTTTCTTTGTCACAAAATAACTCAATAAATCCCTGGGTAGAATTACCAATCCATCTTATGATACAGTTTGAAGGGCGTTCCTGATCCTTAGGGGCTTGCACAAGTGTTTGGGAATTTAGCTATCAACACTTGGGAATGATTTCACCGAAATAAAACAAAATTAAACAACTATAAAAAACTAACAAAAAAACGACATGACCCATATATATTATTGAACAGTTCCAAATAAAATATATAGTAAAAATAAAGAAACAAAGAACAAAATATAAAATCAGTAAATAAATTAAACACACAATCCCTCTACTTCCCCTAAGTCCCTCCCCTATAAAGAAAACTCTAGCTACCTCTAGTGACCACAAGACCTCCTGTAGATATTTTAAACCTACATATAGAGAGAGCAATAAAAAGTATATATGGCCAATGAAAGAAAAAAATACAAATAAAACTTACATAACTGAACAAACTATCCCCTGTGACCCAAGGTCACTCTCCATCCAAACCATAACATCAATCACTCTGAGAGTGATTAAGAGATGAACCTGAAACTAAAAAGGTATATATATATATAGGTGTGGGGATAAAAATATATAGTAGGCCACCATTCACCTTTCCACATGATTACCCTTTACTTAATGATCCATTATCACACTAGTTTGAAAATACAAATACAAATATGTTTATCATATTTAATTACATTTAAAAAAATACATCATAAAATATATTTTAAAAACCTTTAAAATTTTAAAGATGCAAGAATAAAAATGATAAAGTGTAACACACTATATAAAATATATTTTTAAGAAAACATGATTTTAATAATTTAAATAAAAAATAAATTTTTAAAAGTAAACCATACCGAGGAATGGGAAATACCTAAATAATCTAATGTTAGTGGGAAATGTAGTTCCTCATGTAAAACTTAGGATATAACCAGTAAAAATCCTTGCTTTCATGAATGATGTTAATAGGTACATGTCATTGTCTTAGCGGTTTGGAGACACCCCGATCTGTTCCCCACAACCAAGTTTAAAGTATCTAATGAGTACATTCCCATAGTCCAACTACATGGAGACGCCTCAGCTAGTGCCCCACAACCAATTCATCAAAGCCTAAGTGTTTTGTTAGAACAGAGTAACCAAAAAGGGACAATTAAACTATCCTCCCCCCTATATACCTAGCTTCCAATGTGATATTTCCATTTCAAACAATCCATGTTAACAAAACACAAATTCAACTTTAAACCATTTATAAATCAAAACCAAGAGAACCATTTGAGAATAACCATGAAACATGTATAACTTTTCATTAAAAACCATAGTTTCATAACATTCATTAATTAAGATACACTTTTTAATCATATAAAACAAAATAGAAAATTCCAACCATGCCTATACAATTTATTTTTGAAATCCACTAAAATAATTATTTGAAATTGAGTTTGAAAACAAATTTTAAATTCATAAGGTTTCCTCTTATTATGTTCATATACAAACACACACACACACATATTTCTCTAATTTCACAAATTCATATACTAACATGTGAATTTATATACTTACACATATATATGCTTACCCATGTAGATACATATATCCTTAGATACATAAAAAGACATATTAAAAATATCACATTTATTTTATTGAAACCATTCATGAAACACTTTAGAAATATTTATCTATATATATATATTCTATCATTTTAATTCACATATTCACACATCTTTATGTGAATATGTACAATAGGGTGTATATATAAATAATAATTTAAAATAAATAAATCAATTTGGCTTCTAAATAATTTACAATTAAACTAAATTGGAAAATTTAAAGTAAATTCAATTAAATCCATTCAATAACTCATATAAAAATTATAAATAACACATGAGGTTTTAAATACCCAATTTAATTTTATAAACCATCAAAATTAATTTTTCAGGAAAAATAAAAATATATTTTTCAAATCTAGGAGGAACCAAAGGTGAAAACCAAGGATAATTTAAGTTGAAACATGTTTTCATCAGTAGACATTTTATAAATACCCATAATAAAATTATTAGATATAAATAATGATAATTTAAAATAAAAATAGTCAAATACCATAAAATTAAAGAGTTGATCATGGGGAAAACCAACTTATAACAAGTGAAGATGGTGCGAACCCTTCAAGAACGGAAAGAAGAAGGTCTCGAGAGCATGCTATAGGCCCTGGAAAACAAATACACAAGAAGAAATAAAAAATAGTCAATTATATAGTCTATGTTTTAGTCTATGTGTAAAAAATAAGGGGGAAATAAATAAGTGGGGAAAAATTGGAAGAAAAAGAATCTGAAGAAGAGGAAATACTAACCAATGATGATCACACACAAAATCAGAATAAAAAACATCGAAGAATGGAGGTCGGGAGCATGGGGTCACATGCACCAGGACTACTTGGTCAGAGATGGGGTGTCACGTGAGGTTATGAGGGAAGTGGGAGGAATTATTTTATGTATTATTATTATTGTTATTATTATTTCATTTTTCAGGCTTTGAAGAGATGCATGGTTTAGCTGCACACTTAGCCAAAGTGTGCATCGACCGTGGGACCGAAAATGGTATGTTGGGACACCTTCATGGTTGCTCTACATAGTTTAAAAAACTATTCACCAATTATGAAAAACCCATCTATTAGAAATAGATCCACTCACACGATTTCTACATCGTTCATCCAACAAAGCGTCCAGAACATGCGACACATAGAAAAATTAAAAAAAAATCTAAAAATTAAATGACATGAACCTCCAAAAAATATAAATAAATATAATAATTAAGAACATCTGGGTTGGGTTTTGAAAATTCTATCCACCATGACCCATTCAACCCCAGAAATCTAACAGACTCATAAAGGAAGACACACCAAAGGAACATAGACTGAAAAATAAACGACCCAAAATAATTAACTCCAAACCACTTGACCTCCAAATAAAACCTAGGAATATACAGACATATCTAAATTCACACACCACACTTAAGAAATTTGATCAAAATAAGATCGGGAATATAGAAACACCATGGATATACAAACTATTTTAAGGTTGCTCTTGAATGATGGGTCGGCAAGGCATGGACACTCCCTAAGAATCTCTATAAATCACAACCAGGATTTCAAAATGAGAAGGATCAAGTAGATTTTATGATCTAAATGTAATATAAAACCCCACAAAAACAGTCAATAATTATCCAAAATAACATATCTTAAATCAAAACTGGAAACACCAAAATAACAAGAAGGAGGAAGAAAGTGGAAAAGAAAGGTAGATGGAAACAAAGTGAACACCCCAAAAGTTCCCTCAAACCACTCCTAAGGATAAGCATGACCTAAATAACACCTTGATGATTACCCAAAATAACGGACACCAACACTCTCATCACCACATTTTTATGTACGAACAAAGGGAATGAGGGGGATAAATCATAAGAATGCCTCTTAAAAAATGACATGGGCACCACTATAGTGTTGAAGATAAAAGAATGGTAGCCTATAAGATCCCAAAGAATCATATATACACTAAAATATATATAATATAGCCAAAAAGTATCACAAGACACATTAATAATTGAAGATGTTCCCAATGAAAAAAAACCCAAGTAAGGACTACCTTAAGAACAAATTTTTTAAAAAATTCATAATAGGAAACCTTTAAGGCCCAACAACACTCGATATTTCTAGGTGGCACATTCAAACAAAACAAATCACTAATTCAAAAATAATACCAAACTCATCATGATAAAAAAATTCCAAACTCTATTCAAAACAATCTAGAATCCTAGCTTTAAAATCTTTAGCTTTTTATAAAAATCATTTTTGTTTCCTTAAAAAAATAATCAAACACACCCTTTACAAAATTTAAACTGAATTTAAAAAAACACAACTGTAATAATCCAAATTTAAAAAGTTCAAATCAAGAATGAAAAACACAACTACTTGATAAATAAATCACAAACCAAATATATCCATTAATTTCTCATTTAAAATCATTTTTAAAATCCTAGTTTTTTATTTCAAATGATTGAATTTTTTTTGGGTATTTTCCCCCTAATTTTATAATCTTTTGTGCCCATTAAACCCAATTTAAAATTCCACACTTTCTTTACCAAAACAAAAAACATCCATTTAAAATTATTTCAAATCTTCAGAAGTTCTTTTGAAAACACCACATGTGTATTTAAACAGATAATCCATTTTATTTCATTTTAATGAAATCCTAATCATTTTTTTTTCAAAATTCATTTTACCATTTGATACCAAATTACATATTAAACTTCATTGAAATTTAACCAAATCATATTAACATACCAACCAATTTTTTTCAAAAAGAAAGGGAATTGAAGAATGAAAACTCTTGAGGGGATAACGTTCATGTAGGATTGGACCACATGGTTTGATGGACTATAGGAAAATCACGAGACAACCATGGAGAGTTTCTTGGAACCATCTGAATGGTATTTACATGGTTTCTTATTCCATGCGAGATACCATTTCCTTTCGTTCCACCCCATTTTTCACCCCAAATATCAAAAACACCTCAAATAAGTCCATAGAAAATTTAAAGAAATCATAATGATACCAGTTTAAAATTTAAGTCCATCAAAAGAAGAAAAATAAGGATCAAATACAAAATTTAAATCCCGATATCCCCGGGTAACTTAGGTTTCACCATGAGTGGTGGGGATCAAGCACCAACCCATGACCAACCTCCCAAGCTTCGAAAATCCTATCTCTGATATACCATAAATCCAAAATAATAAGGAAACATCAAGAACATAGTTTTAATTAAGAACCTAGTGATATGATACCATTTTTCATGAACCAACCCAAGTAATACTTTTGTTAGATGCTCAATCCTGACCATGAAAAGGCTTGAAGGGTGTTCTCAATCCTCAAAGGATGGAACAAGTGCAGGAGCATCTAGGAACCACTACTTAAGAATGATTTTTCCTGAAAAAAAATTAAACAAGCAGCATGAACTAATGAAAAACCAATATGAACTTTCCATATATCAAAATTTTTTCCAAATCAGATATACAGTAGAAATAAACAAACAAATCAACAAATATAAAATTAGTAAAAAAATTAAAAAATTATCCCTTAACTTCTTCTAACCCCATCCACTATAAAGAAAACTATAGATTCCTATAGTAACATCACGGTCCTCCACATATATTTCTTCCCACTTTCCATAGAAAGAAATAAAAAGTACCACATGGATAATGCGAGAAAATAAACTAAAAATAAAACTAATAGACCTGAACATACTATCCTCGGTGACCTGATGCCACTCATCATCCAAACAAGAACATCAATCAGAGCCATTAAGTTCCAAAACAAGAACTAAATAAATATATAAATATATATATAAGCATGAGTATAAAAATTCCATGTAGGCCACCATCCACCTTGCCACATGCTTACCTTTTAATTAAAGATCCATTACCATGCTAGTTTGAAAATACACATAGAAATAGGTTTTTCATTTTTAATTACAATTAAAACAAATAACACATCATTGATATTTATTAAATATATTTTAAAACCCTTTATACTTTTAAATAAGAAAGAAAAAAACAATTAAGTGTAACATACTAGCTAAAATAGATTTTTAATATATCATGATTTTGGTAACTTAAATAAACAATAAATAATCAAAATTAAACCATACCAATCACCATGGGAAATCTCTAAGATAGTTAAGATTAGTGGATTCTCTAGTTACTCACATTAAACTAGTGTTATAATCATTAAAAATCCATGTGTGCATGCATTCCACTAAGTAGTACAATCCGTTGGCCCAGTGGTGTAGAGGCACCCTGATTGTTTCCCCAAAACCAAGTCCAAAACCACTAAGGAGTACATGTCAGCGGTGTGGAGACACCTAGATGGTGGACCACAACCAAGTAATCAAATACCAAGTGTTTTTTAGTGTGTTATAACCAAAAGGGGACACTTAAAAAAGAATCCCCTGGATACCTCAGTTACTATATGTTATTTCCATATAGAAAACCTTGTTAAGAAAACACAAATTCCACTTTAAACCATTTTTATATCGAAACCAAGAAAACTGCTTGAGAATAACCATGATACATGTATACCTTTTCATTAAAAACATTAGTGGCATAAAAATCATTAATTAAGATAACCTTTGTAGAAAATATCAAACAAAATACAACATGACAAGTGGGAATGGATAATTTATTTTGAAATATACTTAATGACTTATTTGAATTTGAGTTTGAAAAGCAATTTTAAATTTATAAGGTTTCTTCTTTTTATTCCCATATAAAAATACAAACACGCACAAATATATATATATATATATATATATATATATGATTTCAAAAAATCACATGATACCATGTGAATTTTTACACTTACATATATATATATATATATATATTATTATCCATGTATATACACATAACGGTCAGATACCTAAAAAGGAATATACAGAAACTCACATTTATTTTATTGAAACAGTTCTTGAAACACTTTAGAAATACTTGGATATATATATATATATAGATAGATTCCCTCATTATAATTTACATATTCATGAATTTTTGTGTGAATATGTGTAATAGTGTGTATCTATACAAAATAATTAAAAATAAATAACATGAAAGAGTTTTAAAATTAATTATATTGAACCAAATTAGAACAAATCAAGTAAATTAAACCAAATCCCTTAAATAAATCATATAAAAATTATAAATAACTCATGAGGTATTAAAATACCCAATTTAATTCTACAAACCATCATAATTATTTTTCTAGGAAAAAGTAGAATGCATTTTTTATATCCCAAAGAAAAAATGGGAAGCCAAGGAAAATTTATGTTGAAACAAGCTTTCATCCATAAAATTTTATAAATTCCCAAAATAAAATTATTAGATATCAATAATGACAATTTAAAAGTAAAGAAGTCAAATACCCTAAAATTAAAGGGGAGGTAAAGGAGAAAACCTACCTAGAAAAAGTACAGATGGTGTAAATCATCAAGAATGGTAAGAAGAAGGTCCAGGGAGTAGATTGTATTCCCTAGGAAACCAAATCCATAAGAAAAAATAAAAATTGGCCAACCCTAAACCCTAGGGTTCAGCATATGCCTGATGTACTAAGGAGGAAGCATGAGGATGAGAGAAAAGGTAATAATATTAAGTTAGAGAGTATGAAACACCTTTCTATGATGGTTTCACACCAAATTAGAAGGGAAAATGACAAAGAACGGAGGCTGGCAGTAGGGGGTCGTGTGTGCCTGGGCTGCCTGGCCAAAGAGGGGGTTTTGCATGAGGGTATGATGGAAGGGGAATAAATTAGTTTATTATTATTATTATTATTATTATTATTATTATTATTTTATTCCATGGAAGAGACACTTGTTTGGGTTTCACGCTTATCCAAACTATGCGCCGACCGTGCAACCGACACTGGTCAACTGGGAAACCCACACGGTTGGGTTTCATGGTCTTGAAAAATTATATTCCAATAGTTCAAAACCCATATGTTTAAAATAGAACCACTTTAATGTTTAACACATGCTTTGTCCAATAATGCGACCAGACCATGCTATATATAAAAAAAGTAATAAATATAAAACTCTTTAAATTTAATGACCCAAACCTCAAAAAAATATAAATAAAAAATAATAAAATATTTTTTGGGGTGTAACCTTCATTTTTAATAAAATAATTATTAAATTTATTCCTTTTAATTATTAATTTATACAAATTTTTATATATTTACTTTAATAAAAATTATATTTTGAAATGAAGAAACCAAAATTGTATTTCTAAGAAATATATGGTTTCAATTAAACACTCATATTGATAAATTCAATAATTTTGAAATAAATTTTATTTTCATTAAATGATGAAATTAAATAATATTTATTTAATTATAAATGATAATATAATTTATTGAAATCCAATATAATTTTTATAATGTTTTGAAAGTTTATAGTGTCGTAAAAACTACTATTCTCTTATAAATAAAGATTTTTTAAAAGTATAAATTATAATATTTATAAAATTATTTTGATAAAATAAAAATTATTTTTGAAATCATCACATCAAAATTATCCAATGGTGATTTTTTTATAATTTTATGAGATAATTCAATTTTTCAGTAAAAATAATAATTTATAAATATACGATGTGTATTATGAAATCATAATAGACCAAAAGTGATGTAATAAATACTATAAATGAAATCCATGAACAATATATATATTTCCCCTTTAAAATAATTTTTTAAGTTATTTTAATAATTTTAAAAACATATAATGAATTATCCAAAACCTATTTTATATTTTAAGATTTAAAAAATAATTCTTTGTGAACATGACTCGCATTCACATTATGAATGGTATTATTTTTTGGATTTAGGTTCTTAAACTAATAAAATATTTAAAACCACTCATCTTTGGGAGAAACTAGTTTAAGGTTTTTTCTTTTGATTATTTTATCACCAAGTGTCCAAAATATATGTTTAGAAATTAATAAATAATTCCCCTCTCTTTTGCAATAAATACCCCACCCAACCTCCTACTCCTCTTGACTCAAAACCCATCGAACATGATGTCCCCTTACCTATCACTCTCTAAATCCCTCTCAATGTGTTTATAATCTCTTACAAATCTTCTCCTAATATTTTATAAGAACCCTCTCAAGGTAATGGATTCTCTCGTATTACTTTTTATTCAAGTAATTTCTTTGTACTAAGCCTTTTGATTTCCAATTTTTCATGTTGTAATGTGATTTTTTACATACCTTTTTCTATCCTTCTGATTCCCAAGTAATGAGAGACTAACTTTCACTCACATTAAACCTTTCCTTGGACTTTTATGTACACCTATTATGATACTGAAATTATCCCATGATTTTCCAAGATATTTTTTGTGTTGTGGTTACCTATCCTCATTTCCACTCAAGGGTTTTCAACAAGATATAACTATCCTTAATTTATTTGGGACTTCTATTAATATAATACACACTTCCTCATCATGGTATTGAATTTGATGAAATATATTCTTATATAGTATGATCTATAAGGCACACAAATGCATGTACATAATTTGAATATGATGGGTGGGCCTGAAAATATATAGCACTTCAATGCTTTGGATAATGTTTTTATATCATGAGATATCATATATGGTGCATGGAAGGTTATCCTAAGAACATTATGTTATTATGTATCAGTGGTTATCCTTGACTTATGCTTATAATTTCTTATTTTATTTTGTTTATACATTCTTAAAATTCATTGATGTTATCATATTTTTTTATTCTTATATGGTAATGATTATTATTCTCACCCACCTGTGTCATCATGTTATGTCTCTTGAATCACACATAGAACTTTAATTTAGTAAATTCTTTGATTATTACTTTATTGGGATTTATAAATCACCCATTTCTTATGTACATCTCCAGGTTATCTCATGGAATATTAGAAGACCAACGAATTTAAAGGGAAGGTTATAGAGTTTTAAATCATTTCATTGTATCCATATTTTTAAGTTATTGTGATATGTATCTAATTAACCAAATACAATAAGACTCTAAATATTTTGGGATTTTTCAATGATTATCTTTATTTAATAAATCATAAAATAACATGTATAAAAGATATAGATTGTCATATGCTGGAACAAAATGTCACCACCAAAACAATGCATGAATTAAGGGGGTATTTTTTGAGAAGATGAGAATATATTTTCAAAGAAAATGAGTTGTGACTAGGAATTCTTCAAAATTACCAGCATTAAACAAGTATGAATTCCTGGAAAAAATCTTTGGTAAATTTGATTAGTAGGGTCGTATATCTAAGGAGTTCCTGACTATGATTCTTGGAGAACTTCTATATGGTTTTTAAGAGAATAAAATTAAAAATACAATATAATAAAGTCATAAAATGTTGAGGATACGAATAAAGTATGTGAGGAAGTCAAGAAATTTTATTTTTTCAAGAAATAATGACTAATAGTGTAGTATATTCAAATATCATTAGTTAAAAAATATAGAATTCACAAATCAGTGCTAGTGCCAAAGAAAAATTAGTGGTTACACAATAATAGATGAAATATGATGAGAAGTTATCTATATGTTTTGTCCTAAAAATTTAAGGAAAGTTGTGTGGATGATGTGGGTAGTCTGGGTATAGAACAAAAGATTATATGAAAATCTTAATAGCTCAAGAAAATAGTACGAGAAGGATGATGCAAGAATAAGGAATTGGATTTCTCTTGATCTTTGAGTTAGAGAAAACTACTCTATATGTGAAAACAACTCAAGGGAAGAAGGAAACCATGCATCTAGTTACAACTCATGATAGAAAAACAAGTTTAAATAAATATTCTCATGTTTTTTCTTAAAGAAAGAAGAGTCCTTGGATGAGAGAAAAATCTAAATCTTGTTTCTACTTATTAAGAATCAAATAGGTACCTCATCATTACCTAAGTATTTTCCTTAATCATTATTAACATGTATATACTTTGAGGGGATGAATTAAAGGAGAGCTGGAGAAGTGTCGTAGCAGTTGTACAGTAAAAAAGAGGTGATCATCATAGAATACTCTAATCGCCATGATGATTAATAGAGTGCATCTATTTAAAAATGGAGTGAATACCTTGAGGGGGATATTACATGTGGAAGAAGATATCATAGAAAAGGTCATTTGTATACATCAAATTTGACAGAATCTATAAAAGTTGGAAGATGAGGTATATCAATCACACTTTTTTACTCTTGTTGTGATAATGAAAATTATGTTCATAAAATGGGAGTGATGGTTGATGGTCAATAAATAACAATAGTGGAGATATATATCTTTCACTTCAATGTTTCTAATGTATTTTTTGTATATAAGTACAAGTTATACTCTTATTGATTAAAATTTTCTAATTTATTTGGTGAAGATGAGTGCATGATATAAATTTCTTGATGAATCTTTGTGCACAACCCCTGGAATGGGAAAGTTAAAGTGGTATCACATGATGAATAGATTAATGGAAAACTTTTATGTCTAATTTTATTCACTTTTGTTTTCTACACTATGTTAACCCAAGTAGACCTATAGTTGAATGGTTGATGGTTCATTTTTAAGACACGTGTGATGGAATTATTCTCTCAAAATATTAGAGTAGGTTGTGATTCAAAAAAAGGTGGGAGAAGAAGTTTCTTTAAAATAATGGAAGGATTATGAAGAAGAGAAGATAATTCCTTCCATTATATTAAATTTTCATTAATTATCAATAAGGAGGATACTAACATTGAATTTATAAAGTGAATTAGTATTGAAAAAACATCAAAATAGAGAGATTGAATATCCCAAGTGAATGGTTGAACAATGAATATTTTATTTGTTTTCAATGTATGAATAAGAATAAATTCAATGTATAAGGAATATAAAAGATGAAGGATTGATGATGCAACCTTTAATTATAACGATTTTTGAGCTAATATTAATGGTTAAGACATGTGATAATGATGTTTGGATATGACACATTGTTTACAATAGTGTGGAGTAAAGATGAATCATATTTTGATTATTTTGAATTAAGAATCATAAAATTGGATGAAGTATCGAGAATTTGAGATTATGAGAAGAATTTTAAAAGAAGATAATATTTTCCCTGAAAATTATAATTATATTTTGAGGAATATTGAAGAATATTTGAAGAAGAGTTTTTTAGAAGAGGATATGGTGTAGAGGAATTTTATCCTTATAGAATTTCACTCTTGTAATTAGTTATTTACTAAATCTTACCCAAAAATTTTACCAGCCTTATCCAACCATGGGAATAAATTTAATCACATACTTGGGGAGCATAGATAACATCGGACAATGTGCATGTTGGTGAGGGTTGTTAGCTTCTCCCATGTGTGGACTAAAAAATTACTATAGGAGACCACCAACTCCCTTTGGATTTCATCAAGAGACTTAAAGAACATGTAGGATAATAAAATAGAATGAAACACATAAGGAAAATAAATGTGGGATTTTATTTAATTGGTACACTATTATCCCACTTAAAACATAAAGACAAACCAAACAACTAATTTAAACGACACTATATCATGTAGTCTTCAACCTCAGCTCGTAGGGTTTTTATAAACTGGGAAAAACCATGTTGAGCCTTATCTGATCATGTTGAGAACACCATAATAGTGTGATGAACCATGAAAGGTTATAATAATAAAAATCATATTTGAAAAGATTTAGTTGAGACTATCAAAGTGTTTCTCCAAGAAATAAGAATCTAAAGATGAAATTATAGTGATATGATTTCATTTCATGATACATAGATTCCACAAAGGTTGATTTCTATATAGTTACAATAAATTAATGCAGTTTCACTTTCATGCATGAGTGTTTCATGACAAAAAATACCATATAGGATGATGTTTATTTTCATGAAATAATAAATCTATAATCCTTATAATTGTGGAGAATTTGAGTATGAAAAAGGAAGAAACCTTGTTTTTTTGTATCCCAAAAGATGATCAGTTCACATTGATTTTCATATGATCTATGTTAGTGAAATCATCTATAAATATAAAATGATACCGAGTGGGTGTGGATGTTGATAACCCTCTATTTTCATAAAAACATATGGGAAGTCATGCACTTACTTGTGTGAAGAATAATGTGATCTTGTGAGCTAGTATAGCTATGTAAAGAACACGAAAAAGGCCTTGAATACTATAAAAAGTACATGAAGTAGTGGTGAGTTTGGTAAGTAAGAAGTAGCATGAAGTAGGAAGAGAACTCAAACAATATTATTTTAAAAAAAGTGAATATGTGATATTTAGATTATATTAATGAGGAAGAGACCCACCCACATACATACACACACATATATATATATATATATATATATACTTTCAGGATGATACTATAAGAAGAACATGAATGATATTTTCCCAAAGTTCATGAAATACAGTTGCATGAAGTGAGATACCATGAAACATTTATTCTTGAAGTGGAGTTTTCATGAAGATAAGAGTATGCCATCCAAAGGAATCAACCTAGCCCAAAGGCTCCAATATCTCTAGTCCTCAAACTCAAGAGCTAAACCTTGACTGATCTAACCTTGAGAAACTAGTCTCGAAAAATAGGGACAAACAAATATCTAATTGGAGATACTTCATAGTCATACCTTCCATGATCCATACGAAATAATATAGAATATTTTTTTTCTCGACATACACAAGTTAATCCCACTAAAAATCTCACAATCCTAACCCAGGACTCATAGATCACAACCTAACCCACAATAGGATTTTGAAACCAAAACTCAATGAAATCCTCCCACAAACATATCTAAAGTCAAAAATGCATCCAAATAACATCTAAATGTTTAAAGGATTCCACCATCATGATCTATATGTAAAAACACTCAGAATTGACTAATCACAAGTCCGGTTTTGACTCCAGTGTTAAAATCAGTAAAAATAGACCAAGGAAGGAAAAGTATATCATGTATACTTTAGGTACATGATGTGTAAACCCAAATGTCCTTCCTAGACATATGACGCAGGACACTCTGTGGGTACTTACCTAAAGTAAATAGTGTGTGTATCCTATACATGTCATGCAACCCCACATGCTGTACCTGTCTATGTACCTCAAACCCACTCAGCATGTACAACACTTGAAAACATGGCATGCACCACATCGTACATGGCGTGTAGCCTACATGGGGTGACCATCCATGTACCTAGCCAAGTAACCCCACATGGGGTCAATCCAAGCATAGTACATGGTCACTAGCCATGTTCCTCACATTGGTTTCAGCCATGTAACTCACACAACCATGTGCCCCGACACACCTCAAGTCGCCACTACACAGTGTGTAACATTGGTACTTGGTATGTAGTAACAAAAAGTCATTTTCCCAAAACAAGAAGAACACAAGACATGTGTTCACTGAACAAAACACCATATAGATGGCTTTTACTTAACAAAAAACCCCCAAAATGGCTTGAAACCTTTGATTATCCCTGATTAAGCTTAGATCAAACCCCATGGGGTTCCCAGAAACCTAAAAAATTCATTAAAACTTAAAAAAAAATATGATATGAGGATTTATGATGAAAACATAAAACGGGACTACCACTAGGTGGAAACTATTTAATATTTATACCAGATCTATGCCACACACCCACTCAGCCACGATCTACCTCAAGACGAGCTCCTTGGGCAGTGCCTTCTCCTCCTCCTCCCTATTCTCTCCCTCTACCTCTCTCATTTGAATACCATAAATGGGGAGGGTTAATGAAACTTCCTTAAAATACAATGGATAAGAAAAAATATACATGGAAAAAATTAAAAGAAAGAAAAGAAAAGGGGTCTGGTCTCTATCCCAGCACCCACAATAGGTTTATGCCTCACCTAGGAGAAATCCTCATTCCAATCTCAACATCGGAGATGAAATCTCAATATGAAACCCCATTTTAAATATATAACTAAATTAACATGAGTAAATAAATCAAAATTTAATTAATAAAACATTAAATATTTCATGAAAATTTGAACAACTTATATTTCCACTAAACTCCTATTATAGGGTAAATACCCTATTTTGGGACAAATATTGTGTTCGAAAAAATTATATGAGATCATATTATAGGTGAAATTGCCATAATTACCCTAAAACACTTCTAGGGGAACAAATTAATTTTTTTTTATTTTTCGCAACTCATGATGACATGAGGCATCATAAATTACCCACTAAAAATGCTTATCTCCCCCTATAAATCCTCAGTGGTTAACTAGAATTTATTTGCTCACCCAAGACTGGTACAACTGACACTATCTCAACCATATAGTGAATAATCTTTTAGTTTCTACAACTCTCTCAAAACATGATATACATTCAACCACAACTGACCTGATTCTCCCCACCACTGGAGTAACTTTATCAATACCTCAACACCAAAATGGAAAACCACATAGCCTATGATATGTCCATCACCAAAAACAATGGATGGATATGGCCAACTTACTCACACTTGAGCGCCAACACAAAAACCACATCGACAAACACTCATTCCCATCCCACTAGGAACAAAAAACTCCATGCTGAAGAAACCACTTAAATAAGTCTCATTAACTCCAATGGTCTATGGTGTACTCTGCACCACATGGATTTCCATAAAATGCTCTTGAACGAGCATCGGGACTCATTCTCACATGATCCAAGTAAAGTTACCCTAAATTTACATATATATATTACATATTTTTAGATAAATATTCAATTAATATCACAAATACACACTAGAGAACTATGAAAGTTTAATGTCATTGGAGACTAGATACTCAATGTTCTTATTTCTTGAAAGATCTTTAAAATCTCCCATAAAGATTTTCCCACATAGCACTCTTCTTATAAATAACCTACATAAAACCTATATTCATAACTTGAGGGATGGAAACATAATAAAGGGTGATCTCGTATTTTTATTAAGGTTAGGAAAGAGAGATATCAATATAACATGAGAATAAGGGTATGAGAATTTGAGACAGACATGTGAAAACCATACCTTGTATATCATCGATCATAAACTCGAGTCATGGAATAAATATTGAAATTTTATAAGACATTAATCATAATGTAATTAATTAATATGATCTATGATATCATAACATTATCATAACACATAGATTTGTGGCATACACATAATCATGGAAAATCCTATGTCAAGGCTACCCACCAAGACAATGATAACATGTTAGGCTTGGCCTAACCACCTATAGACCTAATTTTGGCATTGGATAACCTCACCTTTACTTTATTTTGGTATTGAAATAAACTAGCATGTACCCAATTTTTTTTCTTAGAATAACATTTCATGTACCTTCTTTTTCAGTCTTGGGATAACCTCCTATGTATCCTCTTTTTTGGGGTTTGTATAACCTCTTATGTATCCGTTGATATCATAGAACAATAATCATCACCCAATGAATTAGAGGGAGATATAGGTCCCAACCGTCACATAATCCATATAATTGTTTGCTAAAAGATCATAAACATTTCATCAGATCCTAATTTTTCAAAAGGAAAATGTTTTATAAACACTTCATTAGATAATAACCCATGGAAAATAAATGAGTTTCATAATCATTTCACCAATTCATCATAGAATAAACCATAGATAAGAAGAGGGTTTCAAAAATATATTTTCATCATAATAATAAACCATAAAAAATAATAATAATGATAGTACCATTTTATAATATTCCTATTAAAACATAGGCAACACAAAAGGTTGTTATCATTGATGAATAAAAATGCCATAAAAAGATCATTAAAACATCCTTTAGGAAAATGTCCTTTCCATTTTTAAATCACTTATTTAAAATATAAAAATTTATAAAATATTAAATAAAAAATTTTCTTTTGAAATAACCTTGGAAACTTAAAATGTAATATTTAAATCATTGATTGGTCATGACGAAAGAAAATACCATTCATGTCATACACGTTAAAACAAATATTCCATTCACATTTTTGGTAAAAATTCAAAAGTACATCATTTAGAAAACAATAAGAATATTCCCTTAAATAAATTTTTTTAAAAGTAAAAGATGGGTAGAATTAATTTTAAAAAAACATTGTAGGATAGTAAAAACTTTCTTTAAATCATTTTTAGAAAACATATATGTGGAAGAAAAAGGTTATTTGACCGAAGAGGGAAATAAGGTCGTTTGGTTATTTCCTAAAAACATTATTTTGGTTTCTTGAGTTATTTAAGATAGAAAATTTAAATATAAAAAATTTATTATCTATAAATAAATAGATAATTTGAAATTTCATGAGTGTCTTGAGAGTCATATCACAATATGTCATCATCAGAATCATAATCATAAACAATCTCGATTAGCAATGAGATTGTACCATAAAACCTTTACCACTTTGGTAACTTTTGAATCATTAGCCCCATGAAATAAATAAACTTATATGTATATATAAATACACATAAAATTCATAATAAAAATCATAAAATACATTCATGTCCAATATATACACCACATAAAATAAACAAGTGGTGTATAAGGCATGTGTCCTATGAAAACAAAAGGGAGAAGAAAATCAATTACCACCTTGGAAACTTATGAATCATAAGCCCCATTAAATAATAACATAAAATTAAACTTCAAATAAATTAAAATAATTATATTCCTGCTATTTAATTTAGAAGGTATTGTGTATACACCACATAATAGAAACAAGTGATGAATATAGCATATGTCTCCCATAAATAAAGAGAGACTTGAAATCCCTTACCTTAAGTATTGAATTCCTTCATACACATTTTAAAATACTATATAATAAATATAAGTTTATTATAAATAAATTAATGAATCATAATTATATATATCATAACATATACTATTTTCTTATGACCTTTTATTAACTATTTATTAACAATTTCTTGTTAAAATCTCATTTCAAGTGATAACTACTTCATTTTTTCATGTATGTTTTGGTTTGGTATTTTGGTAATTTTTCATTGATAATGGTTACATCATCTATAAAATATTAAAATTGATATAAATATCATATATATTCATTATATATTTATTTATATTAATCTATAAAATTTATATATAGAAAATAAATTACATTGTTCATGGAGATGGTAGGCCGTATATATGCAAGAAAGTTGTTTCCATTTTCTCAACGGTTGGAATGAAAAAAAGTTAAATAATATATCAAATTTAAAAAATAAATTTTATGTCGCAAATATCATATATATTTACTAAATATATCATTATTACAATAAATTTTAAAATAAAATTAAAAATATATCACATCACTTCGTAGAGGCGGTAGTCAACATGTATGCACAAGTGACATTATCATTTTCCAAAAAAATTGAATGTCAGAAGGTAGATGTGATATTATAATTAAATAAGTAAAATTATGTAATATTTATAATATACTTATGTTAAATCCATCATTATATCCAGCCATTGGAGGAAGTGATGGAAAACGAATTACACAGGTTCACGAGGCGGTAGTCCGTCATACACATGATCGACTGTTTTGTTTCCCATTTGATAGAAGAGGATATAGATTTAGGTTATTACATTAATATAATAAAATATCAGTATATATTAGATACTTATGTTATTATATCATAATAATTGAATAATATTTTAATGATTTTAATGAATAAATAGAATAAAAATTCATGATTAAGAACTGTACCTCTTCTTCAGAGAAACTCTTTAGGTTTATACCTAAATCCTTATTAAGAGGGTTTACTAATAAAAATATGGCCAATAGGATGTGATTAAGGAACTAAGGGAAGTATTATTTTAGGTATTTATGTAACCAAAAGGATTTTGGAGTGTGGAGAGGAGAGTAGAGGAGATTTCATTTTATAAGTGGGGAAAAGAACCCACTTGGAAACTACTTTGAAATTTCAAAAAAAGAATCCCAAATGATAAAGCCAATCCCAGGAAAAATGATTAAAAATGGACCTAAATTAGATTTTTAGATTTTATATGGTTGAAATATAGATATAATTTAGTGTTTATAAATATTTTATTGGTAAAATTACGCTTATCTTTTGGTTTAATATCCTAGTAAACCCATTTTAACCTTAACCATGGTAATTAATTTTGTACTATTTTTAGTATTCATTATGATAAAAAATGAAGTTAAAAATATTACCTAATATTAATTTTTATTATTAAAAATAATTAATCCATTTTACCAAAATAAATTAACAAAATTTCCAGAATTTAATTTAAAATTAAACCAGAAGATAAGACGAAAAATCAGTTTTCCAAGGAAAATGATTCTTTAAGTATAAAAGATTTTATATAAAAAATAAACCTAAAATTGATTCAAATGACCTAAATTATATTATTAATATTAAAATTGAACTTATTTTACTTTTAAAACCATTTTAAATTATAATTAATCTTTCTAAATACTTTAAATAAAAAAGTCATTTTCAATAAAAATCAGTATCTTTCATTATTCATCAAAAAATTGATCTTTTGAAAAAATTATCAAAAATTAACCCTAAGATAATTTCAAAATTTGAATTTAAGAAATTAAATTAATTTTTTGAATTAAATTTTCTCGTGGTATAAAAAATTAGTTTTAAAATAAGTATACAAAACACGACAAAACTACTTTTTAGAAAGAATACATTTTTTAAACATAAAATTGATTTTATTATTATGCCATGTTTATAAAAAATATTAAATGAATGAAAAAAATTTATTTATTATATAATATATAAATATAATTAAAATAATTCACCAATAGTGACTAATTTAATTTATTTAGATAAAAATAATTCTTGTCTATAAAAACCGTTTTCCATAAAAACATTTATGAAATTTTCAAATAATTTTTATTTTGTTTTCTAATCAATTGAAAACAAATGAATTTATTTTATTCATGTGTAAACCATATAATATTCATAATTTAGTTTTTACTATTCATAATTGAATTTTTTTTCTAGGTTATAATGGCGAGTTTTAAATAAAAATATTAATAGTATATTATTGTTTGTTAAAACTCAAAGAAATTAAATTTATTGGAAAATATATATTTCATAAAATCCCAAGGTGTTACATTCTACCCCTTTAATAAATTGAATCCTCTCAATTTTACCTTGTGCTCGGTGTATTTTAATTTGAATATTCATTCATGGAAAATCCACATCATAAAAGAGTTAATAAAACTTCCCCTTGAAAAGAGGGAAAAGAAATTATGAAGGTCATCTGGAATAACACATAACCAGGTTTCTAAATATAATAAAATTGGTTGGAAGTAAAAATATAGACATGGAAGAGAAAACTAACACCCAAATACTCTTAGATAGTGATAGGGAACATGTTAATAATAATGTTAATGACCCAAAAGTCTTAAATCGGTGATGGTTGAAAATAAAATTCTTTCATCATAAATGAAGGTAAATGCATTCTATTTTTATTTCAAGATCCTATTCCTAAATTTGAGGAGTTTTCATGAGAATATATACTTAATTAATTTCATTTTATTTCATAAAAACAATATCATCCTTTGGTTGTGATTAGATCAATTTCCACTTTATATCCTTCTCCAAGAAATGAAGATAAACTTTTCATACCTGAAGCATTAACAGGACACAATATTCATAAAAGAATGATTATCCATTTCTTATATCTCTAGTTATTATCAAAACAAAAATGGTTATCATAGGTTACCCAATTGCATAAATAATGATATGATGAAATAATATATTTATCTCTAAAACCTTATCCAAAGTTCAAATTAAACCATTCCATAAATGGTTTACCTTAAGACCCTTCCAAAGTTCAAAATTTATAAAGGCAATCAATAAATTTCTCAAAATCAACTTAACAGTAATCCCCCAAATATTATAAAGTATCAATTAATTTTTGCATACCAAATATGTGAATATATTGGTCATATATTCTCTTAAAACATTATAGTAACTATACTTAACATAAAACCCCAATGAAAACATACATGCTTCATTATTCCTTAAAAAACCCATAGATTATTGAATATCATCCATAAATATAAAAATATTATAAACTAGATCAATGATAACATTAACCACTTTATCATAAAATCATTAATTAGTTCAAAGTTCATCAATACTATCCCATTTAATTTATCCATATCAATAATCTCTTTACCAAAATTGAACACTATTATCTCAACATTAGGAACATATTAAGGGTTATCTTTTCCGTAATCATGTGTTTTACATAAAATATCACCTTTTACATTAAATCACTTTTATAGGTCATCAAGAACATTAATAATATTCTTGAAAATACATAGTGAATTTTTTTATAGAATAATCATTATATATTTCATGATTCATAATTCTTCAATTCCAATACCTAAAAACATCAATAATTCTAATTCATTCTTAAAACATTAACCAGGCATCATCATCTTATTATTTAACACCTCTTTCCTTTCATATATAATTTATAGTCTCTTCATCATCAATAGAAATACATTTTCTTATGAAACCTTGCTGATCCCCTTCTTGAGATTTCTCCATAGGACATCGATTTTCATAATGTCTATATTTATAGAATTGAAATGTGGGTTGTGCATTTTGCTAAGCTCTCTCTCAATTAATTCCATTGAATAGACTCTTAACATCACTTCAACATTATTTTACTAAATGGATATGTTTAAGACACTTTAAATAATTTCTCTTTCCTTTTAGGAATTCACCATAGTGTTTCTTCCCCATACTTTTGGAAAGTATGAAGTTATAAAATTTTCTTCCCACAATTTGACATACCACTGGAGCTTCAATGAAACTCCATCTTCCTTTTATTATCACTAGAACCTTGATTGTTTTCTATTTCCACTTCCTATAAACATATAAATATTTCATCATAAAATCCAATGTCTATTATGTATAATGAATTTAAAAGACTTGGTTTCAGAACACTAAAGAATTGATCAATTTTTCTTTCAGGGGTAATTATTAAACCTGATGTTAACCTTAAAAGTCTTATAAAATTAATCTAATGGGAACCAATGGGTTCATCATCCTACTTCTTAAGCTCAAAGAATTAATTCTCTATTTTTTTACATATATTATGAGGGAATTATTTATTGAATTTTTTCCCCTTAAACTCATCCCATTCCATGGAGTCAATTTAATCCCCTTTCATCATATTCTTAACAATATTACGCCATTATTCTTCTTTTCCTTCTAAATGATAAATATTTTGGACAACCTTTTCATGGTCTGGAAATTGAAGAACAAAAAATATATTTTACATCACATTTATACATTTATCAACATCCAGTAGATGATAGGTTCCATAGAAGGATGCTGTATTTTATCACATAAAAGATTCAATGGAATGTTTCTCCTTAGTAAATTCATAAGTTCAACATGACCCATTTTACCTCTTATAAATTGAGAGAGTTGAGTGAGCATAGTCACAAAATATTGCATCCCAGCTTATAAGCCATTTGGTTACTCATGATGATTGTAATTGTAATGACCTTTACATTCATATTTCACATGATTCCTTTGAGTTATAGACA
Organism: Viscum album; assembly: GCA_963277665.1. NCBI lineage: Eukaryota > Viridiplantae > Streptophyta > Magnoliopsida > Santalales > Viscaceae > Viscum > Viscum album. The sequence continues at coordinate 532,924,868 of OY728155.1, forward strand.
TTTATTAAAACCAAAAATCATAGTGTGAGAAACAATAGTCATAGGGGAAACCAAATAATCATGAAAAATTATTTATAGGATGTATAAATCATGGAACATTATTTTCAATCTACGAACTCTTTAGTTTTAACCTAGGTCATTCATGGTCATCATCTATTCCAATCCTTTATAATGGTTCATAAGGAAAATATATATTAACCAAAGAATATTCCACAGGAGTGTTAAACCAAGTGTGCAGCAAGGCCTGTTTTCATCTACAAGGTTACGATTGAGTCAAATACCAATGAACCCTTTTTAGAGTTATTACCCTTGTTAAAAAATATTCTAGATCCAAATATACTTATGTTATCCATAAAGGGATATAATTTCTAGTAAAATCACATAATCTCTTCCTTACCAAAAATTTAGGATGTTATCATATGCTTAGACTTATCCCATAGGTTTTTACTAAAGTCCTCTAACTGTAATCTCCAAAGGTTAACTAAACCTATCCTATAATACCAACTATAGAAACCCAAAATTTACATACATATATATTACATCATTTTAGATGAATATTCAATACATCTCACAAATTCATGCCTGATGACCATAAAGTTTCAGCATCTTCAGAGACTAGATACTCAATTTTTTTTATTTATCTTTAACATCTCCCATAAATATCTCCTCACATAGTACTATTATTATAAATAATCTATATAAGACATTTATTCATAACCCATGGATAGGAAACATAAGAAAGTGTGAGCTCAAATGATTAGTGAGGGTAAGTAAGGGGGATATCAACATAGCATGAGCATAAGGGTATGAGAATATGATAAAAACATTTAAAAACCATGCCATGCATATCATGGATCATAAAATTAAGTCATGGAATAAATCATGGTAGTACATAAGACAATAATCATAATGTAATTAAATTACATGATCCTTGATAACATAACATTAGAATAAGACATAGATTTTTGGCATACACATAAGAAAATAAAATATTATGTCAAGGCTGCCCACCAAGACATCCATAACATGTTATGCTTAGGATAACCACCCATGTACCTGATTCAGGCCTGGGATAACCTCTTGTGTACCCTCTTTTGGACTTTGGTTAATCTCCCATGTACCCACTTTTTTCGTCTTAGGACAAACTCTCATGTACCCTTTTTTGATCTTGGGATAACCACTTGCATACCCTATTTTTTTGGTCTTGGGATAACCTCTTATGTACCCTTTGATCTCATAGGACATTAATCAGTACCCAATTCATTGGAGGGAGATATATGTCCTACCCACAAAATATTCCAAAATTTTTTGTGTAAAAAGATCATAAAACTTTAATCATATCATATCCCATTAAAAGTAAATGGGTTTCATTCATCATATCATAACCTGTGGAAAAGAAAAATGTTCTATAATTATTTCATAAATTCATCATAGAATAAACCATGGAAACTGAATGATTTTTGTAAACATATTTCCCTCATAATAATAAAACATCTAGATTAATAATAAGGATGGTATCATTGGATCATATCCCTAGTAAAATGCACGAAACACTGATTTTTTTGTCATTAATGAATATAAATTCCGTAAAAAGATCATTAAATCATTCTATAGGAAAATAACCATTCCATTTTGAAATCAAGTATTTAAAATATAAAAATTTCCCAAATATTAAAGAAGAAAATTTATTTTAAAATAAGATTAGAAACTTTTTAATTAATCTATAAATCATTGAGTGGTCTTGACATAGAAAATAATTTTTATGTTGTACCTATTAAAAAAATATTGCTTTCATATTTTTGGTAAAAAGACAAAAGTACCTCATTAGATAAAAAACAAGAATAATGATTTAATTTTTTTTTGTAAAAATTAAAACATGGATAAAAATTACATTAAATAATATTTATAGAATGGTAAAAACTTTATTTAAAACAATTTTAGAAAACATGGATATGTAAGAAAAATGATTTCAAATCGAAGGGAGAAATAAGGTCATTTGTTTCTTAAAAAAATTATTTTGATTTATTAAGTTCTTAAATATAGTAAAATTATATAAAAACATTTATTTTGTTGAAAAAAATAGAGAATAATAAAATTCATGAGTTTTTTTAGTGGTAGATCATAATATTTCATCATCATAAGCATAATCATAAACAATCCCAATAAATAATGAGGCTGTAACATAAAACCTTTACCACTTTGGTAAATTTTGAATCATCAAACTCATGAAGGAAATAAACTTATATGGATATGTAAATCCACATAAAATTCATAATAATAATCATAAAATACATTCATGGGTATTATATAGACCACATAAAATAAACAAGTAGTGTATAAGGCAGGTGTCCCACTGAAACAAAAGTGTGATGAAAATCCATTACCACTTTGGAAAATTTTGAATTGTATGCCCCGTTAAAGAATAAAATAAAATGAAAATTTAAATATAATTAAAATAATGTGTTTAATTATATAACATGTAATATGGTAATTATATACATCACAAAATATAAATGAGTTGTGAATATGACATATGTCTCCCTCAAATAAAATAGTGACTAGAAATCCATTACCTTAACTCTCAAATTTCGTCATACATGTTAGAGAAAACTATATAATAAATATAAGTTTATTATATTTAAATCCCAAAAACATAATTATATATATAATTCCATATATTATTTTCTTATGACCTTTTATTACTGTTTATTAACAATTCCTTGTTGAACTCGTGGTTCAAGTAATAAATGCTTCATTTTTTTCATATATGTTTTGGTTTGGTATTTCAGTACTTTCACTTTGATCATGATTAAATAATCTCTAAAAATTTAACCATGATATAAATATCATATTTATTAATTTGATATTTGTTTATAGTAATCCCTAAAAGTTATAGATATAAAATTAATTACACCATTCATGGAGATGGTATGTCATACGTACACATGAACGATATTTCCATTTTATTAAAAAATGGAATGAAATAAAGGTAAATAATATATAAAATTTATAGAATCATTTTTATTTCATGTATATAATATATATTAACTAAATATATCTTTATTACCATCCATTTCAAAATAAAATGAAAAACATATCACATCACTTCGTGGAGGCAGTAGTCCATATGTACGCATGAGCGATGTTACTATTTTTCGAACGAATTGTGATGTGAGAAGGTAAATATGATATTTTAATTCCATAATTATAATTAGATGATAAATATAATATAAATATGTTAAATCCATCATTATGACCATCCATGAGAGGTGGTGATGGAAAATGAATTACATTGGTTTACAAGGTAGTAGCCGCCATACACATGATTAACAATTTTATTTCCCATTTGATGGACATGTATATGGATGTAGATTATGAAATTAATATAATAACATATAATTATATGATATATTTTTATATTATTATATAAAAATAATTTAATAAGTAGGTGAACTAATAACTAAACTGAAAATGAATGATTAAGAATTATACCTCTTCTTCAAAGAACCTCTTTAGGTTTATACCTAAAGAATTATTAGGAGAGTTTAATAAAAAAATAAGCCATATGGAATGTGGGTATATAATTAAGGAATTAATTTGGGTAGTTCTTGGATGAACCAAAATGATATTGTATTGTGTATAAGAGATTATATGAGATGTCCTTTTATAAGTTGGGGAATGAACCCGTTTGGAAACTACTTGGAAATTTTCCAAAAGAATCCAAACTGATAATGTAATTTACAAGAAAAATGATTCAAAATAGATATAAATTAGAATTTTGGATAGTATAAGGTTTAAATATGGCCACAAAATATGATCTATATAAGTTTTATTGGCAAAATTACCCTCATCTTTTGGTATAATCTGTCCATAAACCCGTTTTAACCTTAACCATGCTAACTAATTTTTTACTATCTTATCTATTAATTGTGACCAATAATTAAGTTGAAATTATTATCAAATACTAATTATAATTATTTAAAATATATAATCCATTTTATAAAAAAAAAATTAGAAGTGGAAGAATTTAATTTAAAAATAATTCGGAAAACATTATGAAAAGGTTGTTTTCCAAGGAAAATGTTTCTTTAAGTATAAAAGTTTTTCTATAAAAAATAAAAATAAACATGATTCCAATGACCTAAAATAAATTATTTATAATATTATTTAACTAATTTAAATTATAAATCCATTTTAAATTATAATTTAACTTTTTAAATACTTGAAATGAAAAGGAAGCGATTTCATTTAGAAAGGTGAGAACAAAAGAGACCAATGTGTGTAAACCATCATCCTTTTGAAATTATAAGGTTCATATTAAGTTTAAAAAAATTCATATGGAAAATAAATTGGTGGTTGAATAAAATTTTGTAGTGTTTTTGGAATAACATTTCACATCATAAACGCGTTTTTTACTTCCATGTCCCTTCCGGGCGGTTTCCAATAGGGTTTATTCATGGAACCAGAAACACCCAACGGTTACTTTAACTAAGATTTTTCACAAAATTACTTTCAAAAGGTAGATGGTCATTGGGAAATGATTCCAAAAACTCTTAGGGACTCAAATTGGTCAATATAATATAATTTTGGGCTCATCGTATACTTTTGGGGGGAATTATTGCCTACTATAGGGATCTCCTATAGATTTAAGATATATTCATGAATCCTTTATTAAATAATAGATATATACTATGTAACCCTTATTAATAATAAATTTTTATCATGTATTTTATTTAGAATCATCAATATGTTTTTGTGGTTCTTCATTGAAGGAGACATATGTATGTATTCGAGGTTTTCCATCGATGGTACCCTTTGTATATAGATTAGATATTATTATTTCATTTATTAACATGATAATAGTTTTAATCCATGTAGTGGGGAACTATAGAATTTATCATCATCCAGTAAGACATGAGTTTCTTTATTATCAGGATCAGAACCATGATAATGGATTCCTACATTTCCCTTTAAAACGAATCAGAACCCATATAGTTTTGTGCCACTTAACGGGACACATAATACCATTTAAGGTCATGTGACATGGACTAGAGCATATTTTTTGACATCATACAAGTAGGATACCAATATGGAAGGTGCCTAGCCAAGGACGGTGTGAGGTTTATGTCAAAACAACCCGGGGGACTTGGAAGGGATAGAGGTGCCCAGGTTGGATATGAACTTACTTGGAATATGACCCATATAAGATTAACGTGAGTTTAGGGTATAGGGTATAAACCTCAGGGAGTCTTTCTACGCATCCCATTTGGATAGGAATCAAAGACCACATGGTTTGGAAGGGTTGGGAATTACACCTATGGAGGAGACCCAATGCCGAATCATCATGAGTATGAACATTTGACAGTTTATCTCAAAGGGAATATGGTCCTTTGATAGGATAGTAACATAGTTTTGGGGATTACACCTAGTAGGAGGTCCATTTTAGTGAATATGGTTGGGGATTATACTGAACAGAAGGATAGATATTGTAGAATTTTATTGTTTTGGTGACATGATTATTACTAACTTCTAATCTCATGTGTGTCATGCTCAGTGTGAGAAACTATAGGAAGCATAAAATCTAGTAACCTTCACAATCTTCTACATCTATTGGTGTATGGAGATGAGGATATGGAAGGTGGTGGAATACCCCATAAGAAAGACTAGGTGATTAATTAATAAGGGATACTCTACAAAGTAATTTTAACCTTGTTCATTGGTAAATGAGGATAGTATTCATAGAAGGGAAGTTAGGAAGAGAGACTAATATTAGGTGTGACCATCTCCTATCTTGTTTTCAAACCTTGGGGGTTGGGGCTTACATATCCATACAGATACAACTCTATTCTTTTCCCATTTTAGGAAGTATATGTTCTAGCCTAGCCCAAGAAGCCATACATTTGTTGGAACCAAGGCTATTCATTACTAGAAATAGAGTTAGGTTTGTGTTTTTTTTCAATCCTCTAATATATGATCATGAAGATTGTGAGTAAAGGGATCATACAGTTTAATCCGTAAGCGATATTGAAGGTGGTGTAGTTTCCTAGTGTTTGCCAAATTTTTGGGCCTCATAATCAGAAGTTTGGTGTTGGAAAACAAAGGGATTTCATATAATAGTGAATGGTATGAGAAATAACAAAGAAATTTTGAAAAATAAGGAAACCAAATATCTAGGAACATGGACTGTGTACCATGTTCTGGGAATATTTCGCAGCCACGTACCTATAAGTGGGAACGGTATGCGGAGTGGTGCATAGAACCGAAAAAAGTTTGCAGCGATGATTAGAGGAGAAGGCACGTGGTACACAGAATGATTAAGGTTCGTGGGATTGATACAGTTTTCAAAACAGGAGTGGTATGAGGTGGAGGCTAATAATACAGAGATGGAGTTCAGTATACAGTGAAGATTGTCCCACATTGAAAAATTGGGTAAATCGTATTAGCAAAATTTGTAGATTTATGTACCTATTTAAGGAGAAATAATCCCCTTTGTTAAGTGATGAGATTGAAGATTAAAATTTCAAGAAGAAATTCAGTGAATTTTGAAGTGGTTCACGGAGTAGAAGATGGTATAAGGAGAGAATCATTTGCATAAGGAAAATAGTCCATGAAATAGAGTGTGGTTCACACAGGAATCTCTCGCAGTATGAAACGGAGCAAGGCAGTACGTAGAGTAGGACGGTATACAGAGGAGTTGAGCAGTACGCGGATCAAGGCAGTATGTAGAGAAGGACGGTATGCAGAGGAGTGGAGCAGTACATAACGTAAGGCAGTACGCAGAGTAGGGTAGTTCGCATAGGAGTTGGATGGTACATGAAAACAACAATGGTACAAAGAACACCCAAGGAAGCCTGGAAATTAACCAAATCAGTTTTCAAAATTAATTTCTATAACCTATCAGTGTGCGGTAAAAAAATTACATATTTGGGTGATAACAAGACTTCAACAGAGCATCCATTTACAGTTGAGGATTCATGATTTGATGTTAAACTATTGAAGTGACATTCAAGTCGATAAATTGAGTGAAGACCTCCACAAGGCAGTGATCTAGGGGGAGTCTATGGAAGTTATTTGAGGGACACAATGTGATATCTATAAAACCTTGTAAAGGCAGTGCGCCTTACATAGAGTGAATGTGATAAAATCTTGTAATCCACAACTTGTAAAGATTAGTAGTTTTTGGTATGACTGACACACTGTCGGTGTATGCTCCATGGATGTATCACTTAGTGGTGAACCAAGTGGAATTATTGTGTCTTTACTTTTCATGTGATTGTTTATTTTCTGCACTTCCTCTTCAGAGAGGTTTAATAGGTTCTTACTAAAGTGGGAAGAATATATATCAGTTTAAAATAAAAATTTGAGACTCTGATTCACATCTCCCTTATCAGGGTGTTCTGGGGTCTTTCAAGTGGTATCAGAGCATAAATATTGCTGGTGTTAAATCTATCATATTTTTTAGACAAGGAGAATACAGTTAATGTCAGGACAGTTCATGTTTTTGATGGAATTAACTTTCAGGGATGGAAGAACATGATGATATCTCATCTAAGATCTCTTGGAATTGATATACTTTTTTCCACTACACAAGTAATATAGGTCACTAATCCAACTAGTCTATCTATGATAGACACAGATAGAAAAATACTGGATATTGATGCTAAAGCACATAATTCCCTTACTGCAGATATTTCTGGTCAAATATATCTGATGGTGATGAACTATACATCAGAAAAGTCTATGTGGGAGAAACTAAATAATATTTATGAAGGTGAAAACAAAGTGAAGGAGCTGAAACTCCAAGTTTTACACAACATGTTTGATGATCTGAAGATTCACCCTAATGAAAATGAAGATTCTTTCTTCAATCGAAATACTAAAGTTATAGGAGAAATTTGATGGCATAGAGAAGATATCAAAGACATTGGTATTGTAAAGAAAATATTGAGAATACTTTTACCCCTTTATAATGATAAGGTTTCATCTCTTGAAGAAAGCCATCTTTCCAAACCTTCTCTTAATGATCTGTTGAGTAGCCTGGTGGCATATGAGATGGGAGTCAAACCAAAAGATATAGTGACTCGTGTAAGCAAGGAAATGGCATTAAAAACCACATAAAAACTGTAAATTTCAGGATATTGTGTTGATGAATATGATGAGTAAAAATAATTTCTTTCTCTTATTTCCAAGAAACTCAAGAAGGTAACATGGAAATTTGAAGGCAAGCTACCTATGGCATGTTTTCGCTATGGAATATTTGGTCACATTTCCTCTCATTGGAAAAGAGATTTCAATGATGAAGAAAGTGAATATGGAGACATTAAAAATCCTTAGAAAAGGTTTTTCAAAAAAATAGACTTCAAATCTGGAAATAAATTTCAATGAAATTTTTTTGTTTATGAAGAAGAAGATGATGAAAATGAACACTTTGAGGAAGGGGAAGCATAATTCAAATCTGGGAACCATGCTTCCATGATGTCTACAATTGCAAAATCAGAACCATCAAAAGATAAGTCTGGTTATAATCATTTGACCATAGATTTCAATCCCATGTTTCAACTTAAAGATTCTTTTATTAAGATTAAGAATTAATGTAAGAGATGCAATGAGAGGAAATGAATTGTGGAAAATTCATCAGAATATGTTGATCAGATTGAACCAGAAATTGAACGACTAGAGGAATTTTTGAAAGTGAAGTAATCAATCCTTGAAAGCACATATGATTTTGTGGAACTAAAACTCAGAATTAAAGAATAGGGAAAGGTCATAAATGACCTTACCTTTAGACTATAATAAAAATCCAAGACTGTTGAGGGTCTAGAGGAAGAAGTTGTTACTTTGAGAAGTAAACTCGGAAGTGAATCAATTTCAAAATTATCAAAGAAGAAAATACAATTTGGAAAATTCTATGATGCTGAGTTGCTAGAGAGATATAAGTGATGTGCTAGTGGAGTTGAAAATATTCTGAATAAAGGTAACAGTGTAATTAGTTTTGATGCTAAAACATCAAATGCTGCAAATAAAGGTGGCTAGAATAAAGGAAAGATGAAAGTAGGTCATGTTGAAAAGTCACCTAAAGTGTTGAAAAAGAAATCCTCAATTCAATATAAAAGAATAACTAATGACTATCCTCAGGTATCTAGAATTGATAGGCAGTCAAAATTTGTTCCCAAGGAAGGATACATGAGACAGAATCGTAATTAGAAGACATTTCTACTTATGAAATGTCAATTTGGTGGATATCTAGACCATACCATGTCATATTGAGAAGAGGCAAGGAGATATATGAATGGGGAAGAGATGAGAGTTCAAAAAATGAGAACATATTCATATACTACTTCTTATAGAAGAAATAATTTCTATGGATACTGTTTTCACTACTCTAACTTTGTTCATAAAGCTATGTATTGCAGGCAGAGGTATGATAGGATAAATTCTTACAGTGCTCAGAGATAGGTCAATACTCATCAACCAGATGGTGTTGTTATTTCCAATAGGTTTTATCCTTTGTAAGAATATTATGAATATGAAGAACCTATGTACATGGAAGATATAATTAAAAGGTCATCAATGTCCGACACTCAATCCAATATCTGAAGGAAATAAAAGAAAATTGAGAAATCCAACTTTGCAGAAGTAGCTCTCATTGCTACCAAGAACAATAGAAATTGGATTTTTGATAGTGTATGTTTGTCCCATATGATGAGAAATGAAAAACTATTGATGTAGGTCAAGAAAAAGTTTGATGGAACAGTGAGGTTCAGTAAAGATGGTGCTCTAAAGATCAAAGGTAGTGTAAGTACTGAGATAGCTAATGGAGAGATGAAGAAAATTGAAGTCCTTTATATAGACAGTTTGCTTCAAAACATTATTAGTGTGAGTCAACTCTGTGACTCAAGTCTTATTATGAAATTCAATCAGAATGGATGTACTATAAGAGGAAAGTCTACAAATTCTCTCATGAAAGGCTACAGAATATATGGAAACTTATATCAGGTTGACAACAAAGAGAACATTTTCTACCTAACAGTTGAAGAGGGAAACAACTTATGGCATCAGATATTGGGGAACATCAATTATAAGGACATGGAAAATATATCTAAGGTAAATATAGTCATGTATATCCTCAATTTGAAGCATGAATGAGAAAATACTTATGAGGCTTGCATGCGAGGGAAACTGGTCTGCAGTTCCTAATGGCCAAAGAATAAAAGAGAATCAAATCTCCTTGACCTCATCCATACAAATGTATGTGTCCTGATAAATGTTTCTGGAACACATGGAGAAATGTACTTTGTTAATTTTATAGATTATTATAGTATAATGGCACGTGTCATCATTATACAAACGAAGTGACAAGTGTTTGATTTCATGAAAATCTATCATTGAATCTCTAAGAATGATACTTGATGGAAGACCAAAGTTCTACAGTCTAAAAGTGGAGGGGAATATGTGTCTATTTAATTTGAAAATTATCTAGAGAAGCATGGGATACAACATGAGGTGTAATCTATGATAAATCCACAACAAAATGGAGTTGTTTAGCATAGGAATCGATAGGTAAACAACATGGCCAAAACTATTCTGATTGAGAGTCGTATTGCTCGACATTACTAGAAAGAGGAATTACAAGCTATAGTGTATATTCAAAATCAAATAGGGCTATATATGGGTGAGACAAATACACCGTATGAATTGTGGCATGGAAGGAATACCTCTTTAAAATATTTTCATGTTTTTGGAAGCAAATGTTTCATCTGAAACAAATAAGAAAATCAAGGGAAGTATGGAGACAATTTAGATGAAGGAATATTTCTTGGATACTTAAGGAACAAAAAATCCTACAAGTGTTTCAATAAGTGCTTGGGAATAAATTTGAAAAGCAGTGATGTTAAGATCATTGAAGATAAAAACATGAATACTTCAATGAATTCTTATGCGGATGTGATAGAAGATGACGAAGAATGTGAACATGGAGCAATGCTAATACAGAGGTAGAGGAAGGTGTGAAAAACTCTCAGGAGTCACATCATGATTTTGACTCTAAAGAATAATCAGAATATGAAGCCATAGCTAGAGGGAATTTGGTAAAACCCCAAAGAAAAAATAGAAGAGAAGAGATTGATCAGTCCAATATTATCAGGGATCAGAATGCCCCTACACAGATAAGGAGAATGAAGAATAATGAAAAATATTCATTTCTATCAGTTGTGGAACCATTCTCATTTGAAGAGGTTTCAAAGGATTATTCATGGGTGAAAGTAATGAATGAAGAGTTAGATCAGATTGAGAAAAATCAGACATGGGATCTTGTTAAAAGACCTGAAGATCATAATGTGATAGGTACGAAGTGGATTTTCAAGAAAAAAATTTGACGGACATGGAAATTTGATCATAAATAAGGTTGGATTATTCTGTAAAGTATATTCACAAATCTAAGGCATTGATATTGAGGAGGCATTTTCTCCATTAGTGAGAGTGGAGTCAATCAGGCTATTTCTTTCCATGGAAATTCAAAGAGGCTATAAAGTGTATCAAATTGATGTCAAGACAACATTATTAAATGGTGTATTGGAAGAAGAAGTCTAAATTGAACAAACTATGGGGTTCTTGCTTGGAAATGATGAAATGAAGGTTTTCAAATTAAAGAAATCTCTTTATGGACTGAAACAGGCACCATAGACATGGTACTCTCAGTTGGACTCTTATTTGAGAAAGCTTTAGTTTAAAAGAGGGGGAGTGAATCACAATCTCTATGTGAAGAATTCTCAAAAGGATCAGTTCATGGTATTGGTATATGTATATAATATTATTTTTGGTGGAAGAAGACAGGGAGCAGTGGATAAATTTTCCAATCACATGAATTTAGAAATGTCCATGATTGGTGAACTCACATACTTTTTAGGGTTTTATGTACTTTAGAAGAAGGATTACACTTTCATTTATTAGGAAAAGTATGCAAGAGAGCAGCTGAATAAATTCAATATGCATGATTCCAAACCAACATCGACTCTGATTGCAGTTGGATCAAAGTTTGAAAAGCATGAGGAAGGGACTTATATGGATCCCACAATGTACAGAAGAATCATTGGAAGCCTACTATACCTGATGGCGACATGGAAAGATATTTTCTTTTCAACTTGAATTGCGGCCCGCTTTCAGAGTAATTCTAAGGAAGGACATATGGCAGTAGTGAAAAGAATCATGAGATACATTCATGGTGCACATAATTATAGGATATACTTTGCTGTAGGAAAATATAGTAAACTATTATCTTTTTATGATGCTAACTGGGATGGATATGTAGTAGATAGAAATTCTACCAGTGGTGGAGCATTCTATATTGGGAAGAAATGTGTGGGATGGTTAATAAAGAAATAGGAAAGTAATTCTCTTAGTACTGCTGAAGCTGAATATATATCTGCTACCAAGGCCTGCACTCAGTTACTTTGGATGAAACAACAACTGACTGACATAGGCAATGAGGTGAAACAACCGATGGTGATTTATTGTGATAAAAATAGTGTAATTGATCTTACAAAGAATCCTATTAATCATTCTTGTATGAAACATATTGAAATTAGATATCACTTCATTAAGGAAAAAGTTGAACAAGGCGTAATCAAAATGGACCTTGTGGGAACCAATGAGTAAGTGGCTGACATTATGACCAAGCCACTATCAATGGATATGTTTGAGAAACATTGGTTTAACCTCAATGTTAAACCACCTCCCAGTACATAAGGAGGATATAAAATTCCCCTCTCCCCAATTTTTTTAACTATGTTAATCTGTTTGTGGAAGTGATGCAGGTTTATGGGGGAAATATGATCCAAGGGGAGTATATTCTGATCTCTACACTTTTCAAATATCAGTCTTTGGGTTTATTAACAGTGGGGGATAAATGGATAAATTAAAAGTGAAAATGTGGATGATGAAAATGAAATGTTATGGTTGCAGTTTGGTTGTAGGAAAATAGATAACTTCAATAGGAAAAATGTGAAGGGAGAAAACGATTTTGTGTCATGAGTAAGAAGGAATAAGTTAGAGCATTCATTCGAACACAAGAGAACATGATTCATGTCTTCCCTCTTGTTTTATACAACGATCATTTCTCCCATAGACATAGAGTATTGGCTGAGTTGATTCTTACATCTTAGGTTTTGATAGTGGTTGGTGCTCTATTGAATTTATCTGAAGATTTCCAACAAACCCAAATGGGGAGATTGTTGGAACCAAGGATGTTCTTTACTAGAAATGGAGTATGGTTTGTGTTTGTTGTCAATACTCTAATATATTATCAGAAATATTGTAAGTAAAGGGATCATATAGTTCAAGCCGTAAGCGGTATTGAAGGTGGCATAGTTTCCCAGTGTTTTCCAAATTTTTGTGCCTCAAAATCAGAATTTTGGTGCTGGAAAACAAAGGTTTTTCACATAGGAGTGAATGGTATGCCAAATGAAAAAATAAATTTGGGAAAATAATAGAATCACATACCTCAGAACATGGACCATGTACCATGTTTTGGGAGTGGTTCACGGTCGCGTATCTGGCAGCGAGAACGGTACATGGAGCGGTGCATAGAACTGAAAATGGTTTGCAAAGACGATTCGCAACGAAGGCATGCGGTATAAATAATGATTAAGGTTCTTGTAATTGATTCGGTTTGAAAAATAGGTGTGGTACATGATGGAGGTTAACAGTACATAGATGGAGTTCAGTATACAATGAAGATTGTCCCACTTTTAAAATTTTAGTAAATTAGATTAGAAAAATATTCGGAGTTATGTGCCTATTTAAGGAGCAGTAATCCCCTTTGTTAAGTGATGAGATTGGAGATTAAAATTTGATGACGAAATATGGTGAATTTGAAGTGGTTCATGGAGTAGAATACGGTACGTGGAGAGAATTATCCAAAGAAGGAAAATAGTCCATGGAAGAGAGTGAGGAACACATAGGAAGCTCTCGCAGTACACGGCGGAGAAAGGCAGTACGTAGATAAGGCTGGTATGTAGAGGAGTTGAGAAGTACATGGAGTAAGGCAGAACATTGACCAGGACAGTACATGAAGGAGTGGATTAGTACATGGCATAAAGCAGTACGTGGAGCAGCGAAGTTCATGGAAGAGCTAGACGGTACGCAAAAATAGAAGTGTTATGCGGAACACCCAAGGAACCCTAAAAATTAATCAAATCCATTTGAAAAATTAATTTCATAAATTATTAGTGTGTGGGAAAAAAATTATATATGTGGGTGATAATGAGACTTCAACAGTGAATACATTTATTTTGAGGATGTAGGATTTGATGCTAAACTATTGAAGTGACCTTCAAGTCAATAAACGGAGTGAAGACCTCTGCAAGTTAGTGAGCCTGGGGGAGTCTATAAAAGTGATCTGAGAGATGCAGTGTGCTATCCCTAAAACATTGTAAAGGCAGTGCGCCTAGTACAGAGTTACTGTACTAAACTCTTGTATTCCACAACATGTGAAGATTAGTGGTTTTTGGTACGACCGACACACTATCGGTGTATGCTCCTTGGACATAGCCCTTAGTGGTGAACCAAGTAAAATTGTCGTGTCATTGCTTTGCGTGCGATTGTTTATTTTCTTCTCTTCCTCTTCAAGTAGATTTAATAGGTTTCTACCAATGTGAGAACAAGATCCATCAATTTAAGAGAAAAATTTGACACCTTGATTCATCCCTCCCCTCTCAGGGTTTTATGGAGTCCTTCAACATTATCATCCCTAAATATGGGATCTTCATTACCATGAGAATGTATAATTTAGAAAACTTCAAGGATATTACCAATTAAGTAGGATAAATGTAGTAATTTTATTACCATGGGAATGTTTAATTGAGAGGACATGCTAGTGAGACTTGTGCTTTGACCATACAAATCTAGAGGCTTTGGGGGAGTCCTAACTTGGTCCTCCTCAGATAAGGGATCCAAGGAAAGTAGTCCCCTACCATTAGTGATTTAGAAGAGAGATCAAAGGGTGGATCATCTAGGTGAGGCTTAAGAAAGCTAAAGAGTTTCTCGCATTGGGTAATCCTAGGAGAGGTAGAGGTGATTACCCGAGGTAAGGTCTGGGTGGATTGAAGGTGATTTTCCAAGGTAAGGCCTGGGTGGACTGACGATACCTCACATAGTGTGTAACTTAGTGAGTTGAAGATGACCTATGCGGGGTGGACCTAGGCGATATGGAGATGACCCACATAGAGTTCACCTGGGCGAGTTGGAGATGACCCATGCAAGGTGGACCTGGACCAGCTTGAGATGACCCACATAGGGTGGACCTGGGTGAGCTGAAGATGAATTGCATAGGGTGGACCTGGGAGAGATGGATATGACCCATGTAGGGTGGAACTGGGAGAGCTAGAGATTCCTTCTGGGTGATGAGCACCCTGGGAAATAGCACTTAGGAGATTCCTTGCTCTAATCACCATGGGTCTCCTTAGGTGTCTTTCGACAAGTGTCGCTCAAGTTTCAAGCTAAGGAATGACCCTTCTATCTAATATTTTTGACTTGGGAGAATGGTTACTATCAAGGATCTTGGTATTCTAGACCTTTATGGACCCCAATCTATTGATCATTTCTAATTCCATCTTCTTTTGTAGGCTTAGGGTACTACCTGAGGGTTTAAGCGACTTGGGTGAGAGACTTGGGAGAGAAAGGCTTCAAGTAGTATATTTTTCTTTCATTTGTCTCAAATAAGCATCCCAAGGGTCCCAATTATTTGAAAAACTTGGAAACTTGGATTAAATAGGCTATCCTCACAGGTCCATTGTGTAGGTGTCTTGCATAGGGCCCTCACAAAAGTATTGTCTACTCATGTTAGGCTATGCAAGTTGGACCCACGTGAGCCACTTGGCATGAAGGTGGGTCTGTGCAGGTTAAATTGGGTGAGTTCTTTGAATATCTCTTCTCCTATACTAATTTAATTATTTTCCCATTAATAATTTTATCCCCATGTAAAAAAAGAGTTTCAAAAATTCCCCCTCAGGTTTGGGTTTGATTAGAAGAAGATAATATAATCCTGAGATAGAGAAAAATATGAATGATGATGAATACTTCACTCACTGATTTCATGTGCTTTCATACCCCCATGTCCTCTTTAAACATCCATATTTACTTATTATTAAAAAGAGCGATGGAAAATAGAGTAAATATTTCTACTATAGAGGTTAGTCTCACATGTCATTTGTGCTAGTCAGCCATGCTAGTCAATCTTGTTGGAGATCAGGCGTCTATAAATAGAGTCACCTGTTTGAAGCATTCCTCATGTGTTAATACTTCTTGTTTTCTATTTTGAAGATATTCTTCCACATAATCATATTTTATACCTATTTCACCCTAGTCATCTTTAATACCCTCGGTATGTACGCTACGATGACCTTGGTGAGATAATTTCACCAAATCACTTGATCAAGTGACCTACACGAGGTCACTTGAGCGAGTAACCTACACGAGGTCACTTGAGAGAGAGACCTATGTGAGGTCACTTGAGTGATTAACTTGTGCAAGGTCACTTGATTGAGTGGGATACATGAGGTCACCTGAGTGAGTGACCAATGTGAAGTCACTCCTTTTTAAAATTTTCTCCTTTTTAAAGAAAACTCCATACCTAGGCCTTAAGGCTAATGACAGTCTTGGTGTTTCCTTTATAGATTTCCAATGGAAACTCAAAGCATCTCTGATTAACAAGATACCACATTCATTAATGAAATGATTGATGTTGTCGGTCTAGATTACTATGACATGTACAAATCCACTCTTATAGGCTTGGAGAAATAATTGAAGAAGTACCAACATGAGTACCCACTATGAGATCATCTTCCACTTTATGACCACAAACTTCTAAAATGTGTGTTTATATTGAAGCCACAAATCTATTTACTTAATTATTGGTTCCTAGAGTACACCAACTATACCAATTCTAATATCTATTCTAGAGGTGTGTTCCTAAATGAGGGAACAATACCCTATGCATATCTTATAAATCACATTTTATTAGATGAAATAAAATTTTATTTAATACTTATACATAAAACATATTTTAATAGAATGTGTTTTATAGTCTTCAAAAATAATACAATTTGATTATATCATTAAAAAATCTCAATGATCTAAAGCCTCACACCAAGGATGTATAAAAACCTATATAAAAATGTAGTGAGCAATGATGAGAGTATGATAGAATATTTAGAGGGATATATTATTATCAGTATTTATGTTTGTTAACTAATAGACTTGATTGGAATTATGAACTTTTTTTAGTAAATAAGTTGGCCATTATTTTTGTTGGTTACATAGTTTCATTTTAAATGATCGTCGAGATTTTTTAATGATACAATCAAATTGTATTATTTTTTAGGACTATAAAAAAAATTTAATTAAAATGTGTTTTATATGTAAGTATTAAATAAAATTTTATTTCATATGATAATATTATAAAATTATTTATAAATGATAATATATTTTGATGAATCCAAATTAATTTTTATAATGGTTCAAATGTTGATTTTTATTAAATAATTAATTATCATTAAAACAATGATTTATTTAAAAATTAAAATTATCATAATTATAAAATTATTTTTATAAATAAACTCAATTTTTTGGAATCATCACATCAAAATTATATTAGGGTGATCTTTTGATAATTTTTTAAAAATGTTGAATTCTTAGTGAAAAAGTGAAAATTATCGCTTTAAATATCACTATGATTTTATGAAATCATTGTTATGTCATCATGATTTAAAAATTTATGAATAATTTTATTTGATAAAAATATAATTTAATAATTATAATAAGGATTTAAAAATATTATTTTTATATTAGAAAATTTATACCTTTCAATTTGGAACCAAAATTTTGAATTTTAAAGATAAAAATTATTTTTGTTTTCTGAGCATTAATTTGATGGTTTGGAAAGTTCAGTTAGGTTTAGAGAGGGATTTAACGATCACCCAACCTCTACCACTCTTAAATAGTCCATCAATAAGGTTTTAATTTTTTATTCTCACAGGTGGTTAACTTATATAGTAAAATAACCAATATTTAATCACTTAAAACCCACCTCTCCTTTTGTATATATACCACCATTCACCACTAATCTCCCATAAAAATTAAAAATCCAAAAAGTTATGACTATTTTACCTCTCTAAATATCCTCCAAGGTTTCCCGAAGGTTTCTCAAAGGTCCTTGGTTTTCCACTCCATGATTTAGGTAGCAACTTTTGAAGGTAAGGGAATCCTCCTCTTCTATTTTTTTCACTCAAGTAGGTTCTTAATATGTGTCTTATATGTGTACAACCTATTTATTTCCATTATTTATATTTTTTTAATTCACATACTGAAAAATTATGTTTTACGAATGGGATAACTCCAATATCTCTCATTATTTTTTTCATCATCCCAGTTGTATACTATTTTGTTTCCAAAATTGTTTCATGTTTTTCCCCCTTTTTCATGAAATATTTTCATAATATGAATACCCAAATCTCATCCATTTCCATGGGAATTCACCTATATATAAGCATATATTTTTTACCATGTGATTTACATATATGAAACCCATATTCCTATTTCATGGGTTAAAATTGATGTTTTTTTCAAGACCTTAAGCACATTGTGCGCAATAAATTTTAAATGAAACCCTTTATTTATTTGCACGAGTTTTAGATGAAATGATTTCCTTTATGTCTAATGTGGATCGCATGATTTAAGACATATTAAGGATTCATCCTGATATCTCTCCAATTCAATAGGTAAATAATTAATCTCAAGAGATGACATGCTTACGATACCTTGGTGAATAACCTTGGTAATTATGATTTATGACACATTAGTGATAAACCTTGGTGATATGCTTATGAATGTACTATTTTTATGTTGTGTCCACATTTACATGTTATGATTTATGTTATTTTTAATATTATATTCCTCATATTCATATGATCATTCCTTATTGATATTCCTCTTGCTCACATGGTAATATTTCCTTTGTTTATTCCCTTGCCGATTTTTCTGATCACCCCTTTCTTTGATGTACTTCCCTAGGATATGAGATATAGTAAGAGTAACCTAGGAAGAAAATATGAATATTTCTTGCAAGTGGATTAGAATAATTTTATGTTTATTTAATTTTCATGTATGATATTTCTTTTTACAAGACATTAACCCTAAAATATCTATTGTATGTTTAAATGTTGTATCTTGAAATGAAATTTTTATGTAATGAAAATGATGGTCTTTATAAGTGATGTTCATTATGAGAAGTGGATGAAGTCCATCCCGGAGTAACAAGGAGAGGGTCCTATTTTCTAGTTCCCAACATGATGTCCTTCATTGGAGAAGTGGTGAATTCCTTGTAAATTTTTGCCTATGTTGGAGCAAGTACAGTGTAATCATTGGGGGTATACAATCAAGTATGATGTCCTTATGAGAACCTACCTCTCCAGCTTCCTAGAAATGTGGTTGAGCACCTACCTGCTACTAGTTCGTGAATATAATTTTGGTGTGAGTCTAGGGATGTTTTTCATAGCGGACAAGTTAGTATATGAAAAGAACATAGGGTAGGATGCCCCTATTTTGGAAAACAATTATCAGTGCCTACTGCACATATACACAGGGAAGGACCCATACCAAATTTCAGGTCCCTTTCAAGTGTTGTAGGGGTGGATTGTAGTAAAATTTAGTTCTTATGACATGTTTAATGGATTTGAATCTCTTAAAGGTTGGTTTCATCCACCCATTCAAGCTGTATATGTTATTTAGACCTTGTCTCTTAAGTATGAAAAAGCTCTAAAGAATCTGATTGTACTAGAATAGTTTAATTTCTTCCCATATGATGATCCACCTACCAAAACATTCATTGAAAATAACTAGTGGGATGATGAAATGAGGTCATACATGATCTCATTTAGAGATATCATGCTAGAAACCTGAATTGATAGAGAGGTCATATGTGAATAATATTCTCCATACCAATTTTCTCATTAGTTAAAGTGTTTAAAATATCTAAATGTATCCCCCACACATGTTTTGTTTGAGAAACACCCAATAGTGGCCCGATAGTTCTGGATCCTCATGAATTAAGAGGTATCCCATGCATCAATTAATATAACTCCACCATGGGCATCTATTAGGGTAAACTATGGGTATGCCAATGCATGGGTTTCTTTTTATCCTCAAGGGGAATTAACAATGAGTGTCCCCTGAGTGGTCGCCACAAAGAATGTAGGATGGGTCAAGTGTGGTAGGAAGGATCAACCTGGGGATGATGTTACTAAAGATACAAAATCTTCTAAACAATCTTGGACATGAGCCAAAGAGCATGATAGAGTTGAAAAGACCACATCTTTCAAGCTAAGTTGGTGTAGTCATCATCATTGATAAGAGACCTGAGCTTTAGTCACCTAACCTCTATCCAGAGTAAATAGTTATGGAATGGAATTAAAGTAAAAATACATAGGTAATTCCTCAAAATTGGTCACATCAACATATGATTATGTTATGATTGAGGTAGTTCAATTATGGAAAGTCATAACCTGTAAAATCATATATTTAGGGGTATTTATTCAAGCTGGAATACATATCCCATAGCTTGGGGATATTCGAGCACCCTATGATCTTCAACCTGACACCAATTTTTCTATAGTGGGGAAATATTTTTGGAATTTTGAGATGTTAGTATATATGACTGATGATTGGATCCTAGACACAAAGTGGGTAACTGGTATGCTAGATCAAGGTGCTACTGAGAGAGTGGATGATCAATCCAATGAAGAATGGGATGAATTCATTGGTGGTGGTGATGTAAGATTATTTCCCTTTCCATTAAAGCTATAATAATTTTTTTGAGTAGAGGAACTAATATTAAGGGACCAATTTGAGTTGTAGAGGGAGGTGTCACCAGAACTAGCCTCACTGAGATATAATTCAAGGGGAACCCCAATCGAGGTTGAGGAGGATACCCATTAGACTATAGAGTTATCTCCAAGTCAGATATTAATGGAAGAGGAGATGGTGGGGGGACCCTTTCCACCTCTGATATCACTGTTTAATAAGAACAAATTCCCCCCCTCATCTTGTTTGGTGAATAAATGGAAGAGGGAAATGAATTTGACCAGGTGTATGCATTGTATTACGTTTTCACAAAATTAATCAGTCCTATAACTCACATGAGGTACCCATATAACCATGATTACCCTTTATAGGATATGCTTCAATTTCCTCCATCAAGGGGTTTAGAATTAATCCTTCAGGAGTTGAAGAAGACACTTCAAATAGAGAATGAACTCTTCTCGATAAGTATGCACCCTTAACGAGTTAGTATCCATGGAACATACTCTATCTGTTCCTATCACTGTGGTAGGAGAAGAATAGTTTGGTAATTTTGATTATGCATAATAGGACATCATACAATAGTGAAAGACTCTACCAATATTTTAGGCCCACAAAAAGTATTAGAGGACCCTGTGGTGACCACTACTGACCATGTCGCTAATTCAGGAGATGATGATCTGGGTCTCAGGTCATCAGAGTAGGGTTTTATTGATGAATTAATAATGGTTGAATTAGGTAGAATAGAGTTAGGTCACAATCCTAATGTCCTATATGTCCCCATGGGCGAGGCTGCCACGGGACTTGGGTAATTAATTCATGAAATTAAAACTCTTGATATAAAAATTTAAGATATTATTTCACATAATAATATCCCAATATATTTAGAATAGTTTGAGGAATTAAATAGGGAGTTAGATAACCATGATTATTTATTTTCACATTACCAATATTTATGTATGGTGATTTAATCCTGACTACTTGATTCATGTAGATTTGTCTATGGAAAATATCATTGAGGAAATTGAGTGAAAGGGTAACAAGATTCCTCAACCTTATCAAATATAGGAGGTACCAGTCACATAACATGATGTGGGGAAATACCAATATACTTCTTCCCTAGGCTCTAATAAACTTCAAAGGAGTACCTCTCATCTGGAGGCCCTTGCTCAGGCTGTAAAAGTTGCAGATACAGGGGCATCATGTAATCATGTGATTGACCCACAAATGGGTGGGTATTATTAACTTCTATAATTGTATCTCTTCCCTTTCTATTTGTTATTACTCTGTGTTAATGATGAGTTCCACATGTTATCTAGTACCATAGACTTCAGTAGCCTAGTACGGGGGAGAGGCCTCCATGAATATTCAGTCAATATTATAAGGTGAAGCTGATACTACTTTGGAAAGGGTGGAACATGGTGCCTCCTTGAGTGCAATAATACAAGAGTATATATCTCCCTTTGAAAGTGGCTCTGAATTAGACTTGTAATAACATGATACGCCTTGTTCCACATTCTGTTTTGTTTAGAGATACTTTTAGAGGATAGTCTCAGAGATGAATCTTGAAGATCTACTATCGTGACTTCATTGACTCCCAACCATGTTTTCCATTTTAGGTTATGAATGATTTTATTACCGCACAATCCATCATTACATGAAGTCGATCATCTGTAAATAAGCAGAGCAGAAAATATTTTGGTAGGATGAGGTACAACTAGTGCCCTAGTTTGAATATCTTAGAGCCGATGTATCCTAGGAAGAGCCTATCCAAGCCAAGGAAGTAGAGGAGAATAAACACCACATTGATGATAAATATATCAAGATGGTACATCTTTAAGAATAATTAGATTTTTTGAAGGAATATATTTTCCAACTCCACTAATCCTTGAAGAGGATCCTGGAATAAGGAAGATATTACATTGTTTTGGATTAGTAGAAACTTCATCACACTAAGGAACCTTTCACTACACAACTGAATGGGATTCAAAAAACAATAGATAAGGCTTGATCCACATTTCAAAAGATAAAATTATATATTTATGAGAACCTATAAGACTTGGAATATAGACTCCAACATGTGGAAGATCCTATGAATTTTGATATATGAATGGAAAAGATTTTATTCCTTGATCTTCTATTTATTTCTTCTTGCTTGTTGGATAACTTAACATTGGAATAGAATCATTTAAATGAAAGTCTTGGTGTACATATGTCTAAATCATAATGAAAATAGTAGAGTAATGGTCTAAATTTTTCTTAGATCACTTAACCAAGTGGGAATAACTTGATTATTATTGGGGCATTAAAATTAGCCTCATAGACTTTGTGCCTTTTTCAGTAGTAGTTTAAGGTCTTATAGTGAATACCAATGTAGCTAATGTTTTAGGTTGAATAGATTTGACCAATATTATAGGAGTAACAATCTCGAATGAGATTTTTGGGCCAAGAATATTTCAGAATCCCCCTCCTCTTTTTTTTGAAGACAACTTATTGGTCATGATTTAGATATTTTTATATGGTGAGACACATACATAGGGAATGACTGTAGGCCATGTTTCAAAAACTGTTTCTATTATGATAATGTCAAGTCACATAGAGATAAAATGATTTACTCTTAAGGATGAAAATTACTCTATTTGATAGTGCACATTTTGGGGAACTCATTATACAGAGCTAATTTGAGGTAGATTATACATAGTCAAATAAAAGTGTATATCAAAGTTAACATTATGCTACACGCAACACCGAATTGGATTGCATTACATGAAACATCGAGTTTCTATGAAACAACATTTTATTATTATAATTATTTAAATGAGATAGTTATAACATAACCATTAAACTTAGTAATATAAATATTAATAACTAATTTTTAAATACTATTTATAATTTTTTTATATAAATAAAACAAATTTATAATAATAAATACATTTTTAGTAAAGTATTTATATGTTTTAAAATAACATTTTCTTAATAGAACTGTTTTTATGCCCTTATGTGATCAATAATAAAATTAATTTTTAAAAATTTTAGAAATTTTATTTTATAAAATAAACATAATTTTTAATTTAATAATTTCAAAATTATCTTAGGGTGAATTTTTTGGAATTTTTTGAGAAACTTCATTTTTGGATGAATAGTGAAGGATACTGAATTTTAATTCAAAAATGATTTTTCTTATAATTTATTTATATATTTAAATTATATTTTATATTGTTTTTAAAGTCAAAATAGATTAATTATACATATATTAATCCAATTTAGTTCATAGGAATCATTTTTATATTTAATTTAAATATAAAAGATTAATAAACATTTGAGCATTCTCACTTTAAAAACATGCTTTCTCGCTATGTCCATGATATTAGAATCAAACTTAATTTCTACACTTCCATGAACTAAATTTTGAAAAATTTAAATAAATGGTTTTAATAATTAAAATATTTATAGTCTAATAATATCAATTTAATTTTTTATCAAAAATATTAGTAAATGTGATTAAAATTAATTTCAAGGATTATGGTAAAATTAAGATTAACAAGGGACTAAACCTTAAACTTAAGTACCAAAATTACCCAAAAACTTTTAAAAAACTATTTAATAGAAAACTTTATTCTATAAATCTTCGATTATTGAGTTGTTTTTTGTTTTTGATGACTTTTTTAGGTAAAAACATTGGTACACCTAACTTATTTTCAAAAATTACAAGTGTGTCCCCTACCTCCCCTATAAAAGGTTACCAACTATTACCCTTATTAAAACATCTAAAGACAATTATTTTTGGAAAATATATACCAAATTAACTTCTAAAAATACCTACCTTCCTCCTTGAATCCTCCCTTTGGGGAAAAATCCAACCAAGGAAGCCCTTTTGTTCAATGCAAAAGGAGTTACCCAAAGAAGAGGTAACATACTTCCTCAATCTCCTTTATTTTATTTTCTTTCTATACCACCAAAATTATTCTTATTACATTATTATATAATAACATATGTATCCCCTATATATTGACATGTTTTTATTATAATGTTTCTACCTGAACTCACACACACTTCCATCTAATGGGTAATGAACTTACTGTTTGTGTACAGTGAACTACCGCCTACCAAAACGATGATTGTTTGTTTTTACTTTACCAACTTTCATGGTTGGGAATTATGATAAAAATTATGTTTATATATGATATATGTGATATTTATAATGTCTTTATGCTTCTATAATTTTTTATATAGAACATACCTTTATGCTTTCTATTTTTTTATCTACGATAATGTTGTTTGGGGAAGTGTGGACTACCGCCTCCTAAAAGTGATGTGATTCATTCACACTCTACATGGAACGTATTAAGGATGGGTTAAGTAAATTTGTATGATATATATGAAATAATAATTCTAATTTAATTAGTATATATATACATATATTTAATTTACTTTCTTTCTTTCAATACGATAATTAATCAGAAATAGTGTTCATGTGTACGTACAACCTACCATCTCCATGAATGATTTCTTCCATTTCATACTTATATATTTCATAGATTGTTATAAATAATTATATAATGAATATATAGGTCATTTATATCCTTTTTTGAATTATTTAAATCATTATATAATTATTAGGACCAAAAACATAACAAATTAAGACACATGTGAAAAACAAAACTGATATTATCCGAAGAGAAACCTTAACTTGGAATTTTTAATAAGTGGGTAATATAAAGTAATAATCAAATGATATATTGAATCAGATATAAGAATTTTTTTATGTAAATTATTTATAATAAAATTATATTTATTATACAGGTGGTTTTTATGAGAATGAAGAGTGTCAATACATAAGTTAAGTGGATTTCTAGTCTCACTTTTATTTTTGTGAGATTTATGTCTTATTATCCACTCATTTCTTTTATGTGATGTATATGATTACCATGAATATATTATATTATTATTATCCTTAATATTATGGGTATTTACATATCCATTTTATGATCTCTATTTTATGGGTTTTATGTTTAAAAAGTTACCAAATTGGTAAATTAGTTTTGTCTCAATTTTACTTCTTTGAGACACGTGTCGTGAATTAAAAAAACCATGTTTTTAAAAATTTATTCAAAAATGTTTTTAAAGATGATATTTTAAGATAATTTTCAAGTAAAATGTATTTTAAAAATGTTTTATGGTTTTTGAATAATTCTTTATAATTTTTCAAAGTGTTTTCAAATAAATGGTTTTCAAAACGTTTTCAAGAATTATTTATAAGTTTTGAAGTTTATTTTCAAAGAAAAGGGGTTTTAAAATGATTTATATTTTAAAAATATTTTTTCAATGAAGAAAGGACATTTTACTCAAGAAATTTTTTTAAAAGGTATTTCATATTTATTTTCCATCTAAGATGACATCCATTGATGTTACACATGCCTTTTTGGGGAAATGATCCAAGAATACCATCCATACCATTTCTTGAATGGTTTACGTCTTAATTGCATGATGTTTATGACACCCATTTCTCTTTTATAGGATATATGATTTTGAAACCCACTTCTTTTTATGGGTTATGCTTTTACGAAATTATTATGAAACCTATATCTTTTATATGGGTTATGATATTATGATATGTTTATGATACCCATTTGATTTCTTGGGTTATGATATGATGTTTATGAAACCCATCTATTTTTATGGGTCATAATATGAGGAATGTTTTATTTTCTTGTGGAACATGTGTGAATGGTTTTATTATGTTATAGGTGGGACCTATATCTCCCTCCAATGCATTGGGTAAAGATTTATATCTCATGGGATAATGTTGGGAATCAAGTTAATGGACATGATCCATTATGGGAAGATGGGGAAACTCAATCCCTTACAATGAAAGGATTACAACTGGGGATCGTGGTGTGTCCCGCCTAGTAGGTGTAATCACCATGAAGATAGAACATGAGGAAAACCAATCCACTATGGGAATATGGGGAAACCCGATCCATTATGGGAAGATGGGGAAACCTAACCCCTTACAAGGAAAGGACTGTGACTGGGGATGGTGGTGTGTCCCTCCTAGTAGGTGTAGTCTCCATGAAGTACCCTAATAAGTTCTATAAATGTGCCTTGACTTATATGGAATGATGTTACATGTTTATGTGTATGCCACAATTCCATGTCTTATTATTATGTTACTCTTTAATGGATCATTATCTTTATTTCCTTATAATTCATGTCTTGTGAAATGATAATATATATGCAACAATTTATATTTATGATATTTGATATGTAGGGTATGATCTTATAATGTTATGATTATGTTCTCATACCCTTATGCTCATGTTTATGCTTACTTATCTCCCTTGTTTACCCATATTGAGCATCTAATATCACCCTTTTTTATGTTTCCTTCCTTAGGATATAAAGATATGTATTAAGTTTTTTACATTTGAGAAGGGTTTTAGTCTTTAAAAACCTAATAGAAGATAATGTATCTCACATATATACCAGTGTTTATGTTTCCATGTTTCCAAAGGCACTAGACCAATACGGTATTTGGAAATCGTTTTTGTGTAATGTATTAAGTATTCCGAAATAGTGATGTAATGTTAATATATGAAAAGAAAGGGTCTTTATATATATAGGTTGGTGGTGTGGTAGGAGACTGACACTAAGAGTAGGGTCCTATTATGTGAGGAACAAAGTGTAACACGGTTTAACATCTTGCAACATGGATGTGAACCGTGTAGTTTTATATCATGAGTCTAGGATGTTGTCCTATATTCTAATGTCATATGACAAGGATTACTATCATTATTTTTAAGGTCATGTGACTAGAACTTTCCATTTCATGGTTATTCTTATAATAATGCTCTGAAATTATCTGGGTGTGAATATGGAAGGTTGTAATCCATGGCCTCATGGTTTTTGAATTTAAGAAAATGATACATGACAAGTGTTCAAGGGATGATCATAGGCCATGTTCAAAAATATACTTCCATTGTGATTTTGTGAGGGAATACATAGAAAAAATAATTACCTATTAAGGAAAAAGGTGCCTCAGGCTGACATGCCATTTTGGGGTAATCATTATATAGATCCAATTTGAGGTGTATTATGCATATTCAAAAAAAAGGTGTCCTTTAGAGTTGAGCTATTTTGTCATTGATAGTCAATAAAGATTATGGAGATCCAAATTTACCTAGGCATTAATTATGTTTTGTGAAAGGTGTATCCTCGAGTATGAAGGGAGAATTTATGATATAATTGACTAGGAATGGATAGAGTTTTCCTTTAACAAGTTTAATTTCTATCTTGTATACAATAAAGGAAACATTTTCAGTTGGGGACAATATTCTGAGACCCGAACATCACTACATATCCTATGGTAATAGTAATCAATCTATATGGAGTTCTAGATGGGAAACAACATGTTCATGTTCGATTTCTTTGTAGGGAGAGGAATTTTTTTAATAAGGACTCATGATCAGGGTTAGATCCCATAGTAGACTATCCCATGAATATTTTTCTTATACATAAGAGAGTGGGGACGTTTTTATATTGTGACTGGACTAGGATGTAGGATCTGGTAATCACTAAATATCCCATTAAAATGATAATTAAGCCACGTGTAGTGCTTGGATGGAGGTGTGGTGGGATTCCAGCACCAAAAAAAGTGATACTCTTGGGTGATGGCCATAGAAATGTGTAGATTTACATCATGTAATATATGTAACCCATGTATTTTAAAATCATGTGGTATATACTTCTGGTGTTACCTTTTAAGGTATTTCATCAAGACCCTTCTAACCCTGATATGAACTGATATGTTTTTATCATGTGTGGAATCCCTTACCAAAATTCCTAATCCCATGTGAGCTATGATTGTTGTGAGAAATAAGGAATGGAAAAGGTTTATTTCAGCACATATATTTGATTAAAATAAAGGACAAGGGAATTTTTATCATGTGGTGGTTGGGCCAAGATATAGGATCTAGGCATCACTATGTATCCCCTTGGAATGGGAATCAAGTCATAGACAATTCTAGGAGCATCTTAACATCGAATGAGAGGGACATAAACCATGTCGTTTAACATCATGTGATAAATAATAAGGTTACTAGATGTGAAAAAGAATGCATAAATCCCTATAAATGTTGTCCAGGTGTTTATGAAATCATCTCACAAGAGTCATCCTGTGTTTATGACACAAATATTCTAGATATGATTTCCTAAGGCATCCTATGCTTGGTACATAGGATAAGACTACATTTTAATTCCATGTGCTGAAGTCATTTTCATATAGTTTAATGTCTTTTGACTAGGATGATTTGTGTTGTGCCTTTTAAGGTCATGAAATAAGGACCTCTCTATGCATTTCATCATCATAAAATAAGGATGAATGGTTTCTTTTAGTTTAGGGTCTTATTAATAGGACCACTAGTTGATGTTATTTGAAGAGAATTTCATGACAGGTAGAGAGTAATAACCTGATGTGAAGATGGGGTCCAATGGAGGCCCGATTTCAAACAAATATCCAAGGAAATTATAAATAGTGATAGGAGGGTTGAAAGGATGAATGTTAAGATCATTTATGGCTAGACCAAATACAAGAGGCCTAGGTGTCAATATGTATCCCAATAAAATGGGAATAAATCTGTATATAGTTTTAAAACATAGTGTGGTAGATAACCGAAATTATAGTGGAGGTATCCTCTATGGTGAGGGCCAAAGGCATCACATAGTTTAAAGTCATGAAAGAAAGACATTTCCATGTATTTTAATGTTATACAACTATATAAAATTATTCGTTCCTTTTATGTTCACACGATAAGGACCTATATGCATTTTATAGTCATATAGAAAGTACTATAGTGTCTTGTATTTTAGTTTCTTATAACTAGGACAATGGGGTTTCTATTGTTTAAGTTTATAAATCTTTGACCTATATAAGGGTGTAAAGATGTCCTCTCTAGCCAACAAGAAAAAAAATGATTTAAAGAGAGGCATCGGTGACCAATGGTTGGTGAAAAAATCTTATAAAGGGGTGGATTTGGGGATGGGCCTAAGATAGAGGCCTTATGCATCACTACATATCTCATAAAATTGAGAATCATGAAATATGTAGTCATGAGGATATATAGTTTGGTGGTGAGATAGGAGACCAATAATGATATTGGTGACCTCTTAAGTGAGGACAAAAGTGTGACACAGTTTTACATCATGCAATAAGGACACAAACCATGCAGTTTTATGTCATGCAACAAGGATGTTGTAATATATTTCAATGACATGAAAATGACATCTATCATGACTTTTAAGGTCATGTGACTAGTACCTTGTTGTATTGTAGTTTAGGGTATTATGACTAGGACCACAGTTGATCACATGAAATATTTATTGAGAAATATTTCATTGGTAGGGGGTGTAGTTTATTTCCTATCCATCATGATTAATGAGTAAGATCCATTGTGATAGAACTTAATTATGATGTAAGTTCCTTCCCACTTTGATTCAAGTTTTTAGGGTTTCTTTCTAAGTATCATTGGAGTATTAAGAGTTAAAACTAGTTCTCCATGAATGAATGAATGGAGAAAAACTTTCTTGTTGAAGGATCATGCAATATGGTTTTGGTGATCTTCCAAGTGGTTCAAGGCATGCGACCTTTTCTCATCAAGTCACTCTAACCCATCCAACCACTTCTATGATTTCTTATCACATGATATTTTTCTATAGATAGATATTTGGAGTGAGGGAAATTAGACCTTAATGGGTAGAACTAGATCTATTCCATAAACTAATGAATACAAGGTCTCCTGATTATTGGTGGAGGTTATAGTGCAGTAAGCCCACAAGGAGTGCATGATCTTGTTGGTTTCTAATGAATTTATTTGGGTGTTCAATAAATGAAAGAGAATTTTGAATGGACTACGACTTTGGCCAGTGATAAAATAATTATTTATGATTCGGTAAATATTATTTATCCATTTTGCGCAATCTAGTACAATACCAAATAATAATAATATTATTATTATTATTGTTATGTGGCATGGGATTTCATTACTGGTTATAACTATATTTAATGGTTGTTATGTAATAAAAGTTTGTAATTAAAATCCCAAATATATAAATATATGGATATGTCTATTGTGTAAAGAATTTGAAACCAATTCCCTATTTGGGAATAGAGAATTGTTGCGCACAACATATTCTCTCTCGACTCCTCCTCCCCTCTCCCTCTAAAGAAAAAGAAACCCAAGAGAGAATTTATTTAAGACTGAAGAAAGAGCGATCAAGAATGAACAACACAATACATTCAATTCACCGTGCTATCACCCAGAGAACAAGTGGCATTGCTATGAGACCATTAGAGCATGTGTGGATCACCACTAGAGGGATTCTACCCTTGGATCCTCACAAGAACAATGAAGGCATTCCAGATGATCCATTTTGGATGATCAAAAATTATCAACAAAGAAAGTTCCCAATCCCAATATTTATTTCTTCAGATATTAAATAAATTAATTATAAATTTGACATGCAAGATCCTCACTATTGGTTTTGGGTAATGATTATTAAAAGAAATTTTAATATAACACCTTTCGCCATAATGATTCCGATGTTCCCAAAACCAATAAATATTTGATAGACTTTATTGTAATTATTTATCTACCCATTTTACATTGCGTGGAAGTGGGAAGAATGGTTGGAATCAATTTTTTACTCCTAGAATAACTTATTTAATTCAAAAGAGCAGATGTTGTTTATGTTTTTCATCAGTATTTTTTGAGGGACACAAAATCTGGTGATGATTTTTGACTTCATGAAATTAATGATACTCTTGGTCCCAACTTCCTTAAGAGGTACCACCTTAGCCCATTTGGAGAATAAGTCAGTAGTAGTAAGGATATATTTCAACTTCTTGGCCATAGTTGGAGGGTACGACCCTACAATATCCATTACCCATTTGAAAAATGGCCAAGAGTATTTAACTATGTATAGAATATATGGGGGTTTATGGATGGATTTTTCAAGCACTTGGAATGAATGAAACTTTTTAATAAATTATGTAAAATATTGAATCATAAAAGGCTTGAAATACCCAAGCCTCTTAATTTGGTGAGAAATCTTGGTTCCTGATTGATGATAACCATAAGTTCCATCATGAACTACCTTCATGGGGGTAGTAATATCCTCTCTATCAATGCATTTGAGGAGAACTCCATCAAAGATTTCCTTATAAAGAACCATTTGATGACCCGAGATATCATAAAGAGTCAAATTAACTACCCATCATTATATTTATTTTCTTCTAGCTCTATCTAATGGGAGGATCCCATTTTAGACATATTCATGGATTTTCATCATCCAACCATTTTCAGAATTATCTAGTTTAGTGGTAGAGTTGACCCTATTGTTCTTTTACATACTACTTTGAACAAACAACGATTCTATTTTTCGATGTGTGATGTTGACGATTGTTTTAGTTTGATCTGGATCTTCCAAGGCCATAACATCATTTGATAATGTGTCTGAGTGAGCTTTTTATGAATGCAGGACATGAGTTAGTGTTGGATTAGAGGGTAATTATCCCATCAACCATAAAAAATAATTATGAAGGTGGATCATCTCTTTTTTTTGATGGAATAATCACCATTGATCTGCTTAATCACTAACTCAGAGTCACATTTGATTCTCAGGTGATTCGGTGGTATTTGAAAATCCAATTCCAAACCTGAAATGAGAGCTTCGTATTCAGCCTCATTGTTAGTGTATCTTTATGATAGCTGGAAGGAGTAGGGTAGAACTGTCCTTTCTAGAGAAATGAGAATGACTCCCAACCTAACTTTGTTGATCTTAGGGTCTTCCATCCTCTTTATGGTTAGTCTTCTAGATGCACTCTCAAAGTACATTACCCATATTTGGGTATATTATTAAGAATAGAAGATATCCTCATCTGGTAGTTTAGTACTCACCAACACTTCTTCTATAAAGGGATATTCTTCCAGGAAATTTTCTAAGGCCTTCCCCTTTATATCTTTCTATAGTATGAACCAAATTTCAAAATATTGTATAATGACTGGCCATCATGCCAAAAATCCATTCAACATGGAATGATTGAGGATATATTTGAGTAAGTAATTTTGAGAGATCAAATGGACCTTATGGTGCTACAGATAATGCCTTAATTTTTGAACTACAAAAATCATTGTCAAACAGTTCTTCTTAATATCTGAATATTGAGTCCCAGTGTTGATCATGGTATAACTGAGATAACAAATTATGTTTTCACTAAAACACCATTTTTATGTGGGGAAGGCCCCCTAATACCATTATAGAGACTTCACATGTAAGATGAGTTTCCTTACTTCAAAATATAATCATCAGTACTAGTGAGATGGGTAGACATATCTCAATGATTCCAAAAGCTTCTTGGAAATCATTAGTCCAATGAAATTTTGTAATGGCCCGGACCTCTCCGGTCCATTACTTTGTGAAATGTTGGTGTTGGAGGTGTTCTGGGAGGTCAAGAGGACTTATCCCCAACACTTTGCCAATTTTCCAGTTCTGTGAACAGTGTTTCCAGTTTTATGAACAGTAATAGATCGGTAGCACTGATCGGTAGCACTGATCGGTAGCACAGATCGGTAGCACTGATCGGTAGCACAGATCGGTAGCACTGATCGGTAGCACAGATCGGTAGCACTGATCGGTAGCACAGATCGGTAGCACAGATCGATAGCACAAATCGGTAGCACAGATTGGTAGCACTGATCGGTAGCACTGATCGGTAGTACAGATCGGTAGCACTGATCAGTAGCACTGATTGGTAGCACTAATCGGTAGCACTGATCGGTAGCACTGATCGGTAGCACAGATCGGTAGCATAGATCGGTAGGTGTACAGTAACAGTGGGTGAACAGTGTTTCCAGACTCCTACAGTTTTGCCCTTTTGACGTTTCCTTTGACGTAAAATACATTTAAAGCCTTATTTTAAGGGCTCTTAAGGCCGATTCAAATGCCATAAATCCTATATTAATTATTCCTAAGGCTTGGAACGTTTTACTTGGTCAAACCGCGTGGGTTAATGCGATCTGTTTTTAATGGAGAATTAACCGGATCTTAAACCGTCACCTCGTTAAATATTAAAAAGGGACGAGATATCATTCTCCCTTGTTCTGTCCATTTGTTCTCAGCTAAGAGGCACTATAACCTTTCAATCCTATCCGTAGGAGTTGCACCATCAATCTTTACTCCTAGGATTGGTTCTGCTCAGTTTTTGATGCAACCAAGCTGTGTCGATCATTCTTCCACATAAGTTGTCGCGAGAGAAGGATTGTGGCCCGCTGTGTGGATAAAGGACATCAAGAACTCTTCGAGGTAGGGGATTCATGGCTTCTCTAATTGTTTATGTGCAACTGTAGAATTATCATGATTTAACCCTTTGGATCACAATGAAATTGACCTAATTAAATACTTGAACTGGATTAAAAGAATTGGTTGATCGCATGTTGTTGCTTTATACCGTGATAACGGTTTGCCTCATGTTTTCCTAGATATAGTGATATCTATGTTTTATTTGTTTTGTTGTTCGTTCATGATGGAAATTGATAAAGAACGTAAAGCCGGAATTATTTGTTAAATAATTGGCTAAAGATAAAGAGGCATGTTAATGAATCTGTTAATTCTAGATGGATTAAAGAACTATTAGTTCGATAATTTCAAAAGGGTTCTGAGTTACCCGCTTGCTTGTAAGGCTGGATGCCTTGTGGTTTGGAGCTCTGAGTGCTCAATTTTGTATGAAGGCTGAATGCCTTGTTAAAGGGCCAAGAGCCCATTTTGGGATGTTTTTTTTTCTGCTGCTTGTGCTGTGATGTGAGCCTGGATGGCTGTTGTGATATGTGGAGGCATGGAGGCCTTATGGTTATGGTAGCAGATGACGCCTAGAGTGGCGAGATGCATCAGTTTATGCATGTGGGTATCAGGGAGGACACCAGGGGTGATGGAATGGGATGGATGTGGTTGCTGGTTGCTTACGGTTTTCTTGAATGTTAATCTGCTTTGCTTTTCCCCATTGCTCAAGGCAGCTGGTCTTGCTACCATTCTTCTGAAGGAGGCGAAGACGCACGGGGTATGCCACGTGCTTTCCGTGTTTAGCCTCCCGATGGAGGATGGGTCTATGCTCTTTCTATAGGCGGCAAAGACTCGAAGGGTAGTATATCTACTCACCGTGTTGAGCCTCCTTTATGTTTAGAAGCATAGGATGTTTTTCTAGAATGCCTGGGAATGTGGAAAAGTAATTCGGTAATGAATGTTTGATTAAATGGTGAAAATCCACGGGGATGGAGATGCTGGGAATTTAAAGGTGATGTGAATCTTAAAAAGGAGCGGTTGTTTTTGAAAGTGATTCCAATTCAGTTTAATGTGGAATTGTTCATTCTTAATTAATGTTTAAAGAATTAATTAACGTACAGCAGAACTGATAAAATGAGAATGGAGTAATCTAATAAAGCTCTTCAAATGGTTGTGTGCTTGTAGGATACCTAGTCTTCGAAGTAGCAGCCTGGAGTCTGAGAGACGTTAGCTGCAGTTGTATCTAAGACTAGGAAATGCCCATAGTGTGGATGTGAGATATATATATATATTCCGTACTTTTTGTGTTTCTATACGCTACTCCACCCTGTCGGTAAGGGAAACTGACACCCCAGGGATTCTGACCCCTGGGGGGGTGTTTTCCCCAACATTCTGATGGGAGGTTGAATGACTGACTACCCCCTTTGGCCCCGCTCTCTTCTCTTGGTAGATTTTTGTGCCATGAGGCACACCGGTTAGTTACCCCATATATGTGTGTAGAGGGCTGTAATGGATTGTGGTTATTCACACGCATATATTCTGGATATAGTATCCTATGGACTACTATAGGTGTAACATGTATAGGCTATGATGGCTTGAGGATCCTTACTCAGAGTATGGGTTGTAATGGCTTGAGGTATTATACCCGACGTATGATACACGTTATGCGAGCTGTGGTGGCTCCCGGAAATTACCTGGTTACTTTTGGTCGTGAGGACGGTGTGGTGCTTCACCCAGGTGTCTGCGGGCAAGCCTATGTGGTGCACAAGGTGCAGATTGTGGAGCTTAGCCCAGGTGTCTGCGGGCAAGCCTTTGGAGAGAGATGCACAGGACGCATGTCGTTGGGGAAAAGCGGAAAACCAGTGGGTAAGTAGTAGCGGGGTACCCTTGATATTCTTTACTATATGATATATTCTTGTATGCGTTACTTGGTGAGAGTAGCCATGGTGAGGTTGGGAACATAGTATACCTGTTTAGGTGATGAGTTAGTTTCACTTGTTGTTCACTGGGCTTTAGCATGCTTTCTTTACTTTTGCACGAGAGGCTTGGGGAGGATCCTACTGAGTATACTGTTATACTCACCCTATGTATAAACTGTTTTTCAGGTCACTTGGAGTAGGTTGGAGATCAAGCTGGTTACTACTAGCTTGCGGTTGGAGGGGGAGCTGTTCGGGCTTGTGGTCGCGGCCGTTTTACTTTCTTTTGGGTACTTTTAGTTTTCCCTTCCAGTTGTAGTACTTTTGCATGACATTTCATATATGTACTTGGGTTTCTTTTATTTTTCAGTTATGAGTTGGAGTTGGTTGGATTCTATTCTATCTGTCTCTTCTGCATGTGTTCTCTTAGAGGGTAATGCCTCCCATTTGTGTGTGTATTATACCCTCGGTGCTAGTCGCCAACCCGGGGCCTACTGGAGGAGGGACTCAGGGGTCATTATCTCCCTTCTCACATTGCCGGCCCAGGAGGGGTACACTTTGTGGGGAGGGGGTCGTGAGAGAGTGGTATCAGAGGCTGGTTGAGGGATAGGATGGATTTTGGAGTTAGGCACAAGTGAGGATGCATGGGATGGTAGGGCAACGGTGTCATTCATGTTTATTAAGTGGGGTAAACACTGGAGACCGGCAGAGACATAGGCGTTCAGGGCCCCCTATGATCTGTTGCACGGACCTTTAAGTTTACGATGACTACTAAACAAAGTGATACTGGTTGCAGGGTAGAGACCTGGGAAGGGATCATGCATCATTATTCTTTGCGCTTGTGTTTGAATGGGTAGACCTTGGGATAGGTAACCTAAAATAAATAAAACAAAAAAATTAATTAATTAATGTTGAGTCTTCCATATTCCAGGTTTAGGAGCTCTAACAGTTGTTATTTTGCAGGTATGGCTCCAGGTCGACGTCCTCGTCAGGTTTGCGCAGAAGATGCCCAGCAGGCTGTTCCAGCAGATCACCGCCGAGTAGAGGTTGACGAAGATGACACTTGGAGGAAGACACTTCGAGAGTTTCAGCGCCAGAGTCTACAGAAGTACGAGGGCTCCGTTTCAGATGCAGTCACAGAAGGCTGGTTAGAGGAGGTTGAGATCTGCTTCAACTCGATTTGTGCTCGGAAGGAACACTGGGTGTCTTTGGTTGTGACGATGCTGCGTGGAGCAGCGAGGCAGTGGTGGTTCTTGTTCCTCGGTGATCGTGAGGAGTCAGTAATCTCATGGGAGGAGTTTCGAGACAGGTTTAGAGTCGAGTTTCTTTCGTCGACTGCGAAGGCGTCCAGTCGCCAGGAGCTTCTTACCCTTCGACAGGGGAGCTCCAGTGTTCGGGAGTTTGGAATCCGTTTCAGGAACCTTCTACGATATGCTTCAGACCTATTACCAGATGATGAGGCTAGGGCGAGGCATTTCGAGGAGGCTTTGCGTCCAGAGATCCAGCGCCAGGTCACCCCATTTATGCTGAAGACATATCTAGAGGTGCTGGTGAGGGCAGAGGTTGTTGAGAGGACTTTGGCTAGGACAGGATCATCACGAGAGGGGAATCTTCATGATTCCTCACGAAGCAGAGCTATGGTCCGGGGTTCCCGGTTTTCAGGGCAGAAGAGTTTCCGTTCACCTGGGGGTAGGTCCTAGCCCTTTCCATCTCGTTTCTCCGGAGGTAGCAACTCTCAGACCTATGCCAAGGGATCAGGCGCTTGCTTTTCTTGTGGTGGACGTGGTCATCAGCTGTGGGAGTGCCCAACTTTTCAGAGCAATCATCGTGCATCAGGCGCTCCACTCCAGGTTCCTCCATTGAGGCAGTTCCAGCCGAGGCAGCAGCAGCAGGTTGCACCAGCTTTAGATCACTAGAGGGTAGATGGGGCTGGCAGAGAACAGCCCCATGACGCTCCCCGTCCTCAGAGATCCGAGCGTGGCTATGGTGGCGGTCGTAATTAGGGTCAGAGAGGCCATGAAGGTGGTCGTGGTCAGCTTCATGCTCTAGCGTTGCCAGCTCCAGGCGAGCCAGACGTCGTTCGAGGTACCCTTTGCTTGTTTTCTACCTTGGTGTATGCCTTGTTTGATTCAGGAGCAACACACTCCTTTATACCCCCTACCCTTGTCCATGCTTTGGGACTTGAGGTAGAGAGGCTTCCAGTGCCCTTGGCGTTGACTACGCCAGTTGGAGGTCGAGCTAGCTTGTTTGAAGTATGTAGAGACTGTGAGCTAGTGTTGGGGCAGCACCGCTCTTGGGGAGATTTCCTATGTTTACGAATACAACCATATGATGTCATACTCGGCATGGATTGGTTGTATTCGGTGCAGGCTATTGTAGATTGCTACAGGAAGAAGGTCTTTTTCTTTGATGAATATGGAGAGAAAGTGGTGTTTGTTGGTGAGATAGATCCTCGGATGAGTCATAGACGAGTTCCATCCTTGTCATCCATGATGGCTGGGATGACGCTGAGTTCTTCAGGGGTTCAACAGCTGGCGTTTCCTAGGGTCGTAGAGGAGTACCCTGATGTCTTTCCAGAAGAGGTTGTATCCTTACCCCCTCGACGAGAGATCGAGTTTGGGATCGAGCTACAGCCAGGAGCGTCTCCTATCTCTATGTCTCCGTATAGGATGGCCCCTTCTGAGTTACGAGAGCTACGTATTTAGCTCGATGGTCTGTTGTAGTATGGTTTTGTTCGGCCAAGTGTGTAACCTTGGGGTGCACCAGTTTTGTTTGTGAAGAAGGCCGACGACAGTTTAAGGTTGTGTGTCGATTATCGTCGCTTAAACAAAGTGACAATAAAGAACCGCTATCCTCTCCCGCGGATTGATGACCTATTCGATCAACTGAAGGGTGCAAGTTGGTTCTCAAAGATCGACTTGCGGTCAGGATATCATCAGATGCGTGTAAAGGATGAGGATATCCTGAAGACTGATTTCCGCTGTCGTCATGGGAATTATGAGTTTGTTGTAATTCCATTCGGCGTGACAAATGCTCCATCTGTCTTCATGGGGTTGATGAATGCTGTGTTCCGTGAATTCCTGGACAAGTTTGTTGTGGTTTTCATTGACGACATCCTTGTGTACTCCACATCTAAAGAGGAGCATGCAGAGCATCTACAAGCCATTTTGGGAGTTCTTCGCCAACATCGGTTGTTTGGGAAGTTGTCCAAGTGTGAGTTCTGGGATCGAGAAGTTCGTTTCTTGGGACATGTTGTGTCCCAACAGGGAGTAGCTGTGGATCCTTCGAAGATAGAAGCAGTGGTGTCTTGGCCATCCCCCAAGACCGTGTCAGAGGTGCGAAGTTTCCTTGGTCTCGCAGGCTATTATAGGAGGTTTGTGGCTAATTTATCCTGAGTTGCGACTCCTCTGACAGCTTTGAACAGGAAGGATCAAGCGTTCATATGGACTGATCAGTGTCAGACAGCTTTCGAGTATCTAAAGGAGAAGTTGGTAAGTGCTCCAGTCCTTTGTCTTCCAGCGGAGGGAGTCCAGTTTGATGTTTATTGTGATGCTTCACATCTGGGGCTAGGCTGTGTTCTCATGCAGCAACAGTCTGTTGTTTCTTATGGGTCTCGGCAGTTGTGTCCCCATGAATGCAACTATGCCACCCATGATCTTGAGTTGTCAGCCGTGGTGTTTGCGCTGAAGTTGTGGAGACATTACCTCATTGGAGAGCGCTTTGTGGTTTTCACCGATCATAAGAGTTTGAGGTATGTTTTCTCTCAGCGGGATTTGAACTTACGACAGCGTCGGTGGATGGAGTTCTTGCAGGAATACGACTTCGAAATATCGTATACACCTGGGAAGGGAAATTTTGTTGCTGATGCACTGAGCCTAAAGTCACGTAATGATGTTTTGCATGAATCTGGTGATTCTTGGAGAGTGATGGAAGAGCTATCATCTTTTCATCTTGATATGGGAGAAGTTGGGGGTAGAGGTTGTCTTTTCCAGATGACGGTGCAGTCATCCCTGATGCAGAAGGTGGAAGAGTCTCAGTTGGGTGATCTAGAGGTGGAAGTTTGGAGAGACATAGTTGTATGTGGTGAGGCCCCTGATGTTTGGTCGGAGGATGAACAACACCAAGTGTTGTATCATGGCAGGCTTTTTGTTCCCTTGGCGATGCGCGAGACGGTTCTCCGAGAGTTCCATAGTTCACCCTTGGCGGTACATCCTGGTGTGACGAAGATGTATCGATCCTTGAGGAGTCAGTTTTGGTGGCCTGGGCTGAAGCGTGCAGTAGTAGAGTTTGTGTCTTGATGTTTAGTCTGCCAGAAGGTAAAGGCCGAACACCGTGTTCCTAGTGGTCTTCTCCAACACTTAGAGATTCCTCAGTGGAAGTGGGAGGACATCTCGATGGACTTTGTTACAGGTTTACCTCGAGCTCCGGGAGGACATGATGCTATATGGGTGGTAGTGGATCGTTTAACTAAATCGGCCCACTTCATAGCAATCAAGGAGTCGAGCTCAGTGGAGGTTTTGTCGAGGCAGTATCTGGAGGAGGTGGTTAGGGTTCACAGAGTTCCTAAGACGATCATTTCTGATCGAGATCCTCATTTTACCTCTAGGGTGTGGAGAGGTCTCCAGCATGCTTTTGGCTCTCAACTGTGCCTTAGCACTACTTTTCATCCTCAAACGGATGGTCAGACAGAGCGAACCATCCAGACTCTTGAAGACATGTTGCGCTCTTGTGTTCTTGATTTTGGAGGTTCATGGGTGAAGCACTTGCCCTTGGTAGAGTTCTCTTACAATAATAGTTTTCACTCTACCATCGGTATGGCGCAGTTTAAAGCCTTGTATGGTAAGCCATGCCGTTCTCCGTTGTGCTGGACTAGGGTCGGAGAGTCAGCAATTCTCGGATCAGAACTAGTGCAGAATACAACAGAGATGGTTCAGGTGATTCGTGAGAGGATGAAGACAGCACAAGATCGTCAGAAATCTTATGCTGATCAAAGAAGGAGACCCTTAGAGTTTAATGTTGGGGATCATGTGTTTCTAAAGGTGACTCCCCGTCGTGGGCAGCGAAGGTTTGGTCGTGGGAGTAAGCTTTCTCCCCGTTTTGTTGGGCCTTTCGAGGTGTTAGCTCATGTTGGAGCTGTGGCTTATCGAGTAGCACTTCCCCCTCAGATGAGTCGGATACATGATTTTTTCCATGTATCGCAGCTCTGTCGTTATCTTCATGATGAATCTCATGTTATCGATTGGGGAGAGATCGATATTGATGATGATGGAACCTTCGAGGAGCGACCAGTGGAGATCCAAGACCGCAAGGAGAAAGTGTTGCGTGGGCGTTCTATCCCCTTAGTTCGTGTCTTGTGGCGACACTGTGGCATGGAGGAGAGTACCTGGGAGCGTGAGTCACAGATACGTGCTCAGTACCCAGAGTTGTTTAATGTTTAACTCCTTTCATGTAATGATGTTTCCTCTCTGGTTAGACCTTTCATGTTTTATTTATGTACCTTTGATGTGATGTTTTGAATGAATTGTTTGGGTATGGATTGTTTGTTCTCGGATGTCGTAGTTTTGTTCCAGCTTTCGAACAACTCATAGTGGTTTTCCCCTGAGAGGTATCTTATGGGGTGGTTGTTCGGACCCCTCTTTTCTTCTGGGTTGGTTTTTAATTCTCGAGGACAAGAATGTTTTGAGAGGTATCTAATGTAATGGCCCGGACCTCTCCGGTACATTACTTTGTGAAATGTTGGTGTTGGAGGTGTTCTGGGAGGTCAAGAGGACTTATCCCCAACACTTTGCCAATTTTCCAGTTCTGTGAACAATGTTTCTAGTTTTATGAACAGTAACAGATTGGTAGCACTGATCGGTAGCACTGATCGGTAGCACTGATCGGTAGCACAGATTGGTAGCACTGATCGGTAGCACAGATCGGTAGCACTGATCGGTAGCACAGATCGGTAGCACTGATCGGTAGCACAGATCGGTAGCACTGATCGGTAGCACAGATCGGTAGCACTGATCGGTAGCACAGATCGGTAGCACTGATCGGTAGCACAGATCAGTAGCACAGATCGGTAGCACAGATTGGTAGCACTGATCGGTAGCACTGATCGGTAGCACAGATCGGTAGCACTGATCGGTAGCACTGATCGGTAGCACTGATCGGTAGCACTGATCGGTAGCACTGATCGGTAGCACAGATCGGTAGCATAGATCGGT
Source organism: Viscum album (assembly GCA_963277665.1). Lineage (NCBI taxonomy): Eukaryota > Viridiplantae > Streptophyta > Magnoliopsida > Santalales > Viscaceae > Viscum > Viscum album. The sequence continues at coordinate 532,967,175 of OY728155.1, forward strand.
AGGTGTACAGCAACGGTGGGTGAACAGTGTTTCCAGACTCCTACAGTTTTTCCCTTTTGACGTTTCCTTTGACGTAAAATACATTTAAAGCCTTATTTTAAGGGATCTTAAGGCCGATTCAAATTCCATAAATCCTATATTAATTATTCCTAAGGCTTGGAATGTTTTACTTGGTCAAACTGCGTGGGTTAATGCGATCCGTTTTTAATGGAGAATTAACCGGATCTTAAACCGTCACCTCGTTAAATCTTAAAAAGGGACGAGATATCATTCTCCCTTGTTCTTTCCATTTGTTCTCAGCTAAGAGGCACTAGAACCTTTCAATCCTTTTCGTAGGAGTTGCAACATCAATCTTTACTCCTAGGATTGGTTCTGCTCAGTTTTTGATGCAACCAAGCTGTGTCGATCATTCTTCCACATAAGTTTCCGCGAGAGAAGGATTGTGGCCCGCTGTGTGGATAAAGGACGTCAAGAACTCTTCGAGGTAGGGGATTCATGGCTTCTCTAATTGTTTATGCGCAACTGTAGAATTATCATGATTTAACCCTTTGGATCACAATGAAATTGAACTAATTAAATACTTGAACCGGATTAAAAGAATTGGTTGATCGCATGTTGTTGCTTTATACCGTGATAACGGTTTGCCTCATGTTTTCCTAGATATAGTGATATCTATGTTTTCTTTGTTTTGTTGTTTGTTCATGATGGAAATTGATAAAGAACGTAAAGCCGAAATTATTTGTTAAATAATTGGCTAAAGATAAAGAGGCATGTTAATGAATCTGTTAATTCTAGATGGATTAAAGAACTATTAGTTCGATAATTTCAAAAGGGTTCTGAGTTACCCGCTTGCTTGTAAGGCTGGATGCCTTGTGGTTTGGAGCTCTGAGTGATCAATTTTGTATAAAGGCTGAATGCCTTGTTAAAGGGCCAAGAGCCCATTTTGGGATGTTTGTTTTTCTGCTGCTTGTGCTGTGATGTGAGCCTGGATGGCTGTTGTGATATGTGGAGGCATGGAGGCCTTGTGGTTATGGCAGAAGATGATGCCTAGAGTGGCGAGATGCATCAGTTTATGCATGTGGGTGTCGGGGAGGACACCAGGGGTGATGGAATGGGATGGATGTGGTTGCTGGTTGCTTACGGTTTTCTTGAATGTTAATCTGCTTTGCTTTTCCCCACTGCTCAAGGCAGCTGGTCTTGCTACCATTCTTCTGAAGGAGGCGAAGACGCGCGGGGTATGCCACGTGCTTTCCGTGTTTAGCCTCCCGATGGAGGACGGGTCTATTCTCTTTCTATAGGTGGCAAAGACTCGACGGGTAGTATATCTACTCACTGTGTTGAGCCTCCTTTGTGTTTAGAAGCTTAGGATGTTTTTCTAGAATGCCTGGGAATGTGGAAAAGTAATTCGGTAATGAATGTTTGATTAAATGGTGAAAATCCACGGTGATGGAGATACTGGGAATTTAAAGGTGATGTGAATCTTAAAAAAAAGCGGTTGTTTTTTAGAGTGATGCCAATTCAGTTTAATGTGGAATTGTTCATTCTTAATTAATGTTTAAATAATTAATTAACGTACAGCAGAACTGATAAAATGAGAATGGAGTAATCTAATAAAGCTCTTCAAATGGTTGTGTGCTTGTAGGATACCTAGTCTTTGAAGTTGCAGCCTGGAGTCTGAGAGACGTTAGGTGCAGTTGTATCTAAGACTAGGAAATGCCCATAGTGTGGATGTGAGATATATATATATTCCGTACTTTTTGTGTTTCTATACGCTACTCCACCCTGTCGGTAAGGGCAACTGACACCCCAGGGATTCTGAGCCCTGGGGGGGTGTTTTCCCCAACATTCTGATGGGAGGTTGAATGGCTGACTACCCCCTTTGGCCCCGCCCTCTTCTCTTGGTAGATTTTTGTGCCATGAGGCACACCGGTTAGTTACCCCATATATGTATGTAGAGGGCTGTAATGGCTTGTGGTTATTCACACGCATATATTCTGGATATAGTATCCTATGGACTACTATAGGTGTAACGTGTATAGGCTATGATGGCTTGAGGATCCTTACTCGGAGTATGGGCTGTAATGGCTTGAGGTATTATACCCGACGTATGATACACGTTATGCGAGCTATGGTGGATCCCGGAAATTACCTGGTTAATTTTGGTCGTGAGGACGGTGTGGTGCTTTGCCCAGGTGTCTGCGGGCAAGCCTATGTGGTGCACGAGGTGCAGATTGTGGAGCTTAGCCCAGGTGTCTGCGGGAAAGCCTTTGGAGAGAGATGCATATGACGTATGTCGTTGGGGAAAAGCGGCAAACCGGTGGGGAAGTAGTAGTGGGGTACCCTTTATATTCTTTACTATATGCTATATTCTTGTATGCGTTACTTGGTGAGAGTAGCCATGTTGAGGTTGGGAACATAGTATACCTGTTTAGGTGACGAGTTAGTTTCACTTGTTGTTCACTGAGCTTTAGCATGCTTTCTTTAATTTTGCACGAGAGGCTTGGGGAGGATCCTACTGAGTATACTGTTATACTCACCCTATGTATAAACTGTTTTTCAGGTCACTTGGAGCAGGTTGGAGATCAAGCTGGTTACTACTAGCTTGCGGTTGGAGGGGGAGCTGTTCGGGCTTGTGGTCGCGGCCGTTTTACTTTCTTTTGGGTACTTTTAGTTTTCCCTACCAGTTGTAGTACTTTTGCATGACATTTCATATATGTACTTGGGTTTCTTTTATTTTTCAGTTATGAGTTGGAGTTGGTTGGAGTCTATTCTATCTCTGTCTTCTGCACGTGTTCTTTTAGAGGGTAATGCCTCCCATTTGTGTGTGTATTATACCCTCGGTGCTAGTCGCCAACCTGGGGCCTACTGGAGGCGGGACTCGGGGGTCATTATCTCCCTTCTCACATAGCCGGCCCAGGAGGGGTACACTTTGTGGGGAGGGGGTCGTGACAAATTTGATCCCTTTTTTATCAACCTGGTAAAGGGAAAACACTTTTCTATAAGGTTTTATATGAATCATTGATTATAGGAAAGGTGTACCTAAAATACTATAAGATCTTTGAGGTTTTGATGGGGTGATATACCCATCATTTCCTTGGTTTTCTCATGGTTGACTTCGATTCCACGATGGTGTACTTTGAAGCCAAGAAATTTTCCTAAGGTAATGCTAAATGTGTATTTCAGAGGGTTCATTTTCAGACTATGTTATCGAAGTTTTTCAAAAAAAAAAAAATCCAAATAAAGAAGTGATAAAAATGTTTATATGATTTTACCACTGAATCATCAACATAACACTCAACTATTTTCCCAGTAAGGGTTTGAAGATATTGTTCCTGACATGTTGATATGCAGCACAAGCATTCTTTAAACCAAAGGGAATCACCCAGTAGTATAATACTCCTTGAGGGACCTAAAGGAAGTGTATTATTCATCTTCTAGAGATATTCATATTTTTTTGTATCTTGAATATACATCCATGAAAAATAGGGCTTTATAGTCAACTGTTACATTGATAAGAAGTTCTGTAATCAAAACTAGGAAGACATATTTTAGACAATACCAATTGGGGTCTCTAAAAACGATGCAAACATTTATATAGACATTATTTTTATTGATAGGGATAATTTTGGGGATCCATTTTAGATAATAGACTTCCAAATTTATTTTTTCTTTGATGAGATTTTCAATTTTGACTTAGACCTTGGCAGAATGAGTCAAATGCATCTTTCTGGATTCCTTCTTGTAACTCCGATGATCTCCTCATAATCCCAAGTGATAGGTAGACATGTTGGGTTAAAGGCCTTGAATTTCTATTTAATTATAGGAAAACACATCAGAGTGTTGTTTCAGATTAAAGGTATAAATTTCATTCTCACCAAGGGGTATAGATTCACTGATCAATGTCAATCATAGATCCTTATCTATACCCAAATTTAACTATCATATTTCATCAATAGTGGTGGAAACTCCTTCCTCAAATGATGTAGAAGCATCTATGAGTTTCTATTCTCCCTCTTCCTTTTCTTTATATCCCTCCTCCTCTACTTATGTGTCCATGTTAGGATGGATATAAGATAAAGGGGAATGATTGAGGTTATGAGGAGGTATTTGTTTTCAGATTCATCTTCTGATGGTGATATAATGACCACCTCAAATTTTACTGATGAAGTGAAGACCTACTGAAGTTTTGGGGAGGAAGTTGAGGAATTTTTATTTGAGGTATCACCACAAATAGGAAAATCACTGTCTTATTTAGTTCCCTCAAATTAAATAGATATATCTGATATCATGAAGTCTGATGAGTATATATCTGAATCTAAGCTTATTTCTTCAACATGACTGATGGTAAGAACATATTCATTACCAAGGTCTTTAAATGGGTTAGTCATGGTCATTTATAAGCCATTTGGGGTAGTAACCTAAGAAACACCATCAGTTATCAGTTGTTTCTACTATCTCTGGTATAATATTGCATCAATATATTGAGATTCAAAAGATTTAATTGGATATTTATCACCATATAATATCCTAATTTTTTCATTTCTACAATATTTTAGGCATTGATGATATGATGAAGGGATCTCTACATGCTGGTTCATCCAAGGCCTTCCTAGAAAGACATTGAAAGATGTATCTTTATAGATGACTAATAAATCGGAGATAGTCATTAGACCTATAAATTGAGATTTGAGCTTAATGTGGTTGATGGGTTTCTATTCACTTTTATCATACCCTTGAAGTGTTAGAGTGGAAGGTAATAGATCAGATTCAATGTATCCCAATCAATGGAGTGTTTCAACTATAATGAGGTTGACCCATGATCTATTTTCAATTAAAGCTCGATGGATATCAATGTCTTCTAATCTGACAAATACATACATGGGATTGATATGTCCGTGTAAAAAATCATCTCTATCCTATTATGTGAAATATTTAAATACATGAAATTCTGTAGGTTCAACCTCAGAACATTATACCTCAGTGGAAGTAACCTTATCTTGAATCTCTTGAGGGATTATATGATCCTCTAAAAGTGATCATCGTAGATCTTTTGACATGTTGAGATTTTCCAAAATTGAAAGTTTCATTGGAATCATGGAAACTATATCATAATGTCATATTATTTAGTCAAAGGACTACATTTTCTTATGGGGATCTTCTCCCTAGCTGGAATTACAAGGAATAATGTTCCTAGGGTAGATGATTCAGGTGATTTCATAGATGTTGAAGGAATATTTACTATTGGATTGGACCATTTCATCCTGCCTACCAGTCTAGTTTGATGAGACTATTGTACCCTTTTGGTTGATCTTCTAGAATTATCATGCTTAGAAGACTCTTTTTGAAGTTGGGGTCATTTCACTTCTCTTATTGTGCTTAATAAAGGTCTATCCCATGAGTCTAAGTAGAAAATAGTCCCGATGGGGATGTGGTTGGGATATTGGTTTTGACCATGACTATATCTTCCCCTTCCTTCATGGATTTTGTGACCTATACCTATGGTTTCCTAGCTTGGTTCAGGGAATTAGAGTTCACAAGCCTTATCATCATTAGAAAATGGATCCATTAAGTGAATGAATTTAATATAACCAAAAATTAATTCTTTATCTAATGGGGATTTTGTCTGGTGGGATGATTCCCATGATACAGTTTGCAGGGATGGTTCCTATTATACCATTTGGTGGGGCAGTTCCCACAATTTTGAGGTTGAATTCATAAAGTCTGATAGATTCAAGGATAACCTTGGACTTGGTGTAGGTTCATCATTTTAATATTTATTTTTCTCTTTTTTCCATGTCATCTCTTAAAATATTGGCTTTTGGAGTGTTGTGGCATTGTTAGAGTCGGTTGTGCCATATCAGAAGTGACTAGGAAAAAAATTGGTTATTTTAACTACTCTTGGATGATAACATGAGACTGGATGATTTTTTTTAAAGTCATATAATCACTTATCTTCTATGAATTCTTTATAGTAATATCCTACCATTCACCTTCTTCCTCTAGAGTGGCGGTAGAAACACGTTGTACCTGTGTTGGTGATTTTCCTCATTTCACTTTCCCAGAATCAACTATCAATTAAAGGACATATTCAAAAACAAAATAGTCTCAGATGGTGTGACACAAAATTAGATGATTAGAGAAGTAATCTAGACATTAATCAAGGCTTACTTTCTCATGTCACATGGGATCTATAAATTTTAGAAAGTTATTTTCCATGGCTACTAAAAATTAACCTTGAACTTCCTCATCTTGGAAGGAATAAACATTATTCTTGTGGTTCTTAAAATGGGAACTTTTATGTTCCTTTCTCTCATATTGATTGTCACGACCCGTCCTCGGGGCCCGTGCCGTGACTACCCTAAGCCCGCCTTCCATAGTCCAGTGGCTGGCGACTAGCACCAAGGCATAAATCCTGGAAAAAGGGAAGGCATTGCCTTTGTAAAGTAAACAACAAACACCACAGAGTATGCAGGCAGAAGTAAACACTAAGTGAAAACTGGTACAACAGCAAGTGCAGAAAAGTAAAGGGGGCTGGAAATACAAGCCCAACTGTAAAGTACAACTGAAAGGGGAAAATAGCAACTGAAAAGTAAAGTCGCAGCATCGAGCCGTCCTCTGGAACTCCCACCTGAAGGGTGAGTATAGATAGCCTCCACAGCTCCTCGGTCTAGTCATCCACTCCGAGTACACCCCGCCCAGTGGTCCACCTCCAGGTACCGTCCTGCTCCGCAAGCCTCCACCACGATCAGCGCTGTCCGTCGTCAGCAACCAACATAATTTAGTGCGGGCATAGCCCATGCAGGGGTGAGTATAAGCTACTCAGTAGGGACCCCGAGACCCCAGAAGGTCTCCCAGAATCCACAAAGGATAAACTACAAAGGAAAGATACAATCACGAAGTAACATCCGACATGGCTTAGGTATATACCCATACATATACCTAAGTCATCAATTATCGCTCGACTCCAACATCCGAGCTCACGTACAACCCAGTCCACACATGAAAGAAAAACGTAAATCAACACAGGATAGCATAACACAATCCACATAGGAAAGAAAAACGTAAATCCACATAGGATAGTACAACACAATCCACATAGGATAGCAAACAGGATTCAGCTCACACAGGATATACTTCTTCGTAAGACAATAGAGATGAACAAATGTAGCCACTGATTCATCTAGCCGTCGGACCCACAAAGGATCGTTAGGTACTAACTCCCGCAATGACCCACATAGGATCGTTCATGAAGTTGAAACCATAGCTATTTGGAAACTCCTTCTCCATAAAGTACAGTGCTTATGCCGCTACAACCGAGCGCTTCCTTCTAACCTTGAACTGCTGTAGTACTCCACCTATCAAGTACTGTGGGCCTGCTGCTACAACCAAGCGCTTCCCACCATGGGTCTACTGCTACAACCAAGCACTCCCCCTCATAGCCTCTAGAGGTACTCCTACTGTTGAGTACCACGGGTCTGCCGCTACAACCAAGCACTCCTCCACCGTGGGTCTACCGCTACAACCAAGCGCTCCCCTATGCTGCTACAACCAAGCGCTCCTCCGTCGTGGGTCTGCCACTACAACCAAGCGCTCCTCCGTCGTGGGTCTGCCGCTACAACCAAGTTCTCCCCCTCATAGCCTCCAGAGGTACTCCTTATATTGAGTACCGCGGGTCTTTCGCTACAACCAAGCGCTCATCCTCCGTGGGTCTGCTACTACAACCAAGCGCTTCCCACTGGGCTATCCGTAACACACCGAGTCGTTCGATCAGCAGTCGTCAAGTCTCAAACGGCTCTAGGGTTTCTGCACACAGCATGCTCGTTCTGAGAGGGTCCACTCTACGAGCTAAGAGGTCGATGCATCAACTGACATGTAGTCCGGAGTTGATGCATCCCAAGATGTAACGTAGTGGTCACTGCCGAAAACACCGAGGATTTCCGTACTGTTTTCATCATCGTCGCAGTCGCCGCCAGCTCTAGGGTTCCCGCACACAACAAGCTCGTTCGGGAGGGTCCGCTCCACGAGCCGAGAGGCTGATACATCAACTGACACATAGTCCAGAGTTGATGTATCCAAAAGTTCCGTATCGTCAACAGGAACTCAACGTCGCAAACAGCGCGTCAATCGGACGCCCGGTCTGAGAGTTATTGGCTTTTTCATCCCAGGGGCCCGGTTGGTTTTTTAAGGCAAAACCAACTCGACTGTACTCCACTTGCGTCCAAACCTCGGGTGGAGTAAGCCAAAATATCCTTCTCACTTAGAGGAATTCAACAAAGTCGACGGCACGTCAATCAGACGTCTGGAGCTCAAGCTATGAGCGTTTTCGCTCCGAGGGCCCGGTTGGTTTCGTGGACGAACCAACCCGGACGAACCCAAAATATTCTGAAACCTTGAGTGCGATATACCGAAACGACCGTCTCGATCTAAGGATCACATCACCACTGACGGTGCGTCGTTCGGAGGCCCGTAGCTCATGTTATGAGCAAAAGACTGAAAAGGTTCAGAAACGGGGGGTCTGGGCCCGGACCGACCCAGCCCGACCCCCCTGAGTCGGCCCAAACCGGGTCGACCCGACCCGGGTCCGCCCGGCCTGGCCCGACCTGCGTGGGCGCGACCCGGCCCAGCGGGTCGGCCCGGCTCAGCTCGGCCGAACGGCCGAGCAAGGGGAAGCCGCGGGGGGGCTTGCTTCCCTCGCGTGAAGAAACGTCGCGGCCCCGGGTGGGGCCGCCTCGCCAGCGGACGTGACGGCCGGGCCGCGTCCCTCCTCCCGATTCCGCGCGGCCGCGAAACTGGCTCGCCACTGCGGCTGAAGCCGCGGCAGGTTTTGCTGGGCGTCGCCGCCGCACTGGCGGGGCGCTCTGGCGGGAGCTTCCGCGGGCCACCGGACGCGCTCCAGTGGTCCGTTTTGCGTGCGGTCTTTGTCAGTGGTCCTCCCGGGACTCGATCTTCAATGCCAGGCCATCGAATAGCCCTTGCGGCCCTGTTTGTCATCGTCCGCCATTTCGCGCACCAAGAATGAAAAGGTGCGATGGGTTCAGACTTGTTCGTTAGTCCGCACCCACCGCGTTAGCGGTCTTAAAGATATTCACCCAACAATATTTAAACGACCGGGGATTTAATCACAATTATTTAAAGAATAAAACCCCTACCTCGCCGTAATCGTCGAGTGTGCGTTATTCGCGGAATTGATCATCGCGGAAGGAGGTGATCGTCGCGGAAGGAGGTGATCGTCGCGTCGCGGAAGGGCGTCGCGTCGTCGCGGAAGGGCGCCGCGTCGTCGCGGAATACGGTGTCGCGTCGACGAACTCCGAGGTTCAAGAAAATGTAGATGTAATTATATTAATTAAATCCATGATGTTGTTATAACCCACAAAGAGATTTAAAAGGAGCGCAACCCCCTACCTTGTCGTTGTTGATCGATGGTTGTCGCGGGGTTGGAACGTCGCAGAAGAACATCGCGGGAGAAGAATCGTCGGTGTCGCGGTGCTTGGCGTCGCGTCGTCGATCTCCGAGGTCTCGGCATTCTTCTTCGCCTTTCATTGAAGGTCAGCGTTCTTCGCGTTCTTTGCGTTCGTTGCGTTCTTCGCGAAGGAGGATGAAGAACTTGAGGTTTCTGTCAAATCCTCTCAACGAACAACACTTAAGAAGAAAAGTGTTGGTCTTATTTTATTATATGCCAACAAACGAAAAACACACTAAGTAACGACCCATTAATTCATAGAATTAATTTCAACGAATAAAACCTCCCAATTAATTGGTGCGTTATGAATTTAAGAAAACGCGTCAGTTTACTTTCATAATGATGGGTTTTCGCGGGGGCGTTACTTAGCGGAAAATAAACCGTGGGGCTCGTGCGGGCCCCACCTCACAAATATCCTACCCACTTGGTAGGATATTTTTGGATAACACCTTATCTGCATAAACTCAGCTTAATCAGCTTTAAGTGGATTTCAAGTGTCTTTAAGTGAAATAAAAATAAAGTTGTCGCACACTTTATTTTATTTCTTAACTTAACCCCAAAAATTTAAAAGCCGCACCCGAGCAAACGCAACTCCGGAAGAGGCGTTCCTAAGCAAATACCGGCACTGTGATTCCATCGGTGCCCTCAGAATTCGATTCCAAGCAACAATTTAAAAGTTAGAAAAACCCGCTCGTCCGTTCACTGAACGTACCCGAGCCAAACTTCGGAAAATAATTCCGAGCACACCGGGACTCAGAATCAGGTGCCTTCAGAAACTACGTTCTTGTAAAATTCCAAAGAAAATTAAGAAAAAAAATTCCTTGAAATTTATGGGTATTTACATTTATGGGGGGTAATACTGTAAATTATTCCATTCAAGAAGATGTTCCACATGAGGAGGTGCGGGATTTAGAGTTGGAGTCGGAATTGGGTCAGTTTTAAAATAACCATTCTAATTTCCACTTTACCCATCCTCTTCCCTTGAGACACCGACAAGAGATAGAAGTAAGCCTTGATTCTAAAAATAGAATCTTTAAACCATTTTGATACATTAAGAAGATCCCAAAATCCACCTAAAAACTTTACTATGATAAGGGTGTTCATAGTTCATCGTGAAGATTCTCAAAGAAAAGACCCAAAAAATCTTCTTGAGTAAGACACAATTTTCAGTGAATAAGTCAGACTCTTCAACCTAATAATGAAATACGAAACCCTATCATTTTATAATTGTCTACATTTTGAGAGATCAAGGATTATTATCTTCTAAAATGTAGATCTGAATTTATAGAGTAATATTTGGTGAGGATCTTCCCACCCCTTGACTGATCCGGTTGGTATACTATTTTACCAAGTGAAGTTTGGTCCCTCTATAGTTTTCATGAAAAATAAAATATTATTTTCTTTTTCTTCTTGAGGGTACCCATAATGGGGCCACACAAAGACACAGAGTGTGTTAGAGGTTGTTTCGGATCCCCTAAACCATTGAATGTTGGAAACATAGGATTTCCAAATTTTAGTGGGGGAAGAGTTGCATCAACCCATTTAGGGTACGGTTTCCTCTCAAGATATACTAGGGAAAATTGTCCTTCCATATATTCTAATTTATCCACCAGGGTCTGAATAGTTTCAATGAGCTGGGGAGGAATGAATAACTGGGTAGGAGCATAAACAAGGGGAACAAAATGCTAGGCCAACTGTGGCGACTATTCTTGTAATCATGGTGGGTAACCTACATGTTCTGGCCTGTGAGGGTTTGTATGACCTAAATCTGGTTGTGTTCCTAATGGAGGGAACTCATGATATATTTCTACCATGGGGTCTAATTTTTTTTTCCAGTAAACCCATGTTTAGTGGATGTTCTGACTCCATTTTAGTTGCTGCAATGGACCCCCTTTGTTGAGGTATGTCGGTTGAGAGCACAAGATAAGGCTCTAATTATAGAATGTATCTAGTAGGGTTGCTTTCTCTAAGTAGTTCCACATTGAGTTTTCTCAACTCCTTCATATCTTCCTCATACTTAGAAAATCTTTTATCAAGTGTGATAGGTTCAACCACTTCATGTGGTGGATGAGATACAACCACACCATTACCATTTTCCTTAGAATATGCTCACTGAGAAGGTGGTAGTGGAGGAGTTGAGGGAATCCAAAAATTCATATCAACCCTTTGGTTTTGGTTACACATTCCTTCTTTAGTCATTTTAGTGTGGACCACATTACGTACAGAAACCTCCTCCTCCTGTTCCTCCATATCAGCCTTATGTTCTGTAGCATCTATATGGGTTGATCTAACAACATTAACCAATGTATTTTTCATTATAGGTGTAAAATTAATGCCAAAATTATAATATGGTTAGTTTTTTGGGGAATATACACCTAAATAACCATGATCTCTAGAGCAGTCATACCCTTGAGATATTACTTTTGATTATTCCCACCACAAAGCATCATTCCCTCCTCCATTTTTCCTCTTGGAATAATTTGACTAAGGGTGATCCAATTTGAATATCAAGGAAATTATATTGTGTGTATTCCTAGTGAGTAATTTAGGTCACGATATAGTAAGAACTGCGGGGATTCACTTGGCAGTGCTCCCCCTAAATGGGAAAATACTGACTTCCGTTGAAGATGTGTTTGAGGTAAAAATATTCCCCGACATATGGGTTAGGGTAGATTTTGTTCCAATTTCACAACATTTCATGTTTGGTTTGTCATCCTTGAAGGTTATGTTAAAAATTCCCCCAACCATGCAGACTATGGTTGATCTTGTATTGTTGTGGTTGTAGTTACTACAGTTAGTCTCTTGATTTTATAGATCATTGTTCAAACATGGGCTAGGTGCCTTGTATGATTTTCAATTGATCCATATTCTTCCAAATATATTGGTTATATCTAATGATTGGATTCCATTAAGTGGGATGATTTCACAATATTTTCAGATTCTTAATGCAAGAGTATTTCGATGGATCACTATCTTATAGCCTAATGTATTTAGAAGTTTTTTAGGGTTGTTTTTTGTTGAGAATACTATCTATTATGAGTAGATACTATTTCTCGAAGCTGTCCTGAGTCAATGACGTTACATGATGTCACTTTGGGTAGGATTTATTGAATAGGGATTTAGGTGAAATTCAACACCCCATGTTCACACCATCCTCTGATATGAACACTAGATGTGGATTTGATGATAAGATGACATAACTATTTTAATTCATTGATACATGCGCATTGAATGGATCCTAGCTGTTTTTCCAATCATAGATTCCATGCAACTATAATGGATTCTAAGATTATTTGATGTTGTATCTATTTTACTAACTTGATGTGACTTGGGTATTAATCATAAGGCAAGACTTTTTTTCTTAGGTTATGAAGAGAAGTCCACAGATTTATGTAGATTTCATGTACACATTCCTCTAAAAACACCTTAGGAATGTTGTATTGGGGAGTGGATAATGTCCAGAACATGATTGGTATATTATCTTTATCTAACTATATCCTTATAAAAAATATTTATTCTTTATCATTTGAAAGAGGTTCATCAACCTGATCTGACCAAAGTAGATGTTTCATTGTACTTTATTTTAAAGAACATGGTTAATAGAGATTTCCTCTATCACATTAGAAGGAAGATGATCTAATGGGTGGTTTGAGACTAACCATTTCCTTAGGTTTTCTTCCATCTAAGAAAGAATATCAGTTATCAATGATGAGGAATCAGACATGGATGGCCTCATTTTCCCAAGAACTTCATGATAGAAGGGGTTTCTCATAGGGGATTCGATAAGGGGAGGGAATTCTTGATGAAATGAAGTGTCAATGTGGGGAGGAGCTTCACAGTGAATACCATCATGGGGAGGAATACCATCCCAAATTTACATCCAACTATAAGGAGAATTTATATAGTGTATACCATGGGGAGAAAATTTATGGTAGACAATAGAAAGGGGAGGGCATTCTTTTTTGTTGATATTTTGGCCACATGGAGGGTTGTTGTAGCACTCATCTAGAGATGGGATCATGTGATCAATCAGATTTCGGACATGAAGTAAGCGTTCATGGTAAGTTTTTTGGGGATGAACTCTAGAACTAATGGTAGGAATGTTATAGGGAGGAAGTTCGTAATTGCAGCTACTATCACCATAATTTGGTAATGTATGAGTAAGATCATAGGATTTTATAGAAAAAAGTATAAGGGATTCAAGAAAACCAATATTTATCAAAGTAGTATTGTGGACCGACACTTCATTTTCTAATTAACTTTAGCGAGGATTCTTTTTGGATGCTATCACACGAGCGACTGGGACACCTTTTTTTGATAACGACTTTCATATATAGGGGCCTATTTGAGTGTATCTCGTGTTTTTACTAGAATTACGTAACAAATTTCTAGAATTTTTATGGGGATATGTGATTTCATTGGAATGGACACTAGGATGGAATAATAAACTCTAGTTGGAACTGGGATATGGGCATGATTCGGTTTTCCATTTATCATGTGATTTTTTCAGTAACCCTCCAAGATGGGTGAATGGATATGCATCTGCTTAGGATTGTCTATCACATTATGTTCATGAGTCACCCCAATTTCGGGGGTGGGGTTGTGTGTTCACCCTTTAACCAATACCAATGTTTTCATTATATGTTGGTATATTTATAGGATATGGGTATAGATTTATATCTTCCCTTTCATCATTTTCAAGATATGTTGAGTGAATTCAACATCTGGCATGGGTATATATTCCCATTCCTTGGTTGAAGCAGAGATATAGTCATGTTGTTGTCCCCTATTTTCTATTAGTATATACGAAAAGGATTCATGTGTGGAGGTGGGTATATAAGTATGTCCCTAGTTTGTTTCTAGGATTTTCCAACCAGTTTCTCTTAGTGCTTACAGATTATGCTAGAAATCTTGATATACATGTGTAGGGATTTACATATTATCATTGGTTTCTATCATGTTTGGTTGAAAGGATCCTTTGGTTGTTTCCAAACTGTGTTGGTAGGTTTGAGGGGAGTGGGAAGGAATTTTCAACTACTCATAAGTTTCCATCATGTTTGGTTAGAGGTATTATTTAGCGGGAATAGGGATGTGATATTTTCCCCAATTTTTTGATTATCACCCTCAAGAGGCTTCCCTAGGTTCCCAAGTCTAAATGAATTGAGTTGGAGCCCGTGGGGTGGTTTCCTTATCATGTTAAGGACTTTGTAACATGTGACATTGATGATAGAGCCTATTGGAAGAACTCCCTCTATGGGAACCCTATGTTGCTGGGATGAGGTAATTAGTGACCTATTGATCAACCTACCAAAGATAAGGGAGAAATTTATTACTTCATTATGGGTAGAGGATCTGGAAAATATTTAAAACATCCCCTAGTATCACTTGATTCTTCACCACTAACCATTGTTTGGTGGAGGGATGGTGAGGCTTCATTTCTTAGAGGGATTCATGTGAAGCCTCTAGTGTAGGGAAAATACAATTGAGGTGTTACTCCCTAATCAGTACATTTGATACCTAGAATTGAATATGCTGGGTAGGTGATTGTATCCTCTAATTAGGTGATGATATGACTTGAGTGGTAGTGAATTCATAATTCCAGGCTGTTTGGAAGGATATTATTTGAATTGAATGGAATTTTTATGAATGTTTCTGAGTGTAAATGACAAACACAAATAAGAAAATACAATTAAATTATAATCTTAATAAATTAACATATCAATAATCAATTGTTTTATAGCTATGTTTGGACCAATTTCATTTTTTGAGAGCATCAACGGTGCATGACATGTGGGAGACACAATCATTTTGGTTAAAGATTCACATCAGGTTCGCTATTTTTTTTGTTTAGAAAGGTGAGGAATAATCATCTGGCATGCATAAACCTACTTTATTTTATAACTACAAGGTTCACACTAGGTTCACCATTTTTGTTTCATGTGTAAAATCAAGTGGGTTTTTAATGAAATTTTGTGGTGGCGGTGGAATGAACCTTAACATTAGACACACCTTTATTATTTCCATCTTCCTTTATGGTGGTTTCTAATGAGGTTTATCCATGGAAACAGAAAAACAAAACAATTTTCTTGTTCGTGATGTTCCATGACCCTACTTTCTAAAGGTATGTGGTCATTGGAAAATTATTCCAACAAAACCTAGGGACTCACATTGTTCAAGAGGATGGGAGGTTGGGTTCATCATACCTTTTTGGGGGGCATTATTACTTACTTTTGGGATCTCTTATAGATTTAATACATATTCATGAATCCTTTATTAAATTCAAAATATAGACTAGGTCACCCTTATATTAACATTCAATTGATAGCATGTATTTTATTTAGAATCATCTGTATATTTATGAGGTTCTTCATAAATGGAGACATATGTATATATCTGAGGTTCTTGATCGATGGTACCCTTTTTATATATATTAGAGATTATTATGTAATTTATTTTCATGATACTAGTTTTAATCCACATAGTGGGGAGATCTAGAATTTATCATCATCGAGGAAGACATGAGTTGTTTTGATGTCAGGATCAGGCCCATGAGAAGGGCTTCCTATGCATCTTTGTGAAAGGAATTAGAACCCATATAGTTTTTTGATACTTAATGGGAGACATCATACCTTTTAGAGTCACATGACATGGACCAGACCATGTAGTTTAATGTTTTGTGGAAAGGATTTCTAGATAGATGGTTTATAGAGAAGGATGGTGTGGGACTTATGATGAAGTTTCTTGAGGAACTTGGAAGGGATATATCCTCCTAGGTTGGATATGAACCTACTGTAAATATGTCCCAAAGATGATTAGGGTGAGTTTGGGGTGTTGGGTATGAACCTCATGGAGGATTCTTACATATCACATTTGGACAAGAATAAAGGCCCATGTAGTTTAGAAGGGTTGGGGTTTACACCTATGGAGGAGGTCCAATGTTTCTTTAATAGTAATATTACCCTTTAATGATTTTTATCATAGATAATATGTCCCTTTGAGGGGATGGTAACATGGTTTTGGGGATTACACCTAGTAGGAGGCCCATTTTGGGGAGTATGGTTATGACTTATACTGAATAGGAGGCCTAGCATGGTGGTATTTGATTATGAAAATGAAATGATCCTCAATAAACTATAAGCCCATGCGAGTCATGATCGGTGTGATAAACAAAAGGAAGTAGAATATCTGGCAACCTGAATAATCTTCTTAATCTATTGGTAGATATGGATGAGGATATGTAAGGTGAGGGAATTCCCCTAAAGAACAACCAGAGAATTACTCTAGGAGGGATTCCCTAAGGAGGCATTCTCACCTCATCTACTGGTTTATGAGTATTGTAGTCATGTAAGGTAATATTGGAGTAGTGATGAGGCTTAGGTGTGCCTATATCCTCTCTTGTTTTCAAACCCTGAGGGTTAGGGATTATGTATCCAAATGGATGCAGCCTGATTATTTTTACATTTCAGAATGCATATTTTGTAACTTATCTTGAGAAGCCATCCATCATCATCCCTAAGGTTGGGATCCTTATTACCATGGGAATGTATAATTAGTATAACACACTAAATATTTTATGGTATGTTTCTCTTAAATACTTTCGATTCATTAGATAAACTATATTTCATAAAGCATTGATTCTCTATGAAAAAACACTTGGTTATAGGAGAAAGTCAAAACCTATTCATTAAACTTAAATTTTCTACTTCTATGTTTTGAATTTTGAAAAACAGACATACACAGTTCCGGTTAGGGTGATATTTAGAGTCTGATAGAATTAAGTTAATTTTTAGTGAATAATAACTTACCCTTATGAATAGTAACATACCCTTATGAATAGTAACCTATCCTTATGAATAGTAATATGACACTTATTAATGGTAACCTTACCCATGAAAGAGTAAAAAAATTTAGGCACCTTAAAAATGAAGACAAATATTTTAAGTGTTGGTATTTTTTGATTAAATGATGATTTTACTTAAAAATTAAATTTCTCATATTTAGACAATTATTTTTGAAAAATGGAGTTAATTTTTGGATTATACACATCAAAAAATGGTTAGGGTCAATTTTTTGTATTTTTCTGAAATACTTTAATTTTTGGTAAATGATAAATTATGATAAATTATGATAAATGTTAAATACATGATTTATTGAGTCATGGATGATGTCCTAATGAGGTAAGCACACTTAGTTTGAAATCACATATACTTATTACTATTTTTAGTCATGGAATCATCAAAATTTATTATCTTAGGGAAAAATAATAAACTAATGATTAAAATATTAAGAAAACCCTGCTCCCCTCCACTATATAAACCACCCTCACCCCCTATTACTCACACACCACTCAAGCTTTGAGCCTTACCTAATTTATGAAAAATAAACTTACCAATCCCTCTTACCATGTCTAAGACTTTTTTTCTCACCAAAAGGCCAAAAACAAAGGCCTTAAGGAGATTCTCAAGGAGGAGTACTCAAGAGGTGAACCTCTTTTCCTTTTTCTTTCAACTTCTTTTACAAGTTCCATTATTTTGTTGATCTCTACTCACCTCAACTCATACAAATTATATGATAATTTTAGTAACTTACATAAACTGTAATTTTATTATTCTAATTTAATATTTCATCATTATCTCTCTTTTCCCCTCCTCTTATACTAAAAATGAAAACATCATCCGAGATGTGTTAATTTATCACATTCAAGGATGACAGGTTTTCAATTTCTATCACTATCTTCAAGACTATTCATGAAACCTTTTTAATGGTTGATCTATATCATAATATATTTATTTTAGTTTATGAAAATTTTTGTAATCATTACACACTCATAATATAAAATGATAATACAAAGCAAGTTCATTATGCACAAAACTGACAAGTTAATCCAAGCGTTTATCATTAACTTTTATCTAATGAGTAATCCTCATGGTATATAACCAAAATCATTATAAGATCATTTATATCTCTGTAATTTCACTAATAATATATATTAAAAATTCTGTATGTTTAACAAAATTTCAAACGAACTTCCATTCATGAATACAAGTAAACCGATGATGAAAACCAAGAGAGAAAATGCTTCCAAAACTGTAAAATTGAACCTCTTAACCCATAAAAAAGGAAATTAATGAACCTAATAAGTTTATAATAAATAAATTACATGTAGATTAGTTTATTTAATTATTAATTAATGAGGCTAAATTTGATTATTCAGGTCATTAAGATCAATCGAGAACACCTTCAGGCATAAGGTAAGGGGTTTCTCGTCTCACTTTTAATTTCATGAGATTTCCATTTTTCGCCACTTATTTATTGTACATGGTGTATGTGTACTGAAATTTGATATATATTATCACAATTATATTTATATTCATGGTATTTAGTTATTCACTTGATGATTATTAACTCAATTGTTTACAATGTTGTAAGGGACATTATTTTGGTTTTCATTTCATTGTGATTTACTTGGGATTGTGCACCTAATAATTCTTATGTGGTGTATCTAATGAACCTTTGAGATCTTTTTTCAATTGAAATTGTAAATATATTATATATCCATATTTTGGTTTCATGGATATGATTATTTTCTTAATCTGTATACCCTTTTACATACGATGTTTATTTGGAATGATGTTTTAACTATGGAAATATTGATGAATTTGTATCCTCTAATTTATAATAATATTGAGAATGTGTATTGTACTTGTATTAAATCTATTTATAACGAAATATTTATACTTTCAATGATGTTTGGGGCCTTTTATATCTCATTTATGCATAGACAGGTCCCATGAGACAAGTCAGTTGGTGACAAACCCTTTGAGTTTGTTTCCAAAACGAAATCAAATGGGTATCTACCCATAGACATAAACCATTTCGATGGTATAGTAGTATCATGTTACAGATACATGACATCCAATTAATAATAATTCTCTTTATTTATTTTCAGTTATTATTATCCATGAGGTTTTCACTATGAAAAAATCTATGGATGCAGTTTCATTCTCAGTTTATTAATGGCATGTGTTTTTCATTTATTCACCAGGCCATATTGACTATGCCAATTTTATTATGATTCAATTATTTTTGATTCCTGATTCCTCTATTTGTAACCCTTACATATCATTTACACTTATCCCTTTCATTTCTTTACCTTTAATAGGTTATGAAGAGGAGACCATTTATTCAGTTCTCATGGATGTAGTTTATTAGTTTTTGTTATGTATTGTATTTTGTTACCTTTTCCCAATGTAAAATGAGTTACATGTAGGTATCTAGTTTCCCCAAGACTACTAAACTGATCATTCCTTCAGTGTTTTATTCCTTTTAATCATTCCAATTTCATATGTAATTCACCAGCTCTGGGATTCTGGGGTTGGGGTGTTACAATTACGAACACTCCAATGATACTACCTATTTGGTAGGATAAATGTGGGACATCCATTAACATGGGAATTTATAATTGAGAGGGAATTTTGGTGTTCTTTATGATATGATCATACATATCTGGAGTCTTTATAGGATGGATTGGCTTGGTCCTCCTCATATTAGGGATCCAAGGAAAGTTTTTCCACACTGTTAGTGATATCAAAGAGGGATCAAAGGGTGGCTATCCTAGGTGAGGCTTGGGTGAGCTTAAGAGTGTCTCATGCTGGGTGGACCTAGGTGAGATAGATGTGATTCACCTAGGTAAGGCCTGGGCAGACTAAAGTTGCTTTACCTAGTTAAGGCCTGGGATGACTGAGGGTGATTCAAATAGGGTGGACCTAGGTGAGATGTAGATTCCTTTCAGGTGATGAACAATATGGGAAATAGGGCTTGGGAAAGGCCTAGCACTAAGCTCCAAGGATCTATTCAGGTGTCTTTGGATGACCGATGATCATGTTTTGAGCTATGGAAAGACCCTTCTCCATAGTAGTTTTGATAATTGGGTAATGGTTCCTCTAAATGTTCTTGGTATTCTATTCCTTTATGTATCTCAGTCCATTGATCGTTTCTAATTCCATCTTATTTTGTAGGCTTAGGAAACTACCTGAGGGTTTAGGGGACTTGGGAAAGAGACTTGGGCGAGAAAAGATTAAATATGTATCTTTGTCCTTTTGTTAACTAAAAATAGAATCCCAATGGTCCTACAAACTTAGGACCCTGGGTGAAGGAGATCATCCATGTGGGTCTACGTGCATGTGTCTTGTGTAGGAACCTCATGCAGGTACTAGCTGCTCATGTCGGGTCATGAATTTTTGTCTTGGACAAGCCTCTAGGCACACTGGGGGGTTTTTTCAAGTTCAATTATGAGAGTTAACTAACTCCCTTTTATCCTCTACTACCTGAGGTATTTCCCCTATATCTTTTCATCCCCATGTAAAAAGTGACTATTAACAACAGTTTTCAACAAAAATAAGTATTTTTCCCTATTCATCAAAAAATTAATATTTTTTTGAAAATTATCAAAAATTAACCCTAAGATAATTTGGACATATTTATTTCAAAAATTAAATTCTTTTTATAAAATAAATTTTCTAAATGTGACAAAAAAGTTTTAAAATAAGTGTGCAGAATGTGACAAAACCTTTTTTTAGTAAGATTACATTTTTAAACATAAAACTAGATTTATTCTTATATCATGCTTAGAGAGAATATTAGATGAATGATAAAATATTTGATTGAATATATAATATATAATTTTTTTTAAAATCATTCACCGATAGTGACTAATTTAATTTACTTAGATAAAACACTTTATGTGCATAAAAATAGTTTTTTCGAAAAACATTATATACTTTCAAATGATTTTTATTTTAATTTCTAACCAATTGAAAAAAAATGAATTTATTTTATTCATGTGTAAAATATATGATTTCCATAATTTAGTTACTCCTATTCATACTCTCTAATTTGATAGATTGGTTATACTGGTCAGGTTTAAATAAAAATATTAATAATATATTATGGTTTGATAAAACTCAATGTTATGTTTAACGCAAGCTATCAATGAAATTAACTATTTCATAAAAAATATATTTCATAAAATATTAGGGTGTTTCTCCAAGTCCTAATGATACTAGGCTAACATGCCAAAAACAAATGACCATGCTCCTCACACAGGTTAGTTCCAACAAAACAGATCACCCTCAACATTCATCTTTAAAGTCGAGGCATCTCCCTCATACCGTGATCAACCACATGACCACCCTACACTCGAGAGTCAATAAAAATCCACAAGAATACAACCATAATCTCACCACACTACCCAAATTGTTAGAAAAAAGAGTTTTCTAGGGGTCCAACCAAGTCTTTACTCTCAAGCCATCCATGAGACAAGGGGAAATCCCAACGCTTCACTTCTTAAACACTAAGTATACTCATGCATAACCACATACTAGTGATATAAAAACTCAGTTATCTCACCAAGGAAGAACAAACACTCCACCCCAATCCATCAATATTAGCTGGCACATGATCCCCACCGCAATACCTAACAAAAAACACGTGGTAAGAGAAGCTACCTCCCAAGGAACATGAACCTTGGACTTCATGGGAACCACCACCTCAGGGAAATTCAAGCCCAATCCAATGGTATATTGGGAATCCTTTCCCTCATCAAGCCACCAATAGGGCACTCAAATCCCGCACCAACGCACAAGGGGTTTCTATACATTCTTTGATGAAGGGACTACATCTCTATTTACAACAAACATCTCACCACAAGATCCCCACGACCTATCATACGAAGAAAATATATATATGTGGTTCATTATTGTATAAGTATGCCAAGGATATATATGTGATACACTATATAGGCTGTCGAAGACACTTTAAACAATTGAACCTCCATCCTCAATAAAATCATTGGCAAATAGGCATATGTCTTGTGGATCCTACATGCCTAGAATGGTGCATTAAAACTGGACTCTTACCTATGGTCAAAGATCCAAAAACTTGAATAAACCATAAATCCAAAAACCTAAGTGCATCACACTAGGTAAAATCACACAACCATAAAAATGAAATCCAAGAATATTAGTCCCATACCTTGTAAATTGGAATGTCCTATCAGAAAAGGAGTTAATGAAACACTAGTATTAAATCCATCATAATTTATAACACATTCCTATATCACCTATCTACCAACTCCAAAAATCATAAAACTAACCACGTCTGATACCATTTTTTCAATGTTTTAGCCTAGGTTGATCTAACACATAACCCTATTTAGATCACAACAAGGCCTCAAGCTTGCCTCCCCAAATACCAGAGGATGCTGAGTTATGATTAATGTATAAAAAATTCATTGGGGAGACTATTCCCTCTCATCAGAGTTCAATAACAATGATGAATAACCAAACTAATAAACATGAATAAACACCAGAGTATCCATAATAAATAAACTAAATCATTAACATGTTATAATAAATGAAATGCGACATACAGTCATTTAGAATCAAAGAAAGAAAAACATACAACAACCAATCACACACTGGGCTAAACACATATAAATAATAAACAAACTAAAAACAATATATATTAGGTTCTACTACCAACACTGAGCAGAACCACATACCCCATCTCTATGATTCTCAATATGCACAAGACCGATCTTGAGATTCCTCATGAGCAACTCTACTTGATCAAGTAATAATGGTCCTTGGCTCAATCTGCCACAAAAGCTGTGTTCCATCCTAAAATTAGACATCAGGTCTAAACAAACACATTGAGGTTCATGCACAAGGGGTTATGGATAAATATCAATAGGCCACCCCAATGGTAAATCTAAAATCTTC
Source organism: Viscum album (assembly GCA_963277665.1). NCBI lineage: Eukaryota > Viridiplantae > Streptophyta > Magnoliopsida > Santalales > Viscaceae > Viscum > Viscum album. The sequence goes on from OY728155.1 coordinate 532,990,416, forward strand.
TTTTATAACAAGTTTACACACACGTGTAATGCCCAACCTTCCTAAAAACTAATAATAGATGGAATAAATAAACAACTTCCTAATGTCAAAGGGTGGGAAATAAAAAACAAAGAAAACAACCAATAGGAGGTTCTAGCCCAATAATAAAGGTAAATCTTCCTCCACTCTATCCCCACTAGAGGATTTAAAGCACATGGCTCACCCAACAACAATAAATCAGGTACATTCACCATATTTACATAGGATCGACAAGATTTATAGAAAAAAATAATGAATTCCATACCTTTGGGAACAAACTTAGGTTTTCAATCAATAAAGTTAATATAATAGGCTTTAGGACTCCAATATAATGATTTTAACTAGAAATAGGAACATCTAGGTTAACACAACTAAAGAACCTGTCAGCCCTAAAAGTCCTACATAAAGAATCCAGCACCAGCTATAGACCTTGACAATATGTGGGCTCCATATATAAACCCAAGAGAATACAAAATCCATGGTACCGAGAGTGTAATAACATCCATAATTAACAAAACCTACTCCATGAGTTCCTCAACACCTTATGAGCTTAAAAAAATCTTATCCAAGGAGAACACTCAATTTGAGGTGGTTTCACTCATCCAGTTCAACCGTTAGGATCCTAAGACCATCTAACCATAACTAGACAATGGAGGAGAGAACCAGATCAAAACATAGGGCCAACGTCCAATATAAGATATACCAATGGTATCCTCCTCAAAACAAATCCTTGAGTATAAAATTCCTGAAACACATCAGACAAAGGCCACTACAACATGGGTTTTTCCAACTCTCAAATCCACTAACCTAACAGCTGAACTAGTAGCACAAATCATATCTTAGACAACAAAGCATGATGATTCTATCAGTTACCTGGACCTCCTTATCCAAAAAAAACCACCACAGGATCTCCACGACCAACCTCAAGGACAAACCAAAAATCAGGGCCACACATATCCAAATAGATCCACAACCAGCCCAAAGGCCACAACAAGAGAAGGACACCCTACAAGGGGTTCCTCTAGCTCATCCAAATCACGGGACATGCCTAGTGTATAAAAATTCCAAATGAACCTTAGTGTCCTTTAAATTATCCTCAATCAATAACGTTGTGTTGTCCCAGCCCAAATCTCTTTATAAAAGTAGTCGAACCAGTGGCCACATGGCCTTAATTCTGCCTCTCCTTATGTCAGAGGTTTCTAACTAGTAGAGAGGGTCTATAAGAGTATGGTGGAGAGAAAATAACCTCATGTTTACAGTGTGGAACATTGGTAACACAATAACAATAAATATGTGATATATAATAAATAAATAATGAGAAATAAAATAAATAGATCATATAGATATCATAAATAAATTGGTAGAAACCATAACTAATAACATATAAAACATTCTATATAAAAATAAAAAAAAGATACTAAAAGATATCTCCAATATAATAACAAGAATAATATCAGTACTCTTCTCCCATACTCCATCATAGAATTGTAAATTAGGCATCCAAAGTTGTATACTTCCCCTTTTCCCTACGTGAATCCACAATTCTATCCATGTCACATACATGACCTCTTTTAAATGTATTTTTCATTATTTATTTGTTTTGGGTGTTTCCCATTCATTTTGGTGGAAATGATGGGTTTTCAAAATTTGGGCCAAATCGTGATCCCATTTCCAGATTTAAAAATAAATGTTGTTTATTTTATAACTCTTTAATTTTTAAACATTTTACACCCATTATACTTTCCAATTGTAATCACTGGTATATTAAAACCACCATATCAATTTGGACCCCATAGGAATCCATAATATTGATGGATTTGGGTTTTATGTTGGATTTCACTTCTTTGAGGTGCGGTGGTGGTGCGGTTGATGTTTCACACCAAGATTTGGGGGTTTTTATTCAAAAGGTAGGTTATTCCATGTGTAATCATTTTTTTATGAGTTATCATGCTTGATTTAATTATTTTGAATGTTCTTCATATACTATTCATTGTAAATTTTTTTATGGAGTTTATTAAGCGGTTAATTTTATAGTTTCACTTTGTTTCAAATTGGGGTTTTTCCATGTGTAAACATTGTGGTAATCTTTGGGTTGATGTTATAACATATTAAAGTAGTTTTTTAAATATTTTTTGGGCTACCAATTCGGATTTGGTAGGGTATTGGTGTTCTATTGGGTTTAAAAGAGGGTTTTTTAATGGGTTTTATGTGTAAAACCATATCTCACTGCTTGAAAGTGTTTTATGAAAATGTGTGTTTTTCATGTGTATCTTTTGTGTTATAATTTGAGGTGATTTTATAGTACTTGAGAATGGTTTAATAAATGTTTCAAGGGATACCAATTCTGTGTTGGTAGGGTCTTTGTGTGATTTTGTCCTTGAAAGGGGGTTTTGAAATGGGTTTTGTGTGAAAGAAATAGTTATACCCTTTGGGATGGCTTTTTGAAAATTGTAAATGTTTTATTTGGTTAAACAAAGTGGGAAAAGGGTGTATATGTACTGTTTGGGTGAGTGTGTTCACCTAATATGGGTTTTTTAAAGGTAAAGTGGTGATTTGAGATGTCAAACAGTTTCAGAATGTTTTATAAATTGTTGAAATGTTTTATCAAATGGAAAGAGAGGGGTGAAACATGTTTGTGGGCTATTTTGGTGTGAGTATGATTTCAAAATGAATTTGAATGAAAAAGTGGAGTATGTGACATGATTGATATACATGTGATCTTTTTGGTGAATTTTTTATTTGGAAGTGGTATTTTAATGTGAAAATTATATTTATTGACTTTTTGAACTTGTTTGAGCACAAGATGGAAACCGGGGTATCTAGGTGGGTGGACCTGTACTAGTATGCTAGTGATCCCGTGGGGTTTGGCCTCAGTTTCACATAGAAAGTTTGATGATTACAACACTAAAAAAAATGATGATGATGATGATGGGGGGCCACTAGGTTATGGGTATGATCCCTACTAGTGGCTCATGTGCACGAGAACTGATATTGTGATGGTTACTCTCAACGAGATACGAGGTACCTTGGACCCATAGTGAGCTAGTGACTAAGGGTTAATTTCCCATTACTTGTGATCATTAGTTACTTTGTGCTTACCTTTGGCATATGGTATGGTTGGCTGGAAAATTCAGTAGCATTTACATTATTTTTAAAAGTGTTTATTCTTTAAAATAGCCCACTTGAAAACATCTTTAATTTAAGTTTCATCTTTTAGAAATTGTCACTAGCATAGCATTTCATGAAAACATGCATGCTTTTCAGCTTTTAATGTTTTTCTCATGAAATATCTTAGTGGTGGTATCCTAATGAGATTTTAATCACACCCTACTTACACCTTTGGGTGTAAGTAGATTTGGTTATTTTTTCCGAAAGTTTGGGTACAACTTTTGTGCCAATGGTTCGGGTTTTTAGCGGTCCATCATGATGCAGTGTTGTGAAGATGTTTTAAGGGAGGTGCCTCTCACCATGTGGAGGTTATTGGGCTGTCCTTTTGGTTTTATTCATTTGTTATAGTCTTTGAGAGTTGTTTAAATACATGTAATTCAGTTCTGAAATTTTGTAAAATATGGTTTTGTTTGAAAAATCCAGATTGGTTTTATTGGATTTTTTTGTCATTGTATGTTTATAAACTCAGGTAAATTGTTCCAAGTTTTTATTTTATGATACCCAAGAACTTGTGTCAGCCCATGGGAATCAGGAACACCCTTTGGTCCTTGTTACATGTTAGGTTTAGTGTCAGTTTTGATGGTGACCAGACTCAGTTCGTCACAATCCAGGCACCAATCGGTGGCCAGAAAAAAGGAGTGAGATATACTCAGTAGGACCCCACCAATGGTGTCTAATGATATCCAGTCAATGTATATATAAATAATAAGTGTTCTAGTAATAATATAAGTTATTAATGGAATACATAAATCACAATTCAATTGGGTTTTGAATAGGATACTCATCTAATACCACCTACTTCAACCTCAACCAGAATATCTCTAAATGATTAATAGTTATGATTTTTAGTTATAAGAAGATATTGGGACCTATCTCATATCCAATTAATCCCTCAGGTTTCATATCAATATAAGGGATAACCACATCCCATGTCATTAAACCTAATAAAGTAAATATAACAAGGTCGTAATATATGAAAAACATTGACTGAATCCAAGTATGTTCTTTGACTTAGAATACGTTTATTTTAAATTAATTAATTAATTTATGGAAACCTGAGCCTATCCAAGGAATTATTTAGGAGAACCTAGGTATCACTCTAGGTATACTATTAACCCATCACCCTATAATCCCATCCATGGAATTCCTTATAGAAAACCATGTATCGCTTTAGGTGTGGTATACAGTCATCACCCTATAAGTTTTCCTTGGAATTCCACATAGGTAACCCATGTGTCACTAATGGCATAATATACACACAATACTCAGATTCTATCCTTGGAATTCCATATAAGGAACCCAAGTGTTACTTGCAGTATAAATTCCAGAACTGCCCTCTGATCCTTTCATTAGCATTCCATACTGGGAATCCCAGTGTCACTCATGGGATAATATAGTCATCCTTTCAAGTGTTACCTTACATGGAATTAATATAAAAACCCATGTATTTTTCATGGTTTGATATAATTCCATTTATATGTTATTTTAATTCAATAATTCTAATGATCTCGTTCATGGATTTTTGAGTTGGAACCCATGTTTCACCCCCTACATGGCATAATAAACTGTCATGGGATCTCAATCTAACTATACCATTTAACATAAAATTAAATTAAATTTCACTTTTCATTTAAATATAAACAACTCAACTCATATGGTGGTTCAAATAAATAGCCTCAGATTAAAATTCATAATAAGTAATCAATCCATCTATCATATTCAATTAATCCATTTCCTTAATTAATTAGATCCTCCCCATTATAAGGGGTAATAATAAACCTCATAAGGTGAATAAAATTCATAAGAAACTCATGATTGTTTTTTCTAGTTTAGAAACACACCTAAAGGGGTGGTTCTATTTGGGTTATCAACCCTTATTGGTGATTATGGGTCATATGGGATATAAAAACATTGGACCACACATTTTATTTAAGAAATAATTCATTTAAATAGGTGATACTTGGAAGGTTCGACATGTAGAATAGTGGATTAATATATATATATATATATATCACTATAATTTTAGGTAAAATCATGATTCACCTACCTTAGATTATTAGTAGACTCCCCATCCAATATCATCTTCTGATTCATGATAGAATGGGAGAAGTAAAAGAAAAATATGAACACCTTAAAAATAATGGAAAAGAGATTGCATGGATTTAGAATTCATTATAGTAAGATAAATGAAGTAAGTAAGTAAGAGGTACAAAGATCTTACTAATGGATATCCAACGTGATATATGACACTTGAATTGGATTCTGATTGAGGGAGGAAGATCAAAGCCTAGTTTGAGAGGAAGAGGAAGACTCTCCAATACACTACTACTGATATTCATGAAAAATAAAAATAATGAAGGAGTTAAAGGGTTGAGGGAAAAAATATAAATTTACAATTTATTTTATTAGGATTAAGGAATTTATGAAGTAAAAGTGGGATTTATGGTGTAAAACCTACTTTCATAGCTGTTTTACCATTATTTACTAAGCGATAAATTTCTTGTATGCTACAATCTCTAAACTTATGATTTAAATATGGTTTACACAATAGAACAATGGTTTACAACATAAACTACCTTCAAACTGACTATCCTCTTTATTTTCTACCAAATTCCCTAAAAGGGAAAAAGGACATTACCAGGATCCAAATTAAAACAATTAAAGACATAAAATAAAGGAGTGTGTACCTAAAAAAATGTGGATTCTTAAAATATACACTCCTTAAAACAACATTTCCATGAGTTTCCCTTTAGAGGGTTGTTGAAAATCACCTAAGAATAACTCCAACCACTCAGCATGTACATTTGTCTCTCACTCCCGGGTCTTATCCTGTACTCATCCGTACCGCCATAACATCAATACTAGAAAAACTAACAATCCTTGGAGGGTCGTTTTTCTCTAATCATTAATACATATAGGATGATCTTAAAAGGAAAAATCTACCTCAAACTCAACCTCATTAGGATAAATAATATGATATGGGTCTGAATAATAATGATGTAACTAAGATGCATGGAAGACATCGTACATGGCTCAATACCTCGGAGGTAAATACAACTAATAGTCTACTGGATGGACTCTCTCCAAAATCATGAAAGGCCCACCATTACTATGTAAAATCTTACCCTCTCTATGAATTCATTTATTCCCTAGTCTATGAGAAACACATAATAAAACACAATCCCCCACCTAGAACTGTAGTAGTCAGTAGTGACAATTGACATAATACTTATGCCTAAACTGAGTTGTAGACATATGATTCTTGATAAGATATAACTACTCTAAATTATCACAAATAATATGAGGTTCTAGTAGCATTGTCTCTCCTACCTCTAACTAGCATAGTGGTGAACATAACAACCTACCGTATAGATCCTCATAAGGATACGTCTGTATTGTTTCTTGAAAGCTATTATTATAATAAAATCATCATATGGTAGGTGTTTCTCTAAAGAACCACTAAAATATAGGATTCATTCCTAGTTCATGTCCTCTATCATCTATATCATACAATCGAACTGACTGTTAGTCTATGGGTGATAGGTTGTACTCAACAGTACCTATGAACCTAGTTCCCTCTACAACTACAGCCAGAACCATGATGTAAAATGAGTTTCTATGTCCAATAAAATAGTACGTGGAACTCCATAAAGTTGTATTATCTATATGGAATATAGCCTTATTAAATTATCCACTTAAAAGTTATCTCTAATAGGTAGGAAGTGAGCAACATTTTCTAACCTATCTTCGCTCACCCATAATAAATCACAACCTCAAAGTTACCTAGGTATGCCCATCATAAAATCCATAGTGATTTCATCCCATTTCCACTCAAGAATTTCAAATTACTATAAAATTATATATGGCTACTGTTGTTCATCCTTCGCTAAATGACTAGTGGAACACCAAGTAACAAAACCAACTATATCTCTTTTCATACTAGTCCACCAATACTAGCATCATAAATCATGGTATATCTTTATAAGGCCAGGATGTACCACCCAAGAAGAGACATGATACTCTCACATCAATTTCTCTTGGATGTATACTAGAACCCAGATTCTCCCATTAATGTGAAAGACCTCATCCTCACCAAAAATCCAACCAGGTGGTGGACCCTCACCTAAAGAACTCTTTTTAGGACCAATCCCTTAGGATAAAAAAACTTCATCATATTCACTATATCCATAAGTGAAGAGGTCACTGATAATGATTTGAGTACAGGCTATCCATGATGGTCTTGAACCACCAAATTCATCTCATTAAATAGGGTCATCATCTTTTGATCACTATTTCCCTCCTAAACTACATGTTTATGAGTCTTACGTATTAAAGTATCAACAATGGGATTGCCTTTCCTATGTGTACATGCAAGATAAAAATGGAAGGAATATAGATATTCAAACCATATTCTCTGTATGAGATTCAAGTCACACTTTGTAAATATATTTTTGAGGATTTGGTGGTGTGTGTACACCGAAAAATGTTCTCCTAGTAAGTAATGCAACCTATAATTCAAGGCATGAACCACATCTAATAGCTTGGGATTTTGCATCAGGTAATTACACTCATGAGGACTCAACTGATGAGACCATTATGCCACAAATCATTCTCCCTACATTATAATGAATCTTATAATGATTCCTGATGCATCACAATAAACTGTATATCCTCTACTAGGTTTTATAAAAATCAAGATCGACGCTAAAGTCATTATATCTTCTATCTTCTAAAGGACCTTATCGAATTTTTCAAGCCATGTAAACTTGTCATGTTTCTTGGTGAAGCTCATGTGTGGTGATATAAGACATGATAAATCCTATATTAAGTTCCTGTAATATCCAACTATCCCTAAGAAACTCTATATGTCAAAGACATTCTTGGGGTACTCCTAGTAAATAATGGCGCTCAATATCTCAGGGTTAACTGATACTCATGTATCTAAGATAATATGACCCATCAAGTTGACCTTATTGATCCAAAATTGGAATTTGGTGATCTTAGAATACATTTGTTTTTCTCTAAATATGTTAAAAACAATATCAAGATGTTGGGAATTCCCATGTTGAGTACGTGAGTACACCACGATGTCATCCAGGAAGGCTACCACAAATGAATCTTGATACAGGTGGAAAAAACAATTCATCAAAGCCATAAACTTTATTGGTGCATTCATAATACTGATCTAAATAAACAAATACTCATAAAAGCCATATCAAATACAAAATATTGTATGTGGTATCTCTGATGGTATAACATGCACATGATGGTATCCCGACATCAAATAGATCTTGGATAAAAACCTCACTCTGTGGAGATAGTCAAAGTGGTCTTCTATACAAGGAAGTGGATACTGATTATTAACTGTATACTAGTTCAACCGATGTTAATTCAGGTAAATACTAAGGGTATCATATGTATTCTTGATGAAAAGCACTGATGATCCCCATATGGAAGTATTAGGTCGTATAAAACCCTTATATTTCACATCCTCTAGATACCTCTTAAGCTCATGAAACTCAATAGTATCCATCCCTTAAGGATGAATGGATATCAGTGATACTTACAAAACTAGCTCAATAATAAACTATACCTCTCTATTAGAAGGTAGTCTAGAAAATTAGTCTTGGAAGAATTCCATGAAATGATCTTCTATATGAGGTAAATCATCCTTTTGTGTTCCCTAATCATCCATATAAAAGATAGAAATATGGGTTGTCAACCTGCCTATCACACGATGCTCTGATTTAGCTCTACTTTCCTAGACATCCCATTCACACTTGTAAATATAAATATCACCATTTGGTGATGTTAAGTAAACCATCCGATGATATAAATTGATATAAGCACAATAAGTAACTAACTAGACCATCTCGAGAATGATTCCAAAACCTATCATCTTTAGGAATAAGAGGACACATAAGAAACAATACTTGCCTATCTCAAGCGGGAACTCATTGAACCAGCGTACACATTTTGATTGAATTACCAATAGGGTTTAGAGTGTCATTATTTCATAAAAATATTGAATCTCAAGCCTGAGGATATCTATAATAGTAATATATATGAAGGAGTGGGAAGCAGTAGTGTTAAATAAATCAGAAACTAGAGTAGAGGCTACTAAGATCTTACCTTTTACCATAGATGGACCAATACTATGATACTATAAAATCAGATGCACTACATATATTTGTAACTATCCACATCTCTGAGATATAGTCTAAGTACCCTAGGCAGGCCTTCTTTGTTGGGACTATAAGTCCTGTGTCTATCTCCCTCGTCCACGACCACCACATCATCCTGATCGACCAGTAGTACTCAAGATCCTTTCCTAATAAGGGGATAATGAACCTTATATTGAATGTGGAGTTAGTGTAGATCATATATTAGTATCCAATATTAGAAAAAAAATCTACAAAATAACAAAATATGACCCATATTTCTCTAATCCCAATACTCAACTAGGTCCTTAATACACTGGGTCTTCATATGTCTTGGCCTACTGCACTGATAGTATACAACTTGGATACTTGATCACACACTTTGGCTATTGATTCTCCCATGATAAGAATCAAAATAGCACTACCTACTTCAAGTCTAAGTAGTTTCAGTTCTAGGAGACGAGCTTCCCAAGATTACACCTTTAGCCTCTATCAGATTATGATCAATAATGAGTTCATGATTCACTATCCCAAATTTGGTAGTTAACCATAATACATTCAGAAATGATCATATTTCATACCTAATACCATCATCAAATCTCCTTACCCTAGAAAACTCATCACCTATAAGGATTTATGTGAATCATTAGAGCTTTGTAAAACTTGCAGAGTAGTCCATGCCTAATAAAGAACCCTACTACAGGTGTATAAACTCTCTAGATATTTCATCCCTAAATGTATCTTGATAAAAAAATCATATAAGGATATTTGAAAATCCCTCCTAAACCATATACCAATGTTGATCATCCCAGGTCAACACATCCAACCATCTCTTGACTAAATAACATATCATGTAAACTATGAGATTAACCCCCCTCTCAAGAGGAATCTCTAGATTGTCAAAAATAGATTGCATGACCTCCAACTAGGACTCTAAACCCTATGGATTTACATCCCCAGAAAACATGGGTGTATGATACTACTGAAACTCATGATCAACATTTCAATACTAGGAACAGGTCATAGGGCTCCTTACATAGTTTCCATGATCCATAAAAATCCCTCTCAAAATTGGGTGTGAGTGCCCCGGTCGGGTATAATGGGAGGTGTTTTAAGTGGAACTATTGGAGGTAATAATTGTGGCTTAGGTCCCACCACCTTTGATGCATGGTTGTTTCTACCCTCTTAGTTCATGAATTGAGGACATCATGGTGTCATAACTCTACAAATTTTAAGTGGATGCCTTAGATGGTAGTATCGGGGGGGCACAACAGAAGCCGGTTGGCTGAGGATTTAAAATTGTTCATTACCAGAGCAATGTAATTTCATCATATTTAATGATCCAGGCCTTGATAGAGGTATGAGGATCCCACTTGAATTATCATAGCATAAAAATATTACCATAATGGTTAACTCATTCGAATTGAAGCATGCTCGATAACAACTCATCATTGGTAACCATTGCTCAAAGGATATAAGATCAAAACCCTATAGATTATCCGCACACACTTCAATAATCCATGAATATGCCAATAATTAAATTATGGGAACTATAATGAAGCTCTAATGATTCCTTTGGCATCGTGATGATCACCTCAAATTCATTCCTTCGATTTTGTGAAGATGTTCTTGGATCAAATGTTTGAATGAAAACTTTAAGTCTCTAGGGTGTGGGGGAGATTGATGATCTCAATTACATTGGAATGAATTATCAATAAATGAGATACTCTCTTCTGATTATATAGTGGGAGGCTCAAATACCAAAAGGGTTCCCCGACCCCTTGAAATAAAACGCCCACCAAATAAGCAGTAAATGACATGTTACGAAGAACCACCTACATCATAATTCCATTTATATTTTTATCACATACTTGTAAAATATAATAAATATATTAAATGATAAACATGTTTCATTAACTCAAATCATAATTCCTACTAATATTAAATGAACTTTGAATATTAAAATAAAATTCATTCATATAATATTTTCCATGTATTCACTTAATACCTTCTAAATACTATTAATAAATAAATTAAACCTAATTATTCTATATTGGAATAATAATAAATTGATTTATTTATTGATGATCAATTACTTGGGAAATTCACAGACCCATTGGTGGGGTCCACCATGTCCAATATTCCTATTCACTAGAATTGTGCAAACTCTTGAATACACTATTGTGTGTGACCCTCTAGGCTTTTATATCGATAGAAGAAAATACTATTCATAGACCAAGAGTAGAGTATTACAACCCATCAAGTCCCTTAAGAAGATAAGGAGAAGTCATAGCTATAAAAACCCTTCATATGAACACACTATGTAATATAATCTCTTTCTCTCATGATATCTCATAAAGGGGGATGCACACTTCATTCCATTATAATTTATAACTTTATTATTCATTAAACTTACTGAACATACTTACCTTTTTTACCATCTCCATGAATTTATAAAAGGTACTACCATCCTGATCAACTGGTCCTAAGTTATCAATTCATATCCAAAGTGAATAATTATATCTTGATCATTCAACCAATGCCATACCACAAATTATGACCCCAAAAAAGATACCTCACCATGAATTCAATGTCATGGTTTTTACTTGCATCAAAGTACTTGATCAAATGGAACACATTGATAATAATCTTAAGTCAGGAGACTGATACACATGTTCATAGATTTGAACAACCAATGACACCTAAAACATGCGGTGTTTCTATTGGCGGGACTATCCTCAAGATCTCACCTACTGGAGATCACCAAGTGAGAACTTCATGAAAAGAAATATCAATGATTATAATCTCCCAACACCTGATAATAAGATATCAACTATGTCTAGTTAGTATTATTTATCTAGACCATAAGATATATGTTTTAGATTAATTTCATAGTATCTCAAGGTTCTCATTATAAATTGGGAACTACTATAACATTTTCATATGAATTTGTTTTATGGAAATTACCATGTGAATTGTAGACATAGAAATATAAAAAATATAATGGTAAGAGCACATCATGTATAACTAAAATTATACATGATATGGTAATAAAAAAGTACTAATAATGTTGGGTCTAGGAAATCCACTTTTATAACACTCCCACAAGCACTAGACCCAACTTTCCAACTAACCATGTTATCTCTCATATGGTAAGATCATTCTGGTAAGTTATGACTTTAGTCATGGCCCTACCATGTTTCCACTACATGGAAATTCTACTATTTGTGAATTTACCTCATTAAGTAAGACTTTTCAATAAATTATATCCCTAAGTATATCCCTTTTTTACACTATTAAAACAATAAATCTTGGCTATTACTAGCAGTATAATTATTATAATTTATATTATGATAAAAATTTATTTACTCGGTGTGATTACAAGAATGGTAACAAATCATTATGTATTATATAATGTTTTTTTACTACCTCAGAAGCTATAATACACTTGGTATTTGTAGACTTGTCTACCATTGGATTAAAGGATTTTATCCTACTCATTACCTTTTCTGGACAATGATATTAGAACATATAGGTCTAAAGTAATACTAGTTTATTCCCCTTAAATTAGTGTCCCTTATTCTCCATATACAAGGTACATATCCCTTATACTTCATCAAGTATAATTATATAGTTCTGATTTCTTCCCAGTCAGTTCTTTTGGACATAAATAATATTTTCCCGCAATTATATATATGTTATAAATATTAAATATAGAACATAACATTGAAAATGTGATATATCCATCATTGGTGCTTATGGAATTCTATTCACCACATTAATCTCCTTGTATGTCTCATACATTTATTCTTAGAGAAATTTATACCATGTGACATTGATAACAATTTTATCTTGAATTTTTTAACTCGTATTTTTCAATACCTTGTTAGTATATGTACCATTGACTAGTTATAAGAAACCATTAGATCTAACTCAGTATATCACGTTCCTTTAAACTGAGGTTACTGATTTAAGTAAATCTATAGATAGTTACTTTCATTCTAGTCTTAACTAAATGTAAGACTAATAGATGTTTTCCATATGTTACAAAACATATTTTACTTCAAAAACATTAGTCATCCCACTAACCTCTTATATAAAAATATAAAAAATTCATTCCAAATTAATATTTTATGATCTTGTTTCATAATTCAATCCATAACTAGATTTTAGTAGCTTGCACCCCTTATGGGAATCCTATTGTGTCATCATCCCTTTATGGTTGAGTTTTATAGACATCTTCCATGATTGGTGGTCTTAACATCCAATGATCAATATAATGATCATGTAAAGTAGTTATTATAGGTAAAATTATAATGGATTTTGGCATGAAGATTTAGTATAACTAATAAATACTTATTGGTACCATTCTTGTACCACCTGTGTATATTATCACCTGAATACACACCATATTATTTAAAATAATAATCCCCCTATACTTTGATACATGGAATCCATTATTGAATTTTAATTGATGTTGAAAATATTATCTTTTTTCCATTAAATTCTTAGTTTCATGATTCATTATTATCAAATAATAATGTATGTTGGCATCGAAATATGTTCCATGGGAATAGTCAATGAAGTCATGGTCAGTTTGAAGTAAATCCAAGCCAAAATTTCCCAAAACACTCTAAAGGAGTCTACTTCATAAAGACCCATTCCTCTATGAATGGTCAGAGCTCGTGAAGCTCCATGGTTTAGGAGTCCACTTCAAAAATGCATGAAGCCATGATAGTGTTCCTCCGTAAGTTTGGCGGCACTTCATGACCACATGAAGTTGTGATGGTATTACTCTATGAGTTTGAAAACACTTCACGAAAACACAAACGATTGATGGTGGTCCTTCATGAGTACTATGGAGCCGCACACATTCATAAATCCAAAAAATTATTCATGATATACTTATAATCTTCTTAAAAACCCATACCTATAAATACCACCTCATTCTGACATTTTAGGGATGGTGACCCGACCTTTCAGCATCCAAATCACACTCAAGCATCATGAACCAAACCAAAAATGGATCACCTAATGTATCTAGGGTTTATGAAGACCTTTTCTTTATGTTCTTAAGATCCTACAACCTAGTTGGAGATGAATTTCATGAAGAAATACTCCCTTTATGAAGGAAGAAGGCCTTACGAGGCACTTGTGGATTTGTGAATAATTCATCCTTCAGAAAGCACTCATCTCATGAACTGGGAATTCACACTAAGGTAGATTAACCTTGTTTTGTGAATCCTAATCCTTCGTGAAGAACCCAACATCCATGAAACACCACTATTAAATTCCCTAAGAATCATTAAACCTCTCTCCTTGTTCTCTATATGATTCCTCCCTTATATTGACACCTCTTTGCATAGGTTGAGTTCCAAGATCCTCCAGACCCATCCAGGATTGGTTTAGATGCACCTTGAATCCCTATGTGACATGTTCCAACCATTCTTGCGGCACACACCACTACTATTGTGGCCTAAGACTCCCACCTACCTATTTATTATTAGTATAGGTATGCTAATTTTTGTTTCTTGTCATCATAGGCATGCTAACATGGACCTCATGAGAAACCACTCCTCCCATCATACCCTAGCATTTCCAAAGCCATGCCCTACCTAGAGGTGCATGAGCTATGGTCACATAATCCCATGGTATGGGAAGTGAGTCCCCCAATTTTGAGATACATGATGTAAAACTACATAGTTCCACATCCTAGTCATATGATGTTAAACTGTATGGAAACACCCTCAGCACATGATGTAAAACTATAGCATTACCCAATGCCATAAGAATAGGATGCTCCGTGTGTGAGTGACATGGAATGACATACTCATCACATGTAATGAGATCCTCCCCATATGAAATTAGATCCTCCTCATAGGTAATGAAATCCTCCTCACATGGAATGAAATCATCCTTGGGTAGCTTTCATGCGTATTCCCCACACCATCTCTTGTTGGATCTTCTTTCACGACACATGCTCCAGGTCTGCTGCTTTGTAACACCCGAGACTTTTATGTTATATAAATCATCAAAGGAATCTTTTTCTACACAACACTTGCTTGGCTTGCTTTGCACGCAATCGCGACCTTCCTCGATAGCTTGCGTCGTACGCAATACCAAGTTTCACTAAACAACAATATACTATTAAAACTAGCCGTTATGAATAGTAATAACCACTTTTTGAAATTTTATAAATTTTATTTTTCAAAATGGACTTCATTTTTGGACTCAGAATATCGAAATTAGCCTAGGGTGAAATTTTGGTATTTTTTCTGAAAACTTTCAATTTTTGATGAATAGTGAAACCACTAAGTGGTAGGTTAAAAACTAAATTTTTGCATAAAACTTAATTTTACCGCTTCTGTGAATGGAATTTCAAAAATCCGAGAGACACGGTTAATATCAAGGACTAAAATGTGGTTCAATGAGATGAAAATAATTTTTTGGTGAATAGTAACTTTTTACTATTTTTACCGCGGTTAATAGTAAATAGGGTAACTAAGGGTAAATATGATATCAATATTACCCTAACACATGTCCTAATTCTATTGGACAAGTGTAATTCGACCAAAAACAAACTTAGGAATAAAATATGACCATTTAGGCCCACTTGGGTTAGATTAGGACATTTATTATTAATTTATTTAAAGAAGGGTTAAAAGAGTTAAAATCAAAGTTTATTTACTAAAACATTTTTAATATGGGGTTATACATAAGATAAATTCGATTGTAAATATTCATTAGAAAGCTAAAAAGATTTCCTACATGATGGTATTTTATTTGTAATTTTTAGACATCAAATAATTTAATTTATATATGACACAAAGATGATGCAGTAATTCTCTTATTAATGAAATTATAAACACCAAAATAAATGTAATTTGAAACTTTTTATGAATTCCACTAATTTTCTAGGTTAATATGATATATTAGTACTGATTTAATCAACTTGGTTCGAACATATAATTCTGTTATGACTTTCACAAAAATCATATATCAAATAGTGTCAAAATTGACACAAAATAGTTTTTAAATAAAATATTATATTATTAATTGTTATTTTATTCCTAAAAATCTAAGGTTCTGCCAAATGACTTAGATAAGGATATATATTTTAATAATAAACAATTTGGGGTTCGTTTGGCATGTTATAGTAAGTGTATTAACCATATAGTGAAAGAAAACAAAAAGACATGGTAAAAGTTAAATTATTTAACTTAGAGTTAAATCTAATTAATAAGGTTAAAATAATACCCTAAACTTGTCTAAATCCTATTGGTTGATAGGATTTAGACCCTTCCCCACTTTATCTTCGAAATAAGACCCTTTGGAACCATTATAAACCGATTTTGACTTTAATATAAAATAATATTTTGAGATATTCCTAAGGTGCCCCTCTCCTCCCTTATAAAAGGGCACCTCCTCCCCCTCCTCCTCACACCAAATTGAGCACTCAAGCTCGGCCAACCCCTGCCATTTTCTCCTCTCCACTTCCCTAGAATAGTCCTAGAGGTACTGTTCTTCTCCAAAGACCACTCTTAGTTCCTTAAGTGGAGGATTCAAAGAGGCGTTCCAAAGAAGAGGTAATATCCATTACCGATCTTTTCAATTTCTTTCTTCTTCAAACTTCTTCTTCTTTAGTTGTTTCATGATAAAGTAATAACATCAGTATTAATTACATACTGATATGTTATTATAAATATGAAACAACCCTAATTCACCTTCTATCCATCCTACGGAAAAATGAAATCACCGCGCGTGCGTACG
This sequence comes from Viscum album, assembly GCA_963277665.1. Lineage (NCBI taxonomy): Eukaryota > Viridiplantae > Streptophyta > Magnoliopsida > Santalales > Viscaceae > Viscum > Viscum album. The sequence goes on from OY728155.1 coordinate 533,007,533, forward strand.
TACGGAATACCGTCTCCACGCCGTGGTGTAATCTATTTTTCCACCATCAACTTACAAGGATGGTTATAATGGTGTAATAAGTAACTATATATGATTATTATGAAGTAATATTGATACTGAAATAATATATATATATATATACTCCAATACAATTCCACGATCATAGGAACGATATCATCACTCGTGCGTACGTACGGAATACCGTCTCCACGATGTGATGCGACTCGTTCTACATGATCTTCATTTCATAATGATTATATAAATGAATTGAATGAATGAATATGGTATATACTACACTAATACCATTCTGTAAATGAATTATCTATAACCTAAAGATAAGAATAAGAATTTATTCGACAAAACACGCATAAGAACAAAAAGTTATAAAGACCCGAGTAACAAGTAACAATGAAATATTACTAACAAGAAGCTAATCATATGACCATATATGATATCATATCAACATGTATGATTCTGGAATAAGTCAATAACATTATTTAAACCATTATACAGGAGCTTCGGACACATACAAGGCAAATTGGACCTAAGGTAAGGGAAATATCACAATCTCATTTTTATCCGAGATTGTTTATTCGTAAGTATTTACTGGGGTGTATTTTATCATCCACATCCATGTTCCCTCAATATGTAATATTGTTTCCATCCACTTGCAATAGTTTAAATCCAATTTTACCCTTAGGTGAGTTTTTAGTAAAGAATATGAAAGGAATCTTTTGTCGTTTTTCCGTACGAGGTACTTTTTTGACTTTTCCGACAAAAGTACGAAGAATGTTTTTTTAACTTATACGGCACGAACGGATTTCTACTGTTTTATAAAGCCTTATTTTCATGAAGCTTCCTATAAAAGATTTCATGACTATTTTCAATAAAATCTCTTTCTTTTAAAATTGCATGATGTTTTGTGAAAAGAAATTGATTTTGAAGAAGAAAGGATATTTTCCTCAAGAATTCAATTCAAGTGTTTTATCAAAATTATATTCCATCTAAGATAATAAAGGGTTCTGTTTCTATCCATATTTTTACATTGTTTTGACTATGTTGTGATGGAATTATGTTTATGAATTCCTTTATCTTATATGAATTGATTTATGATGTCATGATGTTTCAAGAATCCCATTTTTGTTACATGTGTTATGCAATGATGTATGTTTTATGATTATGTGGCACACATAAGAAAGGATTCATTATAAGATGGGTGGGACCTATATCTCCCTCCAATGCATTGGGTAAAGATTTTATATCTCATGAGATAGACATGGCTGGAACGGAAGGTTATTTCGGTTCAGTGATACAGGACTGAAACGAGGAGTGAACTCGATTCAGAAAGGGACTTTGTCCACTAAGATAGTCTTGGCAATGAGTCTTGACTAACAAGAAATGATTTTCCATGATTATGTGTGCATGCCACAAAGTTTCAAGTTTCATGTTATGATTATGGGGATCTCATTTTCACTTCTATGATTTATTAAGAATTTTATGATCTCTTTTGCAGGTTATGATTTTCAAAAAGATATGATATGATTTTTATTTCCTTTATTGCCCTTGCTGAGCATTTGAGCTCACCCTTTTATGTTTTCTTTTCCCCAGGTCAGGAAGATGGATATTAAGTAGAATATGCTAAAAGGGACCCTAGATATGATGAAATAAATGGGAGGCACTGTAGAAGATTTATGAACCAGTTGTTTATGTTTCCCAGTTTCTAAAGACACTATACCTATACGGTCCTTTGTGGTTTTGTCATATGTTGTAATAAGTGTGCTTCAATTTTGAAGTATTAACAATGTATGTAAAGTATGGGTCGTTATAGTTGGTATCAAAGGAAAGGTATAGTCAACCTTTGGAAACTAGGATGTGAAAGCCTTAGTAAGAACCCTAAGGATAAGTCTAAGCATAGAACACAATCTTAGTGTTTTAGAAAGGTCCTTGAATAACCTAGGATAAGACCTTAAGCATGAAAATTTTATTCTTGAATTATGTGGTTTTCTATTATAATTAGTGTTGCTCACACTATTCTTCTTGGTTTTAGTCAATGGCTGGAACCCGAAGGAACCGTGTTAATGCGGAATGCGATGGGCAATGCAATGATTGTCCCCCTGAGCAACCAAACGATATGGGAGCTGGAATGAAAAATCTTGTAGCCATGCTCACACAACTTTCTCAAGCTATGAATCATGCAGGACTTCCAAATGAGCAAAGGAGGGAGCAACATTCTGTTGAATCCTTCATGAGGCAGCGTCCACCTTCTTTCAGTGGGTCTACTGATCCATTAGTTGCTGAACAATGGATTAGTACTACTGAAAAGATATTTTCAGTTCTTCAATGTTCTGAACATGATAAAGTCATCCTAGCAGTGTATCGTTTAGAAGGAGATGCTGATCAATGGTGGAATCTTGTTAAGAATACGAGGCAAAGGGATGAAATTGAGTCTATGGAATGGGACGAGTTCAAGAACTTATTTTTCAATAAGTACTTCCCTCGTATTCTCCGAACAAAGATGGAGAAAGAGTTCCTTGAACTGAAGCAAAGGGATGATGAATCTGTTAGTACCTATGAAGCAAATTTTACAAGACTTGCAAGGTACGCTTCTGGTATTATTATCCAACCTGAGAGTAAGATCGATCGATTCTTTAGTGGCTTAAAACCAAGTCTTCGAAGGGCGTTAGCCATAAGGGACTTCAATAGCTACGAGGAAATCGTTCGATGTGCTCTCAAAGTCGAGATGGAGATTGGAGTAACCCATCAGTCACATGGGTTTGATAAGAAGAGGAAGATGGAATTCAAAGGAAACTCTAAAGAGCACACTGAAAAGAAGATGAACTTTCCCTTATGCTCAAAATGTGGAAAGAAACATGGAGGGAGTTGTCTTAAAGGGACAAGTAAATGTTTTAAATGTGGAAAAGAAGGTCATCGGGCATTTGAATGCCGTGATAATGGGAAGAAGATGTCTAATGACGCAAACAAAGGAAGGGATACACAGAATGATCCTACTACACTTCAATGTTTCAAGTGCAAGGAGATGGGGCATTATGCCAATCAATGCCCAAATCCAAGGGTTGATGATGATGGTCGACGTCAACAAACTCTTAAGGCTAAAGACAAAGGAAAGTCACATGCAATTTCTATCAGCGATGTGGAGTACGATAACGATGTGGTGAAAGGTACACTTACCATCCACTCTAAAGTAGCAAATGTTTTATTTGATTCTGGATCCACCCACTCTTTTATTTCTGAAGAATTTTCTAAGGGTATCACCGTATTACCTCAACAATTAGATGTTGAGTTAGCTGTGACAACACCTAATGGCACATCAATCGCATCAAAAGTTTATAATTCTTCTCCGATCGAAGTTTGTGGGAAAGTGCTTCCTGCAAATCTTGTGATCCTTCCTTTAGTGGAATTTGATGTGATTCTTGGCATGGATTGGCTTTCTTTATACGGAGCTCATATCAATTTCCAAAGAAGGGAAGTCACATTTCATATTCCAGATCAATCTACGATCGTCTATCAATGCAAGGATGAACATAACCTTCCAGTGGAAATTTCTTCCATCTTATGGGTATTGATTCCACTAAATGAAGGTTATTTATCTCAAATGGTTGGTGAGAAACTCACGATTAATAATATGCCCATTGTACGGGAGTTTGATGATGTCTTTCCGGAGGAATTGCCGGGTCTTCCACCAAATCGTGAAGTTGAGTTTTCAATAGAACTCGTACCGGGTGCTTTGCCTATTTCAAAGACACCTTATAGAATGGCCCCAATTGAGTTGCAGGAATTGAAGAAGCAACTCCAAGAGAATCTTGATAAGGGATTCATACGCCCTAGTGCGTCACCTTGGGGAGCACCTGTTCTATTTGTTAAGAAGAAAGATGGATCAATGAGACTCTGCATTGATTATCGAGAACTTAACAAGATCACTATCAAGAACAAATATCCTCTCCCACGCATTGATGACTTGTTTGACCAACTACGCGGAGCTCAATACTTTTCCAAGATTGATCTTCGTTCAGGGTATCATCAATTAAGGGTCAAAAGGGAGGATATACCAAAGACGGCTTTCCGTACAAGGTATGGACACTATGAATTTATAGTGATGCCATTTGGTCTTACTAATGCCCCTGCTATCTTCATGGATCTAATGAATAGAGTCTTTAGAGACTATCTTGATCAATTTGTGGTAGTCTTTATAGACGATATTCTTGTCTATTCAAAGAGCAAGGAAGAGCATGAAGATCACTTGAGAATTATATTGAAGACCCTGAGAAAGGAGAAGCTTTATGCCAAATTTACCAAGTGTGAATTTTGGCTTCAAAAAGTTGCATTTTTGGGTCATATAATCTCAAAAGAGGGGATATCTGTGGATCCAGCAAAAACAGAGGTTATCGAAAGATGGTCGAGACCAACAACAGTAACTGAGATCCGAAGTTTTCTTGGTTTGGCTGGATATTATCGACGTTTTGTAAAAGATTTTTCACGATTATCTAATCCAATCATCAAGTTGACTCGGAAAGGAGTTAAGTTTGTCTGGACAGAGGAATGTGAAGAGAATTTCAAGGAGTTGAAAAGAAGGTTATCCAGTGCACCTGTGCTCACACTGCCTTGTAGTGGAGAAAGGTTTGTGATCTACAGTGATGCATCCAAGAAGGGATTGGGGTGTGTTCTTATGCAAAATGAAATGGTGATAGCTTATGCCTCACGACAGTTGAAAATCCATGAGCAAAATTACCCAACACATGATTTGGAGTTGGCTGCGGTAATCTTTGCATTAAAGATTTGGAGGCATTACCTTTATGGTGAAAGGTGTGATATTTATACTGATCATAAAAGTTTAAAGTATATTTTCACACAAAAGGAGTTGAATATGCGTCAAAGAAGATGGTTGGAGCTGATTAAGGATTATGACTGCTCAATCCATTACCACCCTGGGAAAGCAAACAAGGTGGCAGATGCATTAAGTCGACAAGACCATGCTAGTTTATCCATGATGAGGATCACAAAAGATCCAATATTTATGGATTTACAAAGGATGGATCTTGGAATTATAATGGAAGGGGAAAAATCTTATCTTTCTCAAATGAATGTTCAACCATCTATACATGTGAAGATTAAAGAGGCACAGAAAGAAAATGTCGAGTTACAAAAGAAGGTGAGAAATGTTCCTGAATTCAACCTTGATTGTGATGGGATAATAAAGTTCAGGAATCGGGTTTGTGTTCCTCCCATCCCCGAATTAAAGAAGGAGCTGCTGGATGAGGCTCATAGTTCATCATTCTCTATTCATCCTGGAAGTACGAAGATGTATAGGGACCTGAAAGAGTACTTCTGGTGGGATGGCATGAAAAGAGATGTTGCTGAATATGTCTCTCGATGCTTGGTTTGTCAACAAGTTAAAGCTGAGAGACAAAAGTCTAAGGGGATGTTACAACCATTACCCATACCCGAATGGAAATGGGAAAACATCACTATGGACTTTGTCACAGGACTTCCTAAAACATCCAAAGGCAATAATGCTATCTGGGTCATAGTTGATCGTCTTACAAAGTCTGCACACTTCATTCCTATTAGAGAGGATTTCTCTCTAGATCAGCTTGCCAGGATATATGTAAAGGAAGTGGTAAGATTGCATGGAGTACCACTTTCTATTATATTTGATCGGGATCCGAGATTTACCTCGAAGTTCTGGCGAAGTCTTCAGCATACTCTGGATACAGAGTTGAGTTTCAGCACTGCTTATCATCCCCAGACAGACGGTCAGTCTGAGAGAACAATTCAAACCCTAGAAGATATGTTGAGAGCTTGCTCTATGGATTTCAAAGGAGGTTGGGATCAACACCTACCTTTGGTGGAATTTTCTTATAATAATAGCTTTCACTCCAGTATTCAGATGGCTCCTTATGAATCTCTCTATGGAAAGAAATGCAGGACTCCAACTTGCTGGGATGAAGTTGGGGAAAGAAAGCTGTTAGGACCTGATCTCGTTGATGAAATGGCAGAAAAGGTCAGAACTATTCAACAACACATAAGAGCAGCTCAGAGTCGACAGAAAAGTTATGCCGACAACCGAAGAAAAGACCTAGAGTTTGAAGTGGGCGATAAAGTGTTCTTACGAATATCTCCCTGGAAGAGGGTTATGAGATTTGGAAAGAAGGGGAAGTTGAGCCCTAGATATATCGGTCCTTTCGAAATACTGGATCGTGTTGGGAAGGTAGCTTACCGATTGGCGCTTCCACCGAATCTCTCTCAAGTTCACGATGTGTTCCATGTATCTCTCCTGAGAAAGTACATACCAGATCCTTCACATGTACTCAGCTCAGAAGTTGTACCGCTGGAGCAAGATCTTTCTTATGAAGAACAGCCGATAGAGATTCTGGATCGTAGCGAAAAAGTTCTACGAAACAAGACCACTCGATTGGTGAAAGTTTTATGGAGGAACCACCAACTTGAAGAAGCTACTTGGGAGCTTGAGGATATGATTAGGGAGAAGTATCCTCATCTGTTTGTTACAAAGTGACGAATTTCGAGGGCGAAATTCTTTTTAAGGGGGGTAGAATGTAACACCCGAGACTTTTATGTTATATAAATCATCAAAGGAATCTTTTTCTACACAACACTTGCTTGGCTTGCTTTGCACGCAATCGCGACCTTCCTCGATAGCTTGCGTCGTACGCAATACCGAGTTTCACTAAACAACAATATACTATTAAAACTAGCCGTTATGAATAGTAATAACCACTTTTTGAAATTTTATAAATTTTATTTTTCAAAATGGACTTCATTTTTGGACTCAGAATATCGAAATTAGCCTAGGGTGAAATTTTGGTATTTTTTCTGAAAACTTTCAATTTTTGATGAATAGTGAAACCACTAAGTGGTAGGTTAAAAACTAAATTTTTGCATAAAACTTAATTTTACCGCTTCTGTGAATGGAATTTCAAAAATCCGAGAGACACGGTTAATATCAAGGACTAAAATGTGGTTCAATGAGATGAAAATAATTTTTTGGTGAATAGTAACTTTTTACTATTTTTACCGCGGTTAATAGTAAATAGGGTAACTAAGGGTAAATATGATATCAATATTACCCTAACACATGTCCTAATTCTATTGGACAAGTGTAATTCGACCAAAAACAAACTTAGGAATAAAATATGACCATTTAGGCCCACTTGGGTTAGATTAGGACATTTATTATTAATTTATTTAAAGAAGGGTTAAAAGAGTTAAAATCAAAGTTTATTTACTAAAACATTTTTAATATGGGGTTATACATAAGATAAATTCGATTGTAAATATTCATTAGAAAGCTAAAAAGATTTCCTACATGATGGTATTTTATTTGTAATTTTTAGACATCAAATAATTTAATTTATATATGACACAAAGATGATGCAGTAATTATCTTATTAATGAAATTATAAACACCAAAATAAATGTAATTTGAAACTTTTTATGAATTCCACTAATTTTCTAGGTTAATATGATATATTAGTACTGATTTAATCAACTTGGTTCGAACATATAATTCTGTTATGACTTTCACAAAAATCATATATCAAATAGTGTCAAAATTGACACAAAATAGTTTTTAAATAAAATAAAATATTATTAATTGTTATTTTATTCCTAAAAATCTAAGGTTCTGCCAAATGACTTAGATAAGGATATATATTTTAATAATAAACAATTTGGGGTTCGTTTGGCATGTTATAGTAAGTGTATTAACCATATAGTGAAAGAAAACAAAAAGACATGGTAAAAGTTAAATTATTTAACTTAGAGTTAAATCTAATTAATAAGGTTAAAATAATACCCTAAACTTGTCTAAATCCTATTGGTTGATAGGATTTCGACCCTTCCCCACTTTATCTTCGAAATAAGACCCTTTGGAACCATTATAAACCGATTTTGACTTTAATATAAAATAATATTTTGAGATATTCCTAAGGTGCCCCTCTCCTCCCTTATAAAAGGGCACCTCCTCCCCCTCCTCCTCACACCAAATTGAGCACTCAAGCTCGGCCAACCCCTGCCATTTTCTCCTCTCCACTTCCCTAGAATAGTCCTAGAGGTACTGTTCTTCTCCAAAGACCACTCTTAGTTCCTTAAGTGGAGGATTCAAAGAGGCGTTCCAAAGAAGAGGTAATATCCATTACCGATCTTTTCAATTTCTTTCTTCTTCAAACTTCTTCTTCTTTAGTTGTTTCATGATAAAGTAATAACATCAGTATTACTTACATACTGATATGTTATTATAAATATGAAACAACCCTAATTCACCTTCTATCCATCCTACGGAAAAATGAAATCACCGCGCGTGCGTACGTACGGAATACCGTCTCCACGCCGTGGTGTAATCTATTTTTCCACCATCAACTTACAAGGATGGTTATAATGGTGTAATAAGTAACTATATATGATTATTATGAAGTAATATTGATACTGAAATAATATATATATATATACTCCAATACAATTCCACGATCATAGGAACGATATCATCACTCGTGCGTACGTACGGAATACCGTCTCCACGATGTGATGCGACTCGTTCTACATGATCTTCATTTCATAATGATTATATAAATGAATTGAATGAATGAATATGGTATATACTACACTAATACCATTCTGTAAATGAATTATCTATAACCTAAAGATAAGAATAAGAATTTATTCGACAAAACACGCATAAGAACAAAAAGTTATAAAGACCCGAGTAACAAGTAACAATGAAATATTACTAACAAGAAGCTAATCATATGACCATATATGATATCATATCAACATGTATGATTCTGGAATAAGTCAATAACATTATTTAAACCATTATACAGGAGCTTCGGACACATACAAGGCAAATTGGACCTAAGGTAAGGGAAATATCACAATCTCATTTTTATCCGAGATTGTTTATTCGTAAGTATTTACTGGGGTGTATTTTATCATCCACATCCATGTTCCCTCAATATGTAATATTGTTTCCATCCACTTGCAATAGTTTAAATCCAATTTTACCCTTAGGTGAGTTTTTAGTAAAGAATATGAAAGGAATCTTTTGTCGTTTTTCCGTACGAGGTACTTTTTTGACTTTTCCGACAAAAGTACGAAGAATGTTTTTTTTAACTTATACGGCACGAACGGATTTCTACTGTTTTATAAAGCCTTATTTTCATGAAGCTTCCTATAAAAGATTTCATGACTATTTTCAATAAAATCTCTTTCTTTTAAAATTGCATGATGTTTTGTGAAAAGAAATTGATTTTGAAGAAGAAAGGATATTTTCCTCAAGAATTCAATTCAAGTGTTTTATCAAAATTATTTTCCATCTAAGATAATAAAGGGTTCTGTTTCTATCCATATTTTTACATTGTTTTGACTATGTTGTGATGGAATTATGTTTATGAATTCCTTTATCTTATATGAATTGATTTATGATGTCATGATGTTTCAAGAATCCCATTTTTGTTACATGTGTTATGCAATGATGTATGTTTTATGATTATGTGGCACACATAAGAAAGGATTCATTATAAGATGGGTGGGACCTATATCTCCCTCCAATGCATTGGGTAAAGATTTTATATCTCATGAGATAGACATGGCTGGAACGGAAGGTTATTTCGGTTCAGTGATACAGGACTGAAACGAGGAGTGAACTCGATTCAGAAAGGGACTTTGTCCACTAAGATAGTCTTGGCAATGAGTCTTGACTAACAAGAAATGATTTTCCATGATTATGTGTGCATGCCACAAAGTTTCAAGTTTCATGTTATGATTATGGGGATCTCATTTTCACTTCTATGATTTATTAAGAATTTTATGATCTCTTTTGCAGGTTATGATTTTCAAAAAGATATGATATGATTTTTATTTCCTTTATTGCCCTTGCTGAGCATTTGAGCTCACCCTTTTATGTTTTCTTTTCCCCAGGTCAGGAAGATGGATATTAAGTAGAATATGCTAAAAGGGACCCTAGATATGATGAAATAAATGGGAGGCACTGTAGAAGATTTATGAACCAGTTGTTTATGTTTCCCAGTTTCTAAAGACACTATACCTATACGGTCCTTTGTGGTTTTGTCATATGTTGTAATAAGTGTGCTTCAATTTTGAAGTATTAACAATGTATGTAAAGTATGGGTCGTTATATGCTTCCTATTGTTTCTCACACCGATCATGACTCACATGGGCTTAGAGGATATCAGTGACCATGGAGTTAGCATGATCCCTCATATTATGGGACTCCTACATTGTATAAGACCCAATCATACCCATGGGACACTCGTATGTGTAATCCCCAACCATCCAACCATACTCACCCTATGGGTCGCTTTCACACATAAGCCCCTAACACATGCTCTACTTCCATTGGGTCTCCTCCTTAGGTGTAAGCCCCAACCCATTCCAAACAACATGGGATTTGAATACCAACTAACTGGGATACATAGGAATCCTCTCTAAGGTCCAAACCCAACATCCACATCCACCCTGATTTAATATGGGCCACATCCCTGGTAAGATCATTCCCATCACCTGGGAGACCATGTATTCTCCAGGCCCCTCAGGAAGCTTCAACATGTAATCCCTAAACCAACTAAAACAAAGATAAATCCTCTTGAGAAGGTAAGATTCCATGTGTAATCCCCACACCATCCCTCATTGACACTCCCTTCACAATGTGAACATCCTTATCGCATGATGTTAAACTGCATGGTTCAGTCCTATCATAATAAATTAAACTAAGATGCAAATCTATGTGGGTTTTTATCCCTATATTTTAAATAGGTTATATAAGATGCATCTATGAGGTTTAATCCTAACCAATGGTAAATCCAGTCACCCCCTCCTTGGGGTGCACCTCCCTGATCCACCTCAAGGGGTGTTTCGATGAACATCCATGCTGTGACATCTTACCTTTATGGGAAACACTTCCTAGATCCACCCCCATGGGGAGTTCTAATTCATCCATAGGTAAACTTTTATGGTGTGATATATTCCCTTTATGGGACACACCTTATGGATCTGCCTCCTTGGGGTGTTCTGATCTATCCATTGGTAAACTTTATGATGTTCTCTCATAGGGATACACCTTCTTGATCTGTCTCTACTAGACATCCTGATCTATTTCCACAAGATTTTAAACTTATCACCCAACCCAAACACATACCATATGTATAAGCATGAGATGCATGAGGTGAAAACATTGAAACATATGCTCCTATAGTGTCAACTACCTCATGATAAACATGGTATGTCTGAGTTGAAAGCCTTGGAATACATACACCTTCGGTGTTAGATACCTAGTGATCAGAAGATGATTCCTTGGGTTATGTGCCTTATATTCCTTTGTTATATGACCTCGTACGAGGAATAATATAGGCGAATAATGTTCCTAGTGTCCATACATGCCAACATTGTCCCAATATTACTACTCTCTAGATCAAAGGTTTCTTCCCTGTGAAGACCCATTTAAATTTCTAGACCTAAGTAGTGTAATTAAACAGTGTCCACAAAGATATGGAACCAGGAATGAGTTACATGAACATGAATAAAATCAATGAGGGAAACATGGACTATGCAATGAGTTCCAAGAAGGAATCCATGGAAGGAGGAACTGAAATCACATAATCCTATTTCAATCAAGGAGTGGAAATCTTCTTTGAATGTGATGAAACCTACCTGACTTTAGAAAGTGAGAATGTGGGGTAATAATCATGCCAACACACATTAACATACTGGAGGTGTTCCTTGAAGAATGATTCATAAATAAAAATAGTGAACCTGAAATGAAACTATTCTCCTCAACATGGGGACTAGAAGTGCTCAAGACATCAGTAGAAGAGCATGTCAATAGATTCAGACAACTGGCACTAGGTCCCACCAAGAAAATGGTGGGCCAAGCATGAAACTCACATGAAATTAGGATAGATGTCAATTGGTAATTTTTAGACTTTGAAATTTTCAGCGCATATCTCTCTCTCCATTTTCAAAATACTGGATGATGTTGAGGAATTAGACATCGATTTCCTTATACATGTACTGATAGATGAATACACCTACATTGGAGGACCCCATCTATAGTAAATCATCCATTCAAAAATCTCAAACATAGGGGAAGGAGAAATGTTATTGCAGTAATCCCTCAAGACACTACCTCCACCATGACTTCCACCACAACTTCGGCTATTGGGAGTCCACACCCCATATCACCCCATGAAATTATCCAGAGAAGTGTGATAGACACCCTCGTATGTCGGTACAAGTAGAAGGGAGTCATTCTCATAAGGGATATGTCAATACAAGACCTGGAGGTGTCAGTACCTCACCAACTGCACCATCCCCAAAGGCCACATAGGAAGAAACCACTCCCTATATCAATGATAATTTGTTTTGGGTGCCTTTCTCTTGAATGATCCTATGACCCATTCACCTATGAAAAAGAGGTGGGTAATTCTCAAGTCACCCTATCCATGATCACCACCTGAGAACCATTGAGGAGGTCTCCAACCAGGCCCCATTATCTCCAGAAATGAACAATCCTTCAGGACAAAGAAAAGGTGGACTATACACCTACTTCGCTGGTCCCAGTCTGAACCACCCAATTCTAGAATCAGGCACAATCCCATGAGAATTACCAACAAGGGGGTATCATATTCCATAGATTCAGTGTCCCCTTCCACCACTAAGGTATTCTACCAGGTCCCTACAATATACGAATAGGGATCCATCTTTTTTCGGTTTGAATCAAGACCTCATCCACCCCACAGGCAAGTTGGGTTGACTCTTTAAATCCTCTATTCTACCAAAAGCTATTACGGGCTGACCCATATTGATGAGTTTCAATGAGGAGGTCCTACCCACACCATCATCAGCTCAAGAATAGGCCCTCCCAACTCTCAAAATCAGTGCAAAGGTCCTCCTCATTCCATTCATAGCTCAAGTAAAGTTCCTCCATTCTCTATATCTAATCAAAGAAGATTTTCCCCTCTTTATCGACCATCAGTATGGAGGACCTCCCCATACTCTTATGTCTCAACATGTAGGTACTCCCCATGTCACATCCAATCAAGGTGGAGGTCCTCCCCACTCTTTCAACATTCAACATAGACGTCCTCTCTATGTTCCCATCAATCAAATCGGTGGTCCTCCCTACTTCATTGATAATCAGTATGAAGGCCCTCCCCATAATCATTCTTACTAGCACAAAGGTAATCCCTATGCTCATTTCAACCAGCATTAGGGTCCTCCTCATGCTCCAATAATCTAGTGTGGAGGTAATCCTCCTAGTATCACTACTAGTCAATATGGATTTCCTCCCCATGTCATGACCAATCAAAGAAGAAGTCCTTATTACTTCAACACCAACTAGCACTGAGGTCCTCTCTATGTCAAATAATTACCCTGCTATGAAGAACCATCCTAGAGTATAAGGGGAACCATCGCTGTTAAAGGCCAAATCCTTGGAAGTTCTAAGTCATGGTCAATCCTGTCAACCTCTCAGATTCTGAGGAGGAATGTGACTTAATGATGGATCCTTCACCAAAGTCTTCAACATTAGAGTCTAGGGAAATAACCCAATAAGGGATGTACACATCCATAATTGGTGAAATCTATAGGATCCACAAATCCATCCACAAGTATTTGTAGGTGAAGGAATATTTGGCCCCCTTCTAGGGGATCACGATGCATCCATTTCTATCATATCTAGATTACCTCCCCACCTATACCCAATATCATAGAGTATTGTTATGGAATGGGGTAAATGATGAGAATCTAGTTGAGCTACCGATGTGTCATGCTGCCCTCACACATGAGGCTATAGTGAGAAACTAGTCCTATGAGGACTTGATGATGCGGTTTGTGCCACCCCTAAAAGACGTTACAACATGCAGTAAATATTCGACTCATGTAGAGACTCCTCCACTAGATAGCCTTCCACTACACTAATCTATATCAGTTCCAATGTATGTTTCTTGTCCAGTTCCAAATGAAACCTAGGCTGACCAAGAGAAGGGTCTTTCCTCTGAGAAAGAAAGCATGTGGGATACTCGAGATTTTTATTAGTTATCGGTGCTATTTTGGAAAAATTTTACTTCCTATATTTATATTTTGGAGTCCCTCACCGAGGACCATACCATATGTTCCCACTGAACCATATAGGAAATTCTTCATTTCCTCGGTGACTATTAGTTGGTCTATCTTTTGGAGTTGGTGGCCTAGAACCAACTACTTTGTACTTTATTCATTAATAAATGCCTTATCACATCTTGATTGTTCTTCTGCGTGAAAATTCATGTTATAATGTTCTAAGGACAGCTGTTGCATTAATGGGTCATAGCGGATCCCTACTATGATGAGAACCCAGAAGTTCCATAACACTGTTCTTGAATATATGTTCTATGGTCGGATGATATTATTTGAGGGACACAAATAATACAGGTCATTAGGGGTGATGACTCATAAAACTTTGAGGCACCTTCTCATGGTGTGCGCCCTTGGTAATATCCAGGAGGATATTATGAGAACAAGACCTGCCAGTTGGAAATCCACATTTCATAGTGTCATTGGATTTTCCTATCTGTGGATGTGTCTATTGGTCCTTAGACTTTAAGATTATTATTAATGGGTATTACAACTCACACACATAGATGTATTGACGAAAACTGTGATGAAACACTGTTCGCAGTGAGGTAGGATACGTTGGGTGCATCACGAGTAATACTGCATTAATAGATAATGCGAGAAAGGATTTGTCCCTTCTGTTCCATAACAGAAGTAGATATCTTAGGCCCTTTGATGGAATTGATATAGCCTAAATAAATCCATGGCCATTGTAAGGTATGGGAGAGTTCAATTCCGGGAAGTTAAAGAAAGAATAATCGAGCACATGGGTTGATGGCACTAGCATGCAACCCGCTTGATTGGAGATATAGAGACAAAGTGATTATATTACACGGTAAGCGTTCAAAGGAGGTGACACGTCATTGCAGCGTTAAATTCTTTCTCTATGGGTGCCTTGGCATGTTGCTAGATTCTAACCTTGGACTTTAGGTAGGCTCCACCTAATACCACTGAGAAAGATGCCTAGAGGGTCACACACTAAGTGTGTCCATGTATCTCAGTTAAATATTAATTTAACAAGTTAAATAAATATTATTCCCGACTGTGGTTTAATAATTATTTAAGGATGCCTGATTGCATTTATTTTGACACTAGTTATTCGAGAGAATATATTGTGTGTGAAATAATATATATATTTATTAGCGAGTAACGCAGTTACATTTATTTAAGAAATAAATAGCCATTACTCAAGGTCTAATAAATATGGTGGAGGAAATAAATAAAATGGAAAAATAAAAGTACACATTGTGTATATTTATATACACGCCGTGTAGTTTTTTTTTTGAGATTTGTGAGAAAATATTGTTTATTTAATTAAATGATATTAAATGTAATATGTTGAGCACATGTCAAGTAATAATGATGGTCAACTATCATTATTAAGACATGGGGTATTACTAAGAATTCAATGAAATGATTAAAAGATTTTGGGCAATTAATTCATTTTATTATTCTAAGTATTATAATCACAAATTACATTATTCTTATTGAGAGAGATCCATTGTTGTGCACAACGGATTTTGGAAATACTCTCAAGAAAAGAGAGAATTCCCTTTCCACTAAGAACGCTTTCATGTTACGAGAGCGAGATCCTCCACCAGATCAAGGCAGTTGAAGGCGGACATCACAAGTGAAGGCTCTTCCGCGCTAGCACCTGGATATCCCTTCGGTGACATCCAAAGATACATGGAGCACGTGTGGATCACCGCTAGAGGAATCCTGTACTTGGATTCTATAACGCAACGACGGATCACAGGATCGTGACCGGAGACTCCAACGAAGAAATAATTCCATCGAGGTAATTCTTATGAATTAATTAAATTAATTATAACCAACATATGATGATCTTATCTCAATGGTTCCGGGACTCTTCTTTTCTTTTTCAGTCTTCGTTCAAATCTGAAGAATTGGCGTTTTATATCATGACGGATCTCGGATTGAACGTCGTTTAACACTAAAATTAAAGTTGGGCAAACCCACCAACGCGCTTCCGCTGTGCCCGGAACCTTCAAGTGGTATCAAAGCGAGGTTATATCATTGGTTATAATTATTTAGTTTTTCGTTGGTAATTTACACATTTAATAATTTAGTTATTTCAATTCAAGTTTAATCATTCTAGAAATATGAATATCGAGATCTTTTCCTCCTCCCTCGTTTCTCGTTCACCTCACAGAAACGATTTTTTCTTTTAATTTTGATTAAAATAAAATAGAGGAACTCATCCGGAGGATCCAAACGTTTCTGGCCATAGAACACCAGAATACACGGCGTGTATTTGGAAGTACACGCTGTGTAGTCTAGGTTCAATGCATTGACTGATCTGCCAAATCAGGTCGTGTATTGGATTCTTTCTAAGAATTTAAGACACCGTGTGTTGACCAGAAACAAGTGGCACATGGTTTCCGGAATACACGTCATGTGGTCCAATGAACACAGCGTGTAGTACCGTAGGGTTAGGGTTGGGTCGTGTACTTTTTACATGGCCTGCTCGGCTGGAAACCGTGTAATGCGGAAACTACATGGTGTGTGTCCCACTGTACACGCCGTGTACTCTGAAAATTTCTGAAGTACATAAACATGCCATGTCCCCGAGAATGTACTTCGGATGGACGGTGAAGAAAAGTACACGTCGTGTAGTCGGAACTACATGCCGTGTACTCACCCAAATTATATAGATTTATTAAAATTTATTATTATATTATACAAACCCTTAAGACGTGTACCATGGTGCAGGCGTAAAGCTGAGGCACAACACGTGATAGGTGTTTTATATATATGTGTTTAATTTAACATCTACGTTATAAATGGGAATTCACTAGGTTGCCTCGAAGGTATAAGTTACGTAAAAGGATAATTTTAAATGAATTTATTTGTTTAAAATTATGATGGATGAGAATCTCAAGGAAATTCAGAAAAAGGATTTAAGATAAAAGGATTGATTAATTAAAGATAATTAATTGATTCGAGTGTGATTTATCTTAAACAAGAATGAATAAAGAATTGAATGCTAGTTTTATTTATGCGTAAATATCGTTTCATGTATGGATGATCATGATTTAGACCGAGACCTTTGTATGTGAATGGTTTCTTTTAATTTATTTATTTAAATTAAATTTGTTGGCCTGTGAACCATATCCTCATTAATATGTAGGGCATGCGTGCCCGAGGATTCTTTTATGTAAAAACCCCTTTTACCCCTCACCTGCGTGTGAGATAAATGCATATGTAATGGATGGAGCTCCCAAGCTAGTGGAGGAAGCTCAAGTCAGGAGCCAAGGTGAAACCAATCCAGGGAAATACAAAGGTGGACAGGTGGAAAACTGTAAACATGGACCCGAAAGGTTCGAGGTGTTTCTACCCTAGGTCTTGGGTTAGTTTATCAACCTCTAGATAAAATATCCAATAGAAAAGCTCATGATCATACCATTTATTTTATTTTTGTCAGTTGCATGGTTTATTTATTGTGGGTGTGTTGTGACGATCACATAATTAATGAATTAAACGATCATACAAGATGGAACTAAAATAAAAACAGCTTATACATAAATATTATCTTAGACATGGTTAATCACTTAACTATATCCCACTTAATATTAACAAGCATGTAATCAAAGATAATAAAATGACAATTTATGTATAAGGATAAAATCTCTCAAAAGAAATATTAAGTCGGCATAGCCTTCCATAATCTTGGTTAGAATCGAACCATATATCAAAGTGCTTGACCAACCCTAGTTGGGGTGCTTTCAATTATTGGGGAATTCCAATTCAAGGTTTTGGGTTGACTTGAATTGGTTCACATTAAGGGTTGACTGCCACTACAGGACTTGGTCTGACCAAGAGGCAAAGGTTGAGGAAATCTAAAACAAAAGGATTTCAGGATTGGGGAGTCCACTCAGCCGATCAAGGTGCTGCGAGTTAATGCAGTTGGAATTTGGAATGCCTACCTAAAACCCTTCAAGTTGCTTGACCAACCCTAATTGGGGTAATGTGAAGGGCAATATGGATCCTTGCCACTAGAATATTCAGGCAACAAAATATTCCGAAATCAATGGTGAGGGCTATTGGATTTCGATAAAATAGTGGGAGACTAATAAGTATTAATTTATTTATTTGCCTCAATTTTTGTAATAAAGTACTAAACCTTTTCTCACCTTAATTTGTAGAAACGACAAGAAAATGACTTCAAACATATCATTGTGCACCATACTCGAAAAAGAAAACCTTCTCACCGGCACCAATTTCCAAGAGTGGCAGAGGCGTTTACACATCGTCCTTCGCCACGAAAGGAAATTGTATGTGCTGTAAGAGCCTATTCCAGTTGTGCCTGGGAAAGAGGCTAGTGATGAGGAATTATCTCTCTACATGAAACACATGGATGATGCCACAGATGTCTAGTGTGTCATGCTATCGGCCATGTCTAATGAGCTCTTGAAGCAACATGAAAACATGGACGCGTATAGCATGATGTCTCACCTTAAATATCTCTACCAAGAGAAGGTGAGATATGAGTGGTATGAGATCTCCAATGCTTTGTTTACCACGAAGCTTGGAGAGTCTGTGCCAGCTGAGCCTCATGTAGTCAAGCTTATTGGATACATTTAATTCCTGGAAATCTTAGGGATTAAATTCCCGGATGAGTTGCGTACAGATCTCATCCTATCATCACTTCCCAAGACCTTATCTAGCTTCATTGTCAACTATAACATGAGAGGCAATGAGAAGAGTCTATCGGATCTTCTGACCTTGATTCGCCAGGTAGATAAGGACATAGGGCATGACAAACCCGCGGTCCTTATGGTGAACAAGAAAAGGAAGGACAAGGAAAAGGGGACAAAGACTTATAAACGGTCTGAAGCCCCCGAGCACCGTCCCTCCAAGATGGGGAAGATCCAGAAGCAGGGCAAGTAACAGGAGGCAGTGTGTTTTGCATGCGGCAAGCAGTGCCACTAGAAGAGGAACTGCACCCAAAAGCATGGGGACGCTAAAGGTGCATTTGTTATCGAGTGCAATCTTTCTATTTCTACACATTGGGTATTAGATACAACTTTTGGGGCTCACATTTGTATTCAAATTCAGGAACCAAGTAGATTTAGAAAGATCGCCAGAGGAGAGGTGGATCTTGGAGCTGCCAATGGTGCAAGGATGGCTGCATTGGCTATTGGAGACTATCACCTCTCATTGCCAACTGGCATGATTTTGGTTTTACAAAACTGTTATTTTGTTCCTAGTGTTACCAAGAACATAATTTCTGTATCTTGTTTGGATATGGATGGATTTATTTTCAATTTCGGAAATAAGGTTTGTCTCTTTTATAAGAACAACATATGTTATGGTATGGCACATTTGAATAATGGTTTGTATGTACTAAATTACGAAAACCAAGTGTTGGAAATCGATAACGAAACAAACTCACATGACTCATACATCACCCAGTTATGGCATCACCGCCTTGGTCATGTGAACGAGAAGCGCATGACAAAGCTCTGCCAAGATGGCTATTTAGACTCTACTAAGCTAAAACCACTTGATAGATGTCACGCTTGTTTAAAAGGAAAAATGACCAAGCTGCCTTTTGGTGGACAAGGCGAAAGGGCCACAGAGCTTCTAGGATTGGTACACACGGATGTGTGTGGACCATTTCCAGTAGAAGCTAGAGGTCGATATTCTTACTTCATTAATTTTACTGATGATTTGAGTAGATATGGCTATGTCTACTTAATGAGGTATAAGTCAGATTCCTTAGAGACATTTAAGGAATTCAAGAATGAAGTAGAGAATCAGCTTGGTAAGAAGATAAAGAAACTTCGATCGGATCAAGGTGGAGAATATCTGAACCAAGAGTTCATCAATCTTCTACGGGAGTCTGGGATTCTATCTCAGCTCACTCCTCCTTATACACCACAGTGGAATGGTGTTAGTGAAAGGAGGAACCGCACCTTGTTGGATATGGTGAGGTCGATGATGAGTCATGTGGATCTTCCATTATCCTTTTGGGGATATGCATTACAAACTGCAGCATACACATTAAACCGAGTACCAACTAAGGTGACAAATAGAATTCCATCTGAGTTATGGAATGGAAGGAAACCCACTTTGTCACACACACGTGTATGGGGATGCGAGGCGTTTGTTAATTCCTTCTCAGGAAACAAACTTGCACCCCGGGGCACGAAGTGTATCTTTATAGGATATCTCAAGGAAACGAAGGGATATTACCTATATAACCCTCAAGAAAAGAAAGTGACTGTCACCAGATAAGCCGTATTTCTTGAGAGGGAGCACATCCTAAAGAAGGATAGTGGGAGCAAGATTGACTTCGACGAAGTTGATGCTCAAGATACATAGGATTTGGTACAAGAACAAGTTCCACAGGTCCCCGTGGAAGAGGTTCCAGAAACAAAAGTACTGCATAGGAGCTCAATATAGGTAAGGGAACCAGAGAGATTTGGTTTCCTAGTCACCGAGGATGGTGAATCATTATTGTTGGACAATGATGAACCTCTCTCCTATAAGGAAGCAGTAGAAAGCTCAGAAGCTACAAGATGGATAGAAGCTATGAATTCTGAGATGGATTCCATGTATCAAAACTAAGTTTGGGTTCTGGTTGATGAGTCAGTTGATGTAAAGCCTGTTGGATGAAAATGGGTATTCAAAAGAAATCTGGACATGGAAGGTCAAGTTAGCACCTATAAAGCAACGCTAGTGGATAAAGGATTCAGACAGCGTCAAGTAATTGACTATGATGAAACCTTCTTGCCATTTTCCATGTTTAAATCCATAAGAATCATACTTTCCATAGTAGCTTACCATGACTATGAGATTTGGAAGATGGATGTCAAAACAGCATTCCTTAATGGGAACCTTCAGGAAGATGTTTATATGACACAACCAGAAGGGTTTGTGACACCAGGTGAAGCCAAACGGGTTTGCAAGTTGCACTAATCCATTTATGGATTGAAGCAAGCATCTAGGTCATGGAACATTCGATTTGATGAAGCCATAAAGGAATTTGGTTTCATTAATAACGAATGTGAGCCATGTGTTTATAGGCGGTTTAATGGGAATGCGGTCGTTATCCTAGTGGTATATGTTGATGACATATTGCTTATTGGAAATGACGTACCAGCCTTATAGTCAGTTAAGGGCTGGTTGAACAAGTGTTTCTCCATGAAGGACTTAGGAGAAGAAGCCTACATTCTAGGGATCAAGATCATTTGTGATAGATCCAAGAGGCTGCTTGGACTAAGTCTGGGTACATACATTGACCAGATACTAAAGAGATTTAGTATGGAAAAATCCAAGAGGATATTGGTTCCAGTGTAACATGGCTTACATCTTTCTAAGAAAATGTGTCCCCAGACACAATAGGAGAAAGATAGGATGAGTAAGATCTCATACACTTCGGCTATAGGATCCATCATGTATGCCATGTTATGTACCAGGCTTGATGTTGCCTATGCACTGAGCATGGTAGGTTGATATCAAGCAGATCCAGGAGAACAACATTAGACTGTTGTTAAGACTGTCCTTAAGTATTTGAGAAGAACTAAGGATATTTTCCTGGTGTATGGAGGAGATGAGAATCTTGTCATCAGAGGGTATGCTGATGCTGGTTTTCAGACAGATCAGAATGATCTGAAGTCATAATCTGGATATGTTTTCTGTCTCAATGGAGGATCTGTGAGCTGGAAGCGTTCAAAGAAGCCAGTTGTCGCCAATTCTACAGCGGAGTCCGAGTATATAGAGGCTTCTGATGCAGCCAAGGAAGCCGTCTGGATTTAGAACTTTGTCCATGAGCTTGATGTGGTTCCTAGTAGTAAATATCCCATTACATTATATTGTGATAATACTACAGTGGTGGATCTTGCAAAATAACCAAGGTCACATCAATGAACAAAGAACATACTTCGGAAGTATCACCTCTTGATGGATTTCTATCAAAGGGGTGAAGTTGCAGTGAGCAGAGTGTCCACAGAAGGGAACGTGGCGGACCCCATGACTAAAGGCCTATCTTAGCAGAAGCATGAATATCATGTGAGAGCTAGAAGGTTAAAGGTTGTTAGTAGTTGGATCTAGTACAAGTGAGAGTCTGTTGGATTTGGTGGCCTAGAACCAACTGCTTTGCACTTTATTCATTAATAAATGCCTTATCACATCTTGATTGTTCTTCTGCGTGACAATGCATGTGATAATGTCCTAAGGACAACTGTTGCATTAATGGGTCATAGCAGATCCCGGCTATGATGAGAACCCGGAAGTGCCATAACATTATTCTTGAATATATTTTCTATGGATAGATGATATTATTTGAGGGACACAAATAATACAGGTCATTAGGTGTGAGGACTCATAAAACTTTGAGGCAGCTTCTCATAGTGTGGGCCCTTGGTAATATCCAGGAGGATATTATGAGAAAGTGACCCGCCAGTAGGAAATCCACATTTTATAGTGTCATTGGATGTTCATATCTATGGACGTGTGTATTGGTCCTTAGACTTTAAGATTATTATTAATGGGTATTACAACTCGCACACTTAGATGTATTAACGAAAACTGTGACGACACACTGTTCGCAGTGAGGTGGGATACGTTGGGTGCGTCACGAGTAATACTGTATTAATAGATAATGCGAGAATGGATTTGTCCCTTCTGTTCCATAACGGAAGTAGATATATCAGGCCCTTTAATGGAATTTATATAGCCTAAATAAATCCATGTCCATGGTAAGGTATGGGCGA
This sequence comes from Viscum album, assembly GCA_963277665.1. Classification (NCBI taxonomy): domain Eukaryota; kingdom Viridiplantae; phylum Streptophyta; class Magnoliopsida; order Santalales; family Viscaceae; genus Viscum; species Viscum album. Next base: position 533,030,416 of record OY728155.1, read on the forward strand.
GTTTAATTCTGAGAAGTCAAAGAAAGAATAATTGAGCACATGGGTTGATGGCACTAGCATGCAACATGCTTGATTTGAGATATCGAGACAAAGGGATTATATTACATGGTAAGCGTTCGTAGTAGTTGACACATCATTGCAGCATTAACTTCTTTCTATATGGCTGCCTTGGCGTGTTGCTAGATGCTAACCTTGGAATTTAGGCAGGCTCCACCTAATGCCACTGAGAAAGAGGCCTAGAGGGTCACACACTAAGTGTGTACATTTATCTCAGTTAAATATTAATTTAACAAGTTAAATAAATATTATTCCTGACTGTGGTTTAATAATTATTTAAGGATGCATGATCACATTTATTTTGACACTAGTTATCCGAGAGAATATATTGTGGGTGAAATAATATATATATTTATTAGTGAATAATGTAGTTACATTTATTCAAGAAATAAATAGCCATTACTCAAGGTCTAATAAATATGGTGGAGGAAATAAATAAATTGGAAAAATAAAAGTACACGTCGTGTATATTTATATACACGCCGTGTAGTTTGTTTTTTCAGGATTCGTGAGAAAATATTTTTTATTTAATTAAATGATATTAAATGTAATATGTTGGGCGCATGTCAATTAATAATGATGGTCAACTATCATTATTAAGACATGGGGTATTACTAAGAATTAAAGCTTTCGGGAAATTAATTCATTTTATTATTCTAAGTATTATAATCCCAAATTACATTATTCTAATTGAGAGAGAGTCATTGTTGTGCACAACGAATTTTGGAAATATGATCAAACCAAGAGAGAATTCCCTTTCCACTAAGAACACTTTCAAGTTACGAGAGAGAGATCCTCCACCGGATCAAGGCGGTTGAAGGCGGACATCGCAAGCGAAGGCTCTTCCGCGCTAGCACCCAGAGATCCCTTCGGCGATGTCCAGAGATACATGGAGCATGTGTGGATCACTTCTAGAGGAATCTTGTACTTGGATTCTACAACGCAACGACGAATCACATGATCATGACCAGAGAATCCAACGAAGAAAGAATCCCATCGAGGTAACTATTATGAATTAATTAAATTAATTATAACCAACATATGATGATCCTATCTCAATGGTTCCAAGACTCTTCTTTTCTTTTTCGTTCTTTGTTATAATCCTAAGATTTGGCATTTTATATCATGATGGATCTTGGATTTAACGTATTTTAACGCTAAAATTAAAGTTGGTAAAACCCACCAACACGCTTCTGCTGCACCCGAAACCTACACTATCCAGGATGACAAGTGAACTTTTATGAATTTGATCAATAGTACTGAATGGTGAAGTTGGAAACACTCCCAGTGGCTTAGTACCCTTCATCACCTAGCTACCACTAGAACCTCCAACATAGATGCATCAAGAGCCTTGTAGTGCTCTAGAGGATCATGGAAGAGGCATATTTGCATGTGAATATTTGGGGGTGGGGGTAGTATGCTACTCTCCACTTTAGTCATATCATGTGGTAACCTAACCTACCCATCGACAATGAGGATTCCCCTTAGAGTATCCTCAAGTTAAATATGGTTGTCCCTAATTTTTTCAAGGATAAGAACTCTGATATAGGGTTTGATAAGGAAAACTGGCCTCTTGGGGCATCACAATAACAAAAAGACCCTCACACAACTTTTTTCACTATCTTGAAAAGGTATACACTCAGCCTCAGGAATTCCTTGGCATCATTTCACATTGGTCGAAACACTAACAAGGTCAAGGGACATCTCAAGCCCTCTGATCAGTATGATATTGTGCAAAAGATAGAGGTTGAACCCATGGTTGTTGCCCTACTCCACCAGGCCATAGATCAGAAGAGAAACATCGATGATCTCCTTACTAAGTATTGCTCAGATTATGGTGCCACCTAATGGTATCCTATTTCTCCTCTATCAGGGCAGAAAAAAGTCCCTCATGTCTAGTTTTCCCAAGTTACATCCAATGATATTTCACATACAAATATATCAAAGGTGAGAGTGTATGGAAAGTGATAATGGTATGAGTCTATAGTCCCACTAGAGTAGCATAATCACCCTCTTCAGGATCTAGTTATTTCTACTCCATGGACGGCTAGGGTTTCCTATCAAGTTGACCAGCCTCTTAATGTTTTGGTGGTTAGGGATCCTCATCAAGATAGGGACACTCACCTAGATTATTTGATATATACTCTCACCACTCACCTTAAGGGATTAGAAATTTGACTGGTGGAGATCCCACCTGATGGAAAACTATAACCATCATGGGTGGATGACATATGAGAACCCCCATATTTTGGGAACCCTAGATTCACCTCATTTAACTAGATGAATGACCCAATTAATCATTTATCCCACTTCATCATGATGTTTGATCCCATTTTAGGGACCCCATAGCAGCAGGAAGTGACCATGATCTAGTGTTTTTTTGTAGACATTAGAAGGACCTATGTTCGTTTGGTATAACCAGTTTCCCATTGGGTCCATCACTAGTTGGGAAGATCTTCACAAAAAATTCCACTATCAGTTCAGCTCCACCACGTGTAGGACAAGCATCACTGAACTCTTCAAGTGGAAACAAAATCATGATGAGCATGTTGTAGACATCATCTCTTGGTGGAAGGTCCTCACATATTCACTCGAAATGCCACCGAATCAAGAGAAGATTCTAACGATGTGCATGGGGAATGTCAATACTGAGTTAGTACCAACCCTCATAACTTATAACTTCCTAGGAAGGTTATGAGAATTTTTAGACAAGGCTCAACACCTAGAGGAATATTTGTAGTAGGTTAAGAAATTTTTTCTGTTACCTCCTCTAGTTCCCCCAAAAAGAGCCACCAAAGAAGATACTGCCAATGCATTATAGGTGGAGGCCCCCGAACTACTAGAACTATTAGCCCCTTTGCCTGAGGATCTTCTTCGAGTGAAACATCCTCATTAAGATTATCCTCAACCAGAAAAGAATCGACATCTACTTCCCCACCAAGAATAGCCACCTAGGTTAGAGAATGTGGATCCATCCCATTTTTGGCACCACCCCATTACTAGGGTCAGGCTCCCAGAGTGATCTTCCTAGAAAAGAGAAACCAGACATATTACTTCCTGGATTCATAGGTTCCCATCTATTTCCTAAGTGCCCTAGTGTTGGGGATTCTGAAGCTTCCAGAGTATAAGAATCCCCATGAAGTTGAGCGTACTGATCGGCCCAACCATTTACCTTACAACAATATCCTTGGACAAACCATCAAAAATGGTATGTGTTCAAGTATTGACTCCAAGACCAAGTGGATAGCAGTTTGGTAACTTTGGGTAACATCATAGTATAGGAGGAATATATCTCTAGAAAGCCTAATAGTGATAGTGAAGGTGAATGGAAATAGGTTTCAAACTATGGAACCCAGGAGTATGATGAATGGTTGGATAATAGAGAAGTCACTCACTTATATGGCGTCATTCATGCTTGCTTAGACTGACCTGAACCTTATGAAGTTACTGAAACTCTTCCGACAGTTGCATTAGTGTCCACATCATGACTATATGTGTCTAAAAAGAGCTTGTTCTAATGGTACAAGGGAAAGAAAATTCCCCCACCAGTGCCAAAGTTGTCTCATACTCTTCATGATTTCATGCCTATAGAGTTGGGAATTTCACCTAGGGTCCGACTAGAATTGTAATACACCTATAAAGATGACCAGAAGTATGCCATTATAAACACTATCAAGTTAGTGGATCCCTTCATGGTCCCCAATGATGAGGGACGCTCTGCGGTCCCACAGAATGTCTCCAGCTAATGCCATTGAAGGAGGGGTCGAGGAAATGAAAACTGGTGGACTACTCAGGTTAATGCCTCTAACCAATCCATTCATGATACTGAGACCATGTATTAGGTTTTGTGAAAAGAGTAGTAGGAATATTACTCCAAACCGGCTCCATCAGATACAGTACCAAAGTTTACTGTGTTAACTAAATAGGCGGAATAGTTGCAATCACATTATGATTGACCGCGTCTAGCTAAAACTAGGATTCAGTTGAATGATAGTCAGCTGATTGTGGTTTTGGTCAAGTTAACTAATGAGAAATGAGATATTTTCATCACCATCCATAACTTAGTGGTACAACCAGCAACAACCATTGTGCCCCTAGCCAAATATTGACCCCCTATAGGCAGAAATATGCATTTGGGGTAGAATTACGACGTGTTTAAGAATCTATATAGAATGCCTACAAGGATCTCAATCCTTGAGACATTTTTCTTGTCAAGGAAAAGTGTAAGCCTCTTACAGAATCCTTGAAAATCCTCTTTAGTTAAAAGAATAAGTATCTTCCACAGAAGCCTACTATGTAGAGGAGGTCAAGCAACAATAATTCCAAGCTTTTATCTCATTATTAAGAGAGGATGAAGGCACTCTCATTCAAGTTCATATTTACCCACATAGCTTAAATATGTAGATTAATTGTGAATCTGGCTGGAAAGTGTAATACCTCCTCCAAGATCATTAAGAAAGGTACCGCCTACTAGTGGGATGAAGATTCCTAGACTTCCTTTGATGAAATCAAGAAATATTTGCTACAACCTCTAGTCTTGATTCCACCCATCTCTGAGAAGACTTTGGTCCTCTATGGGACTGCCCTAGAATGATCCCTCAGTGCCATTCTTTCTCAAAAGAACAATGAATTGAGAGAGAAAAATTTATACTATCTTAGTTGCATGCTTATCAACATGGAGGCTAGGTACTCCCCAATAAATAAGAGCTACCTGACATTGGTTTTCATAGCACAAAAGTTGCGGTATTATTTACAACATCATGAGATACAGTTGGTGTCCCAAGTGGATTCGTCAAGGTATATCCTTGTTGGAATTGGTATTTGTGCACTCCCCACTTTTTCTCTAAAGACCCAATAACTGTGCCAAGCGATGGACTAATAAATAGAGGAGTTCATACATGAAGACCTAGGGTTTAAAGAGGTATAACTTAGACTCCACACTCTACTAAGAATTTCATTTTATTCTTAAGTAAATTAAAGGTCTTCATTTTGATACTACCCCATAGTCATTATATTCTTAAGTAAATTAAAGGTTATCATTTTGATACTACCCCCTAGACAAAAAAAATACATGACTATCCCACAAGCCATCTGATCCAATTCATCCAAGTCGCACGTGGGACTAGGTCAACCACACCGATTGGAGCTAGCCCAAGCTAACTAATGGGCTAGTAGGGGAGCATAACTCCCATAATGAGTATACCGACCCATGTATAGGGCCCAAGGTGAGTAAGCCCGCAAGCACGTGTGCACACATATTTCGGATGAGGCTAACTTGGTAGAAGGTGACGCATATGGTACAAGTGTTGACCCCATTGTCAGCTCAAAAATATGTTTGCCACTAAATTCATTATATACCAAAGGCAAGGAGGCATCAAAATTGGTCGTGGGATGCAGATTTTTTTCACAATATCAAATCTGGGTTGTCCGATCAATCCATCCAGTGATCAGTATCATCAAATCACTCCTCTCATTGATCCTAGCTATTCGTTGTGATTCAAAGATCACAAGTTCAAATCAATTTGTGCCTACATGCTGCATGAACCTCATCTTCAACCTCCGACCACAATGGTTCGACACCCCGAGGAAAACCATATGCTCCATCATCATCACTACCATGTCTTTGACCCTTCACTGATAAATCCATAAGTCTGAAGCGACCCTCATGAGATCTAAACCGCAAACCCTAGTAATCTCCTGAGATAATCTCTGATAGCATCCAATGCTATCACAAGATCCTTCATTGATCATGCAACTAAACCAAGGACAACTAGGAAAGGCCACTGCAAACCCCAGTGGACTTCCGCATGTCCCCCCAAATGAACATGAAGTCCTTGCATGATCATCCATGATCATGTGACCATGATGAAGACAACCAACAAGCTTTCATGATTTATTTTATGACCATGAACCCGCTCCACCTCCATGTGTTTTTCATCTAATTAATTTCATATTTTTCCAGATCACGTGACTCCTTTGAAAGTAAAGACATGTGACACAATGTAAACGTGTCCCTATTAGAAAAATAGGTTGGCAGAAAGAAAAGACAGATAGAACCTTGATGCGTGATCAGGTTAACTTTCCCGAAGGGTTTGATCCACCCCCATGTTGATGGTGTAGGGTTCTTGGTGGAAGTATCCCTAGATAATTTCACCAAGGTTTGGGGAAAATCGAACAACAATTTCCAATTACCCAGATGCACCGATGTTGGGAGGACTCTGGAGAATTTCTAGGATTGAAAATTTAATTAACCCATAAGTGATCTCATCATCGCTTATTTATAAATTGGAAGCGGTACGAATTGCACCAGTTCTGTCAAAAACACATTGGTTCAACCGAAACAAGACAACTCTTGATGAGGGACACACCGGTTCGATCTCAACATTTCGGTCAAAGAACACATTGGTTCAACCAAAACGACACAAATCTTGGTGAGGGACACACCGGTTCAATTTTAAAAAAACACTCTATTTATTTTAATAAATATTTTGAATAAAATTATAACAATCCCCCACTTTTATTCATAAATATTAATTCTCCAGACCACAAGTGTTCCATTATACATAATAAAGGTATATTTCGATTTAAACCTTTACTTAGTATCAATATCTCATAGTTTATTATATTTATAAGTTATCAAAACATTAAAATTATTAACCTATAAGATAAACTGGAGATATCATACATATAAATAACATTTATCCAATATCTCATTTTGTAGCACTTTTATGGCCATGGGCTTATATACTTTTCATGAATTATCTAAGTTGTAAACCCATTAACTTCTGTAGGAAGAAGCACCACTTCTACGTTCACATGGGAAAAATATTACAATGTGATTCCATTATTAGAGTGCATAACTCATTGAGTCTTAATATTTTGTTAAGAGTTTAAAAGTAAAACTCTTGTCATAACGGACGATATTGACACCAGAAATTGGGGCTAAAATTGTCAATATCAATAATCATCTTCGTAACTTTTTTTACCCATTAAACACTTTTCTTAGGATCTACCTAATGAGAGTGTTGGGTTTCTATCATTAAAATGATTTATTCTATGGGATTTAACCTCGTCTCTTTATTAGTTTCATGAATAACCTCTCTCGGTAGAGATTTTGTAAACGGATCCACAAGGTTTTTACACGATCTCACATAAACAATTTTTATGGTACCATCTTGTAACAATTGTCTCACATAATCATGTCTCAAACTTATATGTCTAGACTTTCAATTGTACATGAAACTATATTCCCTTGATAATGTTACTTCACTATCATAACTGAAAGAGATTGGAGGCATCATACTAGGCCACAATCTAATATCCAATAATAGATTACTAATCCATTCAGCTTCCTTTCCATGTGCCGCTAAGGTGATAAACTCCGACTCCATGGTCAAATGTGAAATACATGTTTGTTTATTGCTCACCTAAGAAACATCACAACCTCCAAGAGTAAACAACCATATATAAGTGGATTGGTTATCACCAATACTGGTAATCCAACTTGCATTGGTCTATCCTTCTAATACATCTAGATAATCATTATAGTATAAACATAAATATTTGGTTTTTTCAAGTATCCAAAAATTCTCGTTATACATCTCCAATGATCCACACTAGTATTACTAGTATATATACTCATTTTACATACCGAAAAAATAATATCAGGTCTAGTGCAATGCATCACATACATTAAATAACCAATTACACTAGTATATTCAAGTTGTGCTACAGCTCTACCCATATTTATAAAAAAATTAACACTATAATTAAATGGAGTATTTAAATCCTTAAAACCAAGATGATCAAATTTATTTAACATTTTTCCTATGTAATGAGACTAACTTAAGAAATAACCCCCACTATGTTTTCTAACTTTAATACTTATAATAGTATCAACTATTCCAAGATCCTTCATTTTAAACATAGAAGATATGTAATTTTTTGTCTCGACTATACCAATCATATTGGTTCCAAAAATTAACATACGATCCACATATAAACACACAATAACTACATATTATTTTGTAAACTTTGAATAAACACATTTATTCACATTATTATGAGAAAATTCATTAGATAAAATAATAGAATAAAATTTGTCATTCTATTGATTCAGAGCTTGTTTAAGACCATAAAGTGATTTAACTAGTTTATATACATTTTTTTCATTACCTTGTAAAACAAACCCTTATGGTCATTCCATGTAAATCTCTTCATTTAGTTATCCATTTAAAAAATCATTTTTGACATCCATTTGATGAACATACAGGTGATTAATTGAATCTAAAGCAAATAATATCCTTATTGAAGTAATTCAAGCTACAAGGGAATATGTATCAAAATAATCAGTCCCTTATTTTTATCTAAAACCTTTGGAAAACAATCTAGCTTTAAAATCTTGAATGTTACCATTGGAATCATATTTCTTTCTAAATACCCATTTACTACCAATAGGTTTTGAACCTCTTGGTAAATCCATAATAACCCAAGTATTATTCCCTATAATAGAATCCATTTCATCATTAATTGCTTCCTTTCAAAAAGAAACATCTCTGGAAGACATGGCCTCTTTATAAGTATTCAGGTCATCTTCTATAGTTAATACAATAGGATACTTATTCAGAAGATGATTATTTTGATCTCCTTCAACAAGAAATATTATGGAATCAGGAGAAATAAAATTTGGATGTAGATGTTTCACCTTCCTAATTCTTGTACTCTATTTAGGTTTAACTCGAGAATCATCATAATTCTCTACTATTGTATTTGAACTAGATGGAGTACATGAGATAGGTATATGAGGAATCACATCCTCCACATCATCTTTATAAAACATATTTTCAAAAAACTCTACATCCCTCGATTCAACAATTATATTATCTCCTAAATCTATAATTCTATATGCTTTTCTATTTTCTACATATCCAAAAAAACACCTTTAATTACTCTAGGACCAATTTTAGTTCTTTTATGATCAGAAACTCTATAATACGCTAAACACCCCCACACTTTGAAATAACAATGATTAGGTCTTTTTCCTCTCTAAATTTCATAAGGGGATAATTTAGTTTTTCTAGATGCAATATTATTATGAATATGATATGCAGCCAATAATCACCGTGTAAATTAAATGGTAACTTAGATTTATTAATCATAAAATTTTCCAGTTCTACTAAAGTGTGATTTTTTCCTTTTAGCTAATCCATTTTGATGAGGTGTGTAAGGAGAAGTTCTTTGGTAAATTATACCATTTTCTTCACAGAACTCATTAAACTCATTCATAAAATATTCACCACCTCTATCTAAGCGTAATACTTTAATATTTTTGTCTAATTAGTTTTCAGCTTCTGCTTTATACTTCTTAGATTCATTAAAGTCTTCATACTTTGTTTTAATAAGATATATATGTAAATATCTACTACAATCATCAAAAAAATTAATAAAATATACTTTCCCTCCATGTGTTAACAATCCATTTAGTTCAAAAATATCAGAATGTACTAAATCAAATATATCAAAATTTATTTTAACACTATGAAAAGGCTTCTTAACTATTTTAGATTCTACACATGTTTCACATTTATTAAAATATTTTTCAAAATTAATCAAGTTTAACTTCTTCATTAATTTTAATGAATTATAATTAACATGTGCTAAACAATCATGACAAAAATTAGAAGATTCAATCAAATAACCAAAAGATTAAATCATATTATTAATAGATAGTTGATACATCCCATAAATTGAATACCATTTCCACACAAACATACCTCCCTTCAACAAGATAACCCTGCCGGATTCGAATGAAACCTGAAATCCCTTCTTACATAAAAGATCAACAGAAACTAAGTTCTTTCTAATTTCAGGAACATACAACACATTAAGGAGGGTCAACTTATTCTTGGAAGTAAAGTCAATCTCCATGCTTCCTTTTCTGCTAAGGTTGATGCATGAATTGTTTTCCAAGATGTTCTTCCTTTGCGATAGTACAACCGTAAAATGTTTTGAACACTGAACGATCCTTGCGCACATGCACCATTTCTCCAGAATCTAGCCACCATCCCATTTTCATAGAAGTCATATTGACTTTTGATATCATTGTTACTATATAATATTTATTTAGCATATTTTTAGTGGGTTTTTTAACTTTCTTTTGATAGAGACATTCCCTTGCAAAATGCCATGGTTTTCCATAGATGAAGCAATCTTCTTTCTTCTTGGAAGGATTCCTTTCTTCATAAATTTTTGACTCTTCTTCTTGACATATAAAGAAGAATTTGGTTTTGGATTTCCCTCAACAATATTAACCTTGGTATCAAATTGAAAAGCCATACCCACATCTCTCAACATGGATTATTCTTCGATATGAAGAAGCTTTTGCAATTTCTTCAAGGAAATATCATCATTTTTTTAAATAAGTGACTTACCAAAATCATTACACATAAGTGGTAATTTATTAATAATTGTTCCCATTTGAAAAATTTATAGTATATTAATATTAAGGGAAAAATGTTTATTCACTATAACTTAAAGCTCATGAATTTTATCCAGCACAGGCTTGTTATCAACCATCTTTTAATTTAGATACTCTTCAATAAGAAATTTATTGGTACCTTCTTCCTCTGCTTTATACTTGAATTCGAGTGCATCCCAAATCTATTGAGTGGTCTTTATTTGGGGAAATTAGTCAAAGAGACGATTTGATAAAGTATTGAAAATGTGTCATCAACACAATACTTCATCATATTCACATTTATTCCTTATTTCCCAAATGTGCTCGACTTGAGTCATGTCATCGGGTGTGCCGTCAACATTTGAAATGGGATCATCGGGTATGGGAGGAAGATTCGGTTCTAGAATGTATGAAATCTTAAACATTGTGAGAAGAAATTTCATCTTGTCTTACCATTAGAAGAAGTTGTTTCCATCGAAACGGTCATGTTTGACCATATCTTGGTTCACAACATTGAGAGATTCAGAATCCATCTTCTAGGTTCTGCCTTGTCAAACCCTTTTGATTGTTAGAAAAATAGGTTAGAAAAAAGAGAAGATGGATAGAACCTTGACGCATGAATCAGGTTCACTATCCAAAAGGGTTTGATCCACCCCCATGTTGATGGTGTAGGGTTATCGGTGAAAGTATCCCTCAAGGATTTCACCATGATTTGGGGAAAATCGAACACCAATTATTGATTATCCTGTTGTACCGATGTTGGGATAACTCTGGAGAATTTCAAGGGTTGAAAAATTAATTAACCCATAAGTGATCTCGTCATAGCTTATTTATAAATCGGAAGTGGTGTGAATTGAACTGGTTCGATCAAAGAACACATTGGTTTGACCGAAACAAGACAAATATTGATGAGGGACACACTGATTCGATCTCACCATTTTGGTCAAAGAACACATTGGTTCAATCGAAACGACACAACCCTCGGTGCGGGACACATCAGTTCAATTTTGAAAAAACACTCTATTTATTTTAATAAATATTTTAAATAAAATTATAACAGTCCCTCATCCCAAAAAATGGGTAGGAGGTTCAACTTCATGTGGCCTATATAAACTCATTCACATCCCAAAAAATGTATGTAAGGGGGGAGGGGAGAGAGCTACAGAATGCAAGGGGAAGTGGAGAGAAGCACCAGAGAGACAAATCCACCAACTACCACCATCAAGGATCACCTCCATGTAATAAAATAGGTCCCTACCACAAGAACCTGGTACGGGGTGTCATCGGAAGAACCCATCATGTGATCCACATATGATCACATGATCGCATACTGGATCCCTGCAAATGATTGAAAGATCTCCTGGAAGACCTCCCCTCAGATCACGTGATCGCATGAGGTATGGAACCTCATACGACGTTAGTCTTGGAATGCATGAGACACCTATACTGGTGCCCGCAGATACGCACCAGTGAATATGTGAACCTCAATCTCTTGAACATCATGAGAATAATTGTCTTTTAGTGATCACGTGCATCCTTGGACATGATTAATTTGTCATGTGAATGCTTCCCCTAAGCCCTTAGCATGAAGAAGAAACCATCACACGACCCTCAGTTTAAGACATGTGAACTACATGAACATGAAGGACTTAAGGGTTTCACATACCCATGATAACGCGGTTTTTCTAAAATGGGATAGGGTTAAGAATATGTCTAAAAATGGGTCTTAAGATGCGTGAACCCCATTCATGCATCTTCTTCTCGCTAGGAATCATGAACAGGGTTCACGCATACTATATGAAGTTTGTAAAGGATGTGTGAACCCTATTCATGAATCCTATAGAAATGTTAAATAAAAAATCATCAATACTAAACAAATATTAATTAAATAATCAATAATAGAAATGAAATAGTAATAAATATTAATTAAATAATAATTAATATAAATAAATATTTATTAATTATTAATAAATGTTAAATAAATATGCATTGGTGTTAATAATTCTTATTAATTACTAATGAATAATAGACATCCATTAAATAAATTTTAATGAAAATAAAAATCATCAATATTTGTAAATTCTAATTAAATATAAATATATTATTAATTAAAAAATCATCAATATGTATAAAATATCAATAAATATAAATAGTCAAAAATATTATTTCCTAAATCATTTAGAGTAGATGTATCGTTGAGTAGAAAGCTATTATTATGATCCAAAATGTCTTAGAAAATAATCACTGAAAGAATATGTTCTTTATGTAATCTTCTCCATCTTTATAAACATTGCACCTTAGGAAAAGAAACATGTCAGTATTCACATGAAATTCATTTGTGGAGATCCTATGAAAGAATGACCAACAAATAATAGTTTACTTGGAAGGGGTAATCCAAATCTTTTAAATAGGATTTTACCTAGAGTTGATTTTCAAAGGCTTTCCCATACAGAAGTTATAATAAATTTTACAGGAATGGGAACCATGTCTTGTGGGCTCCCAAACTGTATTTTATTTGATTTTATTGAATTAAATTGAATAATTGGAATCCCTATAGATAAGGTAAGTTGATCCATTTGAAGTTAAAATTTTCTATGATAGTAACACTCGGGTCTTGTATTTGTCTATTAAAATCATCCATTAGTGGAGGGACCAACCACCTATACTTCTAGAATTTCAAATCAGAATTTTGAGAGGGCATCCATTTACTATAAATCATTACATATGATTATGTTTTTTTAATGCATGGATTGATAGAAAATAAGAGATAATACAATTTACTAGAGGTAAGTTTTTCTTATGTCTTTGATTAATTCAATTACTACCTCTTTATATTAAGTTTATTTTTTGTTAACAAAGGAAGAGAGATTTAGAAAAACACTCATCTTTCAATAACATGATCTTCCTAAAAATTCTATAGTAATTAGGTTTGATTCTAATTGATTTACTAATTCTGGAAGTAATTTCATATTTCTTCATTTACCTCCACCTCAAGGGAAACACTCATAAGCATCAGTTTTGAAAACTTATATAACTTCCCTAAGGATGATCTTATTCAATAATTATTCTTGGATATGCTAACAAATTGTTAACCCTCTTAAGGATTGTTTCTTATTATAGAAGAATATGGAATCAATATTTTTCATAATGTCCCTAATTTTATCACATGATGGAGGTATTTTAACAGTAAAATCCTCCAGTGAAGATTGTGTAACAGTAGAAACTGTGTCCTTTTATAAAGTCTGAATATGTATCTTCTCAAAATTGGACAAATGAACTTATAATTCCATACATATCATATTGTGGTTTTTCTGATCTTCAATCATAATAACTGACTCTTCACAATTATCTATTATTCATTGAAATTATTCTTCATGAAATTTAATTTTTTTAAACAAAGAATCATGTTCCATGATTTTTGGATTCAAATCATTGAGATCAATAATATTTTTCAAGATTTATTGATGTTCATAGATCTTTTCATCCAGAGTATTTATATTTATTAATTAATATCAAATAGAAATGATTAATTTTGGAAGATAATTTGATGACAGTAATAAACTTATTAAAAAAAGTATAACTCTTTAAATGATAATAGTAATTCACATACAAAATGTATAAAAAATCAAAAATCAACCTATGGCATGGATTATCCTCTATCTCATAGCCAGATGTATACTATAAGAATCCACCTCATGTCCTTCTATGTCTTTTCTCTAGCGTACGCTGCGTATCATCATCATCAGACACCTCCACATCCTCCTGTGTGATAGGTAGTAAATGTACAGTCCCACCATCTGTACCTTGTCCTATATCTAAGGATAGTGGATGTTGGTTGGAAATCTCACCAACATGGAAAGAAGATGGATGTTGTGATGTGAATGTTTGTAATAAAGAATCCAACTCAACCTAGTCAATGTATGTATCTATCTATGGCTGATCTAGATAAGATGGAGGAGCATATGACTGATCATGATGAACACCCTCCTCGTGTGGAACAACAACATCTAACAGATCAAGATGAACAACCTCCTCCTATGGAACAGAAAGATCCATAATAGGGTCATCACCCCTGGTACATCTATATGAGGCTCAGTAGGCTCTGCAGCCTCCTCAGCACGTGGTGGATCAAAGAAAATTCCATGATAAATCTCATCCATCAAAGGAAGAAACTGTGTCACAAGGATGTGAAAATATGCCAGGTCAAATACAGTGTTCTCTATTGGATCAAACATGTGAAGTAGATGACAGATATGAGCATCCTGTGAAAATAAATACTTTTGTTAAGTAATATGAATAAAAAATATGCTGAATAGTGGAAGGAACAATGTATACCAACACATGAAAGGATCATATGTTTCGTGTCAGAAATCTGACTGGGGACCTTCTATACCAGGATACATAATCCATTTGATCCACCAAATGAAAATGTATTGTCCCTGCCCCTCACAATTGGGACTCCTATCGTCTATCCCATAAATCAATATATCTGGCATGATATCTCCTCTAATTAAAATCTCTCTTCCTTGTCATCTTCAGGTAATGCAATGAATCTAACTAAATGGGAGGGTCAAGAACATAATAAAAGAATCTTAACTACCTCATAACTCTATCTGTCTATTGCCACTTTACAATATGAAAATGAATCAATGGAACCAAGTAGGAGTCGGTAGGAAGCATTGTTGTATAGTACGGTGGAAGACTCTGGATAATATCATCTGTATATGGAATCCATATAATCTGAAATAAAAAATAAATAATCAATTAATAAATGAATACATGTACAATAAATAATAAATATTTAATAATATAAATAATAATCACTTACATCTTGTGGTCAAATGTTGTCCAACATAAGTCTGTAGGCATGGACATCGTGTCTGGGGGAATCTGAATGTTGATGTGCCTGACACCACCTGTAGATAATATTGTTATATTTATATTTCATAATATAAAGTTATAAAATTAAGTTAGATATTATAGGGAATGAATAACATACCAACGTACATGTTAATCCTCTACTACAATATCTGCTTGAAATGGCGCACAAGCATGTGGAGCTAAATGAGGGATGTGCTCCCATACCCACATCTATAGAAGAACCATATATCCTGTGATCTTCATATTATCGATGTGACATGCGCTGCATAGTGCCCTATATGTATATGCTAGATAAGAAGAAACCCAGCTATACTGGTCTGGCTTGTCCAAATCCTCGAAAAAAGGTAAATACATCAGATGTACAAAAGTAGAGTGATAAAAAAAGCATTCAACCGATCATCCAAAAATATATGCACGTGAAAATCGCAGCATGATGATCTCATCACCATCCTCTACTAAATTTTTGAAGTGTTTTACTAACCAAGTCTTGCGTAATCTACCACCAACGATGGTCATGCCATCATTGGGGACCTCTATTCCTAGTAGTATATGAACAAGCTCGGGAAAATATGCTCCAACTCGACCTGTCAAAGCCACACCGTCGATGGGGAGGCCTAATATAATGGCCACATCCTACAGGGTAATAGTCATCTCCCCCACTATAAAATGGAATACATGTGACTATGGACTCTATCTCTCTACGAGCATAGAAATGAGCTGATGATCGAGAAAGTTGAAGTCTCACATCGCTACGCCATAGAATCCAGTGCGACGAAGATGAGGGATGATAGCGGGAGGTGGTGTGGTATAATGGAAATGGTGAGATCTGTGTACACTCAACGGAGGCACATGACATCCCTCTAAAAGTAGCTGTGATACATGAGTAGCCTGGGATGTGAGAAATGTAAAACCTGTCATCTGCACAAATGAAATCATCGTTACTTTTTTATAGTGAATTCAATAAAAAAATTAAACTTTTATTTAAAAAAATCTATAACAAGTAAATGAAAAATGATTGTGTTGATATTTTCGATTTATGCTTGATTTTGTTTGTGTGTATTAGTGTCTTTGTTACATGTGGAAGTATGATATATTAATTTTCATTCTACATTTATTTTTTTAATAGTTTTAGTATCAAAAAATTCTTTATTATAGAATCTAAAAATGAGACAAACAAAAATTGAAACATATCAAAAATGGAGCAATTAAAAAATAAAAGGATTCAATACTGAAACATCCACATACAAAACAAAATATACATATTCATGATACAATACACATACTAGATCATGGTTGATGGGATGTGGAGCTTTGTCCTTCCACTTGGGGACATCTCTTATGAGTATCTCCTTTTGTGTGACAAATACAACATCATATTCTCCCTCCTTATTTCCAAGTCCAATCAATTTCATTTATGATTTTAGTTGAGTTAAGTCTTCCTCAGGGCTGCAACCTAGTAGTATAAATCCAATAATTTAAAAAATGACAGAAACTGAAAAAAACATAAATGAAAACAAAATTGAATTATGAAACCTATAAATATCAGGGATGATGGTCGGCTGATCAGCAGGCAATGAGATAGAATGAAAGTCACAAATAAGCATCTATGATTCACTATAATAGTTAACCAAAGTGCTCATGTGATACATCAGGTCAACATATGGCTCCCATGATATATTTACCGAAGCACAACCTACGATAACATGTGCACATGGATATCTAAATTCATGAAAGTTACTATAATCAAAATACCTATTATCTATCATCACCACAAATACGCGACCACTAGTGCATGTAGCCCAATCGTAACACTATCTTACCTGAAAGATCATCTTTTCCCTATCAAAGGCTAGAAAAGTCCATCTTGAAGCCTCATTCGGTATCTAATAAATATCACTATGGAAATACTATGTAGAATGCATTCTATTTTCCATCCTTTGATAGACCTTTTGGGACCTATCAACAAAGTAGTGAACACATATATAAAATGTATCTTTCACTAACCCTGTGATCGGGAGTTTACGTACACCATTGAGTACCTAATTTATGAACTCCACTATATTAGTGGTTATATGGTTATATCTTCTACCACCATCATATCCTAATAACCATTTTTATTTCAAAATCAACGTCATATATTCATACACATCTTCATTAGCATTTTGAATCTCTTCAAGGCATTGATAAAACCATTCTTGTTGGGGCTCATATTCTGAAACCATAAGCGAATAATGTATTAAAATGGATATTAATTTTTTTAAAAGTAATTTTATAAATTTATACCCAACTTGAGAATCACCTTCTTTATGGACTCATATATGAAATGATTATGCCCATTACTTGCAATATGTCTAATGCAATAACGATGATAAGCATTCAGATCATTCCATGAAACCCCATCACTAGCCAAAACCTCTATAATCGCTCAATGGTTATTAGATATCAGACACACGCTCTAGTTTTTTGTGACATGAACACGTACACATGCCAAAAACCAACTCTAGTTTTCAAAATTCTCCTTTTCAACAATAGCAAAAGCAAGTGGAAGAGGAGCACGATTACCATCCCGTGTGGCAGCAATGAGTAGAACACCTGTATACTTTCTATATAATAAAGTTCCATTGACCTGAATAAATTGTTTATAATAGGGAAATACAACATTGCATGGCCTAAATGCCCAAAAATCCTATTGAACTTAACCTTTGTTCGATCAACTCGGTGATTTGGGGATACATACTCAACAGTGTCCAACTGATAAATAATTTGATTGTTGAGAGAGAACAATTCCATAAGCTGTGGAAAAAAAGCATAAGATTCATCCCAATCACTATACACTTTTAAAATTTCCTTCTATTTTTTATTTCATGCTTTGGTGTATGATATATTATAGTTATACAACTATTGAATTCTTTCTTGAACAAGGTAAACAGGAACATCCTGACATGTTCATATCATCTCACAAATAACATTTTATATAAACTCTGAATCAAGGGAAGATTGATCTTGCGATAAGATTGGATGCACACAAGTGTGTGGCCATTGTATTTTGGTTATCCTCCCACATGAAAAAATTTATCAAATATTTACATTAATAAAAATTTATATTCTATCCCATATTTTTTGCAACAAATGAGATATTTTGTCTTCTTTGACTCATCAATAACAAATGTGACATGTTGCTCAATGTGGTATTGCTTTATCACATTTTTCATGGCTAGTTTACTTTCAAACTCTTGCTCGACATAGATGACATTATCATTTGATACATGACTATTCCTTATAATGACACGAAATTTAGAAGCCAATGTAATGAAATCCCAATCAAAATTTTGTTCATGATACATTCTTTCAACTAAGGAACTCAATACTGAAGGATTATTACCACTAACCGGTGGATGTCGTGGATGTCTGTCTCTCTAAGGAACCTCATAAGGTCCATTTCCCACATCACCCTCACCCACATCTCTCAAAGGAACCTCAAAAGCTTCATTCACCACATCAACCTCACCCACATCATCTCCTGATGGCTCCCCAGGTTCTTCTTCCTCGAAAAAACTATCATTCACTATATCAGCACACAAAGGGATGTCATCTATATTTTCTTCCAAATTTTGATCATCTTCTTCATAATTTTCTTCTATTACCGGAGTCATATAAGAAGGAGACAATGAAAAAGACTGATACGAAGGACCAACTTGTACAGAGCTCACAAAACATAGTTCTATAGTGGTCGATTGCACCACATATATATCATAAATAATCACATACAACTCCATCAAACCATTAGCACATTATTGTTTAAATAAGGAAGATGCATCCATCCAATCATCATCATCGACCAAAGGTTACTCATTCTGCCAGAAACATTTAGGATGTTGTAGATGTCGATATGTTATTGAAACAATGGATTGATCAACCCTTAGTTTTAACCGATTATGAATATTATTGAGAACTTCATCCAATTTCATACAACCATGAAGATTTACCACTCTAACAGGTGGCACACTATAGCTAAATCCCTTCTCTGTATAAATGGTCTCACTGTTGCAATATATTTGCGTAGAAATTATTACCTACAAAAAAAATAATTAATAAAATATTATATACTACATCAAAATTTTACATTATTTAAATTATTTTTGAATAATTGACTTTATCTTGCGACTTTTTTATGTATTGATTTATCACTATTGAGGTATAGTGATGGTGGTATTATTACCAAATCAAATTTAATATAACAATATATATTTTAATTACTTATGAATAAATAATCATGACTTGATCTTGAGACTTATGATTAGTTTATCATTATTTGATAAACTAACCAAAACCTATGGGTAGACTCCTCGAGTCTCTATTATCAAATATTTCAACAACCGTTAGTATCCTTTCAAACATCAATGCCTTCTGTCAAATGCTTGTTCTAAAACGTCTCTTCAGGGACACCTCTTCGGGGACACCTCTTCAAGGAAGCCTCTTCGGGGACGCCTCTTCAGGGATGCCTCTTCAGGGATACCTCTTCGGGGATGCCTCCTTGGGGATGCCTATTGTTGATTTTCTTTTAATTACAAATTTAATCACATGCATGTGAGGGGGTCTAGGGGTATGAAATACATAACCTTTTTTAAGAGGACACACATGTCCTTACATACTTAGTTGAATATGACTCGCAGGTCATCAATACGGAAAAATAAATGAAATTATTACAAATTAAATAACCACATTCACAAAATAATACATGCAATTTCAATTATTCATTGGTCAGTCATCTCAAGATCAATCATCACACAACTTACCATGTTTTTTAGTATACTTTTTATATCTATTACTAGATGAAATACATATTAAATATCTACATCTCTATTATATTTAATAAATTTAATTATAACTAATATAATTTAAAATTATTTTTTATACAAAACTGTTTTTATACCTTTAAAAAAAGAGTTATATATATATTTTTTAATAAAGTTAAATATGATACACATAACTAATATATTATTCATAAATTATATAACTTGTGTATAAAATGTTATAATTTAAATTAATATTACTTTCAATATAACATATTTTATAACATATTTAACTTTCATAAACATTCAATATGAATTCATACAACATTTTAGGCATAACATAAATAATTTTCCTAAATATTCAATTCGAATTCATACAACATACAAATCATTCAAAAATTAAATGATACAAAAGACACTAATTTACATATCAATACATATGAAATAAATCAACCATACACATAAACAGTAATTTATACATATCACAAATCAAATAAATAAATCATACAAATGAAATAAATAATTACAATTAAAAAATTAAAAATTTAAATATAAACTTTACCTTCTTAAAAGTAGCAAAAATTTGTTGAGAAATAAATTTTGCAGGGATTCGCCGCAAAATCCAAAGGAGAAGAATGAATTTTTTTGGGAGGGGGAGACCCATTTAACAAATTATCTCAGTGAGATGTGTGAACGGGATTCATGCATCCTTTATCCCATCTTCTAAGGATGCATGAACTTCATTAATGCATCATCCTCCAGGCCGAAGATGCATAAATGGGGTTCGCGCATCTTTTATCACGTCTGTGTAGGATGCGTGAACACCATTCACACATATTTGGTGTGGAGTGATGCATGAATGGGGTTCACGCATCTTGAGACCCATTTTTAAAAATATTGTTTATCTTGTCCCTTTTTGATAAAATAAAAAATAAAAAACCCATATATAAAAAACCAAACGCATAATGGAATCTCTGGCTTTCAATAGCCAAGATATATAGTCCTAGATATGAGTGTCCTACACTAGTGATACTCTCATGAACCTTTAGACACACGACCATGCCAACCTCTTTCGGTCCCATATATACGTCTTCCCTAGTATATGCAGGCTCAACAATAAGACCCATTCTGGGTTAGGTAGCCCATCACAAGACCACTTTGAGGATACGAAAACCCCTAGGAGGCTTAGTGTGAAGTATAACCTTGGTCATGCGGACATGGATGTAGATTGAATAGGTATTCACAAATTCTATCACATGGTCCTTTGGATTTCATGTGCTCACATGATTGATCACGCAACCACACAACACATGCCCATGTACGTAAATGTTTTAGTGCACAACATCCATCGCATGACCATTAGGCCTATTTTAATACCCCATCCATGATTATATGAGAATCCCCTATGGCCCATGACATCTACATGTGGCCTTATAAATGGCCGCCTCGATGTAGAGGATCCCCTCGGATGCCCCTGACATGAGAGGAAAATAGTGAAGACATGCAGCCAATGAGCTGTGAAATCCTAGACACATAACCTTCATCGCCCCATGCATGCCATGGATTCGATATACAGCTGTTGTTTATAAGCATGGTGCCCATCGTGAGACCCCTTTGAGGTCATATGATCTGTAGACCTTCATGATGGATGTCATGCGAACATCCACTTAGAGCACATAGGTTCCCATGGATGGGACCTACCATAGCCTTGAAAACCCTATAATGTATGCCTTCAGCATGATCACTTAGGTGCATATACCCCCCATGCAACTTAAGGCATAATCCCCTTTGGATATGCACTTGCGACACTTGAACAGGCGCAAGAACCTAAGCATACTCACGAGACCCTTCGATTCTCTCACGATATCTTTAGAAAACTGTGGACATACCTTGCTTGACTATAAGGCAAGCCTTAGATAGGTCAAATTGATCTTGTGGAAACCTTTTGACATGTCACCATATGCATAGAATTACCCAAAGACAAGTCACACCAGTCATGTGAGGAACCTTGGAGCTTCTCACCTCGATCATGCAAAGAATTCCTAAGCAATGCATTTTGATCATGTGAAGGAGTTGCTAATATGTCAGAATAATCACACGATTATCCACAGACATGTACATATTGATATGTGATGGCCCAGGTACAAGACCCCACACATGTCTACCTCACCACATGAAAGTCCTCAGGTATGATCGGAAAACCATGTGGTTCCCTAAGAGCAATCAGTCAGACATATTCACAATATGCTTGCATACTATCTATATGACCAATATTGGTCATGAAAAGCATCATTGGAAAATCAATTAAAAAACATGTGTATGGCTCATACCAATTTGTGTGAACCCAGGCCTTTTAAAAATAAAGGGAAGGAGATCAAAAGGGGTGAGGCGAGTGGTGTTTGCAGTCGCTGAAAGACACGCGACGTGCCCCCAACGCATCACCGCAAGACCTCATGATGAGTCAGCCATACATGATCATTATAGTCATATGAATAATCTTTTGATCATGTGTGACACCTCTGACATGTCCATCTGGACAAGCGAAGCACTCCTAACATGTCCACCTGGACAAGCGAAGCACTCCTGACATGTCCACCTGGACATGCGAATCACCCCAACATGTCTGCCTAGTCATGTGAAGCACATTTGACATGATTACTTCACTCTAGAGAAGAAACCATTATTAAGTCATTCGATCATGAAAAATACCCCAAATATTCCCACATTAGTCATTTGAAGCATCTTAGACATGTTTTCTTCACCCATGTAAAGACATCTAGAACATTAAAATTAATTAGGAATCTATCCTTATATATTCCCAATATGTGAGATAGGTGCCCCAAAATATTGGGTATCTAATCAAGAATTTCCCGATAGATGACTGAGACATGTTGAACAAGTCCTCTAGGTTATTCCAACCATTCTCGGAATACCTAATTGGACTAATTCCATGTGGAATATGGCTAAGATTCCTTAGCCACATTCCCCTTATATGAAGGAACTTTTCTTGAGGAACTAAGATCATGCATTCATGAAACCCTACTAATTTCATTCCCTTGAACATACCATCCTGGTCATCACCACCTCTCTTTAATCCACCAAAAGACAAAGAGTGAGTATGCCCAATGAGAAGCCTCAGAGTGTAAGCCCTGAAAAATGACATGGTGTAAGTATACCCAACGGGAAACCACAGAGTGTAAGCCCCAACCAATGACATGGTGTAAGAATGCCAAATGGGAAACCATTAGTGTAATCCCTAAATAATTATATGACACCAAATAGGAAACCTTAGAGTGAAATCCCCGACCAATGATATGACACCAAATAGGCAACCCGAGTGTGTAAGCCCCAACATCAAGAGAACTACGAGGACTCTAATTCCTGCCATACTCAGGATATATAGGAAGCCTTATTAAGGCCTGAACTCTAATGGGAATCCACTTCAGTATAAATCCCTTATCATTCCAGTTATTCATAAAGGAATAAACCCCCTTGTAGGTATTCTATCCCCCTCATCCATCAGCGGATGAGAAGAGGACTCATGAATGGGAATCATTCTATATATAATCCCCGATCAAGCTCCCGAGTACCTCAAATCCACCAGCGGGTTTGAGATGAACTAAAATATGAAGACCCTAATTCCCAACATATTTGGGATACATAAAAATCATTCATAAGGCACAAGATCCATACCATATCCTCCATAAGGGCATCCTTAATGTGTAAACCCTATATAGGCATGCTCTCATGTAATATGTCCAACCTCCTACTATCTCTTGTTTCTCACACAGAGTATGGTTCACGTGGTATTTACAGGCTAGCAGTGGTTTTACTAATAGCATGATAAGAGTTTTCCCAATGATGAATTACCATTGAGGTGTAGGTATGATTACATCCCATCACTGCTCATGGGGCTATATTACCAAAGGAGAAATCCAGGGAAGTCTCGTATGCATAAGTCCCAGCAAGGGCCTCTATTGTCTTATCTCTCATGACATAGATGCCCATTATAAGAACTATGTGGAATCTGATTCTTGTATTAAATGGGATACGTAGGACACCTCATCGAGGTCTGATCCTGATATTCACATCCTTATCGTACGATGTTAAACTACATAGATGGGTGCAGTCATACAACCTTAAACTAATTCAAATGAACCACATGAGTTTTGATTCCTATCTTGGAAGGATATGCAGGGTGCCTCATAGAGGTCAAATCCTGTATTTAGGACACCATACATCCCCCTAGACAACAATAGAATCTAGAGCGCTCGAGCATGGCCAAAGTCCAAAACATCATAATTAAATAAGAGAGTGATAGAGAACCTGTGATATACACATGATAATCCCTATTGATACATGTTCAAAATAAAGTCATTGACACAGGTGTAACTAGTCCTATATCAGGGTTTAGGAAGGATTTCACCAACATATCTTAAATCTATAAGAGAGTCATGGAGTAGGAAATATCCCCCCCCAAAGGGTGCGATGAGCCCAACCTCTCATCATGTTGACCAATATGAGTCCCGAAGAGTCATTGGGACTAAAAACCTAGATGAACACTAGACTTTAGAAAGCAAGCCCGTTCCTAGATACATAATGGGGAACCATTGGGAGTTTCAAGGAAAAGTGACAATGGTATCACAATGAGCGGAACCCATTCCATGCCACGAAAACCTGGAGAAACAAAAAATGGTTAAATAGATGTGAAATACTTTAACTACATCATACCTTTCATGAGTAAAAAAGGATAGATTTACCAAGTTCCGATCAATTCAGTTTCTATTGTGCTCATTGCACAAAAAAACAGTGGACCCGACATGTTCCTTTTAACCACACTACTCCTCATGTGAAAAGAAGGGAATGCCTCTTTACCTTTTAACTGTGAAAGTTACTGATCGAACATGTACTCTTATAAATGATGCTTCTATGATAGGGTGTCATGTTTTTCTTCAAGGACTTATCAAGATTCATTGCAATCAAAATTACGTCATCAAATATGCCAATGGATCCCAAGATCATTAGATAGGATACCTTGATCCTAAGGCCCTGATATACATTTTCACTGACACACCACCTTCGTCAGCGGTTGGTGAACATATCGGGCTAGGAATACTACATCAAAAGTTCCACCACGACTCTGGAATCGACTCATGAAATACTTCGGAAGATGGATTCCCACTGACCATCTTACCCATGATAGGCCGCAAAAGAGGAAGTGACCCTTATCACCACCTCCAACTACTTTGGGAACCTACCACTAGAAGGAAGATACATAAACCTTCCCTATGTTGGGGAGGCAGATGAGGATGGTTAACATGAAAACTCAATCATAGAGGAGCTACCTGAAAGGGATACTATCCATTCTAATCATCATCACTGATGTGCAGCTTTGATCCCATAAGAAGCTACAGAGGAGGTTTTCCTACACCAAATATCCGAGATGGGGCACACAACAAGAGAGCCCACTTGAAGTATCCATAAAATGCAGCTCCAAAGAAAACTCATATCCCTTCTACTGTCAATATGGATAAGGTCCCCTAGTGTGTCTCAATGGTTGGCCAGGACCAATCACAGATCATTGCTAGTCAGGAGCCTTTAGCATCACCTCAACTAGCCGCAGTGACTGCAAAATCCAACAGAACACCCCATCCCATAGGGATGGGGGATTTTTTTACCATATTTTACCATGGTATCATCTTAATCATGGGAACTGACCCCCCAAAAGGTATCATGGGAACTGAACCCTTAAATGGTATCATGGGCATCGACCCCCCCAAATGGTATCATGGGCATCAACCCCTCAAATGATATCATGGGCACCAAACCCCCAAAATGGTATCATGGGAACCGACCCCCCAAATGATATATTGGAAACCATCCCATCAAATGAGATACTCCAACAATGTGGATTACTAGTATGCTTATGATTCGATCAATATGATATCAGTCAGATCTAGAGACTCCCCACCAAACCCATGGAAGCATGTTCCTAAAGGGTAAAATCATACCCTCTTATAGTCATATGTTTCATAACAGTATTTCTTACCTCATTCCAATAGAACAAGAGCAAAAAGGCTCAGTGGTATCCACTAGGTATCTACAGAGAGTATTACCAATCTTTTTGGTATCCCAAAGGGTCGAGTCAATGGATCATATGAGCAATGGAAATAATGGATTCAGTCTCTGGGATCCACATTGGAACCCCATAATCAACCACTAACTGTGACACTGAAAGAGGAAGGTGTGTTTTCATTGATCCCACTAGACAACCCCTTGAAGATGACAAGGCCATTTCTACAGAAGAACAGATTGGTCAACCACAACAATAGAATACGGATCTCAGGAGATAATTGTGGGAATACTCTTAATATCTCCACTCAGTGATGATGAGAATGTGTCCTCTTATAGAATCTTGCCATGTAGTGAAGTGACTCATCCCTCAGGGTTGGGGGAATTTTCATATTTGTCATCCCCTCATTGGGTAGAATCCAAACATTGTTCCACTTCACCCTATCCTGTAAGGATGGGGGAATTTCCATATTTTCCACCTCCTCATCGGGGATATTCTAGAATCTATCATACCTTAGGTGTCTCCACAAAATCTTTAGGAGATTCAAGGCCCTTTAATCAAGGGAAAGTGATTACATCATCTAAGACCCCTAAATCTCCGGTACCCACCCCTAGATCAATAGAGACCGGGACTCTATACTCTGGACTCCAGATTCAACCATACACCTACACCAGTGGTGGAGCAGGCAGTATGTGGGTGGAGTGGTATGGTCACCCCTCTCTTAAAGATAGGAATCAAAATGTATATTCCTTACAATACAAACATGTTCCCAGGAATTTCAACTATGTCGTGGATAACAGTTTGATGAAACTCACAGTAATAAAGAAGCCAAATGAGGTAGGGTTTATAAACTATGATGATTTTCCCCTATCATCGGCATATCTGGCACATGATAGAAGATTGATTTTCCTTCAAAGACTGGATTTAAGTGCAAATAGAAATGGGGATATTGGGACCACAAACACCTAAATCCTCACTCCAATCCTCTGATCACTCTAGATAGAAAGTATCGATTGTGTAGTAGAGTATGAGCCACCTTCCTCCTGGGGAGAAACGACCATCTCTCGATGCAAAATTGAACAAAGCCTATTCCTTCCAAAGAAATAATATCTCTAAATATTTTTACTACACCATGGAAAGTGGTTTGATAAAACTCCAAATGATGAGGAAACCACATAAGGCAAGGTTGGTAGGCCATGATGACTATTGACCTTACCACAGACATCTCAGACATGCAATCTAAAGTTGCTTCATCTTCAAGGATCGGTTGGAGGGACAGGTGTCTGCAGGGTTGATAGAGTTGAAAGATCCAGAAACTCATGAAATATGCATAAGATTTGTCTGAGCTCCTTCAAATGAGCTACTCTCCTAAAATTTTACATGGCCAATGTCCTAACCATATGAAGTTAAAATTTATATATCCAATGTCCTTACCACAAGACGTTAAACAGCATGGCCATTGTCCTTACTGCAAGACTTTAAACTGCATGGCCATCATCCTTACTGCAAGACATTAAACTAAATGGCCATCATCCTAACCGCATGAAGTTAAAATGTATGGAGGCATCATCCTTACCTCATGACATTAAACTACACATACTCTTAAGAACTACATGTATATTGATGCTTGACCATACAAGATACATAGTGACGCCTGGATCTCCAATCCTAAGACAATATGAAACCATCAACAAGAGATAATGCCCATATATACATATGGGATAGACCTACGTAGAGTATCTCATTTCCCAAAACTATGTGTGGCTTTATTATCATCCTCATGAGATACATAGTGACGCCCATACATTTCCTATTTGGGCCCAGCTATGGGTATAACCTTCTTTCGGCCTTTGGCATGAGTTTTACTAGAAAGGTGCAGAGTGTGGTTGAGACCTCTATGGTCCTCATTCACGTTGTGTTGCTTCATGACACCATACCGCACATCTCCACATTATGAGCTCCATATTATGGTTTTAGCCACATGACCCTAAACTAATTGTATATGTCCCCACAACATGACATTAAACTATGATACAACTTCCTTATCCTAAGATGTTAAACTGTATATCCATAGTCCTTTCCGCATGATGTTAAACTGCATGGAATGTCTTGCACATAAAAATAACCTGTGCAGGTACGTCCTTACCGCAAGATTTTAAATTGCATGGACAACATCCTTATTACCTCAAGACGTTAAACTGCATGACCAAAATCCTTGCCACAAGATGTTAAACTACATGGATATCATCCTATCCACTTAATTTTAAACTACATGGGATGTATTGAACATGACAATAAACTATGAAAGTAAGTTCTTACTACATGACATTAAATTGCATGATCTCTCTAGAATTATGTATGGCTTGATTCTCATTTTCAATGAGATATGTAGGGAAGCCTTGATCTTATATCTTTTCCCAACCACCACATAATATAAAATACAAATATCATATCCTCCATTCCTCTAAATAGCGGAAGGGGACCTTTTAATTCCTTGTTTCCCACATCGAGCATAGCTCACGCGAGCTTAGGAATTTCAATAAGGGTTTCCCTATACAAAACAAGGCATGAAGGCTCGAGGTGAGCTCATTGTTGTTATAAATACACGAAGGTAAAGGGTATGAAATTATTCCTCAACAAATGACATTAAAATTCATGGTCAATGTACCCTATATGACATGAAACTGTATGCCCCTATGAAACTCACCTGATTGGGAGACCATCGCTGGTGTCAGTCTCCAACCACACCATCACTTCCGGAATTGCGTACGAATTGATTCCTATCCTTATGGGATACACAGTGATGCTCAGACACTTTGTCTCTGGGCCCAACCACAAGCCTTCCCTAGGAATGTATGGAACCACATGGGCCTTCATGGACCTCATTCATGTTAGGTTATAGAAGGTTGCATAAAACATACCCCTCTAGAGGTGCTTCCCCCTCACGTCTTTACCACATGTTGTTAAACTGCATGGCTCTCCAAGAAATATATATGTCTTGATTCTTGTCATCTTAAGATATGTAGTGATTCCCAGACCCCTTCTTCTGGGCCTAGCCATAGGATTATATTCCTTTTGCATTAGGTGATCCAATGTCCTTACCTTATAACATAAAACTACACGGATCTAGGACATCCATCTCCATTCACATCAGGTTCTAGTGTCCTAGCTGCATGATGTTAAACTACATGGAAATTTTTCCTTACCACCTGACATTAAACTACATGGTGGTTATTGGACTACGTGTGGCTTGATTCTCATCCTTATGGGATACTTAGGAATGCCCAGGCATTTAATCCTCAATTCCAGTCCCAGTTACCCCAAATCCTTCATTCTTTTCAGCCTCTTGGTCTGAGCCCCTTTTAGGGATGTATGGATTGGTGTAGATATCTTTAGTCCTTATTCACGTCAGGTTTGCTTTATCTCACCATGCACATCCCCTTTGGGACCTTGTTCTCCCACCTTTATCCTTACTGTATGACGTTAAACTACCGGGAAGTAAGTCCTTTCTGCATGACACTAAACTGTATGGTCCTTCCAGAACTATATAGATTTTTATTTCCAACCAAATGGGATATGTAGGAAACCCCCCGAGGTTAAATCCTAATACTTCATGGGGCTCATACGTTCCTATCTATTCACGTTGGTTCTCCCCTGTCCATACTACACGATGTTAAACTACACATCTAGATTTCCTTTCTACATGACGTTAAACTGCACGGTCCTTTAAGAACTATGTGTAGTTTGATTCCTATCGGCACAGGATATGTAGTGATTCCCAACCTTCCATATTCAATCCCAACTGCAATATGATTACAATTCATGTCGTTCTAATTTCATATTTACCACACGACATTAAATTTCATGGAAATTTGTCCTTACCACATGATGTTAAAATGCATGGAATCTTCCAAGAACTATGTGTGCCTTGATTCTCATCCTCATGAGATATGTAGTGACACCCATACATTTTGTCTTCAGGCCCAGCCATGGGTATAACCTCCTTTTACCCCATTGGATTGAGTTATCTTGTAAAGATGTGTGGTGTGGCTGAGACCACTTCGGTCTTCATTAACATCAGGTCACTTCATGGTACCACATTGCACATCTCCATCAGGGACTCCATATTATGGTCTGAATCTCACAAACATAAATTGTCCATATATTTCCCTAAAACATGAAATTAAACTATTTCTTATCATCCTTACCGTATGATGTTAAACTACGTGGGATTACGTCCTCACCACATGATGTTAAACTACATGGAGATGAATTTCCCCCATCAATCCACAACAGGTCACCTTCATCCTTACCGCATGACGTTAAACTGCATGGAATCTTCCAATAATTGTGTGTGTCTTGATTCTCATTCATATGAGATATGTAATGACAACCAAGTCCTCATCTCGAGGCCCAACCACAACATTACCACCTTTCACGTCGATTCTCACATCCTCAATACAAGACATTAAACTGAATGGAAGTGCATCCTTACCACATGATGTTAAACTAAATGGAAGTACATCCCCACTATATGACAATAAACTATGTAGGTCATCAACCATCATCACTCTTTATCAAAAGACCACAAGAGCCTTAACCTGGAAAACCCGAGAATGGAGTGCTTCCATCATCTTTTTAAGAACCTCAATCTATGAGCATACTTTTCTTGCAGTGATCATGTGTATCCCCTGATATGATTATCTTATCATGTGAATGCCTCCCTCAAGTCCTCAGCGTGATGAAGAAACCATTGTGGGACCCTCGGTTGAAGACATGCGAACTCCATGAACAGAATGGCCTTTAGGGTGTCGTAGACCCACAATCACGCAGGATGGCATATCTAGCTTTTCATAGCCAAGACAGATAGTCCCCTATATGAGGGTCCTGCAATAGTGATTCCATCATGTACCTTCATACATGTGACCATGTCAGCCTCCTTTGATCCCGCGTATGCGTCTTCCCTGGTATATGCAGACTCAACAAGAAGACCTATTCAGGGACATAGAGTCCATCACAATATCTCTTTGATGACACGCAAACACCGATGAGGCTCAATATGAAGCAAACCCTAGGTCGTGTGAACTGGGACACATCTTGCATAGGTATTCGCAAAGTCCATTGTGTGGTCTTTTAGATGTCATGTTCTCACATGATTGATCACACAACCAAACAACACATGCCCATGTACGTAAAGGCTTTAGTGCACAACCTCCATTTCATGACCATCAGGTCTGTCGCAAGACCCCATCCATGCTCATGCGAGAGGCCCCTATGTCCTATTATGTCTACATGTAGCCTTATAAATGGTCACCTCGATGTAGAGGATCCCCACATATTCCCTTGACATTGGAGCAAAATAGTGAGGATATGCAGTCTATGATCCATTCACTCCTATCCATGAAACTGGCATCTCCCTATGCACACCATGGCTTCGATATACATCCCCCATGCATAATCATGGTGCCCGTCGTGAGACAACTTTGAGGTAATACGATCTATAGGTGTTCATGAGGGATGTCATGCAAATATCCCCTTAGTGCACGTAGGATCCCATGGATGGGACCTAACCACTCTATGAAAACCGTACGGTGTATGCCTTCAGCATGAGAACTCAGGTGCATATACCCCCCTCATGCAACTTAAGGCATAATCCTCTTTGGATATTCACTTGAGACACTTGAATGAGCACAAGACCCTAAGCATACTCATGAGACCCTTCAAGGGTCGCATAATGTCTTTAGACAACCATGGAAATACCTTTCTTGACTGCAAGATAAGACTTAGATGGGTCAAATTGATCTTGTGTAAACCTTTTTACATGTCACCATAGTAATGAAATGACCCAAAGACAAGTCGCACCAGTCATACGAGGCACCTCAAAGCTGCTTGTACTGATCATGTGAAGAAGTCCTAAGAAAACACATTTTGATCCTGCGAAGGAGTTGCTGATATATCAGAATAATCATATGATCATCAAAAAACATGTACATATTGACATGAGATGGCCCAGGGATAGGACCCCATACATGTCCGCCTCGCCACATGGAAGTCCTTAGGTATGCCCGGAAAACCATGTGGTTCCCTAAGAGAAAGTAGACAGACATGTCCATGATATGATTGTGTACTCTCTATGCATCCCATATTGGTCATGTGAAGCATCATCAAAAAATCAAGTGAAAATCATGTGTATAGATCAAACTAAGTTTCATGATCCTAAGACTTTGAAAAATAAAGAAAAGGATATCAAAATGAGTGAGGCAAGTGGTGTTCGCGATCGCTGAAAGACATGCAATATGCCCCTAATGCATCACTATAAGACAACCTGATGAGTCAAATGTACATGCTCATTATAGTCATACAAAGCATCTTTTGATCATCCACAACACCTATGACATTTCCACCTGGACATGAGAAGCACTCCTGACATGTCCACCTGAACATGTGAAGCACTCCTGACATGTCCACCTAGAAATGTGAAGCACCCCGACATGTCCACCTAGTCATGTGAAGAACCTTTGACATGACTACTTCACTCAGGTGAAGACACTAGAGGCAAGTCATTCAATCATATACAAGACCCTAGACATGCTTTCTTCAGCCATGTGAAGCATCTCAGACATGTTTTCTTTGCCCATGCGATGGCATCCAGAACATGATAATTGATTAGGAATCCATCCTTGGATATGTAAATTATGTCAAATAGGTGCCCCCAAAATATCAGGTAGCCAATCAAGACTTTCCTGGTATATGGACAAGACACATCGACCAAGTCCTCTAGGACATTCCAACCTTGCCCTACATTCCTACTTGGACTCATGCCATGTGGACTCTGACTAAGAATCCTTGGGCACATTCCCCTTCTATGAAGTAAGTGTCCTTGAGGAACTGGGACCATGAATTCATGAAACCCTACTAATGTTATTCCCTCAGACAGACCATCCTAGTCATCACCACTTCTCTTTAATCCTTCAGAGGACAAAGAGTGAGTATACCCAATGGACAGCCTTAGAGTTTAAGCCCCAACCAATGACATTGTGTAAGTATACCCAATGGGAAGCCGCAGAGTGTAAGCCCTGACCAATGACATGGTGTAAGAACACAAAATGGGAAACCTGAGAGTGTAAACCCCGAACAATAATATGACAGAAAATAGAAAACACCAAGGTTTAAGCCCCAACATCAAGAGCACTACAAGGACTCTTATTCCTACCATACTCAGGATATGTAGGAAGCCTTATTAGGTTCTGAACTCCAATGGGAATCCACTTCAGTGTAAGTACCTTCTTGTTCCAGTTATTCCTAGAGGTCTAAATCCTTATGTAGGTCTTCCATACCCCTCATCCATCAGCAGACGAGGATATGACTCATGTATGGGAATTATTCTATGTATAAGCCCCGATCATGATCCTGAGTACCTAAAATCCACCAGTGGGTTTGAGATGAACTGAAATACAAAGACTCTGATTCCTACCATATTCAGGATGTGTAGTAATCCTTCATAAGGCCTGAGATCCATACCATATCCTCCATAATTGTGACCTTAATGTGTAAACCCCACATGGGCATGCTCTCATGTAATATTTCCAACCTCCTGCTATCTCTTGTTTCTCTCACTGAGCATGGCACACATGGTCTTAGAGGCTAGTAGTGGGTATGCTAATAGCACGATGAGAGTTTCCACAATGAGTAATTACCATCGAGGTGTAAGTCAGATTACATCCCATTATCGCTCATAGGGCTATATTCCCAAAGGAGATATCCAAGGAAGTTTCATATGAATAAGTCTCACCAAGGGATTCTATTGTCATATCTCTCACAACATAGATGCCTATTATAAGAACTATGTAGACTCTGATTCTTGTATTAAATGGGATATGTAGGAAACCTCATCGAGGTCTGATCTCGATATTCATGTCCTTACTATACGATGTTAGACTACATTGATGGATCCAATCATACAACCTTAATCAATGTTAAACGAACTATGTGGGTTTTGATTCCTGTCTTGGAAGGATATGTAGGACACTTCTTAAAGGTTAAGTCCCATCTTCAGGACACCATCCATCCCCCTAGACAACAATAGACACTATATCTCTCACAACATAGATGCCTATTATAAGAACTATGTAGACTCTGATTCTTGTATTAAATGGGATATGTAGGAAACCTCATCGAGGTCTGATCTCGATATTCATGTCCTTACTATACGATGTTAGACTACATTGATGGATCCAATCATACAACCTTAATCAATGTTAAACGAACTATGTGGGTTTTGATTTCTGTCTTGGAAGGATATGTAGGACACCTCTTAAAGGTTAAGTCCCATCTTCAGGACACTATCCATCCCCCTAGACAACAATAGACACTATATTGGTTAATCATGTCCATAGTTCAAAGCATCATAATTAATAAGAGAGGGATAGAGAACCCATGATATATTCAAAATAATCCCTATTGATAAATGTTTGTAATCAAGTCATTGACACAGGGGTAACTAGTTTTGTATTGGGGTCTGTGAAATATTTCATGAACATATCTTAAATCTATAAGAGAGTCCCAGATTAGAAACAATTCCCCCCAAAAGGGTGTAATGATCCCAACCTCTCATCCTTTTGACCAATGTGAGTCCCCAAGAGTCACTGGGCCTGAAAACCCAGATGACCATCAACCTTTGGAAGGAAGGTCCATACCCAACTATGGATAGGGGAACCATTGGGAGTTTCAAGGAAATTTGACAATGGATTCCACTCATTACATTACCATTTTCACTTTTCACTGAAACTCCCAATGGTTCCCACATCCATAGCTAGGTATGAACCTGCTTTCCAAAGGCTAGTAGTCATTTGGGTTTCTAGGCCTAGTGACTCATGGGGACTCGCATTGGTCAAGAGGATGGGAGGTCGGGCTCATGGAACCCTTTTGGGGGTAATTTTTTCCTACTTTGGGACTTTATTATAGATTTAAGACATGTTTGTGAATCTCTTCCTAATCCTGATGCGGGACCGGTCACCCTAAAAAAATGGCCATGGGTTAACTCTCCTTTATGTTCGAAAAACTTGGTTCTCTTTTGCAAATCCATTTGTATATATCTAAGGTTCTTCATCATTTTTTAGTAAAGAGCGGTTGCTTATATGATTAAACCATATGACCAAGTGTTTTGGGCCATGCTCCCTTTTATGGAGGCAGTTGATATTTTGAGGATGGGATTGTGCCATTATGAGGAATCCTATGTATCCTAGTTATTGTAGGAATCAAAACCCACATAGTTTGGTTGATCCATGTAGTTTAACATCATGCAGGAAGGACTGATATGGGTGGTGTTGAATCACCAATTATTTGAGCTTGAATCTGGAAGAGATATCCTATATATCCTAGTTATGGAAGGAATCAGATTCATTGTAGTTCAGTTGATGTTGGGGCTTACACACTGAGGTTTCCCTGGTGAATGGGTATTTGATACCTAATGTGGTGTTCATTGCACCACCTAAGCCCATGTGATCCATGATCATTGTGAGAAATAAGGGGGAGTGCATGATCAGCCTCATGGAATATGGATATGGGACCAGCGTATTGGGGTAGTTCTTGGAGTGTTTTACATGAAGCTCGAGCCTTTAAGGAGGTTTCCTACATATCCCAATTATGACAGAAATCAAAGTCCTCATAGTTCTCTTATTTATTTTGGGGCATACAAATTGAGTCTGCCCCGGTGAATAGGTGTTTGATGCCTAATAATGTGTTAATTGCATCTCCCTAGGTCCACGTGAGCCATGATAATTGTGAGAAATAAGGGGAGTGCATGATCAGCCTCATGGCATATGGATATGGGATCTACATATTGGGGAATCCCTTGGGGTGTTTGATATGGATATCGAGCCTTTAAGTAGGCATCCTATGTATCCCAGTTATGACAGGAATCAGATTCCTCATAGTTCCCTTGGAGATATTGGGGATTACACACTAAGGCTGCCCTGGTGAATAGGCTTTCTTATCTGGAAGGTGTCGCATGATCCTATTGGTATACATTGGAGGTCATCACATGACCTAGCTCAACACATGTGGAGGGTGTCATGAGAGTCATGGTAGCGTGATCTAAGGGGTGTCTTGTGTCTTGGCTGACACCTCGGGAGGACATCTTGGGACCAGGTCGACGTGTCCATAGGGTCTTGTATGTCTTGGCCGACACCTCAAGGGGGACATTGTAGGACCAGGCTGACATGTACAAAGGGTAGGCTGCGAGAGCTGGATTGTCTTGTACATATCGATGAGACTCAGCTGACATGAGCGGGCGCCGTTATATGAGTCAGGCAGTGCATCTTGAGGACATTGCTAGTCCAGGTTAAAGAACCTAGAGGGTTTGTAGGATCTAAGTGGTGTCCTTAAAGGGTCTACAATACTTGTCTCAATGTGTCCAGAGTGTTCTGTATATCCCATATGACATGTCTAAGGGATATCGTGAGGTCTGGGTGGTGCAAATTGGTATCATCACGTATTCTTGATTGACACATACGAAGCACGCAAAGGTCAGCGGTCATGTATTCTGCGTAGTTTTTCCACTTTAAATCATGTTTTTTTCCCTTGTGTCATGTGTGCCTTGGTTTGGTTCAGTGTTAGTTTGTTTGGGTCTTGTGTCATCTAGAAGACATATGATATGGTTTTCGCATGTCTCACCAGAAGTCCTTTGTGTGATGTTTTATTGATCATGCAGAGGGATTTATGCAAGGCACATGATAGCTCTAGTGGTCCACCAGTGTATTACCTAGTGAAAAGTCGACCGGTCGCATGGTTGGATGTGTACAGAAGCTTGAAGTTTAAGCGACGACGTGCATTGCGGCGGTCTGGGTCCAAACATCTAGCATTCGATCATCCAACCAACGAACCAACCAACCAAACCCTTTTTTTGAGTTAGAGTTGGGAATTTATAGGTTTATCCATCCGCATACTCACTGGTTTGTGTGGGGAATATGGAATGAGTCCAGGATGGAGTCGGCATGGGGTCTGGCATTATGCGGTTTTGCGAGTCTCTATGCTGGGTTGTGTCAACAGTGTCACCTGATTTTCATCGACTACAAGACCATCCGTACTTTATCAGATTATTGCCCACTATTGAGGACTTTTTCTTTGAAGAACTTCCATGTCGTCACTTCGACATGTCCAAGGGTCTTTACAAGATATAAATGACTGTTGTAAAGCATTCATGAGTCCTTGTATGGCTTGTATCGAGGTCTCATGGGACCATGTCGAGGGTGTGCTGGGAACATTTCATGCCCTTTGGTGACCAAAAACCCCACTTGCCTTCTCCTTTCCAATCTTCTTCATTTTATGTGATGAAGGTCAGGATTCACATGAGATTGTGGTTTAGATATCACAAGGACTGATTCGGACTTGCGGCTTTATCAGAAAAGGTTCAAAGACATGGAAATGACGACGAGGGAGCATCAGGTGTGCCTCAGGATTTGAAACTAGTGTGGCGAGAGGTTGAAGATGAGGGTCATGAAGCGCGTGGGCTCAGATGGATTAGAACTTGTTATCTGTGGATTAGAGCAGATGGCTAGGATCAGTGGGAGGCGAGATCTAATGGCGTTGATCGCTGGGTAGCTTGATCGGACGACCCTAATTTAATCCCATAAAAAAAATCCATGTCCCACATTGAATTCCCACACCTCTATGCCTTGGGTATATAAGGCATTCTATGGAAGCCATTTGTTCGAGCTGGAAATGAGTTCGGCGTATGTACCATCTGAATCACCCTCCACCAAGCGAGCCTCATCCAAACTATGCATGTGCACATGTGTATGGGCTTGCACACTGAGGCCCAATATATGGGCCCGATTCTTTCCTTGTGGGAGCTATGATTCCATGCTTGCCCGCAGGTTGGCTTGGGTTGGCTCTAATGGTCTTGGTTGAATTAGTCCAACTAGGGGTAGTATCAAAATAAAGACCTTTAATTTACTTAGGAATAGAATGAAATTTAGATTCCTTAGAACGAAATAATATGATTCTAAGGTAAACATAAATCACTTTTCTTCGTGTATGAATGTTTGAGTATCCATGATACTGAACTCCTTTAGAGGATCTATCTCGAGTACATCTGAGGATCTCACAAGTGCTATGAAAATGACACATCTAGCCACAACTGCTTGGCTAAATCTAATATGGGAAGTAGCTTCGGCATGGGCATAGATATCCTGAAATTGGAATGTATGAAAATTACAAAATGAAACAGGGATAGGGTGGAATGAAAACTTGTGGCTGGATCCAGAGTAAAATAATTGGATGTCCCTACGTATCCCATGTGGAAGGGAATCAATTCACACGTAGTTCTAAAATATACTATTATGCAGATCGAGCTTATACATAAGGGGCATTGGTTCATTGATATGGAACTCTATGAAGAATGTCCTTACGTATATCTAAATCATACGTAGGAGGGTAAATGTCACCATTTTGTGATAAAATCCCTTATAAATAATCATGTCATAGTGGGGATGTTGATTAAATCATCCATTATGCTTGTCCTTTGCATGTGATACAAAATAGATCCAAAAACCCAAGTTCTTAACTTTCAATAGGTTTCTTTTCGAGGAAAGTTCATGAATTCCCACTGACATGAAATCCTTCATGGATGCTCTCACTCTAGTAGTCTTGAGATCATCTGGTTTATGAGGAAAAATTGGACATGGTATCCTTTCTAAAGGTGAAATGTCCTAAATTTTCCCTAAGTCAAGGGACTTAGAGAGCATAGCTTGCTTTTTCTAAGGCCATATAGGGGGCCCCACAAGCTTTGTATCTCTTTATTTACTTTTCCCTAATTTTATCGTAAGATTCATATGGGGGAATACTTAGTGGGCATGGACGTGTCTTTTTCTTAGGTCACCTTATTACAGGTTTTCAACCCAACACGGTTTGTGCCACTTCCATTTTATAGATGCTCAATATTTCCTAAACCACACAAAGTATATTTCTAGTGATTAAGAATTTAACTTTTTCCCAATATTCCTTTATTGATTTTTCATTTTGAAAAGTATTATTCCTCATGTCGTTCCAAGGTCCTGCAAGTTAGACTACCATTATGCTATAGTTTATGGTCTTCTATCTCGGACTTTTGGGATGACATGTAGTTTAAAGTATTACTATCAGGACTTTGGTGTGCCATGTAGTTTAAAGTATTATCTCTAGTACTTTGGTGTACCATGTAGTTTAAAGTCTAACTGCCTGGAATTTTGTGGAATATGGGGCTAGCAAACTAGGGGTGAATAAAAACACTATGGGATGCTAAGTTTTATTGTGGTGTTGTCGGGGCTAATGAGGATTGGATTTCCTTTCTTGCAAGGATTATATGTCTTTAGTTGGTAGGATAAATCCATTATACATCAATAAAATTGATAATAAAGGCTGATATTCACTCTTTTTCAAAGGTAATGGTAGGCTTATGGGGTGGATGTGGTTGAGAGAGGAATACTAGGGAAGATAGGCCCACCTGGATAGTTAGGATGTGGAAGATGTAAGTCACAATCCAAAATTCTAAGATGAGTGATATGGAATGGGTTAGACATGTCGATTATGTCCCTTAACACCATAGGGGTGTCATATTCTTCCATGGTGTTGTTGAGCTTTACAAAGACTGGGAGGACCTTTATATCGGGCCAAGATGTTTTTGGTTGGTGGGTCTAAGCCCTCACATCAATAGCATGGACAATCAGAGAGATCTAGTTTCCTTTATAGGGGATGTGAAATATTTATGAAGGCCCAAACATCAAGATGATGAAGTTGGGTATGGAAGGAAGGAATTCAGGAAGGGTTCTCAAACCCTAGGGAAACATAACACTTAATTGAATAGCTCGGGCCCAATGCCTTGTGGTTTCAAATCATGAGGGTGGATACTTGAATTTTGCTCATGCCACCCTTTATGTATTTTTGAACTGGCAAGTTTTGTGTCTCTTTC
The DNA here is from genome assembly GCA_963277665.1 of Viscum album. Lineage (NCBI taxonomy): Eukaryota > Viridiplantae > Streptophyta > Magnoliopsida > Santalales > Viscaceae > Viscum > Viscum album. The sequence continues at coordinate 533,070,624 of OY728155.1, forward strand.
ATTGGAAGTTTAAGGTATTGTGATTTGGACCATTATGTGCTAGAGCTTAAGGCTGTATAGATTTGGCCAAGGTGTGAACAGTTTAAGGTCATGCTACTTGGACCTGGTATGGGGATCTTACACAAGAGGCTCATTAGGACACCCAGGGTCAATATTACTCTAATATCCTTCTGATATGGTGATGGAGATTTTTTAAATCATAGATAAAGGTTCTCAAGTCATGATTGATGATATGGGACAATCATTCTGTGGATAACTTATAAAATAATGGGGTGTTGGGTTCCACCTTGGTAATTTTAGGCTCACAAGAATCAGAAAGTCCCTTATATCGGGCAAAGATGTATCTAGTTGGTGGGTATGAGCCCTCAAATCAATAGAATGGCCAAGCGTAGAGACCACTTTTCCTTTTCAGGGGGAGTGAAAGGTTTTCTAGGACCCGAGATGCTTGATCCATGAAGTGTGGAACATGGATGGAGGTGCTCGAAGAGATAATGGGAGAACTCTATTCTTTGGTTGGATGGGGTAACGCTCTTGTGGTCCTTTGAGAAGGAGAGGTGATAGATGATGACCTACACAGTTTATCTTCATATAGTGGATACGTACTTCCATGTAGTTTAACATCATACGGAAAGGATGCACTTCCATGCAGCTTAACATATTTCAGTGAGGACATGAGAATCGACGTGAAAGGTGGTAATGTTGCAGTTGGGCCCCAAGATGAGGACTTGGGTGTCATTATGTATCCCATAGGAATGAGAATCAAGCCACACATATTTCTTGGAAAATTCCATGCAGTTTAACTTCATGCAGTAAGTACAAAGTAGACCCATCATGAATGGATGGGGACATTCATCTTCATGCAGTTTAACATCATGCGGTGAGGACATAATCCCATACAGTTTAATGTCATGTGGTAAGGATGACATGGAATAGTTTAATGTAATGTTGTAGGGGCATATGAGGATAGTTTAGGGTCGTGTGATTTGAACCTTAAGATGGATTCCCTGATGGAGATGTGCAATGTGGTGCCATGAAGTGACCCAACGTGAATGAATATCGAAGAGGTCTTGGACACACCTTGTATATTTCCCATAGAACTCAACACAATGGTATCAATGGAGGTTATATGATCGTACCACGATTCACTATTTCATTTTCACCCTTACATCGCTGTGATAAACATATTTTGTATTAAAAAGTATAAAAATATTATCAAATTGTGCTTCATGTTTGATTCAATAATTTTGTGTTTATCACTATTAAATAGGTCAATGATACTTGTTTTGAAAATTACATTGTAGGTGGAGGTGATTTGGAGGGCCCTTGATGAAGTGAAAGAAAAATTGGCCAAAATTGCATGGATCCATGGACATCTGTCCACTGTTTTGAATATTACACGAAATAAGTGCTTCCAAATGGGCTTCAATTTTGTGGTCCTATTCAAATTTCAATATTCTACATTTCATATTAAGGAACCCAATCCTGATTCGGCTTTTATGGGGCACATACGAACTGATCTGTCCAAGACACCGAATTTGGACCACGTAAAATGCGGTGTTCTGTATTTTATCAATATCTTGAGCTGTAGTTGTCCAAACGGTTCCACAATTTCGGTGGTGACAGTAAAGAGGAAGGGCTACAACCTTTCTATTTACTCCAAAGCTATATAAGACTGTATGAAGGACGAAATGCGTCGTTCAAGTGCATTGATGAAATCTGTGTGCCCAAAACCACCTCCCACATTTCCTATAAAAGGGAACCTTGGGCTCCTCATTTGTAAGTTCGGACAAGGAGTGAAGTGCTGCCAATTTGGAGTCCTAGAGGAGTCTCCTAATCACCTTTGAGGTTCTGGAGTCCCCTATCCTCATAGGGGGATCATCAATGAAGAAGGAGTTCAACCCGAGCTTCCTCCTCCTCCCGATGTCGAGCTAAAAGTTGGGTGTTTGTTGTGAGGGAGCTACACGCATGTCAAGGGAGTTCCGATGCATACATTAGCTACTGGTTTGGAGTAATTTGGGTTTTTAAACATTTCATTCCATGTATATTATTTTATTTCAGATTTGAATGCTTGATTTGATGCATGTGAGTGTTATGCTCTTAATTTCTAACCGATCGGTGTGAGGTTTTGAGTGCGTGTCTTCCGATTGGGCATCACAAGAATCCTTTTCATACACACCTTATTGAGATTTCAATATGATTTGGAAGCTCTTATTCCTTGCATAAGTACTAGACCTTGACAATACGATTGTTATGTCAAGGTTGGGTCCTTAATGCATTGAAATAAAATCTTAGGAATTAATCGGGATTCCAATTAACTCCAACCAAAGAATTACTCTAAACCTGAGATGAATCTATATGAACAATGAACTTGATATGTGTGTAGTGACATCACATCGACCCTTTTATCTCATATTTTTCAAAATCCACTAGGTCACTCAATTTTTAAGGTATTTCAACTAAGTCATTGTTTTAAACTGTTTTCAAAACCACCCCCTCCCTTAGTCATTTTTATTAAAAATACACACTCTAAACCTACCGAAACTCCTTGAGAGATAACCTAGGGTGTGACCTAGACTATAAATCATCCTTAAAAATATAATCAATTTGACATGTCACGACAGAACTGTCATTTTACCCATGGTTGGGCCTAAATAAAAAATTTCTAGGCATCACTACATTTCTCATGAGGATGAGAATAAATCCACACATAGTTCTTGGAAGATTCCATGTAGTTTAACATAATGCAGTAAGGATTAATTTCCATGAAGTTTAACATTGTTCGGTAAGGGAGAAGGTGGAATGATGTGAATTGAGATCATATTATGGTTGGGACCGAAAATGAAATTCCAGGTGTCACTATATATACCGTGTCAATAGGAATTAAACAACACATAGTTCTAAAAGGATCATGTAGTTTAATGTCATGCAGAAAGGACATATGGTCATCTAGTTTAACATCATGCGGTAAAGATAGGGGAAAATTGGTATGAATATATAGGAACATATAAGGAATGTGAAGTATCAAACTTGAACCCCAGGGGGGGTTCCTATGTATCTCAGTTGGTTGGAAATCAAAATCCACATAGTTCTAGAAGGATTGTGCAGTTTAACAACCTGACAGAAGGACTTACTTCCAAGCAGTTTAATGTCATGCGGTAAAGAAGAAGGTGGGATAATGGTGTCCTGAAGGGGATTTGCATGGAGAGATAAAGAATACCTAATGTGAATGAGAATCAAAGAGATCTACACCATGCCATACATCCATGAAAGGCACTCAGACCAAGGGGTTGAAAAGAAGGCATGATTTGTGGTACCTGGGGCTGGACCTAAGGATTAAATGCCAGGGAATTCCTATTTATATAGTAGGGATATGAATCAAGACACACGTAGTTCTAGAAGAAACATGCAGTTTAATTTCATATGGTAAGGATGAATTTCCATGAAGTTTAACATCAAGTGGCTAGGACATGAAAACCTGACATGAGTCGAGATGGATGTCCCAAGTCTGTGTAGTTTTATATCATTCAGTAACGACATTGTCTCACCCGACACGAAAGGAAGATAATCCTAGGGATGGGTGTAGAAGTAGGGTTTCGAGCATCATTACATATCCTGTGATGATAGGAATCAATCCATACATATTTCTTAGAGAACCGTTCAGTTTAACATACTACAGTAAAGATGTGAGGGGGTAGCACCTCTAGAGGGGTATGTATGACACGAACTGCTATAACCAGACGTGAATGAGTTACATGAATGAAAATGTGGTTCCAAATGTTCACAATGAAGGCCTATGGTTGGTCCCATAGACAAAGTGTCCTGGAATCACTACATATCCCATAGGGATGGGAATCAAGCCGTATGTAGTTCTTGAAGTGCTAGTGTAGTAGGAGACCGACACCAGCGATGGTGTCCCTCTTGGCTGAGGTCCACAAGGGCATACAATTTCATGTTGTGTAGGGGACATTGACCATGTAGTTTAATGTCACGCATCGATTAATCATTGCATACCCTTTACCTCCTTGTATTTAGGATGGTAACAAGCTCACCCCAAGCCTTCATTCCTTGTTTTGTGTAGGAAAACCCTTATCAGAATTCCTAAGATTGTGTGAGATATTCTCAGTGCAAGAAAAAAGGAATGACAAGGGTCCCTTACACTATTCATAGGCATGGAGGATAGGATATGAGTATTTTATATTGTGTGGTGTCTATTCCATGATATAAGATCAAGGCGTCCCTACATATCTCATTAACAATGAGAATAAAGATGTACATAGTTCTAGAGAGATTGTGCAGTTTAACATTGTGCAGTAAGGACATAATTTCACAGTTTATTATCGTGTGGAAGGCATCCCATGCGGTTTAATGTCTTGTGGTTAGGATGATAGCCATGCAGTTTAATGTCTTTTTGTAAGGATTTTGGTCATGCAATTTAATGTCTTGTAGTAAGGATATTGTCCATGCAGTTTAACGTCTTGCGGTAAGGACATACATGCACAAGTTATTGTTGTGTGCAAGAAATTCTATTCAGTTTAACATCATGAGGCAAGGACTATGGCCATACATCTTAACGTCTTTTGGTAAGGATCTTGCAACATAGTTTAATGTTATGTTATAGGGACATATATGGACAATTTAGGGTCGTGTGTCTCAGGCCATAATATGGAGATTCTGACATAGCTATGCACGGTGTAGTGTCATGAAGCAACCTGATGTGAATGAGGAACAAAGAGGTATCATCCACCCACACACATTTCTAGGAAAACTCGGGACAAAGGCCTAAAAAAGGTTAAACCCATAGCTGGTCCTGAAGATGAAATTTATGGGCATCACTACATATGTCAGGAGGATGATAATCAATCTATATATTAGTTCTGAGAGAGAAGATACTCTATGAAGGTCTATCCCATACGTTGAGGTGTACATTATCTCCTGTTGATAGTTTCAAAAGGGTCTAGGATTGGAGATCCAGGTTTCACTATGTATCTTCTATGGTCAGACATCAAGATACACGTAGTTCTTAAGATTCTGTGTAGTTTAATTTCATATGGTAAGTACGGTGCCTCCATATAGTTTAATTTCATGTGGTCAGGATGATGTCCATGTAGTTTTACATCTTGCATTAAGGATTATGGCCATGTAGTTTAACATATTGTAGTAAGGATGATGGCTATGCAGTTTAATGTCTTGCGGTAAATATATTGGCTCCATACAACTTAACATCATATGTTCAGGAAGTTTTCCATGTAACCTATTAGGGGAGTAGCTCATCTGAAGGAGCTCAGAGAACTCTTATGAATATTGTATGAGTTTATAGATCTTTTAACTCTATCAACCCTAAAGATACATGTTCCTCCAACCAGTCCTTAAAGACGAAGCAACTTTCGATTCTGTGTCTGAGATGTCAGTGGTAAGGGAAATAATATTTATGCCCTACCAACCCGGCCTCATGTGGTTTCCTCATTGTTCGTAGTTTTATCAAACCACTTTCCATGGCGCAGTAAAAATATTTTGAGACATGCTTTGTTTGGAAGAAATATGATTTGTTCAATATTTCATCGATAGATGGTCATTTCTCCCTGGGAGGTAGGTGACTCATGCTCTATTGCACAATCAATACTTCCTGCCTAGAGTGATCAAATGATTGGAGTGAGGATTTAGGTGTTTCTATTTCCAATATCCTTATGTCTATCTGCACATGAAGCCAGTAATTGAAGGAAAAGAAATCTTCTATCGTGTTCTCGATACGCTGATAGTAGGGAAAATAATTTTCATGATTAATCAACCCTAACTTAGCTAGCCTCTTTATTTCTAGGAGATTTATCAAACTGCTCTCTATAGAATAATTGAAATACCTGGTAACATGTTTAGATTGGAAAGAATATAATTTTCACTTCATTTCTTCAAGAGTGGGGCGACTAGACCGCTCCTCACACATACCACCTGTTCCACCACTGGTGCCAGTGTACGACTAAATATGGATTTCGGGGTACAAAGTCCCAGTCTCTATTGATCTGGGGGTAGGTGATGGAGCTTTGGGGGTCTTAGATGATTTAGACACTTCCCCTTGATTAAAGACCCCTGAATATCATGAAGTTTTTGTGGTGACACCTTAGGAATTATGGATTCCAAAATATCCCAGATGAGGAGGTGGAAAATATAGAAATTCCCCCCCACCCCCCGACCCTGTGGGATGGGGTGAGGTATAACAATGTTTTGATTCCACCCGATGAAGGGGATGATAAATATGAAAATTCCCCCAACCCTGTGGGCTAGGTCACTTCACTGCAATGCGGTCTTCTATAAGAGGACACAAGATCATCATCCCAGAGTGGAGATCTTAGGAGTATTCCCACAATTATCTACCATATATCCCTATTCTCTTGTTGAATTTTAGAAATCTATTATTTTGTATAAATAGACTTGTCATCTTTAAGGGGATGACCGGTGGGATCCATGAAAAAACACCATCCTCTATCGGTGGCATGATGAGTGGATGATTATGGGGGTTCTGATATGGATCCCAGAGACTGAATCCACTATTTCAATTTCCTATATGATCCATTTTCTCAGCCATTTGGGATACCATCAAGATTGGTAATACTTTCTGTAGATACCGGGTGGATACCACTGAGCCTTTCTACTCTTGTTCTAGTGGTAGGAGGTATGTAAGACTACTGTGTCCCAGATGATTGTAAGTGAGTAATATTGTACCCTTTAGGATCATGCTTTCATGGGTCTGGTGGGGAGTATCTAGATATTACTAATATCGTATTGACTGAAACATAAGTAGTCTAGTGCTCCCCATTGATAGAGTATCTTGTTTGACGGGACAATGCCCAGTATACTATTTGGGGGGGTCGGTGCCCATGATACCGTTTGGGGGGTCGGTTCCCATGATACTGTTTGAGGGGTCGGTTCCCATGATACCTTTCGAGGGGTTGGTGCCCATGAAAGTGTTTGGGGGGGGGGGTTCCCATGATACCGTTTGAGGGGTCAGTGACCATGACACCATTTGAGGGGTCAGTGCCCATGATACCGTTTGAGGGTCGATTCCCATGATACCATTTAGGGGGTTGGTTCTAGTGATGAAGATGATACCAAGGCTAAAATATGGTAAAAATTCCCCTAGCCCTGCGGGAAGGGGTGTTCACTGGGATTTCACAGTCACTACGGCTAATTGAGGTGAAGCCAAAGGATCTTGACAAGCAGTGATCCAGGATTTGTATTGGGAAACTATTGAGACACACTGGGGGACCTTAGATAGATTGATAGTAGTAGGGATATGAGCCTTCTTTGAAGATGCATTGTTTGGATACCCCTAGTGGGCTCTCCTGTTGTGTGCCCCGTCCCGAATATTTGGCGTAGGGACAACCTCCTATACAGCTCCTTGTGGGATCATGGCCACAAATTTGTGATGATGATTATAATGGATGGGATCCCTTCTAAGCATCTCTTGGGTGATTGATTTGTCACATTGATCATCCTCATCTCCCTCCCCGACATAGGGAAGGTGCATGTCATTGCCTTCCGGTGGTAGGTTCTTGAAGTAGTTGGAAGTGGTGATATGGATCACTTCCTCTTATGCGGCCTGCCATGGGAAATATGGTCAATGAGAATCCATCCTCTAAAGGATTTTGTGAGCCAATTCTAGAGTCGTGATAGAGTTGTTGATGTGGTATTATCAGCCAAACACATTCTATAATAGATGACGAAGGCGGTGTGTTAGTGATAATGTATGTCGAGGCCTCAGGATCAAGGCAACATGTCCAATGATCTCGATATACGTTGGCACATTCAATGATGTCATTTTTATTATAGGTAATCTTGAAAAGTTTTGTAAGAAAAATAGGGCACCCTATCAGTGAATCATCATTTATAAGAGTACATGTTTTATCGGTAACTTTCATAGTTAAAATGTAAAGAGGAAATCCATTCTTTTCACATGAGGTTTAGTGCGGTTAAATGGAACATGTCGGGCAAACTATTTTGTTGTACAACGAGCACAACATAAAATGGCCTGATAGGAACTAGGAAAATCTTTCCATTTTGACCCATGAAAGGGATGACATAGTTATAGGATTTCACATTGAGTTAACAATTTTTTGTTTTGTTGGGATTTCATGGCATGGGATGGATTCCAATCATTGTGTTACCATTGTCACTTTTCCCTGAAACTCCCAATGGTTCCCCCATCGATAGCTGGGTATGGTCCTACTTTCCAAAGGTCAGAAGACATCTAGGTTTTCAAGCCCATTAACTCTTGGGGACTCACATTGGTCGAGAGGATGGGAGGTTGAGCTCATCACACCCTTTTGGGGGGAATTGTTGCATACTCCAAGACACTCTTATAGATTTAAGATATGTTCATGAAATCCTTACCAGTCCTCGATACGGGACTAGTTACCTCTGTGTCAATGAATTGATTAAAAACATGTATCAATAGTGATTATCATGTGTATATAATTGGTTCTCTATCACTCTCTTATTTAATTATGACGCTTTAAACTATGGCCATGCTCGAGCGTTCTGGAGTCTATTATTGTCTAAGGTGATGGATGGTGTCCTAAAGATGGGATTAAACCTCTATGAGGAATCCTAAATATCCTTCGAAAATAGGAATCAAAACCCACATAGTTCATTTGACATAGTTTAAGGTTATATGACTGGACACATCCATGTAGTTTAACATCATATGATAAGGATGTAAATATCGAGCTCGAACCTTAATGAGGTGTCCTATGTATCCCATTTAATATAGGAATCACAATCCACATAGTTCTTATAACGGGCATCTGTGTCATGATATATATGAAAATAGAGGCCCTTGGTGGGACTTATGAATATGAGATTTCCCTGGATTTCTCCTTTGGTAATATAGCCCTGTGAGCAGTGATGGGATGTAATCATACATACACCCCAATGATAATTCCTCATTGGGGAAACTCTCATAATTCTATTAGTACAACCACTGCTAGCCTCTAAGCCCATGTGATCCATGATTAGTGTGAGAAATAATAGATATCAGGAGGTTGGTCATATTACATGAGAGAATGACCATGTTGGGTTTAGACATTAAGGTCTCCCTTATGGAGGATATGGTATAGATCTAGGGTCTTAGGAAGTATTTCTACCTATCCTGGATTTGGTGGGAATCAGAGTCTTCATAGTTCAGTTCATCTCAAACCCGCTGGTGGATTTGAGGTACTCGGGAGCATTATCAGGGATTATACATAGAATGATGCCCATACATGAGTCCTCTTATCATCCAGTGATGGTTAAAGGGAATGGTAGACCTATAAGGGCGTTTTTCCTTTAGTAATAATTTGATCAAGAAGGGACTTACACCGAAGTGGATGCCCATTGGAGCTCATGACCTAAGAAGGCTTTATACGTATCCTGAGTATGGCAGGAATTAGATTTCTCATAGTTCAATTCATCCCTTATCCCATTGATGGGTTTAGGTGAATAGTCGCACTTGGAGGCATTATGGACACCCTCAGGGTTTTAGGAATTCTAGGTACGTATACCAAGGTAGAGACCCTATTAGTGGGGACATGTTATATTATGTTGATGAATGGGGATTACACTCTTGGGTTTCCCATTTGGTGTCATATAATTGGTTGGGGCTTAAACTCCGAGGTTTCCTATTTGGTGTCATATCATTGGTCAAGGCTTACACTCTAAGGTTTCCCGATTGGTGTTGTACCATTGGTCAGGGCTTACACTCTAAGGTTTCCCATTTGGTATCATACCATTAGTCGGGGATTACACTCTGAGGTTTCCCATTTGGTGTTCTTACACCATGTCATTGGTCTGGGCTTACATGTTCGATCGGTAACTTTCACAGTTAAAAGGTAAAGAGGCCATCCCTTCTTTTCACATAAGGTTTTGTGTGGTTAAAAGGAACATGTCAGGACCACTATTTTTTTGTGCACTGAGCACAACATAAACCGAATTAATAGGAATTGGGGAAATCTATCCATTTTTACTCATACAAGAGATGAGGCATTTAATGGATTTCACATCGGGTTCCCCATTTTTTTCATCATGTTTTTTTGGCATGGGATGGATTCTGCTTATTGTGCTACTGTTGTCACTTTTCCCTCAAACTCCCAATGGTTCCCCTATACATTGCTGGGTATGGAACTCCATTCCAATGGTCGGTAGTCATCTGGTTTTTTAGGCATAGTGACTCTCGAGGACTCATACTAGTTGAGAGGATCAGAGGCCAGGCTCATAAAACCCTTTTTGGGGGAATTATTTCCTACTCTAGGACTCTCTTATAGATTTAAGATATGTTTGTGAAATCCTTCCCAAACCACAGTATGGGACTAGTTACACCTATGTCAATGACTTGATTATGAACATGTATCAATAGGTATTATCATGTGTATATAACAGGTTCTATATCACTCTCTTATTTAATTTGGATGCTTTGGACTATGACCATGATCTAGCACTCTAGAGTCTATTGCTGTCTAGGGTGTTGTTCGGTGTCTTAAAGATGAGATTGATCCTCTTAAAAATCCTGCCAAGATAGGAATCAAAACCCAAGTAGTTCTTTCGATGTAGTTTAAGGGCATATGATTGGACCCATCCATGTAGTTTAACGTCGTACGGTAAGGATGTGAATATCGGGCTCAGACCTCGATGAGGTTTCCTAAGTATCCCGTTTAAATCAAGAATCAGAGCCCACGTAGTTCTTATAATAGGTATATGTGTTGTGAGAGATACAACAGTAAAGGACCTTAGTGGGACTTATGCATATGAGACTGCCCTGGATTGTTCCTTTGGGAATATGCCCAGTGAGAAGTGATGGGATGTAATCATACTTACACCTCGATGGTAATTCCTCATTGGAGAAACTCTCATCATGCCATTAGTACAACCATCGCTAGCCTCTAAGTCTATGTGATCCATGTTCAGTGTGAGGAACAAGAGATAACAGGAGGTTAGAAATATTATATGAGAGCATGCCATTGCAAAGTTTACACATTAATATCACCCTTATCAAGGATATGATATGGAGATCGGGCCTTAGTAAGGATTCCTATATATCCCAGATATGTGGGAAATTAAATTCTTTATAGTTTAGTTCATCTCAAACTCATTGTTGGATTTGAGGTACTTAGGGGGCATGATTGGGGATTATCATAGAATGATGATCGTGCATGATTCCTCTCCCCATTCGCTAATGGATGAGTGGGATGGTAGTCCTACAAGAGGATTTATTCATTTAGGAATAATTGGAATGAGAAGGTAATTACACCAAAGTGGATTCCCATTGAAGTTCGGTCCCTAAGAGGGCTTCCTACATATCCCGAGTATGGTGGGAATCAGAGTCCTTGTAGTTCTCTTGATGTTGGGGCTTACATGATGGGGTTTCCTGTTTGGTTTCATATCATTTGTCAGGTATTACAATCTGATGTTTCCTTTTTGGTGTTCTTACACCATGTCAGTGGTCGGGGCATACACTCTGAGGCTACCCGTTGGGTATACTTACACCATGTCATTGGTCAGGGATTGTACTCTGAGGCTGCCCATTGGGTATACTCACTCTTTGTCCTCTGGTGGATTAAAGAGAGGTGCTGATGATCGGGATGGTCTGTTTGAGGGCATTAAATTAGTAGGGTTTCATGGATTCATGATCCCAGTTCCTCAAGGAAACTTCCTTCACAGAAGGGGAATATTGCTGAGGATTATTAGCCAGATTACACATGGAATGAATCCAAGTAGGCATGCCAGTAAAGGTTGAAATGTCCTAGAGGACTTGGTGGACATGTATTGGCTATCTACCGGGAAAGTATTGATGGGATACCTGATATGTTGGGGCACCTATCTAACATAGTGGACATATCCAAGGATGTATTTCTAATTAATTGTCATGTTCTGGATGTCTTCTCATGGGTGAAGCAAACATGTCTGAGATTCTTCACATGACCGAAGTAGGCATGTCTAGGGTCTTTCACATGATCAGCTAACTTGTCTATGGTGTCTTCGCCTAAGTGAAGAAGTCATGTCAAAGGTGAATCACAAGACTAGGAAGACATGTTGAGGTGCTTCACATGTCCATGTGGACTTTTTAGGAGTGCTTCACATGTCCAGGTGGACATGTGAGGAGTGATTTTCATGTCCAGGTGGACATGTCATAGGTGTCACCTATGATCAAATGATGCTTCGTATGACTATAATGGGCATGTTTGGTTGAATAATTAGGAGGTCTTGTAGTGATGTGTTGGGGGCAAATCACATGTCTTTCAGTGACCGCAAACACCACTCTTCTCACTCATTTTGATCTCCTTCTCTTTATTTTTCAAAGGCCTAGGAACACGCGACTCGGTATGAGCCATACACATTATTTTCACTTTTTTTTTTCAACAACGCTTCCCCTGACCAATATGGTCCGCATAGAGAGTACACAATCATATCATGGACATGTCTGTATGCTTTCTCTTAGGGAACCACATGGTTTTTTGGGCATACATGGGGACTTCCATGTTGAGGGGTGGACATGTATGGGGTCCTGTCCCTATGCCATAACATTTCAATATAGACATGTATGTGGGTGATTGCATGATTATTTTGACATATTAGTGACTCCTTCACATGATCAAAATGCGTTATCTTAGGAAGTCTTCACATGATCAAGGCGTGAAGCTCTGAGGTGCGTCACATAACTGGTGTGACTTGTCTTTAAGTCATCGCATGACTATGGTGACACATCAAAAGGTTGTTGTGAGATCAATTTGACCCATATGAGGCTTATCTTATGGTAAATCATAGTATATCCATGGTTGTCTAAAGACATCACAAGACCATTTAAGGGTATCACAAGTATTATTAGGGTCTTGTTCTCATTCAAGTGCTTCAAGTGCATATATAATGGGGATTATTACTTAAGTTGCATGAGGGGGGGGGGGTATATTCACCCAAGTTCTCGTGCTGAAGGAATACACCATAGGGTTTTCATGGTGAGGGAAGGTCCCATCCATGGGCTCCTTCATGCACTAAGGGGATGTTCGCTTGACATCCCTCATGAAGTCTTATCAATCGTATGTCCTCAAAGGAGTCTCATAATGGGAACCATGCTTATGTACATTGGTTGTATATTGAATCCAAGGTGTGTATGGGGCGATGAAATTTACATTTCTAGGAGTGCATGGCTCATTGGCCACATTTCATCACTATTTACTTCTCATGTTAGGGGAATTCATAGGGATCCTATACATGGAGCCGAACATTTCTAAGGCTGCATGTAGACATCACAGGCCATAGGGGATTCTCACATGATTGTGGATGGGGTCTTGTGATAGTCCTGATGGTCATGCGATGATGTTTGTGCACCAAAACCTTTATGTATGTGGGCTTTCTCTACATGGTCATGTGATCAATCTTGCGAGTGCATGATATACAAAGGACCATGTGAAAGTCTTTGTGAATACCTATGCAAGTTGCATCCTAGTCCGCACGGCCGAGGGTATGCTTCGTATTGAGCCTCATGGGGGTTTGTGTGTCCTCGATGTGGTCTTGAAATAAACTCCCTAACCCTGAATGGGTTAGCATGTTGAGTCTGTATATATTGGGGAAGATGTATACACAGGACGGAAGGAGGCCGACATGGTTGGGTTTCTGAAGGTTCATGAGGATGTCACTGGTGCATGAAACTCATATCAAGGACTATATTCATTGTTTATCGATATCTAGAGATTCCTTGCTATGTGATTGTGGGTATTTGAAACCCTAAAGTCCTTCCTATTCATGCAGTTCACATTTTTTCAAATGAGGGTCCCACGATGGTTTTTTCATCACGTCAAGGGCTTTCGGGAGGCTTCACATGCCAAGAAAATCATTTCTAGGGTTTCACATGATCATTGTACGATAATTACACTCGTGGTGTTCATGAGATTGGGGTTAACATATTCACTGGTTCATATTTTTGGGCACCATTATGGGTGCCTCGTGCATTCCAGGACTCACGTCGCATAAGGTTCCGTAGCTCATGCGATCACGTGATCTGAGGGGAGGTCTTGTAGGAGATACCATGAGAATTTGTAGTGGTCCAGTATGTGATCACATGATCTTATGAGGATCATGAGATGGGTTCTTCCAATGACATCCCATAGCAAGTTGTCATAGGAGGGACCTATTTTATTACATATAGGTGATCCTTGATGGTGGAGTCTGGTAGCTCTATCTCTTTGCTGCTTCTCTCCATTCCCCCTTGCATTCTAGAGCTCTCTCCCTTCACCCCTTGAATGAATTTTTTGGGTTGTGAAGGGGTTTATATAGGTGGTGTGAGGCTAACCCTCCTACAACTTTTTATGGGATGAGGGGCACGTCTGCATTGTGTCGCATGTATTTACTTGCGAAGGAATCATGTGATCTAGGAAAATCCAAAATAAATTGGATGAAAAATGCGTGGAGGTATAGGGGGTTCACTATCATTAAATGACTCATGAAAACATATTGATTGTCTTTGTCTCAGTCACATGATTAAGGGTGACCATGCGATGACTTGAGGTTCATTTAGGGGGACATGTAGAAGGCCACTGTGGTTCATGGTGGCCTATCATAGTTTTCCTCAGTTTAGTCTCATGATCAAGGAAGGATCACATGATAGCCTTGGATGCTATCAGGGAGTCTCACAATAGACTACTGGGGTTCACGGTTTAGATCTTGTGAGGAATACATCATATTTGTGGCATTATCAGTAAAGGGTTGAAGACATGGTAGTGAAAACAAGGGAGTATCAGGTGTGCCTTGGGGTGTTGAACCAGTTCAATGGAAGGTTGAAGATGAGTGTCATGAGGCACATAGGATCTGCTGGATTTGAACTTGCAATTTGCAAATTGGAGCAGATAGCTAGGATCAACGGGAGGTAAGATCTAATAGTGCTAGTCACTAGGAGTCTTGATCAGACAACCCTGATTTGATCCTTTGAAAAAATCCGCATCTTATATCAAATTACTACACCTCCTTACCTTCGGTATATAAGGTATTTGGTAGAATCCATTTGTTCTAGCCAACAATAAGGTCGAATCCTGTACCATCTTCATCGCCCTCCACCCAACGGGCCTCATTCCAACTATGCGCGAATGCATGCCTAAGGAATTACACACCTCATGCCCTATACACAGGCATGGTATGCTCTTTCTAGGAGATAAAATCCCCTGATAGCCTGTTGGTTGGCTTGGGATGGATCCCATGGGCATGGTTGACCTAGTCCCACAATGCCTTGGTTGAATCGGCCTAACTGGCTTGTGGGATAGCCATGTTTTTTTGGCTAGGGTTAGTATCTAAATAAATACCTTTAATTTCCTATGGATGTTTATTTCTCAGATGACGCCATCCTCTCAATGGGTCAAGCTATTTTGTGCTAGAATATGCACTTCAATGGTGCTTCTCGGAGCTCGGTAGAAGGATCAACAATCCCAAGCTCAATAGAGTAGGTCTGGGGATCATCTTCATCACCCCAGCAAAGGCTGTCATTCCATATTTCTTTCTTCTATCAGAAGGTTTCACCAACAATGAGGTGGAGTATCAGTCTCTCATTACTAGTCTCAAGCTGGATCTCAAGATTGATATACCCTGCTTGTATGTGAAGGGAGACTCTGATCTAGTCATCAGACAAATTAATGGAAAATTCATCATTATAAATCTGAATCTTGTGCCCCTATTAGAGCACACTTGTAAGATGATGACCCTATTTCCTTCTTAGCTAGAAGTGACTCATGTTCTTCGGTCACAGAATGATCAAGCCGACATGTTGGAATGTTTAGCCACTTCTCTTGTAGAGCCTGACCAAAATTACATGTTAATTTATGTTTCACATTGGAGAGTCATTTCTCCCTTCATTCTAGATAATGAATACATCGATCAGGTAAACTGGATGACTGTTGGTGCTTCCACATTAGGACCTATGGGTCCCCCCGTAGGAGAATAATCCTCTAATTAGACAAATACTTTTTCTGATTACCTTCAACATGGTATAATCCCACCTGACAAAGCTGAGTGTGAGCGAATCCATCGGTGTACAACTCAGTTCACCCTCCATAGTAGGCCTAACATTGAGTAGTCTCTCTATATACATGGGTTTGATGGAATTTTCTTCCATTTCATTCAAGGATATGAGATACCTAAGGTTATATAGGAAGTTCATGTTGGGTCTTGTTATGCCCATCAAGCATGATTGAAGAACTCCCACCAGATTTTGAGGTTGGGCTACTTCTGGCCCACCTTGGTCTATGACTGTATCGAGTTCACTAGAGGTTTCATGTGTGTTAGATCCATGTCAACTTTTTGTATCAACTTCCAGAACCCCTCCACACCACAAATTATTCTTAGACCTTTTAATTATAGGGACTCGATGTTGTGGAGCCATATATTCTACTAAAAGCTCTCCAGTGATGGTTCATTCTGACCACAATAGATTTCTTCTCCAAGTGGGAATAAGAAATTCCCATCAAGGCACAATCCAAGACCAAATATGTGAGATCCCATATCATCCATTGATTCCGAGCCCCTCATGTTATTCTCACTGATAACAGCACAAAATTTCAGGTTTCTAAGCTGAAAAGGTTGTATGAAAAGTAAAAAATCTGGTCAAACCATACTTCCTACTACCATGCACAAGAAAATGGACAGATTGAGGAATTCAACAAGACCCTCTCTAACATTTTATATAATATGGTGGTCCAGAATGAGAAAATTTGGTCAGACAAGCTCCCTAATGACTATCGGGCATACCAGACAATGAATTTAAATTCCATATAGGTGACTTTATATTCCCTGGTGTATGGAATAGAGGTAGTCCTTCCCATTGAGGTTTATCTACCATCACTCCAAACAACTACCTATGTTCATAAAATGCTAGAAATAATGGAAAATGTCCATATAGGTGAGCTAGAAAACCTTGAAGAGAACCGGCTCCATGACTTACATATTCTATAGTGGCACCAAAACAAGATATCAATAACATTCAATAAGAAGGTTCACTTGTACTTCTTCCTCTAGGGAGACAAGGTACTAGCCCTCAGAACACCAATGATGCCTAGAAAGAAGCCACCAAATTTTGATCCCTAATATGAAGGACTGTATATCATTCACAAGTTCTATTCAAATGGTGCATACTCTTTGATCACTATAGATGAAGAGTACAACACTCCTCCAACCAACCATAAGTTTCTCAAATAGTACTTCAAGTAAGGTAACCATTCATCTTAGTTGCATGATGTTAAAAATTGTAACATCTATCATCCTCATCAGATGAAATTAAACTATGTATCCAAATCCCTAAGAACATGATATTAAACTTAGCACTAGGTTTGAAATCTATGACCTTAAACTAAGATCCCTTATGGTGAAAAATTCATGACCTTAAACTGAGATCATGTGGTCCAGGAAACATGGATTTAAACTATTTATAAGAAGTCCAAGAATTGTTGTAACGACCCAAAGTTTTTCAATAGAAAATTCCCTCCTTTTATCTATGTCATAAAAACACAAAATAATGAACTACTAAGTGATAAGTGACCTTTAAACATAATTTTGTCAACCCTATGTTTGGAATTTTAAAAATCCGGCATACACGGTTGTGCTCAAGATAGTTTTTGGAGTCTAATGAAACAAAAATAATTTTTGGCGAATAGTAACCTACCCTTATGAATAGTAACCTACCCTTATGAATATTAATATGAACCTTATGAATAGTAAATAAGAGTAACATTACCTATGAATAATAAAATAAAATTTATCCATCATAGAAAGTGATAATTTGACTTTAGTAAACATTTTTGGTATTTTATAAATCATAAATGATTAATTATAATTAATTAATTAATATTTATTTTCCTGGAATATATTCATAAATTATTGAATCAATGTCTAATAGTTTTTAGATAATTTTATAAGACCCTACGTAATTTTTGAATGAACTATAAAATCAGTTTTAATCTTAAAAACTGTTTATTTTAAGTAAATTATGATTTTATTTAAATATTAAATTAATAATACTTAGAAAATTATTTTTGAAAAATGGACTTCATTTTTGGATTCTACACGTCGAAAAATGGTTGGGGTAAAATTTTGGGATTTTTCTAAGATACTTGAATTTTTGATGAATAGTAGAATCCGATAATTCACAATAAAAGCTAAATAATGCATTAATTGAGTCATTGCTGATGTTCTGCTGATGTAAGCCCACTTGGTTCGGGATTACATTATAAAATTACTATTATTGGTCATCCAAGACTCACTATTCCTTGTCCTTGGTGGAATTAATAAACTAATCAATTTAATATTAAGAAAACCCCTCTCCCCTCCACTATAAAAGCCACCCTTCACTCCCTCTTTTCCTCACACCTCTCAAGCTCCAAGCCTTCTCTAAATTCTGCCCAAACACCTTCCCTAGCTCATCCCCCACGTCCAAAATCTGCTGGTCTCATCAAAAGACCAAGCCTAGCTTCCTTAAAGAGGAACTCAAGAGGAGGATTCTAAAGGTAATTTCTCTCTCTCTTCTCCTTTAATTTCCTTTCAAGTTCAAGATCCTTTCTTGATCTCTCCCTACCCTTCTTAATCAAAATTGTTCTGTAAATCCAGTATTATATATATACTGTAATGTTATGATTCTAATGGTATATTATATCACCCCACACCCTTTCCCTCTTCCTTTTATTTTATTAAAGAGAACGTTGTTCATGTGGTGATAATTTATCACCTTCAAAAAACAACATGCTCTCTTCTTCCATTTATATCTTCAATCTGGTCATCAAACCATTTTTATGGTTGAACCAGAATGTTTTATATGTATTATGTTCTATTTTAAGTTCTGGAAATAACATATGGCCATATTACTAAGTGAAATGTTAAAATGAGTTCGTTGTGATCCAAAAACCGCTCAAATTAACCCAAATAATTTTCATTTAATTATTATCTAATGATTAGGCCACATGGATATAATATAAGTCATTATAAAATCATTCAAGCTTCTGTAATATTATTAATTACATGTAACATCAGTTCTGGATGTTTACCCATGATCTAACCGAACATCAATTTAAGAATACAAGTGGACCGCTCAAGAAAACCATAAAAACGAACATCCCCGAACAATGTTTTTAAACTCTATAAGTCATCCAAAGGAACTTAATATGAACTAATAAAACCAGAATGAACCCTATTAATGTATAAAAGGTTCTGGAATTTCTAATTAATGAATATAATGTCATTATACAGGACATTAAAGAGAAGGAGGCATTCGAGTACAAGGTAAGGGGAAATCTCGAACCCAATTGTCTTCCTTCGGGTTCTCCCTCTTTCACTCCATTTTTGATGTGGTTACTCCTCAAAGGTCTTTTTTTCATCATTTCCTTTACTTTTCTGGGATATACATGTTTTTCACTGGTTTTTATGTCCATCAAAATGTTTTCCAAAAGAACTCTTCTTTCAAGATCTCACATTTTGCCTCTCATTCAAGGATGATGGTTCTTATATCAAGTATGTTGTTCCCTCTTTCTTTTGGGAACCCAAAGCTTATGAATGTGTTATTATGAGATGAAACCCATTCCTTTCCATGGGTTATTTATGTACATGTTTGATATGTGTTCTATGTGGCAAGCATGATAATGATAATGTTATGATGTGACGGGTGCGCCCGGAATTATATAGCGCAATATGAATGTTTAAATGTGACGGGTGCGCCCGGAATTATATAGTGCTCCAATGCATTGGGTAATGTGATGAATCTCATGAGTAAATGTGAAATGATGCGTGAACATGATGCTAGCTTTGTTCACAATTATGTGTGGTAGTTAACCACTAAGACATGATGTTACATTTTTATGCTTTGCCACATTTCAAGTTTATTGTTTATGCCCCTCTCATGTTCAAGATCTCTTTCCTATGTTATGATTATGCTCACCCCATGCTATATTGTCCTTATCTATCCTCTTACTAGGCTTTTAGCTCACCCCTTTTGATGTATATCCTCAGGTGGCTACATGTACTAAGGAGGGGACAAGTGCTACTAAGAAGCTATACAAGAAGAGATTAAATGAATTTTTTTTATACTTGATGTTGTACTTGTTATGTGTAGTCCTAATTTTCCCAAGACACTAAACCTATGTATCCTCCATGTGTAATACTATTATGTTGTTTATCTTTAAAATGATGTAATAGTAATGTAAGAAAAGGTCGGGTCGCTATAATTGTGACATTAAAATTTATATAGGGTTATCTATAGACTATGTTATGTGGTGTTGGGATGCTTAGTCCCTCATTAACGTAGATCTTGTCATAAAACTGCACCACATATACCCATATGATGTACCCCCTCCTCTCATTAGTCCAAAATCCACGACCTTAAACTGAGATCTTATGGCCTACGAAATACTACCTGAAACTATTTGTAGTAGGTCCAAGAATTATGAACTGAAACTATTTGAAACCCTTATAGTCTGAGTTATATGACATTAAATTGAGAAGCATTACATCCTCAATGCATGGTGTTAAACTATGATTCTACCACGTTCAAAACTAAGATGCCTCTAAATAAGGGTTGATCACTTCCCCATTCCGTAAACATGGGATACCCCACAATAACCATGGGATGCCTCATATTCCCTCACCAGAGATCAACAGTACCACTGGTTTTGGTATCTTACCATATCGTGTATTCTAGAACTATGTGTGGCTTGATTCCCATCCTATTGGGATACATAGTGACACCCATACTACTTATCTTAAGAACTAGACACAAATTCATAAACCCTTTGGCCCTTTGGCCCTTTGGCCTCATTTGTGGTTCTCGAGCATCTTTGGTCCTCATTCATGTCGGGTATTCACTCCCTTCACACCACTTAGGTTCCTGTGGGGCCATTATCAGTCTATATATCATGAATTTACTCTTATTTTCCTAGTCAAATCATTATGAATTTAAACTCTATGAATATCCTCTTCATACTATGTTTTGTGGTGTTAGGCCTCCTTAGATCTCATTCATGTCGGGTTTTTTACTCCACCACGCTGCATATATTGGTTTGAAGAACCCCATGGTTTGAGCATAATGGCCTAAAACTAGGATTCTAAGTCCAAGAATCATGAATTTAAATTGCGTGAAAGTATTCCTTGAGAGTGTGTTGTATGACGTGGGATGCATTAGTCCTCATTCACATCAGGTTAAAGTTATCGTACCATGCACATACATTTTGGAATGCATTCCCCCCATGGTCCTCAACACATAACATTAAATTATAGTCTTACCCTGGACAAGTTCATGATGTCTCTTAAGTAACATATGAAGTTTATCCCATTTTAAATTGGGATGCCTTGTATGATATGTATGTTCATACTCTGAATATGGGATTCCCCGTGATAATTGTGGTATTCCTAGAATTACCTCATCATAGAGGATCAGTCCCACCAGTGTTGGTCTCTTACAGTGTTTTGTGTTCCATAACTATATGTGGATTGATTACTATCCTCATGGGATGCATAACGATGCTTTGACTTATCATCTTTGGACTGAGTTAAAAAATTATCACTCCTTCTACCTCTTGGACTCGGTCACAGTCCAAGAATTAGTACTTTAAACTATTTACAACCCCTATTGTTTAAGCCACGTGACTTTAAACTATTTTCCACTATCGAAGATAAGTGACCTTAAAATGGGAACCATTTGATTCCTAATAATTATGTGGAACACAAGCCTCTTTTAGCTTATTCACATCACGTTTATTTCCTTTGTGTCTCACAAGTACCCTTGGAACAAATGTTTTTTTAGTCCATGCAACACGACTTTAAATTGTTTACCATGGTCCAGATGATACAACCTTAAACTGTCAACAAAGTCTTTGTAATAAGACATAAAACTATGGGATAAATCCTGATCACATGAAATTAAACTATGCCATCTATCGTAATCAAAATATGACGTTAAACTACATTCCCAATGTCCTTACTGTATGATGTTAAACTATGTGTCTATCAACCTCATTGAATGATGTAAAACTACAAGGAATACTAGTCCCTCACCTGAGAGGTCCCTTCCTATGATGCTAGTCATCTACCGCATCATTCACATTTTCATCTGTTTCTCAACATTTGAGAGGATACTCCCATGGAAGTTGAGTTTGACCTTTTTTAGACTGATATTCCCACACTAATGTTATCTAATCCACAATGTCATAATTCCAGAATTGTTGGAATCTATTTTACCATTTCATCACTTAATATAAACACTTCATATGCCCCTTATCTAGATCATCCTCCTCCTCCACATCTGAAGGGACCACCTAATGGAATGACCTCATTCCATACTGGCTAACCTACCATCTTGGGACAACTCCTTTTAATTATTTGGATGACATTCTGAGACAAGTTCTGTATTATGAACATGTTCAGCAATCAAACCTCGTTTGTTTTTCCCCATTCCCAGCTAACGGTAAAAATACTGTGTTTCAAGAAAATAGTTATTCTATATCGATATTCCACTCTCCTTGGGTTTTAGATTTTGGAAATCATGATTCACACTCCCCATTATCCATTTTCAGGCTGAATTCAACTCCCTTGGTGTTATCCCGCTCGTGCGCTAGATCACATTGGAAAAGAAATTTAGATGTTCCAAGAGCCTCATTCTCTAGCCACAAGCTCTCTCATTCTAGATACTCTCGGTGGTCATTCAAAAAATGTTGACCCTAAGTGCCCAATGATTGTCTATCATCATCATTTGAGGAGAAATCACATGGACATCCCTTTTTTCTCAGATCAGGCATGACCTATGTGAGCATAGGGATTGATTGTTGATTGTCATCGAAATATGATTTAAGTAAGACAATAAAGCAAGGAATTATATTCAAGAAATAAAATTAAGAAAACCATAATTTTATAGGGTCATACATATATTGTAGCCTCTCCTTTTCAAAATGTGCCTATGTGGTTCTGCCTCAGCTATCGAGCACTCTAGCTCGGCCAAACTCCATGGAGTGTCCTCAAAGACCTACTGTTATGCTGTCAAGTATTCATTCTCTTCATCAGCCTTGGAGAAAATATTTTCAGCCCTGATCCACTACCGGTTCTCCTTGTCCTGGCACTCAGCCTTTTCCTTCTTGGTCTCATCTTCCTTGGCTTCAGATGCGGCCATTTGAGCCCTAAGACTACTAGTGATCATAATATAAGTAGCAGCGGCCATTGTGTTCTCCTATGCCAGCCCCTCCAAGAGAAAAATTATAACAACCCAATGTTTAATCAATGAAATTCACTTCTTATAATTTTGTATTAATGTATAATCACATAATATTACATATATAACATAATAAAAATCTTATAAATAAATAATTAGTAAAATAAAAGGTATCTCTAGAAGTTAAGGAACGTATACCGATGAAATAGTAACTTGACTTTTGGAATAGTAATGTGACACTTATGAATAGTAAATCAGCCAATTGAATAGTAACATCACTAATGAAAAAATATATATAACTTTTTCATCTTATAAGTGACAATATGATATAAATAGAACATAGTATAAGTAACTAAATATTTTAAAAATTATTAATTAAGTGTTGGTATATTTGTAAGTCGTGTATTTTCAATTACTATTTTATGATTAATTTAATTATTTAAAAGAAAATTTATTTTCATAAAATGTATTAATAAATAATTATTTTTATGTCTTATGATTATAATAAAATTTTAAGAGACCTTAATTAAAATTTCAAAGTGTTAGAAAATAAGTTTTAATTTTAAAATTCATTTTTTTCAAGAAAATTATGATTTTAATTAAAAATTAAATATCGCATATTTAAAAAATTATTTTAATAAAATTGAGTTAATTTATTAATTTTACATTTTGAAAAATGGTTATGGAGAGTTTTTGGGATTTTTCTAAAATGCTTGAATTTTTTATGAATAGTAAAATACTATAATTTATGAGAAATGCTAAAACCTAAATTTCTGCATAATTCTGGAGTCATGGATGATGTAAATGGCCATTGGTTAAAAATAAAATGCTCTCTTTACTATTTTTGGTGACAAGAATCAAGAATATTCATATTCTTGAGCAAAAACATTAAATTAATGATTAAAATAATGGGAAACCCCTCCTCTCCTCCACTATAAATATTACCCCTCTTTACCTCTTCTCTTCACTCCTCTCAAGCCTTGTTCCTGGTCCAAATTCAGCTAAAATCTCTCCCTAATCCCCTCTCCCATATCCATCATCCCTTGGTATCTTCAAATGTCTAAATCCTCTCCCCTAAAGAGGCTCTTAAGGAAGATATATTCAAGAAGTAAATTCTTTTTTTCATTATTTTATTTTATTTCAAGTTCCTTTCTTTATTTTTCTTTACTCACCTCCCTTCATCCAAATATTATGATAAATATATTACCTTACTTGTGATATAATTTTTTTAGGATAATGGAATAATTAATCATCATCTCTCCTTTCCCCTCCTTTTATATTAGAAATGAAAACACCGTCTGAGATGTGTTAATTTATCACATTCAAGGACGATAGGTTTTCAATTTCAATTACCATCTTCAATTCTGGTCATGAAACCATTTTTATGGTTAAACCGGAATAGAATATATGTATTATATATTTTTTAAGGTTCTGTAAAATTTTGTACACATTTTATTAATTTATAATGCAAAATGAGTTCGTTGTGATCAAAGAACCGCCCATTTAACCAAAACGGTTATCATTAATGTTTTATAAAATGATTCATATTCACTCCAAATAAACAAATGAATTTTATAGACATGTAATATTATGGATATTAAATAATACCATATAAATCAAATTCTGTACAACCATTCTCATCTTGCATGTTTATCCTTAACTGTATAAAATTAAACCAATCATGAAAACCAAGGAAAGAAGCGCTCCCAAACAGTGAAATTGAACCTCTTAACCCATAAAAAAGGTCATGAATTAACTTAATAAGGTTATAAAAAATAAATTTCTTGAATAATAGATTCTATAAATATTAATTAATGAATTTAATTTGGTTATCCAGGACATTAAGATCAAGTGAAGGACACCTTCATACTTAATGTAAGGGATTCTACCCAAACCTCCATTATTATTTCGGGTTGCTATATAATTATTTTTACCCAAATAACTTTATCTATTATTTTTATGTAAATATTATAAATTTTGTTTAAATTATCTAAAATCTTTTATAAAGTTCCATTCATTATTCTCTTTTAGGTATATACATGTTTTTAAGAGGTTCCCTCCTCAATACTTCCCGATAAGCAAACCCGTTTGAGGGAACTTCCAGAATTCTTAACCAATTTTAAGTGAACTATATAATCTGTTTTAAGATACCATTGATTTTATGAAACCACTCTGTGTATTATGAAAACCTTCTTGGTTCAATTCTGGTTTTATATAAAATTTTATTCCATTTTCTATTTTGAGTGATCTTTGATATTTTCCTTAAACCGCGCTAAAATGTTTTAATTCTAATGTTTCTTAAATGATCTTTTTGCATGTTATCACTTAAAATTGAAATAAATTATCTTGATATATGACTATTCTATCTTATTAATTTCCATTCATAATCTAATTACTTTCCTTCATGGACACTTTTATGATACACCCATTTTTTATGCTTTATGACATGAATATGATACCCAATTCTTTCCAATGGTGACCATTATGTTTATGTATGATTGATTATGTATAATTATATATGTTGAAAGAATATTAATGAACATGTTATGATGGGTGCACCCCGATAGCACTCTAATGCATTGGGTAAAGTTGAGTCTCATGAGACGTTATGTGAAATGTTCTTGGTGGTTAGCCTTGACTCGTGCTACCATGTGAAACAATCTTGGTGGTTAACCTTGACTTGTGATCCTCTATGTGAAACAAGCATTGAAACATGATAAAGTCATGTTTTATGTTGTTTCCATATTACTATGACTCCATATTTATATGATCCCATGTTTTTATGTTATGATTTCATATGTTCCATGCATTTTTATATCATTATCTCACGCCTTCTAACCCATGTTCTAAAGCTTTATTCTTATGTTTATTCCCTTAATGTGATTTTAGATCAACCCTTTGTTCATGTTATCCGTATGTTATCCTATAAATATTTATGAGAACAATGGAAGTCAGGATCTCTTTATGAAGAATAAATAAAGAAATGTTTTATTTTGTCCCATGTTTTCAGTTTTATGCACCTAGACTTACAAGAGACTAGAATTTATGATACTCATATTGTAATATAATGATTTATTATAATTAAAATCATGTAATGTTATGTGTAATAGGATAGGGTCACTATAGTTGGTATCAGAGGATATTCTAGTTATTTTGGAGATTATGAATAAAGAACTTTAGTAAGAACCTTGGGGATGAGACTAAGAAGAAACATCCCTAAATTTTGGTATGTATAGATTAAATGGTTTATAAAGAAAATAAATCCTTTTATGGATACAAACAGGTGGATGTAGCTCTGGCATAGATGTATCTAGGGGTGAAAACCAAAAACACCGGTTTTAGCTAAACTTGAATAGGAACTTATGCATGACAACGAGCCTTATTGCACTCCTGGTTTGACACTCCCAGGGGATATCTTTGTTAAATTCATTATCTTAGTAAAAACCATTATTAAGGGAATAAAAAAAGAGACTATAAGAATATAAGTTAAGAAATAGATCAAGGATAACCTAGATTTAAACCTAGGGAATCACAAGTTAGGATATACTTATTCTTTACAAGTTTATACATATATGATCAAAGTTTCCTTTATGCTTATTTGCTAAGTATTCAAGCCCCCTAATTGTATGTTATTTTTCTTAGTCAATGAAGGGAAATAGAAGAACACATTCCAACAATCAATGTGATAGGAAATGTGAATATTTCCCTAATGATATGCCAAATATGATGGGAATGGGTGCTCAAAACATCATGATAGTACTTGCTCAGCTGGCTCAAGTTATGAATAATAATATGAATCATGTGGAATTACCTCCTACTCCAAGGAAAGAGTAATTTTTCATTGAATACTTCATGCAGAAAAGGAATCCCATGTTTAGTGGGTCTTCTGATCTCCTCCTCACAGAATAGTGGAATAAACCCATTGAAAAGATATTACCTATCCTCTTGTGCTCTGAAGAAGAGAAATATGTATTGGCGGTCTGTCATTTTGATGGGGAATTTGATCAGTGGTGAACACTGATCAAGAATATGAAGTCCTAAGAAGAAATTGATTCCATGGATTGGGTGGAATTCAATAAAACGTATTTCAATAAATATTTTCCATGAACCCTTTGTCTCAAGATGGAAAGAGAGTTCTTTAGACTCAAGCAGAAGGAAGATGAATCCATCAAGGCGTTTGAATCAAACTTCATAAGGCTTGCAAGATACACCTCCAGATTTGTCATGAACATCGAAAGCTATGTGAATCACTTACTTAATGGACTAAATCCAAGTCTATGAAAAGTGTTGCTGATTCAATACTTTGACAGATATGAGGAGATTGTCTGTTGTGAACTCAAGGTTGTAATGGATATCGGAGACTCTCAATGGCCTCGTGGGTCCAGTGACAAAAAAGCGGAAAATGGAGTCTAATATGGGTGGTTTAGAAAATAAATCCCATGATGGGAAGAAGATCGAACATCTCATGTGTCAAAATTGTGGGAAAAATCATCATGGGAATTGTCTAAAGGGAACCAAGAATTGCTTAAAATGTGGAAGAATATGACATTTGGATAAAAAATATAGAAGGTATATGAAGAATCCCACTAATGTGGAAGAAGAAATGAAGGATCAGATCAACACTCAACATGTAGTGCAGTGTTACAACTTCAAGGAACATGGGTATTATGTGAAAAATTGCTCTATACCAAGGGTTTTTAGAGGAAATCAACAACAACCTCTAATTCAACAAGGAAGGACTTATGCTATCACTATTATAGAGGTGGATCCGGACAATGATATAGTGATAGGTATTCTAGTTATTCAATCAAGAACAATGAACATACTATTTGATTCTACTTATACGCATTCTTTTATATCTTGCAATTTTAGTAGAACTCTTCAAACACCTCCTCAAAATTTGGAGGATAAGTTATCTGTGAGAACAAAGAATGGGGAAATTACTGCATCCAAAGTATATAACTCCACCTCGATTAATGTTTGTGGACTGAACCTCCCAGAAAATCTCATCATACATCCTTTAGTAGAGTTTGATGTTATCTTGGGAATGGATTGGATATATTTATAAAAATCCAACATCAACTATTGGGAATGTGAGATCACTCTTCACATCCTAAATCATCCTCCAATTATTTAGATGTGTAAGGAGGAAGATGAATCTCCTTTAGAATCATTGTCTCAAGTGTGGATATTCCTTCCTAATGAGAAATCATATCTATCTCAAATTATTGAGACAAAGGAGTGAATAATGCTCAAAGAAATTCCCATCATGAGGGATTACACTAATGTATTACTTAAAGAATTGTCTGGTCTTCCTCCTGATCAAGAGGTTGAGTTCTCAATTGAACATATTTATAGATATCTGCCTATATCAAAGACACCTTATAGAATGTTCATCGTAGATATGGAAGAGATGAAGAAGCAATTACATGAGAATATAGAGAAGGGTTTTATAAGTCCGAGTGCTTCACCATGGGGTGTGTCAATCCTCTTTGTCAAGAAGAAGGATGGATCAATGCACCTCTACATTGATTATTGTGAGCTCAATAAAATCATGATAAAGAAAAAGTATCCCCTGCCATGGATAGTTGACCTGTTCGATCAAATTTGTGGGGATATTTATTTTATTTCTCTAACATGGGCCTTTGGTCAGGATATCACCAATTAAAGGTGAGGAAGGAAGATATTCCCAAGATTACCTTTCGAACATGGTATGGATACTATGAATTCATAGTGATGCCCTTCAGACTCACTAATTATTCGGAAATATTCATGGATTTAATGAATAGATTCTTTAGATATTACCTTGAAAAATTTGTGGTAGTCTTTATCAATGATATTATGATATACTCCAAGAGCAAGGAATAACATGAGGAGCATTTGGATACTATGCTGATGACTTTGTGAAGGGAGAAAAATTATGAAAAGTATAGTAAATGTGAGTTCTGGATAAAGGAAGTATCATTCATGGGGCATGTTATCATCATAAAATGGATATCAGTGGACCCTTCTAAGACAAAGGAAATTGGAGAGTAGCCCAGGACAACATATTTAACAGAGATCTACAACTTTCTGGTTCTAGGTAGTTATTATCAATGATTTGTGAAGAACATTTCATGATTTTCAAACCCAATGACCAAGATGACATGGAAGAGAGTGAAGTTTTTCTAGACTCAAGAATGTGAGGAAATATTTAAGGAGCTTAAAAATAATCTTATCACTATGTTAGTACTCACACTCCCAACAAGTGGAAAACTATTTTTAGTGTACAACTATTCTCCAAAGAAAGGATTAGGCTATGTACTGATGAAAAATGATAAATTGATAGCCTATGCCTCGAGATAGTAGAAAATAAATGAGAAAAAATATCCCACACATGATCTAGAGTTGGAATATGTGATCTTTTCTTTGAAAATCTAGTGGCATTATATCTAGAAGTGTGAGATGTATACTGATCACAAGAGTCTAAAATATATATTCACACAGAAAGATCTTAATACGAGCCAGTGAATATGGTTAGAGCTCATAAAGAATTATGACTTCTCAATCCACTACCACCTCGATAAGGAAAATAAGGTGGCAGATTCTATAAGTAGAAAGGATTTTGCATCTTTATCAATGATGAGAATTGAGAAGGATCCAATATTCTTAGTTTTGAAGAGGATAGACATAAGAATCATTAAGGGAGGAACATCATAATTCCTTTCTCAAATGGTTTCTCAACCATCCATCATGGAGAAAATAAAGGATGATCAAAGAAAAGATATGGAAATTCTAAAAGGGGTGTAAGCTATGAGAAATGGGAAATCCTATGAGTTCAATATTAATGAGGAAGGAGTTGTAAGATTTAGGTCGTGATTATGTGTACCATCTGATTCAGAGATAAAGAATGATATTTTGAATGACACACATAGCTCAAACTTCTCTATTAACCTAGGGATCACAAAGATGTATCGATATCTCCGTGAGAATTATTGATGGTACAATATGAAGAAGGATATTGTCAAATATACAACAAAGTTCCTAGGATGTCAGCAAGTGAAGGCTGAAAGAAAAATGTCTAAGGGTGTGATTAAACAACTATCTATACCAACATAGAAGTGGGAAAATATCACCATAGACTTTTTCACTACACTTATAAGGACATCCATAAGAAATAATGCTATATTGGTCATTGTGGATCATCTTACAAAGACAAATCACTTTATCACAATTTGAGAGGACTTCTCATTAGATCAAATTGACCAGATATATATATATTAAAGAGGTGGTAAGGCTGCATGGAGTAACATTATCTATTGTATCTGATTGAGATATGAGATTCACCTCAATGTTATGGAAAAGTCTCTAGCATGCCCTAAGAACATAACTAAACTTTAGTATAACCAATCATCGTCAAACTGATGTCCAATCTGAGTGAACTATTCAGAAACTAGAATACATGTTGAGAGTGTGGTATACAGGCTTCAAAGGAGGGTGGGAAACATCTTCCACCGGTCGATTTCTCTTACAAAAATAGTTTCCACTACATCATCTGAATGGCAGCATGTAAATACCTTTTTGGGAAAAGGTGTAGAACACCGGTATGTTGGGATGAAGTTGGTGAGTGTAAGATGCTAGGACCAGAAATGGTTGAACAAATAGTGGAGAAGGTGAACACCATTCGGCATCACATCAAGGCAGCTCAAAGTCGACAGAAGAGTTATGTGGACAATCATCGACATGAC
Organism: Viscum album; assembly: GCA_963277665.1. Classification (NCBI taxonomy): domain Eukaryota; kingdom Viridiplantae; phylum Streptophyta; class Magnoliopsida; order Santalales; family Viscaceae; genus Viscum; species Viscum album. Next base: position 533,101,530 of record OY728155.1, read on the forward strand.
CTTGATTTCAAAGTTGGAGATATGGTAATCCTCTGTATATCTATATGGACGAAGGTCATGAGGTATGGGAAGAAAGGAAAGATAAGTCCCAGGTACATCAACCCCTTAGTGATTCTTGATCGTGTTGGAATTATGGCCTATTGACTAGAACTTCCACCTACCATTTCTAAAGTACATGATGTCTTCCATATATCCCTCTTAAGAATGTACATACCAGATCCTTCACATGTACTGCCTTCAAAGGTGGTATAGTTATAGAATGATCTTTCCTGTGAGGAGAAACCTCTAAAGATCTTGGATCATAGAGATAAAGTTTTATATAACAAGACTACTCACCTGGTCAAAGTACTATGGTAGAACCATAAGTACGAAGAGGTAACATGAGAACTAGAGAAGGAAACGAAGGAAACATACCCACACCTATTTATGACTTAGAATGTAAAACAAAATTTCGAGGGAAAAAAATTCTTAAGGGGGGAAGAATGTAACGACCCAATGTTTTGTCAATTAAATTCCCTTATTATAATTATATCTTATAGTAAAATCTCATAAGATTACATATAGAACACAATAAAAACCTTATAAATAAATAATGAGTAAAATAAAAGGTATCTCTAGAAGTTAAGGAGCGTATACTAATGAAATAGTAACTTGACCTTTGGAATAGTATTGTGACTCTTATGAATAGTAAATTGGCCAATTGAATAGTAACCTCACTAATGAAAAAATATATAAAATTTATCCATCTTATAAGGAAAATATGGTATAAATATAACATAGTATAATTAAGTAAATATTTTAAAAATTATTAATTAAGTGCTGGTATTTTTGTAAGTAAGTATATTTAGTTACAATTTTATGATGAATTTAATAATTTAAAAGAAATTTTATTTTCATAAAATTTATTCATAAATAATTATTTTTATGACTTATTATTATAAGATAATTTTAAGAGACCTTAATTAATTTTTCAAAGTGTCAAAAAAGCAATTTTATTTTTAAAATTTGTTTTTTTCAAGAAAATTATGATTTTAGTTAAATTTTAAATTTCCTATATTTAGAAAATTATTTTCATAGAATGGATTTCATTTTCTAATTATGAATTTTGAAAAATGGTTGGGGTGAATTTTTGATATTTTTCTAAAATACGTGAATTTTTTCTGAATTATAAAATACGATAATTTATGATTAATGCTAAAACCTAAATTTCTACATCATAATTGAGTCATGGATGATGTAAATGAACATTGGTTCTAAATCACATGCTCTATTTAATTTTTTTGGTCACAATAATCAACACTATTCATATTCTTGAGAAAAAATATTAAATTGATGATTAAAATAATGGGAAACCCCTCCTCTCTTCCACTATAAATACCACCCCTCTTTACCTCTTCTCTTCACTCCTCTAAAAGCCTTGTTCCTAGTCCAAATTATGATAAAATATCTCCCTAATCCCCTCTACTATGTCCATAAGAACTTGGTATCTTCAAAATATCAAATCCTCTCCCCTAAAGAGGCTCTTAAGGAAGATATATTCAAGAAGTAAATTCTTTTTTTCATTTATTTTATTTTATTTCAAGTTCCTTTCTTTATTTTTCTTTACTCACCTCCCTTCATCCAAATATTATGATAAATATATTACCTTACTTGTGATATAATTTTTTTAGGATAATGGAATAATTAATCATCATCTCTCCTTTCCCCTCCTTTTATATTAGAAATAAAAACACCGTCTGAGATGTGTTAATTTATCACATTCAAGGATGAAAAGTTTTCAATTTCTATTACCATCTTCAATTCTGGTCATGAAACCATTTTTATGGTTGAACCAGACTATAATATATGTATAATATCTTATTTAAGGGTTTGGAATCTTTGTTACACATTTTATTAATTTATAACCAAAATAGTTACACATTTTATTAATTTATAACCAAAATAGTTATCATTAAAAGTTTGTGCCCTTTTCCGTTTTAAACGATCTTTGATATTTTCCTTAAACCACACTAAAATATTTTAATTCTAATGTTTCTTAAATGATATTTTTTCATGTTATCACTTCAAATTGACATCAATTATAATGATATATGCCTATTATACCTTATTAATTTTCATTCATGATCTAATTCCTTTCCTTCGTGGACACTTTTATGATACGCCCATTTTTTATTCTTTATGACATGAATATAATACCCAATTCTTTCCACAGGTAAACATTATGTTTATGTATGATTGATTATGTATGATTATATTTGTGGAAAGCATATTCAGGAACATGTTATGATGGGTGAACCTATATATCACACCAATTCATTGGGTAAAGTTGAGTCTCATGAGATGTTATGTGCAACAGTCTTGGTAGTTAGCCTTGACTCATGCTACCATGTGCAACAGTCCTGGTTGTTAACCTTGACTTGTGATACTATATGTGAAAAGAGCCTTGAATCATGATAAATTCATGTTTTATGTTGCTTCCATATTACTATGACTCCATGTTTATATGATCCTATGTTTATATGTTATGATTTCATATGTTCCACGCCTTTTTATATCATTATGCCATGCCTTTTAAACCATGTGCTAAAGATTTATTCTTATGTTTATTACCTTACTGGGATTTTAGCTCATCCCATTATTTATAATATCCCTAGGTTATCCTATGAATATGTATGAGCAAAATTAAAGTTAGGATCTCTTTATGAATACTAAATAATGAAATGTTTTATTTAGTCCCATGTTTTTGGTTTTATAAACCTAGTCTTCCAAGACACTAGATTTTAATATCATTGTCTTGTAATATGATGCTTTATTATGCTTAAAATCATGTAATGATATGTGTAAAAGGATAGGGTCACTATAAAAATCTCTTCCTCAACATTATCAAGAACCTGGGAGCCCTTGAATTTGTACTTCCTCCAGGATATATCGAGCTCCTACCATTCCACGCATGCCAGCTCGATGAGGAAGTCCTGAACCAGTGCATAAAGAGTAATGGAATTCACCCCACCCACCCCCAGGTGGAATAACCAATAAAGGAGGTATCCCAACCATTTTAGATGTTCATCTATCCAGATGTGAGTGATGAAGTTCCACAAAATCTTTCACACCTTGCGATAGACAACCCGATTATCCTCGACAAACTCTAGGATAGAGTCTTAGAAATCCTCAAGGGGTGCTGGCTTGTAAAGGGGAAATATAACCAATATTTTCCCATAAAAATATTTTAGGTGCAGGTCTTTTCCCACAAGCAATTATAGATCCATTTTCGATAGTGGTTCCTCATCAGCCGATCTTCTAGCAGAAGATGCTCCCACAACACCTTTTGGCATCACCGAGGTTGATTCCATCATCTCACCTTCCTTGGTTACCTCTTTTGGTGGATCAATATTAACCTTGGATCCCATAGCTACCACCGATGGAAATTAAGGTACATTCACATCCAATGTAACCTCCCCAACTACCCTAGCCTCTAGTGCATTCATCACCCCTACCCCCGTAATTTCATCCCTAGCAGCTACTTTTGGTGGCACCTCGTTGATCAGCTCAACTACCATATCTCCTTCAAGAGACCTTGTCATGGGCCTTGCCTCAACCCTCTCCATCAAGAGAGTAGTATCATCAGTCCCTCTAGAGGTGCCTTTATGGTTGGATTGTCCACCATGGTCTCTCCTTCCATTTCCTCTAGGAGAGAAACATCCACCGTCACCACCTCAACCTCCACAAGCACTGCCTTAGTGGAAGGTGTCGATGGTTGAACACCCATGGCCAAATTCTGGGATGGTTCCTCACACTCACCCATTTATGGGTAGAGTCCCCCTACCTCCACACGAGGCCTATTACAGACCTCCCCTTCTCTAATGATTACTGATTCCTACATTAGTAAAGTGAGGGTCAGGAAATGAGCTTGAATATTCAGTGGGGTTCAAAGGCATGAAAGGATAAGTGAATTTACCTGGTTGATAGTAGTACACCTATCCCCTTCTAAGATCCAGTAGGGATCAATTCTCTAGGAGTATTCTGGTTCATCGCCTTTAGCCGCTATGGAATCCGTATGGATCTCAAGGCTGGTTGGAGAGAAAGATATTCCAAATAACAACCTCACTCGATCGGTCAAAGGATGCATTGTACCCCTAGAGTAAATCTCATCCTCTAACTTATCGATGTATTGCATCACTTTAGCATGTGGAGAATAGAAACCTACCATTTCATGGCCATATCTGGTGAGATATATCCCATCAGTAGTGAGATACTACAACACCCCCAAGGGGTGGTTATCTTCTTGTGAAGTCCCTAGGCCTCACTGGCATTAGGATACATGGCATCACTGGGAAAATTTGGGTGATGTATTCATTTTCCTGGAACTTGAATGTACTTCATCAGGATTGCCTTAGAGGGAAACCCTTCTTCTCATTCCTGCCTACCTAGGTGCATCGAGCCTGGTGTTTTTCCTCTCACAACATCTCCTACCTATCCAATCCCAAGAACTACTAGACCCATTGTACTGTCTACCCATTGGACCAGCCATGTCGCCATGATGCTCTTAGAATACCATTAGGCCCTGGCCTCATGGAGTTGGGGCCCCTTCATTATCTAGAATGACCTTCCATATCAGTATATCCCCAAGATATGCACTAACCCATCTGAGCATGTAATCAAGGGTGAGTCCATATATAGCGGTGGGTGTCAATAGCTCGTTCCACATCTCTACATCTTCACACATGAACATGCCCCATATTCGCCTTATCACTGAAGAGAGACACTCATGATGCACCTATGAGTACACATTCAGAGTCAATGTTTATAGATACCTAAATTACCTTGTAAACCAGTGTGGATTGTATGACCCGAAAACTAGATCGTAGCTGAATATTTCTACTAGTACCCCACCTCAAAAGGCCAGGAAGTATGATATCTACTCCACGGTCCCTATTCCATCATTAGTCACCACCCCCATTGGAAAAGGTAATGGGAGAAAAATGAAGTGCTTCGCCATCTCGTCCTTCTCTAAGTTCCACCAGACCCAACATGAATAGAAAAATTCCTAAAATATTCAAAATTGTCAGCCAAAAGTTTTTTGTGGGAGGTAAAATGGGGTTTTGGTACTCATAACCTCTCATATGTGCCTCCACCCAACAATAAAAAAATTTTAAAGGCCAACACACATGCAACGACATCTTACCTTCACTGATATGTTAAAGTACCTTGTATAAATTCACCAATATTAGGATAAGAAGGTCGACATGTTTCCCCATCTCCAGCATCGCTTCCATTATGAAGGTGCTCAGCCACACCCCCATGTGTGCAGCCCTCATTGGAAGCATCCAAACACAGATGATCACTAGGATAAAACCCGCCAGCCAGATTATGGGATAAACCTTAGTCTTGACACTTTATCCCCATAACTACTACTATAATTATCCATAATGTACTAGTAGGTGTGCTCCTTTCACTGATGGAATGTTGTAGGGAATGTGTGCGGCCTCGTCAGTATCCTATCTATAGGCTCATTCAAGAAATATCAAAACCACTCCTTAAATACAATGTACCTCATCCCTAGTTTCTCTTTACTGGTGCCTTGTACCAAATGTAGTAGTGCCTTCTCCAAAGCCAATAAATTCTCTTGGTTCCCCCATACATTTTCTGTGGAGTGGAATTCATCATACATCGCCCTCAAAATCAGGATTGTGACAATATGATTAAGGTCCCAGAGGCTGATGTCGACCTCCCTATGGTGTAGATGAAATGTATTGGTCCTTGGTGACCATCTACTCAGCATCTTGAGGATGATCTCTTATGGCCGGTAAACATGGAACTGTAAATAACAAGATACTTTATAAAGTACTACCCATTAAGTCTTCCTTGAAATTTTCACATGACATGCACACCCAGTAGACCTAGGCCCACTCATGTATGAATTTTCTACTCAAGAGAAAATCTCATCCATCATTCCATCCCTTTTGTGGCTCCCCCAAAACTGCATTGATGATCATCTAATACTGTGATAGGGATGCCTCATCACCCAGCTTATCCACATAAGTGTTGTTTATGTGGTTTTAGATAAGGTCCACTATGATGGGTGCATGATCTTTCCAGATATGGCCTGCAATAACTCTGTGCCACTAGTATGCCCTAGTATGCCTCTGAACCAGCAAGCTGGCTCATCCCTGCTCACCACTAGAATAAAGACTTAATCTCTCAGTCTGAATCCATATATTGGTAGCCTCTTTAACCTAGGATATTACCTATGGACTTCTGTTAGTAGTGCCAAAATTGTTTCATGATCTGAGGTGCTTTAGACGCACTCCCAATTAATGATGTTATCCTCCATTTCTTCCATTCGAGTAGCATCTCCATTGAAATCCTGAGAAACCATTGGATTCAAAACATAAGTATTTTTTGAGTCTGGTTCATGATGGGCATTCTGGAAGACTCTTCATGGTGATCGGTTTGTGAATATCTGAGTCACATTATTCCCTTCACAAAGATGTAGTTCACAGTGTCCAGTTCACTTAGCAATGTTTGCATAGCGCATTCGTAGATATGAAGAGCTTCACGAAAAGAGAGAAAAAAAATTTATTCACATGAATGTTTAGTTCCCCTCCCCCCACACACTATTTATAGGTGTACAGTGTTTTGGGATTCATGATGAAGTTTTCACTATGTTACCATAAAAAATTATCATCATGAATGGGCATCGTGAACTACCTTCATGAAAGGGAGTGGATTGCCAATTTTCCACTATTCTCCCTGAAAATTCAAAACCCATTTTCCCCAGAAGCTCCCATTATGAGGGTGTGGTGGATTTTGGAAATGAAATACCTTCCATGGGAATAGTCAAGGAAGGCACAACTAGTTTGGAGTAAATCCAATCCAAAATGGCCCAAAAACACTATAAAGGAGTTTGCTTCATGAAGACCCAGTCCTTCACGAATGGATAGAGCTCATAAAGATCCTTAGCCAAGGTGTCCCCTTCACAAACACATGAAGATGTGGTAGTGTTCCTATGAAATTACAACTGCGCTTCATGACCATGTGAAGCTATGATGGTGTTCCTCCATGAGTCTGATGGCGCTTTGCGACCGCATGAATGATTGACAGTGGTCCTTCACAAGTCCAACAGAGATTCAACTATTCATGAATCCCATAAATTATTTGTAATATACTCTTAATATTCATGAAACCCCCTATAATAAATACCTCCCTCATTTTTACATTTTAGGGATGTTGACCCGACCTTTCAGCTTCCAAATCTCTCCCAATTCGCAAACCTCCTGAGCATCACGAACCAGAAAAAAATGGATAACCTAAGTTATCCAGGCTTTGTGAAACCCTTTTCTTTATTTTATTAAGAGCCTCCACCATGGGGTAGATGCATTTTGTGAAGTCCTATGCCCTTCTTGAATGAATAAGGACTTATAAGGAACTTAAGGCTTCGCAAAGCACTCCTCTCATGAACCAGGACTTCACCTTGAAGCAGGGTCACCTTGTTTTGTGAATCCTAATCCTTTGTGAAGCCCCTAACCTTCAAGAAGCACCTGAGATTCATGAAAAACCTCTATGTGATGACCCCAAGCATTGAAAAACCAATCATCTAGGTTTCTATATGCTACCTCACTTATATTGACACCTCTTTGTGAAGGTTGAGTGCCCAGAGCCCCCACCCCATATGAGATCGGTTCAGCTACACCTCGAGTCCTTTGGACCTGTGCCACCCATTAATGTGGCCCACTCCATTATGAGTGTGGAAAAAGACTCCCATATACCTCTTTATTATCAGAATATGTGCACGAATGCATGTTTATTCTTAGCATTGGCATGATAATGTGGACTTTGTGAGTGACCACTCCTACCGTCATACCCTGGCATTACCAAACCCATGCCCCACCAAAGGTGCGTGAGTTATGGTCATGTAATTCCATGGAATGATAAGTGATTCCCCCACATCCTAGATTCACTAAATAAACCTTCCTAGTTCCATGTCCTAGTATTATGGTGTTAAATTGTATGAAAACATCCTTAGCACATGATGTAAAACTATAGCCTAACCCTTTACCATAAGCACATAATTCCTCATGTGTGAGTGACATGGAATGACATCCTCCTTACATGGAATGAGATCCTCCTCATAGGTAATTCCATCCTCCTCACATGGAATGAAATAATCCTCATGTTACTTCCATGTGTATTCCCCACACCATCTCTTATTGATGCTTCTTTCACGACACGAGCGTCAGGTCTGCTACTTCCTCTTGTTTCTCATAGTGAGCATGACTCACGTAGGTTTACAAGGTAGCAGTAACCATGAAATCTATATGATCCCTCGTATTATGGGCCTGCTACATTGTATAATCCCTAATCATACTCATGGGCCATTCTTATGCATAATCCCCAACCATCCCACCATACTCACCCTATGGTATGCTTTCATGCGTAAGCCCCAAAGACATGATCCACTTCCAATATTCCTCCTCGTTAGGTGTAAGAAACATACCTTTATGAACTACATGGGATTTTATTCCCAAAAAACTAGGATATATATGAAGCCTCCCTAACGTCCAAACCCAATATCCATAACCACCCTAATTTTTTCCAGGCCACACCCCTAGTAAGATCATGCTCATCACCTATGAGACCATGTCTTCCCTTGGTCCCTTGGGATGATTCAATGTGTAATCCCCCCACCAAATCCAGCCAAGAACAATCCTCTTGTGAATGGAATCTTCCATGCGTAAGCTCCACACTATCCCTCATTAATGCTCCCTTCACAGCATGAGCATCCTTATTACATGACATTAAACTACACGGATCGGTCCTGTCATACGACCATAAATTGAGGTACCAAACTATATGGGTTTTGATCCCTTTATTATAAATAGGGTATATAGGACACATCCTTGATGTTCAATCTTAACCTATAGTAAACCTAGGCTCTCCCATCCCGAGGGTGAACCTCCCAAATCCACCTCATGCGGTGTTCCAATCAACCTTCATGGTGTGATATCTTCCCTTTATGGGACACAACTCCTAGATCCGCCCACATTTGGTGTTTTAATGCATCCATCAGTAAACCTTCATAGTGTGGCGTCTTCCCTTTATGGGAAACAACTCCCAGATCTACCTCAATGGGTGTTCTAATCCGTCCATTGGTAAACATTCTGGTGTTCCCTCATAGGGATACACCTTCTTGATCCCTCTCAACCAATCATTCTGATCTGTCTCCATAAGATGTTAATGTTGTGACCCAACCCAAAAACATACACTATGCATAAGCATGATATGCCTGAGATGAAATCCTTAGAAGATATGAACCTATGGCATTTACTACCTCATGAAGAACATGGGATGCTTGAGGTGAAATCCTTGGAAGACATACTCCTTCGATGTTAGATACCTCATGATAGACATGGTATGCCTTGGGTTCCATGACTAAGATACCTCCATGAGATTCCCTCCTACGAGTAAGAATACATGTGACCGATGTTCATAGTATCCAGACATGCCAGCGATGTCCCAATGTGACTACTCTTCTTATCAAAGGTTTCTTCCCTATCAATACCCACTGAAATGTCTAGACATAAGCAGTGTAGTTATCTGGAATCCACAAAGATATGACATCATGAATGAGTTACACGAACATGAATATAATATATGAGGGATAATCAAGCTAGGAAATGATTTATAAGGAGGAATCCATTGAAGAAATAACTGATATCCCATCATCCTATTTTTATCAAGGAGTAGACATATCTATTGAAGGTGATTAAAGTCACTCGCCTTTAGAAAGCGGGAATGCGGGGTAACAAGAATGTCAATTCACATTAACACATAAGCAACACACCCTAGAAAAAGAATCAGAAACAATGTATGAACGACCATGGTGAATATAAAACCATCTACATGGTTTTACCCATCCTACACAGTATGTGTCTCTAGAACATTCTTGTTCACAAGCTCTTGTGGAACTTGTTACAATGAAAACTGTTTTTGTATCTCATGTATTGACTGAATCCAATTCAATCATGCTCATGCTATCTCAAATATAGATATTCTAACTTTATAGAAATATATTTTACCACATGAATATAAATTTTCTATCATAGGGATTTCTGTAATATCCTTAGAAAGCCTTATGATAATTACATTATATTCACATTTTGTTTTTCTCGATCCAAGTTTATTTATATCCTTAAAAAACACTTCGCATATAAACACATGTTATTATGATATGGTGGATTTATATCATTCTATAGCTCATATGATATCAATGTGTCATTATAGTTGGCATGTCATTATGGGATAACATCATTATTTTCAATGCATGTCTTAAAAATAATGGATGTATCTGCAATGGATATAAGTCTCGACATTGATTTTCCTTTAAATTATATCATCACTCTGATGTGTATAACGAAATGTGTGTTTAGGAATAACTCCATGCTAAATTATTGTTTACCAATTTTAGCATGTAAAACTCAACATCGATCTTCCATATTGACATCATAACTCTAATTTGAATAAGGAAATGTGCATTTAGAAATTACTTCATGCTATATTTTAATGATAGATGAATGTTGGGTCAAAATATTATTCGGAACATAGGCCTAAATCTACTCATATCTTCTAACTAGGAACATTATGTACTTCACTTTTAAATTCCATAAATTTCTTATAGAAATATTATAAAGTATAGTTACCACTATCTTACCCTTGGAATAGTTCATGCACTATAACTGAACTAATTCTAAAATTTTTTTGGATTATTTTTATTTTTAAACTTTTATTTATCATAAATAAATAAGTATTTACATAGATAATACCTAAGGTGTTCCTCTCTATAGTGTCTAAAGACCATACTGTGTATATTATTGACACCCAATTTTAGTTTTTCATGATAAATATTTCCATATCTGGGTATATACGTCTCACATTATATATTCATCAGGTATTACTAATGATGAAAGAATTATAGAAATATAGTTTCAGTGTTAAACACCATAAAAAATCCATTCCAAAACTAGAGTAATGTCTCCTTGTGTCCATTAGACACATGATATTGTTTTTTTAATAATACTTAACTGAATTTCAACTTGAAACATTAATATTGGTAATGAGATGTAGTGTATTTCTCTTCGCTATCTTAAGAATCACTCTTTCTTAGTCACTTGGAGAATTTACCTTACTTATTGTAACATTTCTATAGTTACCTAGTCACTGTATTCAAATACACATATATTATAGGAATATTGTATTTAATACCCAATAATCATTATAGAAACATTACATAAAACTGATGAATATACTAGAAGAAGAAGAGACCACTTACTTCTTCAATCTAGTTCATTTCATTTTAAACTTCTGCAGACAAATTTCATGACATAAAATGAAAATAGCCTCTTGAATGATAATTAAACTCTATTATTTGAAGGATGTTGCGAAGGTTATTTTGATGTCAAACTTACCATTATCAAACTATAATTGTCTTTTAATTTGTTCACCATAAGAACCAAATATTAAACATTATTTAGGTTCTTATTTACTTTGAGAACATTACAAAAAATGTAATGAAGTGTTTTATCATTTTACTATTGACTTTCTAATCTTAAACGAACCTATAAAAAGTGGGTAATAATGATATAAGAATATAATTAATTGAAAGATCATGTTACATATTTATATTTTACACATATCCTGTGTAAACATCATTTTATTCATATATTTATTCTCTTTCTCCTCGTAAGTTTCTCAATGATGAGACAACATGTTGAACCATCCATGTCCTGATGTTGTTTCTACAACTCATATTAGACATTGATGATAACATTATTACATAACTATCATATTCTTCATACATGAGTCTCCTGTAATAATTTTTCTCACCCTCGTTTTTTTAGGTGGCTTAACAGGTTTTGGGCACACCAACACCTTGAATTTATGATATCATAGTACTTTGTAGAAGTGTCCATACTAATCATGGAGATTTATTTCGATGAGGAGATTGAATTTTTCTAGAATTAATCATAATTTACTTATGATAATAATTTCACTTTTTTTATAAAAATAAAATCTATAAAATTAGTACTTTTATCATGATTACTACTTTAGACATTACTGATTATTTAATCATTAAATGTCTCCCACCATTTTAATGAACTCTAGCATCCCTCACTAGTATACTCAGAATACTCTGTCGCATGAGTATTCTTGGGGAAAGGATCCTTGAAACCTATCCTTATTGTCTATAAGAAATGGTTATGCCACTACTCAAATATTTTCATGGTAGGCATTTAAGTGGACAACCACATTAACTCATGACTCGTTGATCTATTGAGTGAAGTCTCAGCTTCTAAAATCATAAACTTGATTTACTCAATGATTTCATCTAAAGATGAAACAAGATAGATATAGATACTTCATTTCTTCCATCATTAGTTAAGTCAACCCATCACCCTCAAAAAAACTCCCCAGTAGTAGTAGGCACCCTCAACTAGGGTTAATGAGAACCCTTTACATGTGGATGTGTTCAAATTCAAATAGTGTAAATAATTTATGACCTAATATTTCTTTGAGGGGTTTTTAATATTTTTGACAAATGTAATCCTTTTCTATTACATATTTGTATACTATGTTGTCATGATCACAACTGAATATGAATTAATGGAATACATTCATCACGTCTTTATGCATTTTTCTGTTTATTATTTTATTTGTTCCCATCATAAATAATGGAATACATAAAATTATAATCAATGCATAAAAGAAATAAGTTACTTAACTGGTCTATAACATATAATATTGGTTGATCTATTTAAACTCAATGGATCAACTTTGACCTAGGGGTATCATACCTGTGTTGGGTCTTGAATCATGATGCAGCTTGCCCCCGGTCCAGTGTTTTCACTTCTTATCAGATATATCATCTCATTTTGGCATGGTCCACGTCTTACATCACTATATTCATTGGTAAAAATGTACTCATATGTAGGTGAGGGAGTCTTGGGAATCACAAACTACATACAGTAATAAAATGATAAACAGGAAGGCCCTTATATATATTTAAATAAACAATAAATTTCTTCGACCATAAAAAAAATAATAAAATATTACAAACATCACAAATAGTTGTAATAAATAATTAAAAAAATTAAACCCAATGAAGGGTCAGTCACTGCTCAAAACTAGTCGGTGAGAAAACAAAATGCATGATAAAATTAAAATGTAATAAATTCAAGTTTGAGGGAATTTCATAAATTAAATAAATTATCATATAATTTAATTTATTTTTTCCCATTTATAATTTAATTTTATCCCAAAATTAAATTAAATTAATAATTTAGTTGTAGACCAAAATTAAATTGATTTTTCAAAATATTAAAAATATTATTTTTTATTCAAAATATTAATAAATTAATATTGGATATTTAAAAAATTTATGGGACCCAGAACCCTGCCTGAGGCCATTGTGGGTTGGGTTGATCCCATGCAGACCCGTTCTAGGTCAATAATACCTTGCATAGGGTTGTTCTAGGCAAGACAGACAAACCTTGAGTCGAGAATATGTACTACAAGGAGCTCCGAGTAATGAAGACCCACCCAACCCCATTCTAAGGTAGATCGGGTCAGACATGATTTGTAGGAATTCAGAAGGGGCCTGATCGTGTTTTGAGTCGTGAATGGGCATGGGGTTTCAAGGGTGGAGCCTGTGCGAGCCAAAAACTCTCGTTGGGAAGGAGATGCCTGGAGCATGATAGCTTATAGTGGTGATGATCGGCCTAGGAGAACCTGACGATGGCGGTGGCCAGCTTCAGCTAACCCGATGTCAGAGGATGTGGCTTAGGAAATAGTGGCATGGGATAAGCCAGGTGAGGGTGACACTAGTCGAACCAGGCAGCAGCAGCTCCCGATGTAGTGATGATGGGAGGTTACAAGTGGCGTTGGTGGTGGGCGATGAAGGGGGTAGCTTTTGGTGTATTTTGCATGCAATAAAGGGAGGCGGTTCGATAAGGTTAGGGTGACACACAATTGGGCTATGAAAAATGAACAATTTTCAGCACATGCAAAAAGGGGAGGTGGTTCGTCAAGGTCATTTCCTGAATGAACTACTTTTCTAATAGCCTATATTTTTAGGCCATTGAAAAATGAACAATTATAAGTGCTAAAAATGAATTGAAAAAGGCTATTTTTATCAGCACTAAAAAAAGTGTTGATAAAAGTCAAAAAAAATTGAAAAAAAAATCAGACCCCACTGGCCACAACATATTAGGTCTTCAAAAAATGGGGGTTAGAAAAAGAATATCATCAAATAAAACAAATATAAAATATATTTTTTTTTCAAATTTTAATCTCCTAAATCAAACTGAAAATGACCCATATTAAAATTTTCAGATGACCATAACCTGTCCGTCTAAGATCGGATCGACGCACGATCAGTTTCATTAGAACCAATTTGAAACCCTTCATTTAAATTTAAAAAAAATTATTTTTTTCTTGACTTATAAAATTCATGCTCTTGATATGATACAAATTGGTGGTACCAGGGCATGCGGCAGATGTTGGTGGGCCAATGATTTAAAATTTTTCATAACCAGAGCAATGTAACATCATTGTCTCTGCCAATACGAGCCCCGGTAGAGGTCTGAGAATATCATATGAATTATAATATTACAAAAAATTAAACTAAATGATCACAACAAAAAAGTGGGTTTTATCATCACTAAAAAAGACCTTTATCAGTGCTAAAAAAGTGCTGATAATCAAGGCTCTATTAAAGGGGGTCCCTTTTATCAGTGCTAAAAAAGCGCTGAAAAAAGTCAAAAAATGGAGACCCCACTTTTAACAACGCTTGACCCCCCCAGGAAGCCCCACCTGCACCCCAACCACCCCCCGCCACCCCCTTTAATAGTGCACACCCACCCACCCTTTAACAGTGCTATCCCCCACCTGCACCTACCCGCGCACCTCTGCCTCTACTGGGAATCGAACTTGAGACCTCCCCCCTTGCGCGCCTACACCTTTACAACTATCCCATCTTGTTTTGTTCTCCATTTAATGATATGTCTATTTATTTATATATATTTAGTTATATTTATTCGTATATTAATATATATTTATATTAATATATATAGTTATATTAATATTTATTTATTTATTTATTCATATATTAATATCTATTAATATCTATTTATTTATATATATTAATTTATTTATATATTTTATTTATATATTTTTTTGTATATTAATAAGATTGGTTTTAAATACATTTATAAAATATGTTTTTTTGTGTGTTTATAAAAAAAGAATTAAATACATACATATATACAACATACATACACATGTATATATATTATATATATGTGTGTTGTTAAGTATAATTATACATATTTATATAAATTTACATATATTATATTTTCATATGTATATTCATATGTTAGAATATATAGATAATATATATCAGGTTATTAATACAGACACACTAATACACACACACACACATTATATAGGTATATAAATATTAACATATTTTTATTTTAAATAAAATTGATATTATAAGGCTTATATATTGAGAAATATACTTTATATGTAAATATGTTTAATTATTTATTTTAAATCTTTTATTAGTTTTTTGATTTTTTGTGTCTTAAAATTGTTATTAAATGATTATTACTCGATGATAAGTTAAATTATTAATTAATAATATTTTTTTAAATATTTTATAACCCATTTTCAGTAGATATCTAATATATTAAATGTAAATATCTATTTATACTTATCTAAAACATATTTAAAAAATATATATCATATTTATATCAATATAAATATATTTCTATATTTCTATATCTATATATTATTTTTAATGAGTTTTTTTGGAATATACCCTTTATCAATGCTAGAGAAAAAAGCGGTGATAAAGACCCCGTTTTATAAGTGCTACTAAAAAAACGCTGATAAAGGGTCCCCTTTAACAGCGTTAAAAAAGTTCTCATAAAGGGGGTGCCTTCATCAATGCTAAAAAAATAGATAATAAAGGGGTACTTTTAACAATGCTTTTTTTGCACCGTTATAAGTACCCTTTATCAGCACTTTTTTTAGCACTGATAAAGGTACCCCATTTATGAGTGTTTTTTAGCACTGTTAAAGGGTGGCGCTATGAAAACCCATTTTTATGATAGTGGATTACCCCATTTGAAAAATCTTGACTAACGGTAACTCATCAACATTGATCATTTCTCAATGGATTTCAGCTCAAACCCCTATAGATCGTCCACACATACTTCAAGAATTTCTGCATACACTGATCATCGAATTTCATGAGTTAGTGTGGAGCTCTGAAGATTCCTTTGACATCATGATGATCACCTCAACTCAAATCCTTATATCTGTGAAGACGTTATTGAATCAAATGCTTGAACAAATACTTTCTCTCTCTAGGATACAGGAGGAGAGAGATACTCTCAATTTCGTTGGAATGAATATTCAGGGAATGAGAGTCACTCTTTTGGTTATATAGTGGGAGTCTCAAATACCTGTAAAGGGTTCCTCGAACCCTAGAAATAAAACACCCACTAAAGAAGTAGTAAATTTCATGTTATGAGGAACTAGCTACATCATAATTCTATTTATATTTTTTATCACATACTTGTAATATATAATAAATATACCACATGATAAACCCATGTCATTAACTTAAACCTCCAATTACATTTTTCATTTTTTAAAAACCACGTTAAGGTATAGCGGTAACCATACAGGGAACCCAGAATTCACAATACATGTTCAAAATTCAAAACATTTCTCAACAAAAACCACATATGCAAAACCACTCATAAGAAGATTCCACGTTAAATCCCAAACAATTAAAAATTCGAAAGGTGATAAGAAACATTATGAAATTAAAAAACATCATCAATAGTAAGTCAACCACCCTGTCACTGTTGAGCAATCAAAATTCAAAGATCAATCTGTGTCTTCAACACATCACCACAAAATCCTCAGGCAGTGATACCCGATATTCTATCAGCCTCGAGCCACGCCCCGAGACCTATTAACACCACCAACTGGCGATGAGAACTCACCCGAATTTGGCCTCCAACACTTCTAAATAAAGCACAAACAAACTCCCTGAAAACCTTTAACAAGGGACAAAACATACATTTGTGACACCTCCTTACCTACCCTTCCCAACCCATCGCGCTAGACCCATTTTGGTCTAGCATGATGGCATCACGTGGAGGCTTGAGATTTCTATGGTAAGGAATGTGATGACGATTCCTCTCTGGTTTTAGGTTCTCTTTGTTTTCTTTATTTCATGACTTTACATATTCAGTTGCTTTATTCTATTAACCCTATTGTGATGGAGTTTGTTTGTGTTTCATTTAGGGTGGATCTAACTTTGGTGAGTAAGGATGATCCATCGTTGTCTATACTTGTGATGTGGGGCTTTAAATTTTTGTTTCTGATAGATGTGGAGTCTGGTTTCTTATTTTTGTGTCTTCTATTTTTGTGAAGGCTAGAAGGAACGCATGTCATTAACTTGACTCATAATTCTTGCTAATATTAAACGAACCTTGAATATTAAAATAATATTCATTCATATAATATTTTCCATGTATTCACTTAACACCATATGAATACTTTTAATAAATAAATTCAACCCATTTATTCTATACTCGAATAATAATGAATTTATTTATTCATCGGTGATTGATTACTAAGAAAATTCTTGAACCCCGTGGTGGGTCCACCCATGTGTAATATTTCTATTCACCATAATAGGGAAGACTCTTAAATATGCTATTGTGTGTGGTATTTTAGGACCTTATCTTGATAGTAATGAATACTATTCACAAACCAAGATCGGAGCCTAGAAACCCATCAAGGTTCCTAAGAAGCCAAGGAAAAGTCATAGAAATAAAAACCCTCCTGCTAACATGCATTGTGTAATATAATCTCTTTGTATCATGATATCTCATAAAGCACGACACACACTTTGTTTCATCATCCTTTTCCACTCTATTATTCGTTGAACTTACTGGAAAGACTTACCTTCTTCAACCATGATGATGGATTTAATAAAGGTACTACCATCCTAATCAACATGGTTCAAGATATCTCTTCTTATCCCAAGTGAAAAATTCTATCTTGATCATTCAACCAATATCATACCAGTAATGACACACCCAACACAAGTTACCTAGTCACAACATCAATGTCATTTTTTTTCCTTACATTAATGTAAGTGATCAAATGGAAGACATTGATAATGATCCCATGCTAGGAGATGAATACACATGTTTATAATGACACCTCAAACATGTGGTGTTCCTATTGGCAGGTTTGTCCTCGTGATCTCAACTACTAGAGACCACCAAGTGTGAACTTCATGAGAAGAAGTATCAATGCTTATGAGCCTCCATCACCTAATAGTCATAAATCAACTGTTTCCCATTAGAATTATGTATCTATAAAACATGAAATATGTTTAATATTAATTTCATAGTATCTCAAGGTTCTCACTAAATCCTGCAAACTACTATAAAATTGACATAAAAAATAATCTATGGAAAGTACCATGTAAATAGTGGATGAAGAAATATAAAAACTATCATGGTAAGAGTACATAATGTATAACTCATTATATACATGATATGGTAATCGAAAAGTACTGATAAATTTGGGTCTAGGGAACCCACTTTTACAACATTAGATAAGATTTATTAATAAATAAGATCACAGATAACAAAGTAAGACAAGTATAAAACATCCAATATAGGATTACCACTCCTCTTCTTTCTCATAATGCTAGGCCTTGGTGATGTATAGGACCAAAACAATTCACGAGATATACTTCCTACTACCCACTGATAAGATCAGGTTAGGGTCATCACATGATAGAGACTACCGACTAGCAGTGATGGTTTGTAAGAGTATGATGGGGAGACTATACCCTCTTGATCAGAGTGTCGCATAACGGTAACATAATAACATTAAATAGTGTAAGCATGATAAATAAATAACTAACTTCAAAATAATTAGATCATGCAGATATCATAAATAAACTAGTAGAAACCATAACTAATAACATATAAAAATTGGTTTCATGATAGTATTATATACAAAATGAGAATACATGGAAGCAGAGAAGGAGGAATTCAGAATGTACTATAAAAAAAGACAAAAAGAGACTTTAATTCATTCTATAATAGCATCACAAGCATAATCTTGATCCAATCCTCTCATAATCCATCTTAGTATAGTAAATTAGGCATCCAAAGCTGGGAGCTTCCCCTTATCCCTAACTGCATCTATAATGTCCATCTAGTTACCAATCTGTGGCCTGGACATGGTGTGAGATATACTCAATAGTCCACCACCAATGGTGTCTAATTCTATCTAGCCATGGCATATATAAAGAATTAGTGTGCATGTAATAATATAAGATATGAATGGACTACATATAAATCACATGTCAGAATGGGTTATGAAAAGACACCAATCCAATACAACCTGCTTCGGCCTCATCCAAAATGTCTGAATGATTACTAGTTATGATTTTTAGTTATAATAATTTCTCAAGACCTGGATTATAGCCAAGGAGTCCCTCATAGACCATATTAGTATAAGGGGTGAACACTTCTCATGTCATTACACTTAATAAAGTAAATATAACAAGGCCGTTAAATATGGAAAACATTGACTGAATCCAAGTATGTTATTTGAGTTGAATGAAGCATCATTTATATTAATCAATTGATTTATTGGTAATTTGATCATGTCTAAAGCAATCCATATGATATCCTAGCGGTCACTCTAGGTATACTATGAACCCATCACCCTATAAGGTCGTCCATGGCATTCCTCATAGGGACCCATGTAACGTCCCGACCCAACTTATCATCGAACCGGTAGCTGGACCGGTCACCACATGACCTCATGCGTGCCTCCCCATACACCAGAGGTTGCCGACTAGCAGCAAGGTTGTAAGGATAGTCAGTGGAGAGATTATACCCGCATATCAGAGTTTTCATAATAGTATAACAATATATAAATATATGACAATAACAGAAGTGGTATAAAGAAATAACTAATGCAGCAGAAGTCAATTGTAATATCAACTCAATAAAAAAAATGGAGAACGCCATTTTATACAATGTATGCATGTCATGGTGGTACATATTTTAAATTAGTAAACGAAACATCATGCTTTAAACCTCAGTACAGAAAAAAAATATGAAAAGACTCAAATCCCCAAGGACGATCTCCAAGAGCATCCCGAGCTCCTGCTTGGTCCTTTGCTCCTAACTCCCAAGTACAAGCAAACAACAACAAGAAAGATCCAAGTTCTTACAAACAAGTAGAGTCTACTCAGTTACCCTAGTATAATGGCAGCCCGAGTTGGGTGTGATATATAAATCTCAGTAGTTTGGGACCACCGTTTTCTAACTCAATCTAGACAATTAAATATAATTGAACAGTGAGTAGGTATAATGATGTAATAACATAATTGAATAAATAAACGACAACCCATTCAGGTTCCTAAGGGACACTTGACGGAGATACTTGCTTCGTCTTGTAGCCAGAAATAAGAGTTTGAATAGAAACTATATATATAGAATGCATAAATAAACTATTTAACACACTATTTTATATTCTTTCTTTTACCACAAAAATTTCTAGGTTCCCCTAGACACCCGTATCTCAATACCTATCTTGGTTGTGTCGAAGTCTAAACCATTTCTCATATTCAATTCACAATCATTACATCACATTAGATTTCATTAACCATTTAATTCAATTCATGTACAACCAGTTGGATCCACAATCCAATGTCAATTAATGGGTGTAGAACGTCATGTCTAGCACCCTCGTGAGTATTTGGAGCATCATTCCTTGTGTCACAACCCATGGGTATTTAGATCATGAGTCCATGTCCCATAAAAAAATATTTGCATACATGTGAGGTGTAGAACGCCAGGTCTAGCACCCTGTGAGTATTTGGAGCATCAATCCATGCCCCATCAGTGACTGTCTATGTAACTATTTTGTCGACTTTGGACTGCCTTAATGTGCTGCTGAATGGTTTTCACCTTTTCCACCATTTATTTGACCATTTTAGGTCCTAGAAACTTACACTCATAGACTTCATCTCAACATGTCGGTGTTCTAAACCTTTTCTCATAAAAGGCTTCATATGGAGCCATTCATATGATTGAGTGGAAACAATTATTTTAAGAGAACTCAACTAGAGATAGATATTGGTACCATCCTCCTTTGAAGTCTATAGAATAGACTATAAACATGTCTTTCAGTGTCTGAATAGTTTGAGCAGATTGGCCATCAATTTGAGGATGATAGGCCATACTAAAGTTCAGCTCAGTGATTAGAGCATGTTAAAGACTTTTCAAGAACTTAGAGGTGAATCTTAGATCTCGATCAGATACAATCGATAGTGGTACCCCATGTAGCCTTACCACCTCCTTGATATATAGCCATGTAAGTTGATCTAATGGTAATTTCTATCAAATTGTGATAAAGTGAGCTATCTTTGTATGATAATCCACAATAACTCATATAGCATTGTTCCTTATGGATGTATTTGGAAGTCCAATGACAAATTCCACGGTGATGTTTTCCCATTTCCATGTTGGTATGGGTAATGGATTCATTAACCCTTTAGAAATTTTACTTTCATCCTTTAATTTTGAAATACTAGGTACTTTGATGTATATTCAGCAATCTTCTTCTTCATATTGTTCCACCAATAGTTTTCTCAAAGATCTCGATACATATTTGTGTTACCTAGGTGAATAGAGAAGGTTGAGCTATGCGTGTTATTAAAAAACTCCTCTATCCCTGGATAGGATAGTACACATAATCGTGACCCAAATCTCACAACTCATTCTTCATCCATTTGGAACATTGATGATTTTCGTTTATGATAGCTTCTAACATTTTCTAAATTTTCACATCATTTCTTTCAACATTCTTTTTTTCATGAGGGATGGTTGAGCATTAATTTGAGAAAAAATTTATGATGTTCCCCCCTTATTGATTCTCATGTCTATCCTTTGCAAGTCTAAGAAGATTGGATCCTTCTCAATTCTCATCAATGATAAAGATGCAGGATCCTTTCTACTTAGAGCATCCACCGCCTTATTTTCTTTAACAAGATGGTAGTGGATTGGGTAGTCATAGTCTTTGGTGAGCTCCAAGTATCTTCACTGGAACATATTATGATTCTTCTATGTGAATATATATTTGAGACTCTTATGATCAGTATATATGTCACACTTCTCCCCATAGTGATAATGCCGCCAGATTTTCAACGCAAAGATAATAACTTCCATCTCCAAATCATGCATAGGATATCTTTTCTCATGAATTTTCAACTACATTGAGGAATAGGCTATAAATTTATCTTTTTTCATTAATACACAACATAATAATTTTTTTAAGAATCTTTGTACACCATAAAGAGTTCTCCACATTTCAAATGTTTGAGTACTGGCATAGTGATAAGCCTCATTTTGAGCTCCTTAAATCATTCCTCGCATTATTAAGTCTAGAAAAACTTCACTCGCTTCCCTTTAATCTTGGTTATTGGGTTTGAAATTCATGATAATTTGTTCAAAAATCCTCAGAAATACCTATCTAGGCCAAGGAAACTACGAACCTCCATTACAGATGTTGGATTGGCCCACTCTTCAATTACCTTTGTCTTGGAAGGGTCCACATGTATCCCTTTTCTAGTGATTACATGCCCCAATAATGATACTTCCTTCATCCAGAACTCACATTTAGTATACATTTCATAGATTTTCTCCCATCAAAAATTATTTAGAATGCTATTAAAATTCTCCTGATGTTCCTCTTTTCTCTTCGAGTATATCAGAATATCATCAATAAAGACTACCACAAATTTTTTGACGTAATCACTAAAGACTTTATTCATTAAATTCATTAAAATTGGTGGAGAATTAGTGATCCCAATGGGAATAACTTTGAACTCATAGTGTCCATAACTTGTTCGAAAGGCTATATTGAGAATATATTCCTTCCTCGCCTTTAATTGATGATATCCCAACTGAAGGTCCACCTTAGAGAAATAAATGGTCCCACATAGCTGATCAAACAAGTCTTCTATCTGAGGTAGGGGATACTTGTTATTTATCGTGATTTTATTGAGCTCACAATAATAAATATAGAGTTGCATTAATCCATCATTCTATTTAACGAAGAGAATTGGTTCACCCCATGGTGAAGAACTCGAGCATATAAAACCCTTATCCAGATTCTCCTGTAAGTTCTTCTTCAACTCTTCCAGCTGTATGGGGGTCATTCTACAAGGTGTCTTTTATATAAGTAGAGATCTAGAAATAAGTTTAATTGGGAACTCAACCTCTCAATCAGGAGGAAGACTAGGAAAAAGCTTTGGGGGGGGGGGAATCAGCATAGTCCCTTACAATGGGCATGTCTTCAAGAATGATTCTCTCCTTTGTCTCAATCATTTAAGCTAGATATGATTTCTCATAAGGAAGTAATATCCACACTCGATACAATGATTATAAAAGAGATTCATCATCCTCCTTACACTTGTACAGAATTGGAGGATGCTTCAGGATGTGAAGAGTGACTCCCTTTCCTAACAGTTGATATTGGATTTGAATAAAGTTAGTCAATCCATGCCCAATATAGCATCTAACTCTATCGATATAAGTAATATGAGATTTTACAAGAGGTTCAATCCAAAAAAAATTAAATAAGGAAGAGTTATATACTTTGGATGAAATAATTTCCCCATTATCTATTATCACAGATCGATCAACATCCATATTTTTGGGCGGTGTTTGAATAATTCTACTAGATTTGAACGATATAAAAGAATGCGTAGAACCAGAATCAAATATTATGTTCACTATTATTGAATGAATAACCAGTGTACCAATCACCACATAATTTTCTAGTTCCACCTTAGCATTAATGATAACATATTCCCTTCCTTATTTCCTTGGATGTTTTTATTGATTGTCTCCGAAAACCCTGGGCTTAGGGAATTGGTTTGAAAAATGCCAATGTTCCTTGAAGTTGAAACACTGCACTATATGATGAATGTTGATCTGAACCTTCCTTTCTTATTCCGCATTAGTGGAATTATTCATATCCCTTTATAAGTTCTTAGTCAGATGCCCCATTCTTTCACATTTGAAACATTTCTTGGTTCCCTCTAGACAGTTCCTAGGATGCTTCTTCCCATAATTTTGACATGTGGGATATTCAGTATTCTTTCCATCATGGGATTTATTTGCTTATCCAACCATATTAGACTCCATTTTCTTCTTTTTTTCACCTAGCCCATGAGACTATTGAGTGTCTTCGATCTCCATTTCAATCTTGAGGGCACAATAGATAATCTCCTCATAACTTTTGAAGTCGCGAATCTCCAATGCTTTTCATAGACTCAATATTAGTCTTCTAAAGAAGTGATTCACCTTGATTTCAGTGTTCATGACAATGATGGAGGCATATCTGGAAAGCCTTGTGAAGTTTGATTCATACGCCCTGATAAAATCATCTTCCTTTTACTTAAATATGAGGAATTCTCTTTCCATCTTGAGATGGAGGGTTTGGGGAAAATATTTATCAAATTTTTTTTCTTGAATTCCTCCCAATACATGGAATTAATTTCCTCCTTGGACATCATATTTTTGATTAGTTTCCACCACTCATTAGCTTTACCATCAAAATGATAGATTTCCAGCACAACTTTCTCTTATACTGACCACTAAAGGATAGAGAATATCTTTTCAATGGAGTTAATCCACTGTTTCATGAGGAGGGTATCAAAAGATACCCTAAACATGGATACCTTTTCTATATAAATGATTTGATTGACACTTTATCTTTTATTGTAGGAGAGCGTTCTACATGATTCATGTTATTATTCATAACTTGAGACAGTTGAGCAAGTATTGTCATGAAGTTTTGAACACTCATTCCCATAATATTTGGAAAATCATTAGGGAAATCATCACATTGCCTATCATATTGATTTTTGGTAGGTGTTCTTATATTTACCTCAATTAACTAAGAAAGTAAAGTGCAATTAGGGGGATTAAATACTTTTCTAATAAGCATGTAAAAAGAAACTTTGAACATAAAAAGGATAAACATTTAAAGGAAAAGGATATCATAACATTTGATTCATAGGTTTCAATCTAGTTTATCCAACGTGTATTTTATAACATATACTCTTATGGTATTTTTTGTGTTCCTTTAATAATGGTTCATAATGAGCTTATGAATTTAAAAAAGCATATCTCATGGGAGTGTAAAATCAGGTGTGCAGTAAGGCCTATTGTTATGTACTAGGTTACCCTGAGTCGGGCTCAGAACACCTTGTTGGAGTTGTTACTCCTATGTACATTGGTTTCAGAACCACATCCACTTGTAGTATCCATATAGGGATGTATTTTCTTGATAAACCACTTACTCTAAACTTACCAAAATTTAGGGATGTTTTCTTAGGCTTAGTTTTATCCTTAAGGTTCTAACTAAAGTGATTTATTCCTAATCTCCAAAAATAACTAGATCTTTCTCTGATACCAACTATAGAGATCCTATCCATTTTCACTTATTATTACATGATTTAAAACATAATTAAATATCAAATTACAATCCAAGGATCATAAAGTCTAGCATCTTTGGAAGACTAGGTACATAAAACTGAAAACATGAGACTAAATAAAACATTTATTTATTTATCATTCATTATGAGATTCTAACTTCTTTTTATCTATTAAATCTGCATAGATTAACCCGAGGATAACATGAATAAAGGAATGACCTAAAAATCCCCTAAGGGAATAAACATAAGAATAAAGCATGACACATGGGTTAGTGGGCATAATAAGATGACATAAAAGGCATGGATATACAAAAGGAAGCATAAAATATGTAATCATTATATCATAGGAAATGTGGAAACAACATAAAACGTGACATAATAATGATTCAAGGCTCATTTCACATAAAGGAGCATGAGCCAAGGTTAACCACCAAGACCGTTGCAAATGGAGCATGAGTCAAGGCTAACCACCAAGACCGCTACACATGAAGTCTCATGAGACTAAACATTACCCAATGAATTGGAGTGATATATGGATGCAATAATCATAAAATGTTCATGAATATGTGTGTCACATGAAGAATCATACATAAGTATTCAAATATAAACATAAGGGTCACCAATGGTAAGAATTGAGTATCATAATCTTGTCAAAAAGACAAAACATAAGGGAATATCACAATGGTGTCCTTGAAAGAAATGATTTAAATCATACATGGGAATTCATATGGGAAAATATGAATAGATCATGATAAGTGATGTCAAACTAAAGTTAATACATGTAAAAATGGTTTTTAAGAAACTTTTGAAATAAAACATTTTAGTGCAGTTTATGAAAAATATTAAAGAGAATTTAAAGCAGAGAAGGGCATAATATTTTATATAAAACAAGAATTAAACCAAGAAATTTTTAATAATAAAATGAGTGATTTTATAAAAATAATGGTGTCTTGAAATAGATTATGGATAGCACTTGAAAATGGGTAAGAATTCAGGAAGTACCCTTAAACTATGTTTTCTTATCGGAATGAATTGAGTAGGGAACCTTTTAAAAACATGTATATACCCAAAAAAGAAGGATGAATATATCTTGATACATGAGTTTGGAACATATAAAAAAAATTTATAAGGTTTATATAAAAATAAAATAGAATTTAATTTGGGTAAAAAGAGAAAAAGAATAACCCGAAGGAATAATGGAGGTTTGGGTAGAACCCCCTACCTTAAGTTTGAAGGTGTTCTTCACTCGATATTACTGTCCTGGAAAATCAAATTAGATTAATTAGTTAATAATTCCATAAACATTTTTACATGTATTTTATTTATTTCATTTATGGCCTTTTTTATGGGTGAAGAGGTTCAATTTCATCGTTTGGGAGCGTTGGTTTCCTTGATTTTCATGATCGGTTTACTTGTATACAGGTAAGAAGGGCCGTGTAAAGTGGGGGTTATTTATCCAGAATTGAACTTATATGTTATTAATTATCTTACACCGGTTAAATTTTTATTATATATTATTTTGTTTTATTTCATGAGGTTGAATCATTAGATAAATAATTAATGATAATGGTTTTGGTTTATTTTGGCAGTTTTCAATCACAACATACTCATTTTGTTTTATAAATTAATATCATGTGTATAAAATGATTCTAGAACATTAAATAAGATATAATTCATATATTATATTCTGTCTCACCCATAAAAATGGTTTCATGACCATCCTTGAAAACGGTAATGGAAATTGAAAACATCATCGTCTTTGAATGCGATAAATTAACACATCACATACAATGTTTTCTTTTTTAGTATAAAAGGAGGGGGTAGAGAGATGATGATGAATTATTCTGTTATCACAATAAAATTCAAGTATATGTAAGGTACTGTACTTATCATACCATTTTGATGAGGTGAGGTGAGGATAGAAAAATAAAAGAAATGAACTTGAAAAGAAATTAAAAGAAAATGAAGAGGGTTTTGCCTCTTGATTCCTTTTTGAGAACCTCTTTATGGGATTGATTTTGGTATTTTGTTAATACAAAAAGCTATGAATCGTGGGGGAGGGTCTTGTGAGAAATTTTATCATAATTTAGACAAATATCAAGGCTTCAGAGGTGTGAGAAGAAGTGGTGGTGAGGGTGGTATTTATAGTGGAGGAGATGGGTGTTTCCTCATTATTTTAATCATTAGTTTATTATCTTGGATCAAGATTGCGAATAATTTGAGAATTATCTTAAAAAATATTAAAATAATGAAGTTGAGCTCGAGATTATGGTTCTTATACTAGCTAAGACTCAACGAATATCATATTTAACTTATAATGTATAAATACCGTAAATTACTGTATTTCATTATTCACAAAAAAAATCATGTATTTTTGAAAAATCTCAAAAATTCACCCAAAATATTTTTCAATGTATATAATTCAAAAATAAACTCCATTTTATAAAATTAATTTTATAAATATGAAAAATATTTTTTTTAATTGAAATCATAATTTACTCAAAAAATACAGATTTTAAAATTATAACTAATTTTATAACACTTGGAAAAATTAACTAAGGTCTCATAAAATTATATTATAATAATAATAAATCAAAATATTATTTTATGAATAAAATTTATGAAAATAATGTTTCTTTTAAACTATTAAATTAATCATAAAATTGTAATTAATTTTGTATGACTTATAAAAATACAAACACTTAATTAATAATTTTTTAAATATTTATTTAATTAATACTATGATATAATCAAATAATATTTCCACTTATAAGAAGGATTAATTATATTTATACTTTTCATTGGTGAGGTTACTATTCAATTTTTTGGTTTACTATTCATAAGGGTCATATTACTATTCCAAAGGCAAGTTACTATTTCATCGGTATAGGTTTCTTAACTTCAGAAATACCTTTTTTTTCATTCATTCATCATTTGAAAAGTTTGTATTATGTTCAAAATGTAATTTAATGTGGTTTATAATATATGACATAATTATAAGAATAATTTACATTGAAATAATTCAGGGTCATTACATATGAAGTCCCATATATGTTTAAAACCTTTATTGATCATGTTGAAAGAAAGGATGATACTTCAAGAAGTGAGAAATAAGGATGCAAAGGAACGTGCATGGAACACATATTATGATTAGAACTTGAGGTCTAACTTGATATAAACACTATACTCAAGAAATTAGTTGGGGTATTGAAAATATAAGGATAAAATAAGAACCAAGGAAGAAAATAATTTCTAAAAAATGAAGACGTATACATTGAGGAAAGTAGAAACCTCATGTTTAAATTCAAGGAAGAAGAAAAAATGATAAAAGACCTTGATAAAAAACATGTCACCAAGTAATAAGTGTTATGTAAAAATCAATAAAGATTCCTTAAGGCTGATTTTTTTATGAATAATATGAAATAAAATTTCATCAAAGATTTAGAAGTGAAGGCTGCAACATCTCAAGCTATTGAGAAAACTCATCCAAAAAATCAGGTGAAATCTACTCCCATTAAACATAAAAGTTCATCATATTTTACAAACATTCATATTAAATAACTAAGAATGGGATATATTATATTGAGAAAGAATATAATAATAATTCAAATAAATAAGTTAATATAAATCCTTAACTTTAATGAAAGTTAAGAGTAACTTTGGAAATAACGATTCCTCGCGCCATGGGAAATTAGATATTGTAACAACCACTAAATCTCAACAATATTTTCTCAATGAAAAATCATACCACTATAGAAGATTAAGGTTAAATGGATATTGATGGTTTTTTTTGACATTAAAAAACATAGAATATAACTATTGGAACAATATGTCACTCCTTGGGAATAAACATGAACAAAGGGGGAGAAAAATTAGAAGAAATGGAAGCAACTTATTGATGTTAAAGGAAGATAAAGAAGTAAATCCATTAGAAAATAAAAAACCCTTATGGAAAAATAAATTTTAATTTCTAACAGATATTTGTGGAATATGTGACCAATATAGTCACTATGTAAAATAGTGTATGAAAACACTTCTAGAGTAAGTTACTTGTGAAAAATTAGGTCACTATACTAAAGACTGCATAACAATAGTCATTCCTCACATATGACAGGTGATGTGAAAATATTAGAAAACATTGAAGAACATTATTTATGATTATTTACCATTAGAAATGATAATTCCTTAAAAATAAGTGGCATTGGTACAAGTAAAATTAAATCTCAAAATTTTAAAGTCAAAGAAAGCCCTATTTGTTGACAAACTTAAACACAACTTACTGACTAGTAGTCAACTCTGTGATGATTATAGGAAAATTATATTTAGAAAATATTCCTATAACATGCAATGTTTGAAATATCGAAAAGATATTATTAAGGGAGAAAGAACAAATAGTAATTTATTCTAAATTAAAGATCCTAGTAACTCCTTTTATTTGAGTACTAAGGATGAAAAGAAGTTGTATCATCAAAGACATGACCATCTTGACTAGAAGAATATGATCATAATTATAAAGAAAAGTGTTCTAAGAAATATACCACAATGAAGAGGAAAGATGATGTTATTTGAAAAAAAAATTGGAAAGGGGGGATAGTTTGTGGATGTCATAAAAGTGATGAAATTCAATCCACCAGACC
Organism: Viscum album; assembly: GCA_963277665.1. Classification (NCBI taxonomy): domain Eukaryota; kingdom Viridiplantae; phylum Streptophyta; class Magnoliopsida; order Santalales; family Viscaceae; genus Viscum; species Viscum album. The sequence goes on from OY728155.1 coordinate 533,131,788, forward strand.
ACTTGATCTCATACATTCCAACACATTTGGGTGGATGCGACATCAATAAAAAATTGATATATAATTTATTAATTTTATTGATGATTTCATTCAGATAACCAACGTAAGTTAAATATTTTTAGAAGGGAATTTTAAAAGGAGGCGAGCATATATATTTCAATGTTGAGAATGAACAATTGAAATAAGAACACTAGTAACTCTTTTGAGTCTTTCCTGAAGAAACATGGAATTAAATACCAGTATAGTTCTCCTTATGCTTCTTATAAAAATATAGTCATGGAAAGGAAATGAAGAAGTATTGTTGATATGGGATAAAATTCTCACTAAATATAAAATTTCAAAGTTCTTATAGAGAGAGGTGTATGTATAACTATACTTGAACAAAATAGATGCTTAATACGACTAGAATCAGAATTTACTCCCTATGAGATGTCGTATAGGAAGAATCCTACACTGAAATATTTTAAAGCTTTTTGGAGTCCATTATTAATGAATAAAAAAACAAATTTATGAAAGGTTGATGAAAAAGTGTAAGAATGTATTTTCATGGTATATTCACCCAAATATAGAAGATAAAAATCTTGGAATAAACTGCTACATAAGTTGGTTGATTCCTTTGATGTCAAAATTCATTGAAAATAACTCCACCTTAACAGAAGTAGTTGAATAATGTGTGGATGGTTTAATATAATATAGAATGATAACTTCCAGAGAAGTTGATAAGTTAAAGATGACAGCAAGCCTAAACTTGTATAGGAAAATTCCGACCAGTCCAGTGATAAGGATAATAAGAACGAAAGTAAAACACTAAATTTTTTGACATTACAAAAACAAGTGGAACTAGATAATATAATTAGGATCCATGAAGCTCTGGTTCAAAATATAAGGGAGATGATTCATGAAAATAAAATCAAACTTGTCTCATAGGTGGAACCACAATCCATTTTGGAAGTAGTTGAGAATAAATAATGGTTAAATGTAATTAATAAAGGGTTTGATCAATATGATAAAAATTATACCAGAAATCTTATTCCTAGATTGAAAGGAAAGAATGTTATAGTAATAAAATGGGTGTTTATAAATATACTCATTTAAGAGGGAAAAATTTCAAGGAATAAATATCAGGTAGTTTGTAAGGGCTCTTTACAGTTGGTGTGAAAATGAGAAAAGATGAAACCAAGAAAAATGTGAATAAAAAGGACTTTTAGAAGTTAATCGGAAAATAAATCTATACAGATGATTTACATAAACATGGAACCTATTATCATGGTAATAGGTGTTTTTAAATAGCCACGGGTGGTTCCCATAACTATACATCTACAAACACACTTGGAATCCCACTATAGGAATTGTATAGTCATAGGCAGTTCCCATGGTAATAAATAAAATTCCATAAGTAGCCTTGTCATACCTATAGCAATAGGCTTTTCCCGTGGCTATAGGTTGTCCATATTTTCATATATAAATAGTGAAATTTCAGACATAAAATTTCATCAAATCATTAAAACAAAATTGATAAATAAACAAAATATTGACAAATACATAAAAAACCATAATTTATTCATAAAGAACCAAAAAATATGACATAAAAATGATGCTCAGAGTCATTATCAATATGGTCATAACCATCCCTCCAGACCACCACCAACACCTTCCTCATTAACAAGGTCTATAGAAATACTATCACCATATCTCACATATTCACTGCCATTATAATCATGGGAAGCAACAGGAGTATATTAACCCATATAAATAGAGAACATCATCATTAAAAAAGAATCACTTACTAAAAAACTATCTGGTGTAAGTGAATAAGAAATAGAAAACTTGGTTTTGATAATCCGTTCATTGATTGTATTTTTGTAGAGGAAATATTCATCTAGTTGGTATGCTTCTTCTTCGATTAAAACGTTAATTTCTTCTTAATTAACTACACTAAAACTATTATTCACAAAAGTTTTAATAGAAGACCAGTATTTAGATAGTATAATCTTCTTCCCAGGTCAACAACGGACCCTGTCTTGATACTAATCTCCTACTACCTACTTCAAATTATCCTTTGGGATTAAATTGTCAGGATATTTTTTAATAAATTCCTATATATCATTCTTGTAGGTTGAGAAACCCCCTTACCTCCTTTCCTCAAAGTGAGGTGGAGGCATTATTTTATAATGAATGAAAAGGACCACATCGGACCACAACTCCGATGTGGGATACAGACTCCAACACTCCCCCTCAAGCTAGGTGTACCTAGCTTGGACACAAAATGAAAAGAAAGCGAAAAAACAGATGCTAACACTCCCCGTCAAGCTGGACATGCCCAACATGATGACAAATACAAGAAAGAAACAAAAGAAATGGAAATAATAAAATTGGTGTTGATGTTTCTCCCCCTCAAGATGGAAATGTGATGTCGCTGAAAAAGGATGGGTCATCGCTGGAAATGTGCGGGGCTGAACAACAGAGCGTCGGGAAATCCACACTGGTGGGTCGGTCGTCAGAGCGTTGGGAAAATCCGCAATACTGGCCGGTCATTAGAGCGCCAGGAAATCTGCAAGAGGCACCGACGATGGGATGCGGTGATTTTGCAAGAGGTACCGAGCATATAGGTGGGGATTCTGCAAGAGGCACCGGGCAGGAAGGCGGGGATTCCGCAGGAAGCAGGAGGAGGCTGACATAGAAGGAGCAGCCTAGACAAATTCTCCTGGACGGAGCCGATTATAGAAGGGATGAAACCGGACGAGCGGGCGCCGGTACGAGGGAAGCCATAGTGAAGGCGGGGCCTGGCGCCGGGAGAGATCCGCTGGGAAGGGAGCAATCAGACTAAGAGGATAAGACGTCGGAGAGCCACTCTGACGGAGGCGGGCCGATCTGCTAGGGCAGGGAGAGGTGGGCCAGACAGAACCAGAAACCGTAGGAGAGGCGAAGGGAGATGCCGGCAGGGGAAGATCTGCTGGGAGAGAGTCGCGCGGGAGGGCGGAAGGAGCCGTCGGACAGCATCAAACCGCCGTCGGAATCTGGAAGCGTGACGATTGGCGCGACCTAGGCAGGAGGGACGAGAGCCGATGGGCACCGGGAGTCCGCTGGGAAGAGCATCGGCAAGAGCTGTGTGGGATGACGGGACAGATGATCACCGCTTGAGGAACATCAGAGAGCCGGAAGAAATGGAGGTGGAGGAGCACCGGCTGCTGGAGGACCTCGCGAGTCACGCTAGGAGCCGCAGAAGGGTCGGGATGAGCCATTGCGTGCGTAGAGGCGGAACCAGGGAGGGGTGGGCCAGCGCTGCAAATCCGTCGCGTAGGAACGGTGTAGGAGGCAGACGTCGTAGGGTAGGGGTGGAGAACCACCAGGATCGCAACGGGAGGAGAGGCTGCTGGGGAAAGGCACAACCGGCCAGCTGGAAGGGTCTCCGAGAACTAGAGTTGCGGCAGGGGAAGCGAGAACCATTGAGACGCAGTAGCCGACATTTACGGTGATCCGAAAAGACCGCCGGGTAGGGCGGGAGGAGCACCGTTGGGGAAAACCACCACAGGAGGGGCGAGAGCCGCGCCGGGAGAGAGGGCCGCCGGGAGGGGAGCCGCACCGGGAGAGAGAGCCACCGAGATGGAGGGATCAAGTTTCAAAAAACCTCCTCTGATACCATGTAGGCTGAGAAACCCCCTTGCCTCCTTACCTAAAAGTGAGGCAGAGGCATTCATTTATAATGAATGGAAAGGACCACATCGGACCACAAGTCCGATGTGGGATACAGACTCCAACAATTCTATTGATAAATATATTACATTAATTAAAATTATTAAATAACATAAAGAAATAAATTTAATTTTTTTAAAGGTTAGGTTCTAGGCCCTTTATATTAAAATAGAAAACAAACTAGAACAAGGAAATGAGTAGATAGGTTCATCAGAAATACCTTCACCACGAGGTGCTAAGTTTTTTTCTAATTTTTTAATCAATCTTGCGCTCTTCATCTTGTAAAGATCCCCAATCTATTCCCCACCCTCGTCCACATCCACAACCCCTAGTGTGAAGTGCTTCCAATTTTTTTTTCTTGTTGAAGTAGAATTTCAATGTCCGAGTCATCTTAGTCAGAAACTTTAGTTTGAAACCCATCTATTTTAGCAGTCTAGCCCACCCTTACACACCGCCATCCACGAATAAAATGATGCCCTATTTTCCTATTAGCTTGTTGAAATGACCCTTCTTGTTCATCCTCTTCTTGAAAAGTATGTTGCTTCACCAATGGGGTCTTCTCGTCTATCTTCTACTGTGAGGAAGGTTGCAGCTTTGGTGACAACTTGTCGTCTCCATCTGTTATTCCTGCACTGTCAAGGGAATCAATAGGGCTGGAATGTGTCACCTGCATATCAATTTTTTTTAGAGCTGTTTAGGCTTTGCACGACAAGGTGGCCATTCCTTGAATTGGTTAATTAGCAGTCACTGAGGGCTGTGTATTGGAGGCCAAACCTTCAACCTTTAGGTTGGTCAAGAACTCCTCCTTTGAGAAGGTCACATCAGGTGTAGAAGAAACATGAGTTCTAGATTGCATAGGAGTATTTACATCCTACCTTGTGACAGAAGAGTCATAAGGTCCTTGCCATTTTTAGACAACCTAAGTGGAGGGGGTAGATTCCTTCAACCTGCAGTCTTCAAAAGTTGCAGAAGGGGAAGCATCCGTCTGACCAGCAGAGGGGCCACCAAGAACACTGAAATCCATAATTTCAACTTGAGAATTAAAGTTCTCCACAACCAAATTCAGACTTTGTGCCCTGAAATCCTCTCGTGGAAGAGTCTTCTCTGCTTATCCCTTCTCAGCAATATCAGACTATGATCGGTTGATATGGAGACAAGTGGAATCCTTAGTTAGAGTGTAGTTTTTAGGGGGACACTCCAAAGATGCAGTTTTTTCCTTCTCATAGTGTTCGGACATCTACACCACTTGTTTTCCTTTTATTTGATTATTCATCAGTTCTTTCTAGCGAGATAACTTCTGTTCATGCACAAACTTACTAAGGGTGATGGATTGCATAGATTTAGATCTTTTAAAGTATGAGTAAGTGTCATGACCATGGTTGGAGAATAAATCACAAATCATATCTCTTGTATAGTTTAAGGAGTCATGACCAATTACCCTACATTCTGGACAGAATCTAGGAATATTTTCAAATTCAATTCTTAGCTCAAGATATTCTTCATTAGTAGAGAGGTAAACTTTATCGAATAAAGTGGAATTTAAGTCCACATCTACTATGAATCGATCATAATGACCATATCTGGCCATCTCAGTTTTCTTATATATTTTTATGGGAATGCATATAGACAAAGATATATCATATAGTATCCTAGGATGCCAAAGAATCCAATTTAATCCATAAACTTTAACCCAAGTCTGAAAAGAAGAGTTACCAATTTCATGTGGGTTGAACCTCAGGTCCAATTCCCATATCTAAAGCACTCCCAGCTTGAAGAAGATTGAACCATATCCCCATGCTCTCATTTTGAGTTCCACGGAAGGGAATATAAGGTAAAAAAAACCACATCCCAGTGAAACACACTTCCAGCTGGAGAGTCCCCAAATATCTGTAAGCCTCTAGACAAGATATTCAACATTTCATGGCTTCGATACTCTGGGAAGCATAAGGTGAGCTATAATAGAGTGAGCCCCAATTTTCATTCGCTCCATGACCACCACCGGGTCAGCTTTAACATGGGAAATATTTCCTTTCCAACCAATAGAAACATTTGAGCCTTTGAAGAGAGAGAAATATCTACTATGATCACTAACCTCGAATGAGTTTGCATCAGGAGAACTTTCAATCACAGGTTTTTGAACACTTAATCTAGCCACCAAATGTTTATAGGAATTAAATCACCCTTGAATGGGGAAATCGCTCGCCATAGGATGCGTGAAAGAAGAAATCGAAGGATCGATGCCCTAGAATCCATTTTGGAGAAGAGAGAGAAGTGTTAATCCACTCTCCATCCTTTTTTCGTTCTAAAAAATGAAATTTAATCAAAATAAGAAAAATGGAAATATACATACAATTATTTATTGGGTGTCAGTATTTACCATGCTACCATCATTATTTTTGTTTCTTTTATAGAATAGGGTGGAGTAAGCAACACGACTCTCAATACCTAATGGGTTCTTCTAGGAAAACAAAGTGATAAATCAATATCAAATAATTTAACTCGATAAACCAAATCAACTAGGTTGAATATCACAATTATTTATGTAATATCAAACATAAATGTCTCGGTTAAAATACAAATATTAGAACTAGTTTCCAAATAACTAGCACAAAAAAATATTACATATGTAAAAACAAATCCAATTATTAATATAAATTTTAAACTAATAACAATCATAGTATCATGTAACCATAAACCATATTTTAAATAAAACGTCAACATATCAAAAAAATATTTAGACATATGCATTAATGATGCAATGGAAAAGAAATGTGTAAATATTTTTTTTTCTATTATTCAAGAGTCATATGAAGTGATTTTAGTTCAGGTATAATTTTTTTAGGTAATACTGGTTTGATATCACTTTATTTGGGTCACATTGTTAGAGTTTTTATTGAGTAAGGACATGTTGGGTTAGGTCACGTCAGCCTGGATTTGATCCATGTTTTTTCTTTTCAATTTTACTTTGAAATTTTTTTATTTTGTTTCGTTTAATTCAATTTGGATTAGTTTGGTTCAATAAAATTTTGTTTGGATCTCTTATATTTTATTTCTAAGTGTGGTTTACCATTTCATTTTGTTCAACTTATTTTTTTGGATTAATTTAGTTTGGTTTATTCAAGATCAGAATAATTTTATTTAATTCAATTATATTTGGTTAGGAATTTTCATTTCAATTTTATTTAGTACTCTATTCCCTGATATGTTTCATTTTGTTATATTTTTTGTCATATTCATTCAGTTATGTTAGGTTCCATTTGATTCAATTCAAATTTATTTGTTTTTTTTTGTGATTTCTTTCTTTTTTTCAATTTTTTTTGGATCATTCTTAAACTTATACAGTTTGGTTTGTTCTCTATATATTGGTTAGATTCAATTTGGGTTTCTAGATTTCATTAAATTACAATCATTTCGGTTTTGTTTGATTATTGTCTTCATTATTAATTATGTTATGTTTTTTTCACTACTGACATTTTTTTATGTTTTCAATTTAGTTATTCTTTAATGGATTCAATTAATTTTGGTACAATTTTTTGGATGTTTTGAGCCTATTAGATTTGAATAAATATATTTCAATTATATTATGGTTAATTGTTTTGTTTATTTCTATTTGATTCACTTTGGATTGGTTATTGTAAGTGTTTTTTAGTTTAATTTGGTACTTTTTATTTTATTTTATTTAGGTATAGTTCATTGTAGTCAGATTTGTTTACATTAAATAGGTTTTGATTTATGATTGTTTTGTTTTAATTGATTTGGTTCCGGTAGATTCAATTTTGGTTATTTTTGTTTGTTTCAATATGGTTCATTTCATTTTTGTTAAAATATTATTAGTTTGGTTACATTATGTTTATATTGAGTTAGTTTCTTTATTTTTTGTTCGATTAATATTCATTCAATTGAAATCAATTTTGTTAATTTTTTATTATATTTTGGTTGGGTTTAGATTAATAACTAATGATTTAGTGTAGTTCAAGTTTGATTTTTTTTGTTTAATTTCATATATGTCTCAATTTTATCTAGGTAAAATCATAATATATTTAGTTTTTTATGTTTTAGTTTGGATTAGTTTAGTGAAGGTCAAGTCAAAGGTCTTAATTATCATATTTGTTTCTTTATTTCCAAATTCATATCAAATAATAGTGGGATTAATCCTATTTTATTGTCAAGATGCCTCTCATAATGAATTCCTTCTAGTCATCACTAACATGAAGACAATCTCGGACCAGAAGTTACCCTAGCAGAGGAAAACTACCTTAGGGAAAGATGTGATCCTTATTTCCTTTTAATTTTCTATGCAGGAAACTATCAAGATAAAGCTAACTAAGGATTTTCAAGACTACTTCAATGTCATTACTCTACTAAGAGCTACAATTCCACCTCTCCCATGCTCATTACTAAGGACAAATATATAAAATCCCTCCAATAGTTTTCTCTTATTTGGATGTGTAATTTTTCTTATAATATTCTATCTAGGATCCTAATGAATGAATCACATCATTTCTTCATGTCCTGATCTTTGAGAAACAACATGGATTTATTAAATAGAGGAGAATCCAAGAAGAAATCAGCCTTTTATTGGATACGATTATGGTTATTTATAGCACAACCAATCCTAGTATTATTAGAGTTAAGGAAAATATTGAGAAGGCCAATGAAAAGATTGAATGGAATTTCATTATCATGACCATGAAGTGTTATGGTTCCTCATCATGGGAATGTGATCTCTTTTTCAGATGTTACTCCCTCATTTGGTTCTCAATTAACCTCATGGGTAGTAAACATGGATTTCTCAAATAAAGCTAATGTTTTTACAAGAGTATCCCCTATTTCACCATTTATTCATCCTAGAAAAGAATATGTTAAGAACCTGAGTAGTGTAATTCTTACCGAAGGTGTGAAATAAATATGAGGAATTTATAAGGCCAATCAAATCTTCTATTTTTTTGGAATGTGGGTTCTTTTTCTTCAATGTAAATAAAAGGTTTTTGAAAATCACGAAGGAGTTTTAAGATCAACTAAATAAAAAATTTCATAACATACTGAAAAACTAAACAATCATAATCTAGAAATTTCAATACACACAAAATATTTTCAATAAAAATAGTTTTCAAATTCAAAAATGTTATTTAAAAAGGATTGATCCACCATATTTGATATTAATTTGGAAAAAAATCAAGAAAAATGATCTACACCCTCTATAGCCAACAATAATGTTCAAAATCCTAGAAATCATTTTATAATTAATTAAATGTTCATTATTACAAAACTCAAGAAGGTTATTATGAAATGAACTAACTTTTTTAAAAAAAAATCAATTCCACAGAAGACCTTAAACATCCAAAATAAATTTTATCATATTAAAAACTAGTAGAACGTTTAATAGTTAAGTAAAAAAAATATGTGGCCTTAAAAACATATTTTTGGAAATATAAATAAACCAAACATAGCTAGTAATGATGAAAGATTCATAGATAGTTAAGATTGAGGTGAGGAATAAAAGTAAGAGGGGATATGGAAATATTTTGTTTCTTAAGGGGATATTCTCAATTCAATTTTTTTGTGATTGGTTTATAGAATTTTATTGAAAAAACAAAGAAGAAAAGTACTTGAAAAAAACATATGGGTTTTTAAGCATTATATCAAAATTCAATGTTAAATTACTTATTCTTTCTCATGATTGTAGTTTCATTATAAAAAATATTTATTAAAAAAATTATAAATTAAATTCATATATAAAAGTTTATTAACATTACTTACTCAAATATCAACCCATGCATTGTCCTTTATTTGGCCTTCAACTTCTCTCTAACTTACTAATTGAACAGGATTGACATTGTTGTGTTTATAAAGTGAACCAATAAAACCATTTCATTCCTTACTATTTTTAACAATAATATTTCCATCCTCATTGTATTGAACCATAATATGTATGTATTAAATCCAAACCCTTTTCATCTTTATACCAATTATTGCGCCATACTCATTGTATTAAACCATAATCCAGGTGTTTTGATTCCAAACCTCTCATATCTTTACGAAATTATTCTTTCTGGTAGAGGATGCAACTAATCCTAAAAAACAGACAATTATTATAGGGAAATAATATATATAAATTTATCATGAAATAATTTTAGTATTATTTTAACATATACTAGTAGATAGAGGATATGTTGTCCCCTGGAGTGTCGTATATGGAGGAGTACCTTGTACTATGGGAGGTGGGACATCAACATCTGGAGTTGCCTGTAAATTCTATGAAGGAAATTTTCCCAATAAAGGGAAAATCTGTGGATAACTATGTAAAAATGATGATAGATATCTATATGGTGATGGGATATATGGAGGAGCAGTTCCCTATATAGTAGATGGAAGGAATTAGTAATAAGAAGGGTTAAGAGTCAGTGGACTATCATTTAGTGTGCGTATGGGTGAGAAGGGATAGAGAAAAGTACCACTCATTATAGGACATGGAAAATAAGAATATGGAATCATTATAGGACAAAATATGGGTGATTAAAGTGGTATGGTGGGAGTATTAACTGTATAATCTATTGTAATAATACCCCTTTTTATATTATCTAGCCATATAGTTTAATATTTTTGTCTCCTCAATGAAGTTCCCTAACATTACATAGATGATAAAATAAAGTGAATGATAAAAATGATAAATAATATGAAATAATATAATATTCAAAAAACAAAAAAAAAATAATAATACAAAATATTTATATAACATGTTGATAATTAATAAAATTTCAAGTTTCATTCATTAAAATTTTTTAATGAGAATATTGGGATAAAGTATACTCGAAATATTATAAATGTAATTCTCTAATATAACATGAATAATAATATAATGTTCATATTTATAAAATATCTAAATAAAATATTCTATACTCACAGTGGTGATCAAAGGTAACATCACTAAATATTTAACATGATTCTAATTTATATGAGTTGTTCTCCTTTTTTATAATAAGTCATAATGACTTAGAAATTCAATATAGTATTTTGAGATAAATAAATATAATGAAAATGTTAAATAAATAAATTAGTTTCCTTAAACGATGAATGAAAAGGCACAAAATGATTTTTTAATGCAAGAATTTATCAACCTAAAAATAATAATTTCATTAAATATTATATTTGGTTACTACTATGAAAACTCATCTTGATAGATAAATTAATATATTATAGAAGAAAACAAATGATCAATATGGTTTTCCTATTATAGATCAATCTATATTGATATTCATTGACATGAAACATATTGAAAAGAATATGCAAATTAAAAACAAAAACAAAAACAAACCGCATGATTTGATATGTGCTATATTGATTGATAAAACATACAAATATATATTATTTTTCAAATTTTATATATTAACATAAACAATTAGCAATATGCTATTATTATATTAGCATCTATTATTTAAAAATACTAATATTGAATATGTAACATCCCAAGTAAGTAATGAATAATAGATATTTTTATCTATTTCTATTAATGAATTAGATAGTGTTTTAGAGGCTTAAAAGGAAAATGAATCCAATCTTAAGCATAGAATACACTAATATTTTTAAAAGATTGTTTTACCGCCTTTTGATGGAAAACCATTTTTAAATCTATCTTTTGAAACTTTTATAAGCTATGTTTGTCCAAATAAACTTATTCTTTATTATTGGGATATCAAAATTTACTTTGTGTGAATTTTTGGTATTTTTTCAATAAAGTTCATTTTTTAATGAATAGTGAAAAATGTTGTATTTTAATTCAAAACCTCTTTTTAATATAATTTATTTATATGATTAGATTATCTTTTGAATTGGTTTTGAAGTGAAATTAGAATATATTTTTACCATTTAATCCAATGGTGGTCATTGGAATCAATTTCACTTTGAAATTGGACTTAAACTAGTGTCAATCTTTTGATACTTATTGTTTCATAAAAACACGCTATTTGTCATGACATCGGGAATTAATTATTAAATTAATTAATATGACTTATATGATTTGAATTTTTTAAAATAGACATCATTTTTGAATTTGGAATATCAAATATAGCTTAGGGTGAAGTTTTGGTATTTTTCTGAAAAACTTCAATTTTTGATGAATAATGAAACCACTAAGTGGTAGTTAAAGAAACTGAATTTTTCGTTTAAATGAAAATTTGTCTCTTCTGTGATTTTATTTTCAAAAATCCGACATAAATGGTTGTCATTAAAAATTAAAATGTGGTTCAATGAGATTAAAATAATTTTTTGGTGAATAGTAACTTTTAAGTTCTTAATCGTGATTAGAGGTAATTAGTGTAGTTTAAGGTAAAAATAATGTTTTAATAATATGAGATGAGATTGACACATGTCCTACCATTATTTGATGTGTCATGGACGACCAAGACAAGCCATGGGCCAACTTGGGGACCCCATGGAGCCACTTTGGTTGGGAAATGACATAAATAACTTTTTATTTAATGTTAAAGTAAAAATGACACAAACATGAGATGTTTTACTAAAATAATTTTTAAATAGGGTTATACAAGTCAGATTTTTTACTCTAAATATTCATTTGAAAGATAAAAAGATTTCATAAATCATGATAATTTTTTTATAATTTTTAGACATTAAATAAATTAAATTATTTATGACATCATGATGTTGCAGCGATTACCTCATTAATAAAGGCTTTAAATAAAATGAAAAGACAATGTAAAATCTATGACCTAAACATGTCCAAAACCTATTGGATGGGTGTATGTAGAACCCTTATCACCTTATCCTCGAATTATATCAATGTGGTACCTTTTTAATCCGAAACTCATTTTAAAATAAAGTAACATTTCTTTACTTTCCAAGAGTGCCCCTCCTCTCCTCTTACAAAAGGCCCCCACCTCTACCTCCTTAACCACACTTCCAAAGCCTTTGGCTCGTCCAAAACCTTCCAATTTTGCCTCTCCACTTCCCTCTCTTACTCCTTGAATCCTCAATTTGGGCAGAAGTCTTCCCAATGAAGCCTTTGAGCTCAAACCAAAGGGAGTTACCCGATTTTAAGGTAATGTCTTCACTTGAGTCCTTTTGTTTTATTTTGCTTCTCCAACCCCATAAACTCTTTTTATTAATTTCTTTTGTAACAACTCCAATATATTCAATATACTAGGATGTTTTTATAAGAAGGATTAGAGCTACACTTACACACACCTACATATAATGGTTAAAGAACATACTATTTCCGTGGATGGCGAATTTCTGCCTCCCGAAACGATGATTGTTCAACATTCTTTTAACACCTTCAAAGGTGGCCACTAATATGACACTATATTTATATATGATATATAATATGTTTATGTTTTCCTTAAGCTTCTGTATTTTTAATTTTTGGCATACCTTTATGGTTTCCATTATGGGTAAACACGATATCTTCATTTAAGGAAGTGCGGACTACCGCCCCCTCAAAGTGATTTGATTCGTTAATACCATATGTGGGACGTATAAAGGATGGAGTTATGATATTATTTATGATATTACACTGGAATTATAATATACCTTTATATAATTATGATTCAATTTCATAAAATATGAAATAGAAATGGAAGCAGCGTTCATGCGTATGTACGGCTTACCGTCTCCATGAACGGTGCATTTCATTTATTACCTCTAAATGTTATGTAATATTATAAATGCATGCATGTAATGGATATATATGATATATATGATATCAAAATCATGAATATTATTCTGTATATAATGAAATTTTGACCACACGAACAACATGTAATTGTAAGAAGTCCACTTTCGACTGAAGAACCAAGTATCAACAAAACAAACATTTTTAACTTAAATGATTACATAATATTTATAACATGGTAATAATTGATATTAAAGTAATAATGAACTTGAAAAAGGTTCTTAAGAAAGTATAAATTAACTCAAGTTTATTATTCAGGAGATTAAAGAACGACCGAGTCAAGTCAGACCCGAGGTATGGGACTTCGTCTCAATCTCCTTTCATTGAGGCATATTTTGTTTATACACAACCTTCTTTTATACGGTGTATAAACCCCTTTTAATTTTACGTTTATCCATAAGGAATCTTTTTTTATACGAAGTGTTTTACTAAACGACAAAACGGAATGTTTTTTTCGTACGTATATGACGACAATGACTTCTCTGCCGTCGTGACCATTATTTGAGTTTCGGATTCCTCTACAAGACATACCTTCTTTTTAAAAGAAAAATAAATACCATGTTTTAATTTTCTTTTATTTTGGTATTGAAAATGGTTTTCATAATGTTTTTATTATATCAATATGTTTTATTGATATCTTGTGATTAAAATGTGGAAATATTATGTTTCCTTTATGTATGTTTTATGTGATACGATTATGTTATGGTTCTTGGGCATTATTATGAAGACGGGTGGTTCCGTGATAAACTAAGGATGGGTGAGCCCGAAATAGCTCTCCAATGCATTGGGTAACGTGAAGGAGTGAAACGTTAAGGTTTCTCCGAAGAGATTTAGGGAATATACTGTGATGGGTATTCAAAACGTAACCAAGAGGGTTACTCCCTACGTAAGAATGTTGTGAATGCCTCAAGTTACCTTTATGTCTTATGATTTCTATGATTTATTCATGATTTGATGAGGTATGTTAAAGTGCCTATATTTTATGGGTAAAGTATGATTTCATTCTTATGTATATATGAACTCATGTTTCCTTTCCATATTTTTATAACCCTTACTGAGCTTTTTATGTTCATCCCAAGTTTTTTTGAAATGTTTTTCACAGGACAAGGGAAAGGTACATGATATGTCGATAGTGTCAAGAATGTTTCATGAAAGAATCCATGTTTTATTTTAAATATGTTTCCATTGATGGGAAAAATGAATAATATCTTTTATGTAACCACTTTGTTTAAATGTAAAATGTAATGCATGTTTTATGTTCTAATTCTCTAAAACTCTAAACCTGAAAAGATCCTCAAGGTGTAGTCTTGTAATAACTCAAGATTAAGTAAGGTTTAAGGCTGGGGCCTTATAGTTGGTATCAGAGTTCGGTTTAGATAACTTTAGGAGTTGGAGTTCTATTGAATGATTATCCAAGATTATTTTTTTAACGGTCAAATTGAAATGATATAGCATTTGAAGATTACCATGTTGCTTCATCTAAGACATGTTTGTTCAGAATGGTTTTCCGCAGAGAAAACAGGGAAGCAGTGCAAGGAAGGCATACCGAAGGAAATAACCTTCTGAATCAGCATCCTGAGATGGTCAGAATTAGAACTGAACAGTTTGTTGCAGTAATGGCACAGTTGACTCAAGCGATAAATGGTGGTGGTATCCATGCACGAGATCAGCCAGATCAACTGCAGATGAACATATCAGTGGTGGAACATTTAATGAGGCAACATCCCCCATCATTCATAGGATCATCTGACCCTGTGCTAGCTGAAGGGTGGATTAAAGCACTAGAGATGATTTTCGATGTCATGGGGTGTTCAGACAATCAAAAGGTTAGTCTTGCTATTTACCGTTTGGAGGGTGAAGCAGATCAGTGGTGGTCGATGGTTAAAAATTTCAGGGACGCTGATGAGATTGATGCTCTTGACTGGAATGAATTCAAAGGTATGTTTCTTGAGAAGTATTTTCCTAAGGCTGTTCGACTTAGGATGGAAAAACAATTCTTGGAATTGAGGCAAAAGGAAGACTCAGTGGCTGCCTATGAAGAAAGGTTCACTCGATTGGCAAGGTATGCTCCAAATTTTATCCGAGACCTTGATAGTAAAATCAATCATTTTTACTCAGGGTTAAATCCAAAATATCAAAGGGAATCAGATTCTCGTGAGTTCAAAAGTTATGTAAAGATTGTTCGATGTGCTGAGAAGGTGGAAATGGAGTTTTCCAATGATCAAGTGTTCTATAAAAACCAACAGAAGAAGAGACAGAGGTGGCAGGAGAAAGGAAAGAATTATTCAAAAAAGTCTGATGGTAAGAAAACTAAGTTTTTAGTTTGTGATAAATGTGGTAAAAGGCATGCTGGGGAATGTCTTCTGAATTCTAGAAAGTGCTACCGATGTGGTAAGATGGGACATAAGTCTCGTGATTTCATTGAAAAAGATCAAGGTGATGGTAAGACCAAATATGATTTACAGTTAGAGAAATGTTTTAAGTGCAATGAGATGGGTCAATATGCAAACGAGTGTCTGACGAAGACCTCAAGTGATGGGAATCAGTTTGACTACAAGCAGAAAGGGGTGGTGAAATCCTTTGCAACTACTTCAGCAGATGTTGGGCCATCAAATGAAGTTGTATCAGGAACTTTGTTTGTTTTTTTTATTATGCCAGTGTGTTGTTTGATTTAGGGTCCACAAATTCTTTCATCTCTGAAAACTTTTCTAGTAAAATGGGAATACCATCTCAAGAAATGACTCCTAAACTTGTAGTAAAAACACCTGGGGGGAAATGTTGAGGCAAAAAGAATTTATAAGAATCTCCCTATCCCTATCTGCGGAAAGAACCTACTTGCAAACCTTATTGTTCTACCTCTAGTAGAGTTTGATGTTATCCTGGGTATGGATTGGGTCTCTATTTACTATGCTAAGATTGATTGTAGAGCTAAATAAGTTTCTTTTCAGAAAGACTTTCAGTTTGTGTACAAGAATGAACCCTTATTGTTGATAACATATCAAGAGGCTGAGAAACTTGTAAAAGATGGAAATGAATGTTACCTTGCACACATCATTGAAAATAAAGGAACTGTTCTGATTAATGATGTGACAGTGGTAAATGAGTATCCTGATGTTTTTCCTGATGAGTTGCCTGGAATAATACCTGATCGGGAAGTTGAATTTACTGTTGACTTACTTTCTGATGCTAAGCCAATTTCAAAACCCCCTTATCGAATGGCTCAAATTGAACTTTTAGAGTTGAAGGAGCAATTGCATGATATATTAGAGAAAGGTTTCATTCGACCTAGAACATCACCATGGGGTGCTCCTATTTTATTTGTAACGCCCCGACCCTAGTTACCCAGAGTCGGTGCATTATTACATAACATTGGCATGATCACAAGAAAGATCAAATCTCGAAAGACCTATTGGTTTAGTAGCCTTGGAAGCACTAGATATATTCATAAGTTTTACATTACATCATAAAATGAAAAACTACTACAACAACATAATGTCTCCATAATTCACACTCATATCCCCACATAATATCCCTGCAGGTCATTCATAATTTACTTCTTCACTTCCTGGGAAAAATAAAACATAGAAAAGGGGTGAGCTCAAATGCCCAGTAAGGATAACAATATAGTGGAAACTTTCATAAATAAGAATAAACATTTAAGGCAATGTATAACTAAAACAAAACCCTTTCAAACTTAAACTTTCAACATGGTAAGGCATAAATAAAATGAAATAATTCCATTTACTTATTCACATGGATATTCTACTAATCGAATAATCACATGAAAAAATCAATAACCACTTTCATAATGTTGGAATGCATAATGCCAGACTATCATAACCACATAGTCAAGGCCTCGTGCCAAGACTACAAATAAGATTTTGCCAAGGCCTTGTGCCAAGGCACTAGTTTGTCTCATGATACCTACCGATGCATCGAGGAGCTATAGCGGGCTCCACCCGTCACATATTAAGTCCAATGCATTCCCATATGAAAAGGTTTAAACATAACATAAACATTCGTATTAAAACTAGCATACGAAATGTCAATAATTTCACCATAAACTATGAATGGTATAAAAATAGCACATCCACAGTCAAACATATCACAAAACCTTCAATACAATATAGAAGTTTTGTATCATAATAAATCAACTTCAAATAAGCGTAAAATCCATCAAAGGATGTTGACATAGATGAAATCAAAACACTTTTTAGAGAAATATCTCTTTCTATTTTTGAAATCATTTAAGAGCCATATAAAATAAAACATTTTCTTTGAAAATATTCTTATAAGCTTGTAAGGAAATCTTTTAAGATTTTATAACGGCGGAAAATAACCGCACCCGCCTTATAAGTTAAAAAAACATTCTTACCTTAATTCTATCGAAAAGGTTAAAAAGGACCTTGTTTTGAAAACGACAGAAAGATTCCTCTTAAAAAGTCAAACAAGGGTATAAATGACTTTAACCCATGTTCTTGTAAATAATAAAAAAATGTTTTGAAATACATTTTGAAGAAACAGGGATGTGGATGATAAAGACATCCCAGTAGATTATTACGTATAAACAACCTCGGATAATGAAGAGATTGTGAAATAACCCTTACCTTGTAATTTTCCTTGGTTGGGGTAGGTTAACCTCCTGTATAATGGTGAAATAATTGTTATTAAATTATACAAGAATCATATATATTAATATGATATCATATATGATCTTTTAACATTGATTTGTTAATAATATCTTAGAATTATCGTCGTTTCGGGTGTTAACTTACTCATTTTCTTTTTTATGTTTTGTTACATAAGCCATGTTTGTTGTATCTTATTCATATCCATAATGATATCAAGTCCTTAAACATCATTTCTAAATCATCAAATGATAATTATACTTTAATGGATACGATGGAGAATGAATCTCATCGCGTTCGTGGAGACGGTAGTCCGTACGTACGCACGAGCGACAATATCATTCTTTTGATATTAAAATAATATATAAATGGATGGACATCATATATACAGAATCATTAACATGTTATATTTATTATTTACATGAGTTACACATCATTATTATACCCATCCAAATAATAATATATTGAATAACAATTACACCACGACGTGGAGACGGTAAGCCGTATGTACGAACGTATGGTGACATGTTATTCAAAGGGTGGATAGAATACTGAATATGGTTGTACCATATTTATAATAACATCACAGTATATGTGAGATACTAGAGTTATTATTTTAGAATGGTAATAACAAAGAAAGAAGAAGTGGAAGAAGAAATGAACTTGGAAAAGGGTGGTGAAATCATTACCTCTTCTTCGGGTTCTTCCTTTTGATTTGAACAAAAGGGCTCCTTAGGTTGGCTTTCTGATCCAACTAAGGCCCCTAGGTTGTAGTGATGGAAGTTGGGAGAGTATTTGGGCAGAGTTTGGCCGAACCAAAAGGCTTTGAAGGTGTGAAGAAATGAGAAGGAGGAGTGCCCTTTTATAAGAGGGGTGAGGGGCACCTTTGGAAAATCTAGAAATATTAATTTATAATAAATTCATATTCGGTTTCTAATGGCTCCAAAGTTTATTATTTAAATTTTAAGGTGGGGATGGGTCGACAACAACTCAACCAATAGAATTTAGACAGGTTTGGGTACTTATATTAACCTTATCTTTAAGTATTAACTCTAAGTTAATTAGTTTCACTTTTACAATGTCTCTTTGTATTTTTATATAACATGGTTAATAAACTTACTACATAAATCCAAGAGACCCCCAAGTTGTCCATTAATTATTAACCTATCATGATAGAAGTCTCTTGGCCGAACCTTAGATTTTTAGGAATTTAATATCAATTAATAATATAATATTTGTTTTAAGAACTCTTTTATGTCAATTTTGACACTATTCAATAGTTGATTTTTTTTGAAACTCATAACAGATTATTACTTCGAAAAAAGTCAATTAAATCAATCCTAATATATCATATTATCCTAGAAAATTAGTTTATTTCATTAAAAGTTTCATATTATATTTATTTGGGTATTTATATTATCAATTAGTTTAATTTTTCACTATTATAGTAATTACTACATCATCATTGTGTCGTAAATAAATTAAATCATTTAATGTCTAAAAATTATAAATAAAATATAATTATGTATGAAATCGTTTTACCTTTCTAATGAATATTTATAATCTAAAATCCAACATATATAACCCTATGTAATAATTGTTTTGCTAAAAGATATATGCTTGTGTCATTTTTGTATTCATTTTAACTTAATTAAAATAAAGTGTCATTATCACTTACAAGTGGATCCATGGGGTCCCAAAATCGACCCAAAGATGCCCATGGTCGACCATATATCAACCAATAGGGTTAAGACACTTTTTAGGGTAATTTAGAATTATTATGATATTATTTGTTAACCCTTATTTACCGGATTTACCCTTAAACATGGTAAATAAAATATTTACCGTAGTAATTATTCAAAATGTCTAAAAATAAAAGTTACCTATTTACACAATTTGAACATCCTGATTCCAAATATGGAATCCATTTTTCTAAATTCAAAACACAGAAGTGGCATAAATTAATTTAAAATTAATTCCCGCTGTCAAAACAAAAAGCGTGTTTTTAAGTGATAATAACTATCAAAAGATTGACACTTGTTTATGTTCGGTTTAATTGTAAAATTATGTCCAATGACCAAAATTATATTAAATGGTAAAAATATATTCTAAATATACTTTAAAACCACTCAAATTCACAATTTATCACTATTAATTATTTTGATTAAAAAAGTTGTTTTTAATTAAAATTTAGTAATTTTCACTATTCATCAAAATATGAAAGTTATCCGAAAAGTACCAAAATTTCACCTTAGGCTAAATTCGATATTCCGAATCCAAAAATGAAGTCCATTTTAAAATATAAAATATATATAATTTCAAAAAGTAGGTATTACTATTCATAATTGCTAGTTTGATTGGTTACGGTGTGTTAGAACTCGGTGTTGCGTACAACACACGCTAGCGTACCGTGGAAGCTTGGGATGTTTCATTTTAAATTTTTGATGTCCCCATTTAGTCAAAAAGTTTAAAATATAGTATCTAAAAAGGGTTCACTATTAAAATTTGGTAAAAGTGCAATACTGAAAATGAATTTGTTCTTACATTATGTCTAAGAAACTCATAATATGGATTCTAAAATTATAAGGATTATATAATGTTTAAAATTTAGTTAACACTATTCATAACATCTTTTGAACAGCATGTTTGGTAAGTCATGGTGCGATTGAACTTGGTGTTGCGTGTAGTTAAAGTTATTGAATTATTTTGAAGAAATAACACACTATAAAATCTTGGGGTGTTACATTCTCCCCTCCTTCAATAAATCGTGTCCTCGCAATTTGAAATTGTTCTTCGAAAATAAAAGGTTGAAAATAGAAAATATCTTTGTGGGAAAACCCACATCGGAAATTGGGTTACTAAAATTTAGTCTTAATATGAGGAAAATAGAAATGAAAGGATCACCACAAAATTATGATCTCTATTAGGAGAACATTGGTGGCAATTAGAGACATATAATTGGAGGAAAAACGTAAATATTTATAGGTAGTGATTGAGGTCATCAATCACAAAAAAGTATAAAATTGAGGTCCTTAAAATCATCAATCTATGATGATTTGAAATACCATCGGTTCAACAAAACATAGGGTATTGGGATAACACATTTTTGACGTTTCAAAATATCTTAGTTGAAATCCCACATCGAAAAATGAATTAATGAGGCCTCTATTTTAAATAAAGAGTGGAAAGTATGAAGATTACCGAAAATAACACATACTAGGGTTCCATGTAGGAAAATATGGATATGGAAGAAAAATCTAACCATCAGTTATCTGATGGAGAGTGGTAGAGAACATGGCTATGAAAAGGCCACCAATCCCAAAGCCATAAATTAGTGATGATTTAAGGTACCATCTAGGACAACATTTTTGTTCTAAATTCCTTTTCTTAATGATGAGGAATTTATTTATGAGATTGGCTAAGATCATAAGGAGATATACTTACTTTATAATTATAGTTTTATCCATTAATAAATTTCTATAAAAACTCATCATTCACTCGTAAAAAAAATTATATTTATACTATTCATAGAGGGTTCCAAAATAAACGAATTTATAATTCATCTACCAGATCTTTTAAAAAACTACTTTATTTAATCCAGGACATCTCGTGGGATAGTGGTAGGTGATACACCCTTGTCGCCCTTCGGTTGCGGGTTCAAGTCTTGCGGCTTTGCCGGTCGCGACGGGTTGCCGCCCGACCTCTGGGTTGTCCTTTTATGGTAATCAAAAATTAATCTCAAACTAGAATTTATCCAAAATACTTCTGTCCAAACTCACAGTCCAACATTTATAAGGAAGGTAAACATAATGTAGATCCTTTTTACCCCGTAATAGCATATGAATACCTTCATCATGTATTCTTTTAATACACTGAAACATCCTGAATTACCATATTCCTTATTGATTATATTCATTCTCCCTTATATAGAATGATGGATATACTTCATCAATCCAAAAATGTTTTAAACCCCAACAATGATGGAATATACAAATCATTAATCAGTTTCAAGGTAGTCAAGAATATCCAATATAATTTTTCCAAAATAATCATGTTTTATTCAAAAATCACTACCTCGGTATCAGAACTATATTATGGTTTATCATTCTCTCAACCATATATTTTCCAAAAATTTATCCTGCTATTGAGTCACTTTTCTTTGTTCCACACAATCTCAAGTCCTTAATGAAATAGTACTACAGTACAATCCTTATATACTCCATAATTATTATAACAAGTACATTGTTGATACAACACTCAATTGACATAATCAACATAAGAACTCTAATCATTCTTCTTCATCTGTGGTAGTATCATAACTTGATTATTATCCAATAGCATCATTTGCGGCATAGTCTGATGACTGGTACATAGGTTCGCGTAGTGTCCAAACTCCTTAAAAATGAAGCATTGTACATTTGAAACCATTTTCTTACCCTTGCAGTCATGTACTTTGTGCCCTTTTCCTCCACACTTATAACAAACTCCCATTCCTTTCAGGAAAGTTCCAGGGTGTTTCTTTCCACAGTTACCACATATGGGAAAATTCTTCTTTTACCTCTTCCCTTTATCCATCTTTCTCTCTTCCATCCTTTTCTTCTCTTGCTTCCCTTAAAAGCCATAGGACTCAGTAAACTCTTTACTTATCTTATCAACACATGATATTATTTCTTCATATGATGATAATACATGCGAGACTATTTCTCTTGTAAATTCTGGCTTAAGACCATAAAATATATGATCCTTCTTCCTCTTTGTATCATGTGCATTGCTGGAGTTCTCATTCCTTCTACTAGGCGCCATTTCTAAACAATGGCATACAGTAGATTAGTTTATGAATAACAATACCTAATCCCAAACTTGTGAAACACATAACATAAATTAAATAGTTTATGGATATAATCCATAATCATAAAAATGTCTATTTTGAGGAAGTATATACTCATAAACCCTTCATAATGATTTGTAAAGAAAATGAGAGTTATCCTAAGCATATCCCCCGGGAGTGTCGTAACCAAGAGTGCAGTAAGGCCCGTTGTCGTGCACCAGTTCCCGTTCGAGTCTAGCTCAAAGCGGTGTTTTCGGGTTTTACCCCTAGGTACATCTGTGCCAGAGCCGCCTCTACCTGCTCGTATCCAGACAGGGATGTATTTCTCGGAAAACTAAAAAAATATCTACAATACCAAAATTCTAGGAATTTATTCTATATTAATCCTCAAAGTTCATCTTAGGTCTACGTGCTCTAATCAGAGTTTATCTAAATATAGCTTCCAAGGTTTGTACTAAACTTCCTCTGATACCAACTGTAACGCCCCGACCCTAGTTACCCAGAGTCAGTGCATTATTACATAACATTGGCATGATCACAAGAAAGATCAAATCTTGAAAGACCGATTGGTTTAGTAGCCTTGGAAACACTAGATATATTCATAAGTTTTACATTACATCATAAAATGAAAAACTACTACAATAACATAATGTCTCCATAATTCACACTCATATCCCCACATAATATCCCTGCAGGTCATTCATAATTTACTTCTTCACTTCCTGGGAAAAATAAAACATAGAAAAGGGGTGAGCTCAAATGCCCAGTAAGGATAACAATATAGTGGAAACTTTCATAAATAAGAATAAACATTTAAGGCAATGTATAACTAAAACAAAATCCTTTCAAACTTAAACTTTCAACATGGTAAGGCATAAATAAAATGAAATAATACCATTTACTTATTCACATGGATATTCTACTAATCGAATAATCACATGCAAAAATCAATAACCACTTTCATAATGTTGGAATGCATAATGCCAGACTATCATAACCACATAGTCAAGGCCTCGTGCCAAGACTACAAATAAGATTTTGCCAAGGCCTTGTGCCAAGACACTAGTTTGTCTCATGAGACATACCGATGCATCGAGGAGCTATAGCGGGCTCCACCCGTCACATATTAAGTCTAATGCATTCCCATATGAAAAGGTTTAAACATAACATAAACCTTCATATTAAAACTAGCATACGAAATGTCAATAATTTCACCATAAACTATGAATGGTATAAAAATAGCACATACACAGTCAAACATATCACAAAACCTTCAATACAATATAGAAGTTTTGTATCATAATAAATCAACTTCAAATAAGCGTAAAATCCATCAAAGGATGTTGACATAGATGAAATCAAAACACTTTTTAGAGAAATATCTCTTTCTATTTTTGAAATCATTTCAGAGCCATATAAAATAAAACATTTTCTTTGAAAATATTCTTATAAGCTTTTAAGGAAAGCGTTGAAGATTTTATAACGGCGGAAAATAACCGCACCCGCCGTATAAGTTAAAAAAACATTATTACCTTAATTCTGTCGAAAAGGTTAAAAAGGACCTTGTTTTGAAAACGACGGAAAGATTCATCTTAAAAATTCAAACAAGGGTATAAATGACTTTAACCCATGTTCTTGGAAATAATAAAAAAATTGTTTTGAAATAAATTTTGAAGAAACATGGATGTGGATGATAAAGACATCCCAGTAGATTATTACATATAAACAACCTCGGATAATGAAGAGATTGTGAAATAACCCTTACCTTGTAATTTTCCTTGGTTGGGGTAGGTTAACCACCTGTATAATGGTGAAATAATTGTTATTAAATTATACAAGAATCATATATATTAATATGATATCATATATGATCTTTTAACATTGATTTGTTAATAATATCTTAGAATTATCGTCGTTTCGGGTGTTAACTTACTCATTTTCTTTTATATGTTTTGTTACATAAGCCATGTTTGTTGTATCTTATTCATATCTAGAATGATATCAAGTCCTTAAACATCATTTCTAAATCATCAAATGATAATTATACTTTAATGGATACGATGGAGAATGAATCTCATCGCGTTCGTGGAGACGGTAGTCCGTACGTACGCACGAGCGACAATATCATTCTTTTGATATTAAAATAATATATAAATGGATGGTATATCATATATACGGAATCATTAACATGTTATATTTATTATTTACATGAGTTACACATCATTATTATACCCATCCAAATAATAATATATTGAATAACAATTACACCACGACGTGGAGACGGTAAGCCGTACGTACGCACGTATGGTGACATGTTATTCAAAGGGTGGATAGAATACTGAATATGGTTGTAACATATTTATAATAACATCACAGTATATGTGAGATACTGGAGTTATTATTTTAGAATGGTAAGAACAAAGAAAGAAGAAGTGGAAGAAGAAATGAACTTGGAAAAGGGTGGTGAAATCATTACCTCTTCTTCGGGTTCTTCCTTTTGATTTGATCAAAAGGGCTCCTTAGGTTGGCTTTCTGATCCAACTAATGCCCCTAGGTTGTAGTGATGGAAGTTGGGAGAGTATTTGGGCAGAGTTTGGCCGAACAAAAATGCTTTGAAGGTGTGAAGAAATGAGAAGGAGGAGTGCCCTTTTATAAGAGGGGTGAGGGGCACCTTTGGAAAAGCTAGAAATATTAATTTATAATAAATTCATATTCGGTTTCTAATGGCTCCAAAGTTCATTATTTAAATTTTAAGGTGGGGATGGGTCGACAACAACTCAACCAATAGAATTTAGACAGGTTTGGGTACTTATATTAACCTTATCTTTAAGTATTAACTCTAAGTTAATTAGTTTCACTTTTACAATGTCTCTTTGTATTTTTATATAATATGGTTAATAAACTTACTACATACATCCAAGAGACCCCCAAGTGGTCCATTAATGATTAACCTATCTTGATATAAGTCTCTTGGCCTAACCTTAGATTTTTAGGAATTTAATATCAATTAATAATATAATATTTGTTTTAAGAACTCTTTTATGTCAATTTTGACACTATTCAATAGTTGATTTTTTTTGAAACTCATAACAGATTGATTACTTCGAACAAAGTCAATTAAATCAATCCTAATATATCATATTATACTAGAAAATTAGTTTAATTCATTAAAAGTTTCATATTATATTTATTTGGGTATTTATATTATCAATTAGTTTAATTTTTCACTATTATAGTAATTACTACATCATCATTGTGTCGTAAATAAATTAAATCATTTAATATCTACAAATTATAAATAAAATATCATTATGTAGGAAATCGTTTTATATTTCTAATGAATATTTATAATCTAAAATACAACATATATAACCCTATGTAATAATTGTTTTGCTAAAAGATATATGCTTGTGTCATTTTTGTATTCATTTTAACTTAATTAAAATAAAGTGTCATTATCACTTACAAGTGGATCCATGGGGTCCCAAAATCGACCCAAAGATGACCATGGTCGACCATGTATCAACCAATAGGGTTAAGACACGTTTTAGGGTAATTTAGAATTATTATAATATTATTTTTTAACCCTTATTTACCAGATTTACCCTTAACCATGGTAAATAAAATATTTACCGCAGTAATTATTCAAAATGTCTAAAAATAAAAGTTACCCATTTACACAATTTGAACATCCTGATTAAAAATATGGAATCCATTTTTCTAAATTCAAAACACAGAAGTGGCAGAAATTAATTTAAAATTAATTCCCGCTGTCAAAACAAAAAGCGTGTTTTTAAGAGATAATAACTATCAAAAGATTGACACTTGTTTATGTTCGGTTTAATCGTAAAATTATGTCCAATGACCAAAATTATATTAAATGGTAAAAATATATTCTAAATATACTTTAAAACCACTCAAATTCACAATTTATCACTATTAATTATTTTTATTAAAAAAGTTGTTTTTAATTAAAATTTAGTAATTTTCACTATTCATCAAAATATGAAAGTTATCCGAAAAGTACCAAAATTTTACCTCAGGCTAAATTCGATATTCCGAATCCAAAAATGAAGTCCATTTTAAAATATAAAATATATATAATTTCAAAAAGTAGGTATTACTATTCATAACGGCTAGTTTGATTTGTTACGGTGTGTTAGAACTCGGTGTTGCGTACAACACACGCTAGCGTACCGTGGAAGCTTGGGATGTTTCATTTTAAATTTTTGATGTCCCCATTTAGTCAAAAAGTTTAAAATATAGTATCTAAAAAGTGTTCACTTTTAAAATTTGGTAAAAGTGGAATACTGAAAATGAATTTGTTCTTACATTATGTCTAAGAAACTCATAATATGGATTCTAAAATTATAAGGATTATATAATGTTTAAAATTTAGTTAAAATTATTTATAACATCTTTTGAACAGATTTTTTGGTAAGTCATGGTGCGATTGAACTTGGTGTTGCGTGTAGTTAAAGTTATTGAATTATTTTGAAGAAATAACACACTATAAAATCTTGGGGTGTTACATTATTTGTTAAAAAGAAAGATGGTTCTATGAGACTTTTCATTTATTATAGAGCCTTGAATAACATCACTATTAAGAACAAATATCCTTTGCCGTATCGATGATTTGTTTGACCAGCTCCAGGGAGCTCAGTTTTTTTCAAAGATTGACCTGTGATCGGGGTACCATCAGCTGAAGGTAAAGGAAGAAGATGTTCTGAAGACTGCGTTTCGTACAAGATATGGCCATTATGAATTTTTAGTAATGCCTTTTGGGCTAACCAATGCACCTGTTGTATTCATGGACTTAATGAATAGAATTTTCCATGAGTTCTTGGATAAGTTTGTGGTGGTTTTCATTGATGATATTTTGGTGTTTTCTAAAAGTAAAGAGGAGCATGAAAGACATTTAAGGGTTGTTTTGAAAACCTTGAAAGAAAAGAAATTGTATGGGAAATTAAGAAAGTGTGAGTTTTGGTTGCAACAAATTTCTTTCCTTGGTCACATTGTTTTTGAAGATTGGATAACCTTTGATCCTGAAAAAACAAAGGTTGTTGAAGAATGGCCAAGACCCACAAATGTAACATAGATTCGTAGTTTCCTTGGTTTGGCAGGCTCTTACCGAAGGTTTGTCAGAAATTTTTCATGGTTATCTAGTCTAATGACTAAGATAACTCGGATGGGTGCTATGTTTATCTGGACAAAAGAATGTGATGATTGTTTTCAGGAATTGAAAAGAAGATTGGTGAATGCTCCAATTTTGGCACTACCTTCCAGGAATGGGGTGTTTGTTATCTACAGTGATGCTTCATTGATAGGACTTGGTTGCGTCTTAATGCAGAATGATCAGGTAATTGCTCATGCTTTACGACAGTTGAAAACTCATGAGGTAAATTATCCTACACATGATTTGGAATTAGCTGCTGTTGTTTTCGCTTTAAAAATTTGGAGGAATCATTTGTATGGAGTAAAGTGTGAAATATATACCGATCACAAAAGTTTAAATTATATATTCACTCAGAAATAATTGAACTTGAGACAGAGGAGATGGCTAGAATTAATCAAGGATTATGGTTGTATAATTCATTACCATCCAGGAAAATCAAATAAAGCGGCTGATGATTTGAGTCGAAAAAGTAATGCTTCATTATCAATGTTGCATTTGGAACATGATCCTTTGGTTAAGGATTTGATGAACTTTGGAATAGAAGTTGTTGGTGTTGGATGTTCTTATGTTTTGTTTCAGGTATCAGTGAAATATTTTCTATCAGACAGAATCAAGCAAGCACAGAAGCAAGATAGTGAGTTGCAGAAAAAGGTAGAGCTGGTTCAGAAAGTTAAGTTGCCTAAATTCAACATTGATAATGATTGTGTTTTGAGATTTGGGAAGAGATTGTGTGTTCCTTGTGATTCACAGTTGAAGAGAGATTTGTTATGTGAAGCTCATAATTCTCCGTTTTCAGTTCATCCTGGCAGTACTAAGATGTACAGAGATCTGCGGGAGTATTACTGGTGGGATGGAATGAAAAGAGATATTGCTAATTTTACTGTGAAGTGTTTGACATGTCAACAGGTTAAAGCAGAGTGGCAGTTACCGAAAGGGATGCTTCAGCCTTTACCAGTGCCGGAGTGGAAATGGGAGAATATATCCATGGACTTCATTGTGGGATTTCCGAAGACCCCTCGAGGTAATAATGCAATCTAGGTTATTATTGATTGCTTGACTAAACCTGCTCATTTCCTTGCTTTACAAGATACTTTTTCCCTAGATTAACTTTCTCATTTGTATCTTAAATAGACAGTCAGGTTACATGGAGTTACCCTCTCCAATGTATCTGACCGTGATCCCAGGTTCACTTCTAACTTTTGGAAAGGCCTTCAGAAGTCGTTGGGTACTGAATTAAATTTTAGTACAGCTTTTCATCCTCAATCAGATGGGCAGTTAGAACGAACAATTCAGACTTTGGAAGATATGATACGTGCTTGTTCGATGGATTATCAGGGAAGTTGGGACCAACATCTTTCTTTGGTTGAATTTTCATAAAATAACAGTTTTCATTCCAGTATACAGATGGCACCGTTTGAGGCGTTATATGGGAAGCGGTGTCGAACTCCAACTTTTTGGGATGAAGTGGGTGAAAGAAAGCTGATGGGACCAGAATTGGTATAAGAGTCGGTAGAAAAAGTTCAACTGATACAGAAACACATGAGAACAGCTCAGAGCAGGCAGAAGAGTTATGCGGACAACAGGAGGAAGGATCTATCTTTTTTAGGTAGGTGAACATGTTTTTCTCAAAGTCTCACCATGGAAAAGTGTGATGTGATTTGGTAAGAAAGGAAAGCTGAGTCCAAGGTTCATTGGACCATATAAAATTCTGGAGAGAGTTGGATTAGTTGCATACCGAGTGGATTTACCTCCAAGTTTATCTCAGGTACACAATGTTTTTCATGTTTCAATGCTGAGAAAGTACATGCCAGATCCATCTCATGTTTTGAGTCCAGAGGTAGTTCAACTGGAAGAGAACCTATCTTATGAGGAACAACCGGTCCAGATTCTTGACCACAGGGAGCAAGTGTTACGGAATAAGGTGATTCATCAGGTAAAGGTTTTGTGGAAAAACCGCATGATTGAAGAGGCAACATGAGAATCTGAAAATGCAATGAGTGATAAGTACCCCCATTTATTCGATAAGTAAAAAAATTGCAGGGACACAATTTTCTAAAGGGGGGAAGGATGTAACATCCCAAATAAGTAATTAATAATAAATATTTTTTTTCTATGTCTATTAATGAATTAGATAGTGTTTTAGAGGCTTAAAAGGAAAATGAATCCAATCTTAAGCATGGAATACACTAATATTTTTAAAAGATTGTTTTACTGCCTTTTGATGGCAAACCATTTTTAAATCTATCTTTTGAAAATTTTATAAGCTATGTTTTTCAAAATAAACTTATTCTTTATGATTGGGACATCAAAATTTACTTTGTGTGAATTTTTGGTATTTTTTCGATAAAGTACATTTTTTAATGAATAGTGAAAAATGTTGTATTTTAATTCAAAACCTCTTTTTAATATAATTTATTTATATGATTAGATTATCTTTTGAATTGGTTTTGAAGTTAAATTAGAATATATTTTTACCATTTAATCCAATGGTGGTCATTGGAATCAATTTCACTTTGAAATTGGACTTAAACTAGTGTCAATCTTTTGATACTTATTGTTTCATAAAAATAAGCTATTTTTCATGACAGTGGGAATTAATTATTAAATTAATTAATGTGACTTATATGATCTGAATTTTTTAAAATAGACATCATTTTATAATTTGGAATATCAAATATATCTTAGGGTGATGTTTTGGTATTTTTCTGAAAAACATCAAATTTTGATGAATAGTGAAACCACTAAGTGGTAGTTAAAGAAACTGAATTTTTTGTTTAAATGAAAATCTGTCACTTCTGTGATTTGATTTTCAAAAATCCTACATACATGGTTGTCATTAAGAAGTAAAATGTGGTTCAATTGGTGAATAATAACTTTTAAGTTCTTAATCGCGATTAGAGGTAATTAGTGTAGTTTAAGGTAAAAATAATGTTTTAATAATATGAGATGAGCTTGAAACATGTCCTACCATTATTGGATGTGTAATGGCCGACCGAGACAAGCCATGGGTCAACTTGGGGACCCCATGGAGCCACTTTGGTTGGGAAATGACATAAATAACTTTTTTATTTAATGTTAAAGTAAAAATGACACAAACATGAGATGTTCTACTAAAACAATTTTTAAATAGGGTTATACATGTCATATTTTTGACTATAAATATTAATTTGAAAGCTAAAAGATTTCATAAATCATGATATTTTTTTATAATTTTTAGACATTAAATAAATTAAATTATTTATGACATCATGATGATGCAGCGATTACCTCATTAATAAAGGCTTTAAATAAAATGAAAAGATAATGTAACATATATGACCTACACATGTCCAAAACCTATTGGATGGGTGGACTTAGAACCCCTCTCACCTTATCCTTGAATTATATCAATTTGGGACCTTTTCAATCCGAAACTCATTTTAAAATAAAGTAACATTTCATTACTTTCCAAGAGTGCCCCTCCTCTCCTCTTGTAAAAGGCCCCCACCTCTACCTCCTTACCCACACTTCCAAAGCCATTGGATCGGCCAACCCCTGCCCATTTTGTCTCTCCATGTCCCTCTCTTACTACTTGAAGCCTCAATTTGAGCAGAAGTCTTCCCAAGGAAGCCTTTGAGCTCAAACCAAAGAGAGTTACTCGATTTTAAGGTAATGTCTTCACTTGAGTCCTTTTGTTTTATTTTGCTTCTCCAACCCCCTGAACTCTTTTTATTCATTTCTTTTGTAAAAACTCCAGTATCTTCAATATACTAGGATTTTTTTATAAAAATTATTAGAGATACACTTACACACACCTACATCTAATGGTTAAAGAACATACTGTTTCCGTGGATGGCGAATTTCTGCCTCCCGAAACGATGATTGTTCAACATTCTTTTAACACCTTAAAAGGTGGCCATTAAGATGACACTATATTTATATATGATATATAATATGTTTATGTTTTCCTTAAGCTTCTGTATTTTTCATTTTTGGAATACCTTTACAGTTTCCATTATGGGTAAACGCGATATCTTCATTTAAGGAAGTGCGGACTACCACCCCCTCAAAGTGATTTGATTCGTTAATACCATATGTGGGACGTATAAAGGATGGAGTTATGATATTATATATTATATTACACTAGAATTATAATATACATTTATATCATTATGATTCCATTTCATAAAATACGAAATAGAAATGGAAGCAGCGTTCATGCGTACGTACGGCTTGCCGTCTCCATGAACGGTGCATTTCATTTATTACCTCTAAATGTTATGTAATATTATAAATGCATGCATGTAATAGATATATATGATATATATGATATCCAAATCATTAATATTATTCTGGATATAATGAAATTTTGACCACACGAACAACATGTAACTGTAAGAAGTCCACTTTCGACTGAAGAACCAAGTATCGACAAAACAAACATTATTAACTTAAATGATTACATAATATTTATGAAATGTTAATACGTGATATTAAAGTAATAATGAACTTGAAAAATGTTCTTAAGCAAGTATAAATTAACTCAAGTTTATTATTCAGAAGATTAAAGAACGACCGAGTCAAGTCGGACCCGAGGTATGGGACTTCGTCTCAATCTCCTTTCATTGAGGCATATTTTGTTTTATAGACAACATTCTTTTATACGGTGTATAAACCCCTTTGACTTTTACGTTTATCCATAAGGAATATTTTTTATATGAAGCGTTTTACTAAAAAAAAGGAAATGTTTTTGTCGTACGTATACGGCGGCAATGACTTCTCCGCCGTCGTGACAATTATTTGAGTTTCGGCTTCCTCTACAAAACATACCTTCTTTTTAAAAGAAAAATAAATACCATGTTTTATTTTTCTTTTATTTTGGTATTTAAAATGGTTTTCATAATGTTTTTATTATATCAATGTGTTATATTGATATCTTGTGATTAAAATGTGGAAATGTTATGTTTCCTTTATGTATGTTTTATGTGATATGATTATGTTATGGTTCTTGGGCATTATTATGAAGACGGGTGGTTCCGTGATAAACTAAGGGTGGGTGAGCCCGATATAGCTCTCCAATGCATTGGGTAACACGAAGGAGTGAAACTTTAAGGTTTCTCCATAGAGATTTAGGGAATATACTGTGATAGGTATTCCAAACGTAACCAAGAGGGTTACTCCCTACGTAAGAATGTTAAGAATGCCTCAAGTTACCTTTATGTCTTATGATTTCTATGATTTATTCATTATTTGATGAGGTATGTTAATGTGCCTATGTTTTATGGGTAAAGTATGATTTCATTCTTATGTATATAGGAACTCATGTTTCCATTCTATATTTTTATAACCCTTACTGATCTTTTTATGCTCATCTTAAGTTTTTTTGAAATGTTTTTCACAGGACAAGGGAAAGGTACATGATATGACAATAGTGTCAAGGAAGTGTCAAGAAAGAATCCATGTTTTATTTTAAATATGTTTCCATTTATGGGAAAAATGAATACTATCTTTTATGTAACCACTTTGTTTAAATGTGGAATGTAATGCAAGTTTTATGTTCTAATTCTCTAAAACTCTAAACCTGAAAAGATCCTCAAGGTGTAATCTTGTAATAACTCAAGATTAAGTAAGGTTTAAGGCTGGGGCCTTATAGAATACACTGCAATATAATAAAATGATGTTTATATTAATAACTGAAATGATGATAAAATAAAATATTTTTCTTAATAAGAACATAATAATAATAATAATTTGAATTTTAAATTTGTATATCTTTGATATATGATGTTCAACTATAAAATATTTTTTAGCGATCAAAAGTTGATGGTCAATTGTAATCTAACTTTACCAATAGTTTTAATAAGATAAAAAATTCACAAATACAATTAAAATGAAAATAAAAAACAAGAAAATATATTGTTATTGTAATTTAGTATATGAAAAAATATAAAAAATTAAATTATTTGGTTGATATAATATCAGGTATAAGAAGGTTGTTCATGAATGTTAAATAGAATGTAGTTAATTTATAATAAATAAGTTTCAATTAAACAAATAAATTTATACAATGTATTACACACAATTAATTAGATACCATGTATGAAAGTTTTAAAAAACACATAAAATATCACAATAATAAACAGTAAATACTTAAAAATGTGTCAATAATATATGTTCACTATTATAATTTTCTGGTCCACAGTCTGCTCTAACAATTGAATCATCCATGTCATCGAATACAATATTTGAGTGAAAAATGAAAAGATCATCCAAAACATCCCTATCATTCATGTATTGATAAAAAATTTCTTGGAATGCCATCAATACTAACACCAATGTTTTGTAAGTTTCCTGAAATACTTGTCTCGATTATAATGAAAGAATTAATTCTCATTGGTATGAAGTTGGTGTTTCATATTAATCACTCTACATTAATAATTATCTACATGCATGCCTTGTTATGTCATTTAATTAAACCACTTTAATTTCATCATTATGAAATGGTCAGGTGTATAATAATCTAATAAAATGATTATTTTTTCAACCTTATAATACAATAAATGTTCTGATCAAGGTTGCTTGTCTAATGAATTTTCTTAACAATATGTTTAGATTATCATGACATCTGCATATTGTGCTACCATATTTTCTTCACAACTATTTATAATGAATTTAAATCCATTGATAACCATTATTTTACAATCACATACCACATTGTTTAGACCAAATACCAAGGCCCTTATTTCATTAGATACAACATCCATTGGTAAACATTTAACCTAAAAGATACCAAAATCAAATATTAAAAAAAATTCTATAATTAATTCCATTAAAAAAATAAATATGTTACCTTTGACTTTAACCAAGAATGAAATTCTTTTAAGTGAAAATTTTTCTCTCTCTTAATAAATAAATAATGATGTATTATTTTTATAATTTCTATATTTTCTCAACACATATGAAAAATTTAAGATTTTATCAGAAAATATTAACAAAATTATGCAAAAAAATACATATTTATTAATTTAGTTGATGTAATCATCAAGCACAACACAATTGAGTAATACTATACGATGATCCATTTCCCAATCTTCTTTGCTCAAAGTAGATAATGAGTATGATCTAGATATTCTCCATGTTTGGGGAAGTGAAGAAAATGTAGGTTCAATGAGATCATTTTTCTCATCTTAAGTTTCCATTATTTTATTAGACCTAGTAGTGACATTAACTAAGTACGATTAACAAAAATATACGAATTATTATGCTAAAAAAATTCACAATTGAGACTTTGGGATGATACTTAATCCTCACATTAAATTTCAATAAAGATATAATTCCTTTTATCAGATACATCCAGAAACTCAAAATAGGACCACCAAAAAGAACTTCTATGGGAAGATACAATCAAATGTAACATACATGTGAAAAATGGAGGGGAAATTTTCTAAAAGTCATAGGTAATGATGGGTGTATCTTTCTATAATTTATAAAAACACTTTTTTTTCATCCTTTTGGAATAAAGGTCTCGATAAAAATGATATAAACCAATCTTAGTAAATATCACATTATATAAAAGTAAATGTCAAATGGAAATTGGAATAAACACATGTAACAAGACAAGGTAGTTATTGATTTTAAGAGATATTAGTTTCACATCTTGTGTATTCACCCATCTCAAAATATTACTTGAATAACCATACGAAACCTTTAATCTTTCCAAGACATAAAGGAATTTTTTTTTCACAACATTTTTCATTGAAAAACAAGGAAAATGGGATTTCAACTAATTTTGAGTAATTAACTAAGGATGAAGTCTTGGTTTTTTACATCAATCCATCAAATCCCAATAAGAATGAAAATCTTATTTTCCCCCTTTACATTTAAAAGGGATTCTGGAAACATTTTACACATGTTTTTATCAATATGAATTAATTCCAAGAAATGACATAATAAATCTAATGACCAATATAAAAAATCAAAGAATATATTTTTATTTCTCCAATTGTTGTTCAGATTTGAATCAATATTTGTTCATGTTATGGAATTTTATGAACTGTTCCAAGACCAAAATTAAAACTATCAAGTAATTTAAATTTATCATTCCCCAATATTTGGTGAGGTGTATCATCAGTATCTATAAAATTATCAAATTGGCTCTTATTTTACTTGTGGGGATGATTCATCAGAATAAATTGTCAATATCCTATGAATATGAAAGTCTGTCAAAAATTTAATCTCTTGGAATATATATTTTTCATACAAATAGGATAAAATAATTTCCCTTTTGTACTCCAACCAGGAATCATTATATAATAAGGGAAATCAATTATCATCTATAATAAATATAAAAAAAACATAA
This sequence comes from Viscum album, assembly GCA_963277665.1. Classification (NCBI taxonomy): domain Eukaryota; kingdom Viridiplantae; phylum Streptophyta; class Magnoliopsida; order Santalales; family Viscaceae; genus Viscum; species Viscum album. The sequence continues at coordinate 533,168,139 of OY728155.1, forward strand.
ATTACTCCATTGTAAATGCATCATATGCCTTTACACCAATGGTACAAATATCCTTTAACACATCAATTAATGACTTCAAGTATATGTGATTATCATTTCTAGGATTACTGGGTCCAAATATCTATATAATCATGCAAATAAATGGTTTCTTCATACACATCCATGATGAAAAGTTATAAATCTGAATGAAAATTGGCCAAGTATTATGTGTGGTATGCATAAGGTGAAATGGGTTAAAAACATCACATGATAATTTCAATCTAAAATTTCATGGATCAACTACCAAATCAAGTTGTAACCTATTAAATTTATTCCATGATGAATCATATATATGATTGAATATTTTATCATTATACTTATTGAATTTATCATCAAGCTATTTCATATTTATTTCCATGTGTTTTGACATAAAAATATTTTGAAAACTCGTAATAAAAGGAAAGTGTCACCTCACTTTCTCTAGTACATGGGATCAAGTATCATCTTTATTAGTCCTCTATCTTGATACATCACTTTGTTTTCATTGAATCAAATATATATTTTCCTTCTATAACATAAAATAATATTTAGGGCATTATGAAGTTCCCAATCAGGATCTAAGTATCACTGAGAGGGGGAGGGGGTGAATCAATTATATCTTTTCTTTTTATGTTTCCATTTATTTTGAAACAACCTTCACCTCCTGTTAAAGAGTTTCTTCCCTACTGAATGCACACAACCATAGGAACACAAGATTTACAAGGTTCACTACTCAACAAGAGTATCTACGTCCTTGGTATGGTACAGAAACAATCCAGTACCACACAATCCACTAGAAAACAATCCTTTGATGTGGAATACAACGAGTAGGATATACCCTTACACTCATATAGCTCTTGGAAACAAATCCACTAGTGCATGTGCACCCTCTTATCACAAATAGGGAATTACAGTATTTCAGTGCTTCTTTGTAATTGAACAATTGTATTCTCTGAAGTACAGATCTTTACTTTCCTACCCAGAAGCTGGTAAGAAACCCCATACACACAACTTAATATGTGCAAAGACCCCAAATTTTTCACGCTACCTTTAGGATATCTTGCGGGCAATTCAAATGCCTTGCGCGTAAAAATCCGCTTTTGGCGCGGAAAACTTATTTCGCAAAACTTCCTTTTTCGCGCAACTGTTTGCTATTTCACGCAACTTCTCTTTTATGCGCAAATCTCTTCCTTTTAGCACAACTCACTTAGCATATAATTTTACGCGCACCATAGCTCGAGATTTCTTCTAAGTGTCAAGCATTAACAAATGAGAGGGGTTCACCTCATATTTATAGGCATTTTTGACCCTGCGTGAAAAACACTAATCTGCATGTAAAACCCCCTTTTGTGCCTATAAAAACTCTTTCATGCAACTTCATATTTCGGGCAATGCTCCAATATTTCGCGCACCTCATGCCTTTTCCAATTTTTGAGCTTCTGATCTCAAAGCACATTTTGCGTGAAAAACATCATTCCACTATTTCGCGCACCACGAAAATATTTCATGCAGCCTTCATTTTTCACACAACACGTTGATATTTCGGGCACAACTATCTTTTTTTCACATCCCGTAGATATTTCATGCATCCCACTAATATTTCACGCATCCCATAAGTATTTCGCACAACCTTTTTATTTTTCATGCAACCCGTTGATTTTTCGCGCATCGTGCTACTATTTCATGCGACCTTCATTTTTTCACGCACTCAACCCTTTTTTTTGAACACTACATGCCTTTATCATTTCTCAATGTTCTGTCCTTGAATCATGCCTTGCGCACAAAAATCTAAACCATCTTCAATCTTGCATGCAACATCCATTGACAAAAACACATTTGTTCATCTCCCAATTTTCAGGCCCTAAAATTTGGCAAACACCGGAAAACGACACCACCTTAAACTGTGCTTTTTTGCTGCCTCCATATTGTCCATTGCCTTGTCATTTCTCTCTTCAATTCTTCCAATAAACATTCTTCATATTTTATCATGACCTCCACTATCATGATATATATCCTTTGATAGACCAAATTTGGCATCGTTAGAATTACAATGGAAAGTACTGAAACATACCTATCTTCAAGTAGCATCATTCCTTCCAATCAAAACTGTATATGACTGGAATCATCCTTTCTCCCCCTTTTTATAATAAGGCTTACATCACAAGTTCTCCTGACTTATGATATTTTGAAATACATATCATCAAATCATCATCTGGTTTCAAGTCCTTTACAAAGTGAGTTGATTTATCTTCTTTGACAACAAAAGACAACACTATATAAAAGCTAACTCTTTAAACTTCCTTCTCCATCCAACTTAGTCCCCACACATAGATGGTTATTAGTAAATGAGAATCGAAAAATTTCAATCAACTTTGATTTCATGTAATCATTTTTAGGAATACCCGATTCATCAAGTAGTAATTACTTATAAAATGTAAGGATATAATAGATAATAGTATTACTAAATCCATACCTTGCTTTCACATGATATAATATCATTAATAACTCAAGTTTTCTTATTTTTTCATATGCTTGGTATGCTAGAGTATTTATTTTTCCTTTACTAGTCTATATGAATTGTTGTCTTGAGAAACAAATATAAACCATTCATAAATCAAATTTTCAATACCGATCATTTTAAATGAATAATTATTGAATGGAATGTCCGAAAAATATTATAACTCCTTCCAGAACTCATTAGTGATCTGATCAACACTATACATCCAATTTCTATCTATTCTAATAAGAATACACATACTGTAAATAAATAATCTAGAAAATGAATCAAGATAAAAATTAATAATCAATAACATGATTATTAAAAAATGATAAAAATATCCTAAATTGAAATTAAATAACAATACTGATATATAAAATAAATATATAAGATTACACTTTCCCCTATGGAACATGAAAAAAAAATAATAAATTCCCTCTAGGTCTTGAACCCAAGTGAGCTATAACAAACCCCCTAGCTCATAAAAATATTTTTTTCATTAGCTCAGTGATTTTGATTATGATTTTATAGAAATGATTCAGAGCATTTATAATAAATATTATTATGTTTCATTTCAAATACCACTACATTTTTCATTAAATGTTATAATATTTAAAATTAAATATTGTTATATCTAATATTAAATATATTTTTGTTTACTAATTTTAAGTTTAATCCCATTAAGTTAAAAAAAATTTTGTTTGGTTTCACTAAAAGTACCACCCTTTTAGTCCAATTACATTTTTCTTATGATAATCTACTTTAACTTTCTTCCCTCTATAATACATTGTTAAATTTTAATTTATATGAATCTGTAGTATTTATCAATTATTTGATTTTATATATGATATATTATATCTTCATTAATATAAATTTTTGAATAAATTTTAAAAATTCATGGTGTTATGACATTTTATTCATTATATACATGTGTCATCCTCTGATGATCACAAAAAAAGATATCCATATCTTCACAAATATTTATTTAGGAAACAATTCAACAAATTCATAGTGTTTTTTATTGTATTCACTATATACATGTATTATCCTTAAATGATCACAACAAAAGACTGACAAATAAAATAAAAATAACACCAAACCATTAACTATAATCACTATTAAAAATACGCCCTTTATCCGTGCTAAAAATGGCCTTTAACAGCGCTAGAAAAGTGCTGTTAAAGCCGGCGAAGATAAAGGGCGGGGGGTCCCCTTTATCAGCGCTCAAACAAGCGCTGATATAGGACCCCTTTATCAGCGCTAAAAAAAGCGCTGATAAAGGGGTCCTATATCAGCGCTTTTAAAAAAGTGCTGATAAATGTTTAAAAAATAAAAAAAATTTAAAAAAAATAAAGAAAATTTAAAAAAAATTAAAAAAATTAAAAAAATCATGCCAATCCAGGGGGCTTTATTAGCGCTTGAGCCCCACTTTTAATAGCGCTTCCCACCCCTCCAACACCCCCCACACACCCCCTCCACCCTTTATCAGTGCTAGCCCCCCACATCCACCCCCATGCGCGCGCCTCTGCCTCCAGCATGTTTTGAACTCGAGACCTCCCCCCTGCACGCCTAAGCCCTTACCACTACTCTATTTTGATTTGTTTACTATTTCATGATATTTTTATTTATATATATATAGTTATATTTATTCGTATAGTAATATATATATATATATATTAATATATATATATATATATAGTTATATCAATATATATATAGTTATATTAATATATATATATATAGTTATATTAATATATATAGTTATATTAACATATATATAGTTATATTAATATATATAGTTATATTAATATATATATAGTTATATTAATATATATAGTTATATTAATATATATATAGTTATATTAATATATATATATATATAGCTATATTAATATATATCTCTATTTATATATATATAGTTATATTTACTCACATAGTAATATATATATCTATATTAATATATATATATAGTTATATTAATATATATATTTATTTATATATATATATATAGTTATATTTATTCGTATAGTAATATATATTTATATTAATATATATATATATATATATATATATATATAGTTATATGAATATATATATTTACAGTGATATTAATATATATATTTCTAGTGATATTAATATATATATATATATAGTAATATTAATATATATGTAGTTATATTAATATAAATATATATAGCTAGATTAATATATATATATATATATATATAGTTAGATTAATATATAGGTATATAAATATTCATATATTTGTATTTTAAATAAAATTGATATTAGTTATTATTTAGATAAAGCTAATATATTTTATATATGTGAATATATTTTAGTATTTATATTTATAATTAATTTTTATGTGTGAATATATAAACAATATGTATATATTGTTATATATTTGATTATAAATAGCAGTGAATTATAAAAAACGAAAAATTTCAAAGTCATAATATCAATATTAATGTAATACCTTGGAATAAATTCAGTCCCCACCAAAAAAAGTCAATAATACCCCCTTAAACGAGGCTGAAAATCCACAAAATGTCAAACATTCTGGGTACCCCGACTAAAAACTCAATTTTGGAGGCCTTCTGGGCCTCTTTTGGCCTCTAAAAACCCTTGATCAAGGTACCCCCTAGTCATAACGACGTAGAGCTCTTCGCAGGCTTCGATTTGATATGTTGTAGAGCTCAAACGGACACCCAGATCAAAAGTTATGGCTGTTTGAAGTTTGAGTTGCGTTTTCAACATATTTTGGATCTTTTTTTTGATTTTTTTAATTTTTTTAGTTTTAAAATTGTTATTAAATGACTATTAATCCATAATAATTAGAAAATTTTTAATTAAAAATATTTTTTTAAATTTTTTAAGAATCAATTTTCACTAAATATCTTATATATTATGTATATTAAGTGTAAATGTACATTTATACTTATCAAAAATATATTTAAAAATTATATATTATATTTATATCAATATAACTATATTTATATATTAATATATTAATAAAAAAATTTTAATTTTTTTTTGAATTCGACCCTTTGTCAGCGCTTTTTTAGCACTGATAAATGCACCCTCTATCAGCATTTTTTTTAGCGCTGATAAAGGTACCCCCCTTTATCAGCGCTTTTTCGTTAGTGCTGATAAAGGGGGGGGGGGGGTGCTGGGAAAAACTGTTTTTGTGGTAGTGAATTAATTTACCATAGCATAAACATATCCATAAGGAAAAAGCTAAAAGAATATGAAATAATGTATATATAAGTAAGTGTTTGTATAAACCTATAATCAGTAGACCATGCCTTAAGATAGATTAACCAAGAGAATATTTTTCATGCATAATATTTAATGAAACAAAAACATAATACATAGTTTTATTCTAACAAAACAATTCCATTAAAGGAAATATAAGTCAATTATCATCATTTGATCTATTATATCCACAATTCTTATGAAATATTACCATACATGTAATATTTTACAATAATCAATGCCGCATAGGGTACAATTTAGTGGTTTCTCCCTTGATGTACTTATGGTGGTGTGTTGAGGGGGTTATGGTTTTGAGCCTCTGTGTATGCGGTTTCTTTCCTTTATACCCCACCACCTGACCTGTTGTAATTATTACAATAATCAATTTCATCATTCATATTACTAAGTCACTTATGTATTTCATTCCTAGTCTCTAAAAAAGAATCACTCACCATATAATATATTATATATAGTACAATAAATAATGTTAAAATATATATAAAGGACCCTCCAATAATCTCTCACCAATAACTTCTAAGTATTCTACTAGTACCTAATGTCTTGTGACCTACCCAAAATAATAATTTATCTTCATTCTATTTCCATAAATGTTTTGAATTGATAAGAATATCACATCCAGATTATTTTTTATAAACTATATCCATATCTAATCTAAATCAATAAACAGTTGTAAGGTAGGATCTAATAAGCTATCCATACAACTTCCATGTGTGAATAGAATATTGGTTCACACCTAAAAATAATGTATTGGGTGGTCATCTACCATGTAAATGATGATACCATTATTTTAATAACATTAAAAATATAATAAGGAATGTATCTCAATTTATTCCCCATAAATATTTAGTAAATGAAATCAACCAGTCAGCAGGAATATTCAATCTACCAAGAATTCACTCATTATTATATAGAAGCTATCAAATGACCACCCATTAATGAAGAGACGATACTTCAAGCACACAACTCTTACATAAACATCATCAACTTATGTGAAAATAAAAAAAAAAGACTAAAAAATCATATAATATTTGATAAGGAATAATATATGAACAAATTATATGAAATAATGCTTATGATTAATATGAAAGAAGGGATGATTAAAGAGATAACAGAAAACTGGAGGAGGCTTCAACAAAATTGTGGAGTGGGCTGCAACACAGGAAAAGATGAAGGAAGAAGAATGAGTGTGAAGAGTGGAAGGAATAGGGTTCGGTTCCAGCACTCACACATGGTCATGATTGTAGAAGGAGTATGGTTCGACCGATGAACCAAGAGGAGGAATCACAAAATAAAGTGGGTGGATGAGGGGATCAGGCATGAATAAAGGAATAAGTGGAAAAGATGGAGGGAAAAGGTGATTAATGACATGATTTTTTGGATCCTATTTCCATTTTAAATAAAACCCATGGAAATAGAAAACACATATCCATGGGCTAAGAAGCCTATAGCTATATCCCTTAATACTTAGGATTTATAGCCATGAGACAAACTTACTATGGAAATATCCCTTACTCTTAATGATTTATAGACATGGGAGAACTCACCAACAACCATAAACCAATGAAGTGGATGGAGAAAGGGATTGAACATAGGTGAAGAAGAGGAGCAGATGAAGGAACACAATGCAAACACAACATTGTTTTTTGGACCCTATTACCATGGGAAATAAAAAACATGGAAATAGAAAACATATAACCATGGGATAATCTAAATGTGGCTACATCCCTCAATATTTAGCACTTTTATCTATGATCCAAACATTATATTGATATATTCCTTACTCTCAATGACTTATATCCATAAGAAAATATGTCTGTGGTTATAAAACAATATTTAACCATGGCCTCTTGGTTCTCATGGCTATAGTTATGTGTTTATAGATGGATTTTAGAGTAGTGATTGTTGTGGAATGATGGGACACTCTCACAATGTGTGTTTCATAACCAAGAGAAACTAAAGGGAATAATATAGAGTTCAAAATTATAAGTTTTATTTCAATGTTTACTATTTTAGGTGTGGTGGATATAGTCATATAGTCATGAATTTCTCATCGATGATGTCATGGAGGGTACTTATAGATACCCAAGGAGGCCATACACATAAACTCAAATAATAATCAAATAGGCTAAAAATGAAAATCATTTTTCATATTTTCATGTTAAAGTTGGTTTATCATGTCCTTAAAATATCAAGCATACCAATCTACACTGTGTGTGAAGTCAAAGACACAGATGAAAAAAAATTTATAATAGATTCAATTCTTATATGACATGAAATAATAATATTTTCACATGCATTAAGTATAATAATATGTCATTAGATTTTTAAATGATGATGTCTTAAAGATCATTGGATCAACAAAAGAAAATTTTTTGGGGAAAGACACGAGACATGGGGATGTATTGGTTTTTGATGTTTTTAGTCACAAATTGCTAAGTGTAAGTTGATTGTGTGAATAAGGAGATGTAGTGAATTTCACCAAGAATTTATACACTATTGGTATGGAAGAAGACATGGGATTTATATTGAAGGAAAAAAGAAAAAATGTTTTATCATACAATTATTGGCCACTTGAGCTAGCATTCTATGGAATATCTGGTGAATAATGAAGGAGATTGTGATATCCCAACATTTTAATAATATCTTACACACACATGTGATGTTTTTCAAAATGGAATATTATTGGGAAGACATAAAAGACAAAAAACCAAAGGTCACTCATGTTGTTTAAGATAGTGTATGTTGGCGTGTGTGAGCTGATATCACTATGATTCATTGATATGAAAAGGTTTTATATGTTATTTATTAATGATTACAATATAATGGAATGGTTTATGGTCATCAGTGAGTATGTTTCGAACAATGTAAAAAATTAGTGCACTTAGTGATCCAAGTATATTGGCTCATTGTCATTGTATTCTCATTAGATTATCCTAGTATATGAGATACAAGTCAAAACTACTTGCTTCCTTCTTTATTTGATTTATCATTTCCTAATTTTTATGAAGAAGATTAGTGTTCCTATAAACAGTGGAACAATATTATTGGAGAGGGTCATTTGACGAAATCTACATACCCCATTTCACAACCTCTATGGGTATTTACCATTCCAACATTAGCTATATCATGATAAAATTACCCCTTGAATATTCATATTTTGAATATTTATTAAATATTATATTATAATTTAATCGTGTATCATTTTTTTTGTGCAAGATAAATTAAAACTCATTGTAAAACTAGAATATCATAGGGAATAATTATAAATTCCTATGACTCATTCTTCATGTGATTTACCATTTAATTTTTAATCCAATTAATTTTTAATTCCTTGAATTATTGATAATTCATTATATTATGATTTCTACTAATGAGTTTTTTTATGAAATATTGATAATCATTTTAAATTATTTTTTTCCCACATTTTTAGTTCCTCCATCGGTTATTACGATATCTTTAGTATGATTATTATCAATATTTTCTATTATTATTTTCTAAAAGGTCATTTAACATGAAATGTTAAATGAATAAAGGTTTAGTCATTCATTCTATGTCTATCCATATTCCTCTCTTATCCCTCATATATACCCCTTGAAGAATGCCCATCATTAACCTTCATAATGGTTGGTGATTTTTTATAAGGCCAGGAGTGGTGGAACAAGGAATGACGGTAGGGGGTCGGTGTCCATATAACATGGAAATGGAATGAATTATACACTAGAAATGGATCAAGGCATGGTTTTATGAGAGAAGATGGTCCAAGTAGTGAATGTTCCCTTGAATGGTGCAGTTGTGGGAATTGGAGGCATTAGAAAACACGAATGAGAAAACTATAAATGTGAAAGGAATATTCAAGAAATTTCCAAATTAAAAAACATTTAATGTCTGAAATAAACACCGTGTATGATTTTCAAATTGATTATAAGGTTTACAAAAAGTTAAAAATGTCAAATGGTGTGTCATTTTGGGTTACACACCATATATAGAGGGATAAAAGACTCGATGTGTACCTGAGCACATGTCGACTAACATCCTAGTCCCACATGTCGTGTGGACTAGAGTACATTTCATGTACTTCAGCAACATAATAAGGACTCCCCCAGTAGTATACACCTAACTAAATTATTGGTCCCATACACTGTGTCCCACATAGTTGACTTCACATGACTACAAAATTTTGATACACATTAGGTTGTTTCTCGAGGCTTACATGACATTTACATAATAGTCTATAAAAAATCAATGTTAAATGGGTTTATCCAGTGCTAGGGATTTAACAACACTATCTAAAAACGCTGTTAAAGATCCCCTTTGTCAGCGCTAAAAAAATCGTTGGTAAATGGGGTCTTTAACAACAATTTCTTACTAGTGCTGATAAATGGTATATTTCAAAAAAAAATATTTCATTAAAAATAAAATATTGACATATTAATATATTTATATCAATATAAATTTAATATATATATTTTAAATATGTTTTAGATAAGGCTAAATAGACATTTACGCAAAATATATAAGATATTTAGAGAAAATGGCTTATAAAATAATTTAGAAAATATTTTTAATTAACAATTTTCTAATTATTTGTGAGTAATGGTCTTTTAATAACAATTTGAAGATAAAAAATCAAAAAATTAATAAAAGATCTAAAATAAGTTAAAAACGTAACTTGAACATCAAATGACTATAAATTTGATCTGGGTGTCCATTTGGGCTCTACCATATATCATATAGAAGTCTACGACAAGCTCTATAACCTTAATGAGAGAGATAAATCTCTATCACATTTTTAGGCCAAAAGGCCCATAAGGCCTCCAAAACTATGTTTTTAGTTGGAGTACCCCAATTTTCTAACATTCTATGGATTTCCATCCTCATTTAAGGGGATATTTTTTCCTTTTTTTGGTAGGGATTAAATTTATTCTTTGGTCTTACATTCATATTGACATTATGTTCTTTAAATTTTATCATTTTTCACAACGTAATTTTATTTATAATTAAATATTTTCATGTTTTCTTATATTTACTTATAATAAAACAGTCATATAAACACATATATAGACATATTTACATAAAAATGTATATTATAATATATCTAAATAAATATATATTCTAAAAATATATTTAAAACAATATCTAACAATTTTTTACATTATACAAATATATTTATAATCGTTATATATACATATATATGTGTATTAATAAAAAATATATATTTATATTATATTATAGTACATGTAAATGAATATAATATATAATATATTTAAACAAATATAAGTTTATATATATCACACACACATATATATTGTATAAATGTATTTAAAAATATTTATATTTATATATAAATATAAATATAAATATATATATATATATAAACAAATAGAAATATCATTAAACAATAAAAAAATCACCATTAAAAAAAATTAAACAATAAAAAAAACAACATGGTGTAGTGGTAAAGGCATTCCATATTTTAAGGAGAGGTGTAGGGTTCGAATCCAAGTGGGCGCGCATGAGGCTGGAAAATCACAAAGTGACGATAAATGGGGTGGTGGGGTGAAAAGGGATGATAGGGGGGGTGGAGCGCTGTTAAAGGGGTCATTGAAGCACAGATAAAAGGGGTCGGGATCATAGGTGTCTAAAAAAAATATAATTTTACCCCTTTAACAGTGATTACATTATCAGAACTAAAAAAGTACTATTAAAGGCCTCCTTTAACAGTGCTAAAAAAGCAAAGTTAAAAGGGCCCTTTAATAGCCCTAAAAAAGCATTGTTAAAGGGGGCCTTTAATAGTGTTTTTTAGCAATGATAAAATTTTAAGGATTTTAAATGCACTCTGATTATTAGTAGGTTTTTAGAACAGATAAAGGAATATTCTAGTGTTGTTAAATGCCTTTTTTGTTGTAGTGTACATGTCGTGTATTGGGTAGTCTATAATTTTTTCCATAACTTCTCACCTGCGTGTCCAAATTGAGCCTGACAGTAGTCTATTCTGATAATTTTTTCATTTAAAACATGTTAGTGAATATCCACTCATCATATGGTGATGTTTTTAGTCATTTATAGGTAGATTGTGTACCATAACTTCATTGAGATAATGATAAGGTTTGGGAGAAACATTTTGAGTATAAGCGAGGCAGGTAACCCTCTGGTGACTCATAGATACTAGGTTAGGTTCTCTATATATTTAGTGGAGTGGTTGAAACACTTCATGATGGGTAAAAATTCATCCACCTATAGTGTAAGGAACCCCTATTTGATGATGCATGTCTTAGATGACGAGTTGTTGGTCCTCTATAGGGGTTAGTGCCCCGTCAACTAACATGCACTCCTTAACGAGGTGTGATTACCCTACTTCAATTAGAGAGAGATGGAATATAAGGTTGGATGTTGTGTGGATGATGTTTAGGTACTCCCATAGGTACTAGGGAGTGGTCCTCTATCCATGGAGTAAGTTCTTTACCATATGTTGGGGAGAAGTTTTTCAAAGGGACCGTATGCCCCCAGTTGATATATATTTTTCCGATGAGTTGAAATCCCACTCTAAAATTCCAAAGTGGTGACACAAGGGTTATGAGATGTTGGATTATTTAAACATCATGGGATATATTATATTCAAGGGATCTGTTGAGATTTAATATTTGATAATTTGGAACTTGCAACTCAGGGTTCTTTGTACACCCTTGATTTATATTAAGGTGTGACTTACAACTGAGTTATCAACATTAGGATATGTGAGTCTTATTCTACTTTGAGAATTTTAGTTTTTGATGAGATTTTATTCATTATGGAGTTTATTTGAAATGTTTAGGACTTCCTTAATCCCTTGATCTGTCTATTTGTTAATTTTATAAGGTATTTTTATACTTGTTACTATCTTGTTCTGAAGAATTAAGAAAACTTTCTTTTTTGTCTTTCCTTTTTGTTTTTCAGAGTATCCTACTGGGTATATTTATACTCACCAATGAATGATCCACTAGTACAACACATATTATATCTGTGTATATGACACATGGTTCAAATATGGGTTAGGTGGATGCAGAGTTAGTGAAAATTTTACAAGAGTGATGCTGGGTGGTCCTTTATAGTGTTAGTTCTTGTTAGAGAGCTCTTCCTAGGAGTTCTTGGAACCATAAGGTGATTCTTTATGTGTCTATAATTATTATTGGTATATATTTTGTGTAATATTTCTATTTTGGTATGATTTTGAGGAATTGTATTGGATAGTTGATGTCTCATTCATGCATTTTCTAAACAGTTTAGTTATTTATGTATATATTATTTGTGGTTTTCTGGTTATATATTGTGTATTTTGGGGTTATATATATTTTTTAGGTTGATACCATGTATTTTTTTTACTTTTTTGATTCATTATTCAACCCCTGGACTATTAGAGGTGAGCTTGCGGTGACACACTTATATTACCACTGGCTAAGGTGGGGTCCAGTGGGGCAGGTCGGGTCAAGATTACTCTTAAGTAGTAACTTTAAACTTTTTATGGTCTCTTTAGAAAAATTACATTTGTTCTATATTACTCATATATATATTTGTTCATTCTCAAGTTACATGGCCTTAAAAAATTCATAGTTAATATTACACAATTTTATAATGTATTCCTACAAAATTTATTGACCCTAATGTTTTTCTAATATTTTGACAATGCTAATACCATATAACATAAATTCTAGATTTATCACCTATGAAACAAAATCCAACCACATGTATCTCATAAAAAATGGTTGAATAATAACAATTTACACTTACTGGATTCTAACAACATGCATTTTAATCACTATATGAAAGTAAAAAAATCAATTGTGTGTGTAATCACTTATGGAAGTAGACTAGAGAGTGTTAATGTGTGTAGTGGGGAATATGCATGCATGTTATTAATGCATGTGCACATATAAAAAACATAGGAAAAGGATAGTGTGTGATGATTCATGTGTGTGGGAATTGTAACACCCTGGTATTTTTTGAAATCTTTTTTTGAAATTAATTTAATCTTTTCAATATTCTCTAATTCACAAAACACTGAATATAACTTTGTCATATGAAAGCACTAAGTTTTTCTTACGTGATATGAAACAAAAAGTTAATCATATATTAGACGTAACACTTATATTTTCTTTTATAATAGAATTTTATTTAGATTGTATTACACACAAAACCAGGTCCATTTGATATCTTACGTTACACTCAAGGCCGAGTTTTATCAAACTCCAATATACTATTAATATTATTATTAAAATATTATTACAGCTACTACCTAGAAATTGGAATGAATGTTATAAATAAGATTAAATAAATTGTGAAAATATTATTTACAAATTTATATAAAATGAATCTTTTGGTTACCAATTAGTTATAAATGAGTTTAAGGACTATTTGAAAATAAAGAAATTACTTTTTTAAGAAAACTATTTTTCAATGTACAAACCCAATTTGATCCCAATAAATTAAAGAAACTAATTTTGATGAATTTTTTTAATAAAATTTGTATATTATATTTTCAGTCAATATATTTGATACTCATCCAGTAGATTTTACAGCTATAATATAAGAACAAATCCAATTTTATGAATAAAAAGATGTATTTTTCTAAAAGGTAATTTTACCTCCTTTTAATGGTGAACCCATTTTAAATATAAATTTTGAAACTTTTATAATTATTATTTTAAAAATTAAACTTTATTTTTTAAATCAAAATATCAAAATATATTTTGGTTAAATTTTTAGTATTTTTCTGAGAAGTTTCATTTTTTGATAAATAATGAAAAATACTGCATTTTAATTCAAAACTGCTTTTCCATCTAAATAATTTATATAGTTTAATTGTATTTTAATATTTTTTAATTTTAACTTAGATAAATTTTACATTAATTAATCCAATTTAGGTCATTGGAACCAATTTCATATTGAAATTAGGTATCAAAACATTCCAAACTTTTAAACATATTTCTTAAAAAAACTGTTGTCGTGACATGCCTGTGGGATTAATTTTAAATTAATTTATTCTTCCTTTGTGATTATAATTTGGAAAAAATGATCCATATTTTTAATAATCATAATTTATAATGTATAATAAGTTAAAAGTAGTTTTTTACCTAAAATATTAGTGACTGTGATTAAAATTAATTAATGCGGTTAAGAGAAAAATTAGCTTAACAAAAGACTAAACCTTAAGCTTAAGGCCCAAAATAACCTAAAAACATGTACAAAAGAAATTTTATTGAATATTTAAAATAATTAACCTCTTTGATCAAAATTATACAATTATTGGAGGCACATTATATAGGGGAGTCCTGTCAATAGTGTTTACCTTTTTATATTTACAAGAACTCCACTACTCCTCCACTATAAAAAGGCACTCACCATCCCACTTATTCACATGTCTCAAGAACTTTGTGTCAACAAAAATCTGCCCAAATATCCTACCAAAATACGTACCTTAATCCTATACTCCTCCCTTTTGGAATAAATCTAATCAAGGAAGCCCTTTGTTGCAAACCTAATGGAGTTACCCAAAGAAGAGGTAATATCCTTCCACAAGCTCTTTTATTTTATTTTCATTCTCCACTGCATAAAATATTATTATTCCAGGATTATATAATAAAATTAGTATAATAAATATACTATGATGTTTTTAATCTACAGTTTTTACATATACTTACACACACTTCCATCTAATGGGTAATGAACTTACCGTTCATGTGTACGGAGGACTAGTGCCTCGCGAGACGGTGTTGTTAGTTTTTCCTTTACCACCTCTCATGGGTGGTAATTATGATGAAAACTAAATTTTTGTATGATATATATGATATATATGAAATATTTATTATTCTTTAATTATTACAAAAAATAGACCTTCATGATTTCCATTTTGTGTAAATATGGCAACTTTGTTTGTGGGCGTGTGGACTACCGCCTCCTCAAAGCAATGTGATTAATTCACACTTTACATGGGATGAATTAAGGAAGGGTTTAGTAAAAGTATATGATATATATGAAATAATAATTCCAATTTAATTATATAATATATATATACACACACAATTCATTTAATTTCTTTCTTTCAATACAATAATAAAATGAAAACAACATTTATACGTACATACAACCTACCATCACCAGTAATAGTGTATTTCATATTTTATTTCTAGATTTCATAGATTATTAAAAATACATATATAATTTATATATATGATATGTATATCATGGTTTAAATTATGTAAATAATTATATAAGTATGAGGACACAAAATATAACCAAATTAAGACATGCAAAAGACAGAGCGGTTATTACCTGAAATATAACCATAACATAGAATTGTTAATAAATAGGTAATATAGAGTCATAAATAAAATAATATATGGTATTATATATAATAATATTTTTAATTTTTATGATTTATAATAAACTTATATTTATTATATAGGACGCTTGAATGAGTATGAAGAGGTTCAAGACATAAGGTAAAGAGATTTCTAGTCTCACTTTTATTTCTATGAGATTTATGCCATAATCAGCACTCATTTTTTGTGTGGTGTATATACTAAACATGAATGTATTATATGATTATTATCCTTATATTTATGGGTATTTAAATATCCATTTTATGATCTCACTTTCCTGGGTTTGATCTTTCAATAGTTACCAAATCAATTAAGTAATTTTGTCTCAATTTTCATTCTTTGAGATACATTCCATGGTATGCACTAATATTCTTATATGTGGTGTATAAACTACCATTTGACATTTTATATCATGAATAAAATTATTTTAATTATATTTTAAGCTTCATTTATTTTCATTTTCTTACATGTGGAGAATGATTCAAAGTTACCAAGTGGTAAGAGTTTATTGCAACAATAATAAAATGAGGTCTCCCTCTACCTAGTTAAAAGAGGTCTTTGCTTTTCTTTAATAATAAAATGAGGCTTCGACCCCAAATTTTAAAAAAAATCAATATTATTTATGATTATGCTTCCATTAATGAAATATTATGATACATATTTAAATAAAACTCATTAATTTTATTCTCTTATAGTTAATAATTATGTCTTAATGTTTTAGTACCATTTTACAGTCATTGTCACTTAATATAATTAAGAAAATGTTTTTAAGAAAATATGACCTTATTTCTCTCTTCGGTCGGATACCTGTTTTATTCAAAAATCCATGTTTTCAAAAATGGTTTTAAAAATTATTTTAGAATGATATATTTATATAATTTTCAAGGAAAAATTATTTAAAAAATGGTTTATGGATTTAAAATATAACTTTATAAATTTTCAATCTATTTTCAATGAAACATGTTTTATGAAATGTTTCATATTTTAAAAAGTGTTTTTCAAAGAAGAAAGGATATTTTACTCATGAAATGTTTTTAAAAGATATTCCCAAATTATTTTACGTATAAGATAACATCCATTGGTGTTATTAATTCCATTATGGTGAAATTATCCAAAGGTTCCATTTATATTATTTATGTGAATGATTTATTTTTTGATGTCATGAGGGTTATGAAACCTGTTTCTCTTTCATGGGTTATATGCCTATGAAATCCGCCTCCTTTCACGAGTTATGATTTGATGAAATGATTATTAAACCTATCTATTTTTCCATAGGTTAATATAAGATTACATTTTTATGAAACCCATTTCATTTCATGGGTTATGATATGGTTATTTATGATCTTGTGACACATGTATGTATGATTTAATTATTAGATGGGTGGGACCTATATCCCCCTCAAATGAATTGGGTAATGATTTATATCACATGAGATAATTATGGGGTTCAATTCAATGCTGTTAATCCACTATATAAGATGGGGAAACCCAATACATTATAGAAAGATGGGGAAACCAGATCCCTTAAAAGGAAAGGATTATGACATGGGACAGTGGTGTGTCCCACCTAGTAGGTGTAGTCCATAGTAAGTTCCATGAATGGTTTTTGGAAATGAGCCTTTAATTATAGGGAATGATATTACATGTTTATGTGACTACAATAGTTCTATGTCTTATTCCTATGTTATGATTTTATGGCTTATTCTCTTGATTACCTTATGATTCATGTATTATGAATTGCCAATATTTATTCCATGATTCATTTTTATGTTCTTTGATATATTGGGTATGACGTTAAAATGTTATGATCATGTTATTATATAATTTTTTTAATGTTATGATTATGTATCTCCTTTATTTACCCTTACTGGGCATTTGAGTTCACCCCTTTCTTATGTTTCCTTTCCCCAGGTTATGAAGAAAGGTTTTATGTAAGAGTACTAAAGTGGAATATCTTTAAGAGAGATATTTAAGGTCTTTCCCCAAACTAGAATAATGTTTTCCCAGTTTAAAAATACACTAATCTGTTATGGTCCTCGGGATTTTATTTTTGTAATGTACTAAATATTCATCTAAAATGATTTAATATCCATATATGTAAATCCTGGGTCATTATAGTTGGTATCAAAGGTAAGGTTTAGTCAACCTTTGGAAAAAGGATGAGAAATATTTAGTAAGATAACTAGGGATATTTATAACGATATATCTAGGGATGTATCTAAGGATAATTCCAATGATGAGTTTAAGTATTGGAAAATTTCCAAGAATTTTGGTAAAGGATTGAGAGAGTATTTTCCAAGAAATTATATCCATGTCTAGATACTACACATGGATGTGGATATTTAATATATGTACATGGGATTAACAACCTCGAAAACAATGTATTGGTCAAGACTTGATTGGGAAATGGTGAACAATAATGAGCCTTGCTGCACACCTAGTTTAACACTCCCAAGGGATATGATTTTGAAATTAAAAAACTCTTTATGATCCATCATGAAGGATTTAAATAGAATATAACTATGAATAATTGATGATTAACCTAAGGTTTCATAGATTAAAGAAGTATGTGTCATGATTTAGACATCCTATAAGTTATTTTTCATGATTATGTGGGTTTCTAATATGATAAGTGTTTATCACACTATAATTTATAGTTTTAGTCAATGGTAGGAACCAGAAGGAACATAGTTAATGATGAATGTGATATAAAATTTTCTAATGAGCAGTCAAATGGGATTATCACTATATTAAAAGATTTTGTAATAATGCTTAATCAGTTTTCATGGAACATGATTAACAATTTTTACCTTAACCAACTCTTGAACTCACCAAAAATGAGAAAGAAAGATTTTACTGAGAGTTTGGGTAATGGAGATCATTAAGGAAAGAAGATTCAGTTTTATTTGTGTCAATAATGTGGAAATAAGCACCCAAGTGAATGTATTATAGGAACAAGAAGATCTTTTGACTATGGAAAAGAAGGAAAAAAGTTAGTAATTACAAAGGGAAAATGAAAAGTTCAGTTAACAAAATGGATCAAAATGTTGGTCTCCCTAAGGTATTATTAAGTGATGAATCTTTTAAATGTGTAAGGTATAGAAATTATGAAAATCTATGTCCTATATGGAAGGATCATGAAGAGAATCAGTAAGGTGGTATAAGAAATGGTTTTGATGCTGATAATGAAGAGACCATGAATGACATATGAAAGGAATGTGCTGTTATAATATAATTATTGACATGAATGATTAAATTGAGTTTGATAAATGTTAATACATGATTCATATTTCATATTTTAGGAAAGTGGTATTAAGGAATAAGACAATGAAGCTTAGTTAATTGTTTGAGAAAGAATTGGGATGAATGAAGTATTTATGTTTTGGAATTCAAAGATTATGTTATATAAATCATGAAATATATAACTATTTTCAGTATAAGTTTCTCATTTAGGATTTTAAAGGATATATTGAATGGTGCTGATGAATTAGAAAAATTATTTCATGGAAATTTAATATTTTAATTAATTAAAAGTAAACCTTAATGCATTCAAGATGCTAAGAAAATCATGTTTAGCTTGGATAAAGTGATGATATATTTGAATAAAGTAAATTGGACAGTATCGATGACCTTAGAAATGATAATGGATTTTTTGAATTTTTTTTCTATGTTATCAAGGATGAAGTTTACAATTTTTTTGGATTTACTGAACATATCCCATAATCTTTGGAATAAGGAAGCATGCATGTTTTCAATAAGGTTTTATGGTAATTTATGTTATTTCCATGTTTCAAGAGAATAATTGACGAAGGTATTCACATGTTTGGAATGTGAAAAATAATATCTACTTTATGATATATGGGGTATCAATGTTAATAAAGTTTTGAGAAATTTGGAAACCTTATTATTAAATTTTTGGACTTTATTAATTCCCAAGGGTTATAAGGTTAACTATTTATAGAATGGTTTAAGTTAAACTTTTGATGAGGATTTAGATATCCAAGTATTATCTCACCATATGTGGATTTATGAATATTGTATAACCTGTTATAACCAATTTGTGTTAATGGTAACTGATGATAGATGGAATGAATTATCATGGATATCATGATATATTAATGCTTCAGGAATGGAAAAAAATCACCTTTTTTTTTGGAGTAATAGGTGATGTGAAAGTTGGTCAGGAAATGAACAAAGGTCGATATTTTTCTTATGAAATAGAATTAAATAAAGTAAGTATATATTTTTGTGAAAAATGTTATTCAAAGTCAATAAAAGGGTATTAAAATGAAATGTTTTCCTATTATCACTATTTCTGATGATATCAATGACCTCTTTCACAAATCTTCAGTTTATGGTTTTATGATTGTTAACTTTCTATGGATCACCCACTTTATTGTGATCAGTGATATTTATCAATATCTAAGATTATTTATGTTTTTATTCCATTTAATTGTTTTTAATTCGTAGCTATGTTATCCTATGTGGAAACCTTGTTATGTGTTACTTTGAGTAGCTGTTATGTTTCCGACATGCCCTTTTTAAAGGAAGTATTAGTGTTCACTCTTACAATGTGGGTTTTTATGAATGAAACATCATAGGATTAAACAATCGATAAACCAGAATAATTATAAGGGAAATATTCATTTTAAGGGTGGTAGAATGTAACACCCCTGAGATTTTTTTAAATATATATTTTTTGAATTAATTTAATCATTTAAATATTTTTCAATTCACACAACATTGAATATAGCTTTTGTCATATAAAAGTAATAAGTTTGGCTTAGGTGATACGCAATACTAAGTTATTCTTACAATAAATGTATCACTTTTATTAGATTTATATACATTAATTTTTTTGTCTTGTATTACACACAATATTAAGTCCCTTCGATAGCTTTTATTACACATTGGGCTGAGTTTAATGGAACTAAAATATAATATTACTATTATTATTATTAAAATATTATTATAACTACCACCTGGATGTTATAATGGAAGTTACAAATAAGATTAACTAAATTGTGAAGATAGGATTTATACATGTATATAAAAAGAATCCTTTGGTTACCAATTAGTTATAAATGAGTGTTAGAACAATTTGAAAATAAAGAAATTACTTTTATAAGAAAATTATTTTTCTAGGAACAAACAAAATTTTATCCCAATAAATTTAACAAAACACTATTGAAGAATGATTTAAAATAAATTTATATATTATATTTTCAATCAATATTTTGGATACTCATCTAATAGATTTGATAGCTATAAGATAAGAATAAATCCAATTTTATGAATAAAAAGATGTATTTTTTTAAAAGGCAAGTTTACCACCTTTTAATGGAAAAACAATTTTAAATATAAATTTTGGAAATTTTATAATTTTTATTTGAGAAAATAAATTTCATTTTTTAAAGAGAAATATCAAATTTTACTTTGGGTAATTTTTTTTTTTGCCTGGGAAGATTCATTTTTTGATGAATAATGAAAAATACTGAATTTTAATTAAAAATTTAATTTTCATCTAAATAATTTTTATAGTTAAATTATATTTTAATTATGTTTTAAAGTTTATTTAGATAAATTTTACATAAATTAGTATAATTTATGTTATTGGAACCAATTTTACATTGAAATTGGATATCAAAACATTCAAAACTTTTAAACATTTTTGCTTAAAAAACCTAATGTCGTGACACGCCTGCTAGATTAATTTTAAATTAATATATGCCAATTATATTATTAGAATTTGGAAAAATTGTTTAAATATTTGGAATAATTATAATTTCTAATTTATAAAAATTTAAAATTAGTTTTTTACCGAAAATATTAGTGAATGTGATTAAAATTAATTATAGCGATTAAAATAAAAATTAGCTTAACAAAAGACTAAACCTTAAACTTAATGATCAAAATAACCTAGAAACATGTAAGAAATCCATTATTAGGAAATATTTAGAAACTTTTACCTCTTTTATCAAAATTTTATAATTATTTTAGGCACATGATAAAGGGGATACCTATCAATAAATTTTACCTTTTTATATTTATAAGAATGTCACTCCTCTTACACTATAAAAAGGTACTCACACCTCCCACTTATTCAAACCTCTCAATACCATTGTATTAGATACAATATGAACAAATATAATCCAATTATCTATATATTAATCATATAATCCTTCATTTGGGAATAAATCTAGTCAAGGAATCCCTTTAGTGCAAACCAGGAGGAGTTACCCAAATAAGAGGTAACATCCTTCCACAAGATCTATAATTTTATTTTCATTATACACCATCTCAAATATTATTATTCCATGATTATATAACAACTTTAGTATTGTAAATACACTTATATGTTTTTATTATAATTTTTTCAACATAAACTTACACACACTTCCATCTAATGGGTAACAAACTTAATATCCATGTGTACGTCAGACTACCGCCTCACAAGATGATGCTGTTCTTTATTCCTTTACCACATATCATGGGTGGGAATTATGATGGACACTCTGTTTTTGTATTATATATATGATATTTATAATTTATTTATTATTCTGTAATTATTATATAAAAAATGCCTTCCTGATTTCCATTTTGTTTAAATATGATAACTTCGTTTGTGGACGTGTGGACTACCACCTCCTCAAAGAAATATGACTCATTCACACTTCACATGGGATGTATTAAGGATGGGTTTAGTAAATTTATATTATATATATAAAATAATAATTATACTATAATTATAATATATATATACACATAATTCATTTACTTACTTTCATTCAATACAATAAGAAAATTGATACAACGTTCATGCATACATACGACCTTCCATCTTCATGAACGGTGTATATAATTTTTTTATATATTTCATAAATTATTATAAATAAATATATAATGAATATATGTTATATTTATATCATGTTTTACATTCTATAAATAATGATATAAGTATGAGGAGAAAAAATATAACAAATTAATACATTCGAAAGACAAAGTGGTTATTACCCAAAACATAAACTTAACATGGAATTGTTAATAAACAGGTAATATGAAGTCATAAATAAAATCATATACGGTATTAGATATAATAATATTTTTATGTGGTACATTTATAATAAAATTATA
Source organism: Viscum album (assembly GCA_963277665.1). NCBI lineage: Eukaryota > Viridiplantae > Streptophyta > Magnoliopsida > Santalales > Viscaceae > Viscum > Viscum album. Next base: position 533,191,422 of record OY728155.1, read on the forward strand.
TTTATTATACACGAGGTTTTAATGAGTATGAAGAGATTCAAGACATAAGGTAAGAAGATTTCTAGTCTCACTTTTATTTTTGTGATATTTATACCTTAATCACCGTTAGTTTTTTTTGTGGTGTATGTAATAACCATGAATTTATTCTATGATTATTTACATTATATTTATGGGTATTTATATGTCCATTTTATTATCTCTTTTTAATGGGGTTTTTGTTTCAAAAGGTACCAAATTGGTAAAGTGATTTTGTATTAATTTTCCTTCTTTGAGACACACTCCATGGTATGCACATATATTATTATATGAGGTATATACACTGCCCCTTTTTATGTTATATCATGAATATACTTATTTTAATGAAATTTTAAGATTAATTTAATTTCAATTTCTTACATGGGGAGTATGACTCAAAGTTACCTAGTGGTAAGAGTTTATTGCAACAATCTCATCGTTTATCAGGATTGTCTATGACTATGCTTTCAATGATGAAATATTATGATTCATATTTTAAGAAAACTCATAATTTTTATTATCCTATATTTATTAATAATGTCTTAATGTTTAATTACCATTTTACATTATTTGGTACTGTAGATAATTAAGTGTTTTTTTAAGAAAATATGACCTTATTTATCTCTTCAGTTGGATACCTGTTTTATTCAAAAAACCATATTTTCAAAAATGTTTTAAAAAATTATTCTCAATTGATATTTTGAACTTCTTTTCATGGAAAAGTGATTTTAAAAATGGTTTATGGTTTTAAACCTTCCTTTATAAGTTTTAAATCTATTTTAAAAGAAAATGTTTTATGTTTTAAAAAGCGTTTTTCAAAGAAGAAATGATATTTTCCTCAAAAAATGTTTTTAGAAGATCTTATGAAATTATTTATCATCTAAGATAACACCTTTTCGTGTTATTCATTCTTTTGTAGGGAAATTATATAAAGCTTTCATTCATATTATTTCTATGAATGTTTTATGTTTTAATGGCATGATAGTTATGAAACTCGTTTCTCTTTAATGAGTTATATGATTATAGAATCAACCCCTTTTCATGGTCTATGCATTGATGAAATTATTATGAAACCTATATCTTTTTTCATAGGTTAAGATATGATTACATGTTTATGAATCGAATTTCATTTCATGGGTTATGATATGATTTTTTATGATCTTTTGGAAGATGTATTTATGATTTCATTATGAGATTGGTGGGACCTATATCTCCCTCCAATGCATTTGGTAAACATTTATATCTCATGAGATAACGATGAGATTCAAGTCGACAGGATTAATTCACTAGGGAATATAGGGAAACCTAATCGTCTATGGGAAGATAGGGAAACTAGATCCACTATGGGAAGATGGGGAAACATTATCCAGTATGGGAAGATGGGGAAACCCGATCCATTACAAGGAAAGGACTATGACTGGGGATGGTGGTGTGTCCCACCCAGTAGGTGTAGTTCCCATGAAGTGCCCAGATGAGTTCTTGGAAATGAGACTTAACTTATAGGGAATGATATTACATGTTTATGTGACTGCCACAATTCAATGTCTTATTCCTAGGTTATTATTTCATGGATTACACTCTTTATTACCTTATGATTCATGTCTTATAAACTACCAATATTTATGCCTTGATTCAGGTTTATGTTCATTGATATATAGGGTATGATATTTAAATGTTATTATTATGTTCCCATACCATTATATTCATGTTATGCTTATTTATCTCTTTTATTTACCCTTACTGAGCATTTGAGCTCACCCATTTCATATATTTCTTTTCCCCAAGTTATAAAGAAAGGTTTTAAGTATGAGTAATAATTATTAATATATTTAAGGGAGATATTGAATATCTTCCACTAAGTTAGAAGAACGTGTTCCTAGTTTCAAAATACACTAAACTGTTATGGTCCTCAGGCTTGTATTTATGTAATATTCTAAATTTTAATCTAAAATGATTTAATATCCATGTATGTTAAGCTTGGGTCATTATAAGAATGAAGATGGTTGGACATGAGTGATTGTGTGTGTGAATACACCTATAATTGTAAATGCATTCTCTATGTACACACTAATAATGGAGAAATGAATATAAAATTATTATGTGTCTCATGGAAATGACTGATTGTGTCGGTGGGGGGATGTGCATTTATGATATGAGCATGAACACACACATATATAAAACTGATGAAAGAAATTGTGTATGATACCTAATCATGGGAGTGGGAATTGGGGTAGGGGTTGCACTCAAGGATAGGTAGGAACATGCATACACACAATCATGTGAAATCATGTTTTGTGTGAGTGTACATGTTAGAGTGGGTGGGTGCATGTGTACATGACTACATGTTTTTGAATGCATGAATTGTGCATTCTCACTAATTATTGTGAAAATGAGTGGAAAGAAATTGTGTGTGTGTGTGGGGGGGGGGGTTGGTATGTTTTCTAGTGTACATGAAAATGTACACTAAAGGATATGATAAGGAAATAAGTTCAAATTAATCTAAATAAAAGTCACTTTAATATGAATTATGAAAAAAATTAAATAAAAAAAGAGTTTCCCAACCTGGAGGCCACCTTAAAATGAAAAGAGTTCCCCACCCTAAAATCTCAAAAAAAATACACCTCATAACTATAACATTCCATAAATGAACAAATTTTCATTTTTTACCCATGAATAACATTTTGATGTTGGATGAATTAGCTCATCATATAATTTTAAACAATTTATATACCATAATTATGCGGATAGTCCTAACATTTGATTGCGTGACAAGAGAAGGTTGTGCTTGAAATCATTGGATTCTGAGACATGCTTGACTATAAATAGTGAAGGCATCCCATGTTCATGGTCACTAACATGTGATAAAAAAATAATCTAAAAATAAATCAAAAGGTCTTAATATCAGTAAAGAATATGAATATAGCAAGATGGTATTGAAATTGTTGAATTTTAAGACATGATCGACCACCATTGAGAATTATTATCATTCTTTCCTCTAGAGAGATAAAACGTTATGGGGAAAATATGTCTCTAATTCCAAGCCATAATATCCCTATTTAACTGAGGGTAAAGTAATGGCACAAGCAAAATAAAATTAGGTGAATCTTAAAATGAAAAAGTAATTTGACATTTTCAAACATTGTTTAAAATATAATTCATGCATACATCTAGGAAATGAAGATATCTACAAAGATACTAACTATGTGAGGGATGAAATGGATAGATATGAGTTTTTTAATATATGTTTTTTTAAATATTAAATTAATCCTAGGTTAATTGTTTTAAAAGTAATATAGGAAGGCGACAAGTTTGATGTTGCCTTTCTGTTTAAACCAAAAGTCATTGAGGCTGTTTCCACTTTTCCTTTCATTGAACCAGATCAATGACATGGAAAAGGAGGTACAAGGCGTTAATACACAAAATAAAATTCATCTTAATTTTAGCGAAAGTCATTTCTCATTTTAACGCCTTTTTTAAAATATAAAGAGAAAGATATTTCTACTGATGACGCCTTTATCCCAACCCCCAATAAAAAGTTATCCTCCCCTCCACTTATCCTTAATCAATTTTACCCACCTCTCTTTTAAATTTCACTCTCTCTCTCTCTATGATTTTTCTGGTGTTTTCTCCCTTGTGCGCAGATTTATTTGGCAGCCTAAAAGGAGTGAAAATTTTGTAAAGTGTGGAATTTTAAAAGCATAATTTAGAGGTATTTTTCCGTATTTATTTTGAAGTTAATTATTTATTTAGTTGTTTAATTTTTAGTTAGTTTAAAATAGGTTATTTACTTAGTTGTTTAGTTAGTTTGAAATGATTTATAAATAATAACTAATTTTAGTAAGGAAATTATTATTATTTAATTATGAATATTGAGTAAATAAATTATAATTAGTCAAAGTCATTGATTTATTATTATAAAAATATTATTATTTAGTATAACTTAGTAGTTTTTAAATATTAGTGATATAATTAGTAATTATTATTAACTAGATTATGAATAAATATGAGTGAAATATCGATTCACTAATAATTATCTATTAAATAACTAATGATTAACTAATGATAAATTAATGATTAAGTGTTGATTGACTAATGAATAACTAAGGAATAACTTTTTATTAAACAATGATTAGATAATGAATAACCTTGGATTAATGAAGGACTGAATTAGGATCAAATAATGATTAATTAATGAATAAATAATGACTGACTAATAAATAAATAATTATAAAATATTAATTAAGTAATGATTAATGAGTGATTAATGAATGAGTAATCCATAATTTACTTATAATTAACTAATGTTTAACTGATGATTAACTAACAATTAACTAAATATTAAAATATTATTAAATAATGATTAACCAATAATTACTTAATGATTTTATATTAATTAACTAATAACTAAATATAAATTAATGACTTCATATCTATTAATTAAGTAATTATTAAAAATTTATTAATGAAAGATTAAGGTGAAATTAATCTTGGATTAACTACTACTTAATGAATTATTACGTAATGATTAACTAAGGATTAGTGAATGATTAATAAGTGATCAAAGAATGATTAAGTAATAATTAAGGAATGATTAACATAGGATTAATTAACGTTGAAGTAATGATTGGATAATAATTAATTAATGATTAACTCTTAATGAAAAATAATATAACTACTTAAATGATGATTAAATAGTAATTTACTAATAATTAACTTTAATGTAACTACTTAATAACTATTACTTAATTAATGATTAACAAGTGATTATAAATCATTAAGGTGTAATTAAATCAGGATTAACTAATGTTTAATGAATGATTAAGTAATTATTAACTATTGATAAACCAATGATTAACTAATTATTAACTCATAATTAAATAATGAAGAACTATTAATTAACCCATAACTAAATATAAAGTAAGTACTTAATAACGATTACTTAATGATTAATGAGTTATTAACATATGATAAATTAATGATGAAATAACTCTTTACCAATAATTAATTAATGATTTATAGTTAATTAACTACAAACTAACAAATTAAATAATTATTAAATAGTAATTAAGTAATAATTAACTCTAAAGTAACAACTTAATAACTATTAATTAAGTAATGGTTAATGAGTAATTAACTAATGATTAAGGTTTAATTAACATGGTATTATGTAATTCTTAATGAATTATTAAGTAATTATTAACTAATGATTAACTAATTATTAATTAAAGATTAAATAATGATTAACTAATTATTAATAAATGGTTAAATAATGATGAACTATTAATTCACCCATAACTAACTATAAAGTATGAACATAATAACTATTAATTAAGTATGAATAATGAATCATTAACATAACATTAATTAATAATGATGTAATGATTATCCACTAATTAATTATTAATTATTAATTAACTATAACTAACTAATTAAATAATTATTAAATAAAAATTAACTAATAATTAACTATAAAGTAACTACTTAAAAACATTTAATTAATTAAATATTAAAGAGTGATTAATGAATGATTAAGGTATAATTAACTTAGGATTAACTAATGTTTAACAAATGATTAAGTAATGATTAACTAATGATTAGCCAATGATTAACAAAATATTGAATAATGATCAACTATTGATTAACTAATTATTAGTCAATGATTAAATACTAATGAACTATTAATTAACCCATAACTAACTATAATGTAAGTACTTAATAACTATTAATTAAGTAATTATTAATAAGTGAATAACATAGGATTAATTAATGATGAAGTAATGATAAAACACTAATTAATTAATTATTATATGTTAATTAACTATAAATTAACTACTTATATAATGGTTAAATAAAAATTCAGTAATAATTAACTTTAAAGTAACTACTTAATAACTATTAATTAAGTAATGATTAACGTATGATGAATGAATCATTAATACACAATTAAATTAGAATTAAATAATGCTTAATGAATGATTAAGTAATGATTAAGTAATAATTAACTAATGATTAACTAATGATCAATAAAATATTAAATAATTATTAACTGATGATCAAATACTTATTAGTTAATTATTAAGGAATTATTATTCAATGACTAAGGAAATATTATCTTAGTAATAATTTTGATGAAATAATTATTAAACAACAAATAATTAATGATTGACTATTAATTAAATATAATATAATTAATTAAAAAATTTGAATTAATGAATGCTTAATGAATTATTAACAGGTGATTGAAAATTCATTAAATAATGATTAGGAAATAATTAAATTAGGAATAAGTAATGCTTAACTTAGGATTTTTTAATGTTTAATTTAAGATTAATTAATGATTAATTATTATTTAACTTTAAAATAACTAATTAATAACTATTAATTAGTGAATGCTTAACTACTAAATAAGTAATGATTAACTATGAATTGAATTGTTATTAAATAATGATTATATATAGATTAACTTCATATTAACATATAATTGACATAGGATGAATGAGGGATAACTGCACGACAAATAGGTTTAACTGAACACCTAATTTTTTGTAATGACCCAATCTAACCTATGATCATGATATTGTCTGTTTTGGGCTTATCCCGCATGGTTTTTCTTTCCCTAGGCTTTGGCCCTCAAGAATCCCCTAAGAAAAGGCCACGTGATGGGAGAGGTATCCATACCACCTTATAAAGGGGTGCTTTGTGCTCCTCCTCCTTCGATGCAGGATAGCCATAATCTACCCCTAGAAGGGCCCATTTTCCTCTTTGGCACATAAAATGGATACTAGCTCGATACCATTTTTAATGGCCTAATCCATCCCAAGAACTTGATATTGTCCGCTTTGGGCTTAGCCCGCATGGTTTTTCATTCCATGGGCTCTGTCCCTGAGGCATCCCCCAAGAAAAGGCCTCATCATGGCATAAGTATCCACACCACTATATAAAGGGGTGATTAATGCTCCTCCTCCATCAATTTAGGATAGTCATAATCATATTACAGTAATCCCACATTGAAGGAGGAGGAGCATGGAGAACCCCTTTATAAGGTGGTGTGGATACCTCTCCCATAATGACACCTTTTCTTGGGGGATACATGAGGGCCAGATCCAAGGAAATAAAAATCGTATGGGCTAGGCCCAAGGTACAAAATATCATGATTATGGGATGGAATAGGCCATTATATATTGTATCAGATCTAGTGTGTATTTGATATGCCAACGAGGACGTTGGGCCCTTTTAGGGGGTGGATTATGGAAATCCCACATCAAATGAGGAGGAGCATGAAGCACCCCTTTATAAGGTGGTGTGGATACCTCTCACCATGAGGCCTTTTCTTGGGGGATTTCTGAGGACCAGAGCCTAGAGAAAGCTAAACGGTGCGGTCTAGGACCAAAGAGGAAAATATCATGATCATTGGATGGATTGGGGTATTATATTTTTCACTCTATAATTTTGATGATACATATCTTACTGCACATCTGGTTTGACACACAAGCTGGATATGTTTTAGATGATTTACATTCTATTTATAAACTATTTAACATAGCTTTAGAAAGATTAAAAATTGTACTATGAAACATTAGTGTCATATATGAGGATATAAAAAGATGTTCTAAAATTTAGGTAATGTAAATATTGTGTAGTTATAGTAAAATTGAAATCCATGTCTAGATACTATAAAGGGATGTGGATCTATTATAGATATACCTAGGGGTAACAACCTCAAAAACATTGTATTGAGCTAGAAATGATCAGAATATAGTTCACATCAACAATCCTTGATGCACAATTGGTTTGACACCACATGGGGATATGCTTTAGATTATTCACATTCTATTTATAAACTAATGAACACAAATTTATTAAGATTAAGAATTTTACTAAGAAACATTAGTGTCATCTTTCAGGATATAAGAAAACATTTTAAAACTTTGAAAAAGTAAAGGTTTTGTGGTTATTTGAGTAATGAAATCCCTATTTATATACTAAAAGTGGATGTGGTTCTAGAACAGATGTAACTAGGAGTAACAACCCCAAAAACAATTTATTAGGCTATACTCAATTAGGATCTGGTGAACAATAATAGGCCTTGCTGCACACCTATTTTGAAACTCATATGTGATATTATTTAGATGATTCACAATATATTTATAGACTATTGAACATAACTTTAGTAAGATTATATTTTTTACTATGAAAAATTAGTGTTATCATTTAGGATTTAAGAAAACATTCTAAAATTTTGGTAAAGTAAAGATTCTATAGTCAGTGATAAATGATTATTCCACTTTTTCAATATTATCTATACTATTGGAATCTTGATCAAAAATAAATTTTCATGTAGAAAATCATGTTTTACTGTGTCTACTTATACAATGAGGTTATTCAAAACAATAAATGATCTTCTTATAGTATATGACCAACAATAATGGCTAATAAATCTAATTGTGTAACCCTAGGATAAATTAAGGAAATAATTCATGGACATTTATATTTGGGACCTGATCAGGAGGTCCAATCTATTAGCTATAGAAATATTCAATTCTAGGATAAGATTTTTCATCTAGCTTATCCATTATTTACTGATGAGGACTGGCTTCAAGAAAAAAAAATATTTTCCCAATGCTCAGATAATTACATGATGGAGTTATATGTTGAGGTTTTTAGTGTCTATCAACAATGTCCAACTGTAAAATGACATAGGAATACAAAATTCATTGATGAAGGACTATCATAAGAAAATGAGGATATTCCCTATGATGTGGAAGAAGATGACAAAACTGATGAGTCAGATATGCATCAAGATCATTTTGATGACAATGAACTCTCTAATGATGGAATGAATAAAGACAAAAACGAGGATGGGGAGGAATCTATAGAAGTTGGGGAGGATGTTTTTTGAAATATAAAAGTTGTATAGTGTACTTGATGTATATTAAAATATCCACCCCTCTTCGCATATTTGTTTGAAGTAATGACACATTTACATGAATTTGAATAGAATATTATAACACCATCATTTGAGTTTCCTAGAGTTAGAGGGGTTACATTTGATGAATAATAAAAAAATGTTATATATTGGAAGATATTTTACAAGAAAATATTCCATGAATTACATAAAGAAAAGATTTCATATTGAGAGATACTGTAGATATTTAGTTTATGATTAAAGACATACAAAATACGTCATGTTGTTTATAAAATACATGGATAATTATAGATTCCACTTGATGGATATTATTGACATTGCATTTGGAGGTTGTAGAATTTCTATGATTGAGGTAGCTAATAATTTCATGCATAAAAACCTAATATAAGATCATACATAATTGGATACTGAATTTGTGTCATCTATTACTGTTGATATGATCAGGAACTACCAAAATTTTCATGTATCTCTTATTTAGGAGAGGATACAACAAAATTTTGGATATAAGATTTCCTATACAAAGGCATGGATGAAAAAATAGAGGCAATTCTCAAGGTCTACAGCGATTGAGAAGTTTTGTATCATGTGTTTCTATAATTTCTATCCATTCTGAGACACAATAACCAATTTGTGTTACATCTCAATATAAATCAACATGTACTGATTTGATCCATCACATGTCAAATTTCATTAGTTTTTATGGGAATTCCTTCTATGCATTTCTACGTTTCTTTTATTCAAATAGTTCATAAAAATTGATGAGATGTTTCTATATAAAAAATACATGAGCATATTGTTGATTTAGGTAATCTAGTATGGAAACCAATCACCTATGTCACTTTTATTTTCCATTATGGAGAAGGAAAATTATGAGTCATGAAGTTATTTTTTAGAATGTATCAACAACCATTTCACCCACATTTAGGATATCTATTTGATATCATATCATCATCAGAAAATCAATAAGGAAATAACTGAAGATCCTATTATATGGAGACCCCTAAATTCACATCATCGATACTACATTAGAGTCATTTCTAGCAATGTGAAAAAAATAATTCCATGTTTAACCTAGGAATAAGGCTATCCAAAGGCTTGGTATATAATCTCATTATTATTTTTTACCATTTAAATGTAATGATAAAATTAATTTATGTGAAATATGATCACTTTCTTATGGCATGTGATCCAAATCAATGATGGTTTAAAAAAAAATTATAATAAATTTATAGGCATAATCAAGGATTTTATGATTATATGATGTAGATTCAAAAATATAAATAGATACTAGAATATGATGGGTGGAAGAGGTACATATATATGACTAGAAATATTGTGGAGTTCATCAATGAAATCTACAAGGGGATTCACAAGTTACCTATAACTGACCTAGTTTTGGAGTAATTTTATCATCATGTCAAGTACTTCATTGAAAGTAGAAAATAGATTAATGATGGGATTCAGTAGGGGATAAGGTATGGATGAAAGTTTCAATGATAGATTGAAAGAAAAATTGAAGAATATTATACTTATCGAGTGAACCTTTTCAATCAAGATTACTCTAGATTTTAAGTGAAAGAGTGACAGGACCCCATCACAAGTAGTAGTGTTCAAGTCCTGGTGGTATTAATGGAAGTGAGGCATTGTCAATGTAGAAACTTCCAGGCATTGCAGTTTCCATGTGAACATACCATTGCAACATGTGATTCAATGAACATATCATGGGAATCATATGTTGATCTAGTGTACTAATTGGACAACATTCCTAACTACTATGGTCCACCATGGATGCCTATTAGTGAGTTTCTACATTTTCCAATTCTTGAAGACCAGCTGATATTGATACTTGACATCAACAGGTTGTAATAGCAATGGAGACTAAAGTATAGAATGGTGCGTAATGAGATGGACTATCCTTAAGAACAAGGGAAACATTTGATATGTGATATATATCATTAGGAAGGTCATAATAGGAACTAATTCCCTAATATTATTGGATCGAGATCACACTCGCATCCACAATGATGTATTTCCTCCAATTTTAAATTCTCATATTGTCAATTACATGGTTTTAATATAAACTCCTTTATTTTTTATAATTCTATGAAATTTTTGAATACTTTTATGATCAAATAATAAACAGTTTATAAATTATACAACCATTTTCATAAATCACACATAAGCTAAACATGCCTTAATATTACATCATTTCATTATATAAAAATTTATTCTAAAAAATGCCATTACCTTTAAAAATACTTTTCATATGATAAAATAATTTTGTAAATCATCTTTTGGATTTCATAATAATCCTTTCACATTCACATTATAAGGAATATGAAAAGTACATATTAGATGACATGAAATCACAATCAAAATATCCATGGAAACACCATAAATAAAGCATGTGAGAAAATAACCATGAAATATAACATCACTTGATGGATCATACATGTATTATAAAACACACAATTTGGGATATAACCTATTGGTATATGAGCTAGACATGAAAGAAAGCCTCAGTCCATAATGTGGATCCAGCTGATATAACCTATTTGCACACAAATATGTTTTTAAAGTTAAAACCCTTAAAAATATGAATATCATCCAATAAGATTTGAGGAAAAACAGTCTCTTTTAAAAAAATGATCAGATAATCACAATCCTAAATCTATACAAAATAATAGCAATCCTCCATCAGACCCCTTAGATCCAGCATCCACTTCCCAAGATCAAATTAAAGTGTACCTCTGAGATATAAAACCTTAACCAATGTATTGGATGGTTTTATAAGACCCCACACATCACATAATGATAACATATACTTATGTATTCCACAAGAATATAAGATAATCCATCATTCCTTAATACCTTAATTACCCCATGGAAAAGAAATAGGTTTCAAGAAAATTTCATTAAAACAACATTATAATCCATCTAAAGAAAGAATGTGGATTATATCATTCAAGCATATCCATAGTAAAATATTTAAATTATCAAAGTATGTTAACATATATGAAAAATAATTTTCTAAAAGAGTTATAAATATTATTTGATAAACCAAAATAAATTCTATTTTCTTTTGGTAAATTTGTTATCATAAAACAATGGAAGTAGGCATGTTATATATTACATTATACCAGTCTTAACATTATGCTGACCATAACATTATATTTTTATTTTACACTTAAGATATATTTTATTTATATATGTAGATATAGAAGATACTACTCTACACACTAAGCAGTATAGGGACTCTTTATGTGAGGTGCTAGAGGGTCCTAAGGTTAGATGAATTAAGGTGTGTAGTGTATATCATTATCATCACATTCCACCTAAAACTGCTATTATAACATACCTAAATCATGATGGATTCTATGGAATCTCTGTATCTAATTATAAATTCATTTACCACCACCTCCTTTCCACCCTCATTGAGATATGGGGACCTACAACTCACACATTCCACTTTCCTAAGGGATAGATAGCCATCACCATTGAGAATTTGGTAGTTCTTCTTGGTATTCCTATCCATCGTGATGTAGTTATAAGACCCACACATGGAGATGGTTCTAAGATCATATAGATATTTCTTGGTGTCAACATTTTGGGGGATGATACTGATATACATGGAGGTTCACTATCTATGATATGGTTGAACATACACATCATACATTTACCTATTAATGCTAATGAGAAGACTATCATGCATCTTGCTCATGAAAACATCTTGCATCTCATTGGAGGTACATTGTTTATCGATCACTCTAGTATGCATATCCACTTGATGTATTTTTGGATACTAGAGGACTTTGATTATCTATGAAGATATAGTTGGGCTTATGTATGATTATCATACATGAATATGGCATTATATATAGTATAGCAATCATATCATAGTGATATAGGGAGATGTGTCATCCTTATTCATATGTGGGCATGGGAGTGCATCCCTACCCTAACCTCTATTGTTACTAGTCCAAATCTTCTTATGGATGTACCGTGTGGTGCTCTATGTGTACATTGGTATGATCAATAACATTTATTGTTTTTTGATGCTAATATGAGTTATTTTAATATATTTATTATTATTTATAACTTTAAATGTTATACATTATAGGTGGAGTCAAGCATGCCATTTCATTAGGACTTAGGGACACAATTTTTGTGCATACTATATAATGTTGGATATTCTATGTCCCACAGATATAAGTATATAAATTCTTTTTTTTTTCTTATCAACTTCATAATATTATCATTTCTGGAAATTAGTAACAAAATATTTTGACAAATGGAACTTGTAATTTTAGATATCATGGCAACCATACTAGACTCTATTAGACTAGCTTCCCAAATACAACACTGATGGGATTCATGATGCCACAACTGTAGTGCCCCTCATTCACTTTCATATTATTGAGTGGAACTAGCCAAATAGAGTCACATGCTACTTTGGATTTTTTCAAAGTATTCCAATTCCACCAAGAAATTTAGTAAAGCTTTATTACGTGCAGCTTATTGGGAGGTAGAATTTGTACTAGTGGAAAATACATGATATGTATCTTTACCTATAGAAAATTCATGCTTTATTTCATTTTTATGTAATGCGTACATTGAAATTACATCTATCATAGTAGATTGAGTGTAATCCATGGTATAGATTGAAGTCTATACCATATATTACTCTTCATGGAAGACGGATTCAGTATCTGGTAAGTCAATAACTTTACATTAGTATATTTGTTTTAATTTTTTTAATTCATTTTAAATATATTTATAATATAATCAACTATATCATATTGTGCACATGTATAATATGTAGGAGAGTGAGGTTTTTATCCCGGCAGTGTACCATACTACAATAGAGAAGATGATTCTAGTGTATCATGTTCAATAGGATAGAATCTTTGATCATCCACCTTAGAGATATGATATTTATACCCAAGGAGTGTATGTTATTTCTCAAGAACCTCCTCTAGTATCTATTGATATTGAGGATCCATGATGGTGATGATGTAGACCGTGTCATGCTGGATGTGAGGCCTCATCTATTCCATAAGAAGAGGTCACAACTCTAGCTGTCCAGCCCCATCTGATTGCAGATGTGCAACATGAGGCATCAGATCCATTTATATTATCATGAAATACATATTTTTCCCTAGTAATATCAATCTAAGCTCATATTAGGGGTAGTTTCCTATGCCTACACATTTTGTGACCGAGCCTTCACTGGCCTTATGGTTCCCCCAATATATGATGGAAGATCTTTACACTTACACAGTGGGATAATGATCAAGTGCACATGGTTACATCTAGATGCCACCTACTCCTGATAAGTCATAATCAGAGCATCAGACATAAGACATTCCAATCCCTGAGGAAGATCCCTCTTTAACTGATCATAGTCCACCCTAGCACAGAGGTCGATGATCTCGATATGGGCATCCCATTCACACACCATTTTATAGTACGGGGCGCCATCGTGGATTGTGAATTTACTCATTAATTTATATGTGTTGGTCATATTGAGTAATTTAATAGTTTTTAATTGAGTACCCAATAAAAATTTCCATTAAAAAAATTAAAACAAAATCCCACAAATTAATTAAAACACTCAGTTAATCAAAACTATAGAATAATATAAGTTTTTATATTTCAAAATATTTCTCAAAGTAGGATTAGGGATTGTTTAAAAAAATATGAAATCACATTAACTTTTGAAACCAATTTACTCAATCAAATCATTTATATAAACATAGGTTATGAATAACTATTAAAGTATATGTTTTCTTTGAAAATTAAAAAATTTAACTGTTATCTTTGAAATATAAAGTATAGAAGAAAAAAAAAATAAAACACAAAAAATAAATAAATAAGGGATTTAGTATCAAGATCAGACATAATACCTTCCACTTAGAAATAATCTACTTCTAAGTAGATTATTATAACAATAATTTGATCCACAACCTGGTTCAAGTTTTTATAAACAACATCACATAGGCAGTCTTGGACCAAAACCTCTTCCACAATTATACGTGGGATTAAAAATTTTTTTGGACATACATGAACTCTTCTACAATTTTTATTGGTATAAAAATAGATAAAGTTTGAGAGAATGTGTCTTGAACACTCCTATTAAAGTATATGAGACAATTTGTATGAATAAACAGAGAAAAGAAACACATTGTTCAAATGTAAAGAATAAAGTAGAGATGGAAAATAAGAGTAGATTAGAAAGGATGGTGTATCTTGGTTTGAATAACTTCAGAATATATAAGGTCCTTGTATTTGTCTTGGTTAGGATATTGAATGAGTTTCACTAAAATTTTGGGAAAATAATGTGTTGTAGAGTTTGGTTTTTATATTTTTAGATACTCTGAAAAACTTCTACAAATATTTCTTGATTTAGTTTATAAAAGGTTCTTGATCTTATATTTTTACCACACTTTCATACTCAAATGTATTCAACATATACACATAGTGTAATCTCTAAAGGTTTGTACCCACCTGAGGGAGTTATTCAAAAATATATAGCTCTATAGGTCTAAATTATATGTTAAATAATAATAAAAATGATTTTATAGATCCTAATACTAAGAAGAAAATTAGGAAACCTCTGACTTAGTCGTCAACGCATCTGTGGAGTGTTTTAGGAATATTTATTAATAAATATACATGACACTATCTCCATTATCTCCCTAAATTGGTTTTTGTAAACATTAAATTCATTAAAGTAAGGAATATAAAAAATAACGTAATTATGGTGGATCATATCATATGGTAGATTAGACCAAAAATAGCATAGTCTAGTGGTAGAACAAGCTAGCTATAGTACAAGTCAGTGGTAGCATAATTCCAGAGTTAAAAAATTTGATGGTAGTATAACTTTGGTGGTAGAACACCAAGAGGTGGCACATCGGGAAGTAGAACATCAAGCAATAGCACACCTGGTAGTAGCACGTTTGGCAGTATCACATATGGAGGTAGCACATTTAGTGGTAGTAGGTCTGGTGGTAGCATGTCTATAAATAGTATAAGTTGAACTAATAGTAACACATGTCTAGCCGTAGAATATATGAACTAATGGTAGCACATGTATGATGGTAGTACATCTAAACTAGATGTAGTACATTTCTAGAGGTAGCATGTGTGTTCATCGATAGATGAAGTCACTAGTAGAAGATCCTATGGTAAATCATTGCAGACTAATGGTGGATCATTATAACTAATTATAGATCATCTGTACTTAGAAAATTTTTCTTTAAAAAGTGATATAATATAATAAAATAGTAATCTCATTAGAAATTTAATAATTATGATTTTTGAGCATTAAAATAAAGAGGTTCCAACAATATCCCCCTTTTTGATGACCACAAATCATGAAATTTTATAAACAATGTATAAAACAACTATAGCATAAATAGATGAATATGAAAAGTAATAGTCTACATAATATTTCAAATTTCACATATGAGATACTAAGTTTAATGTTTCAAATATAAGTACTAACTTAAAATGAAATTCCATAAAAATAATTCTCCCCCTTTTGGGATTACAAAAAAGATAAGACAGTAAGGAAAATCAAATTGATAAAAAGGAATGGAAGAATAATATCAGAGGATATCCATTAATATACATAAGTCATGATAATTATATCCAAAAAATAAATACAAGAGGAAACATAATCCCTATCAATTACTAATACTAGTTCGAATCACTCTCATATATTTGGGAGGTAGGATCAATTGGGCCTTTTCCTTTTCCAAAGACAAGATTCCAAGATGTATAGGTTGATGGTAAATATGTAGTCTAAGGCATCTCACGGATCACTACTGGTCTGAGATGGTGAACTATTTCAGATTAAGATATACTGAAAGATTGAAATTGAGGAAGTAGAGGAGTAGAAGATGATGTAGAGGTGAAGGCTTATATAGGAATGGACTTAGGTTCCACAATTATTGTGCCAGATACATATAAAAATTTCTTCATCAGATTCACAAAGTCCATGATGATGTTTCCACCTCTCTAAATTGTGGTGAAGAAATCTTTATTCTCGTCCATAAATAGTTTGAGTAGAGGGGTAAAGAATTTAAGATGGCTTACTTGTTCCTTTAAGGCCCTAGTGATAGGTGGTATTCTTAAGTTCTCAGCTAGAAACATAAAATGATAATTCAACTCATGTTTTGTATATTTTTTGGATAGGTAGTACATGATAGCCTTAGTTATAGTTTCTCTATCACTTCGAGATTCATTCAAAGACTCACATACTATTTTATATATATGCTCATCAAGTTTTATTATTTATTGAAGTTCCTTCTAATGGGATGTGTTCAGATCACCCAAAATGGAATTAAACTCTTCTCTGACTATATATCTGACCATCTCATCATCAACAGAGGATGAATGAGGTAGAGGTAGGGATGTAGAAGAAACAAATGGAGGTAGAGTATACAACCTCACCAACAAGATGCCTGGATAATAAAAAATCTATAAGTCATCTCATCTATAATAGGATTCATGGATTTCATATCATTGGACAATATTATATTTTCAATATCAACCTCTTGAATCTTCAAAATAATCTTGGGATGAATATGGATGATTAATAGCTCAAAGATATGTTAGGAATCACTTCACTAAGATAATTAATTATAGAAGATAAGGATCTAAGAACTCCATTGAAATCAGAAATCAACCTCTCTCTAAAATATTCTAAATCATTTATGGTAACATAATTTGAAGGTACATAAGGTGTATGTAGATGTGATAAATCTCTCTTAAGACTAGGCATGACAACATCTGTATTTGATCTAGCAATAGGAGCATTAGAAGGAAATTATTGTTGCTCACTGGATTCATCAATATTCTCAACCAGAGATCCTTTTGGATCAATTCCATTATTAGGAATGGAAATTCCACCATTATTAGGTGGAATTCAGAGTTCATTATCACTATCATCATCCCCATCAAAATCTAGATAAGAAATCCCAAGAAGATTAGAACTAGGGGATGGATACTCCTAGGATTCAACTCCATCATCAGGTGTGGAAGAAGGCTCATATCTATGAATAGATTTCTAGCTGGTAGAACCTAGGGATTTTACCCCCTCAACATATACTCTGGAATCACGTATAACAGAGGTGTAATCATCAGTTGACATAATAATACCTATTCTCTCCACACTTACATATATATATATAGAACTAATCCAATAGGGGATGGATGTGACTGATCCTTAACAATATTATCCTCATCATCATGACCTATTGATTCATAAGGTCTATCACCATTTACAACCTCATCCTCATCATCTAAAAAACCAATTGAAAATTCCACTACTTCTTTAGAAGACTCAAAATATCTCTGAACATGTTATTCTCTAGATATTTCAGTATCTTAATATTCTCCTTCACTAAAGAGGATCTCTTTAGTATGGAGATAAATAGGTGAACTTACAAATCCATAGGATACAATTGGGATTTTGAAAATGTATGTATCACTTATTTATTCAACCGAATTAGCCACATCCTCTTCTTTAACCACAACAACTTATACCTCCATCTCCTCATTCAAATAAACCAAAATTTCATATAGTTCTAATCAAGGCTCAAAAATATTATTAGGTTTGGTATAGTGTTCCATAGGATCAAAATATACATAGAGTTTGTCATTATCCTCAACCCATTTCTTTATCCATGGATTCCAATTGACCATCACTATTTTGCATGTATTTTTACTTAGAAAAAACCACCACATTTTACATTATATTCCTCCTCCTCATCAACTAATCCCATATAATCCAGCAAAGCTAAGATCATTTTATGATAAATTATAGAATTTGATATAGAAGTGGACTTGAACATATCTATAATGTTCACCATAATATATCCACAAAATTAATTTTATCCCCTATTTTCACAAGGAATAAAATATAGAAACCCTGATACCTTATTATGCTAAAATACCCTTTCTTTGGATATAACCTATGTTTTATGAATTTGAAAAAAAGTCTACACTCACCATTGAGTTCTGTAGAAGTGGGTGTTTTAACTGAACAATTCAAATTTAACTCTAGCAGTTTATCCTCATACACAAAAAACTATATATCAATTGGTATAGATCCTTAATATCCATTAGAAACACCCCAATGAAGTACATTTATACATCTATCCCATTCTCTTGAAAAAAAGATAAAATCTTTTCCATCTATCATTCTTCTAATGATATCTTTTTTCTCAACAAAGTTGTACTCTGAATATTGGTAAAACTAGTGAACCAACCTTGGATAAATTGTTCAATCATTCCTTTAGAAACTTTATATCCATCCCTTGTCATGAATCACCTTGAGTACCAAATACCTACTCGACAATAACCATTCCATATCTACTTATTTATCTATAATGACAATATGGTTTGAAAGTTGAGGGTTTTTTGGTTCGACTATAGAAAAAATTTATTCTCCGTGATATTTATTCATAGTTTTTTATCCTATTAGAGATGATACTGAGGGGTTATTAACACTCACCATTGCACTAAATCAAAAGGTGAATGAAGAGCACTGAAAATATTGAAGGTCAAGAGAGAAGGGAAGTTGAAATGGTTCAAATGGTAGGCCCGAGAGAGAGTGACCCAAGTTTGATTTAAGTAAGATTTTATCAGTTAGAGATTTGAAAAAAAATATATATAATAAAATATAAATGAATAAATCCAATAAAAAATGTAACATAGGAAATAGGACCGGTAGTAGAATAGAAGTAAATATTTAACCAGTAGATTCCCAATGATGGATCATTCCTATGGTGGATAACACAATGGTAGATCCCCAACAGTGGATCACTAATGGTGGATCACCCAATGGCATCACTAATGATGGATCACCAACGGATGATCACTAATGGTGGACCACCATTAGTGGATCACTCAATGATGTATCTTTGAAGATAAAAGTTTAACTAAAATTTACCATTCCTAATTCATGTTTGATATAGTTTAATATCCCAAAATTCAAGGGATTTTTAAAAATATCAGAAATATGATGTTTATTTCATATGAATTTAAGAGTTATATCACCCTTTTGAAAATTATCTCCCAAAAAGCGATCTCCCACATCAATATGTTTTTTCCTTGAATGAGAAATAAGATTCTTGGAAATATTTATCACACTTGTGTTGTCATAAGTTATAGGTACATATATGAAGTGATATCTATAATATAGAAAATTTTGTTTCATCTATAAAATCCATGCATAGAAACTGCTTGCAGCTATGTATTCAGATCTAACATTAGACGGTACAACATAATTTTTCTTTTTTCTGCGCCAAGATACTACTAAGTTTCCCAAAATGTGACATTTTCTAGAGGTGTTTTTATCTAGATCACTACCACCATATTCTGTATTTGAATAAATCACTACATCAAATTCTTCTTCTCTAGGATAGAATAGTCATAGATTGGTTTTATACTTAAGGTATTTGAAAATTATTTTAACAGGAAGTAAATCATATTATTTAATATTTTCTAGAAAATGAGAACACATACACACACTAAACATAATATCTAGATGACAATAGTTAAGTATATAAAACCTCCAATCATACTTCTATAAATAGTTTAATATACTAATTTTCCAATTTCATCAAGATCTAGCTTAAAGGGTGTACTCATGGGAGTATCACTAGTTTTAGTGCCATCTAATCCAAAATGTTTTAGAAGGTATTTAGTGAAATTACTTTCATTTAAAATAATTCCATATTTATTTTGAAAAAATTGAAAACCAATAAAGAATTTAAGTTTAACCATTAAAATAATTTAAACATATAGTTTCATCATTCCTAAAAATTAAACATACAAAGTATTTTTAAAAGATCCAAAAATAATATCATCAATATAAATTTGAACTACTAAAACATCCTTTGAAATTCATGTAATAAAAAGATTAGAAGCAAATATTCCCTTTGAATAACCTTTCGAAATTATAAAAGAGATGATCCTATCATACAAAGCTCTAGGAGCATGTTTTAAACCATATAAAAATTTAATTAATTTTAAAAAAATATTTTAAAAATGAGTATTTTAAAATATAAGGGGTTGTTCAAAAAAAACATCATCAACTATATAACCATTTAGGAATTCACTCTTGATATCCATTTGATATAGTTTTAAATAAAAATGTAATATATATGAAAGAAATATTCTAATGGATTCAAGTCAAGCCAATGGTTTAAAGGTTTCCTCGTTGTGAATACCCTCTTCTTGACTATATCCTTGTGTAGCCAATCTAGCTTTATTTCTAACTATGATGCCAGAATCATAATTTTTTTTCTAAACACCCACACAGTTCCAATAATTTTAGTGTCTTTAGGTATATATAATAGTTCCAAAAATATATTTCAGTAAAATTGATTATGTTTTTATTGCATTTTCATCACACTAAATTCTTCATTAATTGCATCATTGACGTTCTTAGGTTCAAGATGTGATAAGAATGATTTATGTTCAATCTGTTTTCTAAGAGAAGCTCTATTTTTTACCTCTATATAGATCAATAACTACAACATTAGATGATGGTATCTATGAGTCCTAACAGTTTTAGTAATATAAGGGAATCAAATCTCATTATCTTCTACATGTTCAAGTTCAGGTTTTTTCCCACAACTGGATGATTTTTTTTCTTGTTCCATAGAATTTTTAGAATTTTTTTCAAAGATATTTAGATTTGACAGATCATCCTTAAGGTTTTAAAAAGTGGCCTCAAGCTTATGTAGATCTGTTTCATCAAATTTTACATGAAATGATTCTTCTACAATCTTTTTTCTTTTATTAAAAACCTTATATTATTTACTAGAATTTGAATAACCAAGTGAAATTCCTTCATCACTCTTGGAAGAAATGTTTTCAAGAATATCCTTAGTATTAATAATAAAGACTTTTTAACCAAAAACTCTAATGTAATTAAACTTTTTTTATTTAATTCCATAATTTATAAGAATTTTTCTTTAAGATAGGTGTAATTAATACTCTATTAATTATGTAATAAGTTGTATTTACAACTTATGTCCAAAAATATAGTTAAGTCATACTCATTAATCATGGTCCAAGATAATTTTTGAAGGGATCTATTTATCCTTTACACTACACTATTATGTTGTGGGGTCCTAGGAGAAGAAAAGTTATGATTATATCTATTATATGAGAAAAAAGTATAAAATATTGATTTAAAACTCACTACTATGATCACTTCTTATGTCCTTAATTATAAGTCCACTAATATTTTCTACATATTTTCATACTTTGGTAAAATAGGAAAAAGCTTCACTTTTATAAGCTAGAAAGAATAGGAAATTATATCTAGAAAATTAATCTAATAGAATATAAACATAGTGATTCCTATTTAAGTTAGAAACTCTAGAAGGTCCAAACAAGTCCATGTGAACCAAATATAGGGGTTGAGAAGTTGAAACTCATTTCTTTGATTTGAAAGAGATATTGTGTTGTTTAATTTTTTGACATGGGTTAAGACTTTATCATTTGGGAATTCTAGTTTAACTAGATCGTTGACTAACCCATTACTATTTAGAATTTTATGTGAATGAATGTAGAAATGTCCTAGTCTTCTATTCCAAAGCCAATATTCATTATGAAAGGCACAAAGATAGAAAATATTTTGAGAAATTAGTGAATCTAAATTAACAGCATAAACGTTATCACTTCTTAATGTAGTAAAAAATAAATTAGTTTTAGAATATAAATATTGCATGAATTATTTTAAAATTTAACATGAAAATAATCATCACATAGTTGTGATATGCGAAGAGAATTATAATTTAATCCATCTACAAATAAAACTACGGTAATTAAAATAGTGTTAGATTTACCAATTTGACCAAGACCAATATTTTTTCCATTAGAATTGTCAGAAAAAGTGACATGTACACCATCCACCTTTATCAAATTATTGAAACATGAATATTCCCAAGTCAGGTTTCTAGAACATCCACTATCCAGATATCAAATGTTCTTACTGGATCCTTTCAAGTAGGATTCCTATAAAACAAATTTTACACCAAAAATTCCTTTGGTACCCAAATCTTCTTAGGCCCAAAAATGTTAGTAATTGAATATTTAGGAACACATAATTTATTTATAGGTTTCCTATAAGAAGATTTTAAAAATTTAGAGATAAATACATTATTAGTTCTAGAAGAATAAAAATTAGTAACATAACTGTAGGAATTAGAACTATTAATAAAACTATTTTTAATGATTCTTCTCTATCTAGGATGACAACCTATTCCAGTGGTGTGTTTTAGAGTAGTTTGTTTTCCAATAATTTTTGTCATTGTATTTATCCCATTTTTAAATCTTTCAAAATATTTATTTAGTTTATCATTATATAATTTTGACTCCTTATTCTAATTTAAAAGTTGAGAATTTTTATCTTTATCAATACTAAGATCATTTTTAAAATTAGTAGTCAAGGAATGCTGCCTCTTTAAAATATTATATTTATCTTTGAGTTCATTGAAAATATCTTCCAACATATAAAAATATTTGAAAATTTATTCATTATAAATGTTTTCACCACTTTTTTAATCATCAAATAATTAATAATATTAATAGGAGATATAGAAAATACATTAGATACCTGAGATGTATTTTTCATAAAACACATGTTGGCTCTCTCATGATTAACCTCTCAAGTTGAGTCTGAATCACTAAAACTATCTTATAAAGAACTCCATTTTTATTTCATGGATTTATTATACCTCTTATACTTATAATCATAGTTATTCTTAGATATTAACTTAGGGAAGTCATCTTTTATATGAACTTTCCTCTTACACTCATAGAAAACTGTCTCTTTCATAGTATCATCTTTCTTGTAATCCTTTCTCTAATTTTTGCTATTGTCATATTTTAATTTATATCTGGGTTTCCAAAAGAACTTATTCATCTGGTGAATTTTTTAAATCTTCTATCCAAGTGTTCCATTTATCCATCAGTCACAATAGGTGAATCCTCATCACTTGAACTATCTGCTTGGATTTTCTCTTTTTGTGTTGAAATAGTATATTTGAAGGCTATGGATTTTATTTTAGGTTCTTCTTAATCTTTGATATTCTCTTTTAGTTCCTCCACATACATCATAATCTTTTATATTAACTTCTCAACATGAAACTTATTCATGTAACATGACTCACGAATTGAAACTAATGTTCCTATCCATCTCTCTAGCAAACACCTAAATAAGTGTGTAACATGATCTCTGTCAAGAATTGGTTTTCCGAGTGAATGAATTGTATTCATGATATAATTAAACCTGAGATATATATCAGAAATAGTTTCATAACATTTTATCTTAAAAGTATCATATTTAATAATATAATTATTTAAGCACATTTCGTTGATATGAGAAACAACTAAAGTATCCTAAATCTCAAAAGCAGTAGTACATGAAGATATTCTATTAAATTCCCCATCACCCAAAGCACAATATAAAGAATTAATGGATTTTAAATTACTTTTATAAGCTACTTTAGTATCATAACTAAATTCTGATCTAGAAGTTTTATGTAATTGATATTTTTATTCAATGACAATTAATATTTTAAAACCCATGCTTTCAATATGATTTTTTACTTTAATCTTCCATTGAGCATAGTTTGTTCCATTAAATTAACGAGGTCTGTTTATAGTAGATCCCTACTGTCTATTATTATCCATAAATAACTAAATTTTGAAATAAAAAAATTAATATCTTTAAAAGATAGCTAAATCATAGTTGAAAATGATATTTAGAAAACATATGATACCAAATGTTGGTCGGAGTGAGTAAATAAAGATGGGGGTGAATTGAGTACCCAATAAAAATTTCTATTAAAAATAATTTAAAAAGAAATCCAAAAAATTAATTAAAATTCCTAGATAATAAAAACTGTATAATTATATAAGTTTTAACTTTCAAAAGTTCTATAAAATCATGATTAGGGATCAATTAAAACAATATTTGAAATCAATTTAACTTTTGAAACCAATTCACTTAATCAAATACTTCATATAAACATAGGTTAAGACTAAATATCAAATTATAAGTTCATTATACATATTTAAAAACAAATAAAATTTTAGCTTTGAAATATATAATATAGAAAAATAAAACTAAAACACATAGTGGAATAAACAAGGGGTTCGGTATCAAGCTGAGACTTAATCCCCTCCACATTGAAATAACCTATCACCAAGAAGATTATTATAACAATAATATATTCCAAAACCTGTATCATAATTTTAGAAAAAAATGGCACACACTCTATCCAAGATCAAATCCTCCTCCACAGTTATACATGAGAAGAAAAATAAGACATGCCTTTCAGAACCTCTTCCATAGTTCTCGTGGGTATACAAAATAGAGAAAGTTTGAGATAATGTGTCTTTAAAAATACAATAATAGTGTAAGAGAGAGTTTTTTTAAATAAACAGATCCAAGAAATACACCTCTCAAATGTAAATCATAAAAAAGAGAGTGAAAATAAGAATAAATGATAAAGGATGGTGCTTCTCAGTTTGAATAGATTCAAAAGATCGAAGGTCCTCATATTTGGATTGGTGAGGAACTTGAACAAGTTTCTATAAAATTAAAGGAAAACATAGTGTCATATATTTTCGTTTTTCTATCTTTAGATTCTTTGAAAAACTTCTACATGAATCTCTTGATTCAGTGTATACAAAGTTATTGATCTTCTATATGTTCCACACTTTTATACTCGCATGTATTCAACTTATATGCAGTGTGTAATCTATCCAAGGTTGCACGTGATTGATGGATTTATTCAAAAATATATATTTCTGAGAGTACAATTATCCATTGAATAATAATAATAAGGATTTTTTAGATCATCATACTAAAAAGAAAATCAAGAAAACTTTGACTTAGTCTTGAATGTATCAGTGGAATGGTTTAGGAATAACCATTAATAAATCCACAATTCACTGTCTACATTGAATCCCATAAAATTGATACTTGAATAATTAAATTTGAATGTTGGATAGAACAATAATGATAGATTAATGAAGGTGGGTCATCGCTGATGGTAACGTAGACCAATAGTAGCATAGTCCAGTGGTGGCACAAGCCAGTGGTAGCACAAGCCAACGATAACATAAGTCTGGTAGTAACAAATCTAGCGGTAGCTTAACTATGGCGGTAGCACACCTAGAGGAAACACACATGGCAGTAACACCTTTGGTGGTAGCACATATGATGGTAGTAGGTCTGGGGGTATCATGTCTGGCGGTAGTAGAATTTGAACTTACAATAGAGCATATATGGTGGTAGCATATCTGAACTAATGGAAACACATATCTAGGAGTAGAATATTTGAACTAATAGTATCACATGTCTAGTGGTAGCACACGTGTTCACTAGTAGATGAAGTCATTGGTAGATGAGCTAGTGATTGATCATTATGAACTAATGGTTGATCATTATAACTAATGGTAGATCATCTATACTTAGCTAAATTTTCTTTATAAAGTGATATACTATCATAAAATAATAAAATCATTAGAAACATAATAATCATGATTTGTGAGCATTAAAATAAGGAGTTTCCAAAAATATTTTTCTATTGACTTAAAGGATTTGAAATAACAATGTATTATATCTTCTATATTATTTTTTTCTAATAAATTGATGAAATTATTTTTATTTTCAACCATTTTTTTACATGCTTATCCACTATTTCATTTTTTATTTTTATTTTACTTGTAGTTTATATTTTATAAGATTTCAAAGTCATCTACTTGAAATATAGGAAAAATTATTAAATTTCAAGTATGAAACTTTAAAATCTTATAAAATATAAACTATAAAAATATAATTAAAAACATAAACCATATCCTTAACATATAAAATTTGTTGAAAATAAAAAATAATTTCATCATTATAATAAACTAAAATTAATTTACATGGCACAATATTCACATAAATTACATTATATGTAAAATCTAAATGAAATTTATAACATTTACTAAACATATAAAAATAATTAAAAATGAAAGGAATGTCAAAAAAATAATAAATACAAATTTATTGTTTTAAAACAACAATATGTTGTGCCATTAGAATTAATTTTCGATAATTATTTTAATAAAATTATTATTATTTAAAATTATTTTTTATATGTTTAGTAAGCATGTAAAATTTAAATTAGATTGTATTTCAACTTTATTATTTATAGACTTTCATTGTCACCTACTTAGAACATTATTATGTTTCATGTTGGTGACTTTGAAAGCATATAAATAGTAAATCTTAAATACAATAAAAATGAAGTTTGAAAAATTGACTCAATATATAAAACATAGTTGAAAATAATAATAAAAATTCATAAATATAATAAACAAAAACTAATTTACATGTCACAATATTTATTTCTTAAAAACATAACATTTACACTTTAAAATATTAATGGGCATAATTCTTATTAAGTATTATATTATTAATTACATTACTATAAATTATTATTAGTCACGTTATTGTAATTAAATGTTAATAATTAAATTATTAATAAATAATAATCATATTATTAAATATTAATTATATTATTAAATATTTAAAATAATTAAAATAATAAATATTAATAATTATGTGAATAATATATTTATTAATGTAAATAATAATGTAGTAAACATTATAATTGAAAAAAATATATTAATTAAATTAGTAATATAAACAATCAATTATTAATAATAATGATATTTTAAATTTTTTTTGTATATATATGTATCTAAAAAAATATATACATATATATTAAATAAACAAATATATATATATATATATATATATATATATTAATTTATTAAATGATTTTTTTGGTGTTTCGATAGAGTTATGGCCGTTAACACATTTTTCCAATTTTTACGGTAATCGCGGTAAGGGAATTCATGCCTTTAGAACAAGTGAAAAATTTTCAAAGGCGTAAAATCCCTTCACGTATTTTTGTCCTACTTTTAGAAAAATTAACCTAGGATTGATTTTATAATTTTTCTTAAAAACGTATATAAAAAATACTCGAGAGATGCTAGGTCGGGTGAGAGGCGTAGACGGTAGATAGGGGTGGAAAATAGGTTACAATTGTAGGTATTTTCAAAAATGACTCCGTGAAGCCTTAACACGGTACATGAATAATTACTAATTAAAATAATTAAAACATGAAATTAATTAATTAATTAATCACATGATATAAATAATTAATAATTAATTAATTCTAAAGTAAGTAATAATAATTATGTAGTTAATGTAATATTAACTAATAATAGAATTAACATGATCACTAAAAATGTATAATATACTATATAATAATAATAATTATTAATATAATTATCATATAATTACTAATTTTAGTAAATATATAAATAATTATAACGAGTAATATTGAAAATACTAAAGAATATTTTTTTGTTATTATATTAATTACAATAATAGTTTTTCTAATTAAATAAATAATTAAATTTTGAAATATATATAAAAATACTTTTTAGTTATTAAAATAAATGATATAATAAATAATAAATAATATAAATAATAATAATACATATTTAACTAATTAAAATATTTAACATCTAAGAAATAAAATTTATTAAATAGTATCATAATATAAATAACTAGTAATTATTAAATCATAATGTAAATAATAATAATTTTGTTAGTAATTTAATTTTCAACTAATTGTATGAATAATAATATTAGTAATTATTCATAATATAGTTAATAATAATAATTATTATTAATATAAATATTAAATAATAATATTTATAATTATTAATTATATTAACTAATTATAAAATGCATGTTTCTAAATAACGTACAATAGAAATGGTCAACAAACATATAACATAGATTTTACTTAAAATTTTATGGCCAACAAAAAATTATATCACTTTAGTCTACATCACTATCTCGAATGCTCCCTCATTCCACAACCTAATATATCGATAATATGTCAATGCCATGCCTATCAATGTGTATACTATAGTGCATGCACCTCCTATGTAACATCTGTTGTAGAATTCATCACATCATCATGTGTGATAATGTGTTGATCCAAGGTCTCATTGCCCATACCCCATCCTGATTGGATGGAAAGTGGCTGCTGAATAGAACTCTCTCACATGGGGAGAGGATGACTGTTGTGTAATTGGTATATCTTGGTCAGGGATAATTTAGACTAAAAAATAGTATATTTTCCACTAATTACGACAACATAATATGAAAATGTAAGGGGTTGTAAAGTAAAAACATTAAAATAATCATTGTAGATATCTGTAGGAATATTCTATAGTTGGGGCTTGTCTACAATAGGAATTAGAGGAGCATCTGGATAATCATTCTAGAAATACTCTTCATGCATGAAATCATGATGTGGAATAACCCTAAGAGGCTCGTTACCCTCAAACACATACATATTTGGCTTATCACCTTTGGTACATCGAATTGTGGCTTAGAATCATATGAGACGTCAAATAAAATCCGTTGATATATCTCATCCATGGGAAGATGTAGCTCTGTCATTGCTATATGAAAATAATTCTGGTTAAATTTATCACTCTCTTCAGGATCAAAGGTGTGAATCAAGTGTGCTATATGCGTATCCTATTGAAAAGTATATAGTTAGCTAATGTTAATAAATAATCCATTCAAAAGGGGAAGGATGATTTTTTACCAACTCATGATAACATCTTTCATGCCGTGTGATATGTAAAAAAAGGTCAGTACCAGGTGCGTAATCCAACTGATATAAAATATGTATTCATACTAGGTATTCCACTCATAATCAAGGATCATGATGTGTATTAAAAGAATGAGATAATTATAACAACCCATTCTATTCATACATATATATTACATATTAATAGATGAATATTCATTACATAACAAAACAAAACCACACCAAAATCATATGGGTTTAGTGTCTTTGGAAACATGGAAATAATCAAAATTGGTTCATAAAACATCTACATTATCTCTCGCTTATTCATTTGTAACTAGAACCCGTTTTTACAAGTCATACTTAATACCATTCTTCATATCCTAGGGAAAATAAACATAAAAAAGGGTGAGATCAGATGCTTAGTAAGGGTAAACAAGGGATATATAAATCATAACATAAGAATAAGGGAATAAGAACATGAACATAACACTTTAAAATCATACCAACATATCAAAGATCATAATATTGAGTCATGGAATAAATCATATAAGTTTATAAGAAATGAAACATAAAATAAAATGAGCCATGAGATAATAACATTGTCATAAGAAATGGAATTATGGCATACAAATAAGATTATAAAACCATTTCATTATTATTCAAGGATATTTTACAATATTATCATAGTAGAATGTGTTAACTCCCAAGAATATCATAGCAGAAAAATTACTTTATAGAACAAATTTCACTTCCCACTTCAGTTCTATCTTACTGAACTGAGTTTAGTTCCCATTTCAGTCCTGACTATATCATGAGATATAAATCATTACCCAATTATTTAGAGAGAGATATAGGTCCCATCCATCACATTATGAAAACCATACAAATGTGTTCTAGCAGAACAAAAATCATATTAGAACCCATTAAAATAAATCCATTTTGATAAACATTTAATCATAGCACAACCCATTGAAAATAAAAAAGGTTTCATAATATTCCTTACATCATAAACATAAAACAACCATAAAAATAATAAGGATATTATTCTTGAATAATATAAATAATAAATCATAAGTAACATTAAATAATGTTATCTTAGATGGAAAATAATTTTTAAAGAGCACTTGGAATACTTCTTGAAAAAAATAACATTTTCATTTTCAAATCATTTCTTTTTAATGAGTTGTGAAATTTTAAAGGGAAAAAAATTCTTTGAAAATAAACTTTCAATATTTCAAAGGAAATATAAAATAATTAATATGTCATGATGGAATGAAAATCCACACATTCCATATAAGTTAAAAAATTATTCCTTCTATATTTTTGTCACAAAAGTCACAAGGAACCACGTTTAGAAAATGACAAAATGATTGATTCCAAATTTTTTTGTAAAAAGACAAAAATGGGTAATATGAATTTAAAAAATCATAAAATAATACTAAATACATCTTAAAAAACAATTTTATAAATCATAGACATGGAAGAAAAGGATAGTTTTATGAGAAAATTTAAAAATATAGTTTTTAAAAGAAAGTACCTTATAAATATCATATAATTGAAGTGAGGATTAAAATAAATTGATTATGTGTATTACCTATAAATACAGATAAAACTAGTTTAAATACAATATAATATAATAAAAATTCATCTCACAAATAATCTTAACCTGGCATAATAAATGAAGTATATGTTTAACCCAATGAATGGAAATTTAGTTAAAGAGTCCATTACTTCACGCTTCCCATTAGTTTTATATACTTAAAACTCCTATATAATGTTTTAAAGAATTATATTAATTTTTTCAAGAACTATATTAATAATTATAATATATTATATGAACCTTTTATAACCTCTTACATTCCTTTCATTAATAATATTTCATTATTTTCATTATCTTAGGTGTATTCATTTCATTGTTTCCTAGTTGGTTCACTTGTGTATAATTATGGATGTTCTTTTAAAATGTAAATAAAACTATAAAAGTGAAATTAAATGGTATTAATTCACCTAAATAATTTCGAATGGTCCCATATATCATTTTTCATTCTGACATGAGGATGATTCATTTGATAAAATGTTAATGTTAAATGTTTAGTTTATTTTGGCGGTTTTTCCGACTATCACGAACTAGTTTCATTTAATTTAATATTTTTTATATATTAGTTATAGAATATTAAATATGTTATAATACTTCTATTTAAATATTATTTAACCATAATTATACAATTATGACTATCCTCAAAGGTGGTAATGGAAAAATGAAAAATCATTATCCATGAAGATCGTTAACCACCGTAATTTGGACAATGGTTTTGTTTCTTTGAATAAGAGATGATAAAAATTTAGTGGATATAATATATTAAATTAAAAATATAACATTATAGTGTATAAATGATACTAGATTTATTATTCTTTTATGGGTGAAGTATGTTAAGAGAATGTATAAAAATAAAATAAATTAAGAGAGGTTGTTTGAGAAACTTACCTCTTGAATATCACCCCCTTAAAGGAACCCTTAAGGTTCTTGGAATTGGTATTTGGGTGATACCAATAGAACTTGGACGTGTGTAGAGTATGTATGAGTTGGTTTGGAAGATATTTTAAAGTATTTATGGTTTTTAGGAGAAAAGGGGTGGTGAGGTGTGGTTTTAAGTGATTAAATATGATTATTTTATATTTATAGCCAACCACATTTAGGTGGAATTAATTCAAGATACTTTTATTGATAATTAATGTTTTAAATTATGGTTAAGTTCCAGAAACAAATAAAACACACTTTTTTTTTCATTTTTTGTTATTTTAATCTCTGGCCTTTTAACTTTAATCTGTTACATTATTTTACCTATATTGCGGTAAATCTTTTTTTACCACGGTAAATATTTTATTATGAAAAAGGAAAATATACTTATAAAATAATTTAGACTTCTTGATTCAAAATATTTAATCAATTTAAATTTATTTAATTTATAAAAGTGATAAAAATAAATTAGAAATATGTTACGCATATAGTACATAAAAATTGTTTTTTAAGGTTAAAATCATAGTTTTCAAAATTATTGAGAATTTGTTTCTAAATGTAACACCTTATATATTATGTCATTACATAAATAAATTTTGATCATGAATAATTTTTAATAAATTTTTAATTAATATCATATAATAAAATTTTTTAGAAAAGTTATTGTATTTCATAAAAATAGTATTTTAAATTTTTAACCCAAAAATATTATTTTTTTGGAAAATTACCAAAAAACTACCATAAGCTAATTTTTACAAGATAAGTCCAAAAATAAAGATTATTTTGTGAAATAAATTTTATAAAGTTTTAAAAATTAATTATATTTATTTTTACATAGAATGAAATAAAAATTTCATTTTGAAGAAAACATATATTTGAATAATAAAACAACTTTACAAATAATTATGTGTTTATTTCTTAAGAAGAAATAAACTCTTATTGAACCTAAAATTCAAATATATTTCATTATATAGATAATCTTATTCATACCCACAAATTTAATGCCTAATATATAATGGTCGTGTTATAATAATAATATTTTGGAGTTCATTTAAGCTCGGTGTTCTGTGTAATGTAAGCTATAAAAGAGATTAAATTTATTTAAAAAGAGACATAACATAAATTCTTAGGGAGTTAAATTATACCCCACTTAAAATTAAATATTCCCTAGAAATTCATCACTCAGATAAAAATAGATGAGAATACATCTACCTCATTACATCCTTAGGTTCCCATGTAGCTTCCTCAAATTGGTGGGTTTTCAAAAAAACTGT
Source organism: Viscum album (assembly GCA_963277665.1). Classification (NCBI taxonomy): domain Eukaryota; kingdom Viridiplantae; phylum Streptophyta; class Magnoliopsida; order Santalales; family Viscaceae; genus Viscum; species Viscum album. Next base: position 533,224,866 of record OY728155.1, read on the forward strand.
AACTAGGTGAGTGGTTTTATGTCGTAGAAATTTATTTATATGATACAGAATCTCTACCTATTTTTCTTCATAATAAATATCATTCTCCAACTTTATAACCTATTATTTTAGTACATGCGAAGGATTAGGTATGTTCTTCTTGAGGAGAGATACATGGAACACATCATGAAATTAAGAGAGATTCGTTGGAAGTTCCAATCGATAAGATACCACCAAGATAAGATCAATAATTTCAAAAGGGTTAATATAGCTAGGGATTATTTTCCCTATTTTCCAAATCTCATCACTCACTTCCTGGCATATATTCATTGAAATACCTTATCACCCACTTCAAACTCCAGATCCTTTTGAAAATTTCTAGCTTAACATTTTCATTGACTTTGAGATTATATTATGTTTTATTGAATTCATATAACCTTATATTCTATCTCCTCATCTAGATCAGGTACTAATTGCTTTTGTTCCCCAAATTCAATCTAGCATGTTTGTGTTCTGCACTTCTTACCATAGATGGCTTCATAAAGATCCATCTAAAATATTTTATTTTAATAAAATTCTACCAATAGAAGTTATTGATCCCAAAAAACTATTAAATATAAATATAAATATCTAAAAATGTTTTCTAGAGTCTTAATGGTCCACTCAGACTAACCATCTTTCTGAGGATGATAAGTAGTTCTAAAATTTAACTCTGTATCTAGAACATGCTGAAGACTTTTTCAGAACATTGAGGTAATCCTTGGATCCCGATCAGATACAATTAAATGTAGAACTCCATGAAATCATAACACTGAATTAATATATATTCTAGAAATATAATCAAGTGAGAAATATTATCTGATATTAATGAAGTGTACCAACTTCATAAGGTCATCGACTCTAACCCATATGGCATAATGGTCTTTAGATGTTTTAGGGAGTATGATTAAAAAAATACATGGTGATGTTTTCACATTTCCATTCATTTATGATTAATGGTTGAAACATCCTCTTAGAATTTTGTCTCTTAGCCTTCACTTACTAAAAAACCAAGCACTAAGAAACATACTCTGCAATATCTCTCTTCATTCCATTCCATCAAAAAATTTCTTTCAGGTCTGTATACATATTTCTTCTTCTAGTATGAATAGAGAATGATGAACCATGAGCCTTATCCCACATTTTATTCTTAAAATATGGTATATAAGACACATATAAATGGGGTTTTAACCTTATTATTCTATAATAATAAAGTTTTAACTCAGGAACATTTCTTACCTTCTTTTGTAGCTCTACATCATCCTTATACACCTATTTAATCTTCACTTCGATAGATGGTTGAACATTCATTTGAGCCAAATAAGATTTATCCCCTTACTTAAATATTTATAGGTCCATAATTTCTAAATCCATAAATATTAGATATTTTGTGATCCTCATCATAGATAATCTAGAATGATCATTTTAGCTCAAAGCATCTTCCACATTGTTCACTTTCCTAGGGTGGTAATGTATAGAGATGTCATAATCTTTAATCATCTCTGACCAACTTATTTAGTGAATTTTCATCTATTTTTGAGCGAAAATATAATTTAAATTTTTTTGATCAATATATATGTCATACATTTCTCAATATAGGTAATTCCACCATATCTATAATGAAAAAATTACCACAACTAACTCTAAATCAGGATTTGGAAAACTTTTCTCACAGAACTTCAATTGGCATGAGGCACAAACTATTTCCATATAATTTTTAATGTTAAAACATCCCATACTATTCTTTGATTTTTCACTATATATCACAAATATTTCTCTACTATACGGTAGTGTGAGCATTGGTTGACTTACCAACCGTCTTTTCAGCTACTTGAAATTCTCTTCACATTACTCTATCCATATGAACTTAACTACTTTTTTAGTCAACATTTTGAGTGGATTAGATCACTAATATAAATATTTCAAAAAAATAGATAATTTCTATGTAACCCAAGAAAACTATAGATTTTAGCCATTGTGGTTGGTCATAGACATTTCCCAATAGCTTTTGTCTTTGAAGTATATACTGATATACCCTCGATTGAGATTATATGACCCAAAAATGAAATTTTATAAATCCAAATTCAAACATGGTAACATTTTCATAAAGATTATCCTTCCTCAAGGGCTTGATCATAACCCTCAAGTGATATTCATGTTTTCCCTTACACTTTGGATTTACAAGAATATCATCCATAAACACTATCACAAACCGATCATGATATTCTCTAATGTCTCTATTCATTTAATCCATGAAGATATCCAGGGAATTAATAAGACCAAAAGGCATCACTATACATTAATAGTGTTTATACCTTGTATATAATTCTATCTTTGGTATATCTAGAATTAAGTTCAATCTTGGAAAAGTAATAATATCCACATAGTTTATAAAAAAAGTCATCAATACAGTGAAAAGGATACTTGTTCTTCATAGTGATCCTGTTATGTTCTTGATATTAAATATAGAGTCACAATGATCCATATTTCCTCTTAAAAAATAGAATAGGTGAGCCCCATGGTGATTCAAAAGGGTGTATGAATACCTTATCAATATTCTCTTGTATTTTCTTCTTTAGTTCCTACAACTAAATTGGGTCCATTCTATAAGGAGTATTCAAAATAGGCATAACACTAGGTATGAGTTCAATTGAAAACTCAACATCACAGTTTAGTGGAAGAATAGGAAATTCATCCTAAGAGATGATAAAAAATTCCCATAAAATAGGTTTATCTTTAATATTTAGTTTCTCCCCAATCATTTGAGATAGATAAAATTCATTTTTATGAATTTAGACGCACAATATTGAATCAATTTCCATTGGATTTTCATATTCATCCTTACATTGATAAATAATTATGGGTCCATTAAGAATATGAAATGTGACTTTCCTTACACATAAAATAATATGAATCCAATATATAGAAATAAAAATCCATTCTAATAATCACACCTATTTCAAGTAAAGGGATAATAAAAATATTTACATGAATAACTCTCCCACAAACTTCAATCAGATAAGATCTTTAAATTTGAGATGCAACTATTGTTCCATTAGGATTTTTCATAGCTAAATCAACATATAATTTGTTGAGGTGACATTTTGATAATATTATCAAGTTATTTATAAATAAATGAGTGGGTGTATCCATAATAAAATATGAAATTAGCTGTTTTAGCATGGATAATAAGTATAGCTTTCAACACATCATTGTCATGACCTACTTTGGTAGTCGTGATCACATGAGATTTCTCTTTTTTCTTTGGGATTAAGAGGTTGTTGAATATAATCATAAAAAAACTTTCTATTCATGAAATTATTTGAATATAGATTATACTCTATTCATTTAAATCATTGGAGCATGGACGATGCATTATATAGAGATTTATCTCTTTTCACATCATTAGCTAACTTCTTACCATCACATTGGAATTAATTTTCCCAATGACCTTGCTTTCCAAACATGAATCATTTAATAGTCCCCATAATAAAGTATTCCCCATATTTTCTTACACACTTTAAGTAAAAATGAATGCTCATATTCTTTTCTCCATGGTTTTTAGAATTTTCATTGAAACAAATTTTTCTTTTCTTATCAAAACCATATGATTAATGGGTAACTGTAATCTCTATATCAACCTTGAGAGAACCTAGAATAATTTATTCATATCTACTGAAGTCCCTTATGTATACCACCCTTTATATAATTAGTTTTATAATACTGAAGAATCGATAAACCATACTTTCTAGTAGGATGATAATTCTCTAAGTTTATCACATAATTCTGGTAAAAATTTCTTCCTAGGATCCAATAGATACATCATCCTTTTTTTTAACTAAAGGAATTTCTTATCCATTTTCATAAAAAGAATATGAGGAAAGAAATTATTAAAAAATATTTTTTTAACTCATACCAATCTGTGGATTCAATTTATTCATCCTATCATGTATTCTTGATAAGATTTCACCATGGATCTCCTTCACCTTCCAGATGATAAATAGCCAAAATGACTTTCTCATGTTCTAAAAATTAGAGAACAAAAAATATATTTTAATTAATAATGATCCTATTCTTATCCACTAGTGGATCAAAATACCCATCAAATTAAAGTTCCTTATAAAGAAATCAACAAAACGTTATTCCCTCATTCACTCATTTGAAAGTAAAACATGATTCATAGATTGTGTGAGCATAGAAATAATATTTTTAATTCCAACCCCCATAATATTCAGTTGATCAGGCGGAAAATCATTGCATTTACCATAAGAATAATTATTAACATAGTTCCTTTGGGTCCCATCCATTTACTAAAACCAAAAAGCATAGTATGAGAAACACTAATCACTACGAAAAATTGAGCGTTTATCAGAAGTTTTGTAAATCGCCGCTAATTTTTATTAAAATAATTTTACAATAGTTTTTTATAAACCAACTCTAAATGTTTAAAATAATAATACATGTGACACTTCCCCCTTCCCTTGAAACCCCAAACCCCACCCCACCAACTCCCCGAAGCCCTAGCTCATCGTCACCCATCTTTGACCCTGGCCACGCCCACTACTACAAAAACGGGAAAGGGAAGCGCCACCTTTTATCAGCGCTAAGAAAAAAGTGATGATATTGGTAATTATTTATCAACTCTAAAATTTTAGCACTGATAAAGGACCTCGTTATCAGTGCTTTTCTTGCGCTGATAAAACTATAGTCTCAATTTATAAAATTGGGTGAACAGTGCCCTCTGTTAATCATGCCCTAAATCTTTTGCGGTACTGTACCCTTGCGACAACTCCCCCCGATATTCTCTTTGTCGGACCTCCGCAGTTAGACCTACTCCAATGTGAACCCTACTCATTATCCTCCCCCTCGAACCCCTTCTACGGAGCCTCCTCCCCATGAAACCTACTTCTCCCCCACTTCTGAACCCTACTCCCTGCGAACACTACTCCTCCATTTCACAACAGTTGGCGGCTCCTCCCATGCACCTCCCCCACCGGCGGTCACGCCTTCCCCTCCCGACGTAGCACAGAAGGCTCCCTGACTGCTCGATGCTTCTTCTCTCCCTCCATCACAGGTGAGATCTACTCTAGGTAAGTCTCCTACTTCTCCTTTTAGGTTTATATTTTTTCAGAGGGTAGGGTTCCATTTATAGGATTTAAACTTGTGAGTCAGGGTTTAATGTTATTTTTTTTGATAAATCTTTTCTTTCTAGGTTTTCTTCATGGTGTGGTTGAGGTGCAATCGAGTTTCCACATTGGATTTCAGCAATTTCTTCACCCAATTCCAGTGGTTCCATGGCCTAAAATTTCTAGATGTTTTTAATACACTTTTTTGTGCATTTATTTTTGTTCTATAAATTAATTTTGTGGTGGGAATTATATTTTCGAATCATTTTTCATGCCTATGTGTTTGAAATGAATTTTAATAAAGGAAATGGTTATGTTTTGTGTGTGTTGTAATTTAATACTTCTTATAATGGGTATTATGGGTTTTTTGAAAGGTGTGAAATATGTTTTCAAAGGAACTAGATGTGTGAATGGGTTTGGGTGTAGGTTTTAAAAAGAAACATAATAATTTATCATGTTTGGCTTGTTGTGAATTTTTAAATATGAGTTGTAAGTTGCTCAAATTATGAAAGGCATGTTTCGAAATTATTCTTGGTTTATGTTTTATTTTTCAAGGGGGCTTGACCTACAAAGTTGGTTTATTAATTGTATGTTGTTATTGTGTTCCATAAAAATGAAAATTTTCAAATGTGTGGGTAATGGAAAATTTATTTGAAAGGGGTTTTGGTGTGAGTAAAAATAGAAAGTGGTTTGTTTCATGGAAAATGAAGATTTCCTTGAAATTATAGGCATTGAGTTGTGGAGGAGTAGGGTTCATGGAGCCTTATTTGGATTGTTTCATATTTCAATGAGAAAGGAAAATTATTTAAATGACGTCTTGGAAATGTTTTTATGGTGTGATTGTGATTCTAATAAATTTTTAATTTATATTAAGCAAGGATTTATAAAGTGTGCACTGGATTGGAATTATATTCTATTGTTTATGGTAAATATCTATATTACACTTTATATAGTGTATCTTTTAAATCTTGTTTAGACCTCTTGATTTACCCTTGAACAATTCACCCCTTTTTAAAGGATGTTTTATCACTATTTGATACTTTTATCCCCTCATGTGTGTGTTTTTTAACACTAATGGATTTTTGTTTATCCCTTTGTATGGGAATGTGATTTTTTATAGAATGGATGTAAGACGTGTCTTTGGATACTAGTTACAAGTTTGGGGAAGGTGAGAGAGAGTTATTGCATATCATTTAAATGTTCACGATAGAATTTATGTTCACTAACATCAATTTTTTATTTCTTATGTTAATTTGGGTAACAAAACCTATGATATTCCATAGTAATTTTGGATAATCCTAGGTTATTTGTCTCCCCCACGAACCCCTCTGTGTTTGGAAATGTATCTACTATATTAGTTTTCTTATCAAAATTGTATCTTTTTTTTCATTTTATTTGAGTTTGGTCACTAGTTTTGGGATGTTTAATGTGATTATTTTATTATGAATGAGGTGGCTAGTAGGGGTGGTTAAAAGGATGTTTAATGTTTTGCTGCAAGGGTGGTGGGTGCTAGAACTATTGGTAAGGGGGCTGGAAAGTGTGTTGATTTTGATGGGGGTTCTATCCTAGTTCTATTGATTTCCAAATATTTATTGGAAATGGTTAGGCTCTATTAATATCTTTTTTTATAAGGAATTGGTTCTCTTATACTATATTTGGAAGTATTTTTTTTGTATTTAAATCATAAATAACAATATTTGAGATTCAAATAGGATGGAGATGAATAAAGATTGTATGGATGCTAATCATTTGACAATAGAGTATGAGAACAGAGTGAAAGAGATCATCAAGTTTCAAAGGATCATGAAAAGGATCCTTCTCAAATACTTTGTCCATGATTACATTGTTGTTATTATAGATTAATTAATCCATAGGATTTGGAAGAAAATTTTATATGTCATGGAATAGATTGGAGTTATAAATGTTGGAATAAATATAGAGAAAAAGAGAATGTAGCTACTGGCTGGTATAAAACTGCATTTTATGGATCATTAGATATGTTTACAAATATGGATAATGAAGAAAACTGTATGGAGGATGTGATTACAGATGTCAATGATGATGAAGATCATATTGAGTAAATTATAAGGATAGTTGATGATGAACTCCGTGATGGCCCAAAATTGTTTGAGAAGTTAAAGAGTTGTGCAAAGACGCCATTGTATACTGGTTGTACTAAATATATATCATTTTCAGCTATACTGAAGTTGTATAAATTAAAAGTAGGCAATAGATGGAGTGATGTCAGTTTTACAGCACTACTTACTCTCTTGAATGACATGCTCCTGGAAGATAATGAGCTCCCAAGCAAGACATATAAAGCTAAATGAATGCTATGCTCGATGGGTATGATTTCTGAAAGAATACATGCCTGCCCAAAAGACTGTATATTGTTTCTCAAGGAGAAAAAATCACTTATAGAATGCCCAAAGTGTGATGATTCTCGATACAAAAAAAGAAGAATCCAGTCCTACGACAGTTGAATTGTACTTTCCAATCATTCAAAGGTTTAGGAGTCTATATGGAAGTGATGAATCGGCAAGAAAATTATTATATCATGCAAATAAAAGAAATAAAGATGGGAAATTATGTCACATGGCCAACCCTCCTCAATAGAAGAGAATTGATCATGATTATCCTAAATTTGGAAATGAGATGAGAAACATTCATCTTGTATTATCTGTAGATGGAGTGAATCCTTTTGGTTTTCAAACCAGCACTCATGGTACATGGCCTGCTATGTTGGTAAATTATAACTTTCCTCCCTGGTTATGCATGAAATGGAAATTCATCCTATTATATATGCTTATATAATGACCCAAACAACCAGGTAACAATATTGATGTTTATTTGTATCCTTTGATGAAGGATTTGAAGTTATTATGGGATTCAGGTGTTATGTTGTATGATGCTTATAAAAGTGAATACTTCATGTTGAGAGAGTTGTTGTATGGGAAGATAAATGATTTCCCTGCTTATGGAAATTTTTCAGGATATAGCATTAAAGGAACTCAAGGGTGTCCCATGTGTGAAGAAGATACATAATCAAATAGTTTGAAACATTCATCAAAATCTGTGTTTCTAGGACATCATAGATTTATACCCCTTTGGCATAAGTACTAATCTTGTATGACATCATTCAATGGATGTTCAGAATAATGCACAACATCATCTCCACTAACAGGTGATCAACTATTTGAGAATGTAAAATATGTGAACACTATTTTTGGTAAACCATTTTAAAAAACCTTACGAAAATCAGTTTAAAAAAGAGATCAGTTTTTTTAATTACCATACTAGAATTGTTTGTACGTCATACATTTTCTTGATGTGATTCATGTAGAAAAAAATGTATGTGACAGTGTTATCAGAACATTTCTAAATGCCCCTGAAAAAAAGGATGGAATTAAGGCAATTTTAGACATGGTTGACATGAGAATACGAGAGGAGTTGGCTCCTGTGAAGGGTGAAAATCGAATGTTTCTTCCTTTAGATGGTTACACTCATTCTAGGGAGGAGAGATATCAGTTTTGCAACTTCTTCAATGATGTAAATGTTCTAGAGGGGTATTCATCAAATATCAAGAACATTGTGACAATGATTTATTTGATGGTAAAAGGTTTGAAATCAGATGACTGCCTTTTTTTTATGTAAGATTTAATTATTATAGATTTATGTTGAATTTTTCCCAAGAATGTTCATCATACGTTAACCAAACTTTGTTTCTTTTTCAAAGCTATAGGCAGCAATGTTTTAGACCCAAATAAATTTCCATCTATGGAAAGAGAAATTGTCATCATATTATGTGAATTAGAAATGTTCTTCTTTCCAAAATACTTTGATATGATGGTTCATTTGATGGTTCACTTGGTGAGAGACATTTGACTTTGTGGTCCTATGCACTATAGATGGATGTACCCCGTTGAATGGTATATGAAGATTTTGAAAGGGTATGTCAAAAATTGAATTCGACCAGAGGGTTGTATTGTGGAGAGATATATTGTTGAGGAAGCCGTTGAATTCTATACCAAATACCTATCTTATGTGGAAAGCATTGGTATCTAGAAATCTCATCACACTGGATGCATTAAGGGTGAGAGAATTTCTGGAAGAGATGTCATGACAATCAATATTACAGATCAGGAAAACACCCACCTTTATGTTTTACATAACAGTTGGGAGGTTGCTTCATATATTGAGACCCACAAATAAATTCTTAGGCAGTTCAATCCATCAAGGGCTGAAAAATTGATATCAAATACACATAATCACCAGTTTATAGGATGGTTTTAAGACCATATTTTTATGGAGTTAATTGAAAATCCAAATTCAATTTTAGAATGACTTCGATGGCTAGCTGCCATACCAAGTGTGTATGTATTATCTTACAATGGTTATGTAATTACTGGTTATACATTATATTCACATTAACATGATGAAGTTAGTACCATGAAAAATAGTGGAGTCACACGTGTGGCTCAAGCGATGCATGTTTCTGTTAGTAAGGAAAAAAATCCAATTTATGTGAATTTTTCATAATTTGGAATTATGAAACAAATATGGGAGCTAGATTATATGACATTCCAATTTCTCATTTTTCAATATAAATGGGTTGATAACAACAGTGGTGTTATAATAGATGAATTGGTATTTGTGAAAGTTGATTTTATTAAAGAAGGGTACCAAGATGAACAGTTTATAATGGCATCACAACCAATAAAAGTATTTTATGTTCCAAATCCTATAGACCGAAAGTGGTATATTTCTCAGTTATCATCCAAAACTACTGAAGGGTCCAATGAAAATTCAATTGAGGTTGATCCTTTTAGTGGTACGTCACAATCATTTCGCTGTGGTCCCAATGTAGATGATGTTTCATATGTTAGAGGAGACCACAATTAAGGGATTTGGATAATCGATAGAGGTGTCAAATCCCTTCAGCTATTGAAAAAAAGAAAGAGTATTCAATAAACAGGTTATATATTTTTTGTAATATAGATCTTTCTATCTCATTTTGTTATCTTATCATTTCTGAATTTATGTAATCTAAATTAACTGTTCAAACACTTTTTTAGATAATTACTTCCACACATTCTGGTGCTCCTAACCTTGAGTCTGATCAAGTCTCGCAAGTTGTTGCTGCTGCTGCTCAAAATGCAGAGTAAAAACAAGTTTCTGAACCTATTGCTGCTCCTAGTGTTGAGGTCCAACAACCATCAGCACATGCCATTTATATCATTTCATATGAACATATTGATGCTGTTGGTAACGATGAAATGGTTGGGGATGAAGGACCAATGTTGTAGAAAACACAGGTGCATCGTAGTTTGATGGTGTTAGCCAAAGTTCTTAAGCTGGAAAGCAAAGACATGAAAGTTGATGTTGGATGGAATGCATGAGGCCAACATGTGAATCCCAACAAGGCCGTGTTTAGTAGTTTCATTGGAATTGTCACTCCGCAACACGTACCAATTGACATAGATTCATGGCACCATGTTGTGTCTGGGATGAAGGCTGTGATCTAGGAATAAATTATCGTAACTTTATGATATTATTTCTTTAATTTACTAGAAAATAAAACAATGAAACAATGTCTTACTCTTGTCAATCCCTTAAAGAGTACATTTATAGTTGATGATTCACATAAGAATTATGTACTAAGGCTTGCAGGAAGGATTCATTGAGGTTTCACAGTATTATAACAAAATGTCACCTAAAATATTCCAATGGAAAAATAAACCCACACCGACCCCTTGTCTACGCTCACCTGATATCCCAAGAAGCATGGGATGCATTTATTGGCCTCTGTGGGGATGAGAAGTTTCAGGTACATTGTGGCTGATAATATGTTGTTTGAGGATATGTGTATTTATAACTTTGATTGTCAATTTTTCATTTATGAAATAGCAACGCAGTACTGAAAATAAGGAATGTGCATCAAAACCAACATACACCTATTGTAAAGCAAGGATGTGGTACACTTCACTAGAAAAGAAAATGGTACGTATTTTAAATTTACAGTAATATTTTTATGTGCCAAGAAACAACATCATAAATATTTTTCTATATATATATATATATTGATGAGTCTAAATCCAAAGACACTTCCATCCCACATCAATTGCTATGGAAGGAGGCACATGTGAATAAGGAATGGAATCTAGTAGATGAAAACACAGAAAAAAGTGTGGGAAATATGTATAAGTATAACATGATAAAAAGTTTTTTTAAATTGATATTACATAATAATAATTACTTATCTTACTATATCAGAAAATCACAGGAATTAGAAACTCCTATAGAGGATGCATACCTATTATCGATGGCTTTGAAGCAGCCAGAACAATACGGTTGTGTCAGAGGTGCGGGGTTTGGGGTGACACCCCAAGTATATTTTGACAAAAAAAAGATAATAGAAATGAAGGAATGAAACAAACGAGAGAAAGACAAGAAACTCTTGAAGAACGATTTCAGTGGCAGGGATAGTTGCTAGAAACTTTTATGGGTGAGAAGAAAGTAGAAGACACAACTTAGGAACAACTAGTGCGTGAATATCCATCCCCATCCCCACCAGATTTGAGGTGAGCCATTCCCCTCAAAGAGTTGTCTTAGCCATGGTAATCAATATTCTAAGAATTGTTCCCATGAAATGTGAATTAGAAAAACAATGATACTTTTCCTGTACTGATCTTCTATAGGGTGATAATGACTATGATTTATATCTATCAACACCCACCTATCACCTTGTAGCGAGGGCTACGGTGTTCAACATCATAGGGGACAAGCTTCATAATAGACCACTTCCAATAGATCATCTGAAATTGACGATTACTATAGCTCATGAGCCAAATGCAGAGCTACCTATTCCACATGATGGAGATGATATTCATATGGTCAAAAAGTCTATTGGTACATTCATAGCATGTCTGTCATAACTTGTAAGAGTATATGTGGATGAAGAGGTATTTATTTCCATATTTTTTCAACATAAACCTTTAAAAATTAATGAAAAAAGGTCTAAACCAATGAATGTTATTATATATGGAGAAGGGGAAGGGGGTGAGAAGAAATGTGGGCTCAAAAGCATCTAAAGGATTGACCAACCAATCCAAAAGATCTACTGAAAGCACAATTACACCGCATGTTCTCTATCCACATTTATTATCATTGAAGACTAATGTGGATACGAAGATAAAAAGTGGTAGTAGTCATATATTTGTTTTTGAAAAGAATATGTACAGAGAGAAAATTGAAGATTTCATTACTGTTGAAAATGTAAATTAAATCCTTAAATATGATTGGCTAGGCGTCACAGTTGTAAATTTATATATGAGGTATGTTTTCATGAATTGATTTTCTAAAAGATGATATAATGGGATACTTATGACTAAATTCATTTTATATTATTGGCAGGCGTATATATGAAAAATAGTTGAATGGATTTTTCCATGAGCCAAAATTCAGACTCGTTAGTCCTCAAACCACATCTACACAACTAATGAAATTAGATCCGTCAATAAGGGATGAAATAGTGAAAAGCTTGCTGAAAACATTTGAAAGAAAGATTATGGATGAAAAACTCTTCCTAATACCAACCATGCAGAGGGAAAACTCTACGGTTAAAGCATATCAATTATATTTTCACTTCTTTTATTACTAATTCCTTTTTGTGTTTTTAGGAAACATTGGAAGCTAATTGCGGTGAACTTGGATACTCCAAAGATTTATTTTCTAGATTCAATGCAAGGATATCCAACAAACCGACCATACATGATGAATTTTGTGAATCTGTAAGACACTACATCCTATGTTTTAGGTATAAACATCAAGTTATATAATTTATATTATCTTTTACTGAGGATTATGCTATGATAGGGCAGTGTATCAATATCGTCTAAAAAAGGAATGAGGACAGGGGATAAGCATAAGGATGCAAGAAAGTACTATGTCTATACAAGTATCAGGGTATATATAATAAAATTTCACTATCCAAACACATATCAAAACAAGTTACTTATTCTCCTAATGATCAAAGTTATTATAGTGTCCAAAACAAACAAATGGAAAAGATTGCGGTTATTATGTTTGTAAATTTATGAGATAGATTGTTTTCCATCAACAAACTAGCATCCCTAAAGAGGTATTTTCAAAAACAACTACTATTTCATTTAAATTATTTATTTATTATTTATTTATATATATTTAAGTACTACTCTACTGTCAAAAATCATCATGTTCATAAGATGATATATATTTGTTCAGAAATAAGTGGGTTTCATACTTGATGGAAGATTGTACACAAATAGCATGAAGATCTAACTTGGGGACGTGTACAATTGGCAGACATTTTTGAAAGGGGTTCACAGAGATCAAAAGATGAAACATTGTTGTATGTAAATGTTCGTAGGAAAATTGTAATTTTTTTAAAAAAAACATCCTTTCCCCAAAGAGTAATTTTTTCATTTTAATAGATGAAATGCACTAGCAATAAGAAAGAATGATGAACCACTTTTCTTTGGGATTTGGATAAGAAAAACCAGAAAAATCTCCAAAATACTTTCATATCACACATTCCAACTCACATTAAAAGAAAATATGAGTAATCGTCTCTACCCTAAATTGATTGTAGTATGAACATTGAGATTACAAATGGATTCCAATGCATTAAACATTTTCATTGGTAGAAATTGTATATTTTCTGATTATCCATAATAAGAAAATGAATATTGTTGGAACCTCCTTCCTCTATAGGGTCTCCCCCCACACATCCATGTTTTAAATTTAGAAAATGATCCATGGGTCATTTTTGACATGTATAAGTCAACCTCGCCTCAATCTGAGGTACGGTGTGACCAATATCACTCAAAGTATCTATCTTTTGTTTAAAATGGGCATAATTTTAAGTGAAAACAACAACTAACATATGGAAAACTGACCAAACACATTAGTATTGTGTTTATACATTATTATAACTATCTATGGGTCATTTGTGATGTGTAAGAGTCATCCTAGACTCAATCTGAGGCACAGTGTGACTGATATCACCCAAAGTTTCTCTCTTTTGTTTAAAATGGACAAAATTTTAAGTGAAAACAACAACTGACGTACAGAAAAATGACCAAATGCATTCGTATTGTTTTGATACTTTAGGAGAAAAATACATGGGTAAGTGTAATAGTAGATATTGCCTCAATATGAGGCACAGTGTGACTGGTATCACTCAAAGTGTCTCTCTTTTGTTTAAAATGGACAAAATTTTAAGTGAAAACAACAAATAACGTACAGAAAACCAACCAAATGCATTCTAATTGTGTTGATAATTTAGGAGAACTATCCATAGGTCATTTTGGATGTGAAAGAGTCAACCTTGCCTTAATATGAGGCATGGTGTGACGGGTATCACTCAAAGTGTCTCTCTTTTGTTTAAAAAGGACATAATTTTAAGTGAAAACAACAACTGACGTATGAAAAACTGGCCAAACGCATTCGGATTGTATTGATACATTAGGAGAAATATACATGGGTATTTTATGATGTTTAAGAGTCAAATATTCCTTAATATAAGGCATGGTGTGACCGGTATCACTCAAAGTGTCTCTCTTTTGTTTAAAATGGACAGAATTTTAAGTGAAAACAACAACTGACATACGGAAAACTGACAAAATGCATTCAGATTGTGTTGATACATTAGGATAATGATTAATGGGTCATTTATGACATATAAGAGTCAACCAAAACTCAATCCTATGCATGGTATGACCAGTATCACTCAAAGTGTGTCTCTTCTATTTAAAATGGACAAAATTTTAAGTTAAAACAACAATTGACATATGGAAAACCATCCAAATGCATTAGGATTGTATTTATAATTTAGGAGAAAGATACATGGGTCATTTTTTATGTGTAAAAGTCAAACCAGACTCAATCCAAGGAATGGTGTGACCGGTATCACTCAAATTTTCTATGTTTTGTTTAAAATGGACAGAATTTTAAGTGAAAATAACAACTGACCTATGAAAAACCAACCAAATACATTTGGATTATGTTGATAATTAGGAAAATTATCCATGGGTAATATATGGCATGTAAGAGTCAACACCATCTCAATATAAGGAATTTTGTGGCCAATATCACTCATAGTGTCTCTCTTTTGTTTAAAATGGAAAAAATTGTAAGTGAAAACGACAACTGACATACGGAAAACTGACCAAACACATTCAGACTGTGTTGATAATTTATGAGAACAATAAATGGGTCATTTTTGATGTGTAAAAGTCAACCCTACCTCAATTCAAGACATGGTGTTTCTGGTATCACTCAAAGTGTCTCTGTTTTGTTTAAAATGGACAGAATTTTAAGTGAAAACAACAACTGACATACGGAAAACTAACCAAACGCATTCTTATTGTGTTGATACTATAGTATAACTATAAATGGGTCATTTTGGATTTGTAAGAGTCAACAACTCCTCAATAGGAGGCATGGTGTGACTGTTATCACTCAAATTGTCTCTCTTTTGTTTAAAATGGACAAAATTTTAAGTGAAAACAACAATTGACGTACGGAAAACAAACCAAACACATTAATATTGTGTTGATACTTTATTAAAACTATCCATGGGTCATATATGATGTCTATGGGTCAACCCTGCCTCAATCCAAGGCACAGTGTTGCTAGTATCACTCAAAGTGTCTCTCTTTTGTTTAAAATGGACATAATTTTATGTGAAAACAACAACTAACATACGGAAAACCGATCAAATGTATTCATATTGTGTTGATACATTAGTAGAAAGATCCATGGGTCATTTTTGATGTGTAAGAGTCATCCCCGCCTCAATCTGAGGCACAGTGTGATCGGTATCACTCAAAGTGTCTCTTTTTTGTTTAAAATGGACAGAATTTTAAGTGAAAACAACAACCGATGTACGAAAAACTAACCAAACACATTCGGATTGTGTTGATACTTTATTCCAATGATCCATGGGTCATATGTGATGTGTATGAGTCAACCATACCTCAATCTGAGGCACGGTGAGGCCGGTATCACTCAAAGTGTCTCTTTTTTGTTTAAAATGGACATAATTTTATGTGAAAACAACAAATGACATACAAAAAACCAACCAAACACATTCCAATTATATTTTTACTTTAGGATAACGATCCATGGGTCATTTTTGATGTTTACAAGTCAACCACACCTCAATATGAGACATAGTGTTTCTGGTATCACTCAAAGTTCTCTCTTTTGATTAAAATAGACAGAGTTTTAAGTGAAAACAATAACTGATATACGGAAAACTGACCAAACACATTTATATTATGTTGATACATTAGAAAAAATATCCATGATTCATGTGTGACATGTATGAGTTAACCCTGACTCAATACAAGGCACAGTGTGACCGGTATCACTCAATGTGTCTCTCTTTTGTTTAAAATGGACAAAATTTTAAGTGAAAACAACAACTGACATACGGAAAACTAACCAAACACATTTATATTGTGTTGATACTTTATGAAAACGATCCATGGGTAATGTGTGATGTTTATGAGTCAACTATACCTCAATATGAGGTATGGTGTGGCCGATATCACTCAAAGTGTCTCTCTTTTGTTTAAAATGGACAAAATTTTAAGTAAAAACAACAACTAACATACGAAAAACTAACCAAACACATTTGGATTGTGTTTATACTTTAGGAGAATGATCCATGGGTAATTTTGGACGTTTAAGAGTCAACCTCACCTCAATATGAGGCATGTTGTGGCCAATATCACTCAAAGTGTCTCTCCTTTGTTTAAAATGGACATAATTTTTAAGTGAAAACACCAATTGATGTACGAAAAACAATCCAAAAGTCATTACCTATGAAATAAAATACTTAGACAAGCCTCATAGAGTTATAATTGGTCATTATACAATAAACCCCCATTAATAATTCATCACACACCCTAAATATAAACCTTTATCCCAAGAGTTCATGGTGAGGGATGAAAACAAAGAGGAAAGGGAGAGGGAGAAGAATGAAAGGGAGAGAAAAAAGAATAGAGGATTTAAATTTGATAAATTTTCAAGATAAAGGTCTCTTAAACTATGTTTCGGGAAGTGGACAGGAGAAAATAGGTTGAAATCCCCTAAATTATGCCATATCATCAGCAACTTTCATGGTCTGGTTGGGAAGTTTTCCAAACTATTCACCAACATTTTGGGAGCCATTGGATAAGAAATCCTCTTCTGCACAGTTTGGACAAACAATTAACTAACCATGTTCCAATCGTTCAAAATGACTTAGTTAATCTATAGATCTATAACACATGGTTTCTCCTAACCGTGAACAACCCATGTTCCTAACAACTCCCTAAAAAGGGTTAGTTGCACGGTTTTTACTTAGAGTCATACAAACCATTTTTTCCTATGTATATAAAATAGTAAAAGTTTAAAATGAATAGGAAACTTCCCCATGAAAGTGTACACACATGGGTTCTTCTAAATTGCGTCCCCCAATAAAAGAACTACATGACTACTAATCAAGAGTCTAGGATGGACAAAGAATAAGCATATATCTACCCACCATTTATAAATTCTATAAATGGCGTGAAAAGAAGACAACACGCCATAAGATAAAGGCATCAACCACAAGAAAAAATTTCCTTAAGTGTCCCAAGAATCACCCAAACCCATCTACCATGAGGAATATATAGGGGAAAATCTCTAATTCCAAAGGCAACATATCCCAAATGGAACACAAAATCTATAATAAAATTCCATATCGAAGCTTGACATGAATCTTAACCACAAAAAATATGAAGAATAACTCGAATGCATGCCTTAATCAAAATTTTCTTAATGTTCTAACATTGAACTCTCTCTGTATATTTTATTTGAGTAAATGTAAGATATCATTTGGAGGAGAATGTATTTAATGGTACCTTTTAATAATCATAATGAATAATTAGTACATCACATTAGGTACACATTTTTCCCATCGTTTGATCCCAAATTGACTACCATATCATATTTTATCTGTGTGAACTACATGTTTGATATGATAATTTTTTTCAGGTCTTGTTTGGGTGTTCTGCTATAGAATTTCATGTTACAGCAGGTAGAGCATTTATTAGTTCTAAAAAAAGCACTGATAAAGGCACCCTTTATCAATGCTTTTTGAGCGTTGATAAAGGGAACCCCCCCTATTATCAGAGATGAGATTTACAGTGCCTTTTTAGCACTGTTAAATCCCGTTTTGAGTGCTGATAAAGCCTATTTTTGTAGTAGTGGCCTCACCTCACTGCGCCTCGCCTCACCACACCTCGCCTTGCCATACCTCATTGTGCCTCGTCACACCTCTCCTCGATGTGTGTTTCCTCCCCACACATCACCTATCCTCACCTTTCCTCACTTTTTCCATCCCTTTCCACACCTCACCTCACTACACCTCAGCTTTCTATGCCTCACCACCGATCCGAACCCCCACCTCGATGCCCCTCAAAGGTCTAGTGGTAAGTGAACGTAACACATAACAATTTTATTTTTTGGTTTTTTCTAAAATTGGATGATATAGGTGGTTAAATGGGTGTTACATAATATATATTTTTCTATTATAGTATAGAGAGTGATCCATAGACCATATTAGGTGTACTTGATATGTGTTCATTGCGATAGTAGTACCTAGTGTCTTTTAAATCATTTATCCCTATTTTTTTAAAGTAGATATATAATTATAATTAATTATAGTTATTTATTAATTTATGTGATATGATAAAGATTTTGAGAGTTGATATGGACTCAGAAGTAAAATGGATGAGATTGGATTCCATTGTTTTTAGAGTGACATGGATTTGGATAATCCATGGGTAGCAGGACTAGGAGTGTGGTGTTGATTAAATTAAGTTAGAATAGAAATTGATATCTTATTTAGGATAATACTTTATGATGAAAAATTACTATGTTTATAAGTGTGTGAGGTTGTATCAAAGATCATAAACCATGATGGTTCTAAATGTCCAAATGGATTCCCCAAAGGGTGATATAGTACTTGTTATGATGAGGGGATAACTCTCAACTGTATAGTTTCCTAGGATCAGCTAGTGAACTATGGGAATGTAATGGTCCTTGCCTATGATTCATGTTCTTTATGTGACCTCACTAATGTTTTTAGTTATTGGTTACTGTGTGTGATGTGACCTCCCATAAGTGACTTGGGTGATTAGTGTTTGTATGACAATATGAATTATTCATGGAATTTATTATATAATTTTGTTTATTTTACTGTTTAAATTGATATGTGGTAGATGTATTGGTTATTTTTCCATTATATTATACTATAATTTGATGTATTGTTTCACTATAGAATATGGATTAGTATCTTGCAACAAGTTTTCAACCACTTGCATATGTGTTGGAATGCTTGAGGTATGTCAAACCTCATCTCATATGATGATTATAGAACGATGAATTAAAATGAGACATCATAAAATTTAGTTCATTTTATAAATTTGGTAGATGGAATATGGGAATATGAGGACTTTATCGAATCATGTGATAGACCATATATAGGTGAGTCATGAAAACCTTTTCGGTGGTAAGTCCTGGTTACCATGGGTGTGGGATTGTTATTATTTCATTTTTATGCTATGACTGAGTTTTTTATGGAATATAATGTTCTTATGAAAGTTGTTATTTTAAATTTTCATCTCCTCTATCACTATAATGAGGCCCATGTACATAAACCATATTTGGTATATATTACATTCATGACATATACATGAATGAATTTAATTAGAATTTTAAAATGGGATTCAGTTGTTTAAAGTGTAAAAAAAATAAAGAGTTCAAAAGTATTTAACCTCAAGGAATTTATGTTACTTTATTGATCCATTAATAAATAGAATTATCTATAATTTTGGTGATTGAACTCGTAGAGTCATGTCACATGATCCTCAGCCCAGTTGGTGAGGTATCCTTAAGTGCATCTACAAGACCCAGGTTCAAAACCAGGTAGAGGCATATTTCTGGGGGTACTGTAGCAGGTACTGTAATAGAACTATACACTTTGTGGTACTGTAGAAGAATTGTACACGGTGCGGTACTGTAACAGGTACTACAGCTGTTATTGTAGCAGACACTGTTCGGTACTGCAGCAGCTGGAACTATTCACCTTGGGCCATTGGTTTGGGCTTGGAGTCCTTAAGAATTTAGGGCCACCTAGGCCTTCAGATCAGTAAGGCTTTCCGGTCACCTTTAAGGCCTTCAGGCCACCTCAAGGCCTTTGGGCCACCTCAAGGCCTTTAGGCCACATGTAGTTGCCCTAAATTGATTCTACAAAAAAGGAGCAGCCCCAAAAGATGATTCAGAGAAGGTGCACTCACCAGAGAAAAACCAAATGGATTTTTCAGAATGAGAGGGTATGGCTATGCCATTGGGACCAGCCTGTGCTTGCATGGGAAGCATAGCCAGACAACCATGTGAAGGTGGAGAGCTACTATCATGATGCAGATGCTAGGGAGGGGCAGTTCCTTATAGATAGTCTGGTTTAATTACCTAAGACCTTCGGGTCATGTAATATCCTAAGCCTATGGGCCATGTAATCTATGAGCCTACAGGCCTTGTAAGGGTTCCACCTAATCCCTTGAAAGGGGGGTTATCAATAATCAATAAAAATGAAGGCCTTCAGTTTATTCGGGTAACTCGTGGAGTCATGAAAATTGATTCTTGATCCCTTATTCTGTATTTATATCGGAAAACCTTATTGTCGCACCTCACCACTGGTCCTGAGACTCACCACCCCTTTCCACTTCTCGTCGCTGGTCCTGAGCCTCACCGCCCCTCTGTTGTGGCTTCTAAACTCTTGGATCAACAAAAAACATAAACCCATTAATCAAAGTAATTTCTTCTTCCTGTTTTCTATATTATTTTGATTATATATTTTGTGTTATACCAATTGATGTGTTATCATTAGATTTTTAATTGTTATTGAAGATTGTGTGTCCTTACCTAAATAATTTATTAATTTTATCATTCTAGAATTATATAATTTTTATTAAGAATGAGAAATTAGTTTTTCTATTTCTTTTTACATAATGTGAAATATTTCCATATAGGTATTTAGTTTAGTGATAATCTACTAATGACATGGATAGATGATTGAAATAATTTAAAAAATTTCAAGTTGTTATGTTATATTAAACTATAAGTAAGTTACTCACATTTATGATTACATTCTTGGGATTATTAAAGAAATTTATACATGGTTTTTTATATAAATAGGGGCATTGATTTGTTATGCTTTGTTGTTACTTGAATAAAGTATAAAGCATTTCATTATTTTGGTTTTAGGTTAGGAAAGGAAGTTAAGATGATTCATTTATGGTATTCCATCATTAATAAATTATGTAAGCATGAATTGGGTTTTTAATAAAAAGAGTAATAATATTTATATTAGTTTCATTTACTTTAAAAAAGTGTTGAGTATAAAAATGGGTTTTGAAAAAAAAAATCAATTTTATAAACACTAGTTGTATTTATTTTGGAAATTTATTGTGTATGATTTTCTTTAACCCAAACATTAAATTGAATAAACACCTTTTCACTCTATTTATAAAATTGTTCAGGTATGGGTTAGTTAATGAACCACACATTAATTATATAAGATATTCTATGTTGAAAACATATCCTTTGGTATTTTTTTATTATTTTTATAATTCAATCACATTTTTTGATTTTTTACCTATACATGATTCATTTGGTATGTATAAAGATGTAAAAAGATTTTTTATAAGTGGAACACTTATTATATTGAAAGTGTTCAATGTGTAAAATCCTATTTTTCCTTAGATACTACCTATTTTTCTAAATATTTTTTCCCAAAATTATGATTTAAAACATTGAAAACTTATTTGGATGAAGAAAATATATTTTTTATTTTATAATTTATTTCTTGTAACTTAATCCAAGACATTTTCTTTGATTAGAATGTTATTAATGTATATTAGTTTTTTCTTATTCCATGTCTTATACTTTTTTTAGGTCACTACTAGTATGTATCAATTATATCATATTATATCTCTTATGGTTTATTTGGATAGATACTGGAATGATTTGATAAATTTAAAATTAAAATAGGTATTTATATGATATTATTGTATTTTTTCTTTAGATATCTGATGTTGGATTATTTCTTGCTGATATTATAAATGCTTTCCAAGATAATTTGTTTTATAAAAGATAGGATTTTTCATGTAGTGTGGAACAATGTTATTCTTTAGTAAATGTTTTTCATGACCAAAACATATGTATTTAGTTTTTGAATTATTTTTTTATCCTAATATTTATTCAAAATATTCATTCTTTTCATGATTTTTTTATTATAATCAATAATTTATATTTTTAAGAAATATATTTTTTCAGAATAATGAGAATCTGAATGTATGATATTGATTGGATCCCAATCATGTTTCAAATTAAGTCTTTTTTTATTTTGTATTTAATAATGCCTCAAATGGATGACTTATACACTTACCTTATTATAGTTTCATTGGAATAACTTGGTTAAATATTAATAAAGTGAGTTACGATATAAAAAAAGTTGTTTTCCAGATAAATAATTATGTTCGGTATTAAAATTGAGAGAAATAAGTCTTTGTATACTCATGATTAAAATGAAAGGAGTGGAATGAAGAATTTGATATTTTACTGGTTTCCATTTATCCGTCCTCATGATAAAGAAAATGTAACATAAAAAGAAGACAATGGGATGATTATACATCATATAACTAATGAAAATAATGATGTTGAGAGAGTAAAAAAATGATGGATGATTCATGGAATATTGTATATCAAGCATGTGGTAAAATAAATTAGATGGAAATTTTAATGTGATTGTATCATAGGGAAAACATGTATGTAATTTCTAGTATTGGCATCAATTATATTTTTACCTTTACACAAGTGATTATTACCTTTACACAAGTGTTTCTTACCTTTAAACAAGTGTTTCTTACCTCTACACAAGTGATAAGCTACCCTTAAGCGGCATGAAAAAAAATGTAAGTTACCCGTGTGTAGTGAACTAGAAATATTTAAATAGTGTATAAAATTTATTTTTTTCCTTTACTTGTGCTTTAGAAAATGCTTATTACCCTTATGTAACTTCTGAGTGCCTTTATACAGCTTTTCCAGTTACCTTTACATGACCAGTTTAAGTAAAAGCCTACCATTACACAACTTTACTAGTTACCCTTATGCAATGCTTATAATTTCTTCTTACACTTATATAGAATTATAATTTACCTATATACATCATGTGTAAAATGCATCTTATCTTTATTGTGAGCTGTATATTTTAAAGGTTAACTTTACACAAATTGTAAAAATTATGAGGTACCCTTATGAAGCCTATGAAAAAATTATTTTACCCTTACGTGGCATATATAGGTATAAAGTTTCCCTATTATATTGAAGTAGTAGTGTATCTCATCTATTTGAATGAGAGAAATCCTCTGTCATTGGAAAACAATACTAGGACTGAAATACATTCAGTATTTTTTAATTTGAGTGTGACAATTTAAAAAGTAATATGTTTCTATTTTAATTTATAAATTTTGGGTTTTAAATGTATGATAAAGAATTATGAAACACCCATGTATAGAATATTCAATGGATTTCTAAAGAATGTTATCCATTTTTATTTTGTCTATAAATAGAAGCTAAGGAAAGAAGTGGATAAAGAAGAATAAATACACTTATAACTTCATGGATTCATTATACTGATCTATTAAGGAATTTCAATTTTCCCTATATTTCCTTGTTCTGTATCAATTAAAGAAGGGTCGAAGTTCACTACTCTATAATAGTTTCTTCATCGAAATATTTTAATAGTCCAAATAGTTTTATTATTTTTCAGAGGTGTCTCTAATTAATATTTCAGAGATGGTTATACATAAATTTAAAAGGTAGTGTATGTTTATTTAACATATTCATATTTTTTTCAAGTAGTATATATGAATCTATTTTCCTATTTAGTAATAGCTATGTTTTTTAATTCTTTTCCATAATGTGTAGGCACATTGTGATATATATGGAGAAAAGTTGGATCACATTACCGAGAAACACACCTCAGTATGCTAAGGGTTTGGATGAGTTTTTATATTTTTCAATTTTCAATTGATCTGTTGATGGGAGAATAAGACATCCATGTATGAAATGTAAATTAAAAAGATGGTTGAAGAGAGATGAATTTTATGAACACTTGATACTTAAGTAATTCCCTTCTCATTATTTTTGTTGGATTTGGCATGGATAAGCGAACATTACAGAAAGGTTGAGCATTGATTTCAATCCACAAAATGAGTTCCCAACTACATTGATAAAGGAAAATGAAACAAAAAACCTTATAATTGATGCATTAGGCATTAAAAGACACCAACATCAACATCAAAACATATCAGAAAAATCAGTTGATGGTGCTACAAATAGAAATGTGACAAGGGATGTTTTTGAGACTATAAGACAACAAAATCAAGATTGTGAAAAATCATTGTATCCTCCTCTTGATTCTGTGGAAAATAATGTAAGGGAAAACTTCACTAAGAAGACAAATTCATTTCATGGTTTAGTTGTCGCTGGGAATCAAGAGTTATTTCAAAACATTCTTTTCTACTGAATTTTTATCATATAAAATGCCTATGTGGAATTACAAATAAGGAGATTTCCATGATATTGGAATTTTTGCGTGATGAATTTCCTAAAGCAAAGAACCATGTGTCTTTTTATTATATTAAAAAAGTTTTTAACAAACTTGGTCTGAATTATAAAAAAATTCATGCATGTCCCAATGATTGTATGCTTTATTGGGGAGAGGATTCAAGTAGATAGGATTGAAAGAAATGTTCTTCCTCTAGATAGAAGTCCATAGATAATGTTGGAATTTTAAATCAACATACTACCATGAAGAAGAAGAAAATGAACACACTTGATAAGGTTTTCTGTTACTTTCCTTTAAAGCCTTGATTTCAAAGATTATTCATGGCATCGAAAACCGCTGAACACATGAAGTGGAATTCTATAGATAATAACAATGATGGGTTAATGCGATATCCAAGAGATTTAGAATCTTGGAAGACATTTGATTCATTACATCTATATTTCTCATATGATCCTAGGAATAATCGATTGGGATTAGCTGCCTATGGATTCATCCCATTTGGGAATTTGAGTACCAGTTATAGAATTTAGCCGGTTGTTTTTATCACTTACAATCTGCCTCTATTAATGTGTATGCAACAGACATATTTTATCATTTCGATGATTATTTTAGGAAAAAAAATTCCTAGAAATGATATTGATGTATACTTATAGCCTTTAATTGAAGAATTATTAGAGTTATGAAGTAACTTTGTTGATACATATGATGCATCATTTAGAACAATGTTCAACATGAAAGCTCCTCTAATGTCGACCATTAGTGACTTCCCTAGACTTGGGAATTTATTTAGTTGGAAAACTTACCCGGGTTTGGCTTATCCTATTTTTAACTTTGATTTTGAGTCCGAGTGTCTACCTCATAGTGGAAAATAGGGCTTATTGTGTCATTGAATATTTCTCAATACATATCATAGATTTCGGTTGAACAAGTCAAAATTCATTGGTTTCATTGATTTTAGACCACCTCCAAAGTTGTTAACATGTTATGAAATATTGACGCAACTTGGAAGTGTTGAAATAGAATTGGGGAAGGTGCATAATTTGAATTATAGTGGGGAAAAAGTTCGAAGTGCAAAATCAAGTGAAATCGGAATTCAAAAAATGGAAGAAAAAAAGCATATTCTTTAAACTCTTGTATTGAGAATTTAATTTATTATGGAATAATCTTGATGTGTTGCATATTGAAAAGAATATTTGTGACAATTTGATCTTCATATTTCTTAATTAGCATGGAATATTGAAGTATCATCACAATGCTTGGAAATACTTACAAGTAATGAACATAAAGTGTGATCTCTAGACAGATGAGAATGGAAAGTAAGCTCTAGAAAATTGTTCATTGAAAATAGGGATAAAGATACATTCCTTAGAATACTAAAACATCTGAAGGTATTTTATGGGTATTCAAGTAAAATCTTAAGGTGTTTTGAGTTAAATAATTGTAGGTAACATGGATTGAAAATCCATTATTCACATATATTTTATAGCAATTACTTCCATTGGCATTACATACATTATTACCTAAAAAGATTACTGTTGTTGTACTCCAATTCTGCACAATTTTTAGACAACTATGTGAGAAAAATATTCATCCATTTTAGCTTGAAAACCTTTAGGATAAATTTTTATTGACAATTTGTGCAATAGATAAGATCTTTCCTCCATCATTTTTTACTTTCATGATGAATTTTACTATGCATTTGGTTGAGTAAGATAAATTAGGAGGCACCATTCATTATCGATGGATGTATCAAATTGAGATATACTTTATTTATATGTTTTTATTTCATTAAAAAATTCTTTCCACTTCAGTAAATACATAATTATGTTTTTTTATTTTATTTCACAGAAATCTTGGGCATTTGAAATCATACGTGAAAAACAAATCTCATCCTTGAGGATCTATTTCTGAAGTCTATTTAGAAGAGGAGTGTCTTACCTTTTTTTCTATATACATGGATGATATTGAGACAAGATTCAATCAATTTTAATGTATTGATGACACATCGACTCAATCTGAAATACATGGGAAATCAAAAATATTTCTTACTATTGTTCGATCAGTTGGGAGGAGCTCAAATATTACACTAACAGAAATAGAATTATTATAGGCACATAGATATGTGCTACTAAATAGTTAAATTTAAGATACATTTATTGAATATTTGATGATACAAAAAAATAGATGAATGATTGGACAAACACAAAATGAGAAAGATATAACAAAAGCTGTTAATAAAGAGCTTGTAGAATGGTTTTCATGATGGGTAAGTTCATAAATATTGCAATAAATATGGATATTTGTTTGATACATATATTTTATAAATATAATAATGTATATTAATTTTTTTAGATCATGAATACTGATACTCAAGTAGAGTTGTCAGAAGATTTGATGTTTCTTGCTTGAGGTCCTCTAAAACAAGCTAAAAAGTTCAATTCATACAACGCGAATGGATTTAATTTCCTTACAGTTAATTGGGAAGAGGGTTTGGAATCACAGAATAGTGACATATTTAAATTTTTTGAAGTGGAATAATATTGTAAATTGACTGATATTATCAAATTTAACCACCACAAACATTTTTCAGTTGTTTTATTCAAATGAAATTCGGTGGATATTATCAGGGGTGTTAAAATATATTCCTTGAAATTTACTTCTATGAACTTATCTCACTTGATGGATGTTGGTGACCATGAACTACATGATCCTTATATCTTATCATCGCAAGCACAAATGGTATATTATGTGAAATATGTCATGGATGAAGGGTGGAGTGTAGTTGCTCACGTAAAACAGACCTATATGACATGGGTGATGAAGTGAAAGATTTGACCTCTGACATTGAATCCCATCAACAAAAATAAGTAGACATATTTTTCCATCATGATATTGAAAATATTATTCTTGAAAGAGTGGATAAAGTAGATAAAGTAATTATGGAGTTGTAAACCAACATGATTGAAGGAGAAAATGATTTTATGTGCAGTTATCCCTTCATTTATCAATCACTTATGTAATTTGTGCAGTTAGTCATTATCATTGTTATGTATATTTTAATCTGTTAGTACTATGCATCTGTTATCATATCTATTTTTTTACTGCATGAATTTTTCTAAATATATGTTCTGAAATTAATTTTATTTGATTAAATGACAGGAATGTCAAGGAAGCGTTATACTCACACTTTAGGGTCAAAGTGTTTTTATAGAAGCTAATCAAAACTGGTAATCTTTTCATTAGTTTAAATATTTGTCATAAAATTTTATCTATTTAATATATTAAATTGTTTATTTATCTTTGTTTAATGCAGTCATTGAGTTTAGTCCACCAGGCATCCCGAATAGAAGTGTGATTGAATGTTTATAAAAAATATGATGGGAGTTTTGTTAATGATATTACCAAATAAGTTGGGGTATGAATTCATTTTTCATTATAATAACTTATTATTAGTTGTCACTATGTTAATATATAGTTCATCTAATATGAAATATATTTTTTTATAGGTAATAATTAAAAAACTATGGGATGTCAATCCCATACAACCCAACTCAGTCTCCCAGGAAGACCTAGTTGGTAATGTCCTTGGGAAGGAGTATCCTGGTCAAGTGCACTGATGGGTTTGGGACTATTATCATCTGAGGTCTTTGGCAGACAAACAAGGATTGTAAGTGATGACTGGCGGTGAGAAGGTAAATCACACAACTTCAAAATCATTTAGTCCAAAAATGTTTATTGATTTTAAGTTTAAATATAAATATACAACATTGTTTAATTTTTAATATAATTTTCTTACAAGTTTCGGTATATGTAAGTAGAGATGAATATGGAGAGGGTGATGAGTAGATTTCATCATTGGTAAATGATTAGTTGAGAGTCTTTGTTCATTTATCAGTACGTCCAATGTGGGTATTTTTTTATCTTTTTCTTATATTTTAGATGGGATCGGGACAATGGGTTCTCCATGTATGTGTTGTATAACCATGTGTCTATATGTTTTGTTTCAACTGTCTATGGAGATTGAAATTTCTATATGATCATATATAATGTTTATTTTCTTGTCTCTCTTTTACATATAGGTTGACTCTTTTAATGTGTTGTATTTTGTTTGATTCCTTCAATGTATTGAGGAATGTTTTATTTCTTTCAATGTTTTGTTTTACTTTGTTCAATGTGTCGATTCATTATGTATTAGTGTAAATCAACATAAATTGATTCTTTAGTTTTAACATGTTTTTTTCCTTATATGTTGATGATATATTTTATGATCTGTTCAAATTTTTAGTGTCACTGTTTTTTTGTTCTGGCTGAAGGTTCTAGAGCTATAGAACCTACAACTTGTTTTTTTAATTCATGACATAGTGGAGCTTTAAACCGCCGCTAGATATAGTTTTTTTGCATTGGTTTAAAACTTATCTATATTATGTTATTTTTTAGAGGCGGTGGTTAAAACTGATGCTAAATATGACAAAAATATTACTTAGTAGCACTTTTATTTGTATTATTGGTAGTTTCTTTTGTAAAAAAGGTCAGAATTTAGCGGCAGTTGAAAACCGCTGCAAGATCCTAGTTATTTTTTAAGAAAAAACCACCGGTAAAATAAATAAAACTTCCAATAAATATATCTTCTATGAAACTTTCTAGAAAGTGCTGCTAAATGGAAGAAACTGTTGCGTGTTGATTGCTGACACCAATTTTAGTGAAGTTTTTCTTAAACTGTCACATAACCATATAGCGGCGGTTTAAACCACAACTATAAATACGGTTTTTTGTTGGGAATCATAATGTAAAAAACATATAATCAAGGGAAGTTACATATAAAATTTCAATCTATGATACCTTAGGTTTAACATAGATTATTATTGATCTTTACCAAAACTATAGGATCAAAACCTGGACATACCCTTAGTATTCTTACTATGGTTTTCTCATCCTAGTTTCCTAAGGTTAACTAAACCTAGCTCTGATACCGACTATAATGACCCATTCGTTTCATATATAGATATTATATCTAAATAGATGAATATTCATTACATAACATAACAAAAAAACACTTGAATCATATGAGTTTAGTTTCTTTGGAAACTAGAAAACAAAACAACTGGTTTATAAAAAATCCACATCATATACCACTTATTCCTTCGTAACTAGAAACCTTTTTAACATGTCATACTTAATACCTTTCTTCATATCCTATGGAAAATAAACTTAAGAAAAGGGTGAGCTTAGATTCTTAGTAAGGGAAAAATGGAAACATCAATAAAACATAAGCATAAGGGCATAATTACATGAACATAAGATTTAAAAAATATACCAAGCATATAAACATTCATAATCTTGAGTCATGTAATCAATCATTGAATTTTATAAGACATGAAACATAAAAGAACATGATCCATGAGGGAATAACATTGGCATAATACATATAATTATGTCATACACATAAGCATAGAAAATAATTTCCTTAGTAGTCAAGGCACTTTTCACAGACTATAATAGTGTAATGAGTTCACTCCCTAAACTATCATAATATTCAAGGTTCACTCCCATGACTATCATACTAGATAAAGTCCATTACTGAACCGATTTCAATTCTCATTCCAGTCTTGTCTTACTAAGTTGATTTCACTCCCAATTTTAGTCATGTCTATATCATGAGATATAAATAATTATGTAATGCATTAGAGGGATATATATTTTCCACCTATCACATAAATAAAAACATATATATTTGGGCTAGAAGAACATAAATAATATCAAAACCCTTGAAAATAAATTGGGTTTCAAAATAATTTCATTATAACATAACTCATGGAAAAGAAATAGGTTTCATAATTATCATGCCATAATAAATATAAAACAACCATAAAAATAATAAGAAAAATATACTTGGTTAATATCCCCAATAAATCATAAGTAACATAAAGTAATATTATCCTAGATGGAAAATAATTTTGAAATATCACTTTAAATAATTCTTGAAAAAAACAACATTTCTATTTTCAAATCATTTATTTTTAAAGAGCCACAAAATTATAAAGGAATTTTTTTAAAAAAAAATAACCATGTAAAATTATAAAGGAAACATCAAATCATTAATTCATCATGAAGGTGGTAAAATATACTTACTTCGTATAAGTTAAAAACATTCCTTCTGTATTTTTTTGGAAAATTCACAATTAACGACATTTAGAAAACAACAAAAAAATCCTTCTAAACCATTTTTTAAAATGTAAAACATGATTAAAAATGACGTTAAATAATACTAAAATAATAGTAAAAAAATTTTAGAAAGAATTTTAGAAAACATGGACATGGAATAAAAAGTTATTTTTAAGGGAAACATTAAAAAGACAATTTTTAAAAGAAAGTCCCTTATAAATATCATATTATTAAAATGAGAGATAAAATAAATAGAATATTTTTTTCATATGTAAATCCAAATAAAAAAATTGGAAATAAAATATAATATAATAAAAATTCATATCACACATAATATTAACATGGCATAATCAATGATGTAGAAGTTTAACCCAATGAATGGAAATTTAGTTAAAGAGCCCCTTGCCTCATGCTTCCCTTTAGTTTTGCATACATAAAACTAATTTATAATGGTTTAAATAATTTAATTAATTTTTTTAAAGACTATATTAATATTTATAATATCTTATATTA
Source organism: Viscum album (assembly GCA_963277665.1). Classification (NCBI taxonomy): domain Eukaryota; kingdom Viridiplantae; phylum Streptophyta; class Magnoliopsida; order Santalales; family Viscaceae; genus Viscum; species Viscum album. The sequence goes on from OY728155.1 coordinate 533,256,390, forward strand.
TCCTTTTATAACATTTTACCATCTATTCATTAATAATATTTCATTATTTTTAATGTTTTGGGTGCGTCGATTTCATGGGTTCATGGTTAGTTCTGTTGTGTAAAATTTTTTATGCTCTTATAAAATGGAAATAAAAGTTAAAAAGTGAAATAAAATGGTATAAATTAAATTTAAGAAGTTTAAATTTTCCCATATAATATTTTTCTTTCTAACATGATTATTATTCATTTGATAAAATGTTAATGATAAATGTTTAGTTTATTTTGGCAGTTTTTCCAACCATCACAAACTAGTTTTGGTTCATTTAATATTATGTATATATATTAGTTAAATAACATTAAATAGGATATAATATTACTATTAAAATTTTATTTAACCAGAATAATAATTTTATGACCATCCATGAAGGTGGTAATGGAAAATGAAAAATCATTATCCACGGAGATAGTTAACCACCATAATTTGGACAATGGTTTCATTTCATTGAATAAGAGGAGATAAGAAACGGGGTGTATATAATATATTAAATTATTAATATAAAATTATAGTATGTACATGATAATGGTGTTATTATTCTTTTATGGGAGAAGTAGGTGAAGAGAAGGTAGAAAAATAAATGAAATTAAGAGAGGTTGTTTGATAAAGTTACCTCTTGAATATCACCTACTTGAAGGACCCCTTAAGGAACATGGAATTGAAATTTCGGTGAGATTAGTATAACTTGGAAACAGGGTGAGTGGTTAGGATCGGTGTTTTTAAATATTTGAAAATCTTCAAGTATTGTTAGGAGAAAGGTTGTGGTGAGGGGTGGTATTTATACCTGAGGAGGGGTGGTTTTAAGTGATTAAATAATGATTATTTTATATTTAAATCCAACCACATTTAAGTGGAATTATTTACAATGAATTTGATTGAGATTTAATGTTTTAAATGTTTTTTAAGGTTTATAAACACATTAATCACCCATTTCATTTTTAAATTTTTAGGTATTTGAAGCTTTTCCCTTTTAACTTTAACCCGCTACATTATTTTACCTATACTACGGTAAATCTTTTTTTACCACAATAAATTTTTTATGCCTAAAAAAAAATTTTCTTATAAACTAATTTTTACCTCTGGATTATAAATATGGAATCCATTTTACATTATTAAATTTAAAAAAGTTATATAAATCAATTATAAATATGTTACTCCTATGACTCATAAAAACAATTTTTTTAATGTAAAAACTATGGTTTTCAAAATTACCAAGATTGTGTTTCTAAATGTAAAAACTTATGTATTATTTCATCCAATAAATAATTTATTTATCAATAATAAGGGTTATTAAATTCAAAATCATTATTATATAATAATTATTTCATAAGAGTTATGGTATTTTGTACAAACAATATGTTCACTTTTTAACCCCAAAATCAACATTTTTAGAAAATTCCAAAAAAATTACCCTAAGCTAATTTTAATATGATAAGTAAAAAATGAATTGTATTTTTAAAAATAAATTTAACATAGGTTTCAAAAATTAATTATATTTATTTTCTCATAGAATGTAATAAAAATATGTTTTTGAAGAAAACATATATTTGAAAAATAAAATGAAATTACTAATAATTATGTGTTTATTTAAAAAGATTAAATAAATTTGTATTGAACATGAAATTATTATATATTTAATAATAGAGTTAATCATATTCACAACCTCTAATTTAATGTCTATTTTATAATGGTCATGTTAGAATAATTATATTTTGTGTTTTTTAAGCTCTGTTTTCCATGCAACGTAAGCTATTAAAGATATTAAATTTATTTAAAAAGATAAATAACATAAAATATTGAGGTGTTGCACTGATGGAAGTTTAATTTCCTTATAAATCAATTAACACAGTTCTAATCAACCATGTGAAAATGAATAAGAGGTACGACACATGTAATGGTTGCAACCATCATCACAGGGTAAGGTGAGTGACTCCAAATAATAGGCCCAACATATGACATCCATGAAACATTGAATATCAAAATTGAATACATGATTAATAAGTGAAATCATGTTACACACAAAAAAAATAATTGAACTATATAATTTATAATCACTCACAACATTTGGCCAAATTGTTTATCAAAATTCTATAAGTCTGGACATCTAGTCTGATAGTATCTAAATGTCTATGGGCCTTCCTTTACCTAAGAATAAATTTTTTGTAGTTATAGTTTCATAATAAAAAATTACAAATTTAATTTTCACATAATAATGAGTTAAAAACATATCATCATCCATGTGGGGAGTCTTATAAAATATAAGTTGAATATGGTGCATGAAATTTGGAGTGAAGTGAGGGATGTGATCCCATACGCACATTTGAATAAGAATAACACAACCTATAATTTGCATCTTACAGATGTAAAATTCACTTCATAACACTCTATATGTATAAGTAATATATGAAAACCCCCAACTATACCTTCCTATCTAGACATGGTCCTCAAGTAAATGTAAATACATCAGATGAAAAAATGTAGTATAATGATCGATGAATATTGTGTCACCAATAAGTCTTAGAATATATGCGGATAAAAAACTCAAGATAGTGATATCATCATCATCACTGACTTAATGGGTGATGTACTCATAAATCCATGGCATGTGTTTTCATCTGTTGATAATAGACATGTCATTTCCCTAGACCTCAATTCCTAGTAACCACTAAACTATATCAAATTAATCACCACTAACTCAGCCTCTCACTTCCACACCCTCGATAGGGAGGCATAACATAAGATTTTTATCCAAAGAGTAATCATCATCTCTCCCTTTGGTAGATAAAATATATGTTACTTAATCCTCCATCTGTTTACAAGGGCTACAATGTGATAGTGTTCAAAAAATGGTAAATCACACATCGTTATATCATAGAGTCCTGTTGGTTGAAGATTCAAGAGGATGGTAGGAGGGGTGAAACATAATAGAATTGGCATTACATCAATCCACACATATCTGAAATAGGAAAACCCTCAAATATAGGATGAGAAATTTATCATTTTTGGAAGGTGAACAAAGGAGTGTCTTCCATATCTAAATATGATATAATAGTTACTATTTATAATTAATGCAATACATTTTATAAAATAAATTTTAAATAAATACAATAAGGAAAATGTGGTAACCATTTTTTCCTAGTATTGAGAATCCAAAGAGGTTAATAGGGAGGGGTAATGGACATTGTTAAAATTTAAATAGATTTAAAAATAGTGTTTAAAATCATATTTTCAGTCATGTGACACCATCATATCATTTTTTATATAATTTTTTATTGGGGTAATTTTAGTTTTCAGGAACAGTCATCCTAAAACTTGAAAATCTTGAAATTTTCATTCTATGCACATATTACATTCACAAGGTTAAGGGAAACCATTTATCCACCCCTATGTGACAATTTTTTCAAATCATTTTGTTTAGTGCGAGGTTGGTCAACATGGTTAGTGCATACTTATGTCCAAAAAATGTGAAGCTCAATAGAAATTGTGTGTCACCTTTTGTGTGTATAGATACCAGTGCACACTTTGTGCATGGTTAGAGGAAACCACACAACAAACATGTAGAAAGTTTATGTTTTTTAAATTGTTTTTTTCCTAGTATGATGCATGGTTTGGAAGTTTTGTTCCCAAACCATGAAAGACTATTCATCTTAGGTAGTTTCTTTTTGACAGTAGTTGTACGGATAGACAAACCATGCGAACAAACCATCTGGTCCACCCAATTTTCATTAAAATGGTGAAATTCCACATTTTACCCTTAGGTTTTTATTTTTACCCTCCCTATTCCCCTCCCCTTTCTTGATCAAACCAAGAGGTGGGTAGGGAGATCCTACCTTGATTTCAAGTGGTTTCCTAGGTATTTTCCCCTTCATTACTCTTTCCCTCAACATTGGTTTTTCTTTATTCTAAAAAACCTAACCATTGTTCAGATTAGAATTAAGGTATGATATGGTAATAATGAAAGATATTTTGATGTTTAGGGGTTTAAAAGGTCTTATTATTACTTGGTCATGCATTCACCGCTGAAGGTGACATGTCCCAGATGAATTTGCACTTGAACAAGGTAGGTGTTTCTTTAGAATTCACTTATAATTCATGTTATAAATAACTCATATGTCTTTAAATGATCATTGATAAAATTGTAAGTGTATTATATATCCTTGTTGGGTTCAGAATGGATTTGAAATGGCTTAAACACTTTGTGTGGAATTATATATTATGACAAGTGTTTGTCAAAACGCCTAGGTGTGCAAGTAGTTCTTATGTTTCTATTTTAGGTACCTAGTTCTATTTCATCCATTGTGGTCTGGGTTGGCCCTTTGATAGGTGAACAGATTTTGAGAGTGATTGGGGGTTACTAGTGATGATACTGGAGATGTTTGGTTTTCTTTTCCCTTTATTATAAGACATTTTATTATCCTTTTTACCTAGATATTTGTTTATACCGGCTTCCACCATGTATTTATTTCAGTTATATATTTCTGTATGAATGTTTATTTATTATTACATGGTTTTTTATTTTATTCATATTGTTTCTTTTATTATATTATTATTATTATTGAGGGTTAAAACTTTTCCAAAAGTACATTTTTGAGACCCAGGGACTAGTTGTCAGCCTATCGGGATCATAAATTATCTTTGGGACTAGTGACATGGTGTGTCAGGTGACATGTTAGGTGAACCCAAGATGACTCATTAAAAATGATATTAGAGACAAGGTGTCTGAATAAGGTCCCAGGTTCCTAGAACACCCTCTTTTTATTAGGGTGTGTCAAGGTAGAATCTAGTTAGGATTATCAATGGGACTCAGGAGGTTATCAATGAGTGGGTTCTTGATCACCACCCTTTATGATGGCACTTGAGTCACCATGTGTATTGAGATTTGAATTTTGAATTTGGAGATTTTATTTAATTTATCATTGATGATGTTTTGATCCTCATTGGCATGATATGAGTTTCCTTGGGGGTTTGGTTGGATTTTGGTTTGAAAATAGAAAAGGGAACAATGTCATGAGGTTGGTCTGCATGACCATATAAATCAGGTAGTGACCAAAAGCATGATAATGGAATCATTTTGGGGATAATTTCATGACTAGCTTGTGTTCTAACAAACATTGTGTTTGAGTTAATCATGGTCCTAAATCCCATTTTAACTTGATATTTAGACAACCTTTGGGTGATGCCCAATGATGAGAGTTAATTCAACAGAGTCTTATGATGTGTTGAAGATATAGAATTTTATTTTTCTTTTGATTTGTGGTGTGTCCCCATTTTCATATGATTATAGTGAGACTAGTTTTTTTAAAAAGTTTTCTTTTTTAGAAAATTATTATTGTTTTAAATCAATCCTTTGGGATTGTTTATAATGGAGAATTGGTTTTCTAGAAAAGTCTTGAGGATATTTTTGTTTGGAAGTGGTTTATTTTAATATTAATCCTAGATAATGTTTTAGTTTTAAGTATAAGGGATTTTGACCATTTTTTGAGTGTGTTTTTAAAATTTATTGTCATTATTTGATGAAAATTAAGTGTTAAATGGTTTAGAAATGTTTTAAAAATGGGTGAGGAATTTTAAAATGAGAGTGGATCTTGGGTGAATTTTTTTGAATCAAGGGTGTTCAAAATTTAAATCATTTAAATGTATGAGTTTTGTTTTGAAATGAGTTATGAGGACTAATTTTTAAGGTTTTATGGTCTAAAAATAATTTTTTTGTTTTTTTCCCTTTTTTGATATGGGGAATATTTAGTTTTTTTGGGAAAAACAAGACTTATTGGGTTTTATGTTTCATTATTTTTAGAATATTCCTCTAGAAAGGGTCTTGAGTAAAAATGGGGTGTTGTTTTACTCCTCTCAATGGTGTGATTTTTCATCATTAATGTCAGTGTCGTGTAGTGGTATTTTGGAGAATTTTGTAGATTTTGATGGGTATATTAGGTTGGTATGCTTTGGTTGGTAGGTTTTATTGAATTAATGAGGACAAAATTTCTGGGATTTTTTGAGTGGTGGTTTGTTTTGAGAGTTCATGCTTGAAGAGTCAGAGCATTGTGGCCTTGATGGGAGCTTACATTGACGGGTGGTTTGATTTACCTTTTTTCACTTACTTGAGAAGTGGTTGATTTGGGATGTTAATACCTAGTAGTTCTTCACGCCTCATGTAACTACTATTGGTAGAAACAACCTTATAGTGAGGGCCATGCATGGAGTTCTATTTACTAATTTGGATGTGTGATGGCCTTGGGGGTGTGTTACAGGTGACTAGGGAACATATAACACCCTTTGAAATTATTCAATGGCCAGTTTTTATTTGATCTTATTAGGTTCACCATGAGTGGGTAACCTCAGTATAAGGTCCATGTTTTCCCCTTCCAATCAGTTGTGTAATCTAGGGATATAGCCCATGTATTTTTCTTTTGACAAGGCATGTCTTTAGTATTTTTGTGATTTTTTTTGTTTGGGATGTGATGGTTTTAGTGATCTGGTCTTGTGACCATTGGATTCTTTATGGATGATGATGCCTTTTTTTTTGAGTTAAACTAGTTTTGTGTATATTTATGGTTGTTGTAATCCAAGTGTTTGATTTATTGATTTGTGGAATCATAGTTGTATCAATAATTCACTTTTCATAGAAGATGCCATTGTTGTTCCACCCATTTGGATCAATTCTAAATGACGGGGAGATGAACATTTGGTCTCCATTCATCCATGTTTCTTGTTAGATGATTTTTTATTAGATTAGTGCTCATGGTTTCATAATTTTTGTTTGAGGATTTTTAATGGATATTTGTAGGATGGATAATTTTCAATGTCTTCTTGGTCTATGGGAGTCATAAGTATTCCCCAACCATCCCGCATTTAATATTGGTGATGGAGTCTTTCATCTCCCAATTTTTCTTCTACCTATATCAAAAAAAATTGGGGGGGGGGGAGTTGAATGGTGTGGAGAATTGTGACAGCCTCACATAATTTTTGATTATTATTCTATATTATTTAATATTATCGTGGGGAAATCTATGTTTCAAGGAATTTTTGGCTTGAAAATTGAAAATATAGATATTTTACTAACGTGAACATTCTTCATGCATGGGTTAGGGGAAATAATGTGACCGCACTTACACAATTACATTTTCAAATAATTTGGTTTAGTGCATGGTTGGTCAGAAAGAGTAGCACATGATTGGATCTAAAATTTTTGAAGATCATTTGAAGTTGTTTGAAACCTTTGGTTTATATTGTTTGGGTTGTGGAGTTTCTTAAAGGATCGAACATAGTTTACTAGAATTTTGTGACATAGATCACTAGAAGAAGATGTTTAAGGGCTTTTTAGTTGTGAGTCCGACTACCAAAATTTTTGGGTAGTGAGATTACTAGAAGTTTTGATAGTGAAGTCACAATTTTGGTAATAATGTCAATTCTTGGATCATCATTTGACTAGATATTATTGGAAAGGGTAAGGAATTTAATCTTTGTTCAAATTACCATTAATAGGAGGTCATTATAAGTAATTCTATAGGATATTAGGAGTTTCATAGTGCAACAGATTGATGACTGAAAATGTAGGAAGTCAGTGAAACTGATTGACCAAGTGGGACCCTCTATATAAAGGAGGTGAGAACAATTTTATTAATTGAATTGAATCCTAAAGTGACATGTTTTATCTTTTATCCCCATGTTTAAAAAGTCAAAATTTGTAAAAGTTTTTAATTTTGGTGAAAAAATCCTACAATGTTCGCCCATTGATGTAGGATGAAATTTTGAACCTTGTAAAATTGGTGTTTCCTTTCTGTTATTGTTTTACCTTTTCTAGTATGATTGTGTGTGAGTGTTTTATATAGTGCAGTTATTTGTTGGTATCATAATTTCCATGATTTGGTTCACAAAACCTGTAGAGAATCCATGTCTGTGGTCTATTTCCACCATTGTGATATGTTGATGGAAAAGAATTTGGTGCTTGAAGTTCATATGGTTTCTCCATAAGTAGTATTAGAGCTTGGTTCATTGAAAAGGGAAACACGCAACATACATAGGTATATTATTTTACTTGAATTGATGATTTGATTCTAATATTAGTTACTATTTTAGGTTCATGTCATTGGAATAAAGAAAGGTTAGGGTGGATAGGTTCGATGGAACTGACTTTAGTTACAAGGTGAAAGTAGATGGAGGATTATCTAATCCAAAAGAATCATGAAGTTATATTGACTGGAACTGAACCCAAGAAGATGGAAAAGGATGAATGAGAATATCTGGATAGAAAATCTATTGGATTGATATAGATGATATTGGTACGTAATGTTTCATTCAACATCTGGGAGAAGAAGATGACAACAAATCTGACGGTAGCCCTGGGAGATATGTATGGGAATCCGACTGCACTCAAAAAAATATTTCTAGTGAGAAAATTGTTTAGGTTAATACTATTAAAAGGGATATAAGCGACATATCATGTTAATGTTTTCAACAAGATCCAAAATCATCTTGAGACAGTAAAATTATTATCTACAAATAAAATTTAGGAGATTTTTTTGTTGTTCTCATTGCCAGAGTCATTGGAAGTGATGGTGATGATAGTGAGAAATTCTTCCAATAAAGCTGACCTAGTTTTCATTAACATACAAATTTTTATTCTGAATGAATAGATCTGGAGGATGTAATTCCATGGATCTTATATTAATTCAATGAATGAAGAGAGTAAAGGGAATTCACCTTAGAGAATGTACTGAAGACGCTCAATGTAAAAAACCAGGGGAAGAAGTCTAGGGAAAATGATTAGACATGGGCCTACATGTTTGCATTTTGGGAAGATGGGGAACCTCAAGAAGTATTTTCAAGATCAAAAGTGTAATAGATAATTGATTTCTAGAAGTTCACATTTTGGAAACACTGTAGCTGAAGAAGGAAACACTTTGCTTCTTAGTGTTAGTGTTCTAATGTAATCCTAGATAATTGAGTTTGGAAAATTTTACCATTCCATGGTAGAAAGGGGATATATATATCAAATTACATTTTTGTTAATTTTGGAAAAGTGAATCTAATAAATGGTAATGCTTTAAAGAATGTGAGAAATGGGGATGTGAAACTAGGGATAAATAATGCACGCTTTCTTGAGTTGAAGTCTATTCAATATATCCTTTGCCTCCAAAAGAATATCATTTACATGGGTTAGGTGGATGATGTTGGTTTTTGGAAAAAAAATATAATGGTGGCTACTCCAGGATCTCTCACTATTTCTAAAGGAGTGAAATATAAAACTCTTTATCTTATTGAAAGAACATAAGGATTCATAATGACGAGAGCATAAACTTCTGGAAGTTTAGAGTTTTGGAATTATTGGTTGAGTCATCTAAATAAGAAGAGTTTGAAGATATAGGAGAGAAAGGGATGTTGAAACTTGAGTGTTCAAATATTAGATGTTTCAAAAGTTGCATACTTGGAAAGAAATAGAAGGAAACTTTTAATCTTAGTGGAATAACTCCCAACTACCAGAAGAAAGACATCACACATAATGATGTTTGGGGACCTACTCTAGTCAATCCATGTCACACCCTGATACCTGGAATTAGGTACAAATATGCTTTTGTTTTTTAATTTTTTAATTTGGAGTTGTTCATAAGTAAGGAGAATATTTTTCGGTAGTTGGTGGTAGCAAGACGCCATCGGCTAGTCAGTGAAGGCCATTGACTAGCCAGTGCAGGCTGGAAGAACACACACACGTATGCAGGTGATAACAGCCAGTTATTAGACTCCTACTAGCTAGTTGGTGGATACCAACAGGTACATGATTTCTGTATATACCCACCTTCTAGTCCGTGGACCACCGACCAGTAGGTGGATTCCCAATGGCTTGCACTACGGAAAAAATGGCCATTTGTGACGAGTTATTTGTAATGGGTTAAGGGGCCATTGCAAATAACCCGTCAGAAGGGGTTATTGGTGATGAACCGATTGTCCCATCGTAAATAATAAAAATTTGCGACGGGGGAGTAAGGATTCATTACAAAAGGATTGGCGTGAAATGCGCGCCAAACCGCTGGAAGGGCATTTACGATAGGTTCCTATTCCCGTCACATATGCCCAACGATGGTTTTTAGTATTTGCGATTGGATACTTGTCCCGTCACAAATAGTATGCTGACAGGTGCCCAATTGCGATGGGGCCTGTCACAACTAGCTTTTTATCGAGTAGCCATTTGCGACAGGTGCCGTCTCAAATAAGCTAACCTATATATACCCCCATCCATTTTTCCTCTCATTATACTTCTTTCTCAACTTTCCTCTCTCTTTCTTCTGAAAAATTTTCTTCTAAATTTTTTCATGGTTTAAACTTTTAAATCGGAGCATAATCTGCGGCTTTTATACTCTGAAAGCTTCAGTTTCAAGGTATTTATCTATTTTTTTATTGTATTGTTAATTTATTTTATTTTGAATTATTTTTGATTTTTGTTAATTAGATGCAATTAAATTAAATTAGAATTAGATATTCATTTTTCCAGTATTTATTTTTATGAATAATTATGTCTAAGTGTTAATTTAAAATAATTAGAAATAATTAGTATTGATTATAAATATTAATAATAATTAGTAATAAATTGTAATAATTAGTAATAAATTGTAATAATTAGAAATAAATTGTAATAATTAGTAATAATTAGTAATAAATTGTAATAATTAATAATAAATTGAAATAATTAGTAACAAATTGTAATAATTAGTAATAAATTGTAATAATTAGTAATAAATTGTAATAATTAGTAATAAATTTTAATAATTAAGAATAATTAGTAATAATTAGGAACAATTAGTAATAATTAGGATTAATTAGTAATAATTAGGATTAATTAGTAATAATTAGGATTAATTAGTAATAATTAGGATTAATTAGTAATAATCAGGATTAATTAGTAACAATTGGAATTAATTAAGATTACTTAAGATTAATTATGATTAATTAGTAATAATTAGGATTAATTTGTAAGTAATAATTAGGATTAATTATTAATAATTAATTAGTAATATTTAGGAGTGATTAAGATTAATTAGTAATAATTAGGATTAATTAGTAATAATTAGGATTAATTAGTAATAATCAGGATTAATTTGAAATAATTAGGATTAATTAAGATTAATCAGGATTAATTATGATTAATTAAAATTAATTAGGATTAATTATTAATAATTAGGATTAATTAGGTTTAATTAGTAATAGTTAGGATTAATTATGAATAATTAGGAATAATTAGGAATAATTAGGATTAATTACGATTAATTAGTAATAATTAGGAATAATTATTAATAATTAGGATTAATTAGTAATAATTTGGATTAATTAGAAATAATTCAAATTAATTAGTAATAATTAGGATTAATTAGTAATAATTCAGATTAATTAGGAACAATTAGAAACAATTAGAAACAATTAGAAACAATTAGAAATAACTTGGAATAATTAGGAATAATTAGGAATACTTGGGAATAGTTAGGAATGATGAGGAATAATTAGGAATAATCAGGATTAATTAAGAATAATTAGGATTAATTAAAAATAATTAGGATTAATTAGTAATAATTAGGATTAATTCGTAAAAATTAGGATTAATTAGTGATAATTAGGATTAATTAGTAATAATTAGGATTAATTAGTAATAATTAGGATTAATTAGTAATAATTAGTAATAATTAATAATAATTAGTAATAATTAGTAATAAACAGTAACAAATAGTAAAAAATAGTAAAAAATAGTAATAATTTGGATTAATTAGTAATAATTAGGAATAAATAGAAATAATCATGAATAATTAATAATAAATAGGAATAATTTTTAATAATTAGGAACAATTATTAATAATTAGGATAAATTAGAAATAATTAGGATTAATTTGTAAAAATTATGATTAATTAGTAATAATTATGATTAATTAGTAATAATTAGGATTAATTAGTAATAATTATGATTAATTATTAATAGGATTAATTAGTAATAATTAAGATCAATTAGTAATAATGAAGAATAAATTTTAATAATTAGGAATAAATTGTAATAATTAGTAATAATTAGTAATAAATTGTCTTAATTAAGATTTATTAGTAATAAATAGAATTAATTAACAATAATTTGTAATAATTAGGATTAATAACAATTAATTATGATTAATTATGATAAATTAAGATTAATTAGGATTAATTAGGATTTTTCAGATTAATTGGGATTAATTAGAATTAATTAGGAATAATTAGAATTAATTAGGAATAATTAGTAATAATTAGGATTAATTAGGATTAATTTGGAATAATTTGTAACAATTAGGATTAATTCGAAATAATTATGAATAATTAGTAATAATTATGAATAATTGGGAATAATTTGTAATAATTAGGATTAATTAGTAATAATTAGGATTAATTAGTAATAATTAGGATTGATTAGAAATGATTATGATTAATTAGTAATAATTAGGATTAGTTAGTTTTAATTAGGGTTAATTAGTAATAATTTGGATTAATTAGTAATAAATTGAAATAAATTCGAGTACATTGTGATAAACTATCATAATTTCTAGCAAATTGGTGACATTCCTTTTGATTGACTAATTAACTCCTTGAAACTTTATCCTAGTAAAATTAGTATGAAAAATCTTCTCAGACGTATGTTAGAGCAATTTTTTCATAGTTTTTTTAGTCAGTGAAAGTTGTAAGGACATGAGCCGTTGGACAAAAGAGCCTCTTTTCCTCGATGACTCATCTCCTTGGTACTTCTCTGATTAAAATCACTATGAAAAGTATGCTTCGACGTATAGATATCAATTTTAGTATGCATGAGTATGGAGAATAGTATAGTGAGGCCTCCCTTCTCTACATCCTTATGCATAAGAAAATAGATATTCATTAGTCAGAGCATACTTTTCATCATGATTTTAATCGAAGAATGTTGCAAGGGGATGAGTCGTCGGGAAAAAGAGCTACCGCTAATCCACTAGAAATTGTGGTACATGTAATTAACAATAATTAATACAAAATACCTATAATTAATAAATGTCTTCTATTTTTGGACAATGTTTATCTTATATATAATTATAAAAAAGACCTAATTATTTCACATATTTTAGAAAAATATGGAACAAAGAAGTTGACAACAGTCTTTATTTGATGATCATGCTTGGATAAATCAGAACCAAAATCCAAACGGTTTTGGTTAAAATTATGTATATAATGAGGGAGTTCAAGCTTTATTATCATTTGCATCATTAAAACCAATTTCTTTTCAGAAGGTAAAATTAAGTATACTTGTAAAAAATATGCTCTGAGGATGTATGACACATTTGACAATGTTGGCGGTCATTTATTTCATTTTGGTTTTCAACTAGATTATGTTTTTTGGTATCAACATGGTGAACCTAGTTCCAAAGAAGATAATAATAATTTGGTTCTAGATCTAGCATAGTTTCAAAATTTTGTACATGATGTGGCATGTCCATCTTCTCAACAAACTGAAACATAGGATGAGATTGATTCAACTCCTGACTTGGAACCATCTCATTTATATGAGTTGTTGAGGTCTGCTAAATATGATTTATATCCTAGTTGTAAGATAAGCAAGTTTGAAGTAGTTGATAAATTTATGGCTATTAAATCAGATAATGGAATGTCAAATAGTTGTTTTGATTAGATATTCTCTTTATTAAAAACACTTCTACATGAAGGAAATGTGTTTCTTATAAATTTATATGAGACTAAGTGGCCAATTCACAATCGGGGTCTTAGTTATCAGAAGATTCATGCATGTCAAATGATTGCATCTTATATTATGGTAAAAATGAGTCGTTGGATAGTTTCCCTACATGTGGAAAATCAAGATATAAAGAAGCTCTAACATGAAAGTATAGATTTGTTCCTGTAAAAAATTGAGATAATTCCCACTCACACACAAATTGCAGTATTTATTTATGTCTCAAAACACAGCAGCATTGATGTCATGGCACAAATAAATATTTCATCTGGAAAAATCTTAAATCATCCCTTTGATGGTGATTCATGGAAAAATTTTGACCAAGTGCATCCATATTTTTTTATAAGGTAGAAACATATGATTGGGTCTTTTTACTAATGATTTATGTCCATTTTGTTCTTATAGTAGTCAGTATTCATGATGGCTTGTCTTTATAAATCTGTATAATTTACCTCCATGGATGTTGATGAAGGAGCCAGATATCTTTTTAACCTTATTAATTCCAGGTCATCTAAAACAAATATTGATCTTTATTTGAAACCATTTATTGATGAGTTAAATTCACTATGGAGTAATAGTGTTAGTGTATATAATGTTTCTACGAAACACAACTTTCTACTGAAAGCTGTATTGATGTGAGAAATTAGTAAGTTCCCAAATATGGAATGTTATCCATCTAGATTACATATGGTCCAAAATCATATCTATAATATAGAAGATATAGAAAATAATTTATGCTCGTCAAGGAATAAAACCTTGTTTTTTCGACTGTCATCGTAGATTCCTTCCAACGGATCATCCTTTTCAAGAAAAAATATCGGTTCAGAAAGGGAATAGTTGAAAAACATGGGCCTCAAATAATGATCTTAGGTAGGGGGTTAAAATCAATTGTCTTTTCATTACCTCTCATCACATTTGGAATAACAATAAAGAAACAAAATGTTGATGGGTTTTGGAAAAGAGCACAATTGGATAAAACAGAGCATTTTTTTGGGATTTTCCATATTGGTCTAATTTGTTGGTCCATCACATGTTGGATGTGATGCATATTGAGAGAGAATGTTTTGATAATTTATTTCATATAGTTTTCGATACACCAAGTAAGACCAAAGATATTGTAAATGAACTATTAGATCTTGCCCAAATTTAAAAACTAAAGGAACTTGAACTGTTTGAATATGTCAGATCACAAAAGTTAATAACTTCAAAAGTTTCTTATAAACTGTACAAAGAGAGTCACATATTATTTTGTTAGTATATTGTAGATTTGAGACTTCCAAATGGTTATGCTTTTAGTTTGGGCAGATGTGTCAGAAATGGCCATATTATCGTATGGAAAAGTCATAACAATCATGCTTTAATGGAAATAATTCTACCAATTAGATTAAGAGGTTTGTTAAATCCTATGATTTTGGATGTGCTAATAGACATGTCATATTTTTTTTCGAGACATTTGTGCATCGAAAATAGACTACGATGTAGTAATAAAACTACATGAAGATATTGTTTTAATTTTATATAAACTGGAAAAAATCTTTATGCTGACTTTGTTTGACTCAATGGAACATTTGATATTACATTTTCCACATGAAAAAAATGTGAAGGTCAAGTATAGTTCTGATGGATGTACCCATTTGAGAGATGTATCCATAATTTGAAGAAAAAAGTACGTAACAAAGAATCTGTTGAAGGCTCAATTGTAGAACCTTATTAATAAGAGTAATTTTTTTCCACTCTCATTACTTTCAATCGGAATATCCCTCAAAACACAACCACATGGTCCATAATGACAGAAATGTTGACGATGAAATGAGAAATCAACTATCAGTTTTGAATCATCCCATGCTTGTCTTCAGTGGAGTTCATAAACGATGGATTTCTGATGATGAACATCTTAGAGAACATATATATATTCTTCTCAACTATGAATAAATGACACCATTTATACTATGAGTGCTCCTATTACATATTATATAATTTTTTTAATAGTACATTAATATTAATTTATTTATAGTTTATATGATAATCATATCAGGAAAAAGTTTCCACAAATTATAGCTGCTCATCTTGAAGAATGCCGTCAATTTTTTTTCATACTAGTTTCAAAAACTGGTAACATAAATTATTTTTGATTTCACATAAAAAATCAATTTAAAACTTTTTGTAGTGATAATGGTTTTAAAAATGTTCAAGTGTCTCAACATGATGGTAAAATTGATAATTGAATGTGTGTACTGAGTAACCCACTATCCAAAATGTTTAAATATTATAATGTATATGTGGTTAATGGTTTTTGATTTCATACACGTGCATATGGGGAATCAAAAAAAGAATGAATAGTGGTGTTTTTTTGAGAGGATATCATCATAGAGAAATTGAAGTTGACTTTTATGGCATGTTGGAAGAAATAATTGAACTGTGTTATCTAGGACAACATTACATAATGATATTTAAATGTCAGTGGTTGGATACTAAGAGAGGCTTGTGTGTTCATACGATCCATGGAATCATTGATATTGAATATAAAAGTCTTAATACAGTGAATAAATTTTTTTATTGGCTCATCAAGTACATCAAATTCATTATGAAAATTATTGTGATACTTCAAAAGAGTTGGGTGATTGGTGATACATAATTAAAATTAAATCTCGAGAGAATTGGTTTACTGAAAGTGAATGTGGTTCCTCTGAAGTGCAAGGAATTGAAGTGATGTGATATGGAAATTGATGATGTTGAGGAGGAAAATGAAGACATTGACATCGACAACTATGAAGATAAGGGTGAATATTGACATTTACATAATTAAATGTTGGTTATAATCATATAAAATATATATCTATATATAATAGTTATTTTTAACTGTTTTATAACTACAATCATTTCATGTTTCTAATGGATGAGGATCTGGATCATCTGTTGCAGGAGGATGATCTACCTTTGGATGAGTAGGATATCAGATCATCTGACCCTTAGACTATTGGCGGTTCAAGGAGTAATCTAAGGGGGTGTGGTCTTTCCTGAATGATGATTCTCGACCCTATCCCCATGCGACTTCCATGTCTTGGGTTCGATCCACACACGTAGAGGTATGTTTACCTTTGTATATTAGTTAGTTTTAATTAATTTGTTTATATTCTAATTTTTGGATCAATTGTTCTTTTTTTCATAGCTTTACGCATTTAGTTGTTAGATAGGGAAGAACTATAGTGCACAATTATTTTTTTGAAGCATGGGTTTCATGGGATCATATTCCCATTGATGTTCAACACCACATGTTCAAGCATTGGCTAGTACATAAATAAATAATATTTATTATTAAATTAATATAATGAATAATTTCATATTATAAATAATTTTTAGGTTTTCTGGTATCCCATTGATGAGAGCATGCATGAGACTATCTATAAGGTATGGTAGGGATCTATGCATCCACATTGCACTCGGTTTTTTCACAATTTGAAAAGAAAATCAATGGAGAAAGAACGAGTGATAATGTTTGATGAGACATGTCACATCCAACAACCTGATTATATTTCATCTCAGGTTTGGGATGGATTATGTACACACTGGTTGAGTAGGTATTTTTATATTAGATCATCATTAGGTTGAATAAATTGGGGGATACAAGAGGTGACACATTGAGATAGTAGTCGTACATTCAGTACACATAGGGAGCATATGGTAAGTATTTTTTTTAAATATTTTATATAACTTTAAATATAAAAGGTTTATTTTATATTAATATAGGTAGTAATACAACCCAATATTATAGAGTACGATGTTTATATGAGGATGTACAATGATCCATCCACTGGAGAGATTAGAGGTACTCACCAGCGTCATATTGTGGTCAGTATAATTTATTTTTGAGTTTTAAATTTAACTGAAAATAGTATTTTAACTATTTTAATTATAAATTGAAAATGAAAGAGTCATATGAGGCCACAACGTCTCAGACACATAGTAAGAGTCAGGCTAAGACTGACGGTCAGACCAGTGCCCCCCAATTTGACAAGGAAATATAGATGCAGGCGACCTAGTATGCCTTCAAGAAAGGCCAAGTTATTGGTATAGACTTTGGATTGACCCCTAGGAGTTTTTATGGCACCACTGTGATGCCGGTGTCCAGTTCGAGAAGAGCTCACAGAGAGCCATCATCATCTGCTGCACATTATTAGGAGTAACTGCGAGCTCAGAGTAAGCTTCTAGAGAATTTTTATAGGGAGCAGGAGGAGATGAGTTAGTGGTAGCGGCAGTAGTAGGAAGAGTTCCTACGAAAGCAGCTGCAATAGTAGTAGGAGATACAATATGAGATGCATCAAAGGTGGCATCCACCGGATTAGGAGCATATAGAGTACATGTGACATCTGACTCGTAGTTTAGGGATGGGGTTCCCTCCACCATCCCTTCCAGCTCCTCCAGACGACCCTCCCCCTTAGTGACATGTTTTTATTTTATAATAAAATATTTGATTGTAATTTTTATTGTAATATTAACTATTTAATGTTTTAAATAGTTCATTTTTTATATTGTTGCGAATATTATAATTTTTATTTTTTATTTATTTATTTATTATATTTATTATATTTATTAATTAATATATTTTTATATTTTCATGAATACTATGGTTTTTATTATATTAATGATATTAATATTATTATTTCCTTAATATTAATAATAATAATATTATTTAATTATTTAATTATTTTATAATTAATTTTATTTTACTAATATTAATGTTATTATTTCATTTATATAAAAATTATATTATTAATATTACTGATATTATTTTATAAATAATTTTATTGTACTAATATTAATATTATTATATCATTTATATTAATATTATATTATTATTAATATTTTTCCCATTATTTGCGATGAGCTCGTCGCAAATACTATTTACGATGGTCCGTCAAAAAAAGGGTTTTTTAAAAAAATAGGGAAAAATATTTGTGACAGGCAGCCGACCCGTCACAATAGGATTTTTAAAAAAATTTCTAATCCTATTTGCGATGCCCATTTCCGTAACATGCCATTTTCAACAGGACCCCATCGCAAGATCTCATTTGCGATGAGAACCCATCGCAAATGAACCGTCGCAAATAGCCCTCTTTCTAGTTGTGTTGCTCGTGACGTTGTTGGTTGGAAAAATTATTAAGGGATAAAATTTCATTTTAACATGAAATATTTTCTTAACTCCTTTAATCCTCATACCTAATATGATTTATTTTGTTTTACAAGATCCTTGCTGATGATTTTTTTCTCCTTCTCATTAGTGTATATTCATATTAGTTGAAAGCTTAGAACTCTATTAGGTTTAATCTGGTAAGTGGGATCCTTTCCAATCAATTTTAATCACTTATTATCTATGTGTTTGATTCCTTATGATACTAGATCATTGGATCTATAAGGGCATAGAGAATTGACATTTTTTTTATCTCATATCTAGATTTTTTATAATATGATCTCTTCCTCTACCATCACCAGTCTTGAAGGAAAAGTGGTTTTCATCATTCTTGAGGTAGGTGTGTGTCTATAATATGGCTTATCCTTTGGAGATACTTGTGTTCTTATGATTTCCTTTGGTTTTGATTATGAGATTAATTATTGATATGGGATCTGATGTTTGGTGGGAAATGGAAAGTTTTTTAAAGTGTGTTTTATTTGAAAACTAGCTTTTATGAACAAGATGTGTTTGTTAAAATGTCTCAAAGATGGTTTTGAAATGGTAATGGGGTTTCAATCATGGAATCAGTGTGGAATTTCAATAAAAAATGTTTTTATGAAAATGTGGGCATGTAAATAAAATGAATTTTTAATGTAATTTTTTTGAAACATGGATTTGTTTTCTTGAAATTCAATAATGGTATAACACATTTGGATACCTTAAGGTATGGGGGAAAATTAAATATATATGAGCCTTAGTGTAGTAAGCTATCATCAGGGGCGGTTCCTAAGATGAAATAGTTTCTAGTGGGTAGCCTTTTTAGGGAACCAAGGTTCTCGGGCCTTACAATTAACTTATGTTGTTTCATGGTCATTTGAGTGCCTTTGTCATGTACAACCTCATGTCATGGATTTCTATTTTTAGTTATTTGTTGATACATTACATGCATGTTTATTTGATATGGTTATTTTCCCAATTGATATGAATATTGATTCTTGAAAAATACTTTATTCATCTTTTTATGACTCATGGATATATTTATGTCATATTTCCTCATTTATTAGTATATTAAATGTTTTTGAAAATAAAAAAAATGATGATTTTATATGGGGAAATAATTTCGTTTGGAAATATTTTAGAAATCTATTTTCTTTAAAATAAATAATAGATACATATGGGTAGACATTATATCGATTCAATGTTAAAATCCTACTAAGCATTAGTGGTCACACCATACATTTTCCTTTGGGAATCTTTAGCCTTAATTTTTTTGGATACTGGTAAAGGGAAGAGTTTTATGTAGAGGGATTTTCTATTATTATTTATGTCACCTTAAGATGGGTTGTTATGATGATGACATATGGTCATAAGGAGATGGAACCATGGGTTACATCAAGTTCCATGTTGGTGGTATTTCAGTTGTTCATTTTGACATTTTTATCCAATTGTTAGATGTTACCATTATGGTTTGGTTGTTTTGACATATGATGTACCTTGGATACTTTCTATGATACTCAATTTGTATCTATATTATCATGTGTCTTTTGAAGGAGAAATCATACCCATGTTTCTTTCTATGATAACCTGGTTCTTTTCACTAGCCTGTTGTGATTGATAATACACTTTGGGCCTTGTGGCGGGCTAACTTGAGTGACATTATGGGTGAAAAATTGTTGTTCTATTAAAACTTAGTATCAAAGGGGTCAATTTATTATTAAATCTAATGATCATTATTGTGTCTGACCCTCTTATTTATGAGGGTTTTTCATAGATAGGAGATAGGACAGTTGGAACTCAAGTGGTAGTGTGGGAATTTTCTTGACTATCTCACATACATGAAAATCATTGAGTTACCATTGGATGTTTAAGGTTTCCTGGCATCTTTATTTGTAGTTTTATGATTTTGAGCCTCAGTTTTCTAAATTTGGTTTATGATAAATTAATCATGTTATGTTCTAAATGTTTTACATCCTCTTTTTTTTTAGATTATGACACCTATAACATACAAAAAATTTCTTTTAGGTATGTTTGTAACATCCTGGTTAGACTCACTCTAAATAATAGATGAACCAGGTCACCACATGACCTCAAGCATGTCTCCCATTACACCAGAGGTTTCCAACTAGAGTAAAGGGTCTGTTGAGGAATATAGGGAGACTATACCATCTTTATAAGTGTAAAGAAATAGAAGATATAAGAAAAATTAATAACCTGAAGGTAATCACACATCCCATACCAAAATCCCAAAACTTGGTAAGTGCCAACAAGAAAATAAAATTAAAATGTCATGTCATGATAATATCATGTTCCAAAAGGGTCCTAAAATAAATACACAACTAAAAATCACCAAAAAAAGGCCTCGACACCTAGCCTAATCTCCTCATCCTAGATCTGTCCCATATTTCCCAAATCATCCATCTATAGCTAGCCCCTTCCCTTTTCTTGAGATAAATCCATAATGTATTCTCGGGTACCAATGATGGTCTGAGAAGGATATGAGTACAACTCAATAGTCCACCACTAATGATATATAATGAAATATCTATTATAAGTAACAATATATGTATATGTATCATGGAATAATAGATATAAAATAAATTAAAACATCTTTTAAAAATAAATAATTATTATTATGGTTTTGTACTTTGGATTTTAAAGTGAAACTCATGAAAACCAAACATGCTTCGACCAATTCTATTTGTCTAATACATAATCCTAGAGTGATGAATACATTATTAAAAAGAAATGTTTTTCACAAATTAATTAATTATTGGTAAAAAGAAGCAACATTACATGGTACCCACACCATGTTTAAGTACCATTAGTGCCTAGAGTTTCAGTCTGAAACCTAAACAATATATAAACATCATTGGTTCCTAGAGTGTCAGTCCGATACCTAAACCATGAATGAATATATTTGGTGACTAGAGTATCTATCTAATATTACAACACATATAGAACACTATTAGTGCCTAGAGATTCAGTCTGACAACTAAACCATGGATGCAATGTTCTAGTCCAATATCTTAAACCATTCCATCATTTTTCAATGTATAGTATTCAATATACTTGACCCTTTAAACACACTAAGAATATATACATTCCTTATTTTAATATTCATTATTCACTATGTTCTATCATATTCAACACTTTTTAATTCAATTCCCCAATTAATCCATTTCATCATTTATTCATATAACAAAACCATTAAATGTTATTTAAAACCATTTAACCAATTAAACTTTCCACTTAAACCATTAACCATTCCATACTCTTAATATTTCATAAAATATTTAATTCCCAAGTTATTCCAAGAAGATCATTTTTCTATTCTATCAATCCAACCAAAAATCCTAATTGGGTTAAACTTGTAAACCGCCAATTTTAACATTTAAAAACTACCTTACCATTAACAAGGATTTGTGACATCACATGGGTGGCTATAGGTTCAGTATCATAATCACCAATGGACCCAATGCGATCGATGGAAGGTTTAATACATTAATTTATTGCGCAAACTATTTTCTTAATAAGGGAGGTACACACACAACACACTAGCGCTATCACACATACTACTTACAAATGAAAAGTTATCAAGACTTTGGAAAACAATTCTCTTAGATAACCTACCATATATTCATAGATATACACTCATCAAATCTCAACCTTTGATTATATCTAAAATGTCCATGAACAAAAAAATAGACAATATCTATTGAAATAAGGAATATGATATATAATTGGCGAGGGACAACCAAGCAGTAAAACATCCAAATAATGGAAGGTAACTAACTCATAGACTTGAATTATGCTTTTAATTGAAATAAAAAACACTCTAAAATAACTTTTAATCAAAAGATATTCACCCTTGGAAGAGGAAGAGAAGATTAGGGCACACCTAGGGCCACTGGGAGTGAAATGAGGGTGAAAATCAGGTGAGTTTATAATAAGAATCAGGAGAGAAAGGTGGTGAATTTTACAGTAATAATGTAGCACATGGTTTGGAAACATAGTTTTTCAAAATGTGAACCAACTATGTGAGCCCCACTATCTAAGGTAAACCCATTCCACATGAGTTCCTAGCCCTCCTACACAGTTTGGTAAACTATGCAGAAGCCATGTGAATCAGCTTTAGAATTTGGGTGCCCCAATTTTTATGTTTATTAGTGTATCATTTAATTATTTTTAAAAGCATGATGCCCTCAATATATTAATATGGTTATGGTGCAAAATTGGTACTAATTGTGTGCTAACCATGTGCTATGTGATTTTTAGCCATGTTTTCCAAATTTCTAAGTCTCAAACCCCTATAATTCCCTTGAGACCTTCACTTCTCCGGAGAAAGAATTCCATTAATTATTTTCAAAATATGTTAATAAAAACAAAATAAAAACATGCATATATAGTGGTCTAGATCTTATAACCCTCACCATATAATAACCCATACTTGAACTGTGCTCCCCAGTATCATTAAGCCTCTAAGGTAAAAATATCAGGCCACTAGGATCACATATCAGCTTCCCTCTCCCAAGTTTCCTCTTGAACATGAGCATGATAAAACAACACTCAAAATAAAAGAAAAGTCTTACCATGAATAGTTTTATCATTGAGATCCATAATACAAATCAGATACTCCTCAAAGGATGTATTGACCTTAAGGTAAACATCATCAACATAAATAACATGAAAATGGCCAGGGTGATACCATCAAAGTTACAATACATGAAACACATCATTCATAACACTATATAATTGAAAAATAGATAATCAATATGATACCAGAATGATTCTCTCAATAATATAAATGGATCGATATACATGGGCACAAACTTACACTACATCCAAATATGACAATGACCCAGTCTCAATGATATATGAATGAATACATAGTTTCCCACTAAAACATTTAAGGGTCAATGTCATTGATTGACAAGTGACTTCTGTATAATCTAGGCTTTAGAAATATGTTTTTAGATCAAAAGGACCTTATCCATCATTTCTTGTAAAATAATCTTCCCTGATAATAACAATTTTATCGCTTTTAACCAACACAAATGTGATCTGCATGGCTAATCATACAGTTCCTTGTAGGGTTCTATCTGAATAGTCTCCTAATAATTGTTATTATAAGTGAACTAAATGAGTGGTAGGTGCTTCTCTTAGGTTCTTCCAAAATCTAAAACACATGATCTAATGATGTACTTGAACATCTGAATAGTCATATTAGATTTTCCATTCGTTTGTGGGTGGTAGGCGGTACTAAAAAACAACTGAGTACCAAGAACCTTCTGTAACCATTGAAAAAATAAAAAATTAAAACAAGTATCTTGATCTAAAACAATACTTCAAGGAACCAATTGAAAATTTAAATACCCCAACCCCAGTAGCCTATAGTCAGTGGTTACTTTATTATATTATAATAAGATACTAGGAATCACATATCGAATGATCAAATTGTTTAGTAGTCTTGGTAAACTAGAAAAATAATTGAAATCAATATTTAATTTTAAAAGATAAAATACACAAATAAATTCATTGAGAATTACATTTTCCCCTTATTTTATACCTACATATCAATCAAAAAACACTTCCTCATACCATGGAAAAATAAAAAAAACATAATAAAGGAGTGATATAAAATGATAAGTAAGGGTAAACATACAAAAAAATCTATGAATAAATAAGGCATAAAAAATATGGAAAGTTAAATACCTAAAACAAATTTTATTTAATAAATAACTTGAGCATAATATGGAAGGAATAAAAGATGATAAAATATTGCCTTATAAATACTCAATTAATAATGAAACTTAACCATGGATATTATACTAATCAAATAATCACATGGAATATTAATAAACAAATTCATAATCATGGAATTTATAATATGGGACATCATAAACATACCATCAAGGTTTCATTTAAGACACCACACACAAATAGATAAGACATCATCCAATACCCAAACTAGTTTTTCCCATGAGACCAAATGATGAATTGAGGGATTATAATATTACCAACCCATCACTTAATATGTTCAATTCATTCCTTATACGAAAGGGGTGAAATGTAATCAACATAAACATTCATATTAAAAAATAACATAATAAATTTTAATACTTACACCAATCAAATAGTCATAATCATAAACCATCCCAAGTAATATGGTGAATGGTATAAAAATAAAACATCCACAATCAAAATTATCAAAAACTATACAAAGAAAGAATAAGGATGATATTAATAAAAAATATCCCCAGTGGATCAAAAGTATATTAAAGGGTTGATTTCATTGAAGAATAAAAATATCTTTAAAAAATTATTAAGGAAAAAACATTCTCATTTTCAAAATAAATTTTTAAACTTAAAAGTTCACGATTACTTTGAAAATACTCTTATTTGAAGATAAACTTTGAAAAACTAAAAACTATTCTTTAAAAAATTATATGGCCATGATGATAGGAAATTCCATACATGTTGTACATGTTAAATAAAATTTTCCTTTCACATTCTTTCGTAAAATCCAAATGGGTTTTTTTTGAAAAATGATATGAAGATTCTTTTCATTTTTTTTAAATAGGAAAAAAATTAATTAATAATTTTGAAAATGTAAAATACATTTTTTAAAATCTTTTTTAGAAAACAAGGTTTTTTATGAATACAGATCTCCGATTGAAAATATAAATAAAGTAATATTTTCTTAAAAACATTTTCTCGATCATTTTAAGTACTAAATAGTGAAAAAATATTAGTGTTGCATGAAAAAAATCATGAATAACTAGAGGATAATAGAATAGATTAATTTAAATATGTAAATATCAACTAATCCCCCTAAGGTTAATGTAAACATAAACAATTCTGAATAATGATGAGATTGTGAAATAAACTCTTACAACATTTGTAACTTTTGAATCATAAGCCTCATGAAAGAAATAAATTTAAATGAAACTTTAAATACCATGAATATAAATTATTTCATGATATAACATATCAAATAGGTAGTATATACCCCACAAAAAAGGAAATAATTGGTGAATATAACATATGTCTCACAAAAGTAAAAGTGAGATGAGAAACACTTACCTTGCGATTTATTTGAACATGATTTAACCACATGTATAATGGTTTAAATCAAGTTATTAATTTTTAATAGAACTGTATTAATATTTATTATATCATATACGATCCTATTATATAATCTTATCACTTCTTTGTTAATAATGTTTTATTATTTCCCTTTTTTAGGTGTTAACTGCTTCATTTTCATATACATGTTTTGTCGTGTAAGTCCTGATTTTTGTGCAAAGGATACAGTTTCATAATATAATAAAGGATATTAAAGTCATATATTTCATAATTATTCATTATATATATATATATATATTTATTAAAATAAATATTTAATGTTTAACATAGAAAATGAATCACATTGCGTTGTGGTGATGATAGACCATGTATATTCATGAGCAACGATATCATTCCATTAATGGGTGAAATAGTGTTGATGCCTACCAAATGGGAGTCAAAAAAATAAAAAATGAAGGAATACAAAACATTGGTATTATTTCCCCCTAAAAATAAAATGAAGAATAAGATGGTCGATATCTGCCGATCGTGTGAGCCTTTAGGGGACTCACGATCGCGTAACCATCATTAGGTCATGCGAAGACTCCACACGCAGTTCATAACCTACAAAGAAACCAAAATAACCCCTTTAAATAAGTTTTCATGATCTTGTTAAGTATTTATAGACATCCACTGATCATATGGTGAAGTGTGTCCTATTTCCCCTATCAACTATTCAATGATCTGATACTCTACTATTGTGTATAACACCATTCGGGTCGAATACTCGATGATGGTACAAATTTTAGAGTCAATTGTTTCTAATTTATTTTTTTAATGGGAGGTTCATTTGTAGAGATTAATTAAATTGATTTATATATGTTTTTGATTTAAAAATTTGATAAATATTGTGGTGATTTCATTATTGGTGATTTAAGATTATGATATCCTTGATCTTTGCTTTATATTACATTAAATTAATACCAAAATTCACAAGATGATTTTGATCAGAATTCCCAAGTGTTGATGATTTAATCCAAGAATTAACATAACTAGGGATCTAATATCAATAAAAAAAAATTTATGGTAGTGTAATTATGGTTCCAATATTCCATGGAATGCACATGTTAAACCAAATATGTCATTAATCCATGACATTTTATGTTTAACATACACAGTGTTAACCCAAATAATATTCAACAAGAAAAAGCTCTCAATCACTTAACATTCCCAAATTATGACTCACTACAATGTTAGATTTACCCATAAATATAAATGGTTAGTAATATGGTAATTTTTGTTTATGGTGATGAATTAAAAATAGAATAAAAAATGGGAAAAGAAAAGAGTTATGCACCGAACACACACTCGAATGATGGAGAGAATTAAAACGCATTTTTGATTGAATGAGAAAGTGAAATAAGGGATTTATTATTAAATTAATTTAAGAAATATTAATAAAATTAATATTAAACAACATAATTTATATAAGAATAATATATGATGAATAAATATTAATTAATATCTAAACAAAAATACAACAAAACACTTACAAAATTATAATTGAAAATGAATGGAAAAGAACATGTAAACAACGAGTGGTGGAAAGGTATCTCAAGTAGAAACTTGAGTTTGGAAGGTCCTACTAGGCATTTTTGAAGAATATGTTCCTTCCAATGTATTCTCTTATTCTCTTAAATTCCAACCCCTTTCAAGTAGAAGAGGGGGATATATTTATAGCCCATGGTGGTGGAATTTTTTCATTCCAAATCTAGAACTCCACTTGGATCATCAATTTGGGCATCTAAAAAGTTTAATATCAAGTTATATTCTTATTAAATTTTTTATATATTTATTTGGAATATCAGCCATCAAATATTGGCAGCCATAGGCTTTTTATCCAAAATTTATGGTTATTTTACTAAACAATGTTATTTTGTCCATTTTCTGTCAAGTTTTTACTAAGTCTAAATTTGAATGAATTTTAGGCCAGGAATATGCCATAAAATCTATAAAATTTATAATATAAATTTTTACATGTATATATTATATTTCACACCACAAAATATAATCTCAATTGGATGATTGTATTGGGATATAAGTAAATAATCGTGGGATGTTTTTAATTATGAGACAGAATTGTGGGATGAAATTGAAAGCCTCAGTTGGGCCCCTTTTTGGTGGATTTGGGCCATCAAATTTTTATCCATTATTATTTTGGATATTTAATATTATATTATCTAGTTTCATAAAATTTGGGCTTCTATATTGAGCTCCTAAATTTTATTTTCATGGCTAGTCCAATTTCATTAGCAGATTCATTAGGTCATCTTGTGTGGTACATATGACCCTTAAAATGGAATAATTGACCGAAGATTTAGTTTAATGATTTTTATGAAATTAAAAACATAACCCAAAAAAAATCACACAATTTGTATAGGTAAGGAGAGATTTTTAATTAAAAAACTAAACCAACAAGAACTTGGATTAATAAAAACAATGCTCAAAAAATATATTCAATATTATAACATGATTATTTCACACCAATTATGCACTTTTCATTGAAAAATAATAAAGTTAGTAAATAAATATTTATGGATATATGAATAAAATCAACCCCCCACACTCAGGTTTGTGCATGTCCTCATGTACAAAAAATATAAAAACATAAAAAAATCATTTTCACTCACCAAAGAATATTTAGAATTTTGTTTTCACCAATTAGGGGGGGTCTGAACTAGTTCACTCATCCATAAATAATTCTAAAAAGAATGTTACAACAATAATGTACCAAAAATAATTAATTTTCCATGCTAAAAATTAGAAATGGAATATGCAGGCACTCAGAACTTACTCCTCTTAAGATGATAAAAAATTATTTATGGGGGTTCACTCATTCACCAACCAAAAGTAAAAATATTAGAGTTTTAAAGAGATATCTTCTTCCATTCCATATCCTAAAGTTCAGAAGAATCAATAGGCATTTTAGGTTTTTTTAGTGGCTATGTTATGGTAGGAATATAATGGCCAAAAGATAGGAAAAGAATGGTAAAATACTATCATGGTAAAAGAAATGCACAATGTTTTTGAAATGAATCATGGAAGGAAATGGAAACACATATTTAAAAGGGCATAAATATTTTAAGGAAGTTAGGATAGGGAGAAAATTGTATAGGTATTAAATGATTAAATATGTATAAAACACAAAGCTACTCCTGACGACACAAAAAAAGATGATACAAGTGTTCTTTTTTTTTTCAAAAGTTGAACTTGAAACAAATCTCACACCCATATCTAAAACCATATTTTATCTCCACATGAAACTAATTTTAATAATTATAATAATATAAATGGTTCATTAAGCATGATTTTTGACCCACCCAAGACACAACCCATTCTTATATTTATTTTTTTATTTTTTTCAATATTTTTTTGAACAATTTTCAATATTTTTTTGTACAATTTTTCATAAAAAAATATACATTCCCAAAACTCACCAAATGATAACCCCTACCCCACAATTAAATGGATATTCAACTTAATCATATTATAACATAATGATAATCAAGGAAAGAATACCCAAAATTAAATCCATTGCCCCCAAAATTAAATTTCAATAAATTATTAAATGTAAATCCATGAAGATGTTGTGTGGGACAAGGTTTTAGGCTTGAAATTTGGCTATAAATTATTTTTTCATAGGCTCAAAGGGTATTTCAAAAGGAGGAAAATTGTAAAGGTAATGTGATGTCATTTCTCTATTATGATTCTCATGTGGTTTAGAAAATTCCTCTATCATATTAATGTGTGCTAAAGAAGGAAATTCAGATCAAAGATCCAAAAACTCAAGACTCACAATCGGGGGTGAAAAACACACAATATTAAAAGATGTCTATAGGTGACCTTATCATGAAAACTGACGTTATTTCTCATAGTTAGGGTAGAATCCTTTTCCAACTCAAGAATTGAGCATTAAAAATTTATTGTTCTAGACACAAAATATTTATCCAAATATAGGATGAAAATAAAAAAATGTTTGCGATGAATAAAATTCCTTAGACTCCCCAAAAAGGTTGGAAAAATTTTGAAAATTTAATGGGGAGTAATTAAGACTTTTTTTAGTATTTTATTTAGTTTTTTAAAAATACACACTCACACAAAAGAGAATGTGAAAAAATTCTTCGATGAATAAAGTGGTAAAAAATGAAAGAGTAAGGAAGAAAAAGAAATAGGTAGGGAGAGAGAGAGAGATAAAGAGAATGATGAAGAAGAGATAAAGTGGGAGTTAAAGGGGAAGATGTTCCCACTGGTTTGGATTTAGTGGGTTTGTGTCTCCATCCAGTTGAGGGTTAGTGGATTTCAATGTGGTTTCTGGGGTGTGTGTTCTATGATGATGATGCTTTAATGGATTCCCATTAATCATGAATTTACTTTTACTTTGACTACAACAAATGAGAAAACATTAGTAATAATAAAATGACTTTCCCAGGAAGAATTAAGCATACCTGGGTCAAGATGAAGTTGACAGTTGAAGAGCATTACATTTTCACCTACATGGAATACCATTTATAGGATGTGTTTTTCATGAGTTCATTTGCATTTTATTTGTATAGATTGGAATTATCATAAGAATATAATCTAATCTCCTCTAGTTCATTCACCTGCAAAAATCTCCCTTCACTGAATTTTTCACAATCAAAATTATAGGATTTTATAGCCTAAAATGGATTATGTTGGATTTAAAATGCTAAATCACTTACTTTACTAAAAATTAACCTAAATGGAGAAATCCTAATGTCTGTTTTATAGGAATTTTGAAAAGTTCAAAGCGCTTAAGAAATTCATTCATGTTAGTCTTTTCTAGTGAGATTTGAAATTCTCTCAAGCACCATTTTTTACTTATCTATTTGAAAGTTTAACCATGACATTTTTTGGGGGTGATATGCTGTTAGAGTTTTTTGTACAACCCCATTCATTTTAAAAAAGATTAAATGGTATGATTACATAAATTATTTTGTAACTCACTTATCAAGGCGCACAATGTTCCAAATTGATGGAAAATGTTAGTTTTTAAGAATTCACTAACATTATGTCCATCATCCTTCCTAGTTGGTTTGTCCTTAACCCACCTAGAAACATAATAATTTGCAAGAATAATTTATAAGAATCCATTGGAATGGGGAAATGGTATCATGAAATTGATTCCCCAAACATCAAATATATCATATAATATTAAGGGATTTTGTGGAATGTCATTTCCTTTGGATATTGATTCAAACTTTTGGATAGTGGGATATGATTGATAGAACTCATGTGAGTCATTGAAGAGTGAAGGCTAGAAGAATCCAAAGTCTAGTACCTTTTAAAAGGTCCTTTTTGGTCCAATGTTTCCACTATGAGGCATTGAGTGATAGAATTTAATGATGGAGGAATGTTCATCTTCATCAACACATCTCTTAATTACCATGTCATCCCTAGTTTTCCAAAGTTTATTATATTCCCAAAAAAAGTATTTTGAATCACTTTTCAGCTTCACCTTTTGTTCATTTGAAAATTTTATACAAAAAAGACAGAAACTAAGTAATTTAAAATCGAGGAATACCATGGTAACTTTGGAGTGAGGGATGATAGGTGTTCAATTGGAAATTCGGGATCAATTATTTTAGAATGAGAAGAATTTGAAATTCTACTCAGGTAATCAGACACAGAGTGTTCTTATTAGCCTAGATTTGGAATCATAGGGTTTTCTTATTAGACACTGGGTTTAATTTTCCTATTCAATCTTTGGTCTCAAGTTCAAACTCTTAAAGTATTAGGATCCATAATATTATCCTAGATTTGGAATCACTTTTATTGAGTATAAACTTTATAGAATAATGTTCTGTAAAGATGATGATTTTGAACCTAAGAGATAGGGTTGGAATTTATCTAAGGATAAAGCCACTACTAAGAGTTCTTTTTCAGTGACAGTGTAGTGATATTGAGTTGCATCAAGTGTTTTTGAGGCATAATAGATGACATGAGGGTTTTTTTCTCTTATTTGACCAAGAACAACCCCAATTTCCCTATCAGAAGCATCACACATTAACTCAAAGGTTAAGGACCAATCTGGGGGTTGGATTATCAGGGAAAATTTAAGAATAGATATGATTTCAATGAAGAATCTATTTCAAGCATCATCTAAATGGAATTTAACATTATTTTGGAGTATCAAAGTGAATTGGAGGGAAATATTACTGATGTTATAGATGAATCATTGATAGAAACTAGCATGACTAAGGAATGAATGGATTTGTCAAACTGTTGTTGGTTCAGGATGTGATTAGATCACCTCAATTTTGGTAGGATTGACATGAATTCTATCTTGTGAAATTATGTACCCTAGAACGATACCATTAGTAACCATGAAGTGACATTTTTCAAAATTCAACACAAGGTAATATTTCAAAAACTTTTATAATACTAGAGAGAGTTAATTCAAGAAGGATTTAAATTAATCAATATAAATTGTAAATTAATCCATGAAGAACTCTATGTAATGCTAAATGAATTCAGAAAATATACTCATCATACACTTATAGAATGTTTCATTGGTATTGAAAAGGCCAAAAGGAATTTTTTATATGAGTATGTTCCAAAGGAGAAAGTGAATGCAGTATTTTCTTGGTCATGAGTTGATATTGGGATTTGGAAGTAGCTAGTGTATCCATTAGAAAAACAATAATGTGAATTTCTGGCTAATTGTTCTATAATTTGATCAAGGAATGGAAGAAAGTAATGAAATTTTCATGTTTCGACATTCAATTTCTGATAATCATTTCACACATTACATTTTTTTCACTTGATATATCACCACCTCTCTATGTTCATTTGTGAAAATAGTTATCCCACATTTCTTATGTACTACATGAATCGAATTAACCAATTAGATTTCAGAATTTGGGTAGATAATACCATCATGGAGAAGCTTGGTAATCTCTTCCCAAACTACCAAAAGTGTGAGATAATTGAGTCTTCTTTGAGGTTATAAGATTGGGTTGGATGATTATTCTAGATATATGTGATGCATAAAAATGGAAAGGTTGATTCCTAGTATGTCATCTGGGGCCTAATCTAGGGCATATTTGTTTTCCTATAACACCAAACAAGTTTTCACTCCTTGATTTCAGTAATTTCATTAGAGATAATGTCCGGATAAGAGTGACCATGTAAAATAAATTCATATTTCAGGTGCACAGGAAGAGGTTTTAGATTAGTTTCATCCATTATTTGTGAGTTAGACAACTTAGGAATAGAGGAAGGTATTTCAGTTGGTTTTGATGCATTTTCTTCAATACTGTCTATGGTGGAATAGTAGATATCAGAGTTGATATGGGATTCAAGAGAGATTTCAAGATCCTCCGGATTTATGGAGTCTATGAATGAAAGGTAAAAATTAAATTTCCCATTTATAACTTTGTTAATAATGGTGAAAATTACACAAGATCCACTCTATTTAGAACATTTTGAACATGATGGAATGGGGTTATATTGAATCTTAGAATTTTCCTCATAAGCATGGTTTGAGAAGTCAGAGTGATCCCCTGATGGGAATCTCATTGATTAAAAAATGTTGAACTTAACAATTTTGTCACCAAATTCTATGGATAAGATGCCTATATAGAAATCAATCTTAATTCAAGGTGTCATGAGGAATGGTCTTCCTATAATTAGGGGATATCAAGAAGATATCTCACTTTCCATTTCGAGGACATAGAAATCAACTAGGAAGATATGATCATTAACTCAAACAAAGACATACTCAATTTTTTACTCAAAACTGGTTTTGTTTCAATTGGTTAACTAGATTAAAACACTTGTGGGGTGAAAGGGACCTAGACCAATTCTAGAGAATATGGATTTGGGAATCACATTTATTGAGGCTCCTAGGTACATGAGTTCACAATCATTGTTGGAAATCCATATTTTTTCATGGAACTGTAAAGGTCCGTGAATCTTTTCACATCATGGATATAGATAGCTAGGTTGAAACATTCTCTATAGCCATAAGTTATCTCTTATTAATGCACAATTCCTTATGGAAATTTTTATACATAGTTATTTTTTTATGGAATCTAAGAGGGTAATGTTGACCTCAACATGTCTAAACATGTCGATCATTTCAGGATTGGGTTCAAAGGACTTATTTGGCTTAGAGATGGATTGAGGACAAGGAGTTTGGTTCCTCACGGGAATGGAAGGAGGTGAGGGAGTGGCTTCAAGATCATTTTTTTGATTTTGGTTCTTCCCATTTTTAATCTGAACATTAAATGATTAATTTGAGGAACTATCACGAGGCAAGGAATTTTTTTTCCAGATTGAAGTGAAATTGTAGTTACATTTCTCTTAGGGTTAGGCAATGGTTGAGCTAGTAGTTGGGAAGAATTGGTTTGTTGTTGTTGACTTAGGTGGGATGCAAATTTACCAATTTGGGTTTCAATGTTTTTAAGGCTAGAAAGAGTGAAGGATAAAATATCTTCTACAAAACTTTCCCAGGGATTTATATAGGAAGAGGCATGTCCCGCATTAGGATTACAATGATTTGGTTTCTTAGGAAAGTTCTTGTATTGGGTTAGGAATTAAGGACCATTAGGAGGAGAAAGAGGAGGATTTCTCCTTTGAGGTTGAGGAACAAAAGGATAAGGTTATTGGATGTTACCAACACCTTGAATATATTGGAATTGGTTTTTATTTTGAGAATGGAACTAAGGGGGATGATAGATGGGATTGCCATACCTCAATCTAGGGTTATAGGTTGAAGACAAGGGAGCATAGTAGGTTTGGTTGTAGTTTATAATGATCTAACTTGATTATTGAGGGTTGGTGTTCCTCTGAGAAATTACTTCCTTGAGCTCCATTGGATTAGAAGAATGAGATGGATCATTATGAAGCTACAGATATGTATTATTTGGATGATCTGGTGGGATATAGATTCCAAATTTTTTGATAGGTCTATAGAACAGAGACTATAGAGATGATGAGGTTGGGGCTTTGGTATCCACTACTAGTTTTCTCACATGAACTGTAAGTTCACTCATCCACTTGGTCATCTTTTTGGGATCTATGGACTAATTCTCTTGGACTTGTTTAACTTAAGAATGTGCTTGAGTAAGTAATTATTGTGTGTTTTCATCCATTTATCTTATGAGATCTTGTGCAACAACATGAGTTTTTTCAACAAGATCACTGCCACTTGCAACATCAATGAGTGTTCACTCCATATCCAATAATCTTTATAGAATTATTAGATCAAGAGTTGATTAGGGATTTGGTGGTTTGGGTAGGTTTTCAAAATATTTCTAACCTCTCCTTGTACTCATGGAGTGATTCATTATTTAATTTATGAATACCACATATTTCTTTTCTGATTGAAGTGGATTGAGAAATAGGGAATAATTTATCTAAGAAGAGTTGCTTCATTTCATTCCCTGAGGTTATGGAACCAGGAGGAAGGTAGTAGATCCATGAATTGGTAGATTCATGTAGGGAGAATGGGAATCCTCAATGTTTGATTTGTTCTTCAAAACCCCTTAAGAATTCATGGTAGAAAACACCACTTGGAACACTTTTGAGGTGAAGATGTGGATCCTCATCGGCTAGCCCATGAAAATGAGGTAGAAGATGAATCAAACCCATTTTGAGTTCAAAATAAGCCTTGATGTTTGGATATTGAATACCATGGGGTTGGTAATTCATATTAGTGGAAAAAAGTTCTTGAAGGGTTTGTTCCCTTGGATTGTCCATATATAGTTCAATTGGATGGGAAATAAATGGTTCTATAGTGATTTGATTATCCCTAATGGTCCTCCAAAGTTGGTGAATATTTTACTCCATTTTCAGTTCAAACAAATTCAATGGATTTTTTTGGAAGGCTTCAGGGCATTTAGAGAAATTTTAAATGGATAGGGAAGTTGAGTTTTTCTTTGTGTGTTTTTTTTCATATTTTTTCTTTATTATTTTTTATTTATTTTGTTTTACAATAAACCAAAAATACCGACTACTTATTTCAGCATCCCCAGAAACAATTCCATTTTAATCATGGCCAATTTTTTCATATTGATCGTTCAAAGGTCCAGTGCTTTGATAATGTGTATAGCACCACTTGGGTCAAATCATTGCCATTGGAACAAATTTTAGAGTCGATTGTTTCAGATTTTTCTTTTTAATGGGGGGGGGGGGTTGTTTGTATAGATTAATTAAATATATTTATGGATGATGTTTTATTTAAATATTTGAAAATTATTTGGGTGAGTTTATTACTAGGGATTTAATCTTATGATATCCTTGAACTCTATTTTATATTACATTAAATTAACACCCACTTGACATGATGATTTTGATCGGAATTCCCAAGTATCGAGGCTTTAATCCAGGAATTAACTTAAATAGGGTTATAATATCAATAAAAAATGTTTATGTTATTTTATTTATGGTTCTAATAATACATGGAATCCACATGTTAAACAAAACATGTCACTAATCCATGATATTTTTATGTTTAACATACACAGTGTTAACCTAAAGAATATTCAATGAGAAAAAGATCTTAATCACTTAACATCCACAAATTATGACTAATCCAATTGGCATATTTACTCATCCATTGAGGTTATTAGTAATATGTTAATATTCTTTTATGATTATGAATTAAAAATATAATAAAATAATGTGATGAGAAAAGAGTTGTGCGCCAAACACACACACAAACGTTGAAGAGAATTATAACACACTTTCAATTGAATGAGAAAATGGAAGAAGGGATTGATTTTTAACATGATTTAAGAAAACATAAAGAAATTAATATTAAACTAAAAAAGGTATATGAGAATAATATATTATGAATAAATTTTCATTAATATTTAAACAAAATTACAATAAAACACTTATAAGATTACAAATGAAAATGGACAGAAAAGAACATGAAAACAAAGAGAAGAGAAAATGTATCTCATGTATAAACCTAAGTTTGGAAGGTAATACCAGAGATTTTAAAGGATATGTTCATTCCAATGTATCATCATATGATATTAAATGAAAATCCATTTCAAGGAGAATAGGGGGATGTATTTATGCCCCATGGAGGTGGAGTGTTTGCATTCCAAATCTTCCCCTCCACTTGGATATCCAATTAGGCTATCTAGAAAGCCAAATCTCAAGATATCTTCTTCTTGAAAGTTGAATATATTGATGTTTACCATAAAACCAAAAAATCTTTATGCCATTAGATTTTATTACCCAATGTTATGACTATTTTACTAAATACTTTCATTCTATCCATGTCTCTATCAAGTTTTTCCTTGGTCTAAATGTGAATTGCATTTTAGGATAGGAATATGACATAAAATCTGATCCATTTCTTCTAAAAATTCAAGAAAAATATCTTATCATTAAAAATATATATATGCTCAATCAGATTATTTCATTGGGATAAATGATAATAATAGTGGTATTTTTTTTTATTTTTTGAGAGAATGGTGAGATGGAATGAAAAACATCAGTTGGTCCCCTTTTTATAAAGTTGGGACTTAAATTTTGTATCCATGATTAATTTTGATATTCAAGATTATATTAAGAAGTTTCATAAAATTTATTTTTTTAATTCAATACATAATTTCTATCTTCAAGTATGGACCAGTTTCTTTGATAGATTTATAAGGACTTCTTACGTAGTCCATATGACCCTTCAAAGGGAAGAATTTTCCCAAGATTCAGTTGAATGATTTGTTTGAAATTTAATAAAAAACCCTAGGAAACAAGAATTAAAAAAATATGATATATATCCCAAGGGTTATAATTAAAACAATAAACTGACTTGAATCAGGATTAATAAAAATAATGATCAAAAAATTTATTTAAAATTAAAACATTAGTATTTCACACCAATTATGAACTTTCATTGAAAACAAGTAAATGGAGTAAATTAAAAGTTATTAATATATGAATAACACAATGAAGTGATATCCAAAGAATCACCCTTGGGCCACATGATTCACCATTAGAAAAATCCTAACAAAACCATCCAAACATACTTTGAAAATGGGAGAAAAACATCTAAAAGGTAGAAGCCTATCGCGTTCATAATGATCATGTGACGCATCACCGATGGGAAGGGTAATTATCCTTGAAAACATACAAGAAAACTCATGAGACCCTCCATACTTTTTATAAACAAAAAAAGGAAATTAAAGAGGGAGGAGTTGAAGCCTCTCATGGTTTTAAAAGATATACGACACAGACGCCATGAGACCCCAGTGACATTCCCACCTCGTCTCACAAAAACCCTTTGGCTTGTCAGCCTCATCACATGAAAGGCCTTAGGTAAACCATGCACTTACCATTTGTATCCCTAATGATAAATAGATGTATTTGTCTACAAAATGCTAGTTCATGTCCATAAGACCACTATTGGTCACACAATGCATCATCAAGAGGTAGAGTAATTTTCTTCGACATTACTCATGTTATTGTGCATGAATCCCCAAAATTTGTAAAATAAAAAAAATGGAATAAAAGATGGAGGATGCATAAGCCTCTCGCTATCATAAAATTCTTTCAACATGCTAAGGAAGTTTGCAGCTTTTTCCTAGATACTCTTGGACAAGCCACCTTGATCTCACGGAGACCCCCAGACAAGATATCCTTGCCTCGTGAAATGTCCCAGGCAACGCATCAAGCATTTCATTAAGGACTTTCAATAGGAAATATAATTTCACAAAGGCCCTTGGAAATGTCTACATGACAATATGAAAGTCCCTTGGCATGACCATGAAATAAATAAAGTCCCCATTAATTGGAAATAATCCAATAATATAGGTGTTGATGAGAACAACTTGAAGTTGGTGAAAATCAAGATTCACCCTCAGAATGATCCATGAAAGAGACTCACGAAGTCGCATGGTTCAAGAGACATTCTTCGACACCATTAAATATTTTCACTAGATACTCCATGAAAATCGGTGAACAATTGGGGTGGTAAGGCCTATAAATTCCCCCCCCCCCAGCATGGAAAATGAACCTGACCCACTACCTATCATGACCAAGAAAAAAAACTCTCAGAATCTCACGATTGAAAATTATTCTATAATGTAATATACCAGTAAATATTAGGAGAAATCATGCACCATGCATGAACCACTTCATGTGATCATTCATAGATCACGTGAATGGATCCTAGAAGGACATATGAAGAACCCCCTGTATGTCTTCTAGATCACGTGAGACTTAAAATAATCTGACACTAAATAAATATAACCATTCATAATAAAAGGGTGGGAATAAATAATAAAGGCGAAATAATTAAACAAAAACATGTTTGCTGACCCTCATGCACTTAACATGATCTATCCAAGACACGCGACAACCCCAGGATTTGTCTCCCAGATCTTGTGATGCTCTTTAATTATGCCACCTAGGTCATTCAAAGTATTTTAAACATGTTAGAGAAAGTCGCATTATTCCCCCCAACACACCTCTTTAGTCTTGTAAAGCCCTATGACCCTATCTTCTAAGCCTTATGACATCCTTCAGATACATCGCCTGACTCATATAATAGAACCAGATCATGTTACCCAAGTATCATGGTCACATCTAGTCATGTCAACTAAGATCTCATGATACCCTCTGAGAAAGTCAACCAAGACTCACGATGCCCTCCAGACATGTTGGCCAGGACTGGTGATTCCCTCTAGTAATATCAGCTGAGACTCACGACACCATACATACAGGTCAGTAAGGTCTCGTGATTCCCTCTAGGAATGTCATCCAATACACGAAACACCTTCAGAGACATGTCATATAGACTCTTGAGACACCCTATATGTGTTTCATCCAACTCTTGTGATGATACCAGGGAAAGTCAGCTGGATCATGTGACACCCTCTTGACATGTCAGCCATGTTATGTGATGGCCTTCGGGACAAACCATCTAAATGTTGATATGTACTATGTAAAAGTCAAATGGGTCATGCGACACCCTATAGGAAAGAAAGCCAGGCCACAAGGGCCTCCCAAGACTTGATAACATTGTCTGTCCTCAGTGTGTAATCCCTAATCAACAGGAAACCTCCTAGTGTAAGTCCCAATCAAATGAACTATTAGAACTCTAATTCCCACCATAATAAAGATACGTAGGATTAATTTCTAAGGTCCAAGCTCCATATCAAATCTCTAAAGGGTTATGAAATTGATCATTTTCCAGGCCTTGTTTCTCACATTGAGTATTAAACATGGGGGATTTGGGAGTTGAAATAGTCATATCATTCACATCATGAGTCTCCACCGGCCAAGGGAACATAAGTATATAAGCCCCAAAAACTGGAATGACAGATTCACATCAACACAAGGACATATACCTTGGGGCCAGTCCCAAGTGAGAGATTGAACTATGAGAATTCTATTCTTGCAATTACCAGGATACATATGACACCTTTCTAAGGCCCAAGATTAAATAAAAATCTATTTCTATGTATGCCTTATGTAAATTCCATTTCAACCATCGAGACCCAATCATTACCATGGTATGATCATTCTACCTCATCCATTACCAGAATATTAAATTAACCAAACTATGATGACTATGATTCCTTAAACAACCAGGATATGTGGGACATATCCCTAAGGCCCGATTTCTATAATAAGTCTTATGAGGATAGTCCTAGTACATAAGTCCTATGACATGAGCAATGAAAATGATCATTTTCCATCCCTTATTTCTCACATCGAGCATAGATCACATGGGATTAGGGAATTTCAATAATCATTTCATCGGAACTATCATTCTTCATAATGACAAGGGAAACGTCAAAGTGTAATACCTGATCAATTGAACTATGAAAACTCTAATTCTTTCCGTAATCAGGATATATAGGATGTCCCTCCAAGACTCGAGCTTAAACACTTTTAGTCCTAGAGTACCTATATAAGTTATCTTTTCATGACTTTTAACTAAATGGGTCCAACTAACTATGTGGGTTTT
Organism: Viscum album; assembly: GCA_963277665.1. Taxonomy (NCBI): domain Eukaryota; kingdom Viridiplantae; phylum Streptophyta; class Magnoliopsida; order Santalales; family Viscaceae; genus Viscum; species Viscum album. Next base: position 533,297,391 of record OY728155.1, read on the forward strand.
GATTCCTATAATAACAAGGATATAGGACACCTCATAATGGCTCAATACCCTCCTCGAAATATTAACCACCACTTTCTATGGATTCACATTCCAAAGAACTTGGTTATACAAATTCATCACATAGGGAACTTCCCATTACTGGAATATGATGGATAACCTTGGATACATACAGATGGATTCACTAAATAGACCCTAGTATTTTTCACATGAAATAGAATTAAGCCATGATCTTTTTGTTGGGGTAAATGATCCCATATCGGAATTAGGAATATATTCATAAACATATATTAAATCTATAAAAGAGTCCCAGATTAGGAAATAATTACCCATAAAAGGGTTCGATGAGCCCGACCTCCCAACCTCTCACTTAATGTGAGTCACCAAGAGCTGTTGGGCCTGAAAACCTAGATGACCGTAGAGCTTTGGAAAGTAGGTCTGTACCCATCTATGGATAAGGGAATCATTTGGATTTTCTATTAAGAGAGAAAATGGTTACCTAATGTTAATGATTATGCACAATACAAACACCCCACACAATCAACTATTGGGTTAAACCAATCCTTCTTTGACGAGGGTTCCAAATCATTCCTCAAATCCTGATGAAATAAAAATAGTGAACCCTGCGTGGGGATCCCTTAACTATGGCATCCATTTCATGAGTTAAAAAGGATGGATTATCCAATTCCCATCATGCCAGTTTATGTTGTTCCCACTGCACATCAAAATTTTGAACCTGAAATGTTTCTTTTAACTATATTGAACCTTGTGTAAAAAAGGGACTACCTATTTATCCCTTAAATAATGATGTTATTGATCAAACATATACTAGTATATGTGATTCTACAATAATAAGGTGTATTGTTTCCTTCTACATGACTTCTCAATATTATTTGAAATCTCAATGACAAAATAAAATGTGATAATAAATTTTGAGATCACTAGATAGGCTACTTTGGTCCTAAAGCCTCGACATATATTGTCACCAACACACCAATTCTATTATCAATTGGTGAAAATATTATATGGGTAATACCACATCTACAGTTACATACTAAATCTAGAATTGGCTCATGAAGTACTTCAGAGGTTGAGTTCCCACTAGCCATATTTCCCATGACAGACCGCAAGAGAGGAAGTGGACCCTATTACCACATTCAACCGCTTTGAGAGCCTATCTATAGAGAAAAATGGTGAACACTTTTTCTAACTCAATGAGGTGGATTTGAACAATCATAAGATAAACTCAATCACTCAAGAGCTACCTATGTATACCCCATCTATTCTGGTCATTATCATCGTCATGTGACCATGATTCCATAAGGAGCTACAAATGAAGTTGTGCCTACACCAACTGTATAAGTTGGGACATCCAGTAGGAGTGCCCTTCAGGGGTATCCAAATGATGCAGCTCAAGAGTAGGTTTATATAACCAATATCTAAAATCTATATAATTCCCACCATTTTTTGCAAAAAGTGTCCCAGAATAAATCCTAGATCATCACTATCCAAGAGACTTTGACTTCATAACAGGTAGCCTTGATGACAGTGAAATCCTAAAGAAAACCTATCCCATAGGGATGGGGGAATTTTTTACAATATTTTACCCTGAGATCATCTTTACCATGGGAACCGACCTCTAAAATGGTATACTGGGCACCAAACCGTCACACGAGATACTCCATTGAGGAGAAGTACCATCCTACTTAGGTCTCAATCAATATGATATCATATAGATTTGAATACTCCTCATCAAGTCTGGATGATCACGCTAATGAAGGGTATAATCATACCCTCCTTCAGTCATCTGAGTCACAATAATTTATCCTACCTTATATTGCTATAACAGAGAAATAAAATCTCAAAAGTATCTTTTAGGCATCTTCAGAAGGTGTTATCGATCATGTTAGTATTTCAAATAGTAATAAACATAGAGCATATGTAAAGTGGAAGTATTAGATTTAGTATTTGGGGTCCACGTCAGAACTCCCATTATCATCATCTCACCCTACCACTGATAGAGGAAAGGGTGATTTCATTGATCCTACTAGTTATCCCTTTGAGGATGACCTGGAAATTTTTGTATAAGAATAGATCGCTTACCTCCAACAAGATAATAGGGATATCAAGAAGATAATTGTGGGAATACTTCTGATATCTATACCATGGGTTGATGAAAAAATACATTCCTATTGAATCCATCCTTACGATGAGGAGCCCCAGCCCATAAGGTTGGGGGAATTTTTATATTTTTCATTCCATCCTTGGAAAAAATTCAAACAATTTTCCACCTCACCCCATATCATAGGGCTGGGGGAAGTTCTATATTTTCCGCTTCCTCATAGGAGATATTCTGGAAACCATCTGACCTCTGGTGTATCCACAAAACCTCCAGGAGAGTCAGGATATTTTAATCAATGGGAAGATTCCACGTCATCCAAGTCCCCCAATGCTTTAGAACCTACCCCCGGACCAATAATTTCTAGGAATATATACCCCAAACTCGATACTTAGCCAGCATTTGCACCAATGGAAGCATAAGCACCATGCAGGAGAAGCATCATGGTCACCCATATCTTAAAGACAGAAAGTGAAAAGTTCATTCCTTCCAATCCAAACATATTCCAGGGTGCTTAAACTATGCCATTGATAAAGGTTTGATAAATATCCAGATGATGAGAAATTTGACTGAGGCAAGGATGGTTGGCCATGATAATCATTGACCATACCGTTAATGCCTTGTTCACACAATAAAAGGTTTTTATTAATTTAAATACTGGATAAAAATGAAGATGGAAATGGCGATATTGGAACCACCAATACCTGAATCCCCGCTCTAATCATCTGATCACTCTAAATATGGTGCACCAATTATGCAGTAGAGCATGATCCACCTACCTCATAGGGATAAATAACCATTTTTCAATTCAAAATTGAACAAAACCTATAACTTCCCAATAAATAACATCTATAAGTATTTTGACTAAGCCATGGAAAATGGTTTGATGAGACTCCCAAGAATGAGGAAGCCAAATGAGGAAGGATTGATTGGCCATGTAAACCATTTTCCCTACCATCAACATCTCAGGAACATAATAAAAATCATCTTTGTATTCAAAGATTGGTTGGAGGGAGAGGTATTTGCAGACTTGATAGAGTTGAAAGATTTCAAAACTCATTCAATATTTATAAGAGTTTTCCAAAATCCTACAGAAGATCCACTATGTTAATAGTTTATTCTCCATAATCCTTACCACAAGACATTAAACTACATGGATGATGTCCTTACCACAAGACATTAAACTTCGTGGAAATAATCCTTACCACAATACGTTAAACTACAAAAATGATATCCATATTGTAAGACATTAAACTACATGGCCAACATCCTTACCACAAGATGTTAAACTACACAGCTGTTGTCCATACTACAAGACATTAAAGTACATGACCAACTTCCTTACTATAGGATGTTAAACTACATGGATCACATCCTTACAAATAGATGTAAAACTATACAAACCACATCCTTACCGCATCATGTTAAACTGTATAGGTTTCCTAGAACTATGTAAGTATTTATTCTCATTTTCAATGAGATTTGCAGGGATGCCTCAATCTTATATTTTGGTCTAGCCACTATATGATACAAAATGGACCTTCCCCTATCTTAAATTCCTCTGTATGGTGGGAGTAAAACTTTTCAATTCCTTATTTATCACATGGAGAATAGCTCAGGTGGGATTATGAGTCTTAGAAATGGATTCCCCACACAAATAAGGCATAATAGATTTAGACAGTCCCATCTCAGTCTTGAAAGTAGGGCCATAAAAGGCATACCATGAGTCCTAACTGCATGATGTTAAAATGCATATTTAATGTCTAATACCCAAACTAAAGCTACAAAATCCTGTGGAACTCCCCAAGATAAACACTCTAGTGGGTTTTGGTCTTCTACCACATCTCCATCCACTCTATCCATATTTACTTTAGGGAGCACATGTCCTTTACAAAAGACATTAAACTACACGGTTCATTAAGAACTATGTGTGGATTGATTATTATTTTTATGAGATGTGTAGTGACACCCTAACTTCCATCATTGGGCTCAGCCACAACATCACCACTTTTTGGCATCGGTCCATCTTCATCCTTCTCACATGATGTTAAACTGTATGGTTCCTTAAAAACTTAGTGTGGCTTGATTCCTATCATCACAGGATACATAATGACGCATGGGTCTTCAATCTTGAGACCAACTACAACAATTAGAGGATATATTCCCACTTATACGTATGGGTCATACTTGAATAGAGTTTTTCCCACTCAAGAACTATGTGTGACTTGATTTTATCCCTCACAGGATACGTAGAAACATCCACATTACAAAAACCGGCCTAGTCACAACAAATCAAATATAAATATGCTCCCTCTTTACATATGGGTTAGAACTGCATAAGTAAATTCATGATGATCTATATATGGCATGATTCCCATCCCCATGGGATACATAGTGACACCCATAATACCATCCATGGGCCCAACCACAATACCGCTATTTCACATCAAGGGATCCATATCCTCACCTTATGATGTTAAATTGAACGAACTTTCAAGAATATGTGTGGTTTGATTCTCATTATTAGGAGATATGTAATGAAACTTAGACTTCCACCTTTGGGACCAACTAAAACATTTCCATATATTCATGTCGGTTCCTATGTCCTTATTTCATGACATCAAACTACATGGGAATACTCCCTCACCACATGATGATAAACATTACAAAAGTATTTCCTTACTACATGATGTTAATCATTAAGGAAAACATATTCGTTTCATGAAATTAAAACTTCCCAACAAATACGTCCTTACCGCATGATTATAAACTGCATGGAAAATTTCCTTACCATATGATGTTAAATTACATGGAAAATTTTCCCACTATATGATGACAAACTATTCAAACCATTACCCATTTTTTATTCCTTATCAAAGGAACACAAGATACTTACCTTAGTTAACCAGAGTACAAGGTACTTTTTCTATCTTTTAAAAGAACCTAAATCCATGTTCCAATCTTCACATCTTGAGTACATAAGGTTTCTGAAAATATTTCATGGCCTTCGGAAAAGTTAAGAGATCTCTCGATTCATCCATGATATTGATGCAGAAGGTCTTGAGACCTACCAACTAGAGACATCTTGGCCCAATATAAATGGATTTATAATTCTTGTGAGAATAACATAACAACGACAGAACCCATCACTTTAGGGTCATCTAGGTTATACCCAACATAACTGTCCCATTTCGTTACTCATGATACGATAACTTTGAGCTGTGATTTGAAACATTTCCATTTCCCAATCATAAGGATGTTGAAGTTCTCTTAACCATGGGTATCCTAATTAGGATCTTGTATAAAATTTCCTATATTAGTTTTATGTGAGTCCTGAACATAAAATTCCCGCACTTTTTCATAGTTGTATGAACTTAAACTCTAGCCTTTAATGGTTCAAATTGCATAACCTTAAACTACTAGTGAAATATAAAAAAACTTTTCAGCTTGAAAACCCATAAAGGGAGGCTTGAGAAAAAGTCGAGCCTTCACTCACTAAACTCTTCATCATCAGATTTTAGGCAAAAATTAGGGCACAAATGAATATGACATAAATCTTATATGGTCCAATTTTTGTGTATAATATAATTTGAGTAATGCTCTCTGGAAATTCTGATCCAGGAAAAATATTGAGTAATGATATGGCACATCTCCTCACCCTGATAATATGTTCTCTAGGCCGTGAAAAAACATTTAGGGTACTCAAAACCTTCTTGAATATTAAAAATTTCACAAACCACCTTCATTCCATTGAAGTCTAAGATAATGAAACCTCCTCATAAAAAACCAATACCAGTGACTCCCTCTTCCAAATGGACCATTTAATCCTGTGAAGTCTCCCATTAAATCCAGGAGTTATCAACTTAACCTTCTGGAATAGTAGAGGCTCAATTGACATGTACCCACCAGTTTTATTTTCTCTCTAGTTAACTCAGATATTCATGGACCATGATTTAAAATTACCATAACATGACTATTCAAGTTTATTTGACATCCTTGATGTTATGTCACCCTATTTTGTACCCTTTCTCAAAGTAAGGATACAACTCTCCCTTCCCAAACCTTTTGATGGATCACACCTCATGATTCAAAACCATAGGTCATAGAGATGGAGATTCATAATAGAGAGCTGAATTGACCTAGGGAGTCAGATACCTTACTGGATAACCTTCTTTACATACCCAACTTTATTGGTCATACGCTTGAGTCTTCACAAATCTTTCATGGGCCTTAAAAAATAAAATTCATCTCTTAGTTCGGCCATGCAATCAACACAGAAGGGCTTGACACCCACTAAGTGGAAACATCTTGGCCCAATGTAATGGTTTTTCTAATACTTGTAATCTCTGATGATATTAAGGTGTAACATAACATATTAGAGTGTTATAGTACATACCTGGTATGTCAGCTCCATCCTATATTCACGAATTCAAGATTTTGGGTTATGAATTATATCACACACATTCCAACTATCCAGGCAGACCTATCATATCTAGTATTTTTAACTCATTCATATTTCCCCCAAAAAATCATTGACGACCCTTTTAAAATAGTGGATATAAACTTTTATTGTCCATTCCACTAGTATAAAATGTATTTTTCACATCTGATTTATAACATCGGTTATTTATTACTTCCATGAAAAAACCATCCATATAGATTTTTCATGTTGGTTCTCTAATAACCGATATCAAAAAGTAATTACCATGATTTTTCACATCGGTGATTATATAACTGATGTGAAAAATATATAAAAAATAATTTTCCATATTGGTTATATAATAACTGACATGATAAAACTTTTAAAATTTTATGAATTTATGATTCAATTGATCTCTGTTTTATTTGATCATGCAAATGTAAACTCATTTCTCTCCCACATAAAAACTCCAGGATTGTTTTTTCAATTCCGTGGCCTGAAATATTAGTTTTACTTCATTATACATCCTCATTTTTTATCAGGTCATTGTATACATTTGATCTTATCATCTCTCAACTCTCAAGTATGTCTCACACTTCGATTTTTTTATTGATTTTGGTCATTCAAAGTCGGAGGTTCCCTATCTCTTTTTTATTATGTTTATTTAAATATTTCCTTACCACTCAGGTTTCATCAACCTCATCATTTCACATTCATATACAGATATAATCATATCTAATATCATATTAGCATATTCATATACCTTATTTATAATTTGATTTAAGTGGAAAGGTGTGAATTTCATTACATTGTAATGTTATATGTTAGATCATAAAATTTTGGCATTATATCTTACTGTTATAGTATTTCTATATATGGGAGAGTGTTCACAAATTTTTTTAATAGTTGTTTATTGAAATTTGATGTAGTATTAAATCACACTTGCATATATTAATCCTTGTTTTTGGTTTAGTGTAATGTAAATTCTTTTCAATCCCCTAGATAATTATATTAATTTTCATTTTGAATGTGTATTGTTGAGAAATTTTACAAATAACTTTTATTGGTTGACTCATATAATCGTTCTTAACATGGCTACATGTATACTTTTGTATTTATTTTTATTTATATGTTACTGATAGACTAAATTATTTTCCTTAACATATAGTATCATAGAAATGTATGGATTGATGATGAATTATATAATGATAAATGTGTTCCATTAATCATCTTACTTGTGGACAAATAGATAGCATAGAACCACTTGGGGGAAAATGTTAGTGACTAATAATACATCATATATTTAGCAAAAAATTCATTTTTCTATATTCATTTTGTACAATTATTAATATAAATGAATGTCCATGATTTATTAAATAACAACTCATGAAGTATTCATAATTCTCCTAAAATCCTTATTATATTTGATACATTTAATTAGAGTCACTCTAATATTTGTCTATGTTTTTATTAGTGCTTTACATCCTATTTATCAATTACATTTAAACTTATATTCGATTATTTTATGAAATTTATAATTACTCTTTTCAAATATGCATATATATATATATTGAAATTTCAATGTTTGGTTACTTTTAAATGATGAAATATTTTATATAAATATAAACTTGGTTTAACATAATTAATTTATTCTAACATTTAACACCACTATATTATTTTGACAAGCTATTTATATATATATATGGTTTAGAAAATAATGAGTTGAATTCAGATTACGACACATAGAATAAGTGATGAATACGAGGAAGGTGTTGATACTTTTTTGGAATTTTCTAAATGAAATGTTCCAAAAAGTGACATGTTTTTTCATCCATGATTGAAATGTTTAAATATGAAGGATTTTAAATAAAGATAGATCAAACAAAATTTAATTTTTCATGGTTTTAATCCATTTTACAACCATTGGATTTAGTATGGTGAAACTGGGAATAATTTTAGATCTAATGTTAATGATGCATTATAATATGATAACTCAGATGAAATTGGAGAAATTATTCATGATATTGAAGTATAGGAAATTGAAAAAGATCTGACAATTGAGTGTTTATATGGTGATGCTAAAAATCCATTGTATCCTAGTTTTATAGAATTTTCATTTCTATCATCGGTGTTATGATTGATTAACTTGAAGGAAAACATGGTAGGAGTGAAAAGAGTTTTACAAATTTAATAAAATTATTGAAAGATATAATTCCTAAAGAAAATGATCTTCATGATTCACATTATAAATAAAAGAAAATACTTTGCCTGAAGGGATTAGGGTACAAAAAAATACATGTCTACCCGAATGACTATATGCTATATAGGAAGGAATATGAATTTCTGTCAAAGTGTCCTAAATGTGGGACATCAATATATAAGTTAAAAGGAAAATCTCAGGATGATTTAGAGGTTATATAGAACCCTACCAAGTCATTTTTATATCTTACTATAATTCCTTATTTGAAACATTTATTTTCTAATTCACATGATGCAAAAAGATAAGATGTCATGCTAATGAGCGAATATGTGATAGAAAAATATGTCATCCAACTAATTGTCTACAATGTAATAAAATTGATAACCATTTTCCTACATTCAGAAATGAAGTCCTAAATCTCAGATTTAGACTATGCATAGATGGAATGAATCCATATCAAATCTTTAGTAGCACACATAATTCATGGACTATTTTATTGGAAATTTACAACTTATCTCCCAAATGTTGTATGAAGTGAAAATATTTCATATTGAGTTTATTGATCTCTAGACCGAAATAACCCATAAATGATATTGATGTTTTCTTGTCACCATTAATTAATAATTTTAAACTCTTGTGATAGGATGGTATTAGGGTGTACGATTCTTATAAAATTGAATATTTTGAACTACATGCAATGATTATGTTCACTATAAATGACTTCAGATTGAATATTTTGAACTGCATGCAATGATTATGTTCACTATAAATGACTTCCAACATATGGAAATTTTTCTAGATATATAGTTAAGGGTCATAAATCATGTCCAATTTTTAAAAAATAGACTTCATATTATCATCTTCAACATGGGAGAAAAATAGTATACATGGGTCATCAAATGTTTTTGTCTATGGATCACTCTTATAGAAGATTAAAAAAGGCATTCAATGGATCAGAAGAATTTAATATTAATCCAAAACCATTATCCACTGATCAATATTTTGAGATGGTGAAAAATATTAATTTTACATTTAGAAAGAAACATAAATCTGGTAATGATAGAAATATTTTGAAGAAACTATCATTAATTTTTGAGTTACCATAGTAGATATATCATGAGATGAAATGTAATATTGATTTCATGTGCGTAGAGAAGAATGTCTATGATATCTTTATTGAAACATTGTTAGATATTAAAGGAAAGGCTAAAGATGGGTTGAATGTAAGATTATACTTAGTATTAGTAGAAATAAGTTTGGAGTTAGCTCCCACTCATACTAAAAGGAGAACATTTCTTTCCCCAACTTGTCATACATTATCCAAGAGGGAGAAAATTATCTTTTGTCAGTGTCTTCATGATATCAAATTGAATAAGTGTTATTCTTTAAATATAATTTTTTTTGTATTTAAAGGATTTGATGTTGATAGGTATAAAATATCATGATTTTCACATCATGATGCAACAACTTCTACCATTTTTATTTCATGGAATATTGTCCATCCATGTAAAAAAGACTATCATAAAGGTGTGTTATTTTTTCAATTAAATTTTTAATAAGGTTATTGATCTAAATTCTTTGAAAATTTTGGGAAATGAATAAATTTATATACATTTTCAATTCAAAATTTATTTTCCTCCATCTTTTATTGACATAATGGTGCATTTAATGGTTCATTTGGTTTGAGAAATAAACCTTTATAGACCTATATATCTAAATTATATGTATAATTTTGAAAGGTATATAAAGATATTGAATGGGGTATGTTAAGAATCCATATCAACCTGAAGCCTCCATTTTTTAAAAGTATATTTATAATGAGGTTATGGGGTTTTGTACAAGCTAATTGTTTGCAGTGGAGCACATTGGTTTTCCTCCATCTTTCTATGAATGAGTTAATTATAGGGGAAAGGGGATTCGTGGCTTGAAAGTTAAATTTGTGTTAGGTGAATAGAAAAAGAAGGTACATTTATACATCTTAAATAACATAGATTAATCTCAACCATATATAACATTAAATATTAATGTGTTGAAACAATTTCATCCAAAGAAGAAAGATATGTTGATTTTGAATGATCATAATTTTTTTCCATGGTTTAAAAAAACCATACATGGAAGATCAGATGCATCAGAAACATTAATATGGTTAGTGGGTGGTCCATGTTTAAATGTGATAACATGGTCCAGGTATGACATTCATGGCTATACATTTCATAAAAAAGATCAGGATAACAGAACTGAATTCAGAATAGTGGTGTATTAGTGTTTTCAAAAGTAATGCATTTTTTGAGTTCTAAAGACAAGAACCCAATTTATACATCAAGTGCATATTATGGATTCATTAATGAAATATAAGAGGTTGATTACATTAAATTTAAATTTACAGTGTTTAACTGCAAATGGTTTATCGGTAACAAAATTTTCAGACATGATGAATTTGGAATGACACTTGTTAATCAGAATAGATTGGAAGACACAAATGATCCTTTTATAATGGGAACACATGAAAAACAAATTGTATATGTTCTTGATTAATTTGATATCCAGTGGTCTATTTTTTTACAAGGAAAGAATATATTGGTGATGATCTACTTGACAAAGATGCTGATTTATGTCAGATCCCTACTTCCATGGAAATATTAGTAGATAATAATGACGAGAACATCGTAGACATGGTTTGTTCCATAAGAAATTATCATGATGAAAGAATTTCAGAAAAAAATATTTTAGTACATACCTAATATTACAGGTAACATATGTTTATTTCTTGTTTACTTATATAATTCTCATAAAATGTTAGATATGTTAATTTTATTTTCTTTATTAAAACATGTATTAAAACAAATAAGTTTAAATTTATGTTTATATTACTTTAGTTTTGTTTAGTTTTACATGTTTACCATTACATAACTTATCTATTTATTGATTTTATTGAAATACAATTATTTTAAATCTAATATGTTAAATAAAAAAATATATTATCAGAGTATTTTGAAAAAAATATTCTTTTTCATGTAAAAATGATTTATTAGGTTGGACTATTTTGAATAATCCTACACCATTTTTGGATTTTTTTTCATTCATTTACATGAGATTTCATATATCATTACTATTATTATCGTTTTAGTTAACTATAAAAAATATGAATAATGTTTTGGTAAGTTTTAGTTTACTTTTTATTTCATAATTTTTCATTTTTTATTTATATTAGTATTGTAATAGTTGAATTTTTATATTTGTGTACTAATTGTTTTTTTCCTTGATTTGAGGGATAATGAAATATAAATCAACTGATAAAACACATACTTATATAGATGAGCGTACTCATAACTATGGGGAGGAACTTTAACATGAACTTATTGATGATCCCAATCCTCATTTACAAGAGTCATATACTCTTATAGATCTAAAGAAGAGTTCAAGGGTTAGTAAATGTGGTTGCACATGTTTACCAAAATTATCAGTTGTTCGTAGGCAGGGCCATTAAATAGTGGTATAATTTAATGATAATGATATTCCAAGAGGTCCTGATGAAAAACAATTCAAGTGTTTTGTATCAGTCCTAGGTAAAAGAAAATTCAGTATTTTAACTAATGATTATAGAAGTGTTCAAAAATTAACACTATCTCAGTTGGGGGAGAACAATTAGGTAATATCATTTGTTATTATTTTACTAATCTTGAAATATTTATAGTAATATATGTTTTCCCCATTATTATCAGATGAAATATAAAATACCTACCATTGGATGTGTTCAGAGGAAATGCTTATCATTGGCTGCTATAAGATGGAGGGATTTCAAATCAAGCCTCACATATGATTTCATTTTTGGGTATAGGAAACATCATATTCCATGTGATATATATCCTTTTATAGATATAGACACATGAAAACAATTTTTTGAAAGCAAAAGACAAGATACATTTTTGGCAAGTTCAATGTAAAAAATTTAGAAGTTTTCTTATATTAATGGCCTTATTAATGATTTATTATTCTTAATTTATATTGATTGAGGAGATATCATCAGAATATACAATCTAGAAATGTATACCCTCATACTTTATCTTGGAAAGGGTATACATTATTGGAAGAAAAAATGGTGGATGACATTTTTTACAAACTAAGAGTTGAGTCTTCATGCTTCGAAGAGGATTCCCCTCTATCCCCCTAACTAGACTTGAAACATGGAAGAGGGATCAGATGAGAAAAAAAGAGCAGTATCTTATGGAATAATTGATGGTTATAGTTAAGAGAATTTTAACATGTTTATTTTATTTATATATGTTATCTAAATTCTTTATATGTTTTTAAATCATTAAATAATTTTTCAAATAATTCATACATGATTCTATTAAAGAGTAGAGAACATTGAGGGTATTTTTAGCTGAGGGGAGGCATGATATTTTATTTGCAGCATTGGGAAATCTCGAACACTTAGGTTGTGTACGAGGATATTCAACATGTGTATCAGTGAGACAATTTTTACCATGTTCTTCAGCATCTTTAATGGAAGTTATTTATAAAAAAATACAATATTTAGAGGCTGAAGTTTAGAATATTAATGTGAAGATTGAGGATAAGATTATAGCATCTGTATATTCCATGTTTGAAGACATGAAAATACAATTTTAGACTAAAAATATTATCCACCACTGCCAGTAACTCCCAATCCTCCACCTCGGCTTGAATACCCCACTTTATATCCTACTTCTACACCCATCCTCCACACCTTCCAAGTTACTATGATTTATATGTTGATAATCCTTAGTATCATATTGTTGTATATGGGATTGTCACGAACCAAATCTGGTTGCCGCCAAAATCGACACCAAACCCAGCCCGTGACAAGGCCCGGAGGGCGTTCCCAATCCCCACGGGCTGGCACAAGTGCCCGGGTATCATATAATGATAATTGGGAACGATTTACCCGATTTTATAAACATTAAACAACAAAAAAACTCAATAAAACAAATCTGTATTTTTCAACTAAAACCATCTTTTAAAAAATTTCAGAACTGCATAAGTTAAAACTACATTTAAAGACCATTACAAAGGTAAAAAAACAAATAAGGACAGCCCAAGAACCCTTTTGTCAAGGGGAACCACCCTTATGCTATCTCCACAAGACTTCACTACCAAGGATCTGCTAGAAACCCGAACCACTGGAACTACAAAAAAAAACTGTACCCATCCTGCGACAACAAAAAATAACCAAGTCTACTTAAACCCAAGGGTGTAAGTAGGGTGTGAGCCAATCCCAATAGGATACCACCACTAATAGATTCCATGTGATAAACATTTAATTGCGAAAAGCATGCAAGTTTTCAAAGACATGAGATGCTAGTTAAAATTTCTAAACGATGCAACATTAAATAAAAACAGTTTTTTGGTGGGATAATTTAAATAATAAAAACATTTAAAATAAATACCATAGCTACTGAATTTTCCAGCCTCTCATACTGTATACCGACGGTAATAACAAAGTATCCAGTGAGCACAAGCAATGGGAAATAACCCCTAGGCACTAGCTAGCTGTGGGTCCCAGGTACCTCGTATCTCGGTGAGAGTAACCATCACAAATATCCATTCTCATGCACGAGCCGCTAGTAGGGAACATACCCATAACCTAGTGGTCCCCAATAATCATCATCATAGTTTAGTTAGAGTTGTAAGCGTCAATCTTGCTGAGTGAAACTGAGGCCAAACCTCACAGATTCACTAGCATACTAGTACACGTCCACCCACCTAGATACCCGGGTTTTCCCTTTGTGCTCAAACAAGTTCAACAAGTCAAGATATATACTTTGCACATGAAAATATCATTTCCATATCAAAAATTCACCAAACAGCCCACATGTATACCACAAAAGTCACAAAAGTACACTTTTCATTCAAATTGATTTTAAAATCCAACTCATACAAAAATAGCCCACAACACTCTTCACATTACATGGACACTTCCACAAATCCTTTAAACCGTTTTTATAAACCATACCAAGACATTATAACTCACATAACAGCCCACTCAAATAACATATAATACCACTTTCATCAACAAAATTCAATTTTCACAACACATTCACACAAAACAGCCCACAACCATGTTTTGCAGCTCTCTTCCCATTTTCTAAAACATTTCTGCACTTTATAAAACATTCTAATAAAAATATTTGAAATCTTAAATAACCACCATACCTTTCAAAAACTCATATTAGGTGATCACACCCCCCAAACAGTACATATACACTCTTTTATCCACTTTGTTTAACCAAACAAAATATTCACAATTTTCAAAAAAACAACTCAAGGGGTGTAACTATGTCTTGCACACAAAACCCATTTCAAAACCCCCATTTAAGACCAAAACCATACCAATTCCTATCAAAAGTATAATTTTCAGTCCTAGATACATTTATAAAAACACATTCAAGTGTTATAAAATAACCTTGAATAATACCACAAAAGATACAAATGAAAACACACATTTTCCTAAAATGACCTCAAGAAGTATAACAATGTTTTACACATCAAACCTATTCAAAACCCTTCTTTTTATAACCACATGACACTATTAAATTACCAAAAATTAATTGGCAGGCCAAACAAGATTTAATGAACCAATTTCATAAGTTATAAACCACACCCAAATAAAACCCCATGAGTTACACATGAAAACACCCAATTTCATGTTAAAAAGCGACTATAAAATTTAACACATAACCAAATCAATCATAAACAGTTTTCGCACCCAACCCAACATATGAGGAATATGAAAAATGGTTAAATACAGCAAGCTAACTCATCACTAATTGTTTACACATGGAACCACCTACCTTTTGAGTCAAAACCCTGGAATCTTGGTGAGAAACCTCAACCGCACCTCCGTCGCACCACAAGGATGTGAAAACAAACCCTAAACCCTAATATTTCACCAAAAATACCCCAAATCAAACCCTCGGTATGAACCCTAATATCTGGACACTCTATAAATTTATGAAAGTGGGAGGAAACCCTAAAGAGAAGGAAGGAATTGAAGAGAGAAACACATACCCAAAATAATCTTGACGAAAACGACTCAAAATCCACCAGAATCTGAATTTGAAGACATCCAAAAATTCATGGGATGTTCGAATAGGGATTATGAGATCATATAGGAACTGGAATGGGGGAAAAATAGTAAGAATTGAGAGAGTTATGATGTAAATAACTTACCTCCTAAAATCTGACCGATTTTTGAAACCCTATGAATATCAGCACTCCATCGCGATGCAAACGAGGTCCAAAGAGGGGGAAAATGAATGGGAGCGCGGCTGGGCTCCTTAGGGTCGAGTGGGAGGTGGCATCACCGAAAAATTCATTATAATGAATAAGATATTAAAAAAATTAAAAAAACAATTTAAAACTGGAAAATGGGCTTTCGGGTTGGCCCAATTCTAAAATAAAAACCCAAATCCCCCATGATTATGGATTTATAAAGGCTATAAATTTAAATGTGGTGTTAATATATCATTGGAGGATATTTAGGAGTTGAAATTACTGAAAAATATTAAAAAATGAAAAAGTTATAAAAGAAACAAAAATTTATTTTTAAATCTGGAATTGAGCTCACGGTTTGGCCCAATTCTTGAAAACTCACATATTCTCCATAAAACCTTTGGAAACCCCCAAAACAAATCATGAATGGAAAATAAATTAAAAAATAACTTTAAAATAAGTTATGTATGTGACAATTATCCCCACCTTGAAAACTTTCCGCCCCGGAAAGTCACAGCAAGGTTAAAGCAACAATCAAACCCCACTGAGAAACCAATAGGTACTCTCTTGCAAGGTTTCACCCCCAAAGGCCAAAACACCTCCAGTGATCAATTAAGGAAGGATTAATCTCACAACCATAACTTACACTAATTTCTTGAAAGGATCAATAACATTCATACTTTATCCCAAAATAAAACTCTTCAAACACTATCTGAACAAGACTCAAGCAATTCACCCGAACGAACAACAACTTTGAACAAGGTTACGCTTACCTTACTTTAACTAAACCATTGGGCACTCTCTAGTCCCAACGTTTAGTCAAGGAAGATGTTGGTAGCTAGATATCTCCGAACGAGACTATCTACACCAAGCCAAAACCATAGAAAAATCTATGTTACTGGTACGGGGGGACACTAATATGCTCCCCACTATAATAGACAAACAATATTTTTTTCGAGACAGAATCAGGACACTAATAGGGGGAGGCCTGAACGGACTCCCTGGTACCAAGGGTATACTTCCATTCGAAATTTCCTAAGGAAAATACATGATAATCATAGTGGTTCTCCCAACCATATGAACCAACCATCTTAATCGACTAGCACATGTCGGCACAGAAAGACCCAAAAATTTCAAGAGTTGGGAATGTCGCACGGTTAGTCTGCACAGTTTTTGAAACCGTGAACTAACTGTGCTGATCAATCTTCCTGCATGGCTTCTAGGCACACAGTCTCTCTTAATCGTTCACAAACCATGTGCTCAGCATGTCTATCCAAATTTCCAACCATTCTCCAAAGACTCAATGGAAACCAAAGGGGAAGGGAATGACATTAGGCGATGGCATGGGTACAAGGCCCACCGCCTATTTCCACCGAACGAGAACAACAGAGGGAATATGATGACACCATAGGTTTAAACACTTCATATCTTTCACACTGAGGATATGAAATTTTACACGGTTTTAAATGACCCTTTGATTTCCCCTGACTGCGAGCCAGCTTCTCTCCGAGACCTATGGTTGGAGCTCAAATTATTGAAGCATCTTCGGCCTCACAGTTAGTCTTCGGAAACCCACTAAATGAGAATTATTCTTTCAGTGCCACCAACAACTACACCACAACCCAAGATATGTTTTCCAGACATAACAAATTCCATACTCACTTTACCCTATCCCAATATTTCACTGAAACAAGGGCTAAGAAGATGCACACACATCACACCTTGTTTCTTCAGGTGAGAAACAACAGAATTAAAGAACACCTACACTCAACTTCCTCTAAAATGGAATATTTTGATGTTTTTTACAAGGGAGACATTCACCCAACACAACAGGGACTCTCGGATGATTTCATGACTTTCACCTATATGGTCAATCGAGCACATGACATCATAAGGCATCACCGAACATGGCCATTGTGACTGATATAAACAATGCATGGAGAGGGACCTTATACAACATCCCCAAACAACACACAATTCTAGAAAGTGGCCACAATATCCTATCGTGACCATATTTCTCACACTGGTGGTTTAACATGAACTCATGCTTCAAAGAAACTTTGAAGAACCC
This sequence comes from Viscum album, assembly GCA_963277665.1. Taxonomy (NCBI): domain Eukaryota; kingdom Viridiplantae; phylum Streptophyta; class Magnoliopsida; order Santalales; family Viscaceae; genus Viscum; species Viscum album. The sequence continues at coordinate 533,315,452 of OY728155.1, forward strand.
CAAAGTCCCTCTTAGACACCATCAAGACACTCATCCAAAATAACAACCCTAGACCACATCCACCTTCGACGAATTAGGAAACATAAGAAACTATGGTCTCTTTCACCCATCCACAAGCACTCTCCCATTACAAGAGGATCTAAAAATCAAAGAAAGGAATGGGTGTAGACTCAATATAAAAATCTAAAAAAAATATTCCTTATATTGATCAACTGGAGGGTCTTCAAATGGCGAAACAATCCAGGTTGCACTTCAGTTGTGCACTAACCTTTAATGGGGGTGTACCTTATCCAACGATTGAACCCAAGGACCCAACCAAGATGGTCCATTAGTCAAGATATACCACAAACCAGATCTAGACACATGAAGGGAACCATCATAAATGCATCCCAAAACATTTTTTCAAAAGAGACCACTAACTGTCCCTATAACACAACTTACTGACCAAACCCAAACCCAAAGCACAGTTCAAACATGAGGGGTACTTAGACTCAAAACATCCCACAACATCAACATTTTCCAAAAATACATAATATAAACCATTACAAACAATTCATCAAGTCTTCATGTTTCTCTTTAAAAATATTTCTTTGAAAACAAATGGTTCAGCGGTTAGCGCATCCACCAATGGTACCCCATAGGCCTTACACATGCATGTTTCAGTGCCACACCGGGCACCCTCCTCATATCCATATTGACAATCATTGAGTCATGTCATCAACCATCCATATTCCCATATAACCCCATGCATGTGGTTGCTCACGAAAATACCAAAGGTTAAAACAAAAATTTGTTCCACTTTTCAAAACCAAAACGGTCAACCAACACATCTTTTTTTCTCAAAACCACTAACCAAGAGATCAAAATCCCAACTCACATCTTAAAAAAAATTCAGAAAGTCACAACCATTTAGAAAATAACTCACTTTCAAGATATTCACATCAATTTCAAAACATCTCATCCCATTAAAACACACTCTGATTGTTTAGAAAACTCTATTGGAAACACTTTTCAAAACCAAATTCAATATAGTTCCTGCTTTCAAAGAGGTGTAAGCACACCATTTTATATTTCAAAACAATTCTGAAAATTCAGTTCTTCCATTTCATAAACCCAACCATTCCCTCTTTATTTGAAAATCATTTCATAAAAACTTTACGCTTCTTAAAACCAAGTCACCTTAAAACCAAAATGCCAAGATTTCAAAACTAAAGAACACAAGACAATGCGAGAGGAAACTAGTTTCAGTGGGTGACTTGGAAATATGGTTGGAAGCCATATTCCAATCACTTCACTATCACAGAGAGTGTTCTAGGGAATATCCCCAGCTCCACATGGCTTGCCAGACCCTGCGAGCTCATTGAGACCATTAACCCAACTCTCTTTTCATTTCCCCTAATCATCATCAAACCAAGAAAACCCAAAGACATAGACAAATCCCAACTTCCCCTGGCGACTTGAATCCTGAAACGAGGTGTGGTGATCAAGCACACTACCCATAACCAGAATTCAATGTCCCAACAATCATAACTCTAGACTATCCTGACTATTTCACAAATAACATGACTCAAATGGAGCGAACATCCTCTGATACCATTTTGCCACGAACCAAATCTGGTTGCCGCCAAAATCGACACCAAACCCAGCCCGTGACAAGGCCCGGAGGGCGTTCCCGATCCCCACGGGCTGGCACAAGTGCCCGGGTATCATATAATGATAATTGGGAACGATTTACCCGATTTTATAAACATTAAACAACAAAAAAACTCAATAAAACAAATCTGGATTTTTCAACTAAAACTATCTTTTACAAAATTTCAGAACTGAATTACATAAGTTAAAAGTACATTTAAAGACCATTACAAAGGTAAAAAACAAATAAGGACAGCCCAAGAACCCTTTTGTCAAGGGGCACCACCCTTATGCTATCTCCACAAGACTTCACTACCAAGGATCTGCTAGAAACCCGAATCACTGGAACAACAACAAAAAACTTTACCCAACCTGCGACAACAAAAAATAACCAAGTCTACTTACACCCAAGGGTGTAAGTAGGGTGTGAGCCAAAGCCCAATAGGATACCACCACTAATAGATTCCATGTGATAAACATTTAATGGCGAAAATCATGCAAGTTTTCAAAGACATGAGATGCTAGTTAAAATTTCTAAAAGATGCAACATTAAATAAAAACAGTTTTTTGGTGGGATAATTTAAATAATAAAAACATTTAAAATAAATACCATAGCTACTGAATTTTCCAGCCTCTCATACTGTATACCGACGGTAATAACAAAGTATCCAGTGAGCACAAGCAATGGGAAATAACCCCTAGGCACTAGCTAGCTGTGGGTCCCAGGTACCTCGTATCTCGGTGAGAGTAACCATCACAAATATCCATTCTCATGCACGAGCCAATAGTAGGGAACATACCCATAACCTAGTGGTCCCCAATAATCATCATCATAGTTTAGTTAGAGTTTTAAGCGTCAATCTTGGTGAGTGAAACTGAGGCCAAACCTCACAGATTCACTAGCATACTAGTACACGTCCACCCACCTAGATACCCGGGTTTTCCCTTTGTGCTCAAACAAGTTCAACAAGTCAAGATATATACTTTGCACATGAAAATATCATTTCCATATCAAAAATTCACCAAACAGCCCACATGTATACCACAAAAGTCACAAAAGTACACTTTTCATTCAAATTGATTTTAAAATCCAACTCATACAAAAATAGCCCACAACACTCTTCACATTACATGGACACTTCCACAAATCCTTTAAACCATTTTTATAAACCATACCAAGACATTATAACTCACATAACAGCCCACTCAAATAACATATAATACCACTTTCATCAACAAAATTCAATTTTCACAACACATTCACACAAAACAGCCCACAACCATGTTTTGCAGCTCTCTTCCCATTTTCTAAAACATTTCTGCACATTATAAAACATTCTAATAAAAATATTTGAAATCTTAAATAACCACCATACCTTTCAAAAACTCATATTAGGTGATCAGACCCCCCAAACAGTACATATACACTCTTTTATCCACTTTGTTTAACCAAACAAAATAATCACAATTTTCAAAAAAACAACTCAAGGGGTGTAACTATGTCTTCCACACAAAACCCATTTAAAAACCCCCATTTAAGACCAAAACCATACCAATTCCTATCAAAAGTAGAATTTTCAGTCCTAGATACATTTATAAAAACACATTCAAGTGTTATAAAATAACCTTGAATAATACCACAAAAGATACAAATGAAAACACACATTTTCCTAAAATGACCTCAAGAAGTATAACAATGTTTTACACATCAAACCTATTCAAAACCCTTCTTTTTATAACCACATGACACTATTAAATTACCAAACATTAATTGGCAGTCCAAACAAGATTTAATGAACAAATTTCATAAGTTATAAACCACACCCAAATAAAACCCCATGAGTTACACATGAAAACACCCAATTTCATGTTAAAAAGCGACTATAAAATTTAACACATAACCAAATCAATCATAAATAGTTTTCGCACCCAACCCAACATATGAGGAATATGAAAAATGGTTAAATACAGAAAGCTAACTCATCACTAATTGTTTACACATGGAACCACCTACCTTTTGAGTCAAAACCCTTGAATCTTGGTGAGAAACCTCAACCGCACCTCCGCCGCACCACAAGGATGTGAAAACAAACCCTAAACCCTAATATTTCACCAAAAATACCACAAATCAAACCCTAGGTATGAACCCTAATATCTGGACACTCTATAAATTTATGAAAGTGGGAGGAAACCCTAAAGAGAAGGAAGGAATTGAAGAGAGAAACACATACCCAAAATAATCTTGACGAAAATGACTCAAAATCCACCAGAATCTGAATTTTAAGACATCCAAAAATTCATGGGATGTTCGAATAGGGATTATGAGATCATATAGGAACTGGAATGGGGGAAAAATAGTAAGAATTGAGATAGTTATGATGTAAATAACTTACCTCCTCAAATCTGCCCGATTTTTGAAACCCTATGAATATCAGCACTCCATCGCGATGCAAAAGAGCTCCAAAGAGGGGGAAAATGAATGGGAGCGCGTCTGGGCTCCCTAGGGTCGAGTGGGAGGTGGAATCACCGAAAACTTCATTATAATGAATATGATATTAAAAAATTAAAAAAACAATTTAAAACTGGAAAATGTGCTTTCGGGTTGGCCCAATTCTCAAATAAAAACCCAAATCCCCCATGATTATGGATTTATAAAGGCTAAAAATTTAAATTTGGTGTTAATATATCAGGGGAGGATATTTAGGAGTTGGAATTACTGAAAAATATTAAGAAATGAAAAAGTTATAAAAGAAACAAAAATTTATTTTTAAATCTGGAATTGGGCTCACGGTTTGGCCCAATTCTTGAAAACTCACATATTCTCCATAAAACCTTTGGAAACCCCCAAAACAAATCATGAATGGAAAATAAATTAAAAAATAACTTTAAAATAAGTTATTTATGTGACAATTCTCCCCACCTTGAAAACTTTTCGCCCCGGAAAGTCACAGCAAGGTTAAAGCAACAATCAAACCCCACTGAGAAACCAATAGGTACTCTCTTGCAAGGTTTCACCCCCAAAGGCCAAAACACCTCCAGTGATCAATTAAGGAAGGATTAATCTCACAACCATAACTTACACTAATTTCCTGAAAGGATCAAAAACATTCATACTTTATCCCAAAATAAAACTCGTCAAACACTATCTGAACAAGACTCAAGCAATTCACCTAAACGAACAACAACTTTGAACAAGGTTACGCTTACCTTACTTTAACTAAACCATTGGGGACTCTCTAGTCCCAACGTTTAGTCAAGGAAGATGTTGGTAGCTAGATATCTCCGAACGAGACTATCTACACCAAGCCAAAACCATAGAAAAATCTATGTTACTGGTACGGGGGGACACTAATATGCTCCCCACTATAATAGACAACCAATATTTTTTTCGAGACAGAATCAGGACACTAATAGGGGGAGGCCTGAACGGACTCCCTGGTACCAAGGGTATACTTCCATTCGAAATTTCCTAAGGAAAATACATGATAATAATAGTGGTTCTCCCAACCATATGAACCAACCATCTTAATCGACTAGCACATGTCGGCACAGAAAAACCCAAAAATTTCAAGAGTTGGGAATGTCACACGGTTAGTCTGCACAGTTTTTGAAACCGTGAACTAACTGTGCTTATCAATCTTCCTGCATGGCTTCTAGGCACACAGTCTCTCTTAATCGTTCACAAACCATGTACTCAGCATGTCTATCCAAATTTCCAACCATTCTCCAAAGACTCAATGGAAACCAAAGGGGAAGGGAATGACATTAGGCGATGGCATGGGTACAAGGCCCACCGCCTATTTCCACCGAACGAGAACAACAGAGGGAATATGATGACACCATAGGTTTAAACACTTCATATCTTTCACACCGAGGATATGAAATTTTACACGGTTTTAAATGACCCTTTGATTTCCCCTGACTGCGAGCCAGCTTCTCTCCGAGACCTATGGTTGGAGCTCAAATTATTGAAGCATCTTCGGCCTCACAGTTAGTCTTCGGAAACCCACTAAATGAGAATTATTCTTTCAGTGCCACCAACAACTACACCAAAACCCAAGATATGTTTTCCAGACATAACAAATTCCATACTCACTTTACCCTATCCCAATATTTCACTGAAACAAGGGCTAAGAAGATGCACACACATCACACCTGTTTCTTCAGGTGAGAAACAACAGAGGTAAAGAACACCTACACTCAACTTCCTCTAAAATGGAATATTTTGATGTTTTTTACAAGGGAGACATTCACCCAACACAACAGGGACTCTCGGAGGATTTCATTACTTTCACCTATATGGTCAATCGAGCACATGACATCATAAGGCATCACTGAACATGGCCATTGTGACTGATATAAACAATGCATGGAGAGGGACCTTATACAACATCCCCAAACAACACACAATTCTAGAAAGTGGCCACAATATCCTATCGTGACCATATTTCTCACACTGGTGGTTTAACATGAACTCAATCTTCAAAAAAACTTTGAAGAACCCCAAAGGCCCTCTTAGACACCATCAAGACACTCATCCAAAATAACAACCCTAGACCACATCCACCTTCGACGAATTAGGAAACATAAGAAACTATGGTCTCTTTCACCCATCCACAAGCACTCTCCCATTACAAGAGGATATAAAAATAAAAGAAAGGAATGGGTGTAGACTCAATATAAAAATCTCAAAAAAAAAATATTCCTTATATTGATCAACTGGAGGGTCTTCAAATGGCGAAACAATCCAGGTTGCACTTCAGTTGTGCACTAACCTTTAATGGGGGTGTACCTTATCCAACGATTGAACCCAAGGACCCAACCAAGATGGTCCATTAGTCAAGATATACCACAAACCAGATCTAGACACATGAAGGGAACCATCATAAATGCATCCCAAAACATTTTTCAAAAGAGACCACTAACTATCCCTATAACACAACTTACTGACCAAACCCAAACCCAAAGCACAGTTCAAACATGAGGGGTACTTGGACTCAAAACATCCCCCAACATCAACATTTTCCAAAAATACATAATATAAACCATTCCAAACAATTCATCAAGTCTTCATGTTTCTCTTTAAAAATATTTCTTTGAAAACAAATGGTTCAGCGGTTAGCGCATCCACCAATGGTACCCCATGGGCCTTACACATGCATGTTTCAGTGACACACCGGGCACCCTCCTCATATCCATATCGACACTCATTGAGTCATGTCATCAACCATCCATCTTCCCATATAACCCCATGCATGTGGTTGCTCACGAAAATACCAAAGGTTAAAACAAAAATTTGTTCCACTTTTCAAAACCAAAACGGTCAACCAACACATCTTTTTTTCTCAAAACCACTAACCAAGAGATCAAAATCCCAACTCACATCTTAAAAAAAATTCAGAAAGTCACAACCATTTAGAAAATAACTCACTTTCAAGATATTCACATCAATTTCAAAACATCTCATCCCATTAAAACACACTCTGGTTGTTTATAAAACTCTATTGGAAACACTTTTCAAAATCAACTTCAATATAGTTCCTGCTTTCAAAGAGGTGTAAGCACACCATTTTATATTTCAAAACAATTCTGAAAATTCAGTTCTGCCATTTCATAAACCCAAACATTCCCTCTTTATTTGAAAATCATTTCATAAAAACTTTACGCTTCTTAAAACCAAGTCACCTTAAAACCAAAATGCCAAGATTTCAAAACTAAAGAACACCAGACAATGCGAGAGGAAACTAGTTTCAGTGGGTGACTTGGAAATATGGTTGGCAGCCATATTCCAATCACTTCACTGTCATAGAGAGTGTTCTAGGGAATATCCCCAGCTCCACATGGCTTGCCAGACCCTGCGAGCTCATTGAGACCATTAACCCAACTCTCTTTTCATTTCCCCTAATCATCATCAAACCAAGAAAACCCAAAGACATAGACAAATCCCAACTTCCCCTGGCGACTTGAATCCTAAAATGAGGTGTGGTGATCAAGCACACTACCCATAACCAGAATTCAATGTCCCAACAATCATAACTCTAGACTATCCTGACTATTTCACAAATAACATGACTCAAATGGAGCGAACCTCCTCTGATACCATTTTGTCACGAACCAAATCTGGTTGCCGCCAAAATCGACACCAAACCCAGCCCGTGACAAGGCCCGGAGGGCTTTCCCGATCCCCACAGGCTGGCACAAGTGCCCGGGTATCATATAATGATAATTGGGAACGATTTACCCTATTTTATAAACATTAAACAACAAAAAAACTCAATAAAACAAATCTGGATTTTTCAACTAAAACCATCTTTTACAAAATTTCAGAACTGAATTACATAAGTTAAAACTACATTTAAAGACCATTACAAAGTTAAAAAAACAAATAAGGACAGCCCAAGAACCCTTTTGTCAAGGGGCACCACCCTTATGCTATCTCCACAAGACTTCACTACCAAGGATCTGCTAGAAACCCGAACCACTGGAACAAAAAAAAACTGTACCCAACCTGCGACAACAAAAAATAACCAAGTCTACTTACACCCAAGGGTGTAAGTAGGGTGTGAGCCAAATCCCAATAGGATACCACCACTAATAGATTCCATGTGATAAACATTTAATGGAGAAAAGCATGCATGTTTTCAAAGACATGAGATGCTAGTTAAAATTTCTAAAAGATGCAACATTAAATAAAAACAGTTTTTTGGTGGGATAATTTAAATAATAAAAACATTTAAAATAAATACCATATCTAATGAATTTTCCAGCCTCTCATACTGTATACCGACGGTAATAACAAAGTATTCAGTGAGCACAAGCAATGGGAAATAACCCCTAGGCACTAGCTAGCTGTGGGTCTCAGGTACCTCGTATCTCGGTGAGAGTAACCATCACAAATATCCATTCTCGTGCACGAGCCACTAGTAGGGAACATACCCATAACCTAGTGGTCCCCAATAATCATCATCATAGTTTAGTTAGAGTTGTAAGCATCAATCTTGCTGAGTGAAACTGAGGCCAAACCTCACAGATTCACTAGCATACTAGTACACGTCCACCCACCTAGATACCCGGGTTTTCCCTTTGTGCTCAAACAAGTTCAACAAGTCAAGATATATACTTTGCACATGAAAATATCATTTCCATATCAAAAATTCACAAAACAGCCCACATGTATACCACAAAAGTCACAAAAGTACACTTTTCATTTAAATTGATTTTAAAATCCAACTCATACAAAAATAGCCCACAACACTCTTCACATTACATGGACACTTCCACAAATCCTTTAAACCATTTTTATAAACCATACCAAGACATTATAACTCACATAACAGCCCACTCAAATAACATATAATACCACTTTCATCAACAAAATTCAATTTTCACAACACATTCACACAAAACAGCCCACAACCATGTTTTGCAGCTCTCTTCCCATTTTCTAAAACATTTCTGCACTTTATAAAACATTCTAATAAAAATATTTGAAATCTTAAATAACCAACATACCTTTCAAAAACTCATATTAGGTGATCACACCCCCCAAACAGTACATATACACTCTTTTATCCACTTTGTTTAACCAAACAAAATATTCACAATTTTCAAAAAAACAACTCAAGGGGTGTAACTATGTCTTGCACACAAAACCCATTTAAAAACCCCCATTTAAGACCAAAACCATACCAATTCCTATCAAAAGTAGAATTTTCAGTCCTAGATACATTTATAAAAACACATTCAAGTGTTATAAAATAACCTTGAATAATACCACAAAAGATACAAATGAAAACACACATTTTCCTAAAATGACCTCAAGAAGTATAACAATGTTTTACACATCAAACCTATTCAAAACCATTATTTTTATAACAACATGACACTATTAAATTACCAAACATTAATTGGTAGGCCAAACAAGATTTAATGAACCAATTTCATAAGTTATAAACCACACCCAAATAAAACCCCATGAGTTACACATGAAAACACCCAATTTCATGTTAAAAAGCGACTATAAAATTTAACACATAACCAAATCAATCATAAACAGTTTTCGCACCCAACCCAACATATGAGGAATATGAAAAATGGTTAAATACAGCAAGCTAACTCATCACTAATTGTTTACACATGGAACCACCTACCTTTTGAGTCAAAACCCTTGAATCTTGGTGAGAAACCTCAACCGCACCTCCGCCGCACCACAAGGATGTGAAAACAAACCCTAAACACTAATATTTCACCAACAATACCCCAAATCAAACCCTAGGTATGAACCCTAATATCTGGACACTCTATAAATTTATGAAAGTGGGAGGAAACCCTAAAGAGAAGGAAGGAATTGAAGAGAGAAACACATACCCAAAATAATCTTGACGAAAACGACTCAAAATCCACCAGAATCTGAAATTGAAGACATCCAAAAATTCATGGGATGTTCGAATAGGGATTATGAGATCATATAGGAACTGGAATGGGGGAACAATAGTAATAATTGAGAGAGTTATGATGTAAATAACTTACCTCCTCAAATCTGCCCGATTTTTGAAACCCTATGAATATCAGCACTCCATCGCGATGCAAAAGAGCTCCAAAGAGGGGGAAAATGAATGGGAGCGCGGCGGGGCTCCCTAGGGTAGAGTGGGAGGTGGAATCACCGAAGAATTCATTATAATGAATAAGATAGTAAAAAATTAAAAAAACAATTTAAAACTGGAAAATGTGCTTTCGGGTTGGCCCAATTCTCAAATAAAAACCCAAATCCCCCATGATTATGGATTTATAAAGGCTACAAATTTAAATTTGGTGTTAATATATCAGGGGAAGATATTTAGGAGTTGGAATTACTGAAAAATATTAAAAAATGAAAAAGTTATAAAAGAAACAAAAATTTATTTTTAAATCTGGAATTGGGCTCACGGTTTGGCCCAATTCTTGAAAACTCACATATTCTCCATAAAACCTTTGGAAACCCCCAAAACAAATCATGAATGGAAAATAAATTAAAAAATAACTTTAAAATAAGTTATGTATGTGACAATTCTCCCCACCTTGAAAACTTTTCGCCCCGGAAAGTCACAGCAAGGTTAAAGCAACAATCAAACCCCACTGAGAAACCAATAGGTACTCTCTTGCAAGGTTTCACCCCCAAAGGCCAAAACACCTCCAGTGATCAATTAAGGAAGGATTAATCTCACAACCGTAACTTACACTAATTTCCTGAAAGGATCAAAAACATTCATACTTTATCCCAAAATAAAACTCTTCAAACACTATCTGAACAAGACTCAAGCAATTCACCCAAACGAACAACAACTTTGAACAAGGTTACGCTTACCTTACTTTAACTAAACCATTGGGCACTCTCTAGTCCCAACGTTTAGTCAAGGAAGATGTTGGTAGCTAGATATCTCCGAACGAGACTATCTACACCAAGCCAAAACCATAGAAAAATATATGTTACTAGTACGGGGGGACACTAATATGCTCCCCACTATAATAGACAACCAATATTTTTTTCGAGACAGAATCAGGACACTAATAGGGGGAGGCCTGAACGGACTCCCTGGTACCAAGGGTATACTTCCATTCGAAATTTCCTAAGGAAAATACATGATAATCATAGTGGTTCTCCCAACCATATGAACCAACCATCTTAATCGACTAGCACATGTTGGCACAGAAAGACCCAAAAATTTCAAGAGTTGGGAATGTCGCACGGTTAGTCTGCACAGTTTTTGAAACCGTGAACTAACTGTGCTGATCAATCTTCCTGCATGGCTTCTAGGCACACAGTCTCCCTTAATCGTTCAAAAACCATGTGCTCAGCATGTCTATCCAAATTTCCAACCGTTTTCCAAAGACTCAATGGAAACCAAAGGGGAAGGGAATGACATTAGGCGATGACATGGGTACAAGGCCCACCGCCTATTTCCACCGAACGAGAACAACAGAGGGAATATGATGACACCATAGGTTTAAACACTTCATATCTTTCACACCTAGGATATGAAATTTTACACGGTTTTAAATGACCCTTTGATTTCCCCTGACTGCGAGCCAGCTTCTCTCTGAGACCTATGGTTGGAGCTCAAATTATTGAAGCATCTTCGGCCTCACAGTTAGTCTTCGGAAACCCACTAAATGAGAATTATTCCTTCAGTGCCACCAAAAACTACACCACAACCCAAGATATGTTTTCCAGACATAAAAAATTCCATACTCACTTTACCCTATCCCAATATTTCACTGAAACAAGGGCTAAAAAGATGCACACACATCACACCTTGTTTCTTCAGGTGAGAAACAACAGAAGTAAAGAACACCTACACTCAACTTCCTCTAAAATGGAATATTTTGATGTTTTTTACAAGGGAGACATTCACCCAACACAACAGGGACTCTCGGAGGATTTCATGACTTTCACCTATATGGTCAATCGAGCACATGACATCATAAGGCATCACCGAACATGGCCATTGTGACTGATATAAACAATGCATGGAGAGGGACATTATACAACATCCCCAAACAACACACAATTCTAGAAAGTGGCCACAATATCCTATCGTGACCATATTTCTCACACTGGTGGTTTAACATGAACTCATTCTTCAAAGAAACTTTGAAGAACCCCAAAGGCCCTTTTAGACACCATCAAGACACTCATCCAAAATAACAACCCTAGACCACATCCACCTTCGACGAATTAGGAAACATAAGAAACTATGGTCTCTTTCACCCATCCACAAGCACTCTCCCATTACAAGAGGATCTAAAAATCAAAGAAAGGAATGGGTGTAGACTCAATATAAAAATCTCAAAAAAAATATTCCTTATATTGATCAACTGGAGGGTCTTCAAATGGCGAAACAATCCAGGTTGCACTTCAGTTGTGCACTAACCTTTAATGGGGGTGTACCTTATCCAACGATTGAACCCAAGGACCCAACCAAGATGGTCCATTAGTCAAGATATACCACAAACCGGATCTAGACACATGAAGGGAACCATCATAAATGTATCCCAAAACATTTTTCAAAAGAGACCACTAACTGTCCCTATAACACAACTTACTGACCAAACCCAAACCCAAAGCACAGTTCAAACATGAGGGGTACTTGGACTCAAAACATCCCACAACATCAACATTTTCCAAAAATACATAATATAAACCATTCCAAACAATTCATCAAGTCTTCATGTTTCTCTTTAAAAATATTTCTTTGAAAACAAATGGTTCAGCGGTTAGAGCATCCACCAATGGTACCCCATGGGCCTTACACATGCATGTTTCAGTGCCACACCGGGCACCCTCCTCATATCCATATAGACACTCATTGAGTCATGTCATCAACCATACATCTTCCCATATAACCCCATGCATGTGGTTGCTCACGAAAATACCAAAGGTTAAAACAAAAATTTGTTCCACTTTTCAAAACCAAAACGGTCAACCAACACATCTTTTTTTCTCAAAACCACTAACCAAGAGATCAAAATCCCAACTAACATCTTAAAAAAAAATTCAGAAAGTCACAACCATTTAGAAAATAACTCACTTTCAAGATATTCACATCAATTTCAAAACATCTCATCCCATTAAAACACACTCTGATTGTTTATAAAACTCTATTGGAAACACTTTTAAAAACCAACTTCAATATAGTTCCTGCTTTCAAAGAGGTGTAAGCACACCATTTTATATTTCAAAACAATTCTGAAAATTCAGTTCTGCCATTTCATAAACCCAACCATTCCCTCTTTATTTGAAAATCATTTCATAAAAACTTTACGCTTCTTAAAACCAAGTCACCTTAAAACCAAAATGCCAAAATTTCAAAACTAAAGAACACAAGACAATGCGAGAGGAAACTAGTTTCAGTGGGTGACTTGGAAATATGGTTGGAAGCCATATTCCAATCACTTCACTATCACAGAGAGTGTTCTAGGGAATATCCCCAGCTCTACATGGCTTGCCAGACCCTGCGATCTCATTGAGACCATTAACCCAACTCTCTTTTCATTTCCCCTAATCATCATCAAACCAAGAAAACCCAAAGACATAGACAAATCCCAACTTCCCCTGGCGACTTGAATCCTGAAATGAGGTGTGGTGATCAAGCACACTACCCATAACCAGAATTCAATGTCCCAACAATCATAACTCTAGACTATCCTGACTATTTCACAAATAACATGACTCAAATGGAGCGAACCTCCTCTGATACCATTTTGTCACGAACCAAATCTGGTTGCCGCCAAAATCGACACCAAACCCAGCCCGTGACAAGGCCCGGAGGGCTTTCCCGATCCCCACGGGCTGGCACAAGTGCCCGGGTATCATATAATGATAATTGGGAACGATTTACCCTATTTTATAAACATTAAACAACAAAAAAACTCAATAAAACAAATCTGGATTTTCAACTAAAACCATATTTTACAAAATTTCAGAACTGAATTACATAAGTTAAAACTACATTTAAAGACCATTACAAAAGTAAAAAAACAAATAAGGACAGCCCAAGAACCCTTTTGTCAAGGGGCACCACCCTTATGCTATCTCCACAAGACTTCACTACCAAGGATCTGCTAGAAACCCGAACCACTGGAACAACAAAAAAAAACTGTACCCAACCTGCGACAACAAAAAATAACCAAGTATACTTACACCCAAGGGTGTAAGTAGGGTGTGAGCCAAAGCCCAATAGGATACCACCACTAATAGATTCCATGTGATAAACATTTAATGGCGAAAAGCATGCAAGTTTTCAAAGACATGAGATGCTAGTTAAAATTTCTAAAAGATGCAACATTAAATAAAAACAGTTTTTTGGTGGGATAATTTAAATAATAAAAACATTTAAAATAAATACCATAGCTACTGAATTTTCCAGCCTCTCATACTGTATACCGACGGTAATAACAAAGTATCCAGTGAGCACAAGCAATGGGAAATAACCCCTAGGCACTAGCTAGCTGTGGGTCCCAGGTACCTCGTATCTCGGTGAGAGTAACCATCACAAATATCCATTCTCATGCACGAGCCACTAGTAGGGAACATACCCATAACCTAGTGGTCCCCAATAATCATTATCATAGTTTAGTTAGAGTTGTAAGCGTCAATCTTGCTGAGTGAAACTGAGGCCAAACCTCACAGATTCACTAGCATACTAGTACACGTCCACCCACCTAGATACCCGGGTTTTCCCTTTGTGCTCAAACAAGTTCAACAAGTCAAGATATATACTTTGCACATGAAAATATCATTTCCATATCAAAAATTCACCAAACAGCCCACATGTATACCACAAAAGTCACAAAAGTACACTTTTCATTCAAATTGATTTTAAAATCCAACTCATACAAAAATAGCCCACAACACTCTTCACATTACATGGACACTTCCACAAATCCTTTAAACCATTTTTATAAACCATAACAAGACATTATAACTCACATAACAGCCCACTCAAATAACATATAATACCACTTTAATCAACAAAATTCAATTTTCACAACACATTCACACAAAACAGCCCACAACCATGTTTTGCAGCTCTCTTCCCATTTTCTAAAACATTTCTGCACTTTATAAAACATTCTAATAAAAATATTTGAAATCTTAAATAACCACCATACCTTTCAAAAACTCATATTAGGTGATCACACCCCCCAAACAGTACATATACACTCTTTTATCCACTTTGTTTAACCAAACAAAATATTCACAATTTTCAAAAAAACAACTCAAGGGGTGTAACTATGTCTTGCACACAAAACCCATTTAAAAACCCACATTTAAGACCAAAACCATACCAATTCCTATCAAAAGTAGAATTTTCAGTCCTAGATACATTTATAAAAACACATTCAAGTGTTATAAAATAACCTTGAATAATACCACAAAAGATACAAATGAAAACACACATTTTTCTAAAATGACCTCAAGAAGTATAACAATGTTTTACACATCAAACCTATTCAAAACCCTTCTTTTTATAACCACATGACACTATTAAATTACCAAAAATTAATTTGCAGGCCAAACAAGATTTAATGAACCAATTTCATAAGTTATAAACCACACCCAAATAAAACCCCATGAGTTACACATGAAAACACCCAATTTCATGTTAAAAAGCGACTATAAAATTTAACACATAACCAAATCAATCATAAACAGTTTTCGCACCCAACCCAACATATGAGGAATATGAAAAATGGTTAAATACAGCAAGCTAACTCATCACTAATTGTTTACACATGGAACCACCTACCTTTTGAGTCAAAACCCTTGAATCTTGGTGAAAAACCTCAACCGCACCTCCGCCGCACCACAAGGATGTGAAAACAAACCCTAAACCCTAATATTTCACCAACAATACTTCAAATCAAACCCTAGGTATGAACCCTAATATCTGGACACTCTATAAATTTATGAAAGTGGGAGGAAACCCTAAAGAGAAGGAAGGAATTGAAGAGAGAAACACATACCCAAAATAATCTTGATGAAAACGACTCAAAATACACCAGAATCTGAATTTGAAGACATCCAAAAAATCATGGGATGTTCGAATAGGGATTATGAGATCATATAGGAACTGGAATGGGGGAAAAATAGTAATAATTGAGAGAGTTATGATGTAAATAACTTACCTCCTCAAATCTGCCCGATTTTTGAAACCCTATGAATATCAGCACTCCATCGCGATGCAAACGAGCTCCAAAGAGGGGGAAATGAATGGGAGCGCGGCTGGGCTCCTTAGGGTCGAGTGGGAGGTGGAATCACCAAAAAATTCATTATAATGAATAAGATATTAAAACATTAAGAAAACAATTTAAAACTGGAAAATGGGCTTTCGGGTTGGCCCAATTCTCAAATAAAAACCCAAATCCCCCATGATTATGGATTTATAAAGGCTAAAAATTTAAATGTGGTGTTAATATATCAGGGGAGGATATTTAGGAGTTGGAATTACTGAAAAATATTAAAAAATGAAAAAGTTATAAAAGAAACGAAAATTTATTTTTAAATCTGGAATTGAGCTCACGGTTTGGCCCAATTCTTGAAAACTCACATATTCTCCATAAAACCTTTGGAAACCCCCAAAACAAATCATGAATGGAAAATAAATTAAAAAATAACTTTAAAATAAGTTATGTATGTGAAAATTCTCCCCACCTTGAAAACTTTCCGCCCCAGAAAGTCACAGCAAGGTTAAAGCAACAATCAAACCCCACTGAGAAACCAATAGGTACTCTCTTGCAAGGTTTCACCCCCAAAGGCCAAAACACCCCCAGTGATCAATTAAGGAAGGATTAATCTCACAAACATAACTTACACTAATTTCCTGAAAGGATCAATAACATTCATACTTTATCCCAAAATAAAACTCTTCAAACACTATCTGAACAAGACTCAAGCAATTCACCCAAACGAACAACAACTTTGAACAAGGTTACGCTTACCTTACTTTAACTAAACCATTGGGAACTCTCTAGTCCCAACGTTTAGTCAAGGAAGATGTTGGTAGCTAGATATCTCCGAACGAGACTATCTACACCAAGCCAAAACCATAGAAAAATCTATGTTACTGGTACGGGGGGACACTAATATGCTCCCCACTATAATAGACAATCAATATTTTTTTCGAGATAGAATCAGGACACTAATAGGGGGAGGCCTGAACAGACTCCCTGGTACCAAGGGTATACTTCCATTCGAAATTTCCAAAGGAAAATACATGATAATCATAGTGGTTCTCCCAACCATATGAACCAACCATCTTAATCGACTAGCACATGTCGGCACAGAAAGACCCAAAAATTTCAAGAGTTGGGAATGTCGCACGGTTAGTCTGCACAGTTTTTGAAACCGTGAACTAACTGTGCTGATCAATCTTCCTGCATGGCTTCTAGGCACACAGTCTCTCTTAATCGTTCACAAACCATGTGCTCAGCATGTCTATCCAAATTTCCAACCATTCTCCAAAGACTCAATGGAAACCAAAGGGGAAGGGAATGACATTAGGCGATGGCATGGGTACAAGGCCCACCGCCTATTTCCACCGAACGAGAACAACAGAGGGAATATGATGACACCATAGGTTTAAACACTTCATATCTTTCACACCGAGGATATGAAATTTTACACGGTTTTAAATGACCCTTTGATTTCCCCTGACTGCGAGCCAGCTTCTCTCCGAGACCTATGGTTGGAGCTCAAATTATTGAAGCATCTTCGGCCTCACAGTTAGTCTTAGGAAACCCACTAAATGAGAATTATTCTTTCAGTGCCACCAACAACTACACCACAACCCAAGATATGTTTTCCAGACATAACAAATTCCATACTCACTTTACCCTATCCCAATATTTCACTGAAACAAGGGCTAAGAAGATGCACACACATCACACCTTGTTTCTTCAGGTGAGAAACAACAGAAGTAAAGAACACCTACACTCAACATCCTCTAAAATGGAATATTTTGATGTTTTTTACAAGGGAGACATTCACCCAACACAACAGGGACTCTCGGAGGATTTCATGACTTTCACCTATATGGTCAATCGAGCACATGACATCATAAGGCATCACCGAACATGGCCATTGTGACTGATATAAACAATGCATGGAGAGGGACCTTATACAACATCCCCAAACAACACACAATTCTAGAAAGTGGCCACAATATCCTATCGTGACCATATTTCTCACACTAGTGGTTTAACATGAACTCATTCTTCAAAGAAACTTTGAAGAACCCCAAAGGCCCTCTTAGACACCATCAAGACACTCATCCAAAATAACAACCCTAGACCACATCCACCTTCGACGAATTAGGAAACATAAGAAACTATGGTCTCTTTCACCCATCCACAAGCACTCTCCCATTACAAGAGGATCTAAAAATCAAAGAAAGGAATGGGTGTATACTCAATATAAAAATCTCAAAAAAAAAATATTCCTTATATTGATCAATTGGAGGGTCTTCAAATGGTGAAACAATCCAGGTTGCACTTCAGTTGTGCACTAACCTTTAATGGGGGTGTACCTTATGCAACGATTGAACCCAAGGACCCAACCAAGATGGTCCATTAGTCAAGATATACCACAAACCAGATCTAGACACATGAAGGGAACCATCATAAATGCATCCCAAAACATTTTTCAAAAGAGACCACTAACTGTCCCTATAACACAACTTACTGACCAAACCCAAACCCAAAGCACAGTTCAAACATGAGGGGTACTTGGACTCAAAACATCCCACAACATCAACATTTTCCAAGAATACATAATATAAACCATTCCAAACAATTCATCAAGTCTTCATGTTTCTCTTTAAAAATATTTCTTTGAAAACAAATGGTTCAGCGGTTAGCGCATCCACCAATGGTACCCCATGGGCCTTACACATGCATGTTTCAGTGCCACACCGGGCACCCTCCTCATATCCATATCGACACTCATTGAGTCATGTCATCAACCATCCATCTTCCCATATAACCCCATGCATGTGGTTGCTCACGAAAATACCAAAGGTTAAAACAAAAATTTGTTCCACTTTTCAAAACCAAAACAGTCAACTAACACATCTTTTTTTCTCAAAACCACTAACCAAGAGATCAAAATCCCAACTCACATCTTAAAAAAAATCATAAAGTCACAACCATTTAGAAAATAACTCACTTTCAAGATATTCACATCAATTTCAAAACATCTCATCCCATTAAAACACACTCTGATTGTTTATAAAACTCTATTGGAAACACTTTTCAAAACCAACTTCAATATAGTTCCTGCTTTCAAAGAGGTGTAAGCACACCATTTTATATTTCAAAACAATTCTGAAAATTCAGTTCTGCCATTTCATAAACCCAACCATTCCCTCTTTATTTGAAAATCATTTCATAAAAACTTTACGCTTCTTAAAACCAAGTCACCTTAAAACCAAAATGCCAAGATTTCAAAACTAAAGAAAACAAGACAATGCGAGAGGAAACTAGTTTCAGTGGGTGACTTGGAAATATGGTTGGCAGCCATATTCCAATCACTTCACTGTCACAGAGAGTGTTCTAGGGAATATCCCCACCTCCACATGGCTTGCCAGACCCTGCGAGCTCATTGAGACCATTAACCCAACTCTCTTTTCATTTCCCCTAATCATCATCAAACCAAGAAAACCCAAAGACAAAGACAAATCCCAACTTCCCCTGGCGACTTGAATCCTGAAATGAGGTGTGGTGATCAAGCACACTACCCATAACCAGAATTCAATGTCCCAACAATCATAACTCTAGACTATCCTGACTATTTCACAAATAACATGACTCAAATGGAGCGAACCTCCTCTGATACCATTTTGTCACGAACCAAATCTGGTTGCCGCCAAAATCGACACCAAACCCAGCCCGTGACAAGGCCCAGAGGGCTTTCCCGATCCCCACGGGCTGGCACAAGTGCCCGGGTATCATATAATGATAATTGGGAATGATTTACCCTATTTTATAAACATTAAACAACAAAAAAACTCAATAAAACAAATCTGGATTTTTCAACTAAAACCATCTTTTACAAAATTTCAGAACTGAATTACATAAGTTAAAACTACATTTAAATACCATTACAAAGGTAAAAAAACAAATAAGGATAGCCCAAGAACCCTTTTGTCAAGGGGCACCACCCTTATTCTATCTCCACAAGACTTCACTACCAAGGATCTGCTAGAAACCCGAACCACTGGAACAACAAAAAAAAAACTGTACCCAACCTGCGACAACAAAAAATAACCAAGTCTACTTACACCCAAGGGTGTAAGTAGGGTGTGAGCCAAATCCCAATAGGATACCACCACTAATAGATTCCATGTGATAAACATTTAATGGCGAAAAGCATGCAAGTTTTCAAAGACATGAGATGCTAGTTAAAATTTCTAAAAGATGCAACATTAAATAAAAACAGTTTTTTGGTGGGATAATTTAAATAATAAAAACATTTAAAATAAATACCATAGCTACTGAATTTTCCAGCCTCTCATACTGTATACCGATGGTAATAACAAAGTATCCAGTGAGCACAAGCAATGGGAAATAACCCCTAGGCACTAGCTAGCTGTTGGTCCCAGGTACCTCGTATCTCGGTGAGAGTAACCATCACAAATATCCATTCTCGTGCACGAGCCACTAGTAGGGAACATACCCATAACCTAGTGGTCCCCAATAATGATCATCATAGTTTAGTTAGAGTTGTAAGCTTCAATCTTGCTGAGTGAAACTGAGTCCAAACCACACAGATTCACTAGCATACTAGTACACGTCCACCCACCTAGATACCCGGGTTTTCCCTTTGTGCTCAAACAAGTTCAACAAGTCAAGATATATACTATGCACATGAAAATATCATTTCCATATCAAAAATTCACCAAACAGCCCACATGTATACCACAAAAGTCACAAAAGTACACTTTTCGTTCAAATTCATTTTAAAATCCAACTCATACAAAAATAGCCCACAACACTCTTCACATTACATGGACACTTCCACAAATCCTTTAAACCATTTTTATAAACCATACCAAGACATTAGAACTCACATAACAGCCCACTAAAATAACATATAATACCACTTTCATCAACAAAATTCAATTTTCACAACACATTCACACAAAACAGCCCACAACCATGTTTTGCAGCTCTCTTCCCATTTTCCAAAACATTTCTGCACTTTATAAAACATTCTAATAAAAATATTTGAAATCTTAAATAACCACCATACCTTTCAAAAAATCATATTAGGTGATCACACCCCCCAAACAGTACATATAAACTCTTTTATCCACTTTGTTTAACCAAAAAAAATATTCACAATTTTCAAAAAAACAACTCAAGGGGTGTAACTATGTCTTGCACACAAAACCCATTTAAAAACCCCCATTTAAGACCAAAACCATACCAATTCCTATCAAAAGTAGAATTTGCAGTCCTAGATACATTTATAAAAACACATTCAAGTGTTATAAAATAACCTTGAATAATACCACAAAAGATACAAATGAAAACACACATTTTCCTAAAATGACCTCAAGAAGTATAACAATGTTTTACACATCAAACCTATTCAAAAACCTTATTTTTATAACCACATGACACTATTAAATTACCAAACATTAATTGGCAGTCCAAACAAAATTTAATGAACCAATTTCATAAGTTATAAACCACACCCAAATAAAACCCCATGAGTTACACATGAAAACACCCAATTTCATGTTAAAAAGCGACTATAAAATTTATCACAAAACCAAATCAATCATAAACAGTTTTCGCACCCAACCCAACATATGAGGAATATGAAAAATGGTTAAATACAGCAAGATAACTCATCACTAATTGTTTACACATGGAACCACCTACCTTTTGAGTCAAAACCCTTGAATCTTGGTGAGAAACCTCAACCGCACCTCCGCCGCACCACAAGGATGTGAAAACAAACCCTAAACCCTAATATTTCACCAAAAATACCCCAAATCAAACCCTAGGTATGAACCCTAATATCTGGACACTCTATAAATTTATGAAAGTGGGAGGAAACCCTAAAGAGAAGGAAGGAATTGAAGAGAGAAACACATATCCAAAATAATCTTGACGAAAACGACTCAAAATCCACCAGAATCTGAATTTTAAGACATCCAAAAATTCATGAGATGTTCTAATAGGGATTATGAGATCATATAGGAACTGGAATGGGGGAAAAATAGTAAGAATTGAGAGAGTTATGATGTAAATAACTTACCTCCTCAAATCTGCCCGATTTTTGAAACCCTATGAATATCAGCACTCCATCGCGATGCAAACGAGCTCCAAAGAGGGGGAAACTGAATGGGAGCGCGGATGGGATCCTTAGGGTCGAGTGGGAGGTGAAATCACCGAAAAATCCATTATAATGAATATGATATTAAAAAATTAAAAAAAAAATTTAAAACTGGAAAATGGGCTTTCGGGTTGGCCCAATTCTCAAATAAAAACCCAAATCCCCCATGATTATGGATTTATAAAGGCTACAAATTTAAATGTGGTGTTAATATCTCAGGGTAGGATATTTAGGAGTTGGAATTACTGAAAAATATTAAAAATTGAAAAAGTTATAAAAGAAACAAAAATTTATTTTTAAATCTGGAATTGGGTTCACGGTTTGGCCCAATTCTTGAAAACTCACATATTCTCCATAAAACCTTTGGAAACCCCCAAAACAAATCATGAATGGAAAATAAATTAAAAAATAACTTTAAAATAAGTTATGTATGTGACAGGGATGATATATTATATTGGAGATACCATTTATCATCAATAGTTAGAGATAGAGCATCATAAGGTCACTGTATATGATATTATAAATATATCATCTAGAGTACCATTACCTACAGACTAAGTGAGAACAATAAAACAAAGTATCATACACTTTTTAGTTTGTCCATCTAGACTTCTGTGACATATTACCATAGACGTATGTGTATATTTTATTTTTTATTTCATTTTTCATTACATTGTTTTACCATTTTAAAGTAAATATATTTAACTATTTATTTATAGGAATACTTTAAAGTTAAAGGAATACTGTATAGCCAACAAAAAATACAAAGTGATTCGACTTTAGGTATAGATTCTAGTAGTCTTGCAAGATTTTCACAATATTCAAATTTATTGTTGGGTGCTTATGAGATTCCAATGGAGCTACTATATGTGGTCATGCAATAAATATGTGGATTTTGAAAAATTATATCTTGGATCTTGTAACTAAAAATATGTTGGGCATCAACATGATGTAAGTTTTTTCCATATAAGCCTTAACATAAATCTTTCCAGTTATTAAATTTATTGAAAATTTATACTTATTTATATTTTTTATTAGGTATCCTTATAAAATGCGTGAGGATAATGGTAAGACATATGTATATAGATTTATAGACATGAAATTAATTTCACTTGATGTGCGAACAATGACTTAATATAAAAGAACCGTTTATATTGAAGATAGATTTGAACAAAATATAATTACTCAGTGACGGATATTTCCTTATCTTGAGTGGTATAAACATATATCTCACAATGTTTTATTTTTATTTTAACTTAATAACCACTAACATTAAATTTTCTTTTATATCGGTGACTATAAGATGTTAGGTGTTTCTTTTCCAAGGGAGAAAATACATTACTAGATATGCTCTATCCATGTTGTTGTGAAAGTAAATTTTAAGAACACATTGAAACTGTAAGTTTTAATATCATATTTTTTTTATAATCTAATGAATTTTAAATTTATTTCATTCATTTTGTTTTATAACTGGGGATGGAATTTCTTTTGAAACATCCCAATGAAAAAGTGTGCCGAGATCAAATATATAATAGTAAAGGTGAATTTTCATTTATAATTAGTAGATTTTGGATATATTACTTAAAAATGTTATTTTGAATTGACAACTTCATCTAGACATCATTTTCATAAACAAAAATGCATCAAGGAATTATTATATTATGTGTAAAGTTTTATGTTTGAAATAATTACAAATAGAATAATTATGAAGTTCAATCAGGTTAGATTTCATTATAATCTATTCCTTAATATTTCATTTGTTTTATTCATTCTACATGTTAATTACATTCCTTTTAGTTTTTAGATATTTGATGAATCTCACCCTTATAGTACACAAGATCTCACACACTTACAAGTGGAATGGAAATATCATTTTACAAGTTTGGTTGGATTTTAGTTTTTTTAGTTAATATTGTAATTTTTAATGTTGTAATTTTAAATGTTTATTTTCTAGTTGTTTTGGTTGGATTTTAGTTTTTTTGTTAATATTGTAATTTTGAATTTTGTAATTGTAAATGAGTATTTACTAGTTGTTTTTCTATAGTTTCTGTTTATTCTTGTTTCTATTTGTTTGTTGTTTTGGTCAGTAGTGGAGAAAAAGTTTTAAATGAAATATTTTTTTTAAAAAAATTCCCATGTTGGTTATTTTATAACCGATGTTAAAAATATATATTAATGTTTTTCACATTGATTTTTAAATAACTGATGTGGAAAATAGTTTTTACATCAGTTATTTTATAATCGATGTAATAAACCGTTCATCTTAATGATTTTCCACATCGGTTATGTAGTAACTGACATAGAATAGGATTTTTTACATAGTTTCTTAAGTAAATGATGTAAAAAACCATTCATGTTAAATATTTTCCACATCAGCTGTATAGGATGTGAAGAACTAGAAATTTTGTATAATTTTTTTTATTATATGGAATTATTACGAGATTGAGAAAATCGACGACATATAATTCTGAGGCCCGGAGAGCCCGAAACAGAATTTTGAACTTTTTTAATGTACGTTCAGTAAACGTGCAGGTACGAATTTCTATCTTTTGAACTGGTGCTCAGATTGAAAATCTGAGGGCACTTTTGAATCCACAGCACCAATATTTTTTAGGCGAAGCTTAACTATGATTAGAATGGGTTGGACGAAAAATGTTAATTTTTTGGGCTTTTAGAAAAAATTAATAAAATAAATATAGGTTATTTTATCCTTTTTCTTCCACTGTGGAGTGGCGGATGGAGGTATCATAGTGTAACGAAAGACATTAAATAAGATAAATTTAATGACACATCCCTTGGGATGTGTAACCACAACATTTGTGGAATTTAATGGTTCATTAATTGTGGTACATTAATAAACCATATTAATGAGCACAATGCGGTGCAGTTTATTTTATTTAATCAAACTATTGGCATGGGATTTGGGAACCCACGAGAGGAACCTCTGAAAAAACTTTGACTACCTTTTTCTCCAATGAAGAATGGTGGACGAACAACAATCGTCGGGGGAATCGATCTGAGGATCGCCGTACAACGATGAATGACTTCAAACGCAGACTCATTCCTTCATCCGCAATAGATTCCACCAAATCCAGGTTGGTGGTTTATGTGTTTTATGTTTCCTCTAATCTTGTTATTGGAAAATACAATGATCATGGACCAATGGACTAATGGTTTGATCTGTGTCCTGTTGGATCTTGCTGGTGGTTTTTGATGGGTCTTAATTTGGGGAATTGTTCTTTCTAATTGATGATTTTTATCACCCATGTTAGAATACTAACGTTTAGCGCGCAAGCCAATCCGAACAAGGCCTGGACCCCCCAACATTCTTGGTTTATGTGCATTCTTTTTTAATGACCAGGAAATGATGAGACAAGATGAATTTAAGTGCCTCGTAGTGAAGGCAGCGACCTGTGAGGCCCATCGGCACAGACAGGAATGAAAAAGGACCACCAAAGCATCTATGGTGGCCCAAAAAAGAAACCAATGGCATTGAACCATTGGCGTGGTGGCCCAGGAAACCAACAATGGTGGTTGGATGAGCCGACCATGTGGAGGAGCGGTGACCACATGCACCTCAGTGATAGGAGCCATAGCCAGCCGGGTTGCGGTAGTGGAATGTCTTGGCACCGACGCGTTGCATAGGGAGAGGAGCAGCCTGCTCAGGCTACTTGGCTAGACCAATGGCCAGCTCCAACCAGTTATTTCGGAAGGAGGGGTGGTTCCCCACTTGCGGTCTAGGTTTTCTAGGTGGTCCAGACCCCTACCAGACCCGACCATCCCCATTTCACTAAAACTTGAGTATCTTTTCAACCGGGCATCTGATGGATGCACCGTATGAGGATTTGGGACCCTTGAGATGGGGTAGTCCTTTAGAGATAATTTAATTGGGTTTTCTAAGAAGTTATAATATATCTGGGTTGGATCGGACTCAAATCCAACTGATCCTTATTTACCTTTTTTCTTACATCTTACAGACTAGGCGTCCGATTAACGCACTATCTGTTACTATGGGAGCCTTAAGACAAGGCGATCCTTTGGGTTAATTCTTCATGGTACTTCATGGTGGTTGAGGTATGACTGATGGTATAGGGACTAGAGTCTAGGGAACTCAATCTCACCAAGTGCGGGAATCCAGTCACTGGCTGTCAAGAGAAGAGTGATCCTCCGTGGATCGGTATAGAATCGACCCTTTGTGGATCGACATAGAACAGAACCTTTGTGGATCAGCATAAAAGTGACCCTTTTAGGATAATCATAAAATAGACCCTTTGTGGATTGGAATAAAAGAAACCCTTTATGGATCGGCATGAGAGAGACCCTTCGTGGATCGGTAGTAGTGCGACCCTCTATGGATCGATAGTAGAGAGACCGTTTGTGGATCATCAGTTCACTGACCCTTTGTGGATCAGCAATAAAACCTATCAATAGAATAAAATGATCTCGATCAAGACTAATCATCTCTATTTCTATTCTCTAAGTCATATACCTGGTGTGAGATATCTTTTACTTTATGCTTTGTTATTAAGATCATGCTTTTATGGTTTTTCATTTGAGGAATTCTGGGAGATCTTTGGGGGTCTCGGGGTCCCTAGTGGGTACTTTTATAATCACCTCTACATGGGCTTTGCCTGCAGCTTGTTGTGTCTTATGAAGATGACAGATAGATTGATTGAGACTTGGAGAGCTAGGGATAGATGGTGCTCGGAGGTGATTGATATACGTGGTGAGTGGCACTGACGACAGACGATGAGCTGTACCAACCTTTCAGGTAGGATTCTTTGTGGAAAACCTTCAAAGCATGTTATTTTCATTTTTTTTGTTCTTTTATTTCAGTTGGGCATGTATACTAGCCCCTTTTTTCTTTCTGTTCACACTTTTACTATTAGCAGTTCTACTTTGTGGTTTTCTTTTGATGTGTATCTAGTCTGTGTGTTTACAAGTTTAAAGGCAATGGCTTCCCTTATTGGGATATGCCTTTCTGGTGCTAGTCACCAACCCTTGGCCTATGGAAGGAAGCCTTGGGGTAGTCACAGCATGGGCCCCAGGGGATGGGTCATGACAAAGTGGTATCAAAGGCAGTTGGTTCTACCAGAAGAACTAAGACTCTATGTTTTCAATAGATCAATAGTGTTAAGTTTCTTAAGTTCAGATTATAGTTTAGGAATTCCAGTGCTGGTGCGGTGACCAACGTATACATACACCATGACCCTGAGTTCTGATTTCTGACTTGATAGACAAAAAAACTATTTTCATGTGTTTTGAAAATGTTTTTATCTCTTTTGAGTCAGCTCACAATGTATAACTTATTGACTGTGGCACATATACTTCTTTATATAATGTCACCGCGTAGACATCCAGCCATGATTCTAGTGAGAGATAATTATGAAGGAACACTGATCGATGAGGTTTTGATGAAAGTCCCTCTTACAGTGCTAACACCTTTGGGTGGTGTACCAATAGCACCACCACCTGTAGGGAAATAGTTGCAACCAGTCCCACCAGCGGACCATGCATGCTTACTGAGTGCATTGCAGAAGTTCTAGAGATTGAGGCTTTCAAGTTTTCGAGGTGAGATAGATCCACAGAAAGATGATGAATGGCTGGAGGCTATGGCATGAGTTTTCTGTTTGGTTGAGACAACAGCATATTAGATGGTGATCATAGCTGCTAGACTCTTTTAGGGTACAATAGGGAGATGGTGGAGCCTGATGCTCAAAAATCATGAGGAGATGACTATTTCTTGGTTTTAATTTGAGATCCTCCTTATGGAAGAGTTATTACCAGCGACTTTATTCTCAATGTGTATTCAAGAGCTACTACACTTTTAACAGGGCAGCCTGACAGTGGCCCAGTACTCGGCGAGATTCACTGACCTCTCTCGTTACTCCACCGACATGGTACAAGACCCTTTCTTCAAGACCCAAACATTTGAGTAGGGTTTTTGATAGGAGATCAGACCATCGATGATATCACTCAACATCCTGATGTAGGCTGGAGTGCTAGAGCGACCACTATTGGTGGAGAGATTCCTGGATGAGCAGGCACTGACGGTGAGAGCCACCACCAAATGACGAGCAGCCGAGTCATCTATAAAAGGCACTAGGAAGATGACACAAAGGTCTAAGAAGGATATGACTTTCTGAGGAAGACCCCAGGGTATAGGGTTGGAGGTGTAGGACTCGCAGAGTAGAGAAGGTCAGCAGAGAAGCAAACTATGCTACACATGCGGCGGGCAAGATCACATGGCTCATGACTGCTCGAACCACCATACCGATGACCAGAAGACGATTGAGGGACCGCCGAGACAACAGAAAAGGTTCGAGCGAGGAGGTCTATAGGGCGGCATATGTGGTAGAGGAGCGGGTCGTGCAACGGGCGGTGGACGAAAATTTTTGGTACTACTGCCACCACCCCTAGGTGGTCCACCTCGACCTCAGAGAGTAGGTGGATAGGGACGATCTTAGCTTTAGGCAGTAGAGACTTATGAACACGGATGTCTAGAGATGATTCGAGGTATGATCTGTGTCTACTCCACCCAATCTACAGTTCTTATAGACACTTGTTCCAATCACTCTTTTATTTCCTTGAATCTTATTCAGAGCTCAGAGATTTTGGTGGATCCGTTGGCTTGATCCTTATTATTAGAGACTCCAACGGGAGAGGATTCGGTGATTACAAACTGGTGTAGGTAGTGTGAGCTTACTCTAGTAGGTGAGAGCATTGGCTGGGATCTCCTAGTAGCAGCATTGAGGACTTATGGTGTCATCTTGGGTATAGACTAGGTATCCATAGTCCATGATCATATCAACTATTTTAGGCACAAAGTGCAATGTGTCTACAAGGATGGGACAACTTTTTCCTTCACCGATGAGAAGGGAACCTTTGTAGCACAAGATGGACTTTCTCAGAGGAGGCTGAAAATGATCACTCATTAGTTGGCTAGCCTTACCCCCAGTGTAGTTGACGAGGGGAATCTGAGCTATCATTTAGTGGTGGACCAGTATACAGATACCTTTACTGAGGATGTTCTGGGACTAAATACTCACAAATATGTACAATTCTACATTGACCTGTACCCCGGGACGACACTGATATCTACCCCAGCATATCAGATGTATCACGTGGAGATTCATGAGTTGAGGGTACAGTTAGAGGACTTATAGAAAAAGGGATTTGTAAGACCTAGTGTCTCTACATAGGGAAGCTCCAATTTTGTTCACCAAGAAGTCATATGAGATTTTGAGTCTTTACGTGGACTATCGGCACCTAAAACAGGTGACCATGAATAAAAAGTATCCTCTACTGAGCATTGATGATCTCTTCGATCATCTAAAGGGAGAATGATGGTTTTCAAAGTTATACCTCAGATCAGGCTATCATCAGCTCATGGTATGAGATGAGGATGTATCGAAGACAACCTTCAAATACTGGTATAGATACTATGAGTTCTTGGTGATTCCCTTCAGCGGGACCAATTCTCTAGCAGTGTTCATGGGACTCATGAACAAGATTTTCCAACCTTACCTCAATCACTTTGTGGTGGTCTTCATTGACGACATCTTGGTGTACTCGGCGTCGGAGGAGGAGCACGCCACACATCTGCAGATACTTTTTAATACACTCTGAGATCACTAGCTTTATGTAAAGCTCTCAAAGTGCCAGTTTTGGATACGAGAAGCCCAATTTTTGGGACATGTTATCTTAGAGGCTAGAGTTGTTGTAGATCCATCAAAGATAGAGGCAATGCTTTCTTGGGAGCCACCCAGGATTGTGAATGAGGTGCAAATTTTCCTAGGGTTTGTTGGGTACTACTGGAAATTTGTACCAAAAGTTTCTAGGGTAGTAGAACCCTTTTAATCTTTGACAAATAAGGGGAATCCCTTCATATGGATGGAGAGATTCCATAAAAGTTTCCAATATCTAAGGCGAAGACTGAAGAGCGCCCCCATCTTGAGGCTGCTAGAAGAGAGAATTGGGTATGTAGTCTATTACAACATATCAGGGACCAGAATGGGATATGTCCTGATGTACGAGTGAGTTTTGATCACCTACAACTCACGAAAAATGAAGAAACATGAGCAGAACTATGCGACCCATGACCTGGAGTTAGAAATAGTGGTCTTTGACTTGAAGATGAGGCAAAAATACTTGATGGGTGAACTATTTACTGTCTATTATGATCAAAATAGTCTCTAGTATATCTTCTCATAGAAAGACCTGAACTTGAGACAATAGCGATGGCTGGAGTTCCTTCAGGACTATGACTTTGAGATAGCCTACACTCCTGGGAAGGGAAACATAGTAGCAGACACACTCAACAGGAGGTCGGGTCTACTCCAACTAAGTGAGGTGACATAGAAGATAGCTGTGTTGTAGATATCCTTCATGGATAGTGATGGAGAATATTACCAACAGTCTATGAATGTCACTTCCCCACTCCTTCATTGAGTTTGGGAAGCACAACTTGGGGAAATTGACTGTGAGACCAGACAGGCTCAGATATCTTCAAGATAGGCTCCTGATGGATTTTTGGAATGTGGAGAGCATGTCGTTCTTTTCAAAGGATGCACCATGGTACCGGTGACATTTTCTGGAGGAGGTGTTGAGGGAGTTCCATACATCCCCTTTGGCGATACATCCTGAAGTAGAAAAGATGTACCAGGACATCCGACAATAATACGGGTGGCCAAGGATGAATAAAGTAGTGGCAGAGTTCGTTTAATGATTACTCACTTGTTATTAAGTGAAGGCCGAGCACTGGGTTACAATAGGCTTGACTCAACCACTTGATGTACCAGAGTGAAAATGGGACAGTATCTCGATGGACTTCATGATGGGGTTACCACTTACATCTAGGGTCCATGACTCTATTTGGGAGATCATTGTCTGACACACTAAGTCTGATCACTTACTACCCATATGGGAGTAGGGATCAGTAGAGGGCTTGGGACGTCTCTATGTCTAGAAGATAGTATGGCTTCATGGGATACCATAGATGATCATTTCAGATCGTGATGCTCATTTTACATTTTGGTTATGGAAGAGATTACCAGAGGCTTTCGGGACTGAGCTAAGCTTGAGAACTACCTTTCATACTCAGACAGATGGTCAGACAGAGCGGACCATACATTCACATGAGGAAATGCTTCATGCTTGCATCCTTTATTTTGTCCACAGTTGGGAGGACCACCTTCCACTGGTGGAGTTCTCATTCAATAACAGTTATCACTCCACTATCAGTATGGAACTCTTTTAGGCCTTTTATGGGCGACCATATAGATCACCCCTATACTGGACAGACCCAGGGGAGTCAGCACTTATGGGTCCATAGTTGGTATGAGCTACCACTGAGAAGTTGTAGGTCATCTAGGAGCAGATGAAGACTGCATAGAGTAGAAAGAAGTCTTATGCAGACAGAAGATGAAGACCCTTGGAGTTTAAGGAGGGTGGTCATGTTTTCCTCTAGGTCTCAACTCGAAGAGGATTGTAGAGGTTTGGATGGGGCGACAAGTTATATACAAGGTTCATCAGACCTTTCCAGATCCTGAGCAAAGTTAGTGAGGTGACGTACCACCTATCACTTCCCCCATAGATGCACCAGGTGTATAATTTTTTCCATGTTTCATAACTGAGGATATACGTTCATGATCCATCACACGTCATCGACTGGGGTGATATGGACATTGATGATGGGGCAACATTTGCAGAGTTTTTGATGGAGATAGATGATTGACATGAGTGAGTCCTATGGGGGAGGTCGATTCCTCTCATTCGATTTCAGTGGTAGCACATGAACCTCCAGGAGAGCACATGGGAGCGGGAGGCACAGATTCGTGTGCAATACCCCCATTTGTTTTTTAGCTCTTGTTGTGGCTTTCAGGGACGTAAATCTCTAAGGTGGGTAGAATTTAAAGATCCAAAAATTCATTATATATTTTTTAATTATATGGAATTATTATGAGACTGCCAAAATTGATGACACGTGATTTTGATGCCTGGAGATCCCAAAATAGAATTTTGAACTTTTTTAAGGTACGATCAGTAAACATACAGACATGAATTTCTATCTTTTGAACTAGTCCTAGAATTAAAAATTTGAGGGCACCATTGAATTTGCAGTGCCGATATTCTCTTAGGCAAAGCATAACTCTTACTAGAAAGGGTTGGATGAAAAATTTATTTTTTTTGGGCTTTTAGAAAAAAAATAACTATAAGTTATTTTATTATTTTTCTTCCACCATGGAGCGATGGATGGCGGGATGGTAGTGTAATGATGAACATTAAATAAGAGACATTTAATGAAACATACGTTGGGATGTGTAATTGCAAAGTTTTTGGAATCTAAAGGTTCATTAATTACGGTACATTAATAAACCATATGAATGAGCACAACATGTTGCAGTTTATTTTATTTAATAAAAACGTTGGCATGGGATTTGGGAACCCATGGGAGGAACCTCTAAAGAAACACCAATAACCTTCCTCTCCAATGAAGAACAATGGAAAAATTATGAACATTGGGGGAATCAATCTGAGGATCACCGAACAACAACAAACGACTTCGAACATGAACTCCTTCCTTCATCCGCAATGGATTTCAATAAATCCAGGTTGGGAGTTTACATGTTTTATGTTTCCTCTCATCCCATTCTTGGAAAATATAATTAATGCAGAAAAACTAACTAATGGGTAGATCTGCATCTTGTTTGTTCTTGCGGGTGGTTGTTGCAGGGTCTTAATTTAGGGAATTGTCATATCTAATTGATGATTGTTGTCACCCCATGTTAGAACACTAATGAAAAGGGTGCAGGCCAATCCGAACAAAGCCCAGACCCCTTGTCGTTCTTGGTTTATATGCGTTCTTTGTGGACGACCGGGAAATGATGTGATAAGAAGAATTTAAGAGCATCATAGTGAAGACGGCGACCCAAGAGGCCCATAGGCGCAGACGAGAAAGAAAAAAGACCACCAGAGAATCTCTGGTGGCCCATGGAAGCAACCACCGACCCGACACCCCTGACAACTGGCAACGGTGGCTGACCGTGCCGACCACATGGAAGAGCAGTGCCCGCAGTCCCTACGGCGTCATAATCTATGACCATTCGGGCTGCGCTGGTGGAACAGCATGGCACCAATGCACCCTGTAGGG
Source organism: Viscum album (assembly GCA_963277665.1). Classification (NCBI taxonomy): domain Eukaryota; kingdom Viridiplantae; phylum Streptophyta; class Magnoliopsida; order Santalales; family Viscaceae; genus Viscum; species Viscum album. Next base: position 533,349,120 of record OY728155.1, read on the forward strand.
AGTGGAGCAGCCCACTCATGCCACTCGCTGGACCAATGGCTAGCTCCAGTCGGCTGTTTCGGAAGGAGGGGTGGTGCCCTACTGGAACCGCCATCTTACTGAATTGAACACACAATGTATGGTCAAATAAACGGTTCACTTGTGGGCTGAGTTTTCCAGGCGGTCCGGGCCCACGGGCCTAATGGGCCGGCCAGGCTAGACCCCTATCGGACCCGAGTGGTCCTGTTCACTAAAACCCGAGTATCTCGCAAACTAGGCATCCAATTGACGTGCCGTCTACGGTGTTGTGACCCTTGTGACGGGGTATTACTTTTGTGATACTTCACATGGGTTTTAAAAGAAGTTGGAATATGACCGGGTTGGATGAGACTCAAATCCAACTAGGCCCTATTTACATTTTTTCTTATATCTTATAGACCAAACGTCCGATTTGATGCACTGTCTGTTGCATTGGGATCCTTGCGATAATATGGTACTTTGGGTTACTTCCTCATGGGACTTCGTGGTGATTGAGATATGACCGATTGTATGGGGACCAGAGTCTCGGGAACTCAAGCGCACCAAGTGTGGGAATCCGGTGGCTGGCTGTCAGGAGAAGAGAGACCCTCCATGGATCAACATAGAATCGACATTTCATGAATCAGTATAGAAGAGGCTCTTCATGGATCAACATAAAAGTGACCCTTCAAGGATCTTCATAAAAGTGGCCCTTCATGGATCGACATGAGAGAGACCCTTTGTGGATCAGCATGAGAGAGACCCTTCGTGGATCGGCAGTAGTGTGACTGTTTGTGGATCGGTAGTAGAGCGACCATTTGTGGATCTGCAGTTCAGAGACCCTTCATGGATTAGTATCATAACCTCTCAAAAAAAAAATGATGTAGCTCAAGACTATTCATCCTTATTTCTATTATATAAGTCGTATACCTGGTGTAAGTTATCTTTTACTTTATGATTTATGACTCAGAACATGCTTTGTGGTTTTCCTTTGAGGAATTCTGGGAGACCATTAGGGGTCTCGGGTTCCCGACTGGGTATTGTTATACTCCCCCCTTCATGGGCTTCACCCACACCTCGTTGTGTCTTATGTAGACAATGAAAAACTTGACTGAGACTTGGGAAGCTAGGGCTAGATGGTGCTCAGAGGCGATTGAAAGAAGTGGTGAGCGGCAGTGATGACAAACAATGAGATGTACCTACCCTTCAGATTGGATTCTTGGTGGATGACCTTCGAAGCAAATTATTTACCTATGTTTTGTTCTTTTTTTCAGTTGGGCTTGTATACTGGCCCCCTTTTACTTTCAGTTCACACTTTTACTATTAACAGTTCTACTTTTTTGTTTGATTTTATTGTTTATCTAGTTTGTGTGTGTATAGGTTTAAAGGCAATACCTTCCCTTTTTGGGATATGCTTTTGGTGCTAGTTTCGAACCCTTGGCCTATGGAAGGCAAGATTGGGGTAGTCATGGAATAGGCCCCAGAAGACGAGTCGTGACACAAGAATAGTTGTAAACAATCAGTTCCAGGATACATTTACAATGTTCATTTTTTTTACCAATGATAAAGACATATTTACAACATCGCCTTTAATAACAGAATCTAACAACCGACGTAAAAAAGAAAAAAAAAACCGACGTTAAAAAGAATTTCAGTTCTACTGTGCTATCAATGTATACAAGATTTTAACCACCAACTAAATACATCACCTCATTGAAAGAAAGGAACTCCAATCCTCATGAGCCTCGACAATACCACAGCGAAACTCAATACCCTAGAGTGGTTTGAGTTATCCTTGTTCTACCTACCCAATATTCCATACCCATCAATAAGGTATAAGCTCAAAGACCCTAAACTATAGTCGGACAATGTTCTAGTTTGTAGGAGCTTAAAACAGTAAGATACATGATACTTGAAAAGATGAAAACCTGATAATGTAATCCTAGTAAAAAGTAAAGTCTCTGCTCATTGGACATGCACTTTATGTGATCCAGTCAATTTTGAGCATTTATAAAATGGAAGTGGCATAGAAACTTTTCATGTAAAAAACCCATAAGAATGAGACCTAAGAAAAATCCAAGTCCATGCCTGCTAAGTCTTCCTCCATATTAAGCATATTCAAATGTTAGGGGAAAAAAATAAAAAGATGCAAAGCTTGTGGTGCCCACCATATGGTTGTCGAAAAAATCAAGCCGTGCTTGCAAAGTCCACTGACATAAGAAAAAGTTAGATTATTCGGGAAGGATACCATGTCCAAATATTCCTCATAAATAATATGATCTCAAGACTAATCGATCAGCTGTGTCAATAAATAATTTCATATCAGTGGATACTCATGAAGATTTCTCAAAGAGTAACCTGTTGAAAGTCAAACACTCAAATCTGGGCGATTGGATCTATTTGGTATTACTCGCAAAGGATGGGCATCATGGATGATTTGAGAAATTTCTCCACCTGAACATGGATATGTACCTAGGATCTAATCACAAAATAATGATATTCCCCCTCCAAAGTTTGAGCTAGATAAACATGAGGACATTCCTAATATATTTCTTTACCTATGAACCTATGTTCCCCGTACATGATTCTAATATACATATTGGTTTATTTCAGATTTTTGGGCAACTTGATTCATATCCTCATGGGATATGCAGGTACCTCCACATAATTTAATTTAGATCTAGCTAGAAGATACATTCCACTCAATCCTTGTTCTGTTCTATCATTCAAACACATTCCAATTTTTGGGTATGTATACCCCAAACTAAAGCCACATCCTATCATAGATTTATCTAAGCCCTCATGGTATAAAGTATACTATGGATAACACCTCAATTCTTTTGTTACATACTGAGGAAATATCCTCTCGATATGTTTAATATCAAATCTCATTAGATATTCATATATGTGGTAATGTGATATATGTTTACCGTAGAATCAAATTCTTTTCATTCCAAACGAATCTCATTATAGGGGGGGGGGAGGATTTTTGGCACCAATAATCCTATGCCCATCACTTTTCCATTGAGTATTTGAGGAATGTGAAGACTGTGTAAAACAAAAAATTAATTTTCATGGAGAACATGGAAATGACATACACGAAGGCTTGGGATTTCCTTTAAGGGGGTATACCTTAGGCCCTTGTTACACTCTTCTTAGAATTTCATTATAAGAGTTTCAAACATTCCTTTGGAAAAAATAATTATCCAATAAACTAGCCATCCTGGACATGGCTCGACTACAGGCCAATGTGGGACAAGGGTTTACCACAATGGGAGCCATACATGCAAGACAGTGGACCGTAGGGAGCAAAGATACCATTAGAAGTGAGCAACCGTGGATGGGCATCGTGGATCTATTTGGTATTACACAAAAAGGATCGGCATCATGGATGATCTGAGTAATTTCTCCACATATACATGGATCTTTACCTAGGATTTAATCACAAAATAGTGATATTACCCCTCCAACATTTTAGCAAGACCTACATGAGGACATTCATAATATATTTATTTATCTATGAACCTATGTTCCCTGTGCATGATTCTAGTATACATATTGGTTTATTTTAGAAATATGTGCAACTTGATCCATATTCTCATGGGATATGCAGTGACCTCCAAGTAATTTAATTTGAATCCAACCAGATGTTACATTCAAATCAATCCTTGTTCTGTTATAGCATTCAAACACATTATAATTTCTGGGTATGTATACCCCAAACCAAAGCCACTTCCTATCCTAGATTTATTCGAGCACTTATGGTATAAATTATATTATGGATAACACCTCAATTCCTTAGTGAAATACTCAGGAAATATCCACTCAAGAATCTCAATATCAAATCTCATTAGATATTCACATATGTGGAAAAGTGATATATGTTTACCTTAGAATCATATTCTTTTCATTCTTAACAAATCTCATTCCGGGGGGGGGGATTTTGGCATCCATAATCATACGTCCTTCACATTGATGTTGACGATTTGAGGAATTTGAAGACCATGCAAAACATCAATGTAATTTTCATGGTGAACATGGAAATGAGATACGTGAAGACTTGGGATTTGTTTTAAGGGGGTATACCTTAGGCCCTTGTTATGATCATCTTAGAATTTCATTATAAGAGTTTCACACTTTCCTTTGGAAAAAATTATGGCCAGTAAACTAGACATCCAGTACATGGCTCGACTATAGGCCAATGTGGGACCAGGGTTTACCATGTACAATGGGAGCCATACAGGAAAGATAGTGGACCGTAGAGAGCATAAATACCATTATAAGCGAGCAATCATGGATGGGAATCATGGATCTATTTGGTATTACACACAAAGGATGGGAATCGTGGATGATCTAAGCAACGTCTCTACCTGAAAATGGATCTTTACCTATGATTTAATGACAAAATAGTGATATTACCCCTCCAATGTTTGATATAGATCTACGTGAGGACATTCATAATAGATTTATTTATCTATGAACCTATGTTCTCTGTGCATGATTATGATATACATATTAGTTTATTTCAGAACTATGTGAAACTTGATCCATATACTTAGGGGATATGAGGTGACCTCCAAGTAATTTAATTTGGATCCGGCCTAAAGTCACATTCCACTCACTCCCTGTTCTGTTCTAGCATTCAAACACATTCCAATTTATGGGTATGTATACCCCAAACCAAAGAAATTTCTTATCCCAGATTTATCCAAGCAGTCATGGTATAATGTATACTATGGATAGCACCACAATTTCTTAGTGACATACTCAGGAAATATCCTCTTGATAAGATCAATATCAAATTTCATTAGATATTCAAATATGTGAAAAAGTGATATATGTTTACCTTAGAATCAGATTCTTTTCATTCCGAACGAATATCATTCTAAGGGGGGTGGGGATTTTTGGCACCCATAATCGTATGTCCTTGTGGGGTCCACTCCTTAATTTGGGAGTCTCCTTTATTGACAACCACTCTAGCGGGTCGTTGATGGTAAGCAGCAGTGCAGTGGATGAAAGTCGACTCTATGGAAATGCAACAAGTGATCGTGGAACAGTTCAAGGGTTGTTGAACCAACCCTTGGACAACCTTGTATTTGATTCCTCTATTTAAACGGGATGAAAATCCCAATATGAGTGTCTATAATCCTTGTGTGATATTCCAAGTTTTATCCAAAGAGAAGAGAATAGAGAAACTTGTTTCTCCCGTGGACATAGACTTCAAAGCCGAACCATGTTAAAAATTGTGTTGCTCTGTTTGATTTTGGTTTTTCTGTGTTTCTATTGCCACACACCTCCACTGCGCCCCAACAAGTTGTATTAGAGGAGAGTTGGAGCAAGCAGAGTTGAACCAACGAGCCAAGGACAATTTTTCCAGTGACAAAAAAATCGAAGTTGGTTGGAATTTTTTTTCAAATCCAAATCCATGAATAGGAAGATGAGACGATTCCAACGGCGCAAATAACGTTGAAAATAGAGTTAAAATGAAGGAGATAAGGTCGGTCAAAGTTTGTTCAAACCCATGGTTGAACAGTAACCCCATGCAGGAGAATATGGTACTATTCACGCTACCAGAAAAAATTCCAGTGAGTTTCCTGTAGGTGCTCCGGTGTGCCATGTCTACAGGCGATCTAGACTGTTGAACTTGTTTTGGCAATATCTCGGCCAATCGGTGTCCGATTTCGACGATCCTGGAGTTGATTCCAACTATTTAAACCATTAAGGATGCATCCATATGGTTAGTTTTACAAAATTCAAACTTCATCAGGTGTTGAAAAAGAGGTACGACATCGACGGTGGTGATCGCGTTTTGTGACAATGACAATGGCTGGCGGCAGAGCACTACCAAGATTTGAGATCGAGAATTTCGAGGGTCGAAACAATTTTTGACTTGTGTCAAAGCACGATGAAAAATATTTTGGTGCATCAGGTCATGATTAGACTATTGATCAGAGAAAAGCCCGCGAAAACCAATGAAGATGATTGGGAAGAGCTCGAGATGTAGGTCATCGGCACAATTTGACTGTTTCTGGAGAATGAGTTAAAATACTCAGTATTGGATGAGACCTCACTGAAGGATATCTATAAGAAGTTGGAGCAGCGATATATGGAGAAGTTTATTACTAAAAAATTATTCCTGGAGAAGAAATTGTACCAATTGCGCATGGACGAGGGAATGAATTTGTTGGATCACACAAATAAATTCAACAAGATCCAGACGTAGTTATTGGGGATCAGTGTGAAATTTGGAGAGGAATAAAAAGAAAATTTTCTTTTTTCATCTCTACCAAGCTCATTTAATGGGCTTGTGACTATACTTCTTATGGGGAAGGAATAATTGAAGTTAGATGATGTGATGGCATCACTTCAAGATTCGGATGCATTCTGAAGACCTGGGACACATTCAGGTGAGAAAATCATGGAAATATGAGATGATCAATTTGGGAGGAGCCGAAATCAAAATTTAGGAGGTAAAGAATGGTAGCCATAATCGAGGGGATGAGATCCTAGTAAAATCACATGTTTTTGGTGTGAGAAAAAGGGTCACTATAAAAGTGATTGTGGAGAGTGCAAACGGTACATTGCTAGGAATAGAAAGTTGAAGAGAAGGATGTGAACATCACAGAATTATAATCAGATGATGAAGTCTACGTGACAACGGGAATATAACAATCATATGGGAGAGTTGATTGAGGAGAAGTGTAGTGTCATTATTGGAAAAGATACAAACACGTGAAGCAGGAATGTCACATTTTTAAAAGGAAGAATGAGCAGGCTCAAAATCCAAAGGAAGATGGATGAGTTTTGGATTCAGGGAGCTTGACACACATATGTATGAAGAGAGGTACATTTCATACCTTTCAGCAGGTGCGAGATTCAGTGTGACTTGGTGATGGTTCAACATGCGAGGTTCGAGGAGTCGGGACAGAAAAATTGAAGACACCTGATGGAGGAGTATGCAAACTGGCTGACATGAAATTTTTTCCAAGGATAAGATAGAACTTGGTATCATTAAGTAGGCTCGATGTGAAAGGGGTTCAAGATTTCCATAGCAGGTGGAGTGTTGAATTATCATGTGGGGATGCAGTGATGCTTACTTGGAAGTATTCATAAGGGTTGTATCATTTAATGGGGACCTAAGTCAGCTTGAGATCAATTGAAGATAGTGGAAGTGACACATCATCTAGTGTGAAGAAGCGTGTTCAATTTTCTGATGAAGTTTTCAACACCTGCAAGGAGACTGAAGGTCAAGATTCTACCCCAAATTGGTTGTGAGGGTGAGATTTGTGGGGGCCACTCTCTAATTTGGGAGTCTCCTTTGTCGGAAACCACTGTAGCGGGTCTTTAATGGTGAGTAGAAGTGCAGTGGATGATAAATGAATCTGTGTACATACAACAAGTGATCGTGGAAGAGTTCAAGGGTTGTTGAACTAACCCTTGTACAACCTTTTATTTGATTCCTCTATTTAAACGGGATGAAAATACCAATATGAGTGGGTGTAATCCTTATGTTATCCTCTGATTTTTATCCGCAGAGAAGTGAATAGAGAAACCTCTGTCTCCTATGGACGCAGGCTTTAAAGCCGAACCACGTTAAAACAAGATATTTAGGATTCCTTACTATGTTCCGAGATCTATACCATATCTTCCATGAGATTGTTAATCATTCCTCTCAAAAGGAAACTTTAATGTGTAATCCCTGTAGAAATATTTTCTCATGCAATGTGTCCAATTTTATAATATCTCTTATTTCTCACATCAATCATGGATCATGTGGGCATAGAAACCAGTGATGATTGTATCAAAATCATGTTGATAATTACTCTACTGTGGGATCATCATTGGGATGTAAGTATAATCACATCTCATATTTTCTCAAAGGGCCATATTCTCGACAAAGCAATCTAGGGCAGTCTCATATGCATAAGTCCTCCTTTGGGTATCTAGTGTCATATCTCCCATGACATAGATGCTTGAAACAAGATCTACATGGATTCTGATTCTACTATTAAATAGGATACGTAGGAAACCACCTTGAGATCTGAGCATGATATTCATATCCTTACCGTAGGATGTTAAACTGCAGGGATGGGTCCAGTCACACAACCTTAAACAATTCCAAACAAACTATGTGGGTTTTGATTATTGTTTTAAAAGATATTTAGTATGAATTTTAGAGGTTCAATCCCATTTCCAAGACACATACTGCCTCCCTGGATGGTAATAAAATCCAGTGTTCTTGAACGTGACCATAACCTAGAGCATCATTAATAAATAAGAGAGTGATAGAGAACCTAAGATAACCCAATTTTTTTTTCTTTTCAATACATGTTCATAATAAATTCATTGAAACATGGGTAACCATACCCATATTCAGGTCTAATAAAGATTTCATGAACATATCTTAAGTCTATAAGATTGTCTCATAGTAGGAAATAATTTCTCTAAAAGGGAGTGATGAGCATAAGCTCCCATCCTCTCAACCAATGTGAGTTACTAAGAATCGTAGGGCATGAAACCCAAAAGGACCAAATACCTTTGGAAAGAAAGTATATACCTAGTTATGGATGTGGTAATAATTTTTAGTTTATATAGAATACTAAACAAATTCCAAAACTCAATGCGAGCGATTGAACAAGGCCTTTAACCCTCAACAATCAAACCGTCATGCACAATCCCATCCACGTCTAAAATCCTGAAGAAACAAACAGTAAGGAGTTGGTTGATATATTAATTTTAAAAAATAAATATACTTTAATAATTACCATATATATCCACTATTTTTATAATTATAACCTTCCTTGTAAAATGTTGATTTAAAATGAATTACACCGCTTCGTGGAGATGGTAAGCCGTACGCATACACGTGCGGTGCTTTCATTTTTCATCTGATGGAAAAAGGTATAATATAGTTGTTTCATAATCATAATAACATCTCATTACATAGATTATATTGGATTTATTATTTTAGTATAGAAACAATAGATGAAGAGGAATTATAAGAAGAAATAAACTTGAAAGAGTTGATAAAAATGATTACCTCTTCTTCGGTTGATTTCCATTAGATCTCTTCTTAAGGGACTTAGCGTTGATCATTTGAGGATACTAGAACATCTTAAAATTATAGAAGGAAATTTATAAAAGTAATTTATAGGACTTGGTCATGATAGATGGATCAATGTGTCGTAAGAGATGAAGTAATGGGTTCCCTTTTATAATTAAGGTGAGGGGCACTTTAGGAGTTTCTTAAAATATTAATTTAATATGAATTAATTTTCAATTCAAAATGGATAAAAACATATTAATTTAGAGTATTGGATGATTATGTGTCTAAATCAAATCATCCAATAGAATTTAGATAAGTTTTGACTAAATTTATACCCTTATCTTTTGGTTTTAAAACTTATTTAACCTCTTTAACTCTCACCATGACAACATGGATTTTTGATCTTTGAGAGTTAATATAGTTATTATAAAATGAAAAAAGACCCATAAATTGATCATGTATGAAATTTAAAACCTTATCCCAATAATTTTTATTAATTTTATATTTTTATGAATTATATATTATTTTATAAAATATTACTTACTATAAAATATTCATAATGTCAATTTTAAAAGTAATTCAATATTTTGATATTAATACTATCAATATAAAACTTATAATTCAAAAAAACTATTTTATCACATCCCTAAAATATCAATTTAATATATAAAATTAATTCATCACAATAATTATCTCAAATTATATTTATTTTAATATTTTTAATATCTTTTATTTGATTTTTCCATTAATCATATAATTAATACATCAGTGTTGTGAAAGATTTAAAGGTAAATAAATATTCTATAAAAATTAAAAATAAATTAACATGATGATGATAAATATTTTAGATTTTTAATTTCAATTTATAGTCAAATATAACCTCTATATAAACTCATATTAATAATGTTATTGTTATTAAAATCATGAATGTGACATTTGTTAATTTTATTCAATTAAAATATTATAAAGATCATAATAATAAAAAAATGGCCATATAAACGAACCTTGAATGGTTATGGAGTAATATTATTCATCTAATAATTTTTTTTTCATGTTTTAGGGTTATTTTATTATCTTTATCATATTATTTTTCACCTAAATTACCTAAATTACTTATTACCGTGGTAACAAAAATTACCAAGGTGACTATTCATATTGACCAATAAAAAGGGACCTATTTAATAAATTTTTACCTTATGAATAAAAATAGGCATAAATTTTTTTTAAAATTAAAAACATATATGTTGCAAAATTTAATATAAAATTAATCCTGAAAAAATGCAACGAAAAATAGTTTTCGCAAAAAATGAATTTTTAAGCCAAAGAATATACTTATGACAAAATAAGGTATAAGGATGATTAAAATGAAATTAATTATATTATTTATTAATAAATGTTACTTACGTTACATTAATAAAAAATTAAAATCATAAAGGTTATTTTATTATAATGAAATTTACAGTTTTATAAAAATTTCAATTTTTCACTATTGACGGGAAAATCAATATTCTCAAAAAATTATCAAAAGTTAACCATAAGATAATTATAATAATATATTTTCAAAAAATGATATTAATTTTATAATATAAAATTTATACATTTTCTTGAAATTGATTATAATATTAACTGATAGAAAGCAAGAAAACCATTTTTGAAGAAAACATATTTTTAAAGAATAAAATCATTTTACTAAAAATCATGTGATATTTCAAAAAAAATTAATTAATAAATTAAAAATGATTTAGAAAAATATATATATCATAATTTAGTCAATATTATCCATTCCTACAATTTTAGTGGCTAGGTTATAATGGTCACATTTAAATTATAATATTTTGGTGTTCGTTTAGGCTTAGTGTTGCTTAAAATGTAATCTATTATTTAAATTGTATATATTATAAAATATAGAGATGTTATATAAAATTTAGTATCTCTTGAACATATAGGTTACCCAATTCATTGGTGATGAAATTCTTCCAAATCGATAGGAAATGGGCTACCTTTGTCACGTGGTCCACAATCACCCATACTGTGTCACTCTTCTGAGGAGTCTTGGGCAAACCCACCATGAAAAGCATGGTAACATTATCCAAAATTAATTTTGGAATAGTAAAGGGTTTTAATAGACCAATAGGTCACTAAAACTCATAATTCACCTACTAACATGTGTATAATTATATCACAATACCAGAAATCTTCTTCTTTATTTCTAACCACCAATACCATCTAAGGAGATCATGATATATTTCGGTCAAACTATGGTTCACTAATGATTTTGAAGAATAAAAATAATTAATAATCTCCTACCACATACTTGTAAGAACATAAAGTTTTTCATGAATATTGATAAACTTATATCCTTCAATGGTGCATTCGGGAGGTATCCCCCACAATCAAAGTTATCCCTCTACCCGAAGCACTCTGGATCAACATATTACCTCCTCTTGACCAAATTCATAATAGAGGGTATAATGGCTAAAGACATGTGTTTCATCTATAATTATTCCTACATAAAACCTATATGAATCTCATTAAACAAGTAAATCATCTTTCACATAGAACTAGACTCCTAAACCACCTGGGTTTATGGATTTTGACTCATAGCATCAACACCAATGTTTCATTTCCCTAACTTATATGCTAGATTAAAATTTATAGAATGCATGTATTAAACTCATATATTCTACCAGAAATTTAGATCATGCTGAGAATGATATATTTAAGGATAATATGGTCAATATAAATATAATACATTTCACCCAAGAGATAAGGCTGCAAGCATTTTAAGGCATGAACCACTATAGACAACTCGAGATCATGCGTAGGATAGTTCTGTTCATGTGGCCTCAAAATATATGAACCATATTCCTTTAATTGCTCTTCCTACATTTATAACACCCCAAGTCTAATCCTAGATTCATCATAATATACAACATATTCCTTACATCATCTGGGTAAGATCAGAATCAGTGGTGTGGTTAACAGAATCTTCAGATCATGGAAAACATTCTCATATGCTCTAGATCACTAAAAATTTATTCCATTTTTAGTTAGGAATAATATTGGAACAACCATGAAAGAAAAGTATCTAATAATCCTTTTTTAAAAACAAACTAAACCTAATAATATTTGGATTTCAAAAATATTTTGGGACAGCTCCTAAGAATCAACTGCTTATAACTTCTCAGGGATCATTAATACACCTTCTTCTGAGATAACATACACCAATAAATTAACTTTTTCAATCCATAAATTATATTTAAATAGCATGGAATATATTCTATGCTCTCTTAGTGTACTCAAGACAATTTCAATATGTTGGGAAAGATTGTCTCTAGAGTGTGAGTACATCAAGATGTTGTTAATGATGACAACCACAAAAAGATCCAAATATGGGTTAATGATTTAGATCATCAAGGACATGAAAATAGAAATTGAATTTGTTATCCCAAATTCCATTACTACAAACTCATATAAGATATACCAACTTCGAAAAGTAGTCCATTGTATTTCAGATGGTATCAACCTCAAATGATGGTACCTTGATCTTAAATCAGTCATAGAGAATGCTCATGCGCCCCTGTTGTAAGAACCCGATTCTTATCTTTGAGGTACGAGATTCTTATTTTCTATTTTCCTTAAGTGTTTTTAATAATATATGGAAAATGGGGCAAAATCCTAAATTTTGGAAGTACATGTTGTGTACTTTTTCCACACGCCGTGTACTTCTGGCCGTGTTGGGATGAGTACACGGGGCGTATAGCCATGTCAGTGAAAAATGGTGTAGGAACCAACTACACGTCGTGTAGTGGTCGTGTACACGCCGTGTATTCAGTCGGTAGGCCAAAACAGTAAGGCGGTGGAGTAACCGCCAACTAGGCGACAGTACACTCCATGTACTCAGGAGTACATTCTGTGTACTCATGTCGACAGGTGAACAGTATGGTGGTGCCGCCAGAGGAACAGTTAAATGAAGGGAGTACACGCCATGTACATGGAAGTACACGACGTGTATTTTTTTTGTTTAAATTGGGCAGTAACCTCCCCTGTTCACAGGGAAGGCTTAGAACCAGAGTAAGGAGCGGGAGTGTATGACCAGACCTTTGATGATTAGCTGGGTGTTCGTCTGGAATCCGATTCCACTGCGGACGATCACGTTGGAACCGCATGGTTAATCCCTCTCTTCTCCTGGAGTTTTTCATACCAATTATTTTCCTATCGGGAGTTATTTAAGGGTAAACGAGTTTTTTTCTTCGGAAGATCTACGCCATTCATAGGTGTTTCTGGAGTCGATGTTCGGGTATACCGCTCATTGGCATATAAGGTAGGTGGCTTTGTGTTAATTTTTCCAACTGTCACATGTTTTGTGCATTTTTGTGCCACGAACCCTTGTTGGGGTGTCATGTGGCTAAGGTCGTGTCTATATTAACTACCTAGAATTGTAAATGTAATTGAATAATTTGTAAAACTGTTGTTTGGGATCATTGCTTGGATCCGGAACCACCCCGGGGGTGTGTTCCACTATTTAGCCATTTGGACAGGATACCCAAGGGTATGTCTTAAAAGTAGTAATTGTAGAATTTCCTCGAGGGAAATTGCTTGTTTACTGCATATTTACATGTTGGGAATGGCCCGTTTACCTGATAGCCTGAGGGCAGTGTTGTGATTAGCCTGTGGGCGTTATTCTACTTAGCCTGTGGGCAACTTCTTCCGTGCCTATGGGCAGATGATTCTATGCCTGTGGGTGACACAAAATATGACTGTGGGCAATATCCATGTGCCTGTGGGCAAATTCCTGTGTTGGTTTCTCCTTACCCGAGGGTGGGAGTTTACGTGTCTATGGACATTTGACTGTTTACTTATAATATTCACTGTGGTGATATTTTAAAATTAAATCATTAAAATGAATATTAAAATGGAAAATTAACTGTTAAGTTGGTTACTTGTGAGTACTGCTTACTTTATTGCATTTTACTATTGCACTGTTGTTGCATGCTTACACGCAGTTGGGCACAAGCCTTGGGTGTGTGCCTACTGAGATATATTTCTCACACCCCGTTTGGGTCATTCTTTTCTGCCCAAACAGATTATGTTTCTGTAGGTGTGGATAGGGGAAAGAGTCCCTATACAGGTTCATGATTACTGCTGAGGAGTAGGAGCGCATGGGACCCATCCTAGGCTTGCAATGACACTACCAGCTGTTTTGCATTGTTTTGTTGTACCTGTACTTCAGTTGTATTATATTGATTTTGTAACATGTTCTGGCTATTTTCATAGAACTTGAGACATGTAGCATCATCATTTATATACTGTTGGTTATATCCACTGACGTTGTTTATATTAGTTGTGTTTGTTTTACTACTTCCGCTGTTGATGTATGTTTTATTCTGTATTCCACTACGCTACACTTTGACAAATGAGGGCATAGTTTCCCTACTATCATATCAGGGCCCTCGCTGCTAGTTGGCAGCCTCTGGCATTTTGGAAAACGCGCTTGAGGTCACGTGGCGAACCAGGTTTGGGGCACCCCTTGAGTGGCACCTGGAACCGGGACGTAACAAAATGGTATCAAAGGGGTTCTTTTCATTGACTTACTATTTGGAGCTTTAGTCAGGGATAGGCCGAACGATAGTTGGTAATAAGATGTGCCCGGGTGTAGCTAACCCGCGTACAAGGAAAAGCCAGTCTACCTCATATTTTGCAATTTTCTGATTTTGCAAATGTTACAGTTGATTTGATTTCACCATTGGGTGACGCACTTGAGACTGTGTTGTTATATTTTATCTATGGGTTCTATTCTGTTACAACCCAATGAGATAAGGGTATGCCGTCTCATGCATCATTTAGGCACATGATAGAAATCACATGCCATGCATAGTTCCATGCCATGTAGGTGCATTAGAAATTGCATGCTGTTGTGATAGTTGTTGTGCTAGAAAAGCATGCTGTTGTGATAGCTGCTTGATAAAATACCTGATATGTGATAGGGTACTTTTATGTGAGCCTGTTTGTAAAATGGATGCCAAACTCTAGTTTTTGTGGAGTATGGGCCCCCATTGACCGGAATTTGGTGGATCATTGACTTTTTACAACACGTATAAGATGTCAAACTTTGATTCGTGGGGAGTATGGGCCCTCACGGGTCGGAATTTGACCCTTAGGTGTTATTTTTCAGTATTTTCTGGGTTCCGGGGAAGTTTCTGAGGCATACTGTCCAGAAACCCAGTATAAACACCGTGTAGTATTTTTACACATGCCGTGTATGGACTTCTATTCAGGAAGAAAAATGAACTTTTTAAGTACACACCGTGTACTCTGAGTACACGCCGTGTAGTCTCTTCCCTTGTCACAAACCGTGTGGGCGGTGACACGGGTTAGGGAAGGCTTGGGTAAAACACACTGTGTACATGATGTACACGCCGTGTAGTTTTGACCTGGAGTCCGACCGTGTAACTAACAACATGGGTCGGTGAACTGCTTTACAGAACACTTCGTGTCAATTATGAACATACCGTGTATTATGACCTGGGGACCCGACCATGTAACTAACAACACAGGTTGGTAGAGATCGTCTAGTACACGCTGTGTACCTGTGGGAACACGCTGTGTAGTCTTGTCCGAGGACAGACCATGTGGACTTAGCCCTGTGGCTAGGGGAGCGGGGTGGTGTATACGCCATGTGCGGGTGTAACACTCCATGTAGTTTCAAGCCGAGTAGTCGGCCATGTCACAAACAACACAGGCAGTTGGTAAATAACACCATGCACGCTGTGTAGATTAGTCACGCCATGTAGTTTTGTTTAACAGGAGATGTGTGGATTAGCCGTGTCAAAGGACCCGGGCAGGGGAAGGGAAGTCAAGTACACGCCGTGTAGTCAGTATACATGCCGTGTAGTATTGTTTTGTAAATTTTTAAATACCTTCTTCTTCTTGTTCCCTTTGTGGTTTCTTCATTTCAGACTTAATAATCTTGAATATAAGGCATGATTTTGACCTTTTAGTTTTATGCCGCCTAGACGACCGCACGTTGTTAGCCAAGAGAGCGGTGATGACTATACTCCGAAGATGGTGGGACATGGACTACCAGTTGATCCTCCATCAGAGCCAGATGTGGCACCAGCTATTATACCGGACACAGGCACAGAGGCATAGTTCTGTGAAGGCTTATTGCGGTTCATGTAGACCTTTTAGGGAGCACCGCAGGCTGCCACATCTATGGCTGAGCTGACACGTATCTTCCATCAGTAGCATCCACCTACGTTTTCAGGGGATGGAGGACCACAGACTGCGGAGTCTTGGTTGGGGTCGATGTAGACTATTTCCGAGCATCTTGAGATGCCTCCAGGGCAAAGGGTCAAGATTGCGACATACATGCTGTGTGATTCCGCCAAGATGTGGTGGGATGTTACCACCCAGTCAGAGTATCACAGAGACATGGTGTGGGAGGATTTCTAGGTAGTCTTATATGACTTCTTTTTTCCCGAGACGCTTCGGGAAGACAGAGCTCAAGAGTTCATGAATCTGCAGTAGGGTGCCATGTCGGTGATGGACTATTCTGCTCGTTTCATCGAGCTTCAGCATTTTGCACCTGTTCTGGTGGGTGATGAAATGCTGAGGGCCAGATGTTTTGAGGATGGTCTTCGTTATGACATCTGAGCACTGGTAAACGTTTTCAGGTTGCCTACTGTACATGAAATTGTGAACCAGGCACTGATTACAGAGAAGAACCTTCGAGAATCTAGTGGTGTGGTCCAGGGTGGTTTAGCACCAGTTACTGATACTATTTCTTCTGGAAAGAGGAAGAGACATGCAGACTTCTCTCAGGGTGGTAGTACCAGTCAGAAGAATGCTTCAGGTGGGCAGGTTATGTGCAACTAGTGTGGTAGAGAGGGGAACAAGAGGACACAGTGTCCACGAGACCCAGTGGAGTGCCGAGCTTGCAGAAGGATGGGTCATCTACAATGATTTTGCAAGGATTTTCCACCAATGGCTAGTGAGAGGGGTTCTGTATAGACTCCGCGAGCGGGAGCGGGACCATCAGTTTCTTACCAGTCTGGAAATTGGAATACGTCAGGGAGTGCATGTAGAGATGGTGGTCGTGGCCGTGGTAGCCAGACACCAGGATCTCAGAGGTAGCAGGGTGGGACAGCTCAGGGCAGCCAGGCTATGTCACAGGGCCGCGACACTGGGTAGGCATATGTGGTGAAATAGACCCAGCATGAGAAGGATCCTGGACCTTCTACAGTTAGAGGTACTATTTTAGTAGCTTATGTATTATCTTTAGTACTTTTTGACATGAGTTCTACGCATAGTTTTATATTTGTCCCCGTTGTGGAGAGCCTTGGGCTCTGTGTTTCTACTTCTTCCGATATCATGATGCTAAAAACTCCGTTGGGTACTAGGACAACTGGTGTGCGTCAGTGCAGGGAGTTACCCCTTGAGGTTTGTCGGTGTCACTTTCTTTGGGAACTCTATGTCTTAGAGATGATGAGCTATGATGTCATTCTCGGAATGGACTGGTTGGTTTCCTTTAGAGACTTTGTAGACTGCTATCGTCGTAGGGTGATTTTCACGTCACTAGAGGGCATAGTGTTTTTATACAAGGGCGAATGGGATGTTTAGGCGAGTCGAGCTGGTCCAGAGCATCATGGGTGAGGTGGAGTCACAGCCCAGATTGCGAGCTTATATCTGGATGATCAAGAGACTTGTCAGACGGATTTCCCTCCAGTTGTTGATCGTTTCATGGATATCTTCCCAGATGACTTTTCGGGTCTACCTTCGGGGCGAGAGGTGGATTTCTCCATTGAGCTTGTGCTAGGAGCATCACCAGTGTCCATTCCTCCACATAGGATGGCTACACCTGAGTTGCAGGAGCTCAAGAGGTAGTTAGAGGAGTTATAGGAAAAGGGATTTATCCAACCCAGTACTTCAACTTGGGGTTCTCATGTCCTTTTTGCGAAGAAGGAGGACTGTACCCTCAGACTTTCATGGATTATCGGAAGCTGAACTAGTTGATGGTTAAGAACCGATATCCCTTACCGAGGATTGATGATCTTTTTGATCAGCTTCGTGGAGCACGAGTGTTATCGAAGATTGAACTAAGATCAGGATATCATCAGCTGCGTGTGAGACCATCTGATATACCTGTCATAGCTTTCAGGAGTAAGTATGGTCTATATGAGTATACGGTTATGCCGTTCGGACTCACGAACGCACCGGCAGTATTCATGGCTCTGATGAACCGTGTGTTCCATCCGTATCATGATTCTATTGTGGTAGTATTTGTGGACGACATCTTGGTGTACTCTCACACTCGACACGACCATGCCACCCATCTTGAGATCATATTGAGTACACTGAGAGAGCATCGGCTATATGCTAAGCTCTCAATGTCCCACTTTTGGATGGACCAGATTCACTTCCTGGGTCATACCATCTCAGAGGCAAGAGTTTCAGTAAACCCAGAGAAGGTGAGAGTAGTAGTTTCCTGGGAGTAGCCTAAGAACATGTTTGAGATAAGAAGTTTCTTAGGGATGGATGGTTACTACAGGTGTTTTATATAGGACTTCTCCCTCTTAGCAGCGTCGTTGACGGGATTGACTAAGAAGGGTGTGATGTTCATTTGGTCAGAAGCTTTCCAGGCAACCTTTCAGGACCTGAAAGGAAGGTTGAAATTAGCACCGACCCTGATACTCCCAGAGTAGGGGAAGAGCTATACAGTTTACTGTGATTCATTAGGTATTGGGATGGGAGCAGTGTTGATGCAGGGCGATCAAGTTGTTGTGTACGAGTCTCAGTAGTTGAGTCCACATGAGAGGAATTACCCGACACATGATCTCGAGTTGGCAGAAGTTGTTCATGCGTTGCGCTGTTGGAGAAATTATCTATTGGGGGAGCATTTTTTGGTTTTCACTGACCACAAAAGCCTCAAGTATATCTTTACACAGCGTGACCTGAATATGAGGTAGCGAAGGTGGGTTGAGTACCTACAGTCCTTCGATTTTGAGCTTGCCTATACACCTGGTAAATGTAATGTAGTAGCTGATGCACTGAGCAGGAAGACTCATATACAGGCAGTGCAGGAGGTCTGTGGTGAGTGGCAGGTCATGGCTTTGTTCTCTGAGATGCATCTTGAGGTGCACGACAGTCAGGGGCCGAATTATCTTTCCTCTTTAGCTATGAATTATACCCTCCTGGATAGAGTGAGGGTGAGACAACTATCTGATTCAGAAGGACTAGTTCTACGGGATTCGGTGGAAAGTGAGGAACCTCCTCCTAGTTGGACGATAGGCGATGATGAAGTTCTGCATTTCCATGGAAGCGTATGGGTTCCAGGGGATATATGCGAGGAGATGATGCGGGAGTTTCATGCTTCAGCTTGGGCAGTTCATCCCGGGGTTACCAAGATGTACCGCGACTTGAGACGTCAGTACTAGTGGCCGGGTATGAAGAGAGATGTAGCTGGTTTTGTTACGAGGTGTTCCACCTATCAAGAGGTGAAGGAGAATCATTAGAGACCAGCTGGGCTGTTACAACAGTTACCTATTCTGGAGTGGAAATGAGATGATGTCGTGATGGATTTCATGACTGGTTTACCGAGGTCACCTCATGGAAATGATGTCGTGTGGGTTGTTGTGGAAAGACTCACGAAGGTATCACACTTCTTTCCGATCAAGGAGAACTTCGGTGTGGACGAGCTCATAAGGCTGCATATCCGAGAGATCATACGTCTTCATGGGGTCCCTCGTTCTATCGTTTCTGATAGGGACGCCCGCTTCACGTCTCATTTCTGGAAGAGTTTTCAGAGGGCACTAGGTACATAGGTGCTTCTGAGCACAACCTACCACCTTCAGACTGATTTCCAGTCAGATCGTATGATACAGGTGCTAGAGGAAATGTTGCGTGCATGCGTCCTAGACTTTGGGGGCTCTTGGGAAAGCATATACCCTTAGTCGAATTTTCCTATAACAATAGCTTTCAGGCGACTATTGAAATGGAACCATAAGAGGATTTATATGGTAGGCCATTCCGATCACCTTTGTGCTGGATAGAGGTAGGTGAGGCATCATTACTGGGGCCATAGCTCGTGTAGGAGACTTCTGCGCAGGTCTAGTTGATTCAGAAGTGGATGGCTACTGCGTAGTCTTGTCAGCAGTCTTATGTTGATCATCGCAAAATACCTTTGGAGTTCATGGTTGAGGATCAAGTTTTTTCTACGTGTTTCACCAAGGCTGGGACACAAGTGGATCAGGAGACAGGGTAAACTTTCACAGCGGTATGTGGGGCCATTTGAGATTCTGGAGAGAGTTGGGCTAGTTGCTTATCGGTTGCGGTTACCGCAGCGGTACCGAGCCATGCACGACGTCTTCCACATATCCCAGTTGCATCGCTATCATTCAGACCCGTCTCACGTCTTTCAGCCCGAGGAGGTTGAGCTGGAGGCAGATGTATCCTTTGAGGAGCATCTGATTCATATCATTGACAGGAGCACAAAGGTTCTCCAAGGCTGGTCAGTTCCTCTCGTACGGGTACTATGACAGCATGGACGAGTCCGGGATGAAACCTGGGAGCGGGAGACTGACGTACGTGCTTAGTGTCCGGAGTTGTTCACAGTTGTATCTTCATCACCCTTGGAAGGGAAATTTGGGGACAAATTTCTATAAGGGGGGCAGTTTGTAAGAACCCGGTTCTTATTTTTGAGGTACGGGCTTCTTCTTTTCTCTTTTCCTTAAGTGTTTTTAATAAAATACAGAAAATGGTGAAAAATCCTAAATTTTGGAAGTACACGCCACGTACTTTTTCCACACGCCATGTACCTCTTGTCGTGTGGGGATGAGTACACGGGGCATGTAGCCATGTCAGCAACAAAGGCTGTAGGAACCGACTACACGCCGTGTAGTGGTCCTGTACACGCCGTGTAGTCATTCGGCAGACCAAAAAAGTAAGGTAGTGGAGTAGCCACTGGATGGGTGATAGTACACGTCGTGTGCTCAAGAGTACATGTCGTGTACTCATGTCAACATGTGAACAGTATGGCGGTGCCGCCAGAGGAACAGTTAAATGAAGGGAGTACACACCGTGTAATTGGAAGCACACACCGTGTACTTTGTTTTTTTTCTCTTAAATCTGGAAGTAGCCTCCCCTATTCATAGGGAAGGCTTAGAACCGGAGGAAGGAGCGGGAGTGGACGATCGGACCTTTGAAGATCCACTAGGTGCTCGTCTGGAATCCGATTCCTCTTCGGACGATCACGTTTGAACCGTACGGGTAATCCCTCGCTTCTCCTGGAGTGTTTCTTACCAATTATTTCCCTATTGGGAGTTATTTGACGTTAAGCGAATTTTTTTCTTCGGCAGATCTACGCCATTTGTAGGCGTTTCTGGAGTCGACGTTCGGGTATACCGCTCGTTGGCATATAAGTTAGGTGGATTTGTGTTAATTTTTCCAACTGTTGTGTGTTTTGTGCATTTTTGTGCCACGAACCCATGTTGGGGTGTCGTGTGGCTGATGTCGTGGCTATATTAACTACCTAGAACTGTAATGGTAATTGAATAATTTATAAAACTGCTGTTTGGGATCATTACTTGGATCCGAAACCACCCCAGGGGTGTGTTCCACTGTTTAGCCATTTGGCCAGGATACCCGAGGGTATGCCTTAAAAGTAGTAATTATAGAATTTTATCGAGAGGAATTGCTTGTTTACTGCATATTTACATGTTGGGAATAGCCCGTTTACCTGATAGCCTGAGGGCAGTGTTGTGATTAGCCTGTGGGAATTATTCTACTTAGCCTATGGGAAACTTCTTTCGTGCCTGCGGGAAGATGATACTATGCCTGTGGGAGACACTAAATATGCCTGTGGGAAATATCCATGTGCCTATGGGCAAATTCCGATGTTGGTTTCTCTTTACCCGAGGGTGGGAGTTTACGTGTCTTTGGACATTTGTCTGTTTACTTAGAATATTCACTGTGGTGATATTTTAAAATTAAATGATTAAAATGAATATTAAAATGGAAAATTAACTATTAAGTTGGTTACTTGTGAGTACTGCTTACTTTATTGCATTTTACTATTGCATTGTTGTTGCATGCTTACACGCAGTTGGGCATGGGTCTTGGGTGGGTGCCTACAGAGATATATTTCTCACACCCTGTTTGGGTCACACTTTTTGGCCCAAACTGATTACTTTTTTGCAGGTGTGGATAGGTGGAAGAGTCCCTATACAGGTACATGATTGTTGCTGAGGAGTAGGATGACGTGGGACCAAGCCTAGGCTCGCGATGCCACTGCCATCTGTTTTGCTTTGTTTTGCTATACCTGTACTTCAATTGTATTATATTGATCGTGTAACATGTTCTGGCTGTTTTCTTAGAATGTGAGACATGTAGCATCATCATTTATATACTGTTGGTTATATCCACTACTGTTGTTTATTTCATTTGTGTATGGTTTACTACTTCTGCTATTGATGTATGTTTTATTCTGTATTCCGCTGCGCTACACTTTGACAAATGAGGGCATAGTTTCCCCACTATCAGACCTGGGCCCTCGCTGCTAGTCGGCATCCTCCGGCGTTTGAGGAAATGCTCTTGAGGTCATGTGGTGAACCGGGTTCGGAGAACCCATTGAGTGGCACCTGGAACCGGGATGTTACACCTGTAATGTTCAAAGAGATCATCATTATGAAAAGGGGATACCGGTACTTAATATTAATCACATTTAGCTTTTTTAATTGATGCATATGTGTAACTTTGCATCTACCTCATTTCAACATAGAACTAGAGAAACCCAAGGTGGTGTACATGTCTGAATGAACCCTTTATCCTCTAGTTCCTCTAATTGAGTCTTAAAATCTTGAAGCCTTATTGGTTCCATTCTATAAGCATAAATAGAAACTGGATCAGACCTAGAAACCACCTTAATGGTAAACTCAATCTCTCTCTATCTCAGGTGGAAATCCTAAAAAGTATTTAGGAAACATGTCCTAAAACTTATCCAATGCAAATATCCTACTCTGATCCCCCATCATCTAGAAAAAGACTTTCAACTTAGGCTATGATCTCACTAAGCTGATGATGAAAAGGAACCACACAATCTACCTATATATCTCATTATCAGTGATGATCAGAGATATTACCCTTAGGAGACATAAAATTAACCCTTATATGGTAACATTCAATGTGATCCTGATACAAAACTAGCTAGTCTATTCCTCGAATGAATCCAAATATTCACATATCAAGCATGAAAAAATACTAAAGAAAATAGTACCCATCAATATCAAGGGAACTCTCCTTACAATAAGGTATACCCTCATATCACACCCCTAACAGGGTGTTGATCGATATAACCTATTATAAAAATCCCCCCTTCAGGCCCAAACCATTCATAAAATGGGAATATATAAATGAATTTTGAGACCTGATATCAAATAAATCACTAGAAATCATAGAAACTATAATAATTTCACCTCGAACAGTCAATAACCTAGCCCCATTACCCATGGAAGTAGGTTGAACTGAATTTATCTAACTCATCCCTCTACATTGATCTCCAACTTGAGTCTTGTGTGTTTCACTTGTTTATTAATACTGGTTCTCTTATACTAGAGTACCACATCCTCAACCCAATAGGTACAGTTGGTATAACTCCAATTAATATACTTATGTGGGCTATAAGATCCCCTCTCGGTGCTCTGTGTCAGCCTAGGTCCTTAATCACAAGTCATATACCAAGGGTTCCTATGTTCTTCATACTACCACAAGCTCAACAAGCTACTAGTGGTCAAGGAAACACACCTCATATATGAACAGTCTGGTCACACTTGTTGAAAAACTAAATTAACACCCTAAGAGTTTGATCCACCCCTAGATTCTTTACTCTCTACCGCCATGGTGGACTTTCTCATAATAGTTCTACTACTTGAGGGTTCACTACATGATCACTCAGATGAAACTATCCACCCACCACTAGAGGAATCCTTCATGTTCCCCTCAGTAATGAGTGCCTAATTTACCACCTCAATTAATTTCATGAAGCATAAAATATTTACCTATTACATGATCTCACACATGAGTCCATTTAGAAAACACTTTTCCCTTGTAGCATCATCTCATACCAACATCAAAATAAAATAATGAATGTTGGTGTAAAGGATGATATAATCCATCACTAAAATATTCCCATTGGTCAAACACATAAAATCCATGGAACTTTCCTATCTTAGTGTCTTATGGTAGAAATTTTCCAAGAACTTCTCATGGAAGTCCATCTAAGCCATTCCCTCAAGATGATCATCATAAACATAGATATCCTACTAGCACATCCCTAGTCCCTGCAACATGTAAGTGACAAAATTAACCCTCCTCTCTAGAGGAGTCTCTAAGTGGTCACAAATCATATGGAAAGACCTAATATAGAACTCAGTTTCCTCTGGACCACCCTCTCTGGTAAACATTGGTGGATGCTGTATTAGGAACTCCCTAGTCAAATAAACAAGGTCAGTGTATCCCAAACTGAATCCCACTCTATAAACTACATTTATTGGGTGAAATTATCATGAAAATTCTCTTATTACCTATCAATTGGATCAAACAAGGGCTCTGGTTCTTCTACCAGTGGTTTATTCTCAACACTGTCATCTCATTGCCCCATTGGAAAACATCATTATGGAGGAATATGTCTACAATTACAAACACATGTTTCAAGGAACATAACATACAATTTACAAGGTTAAACATAATAGGGGTTACAATTAGCTATAAAAAATATGCTCAACATACACTATCTTTAAAGATATGACTACAATACTATCTATAGACCCAACTATCCCTATCTAGGGCAACTATATAACTTAGTGTAAAAGTAATTTTCTAAACTATAATTAATGTATTTAATGAAATTTTAGTAATTAGATTTTACATATTTCAATTTAAAATAGTTATTAAATCTTTATTATGACCTATTTATTTAAAACCATAAATGAAATAGAATTTTTTCACTTCCCATGAATCAATGTTTCTATTTAAAATAAAACAAATTATAAAATTATTTTCCTTATGTTCCTAATATAATGCTTTCCATATAACCTCTAAGTGCTTGAAATGATGAATTCATAAAAAATATCATTACATAGAAAACCAGAAGTAAAATATAATAAATTAGTAGAATCACAAAATAAGTGTATCAACTAAGGGGAAATAAACATTCAAATATAAAAATTGGACCTCCAGAACAATAATCCCATCCTTGAAAACTTGGTTTCCCCCCCACACATGGGTTGGATACTCCCTTGAATGAGCTCAGCACCAAGACTAGAAACATCCTATTCTCAATTGTACCATTCCCAAATAATAATGAAAAATAAAATACATGAGCTCTAATACAACTTCTTGATGTCCCAACCTAGATCACTTCAAATAGTAGCCAAACCGGTTCACCAGATGACTTGTCGCATGCTTACCCTTATGTAAGAGGTTATCGACTAGTGATGAGGGTCTATTAAGGAATGTGGGGAGACTATACCCTATTTATCAAAGTAAAAAAATAGTGAAAATAATAATAAGTAATAACTAGAATGTAACGATACATTACATACCAAATTCCAAAAAATGGGTAAGTTCCAACAAGATAATAAAACAAACATGTCATGTCATGATAGTCTCATGTGTCAAAAGGATCCTAATAAAATACAAATCTAAAGATCCCTAAAATTATTCATGACACCCATACTAGTCACTCCATCCAAGATCTATCCCATAAGTACCAACTTATCCATATATCACAAAGACTTTTACCTTTTTCATACCTAGAACCATAATGTCTTCTCAGGTATGAATGGAGGCCCGAGAAAGGTGTAGGTACAACTCAGTAGACCACCACCAAAAATGTTTAAATAAATGACCATTATAAGTAATAATATATGTATTCATACCTTGGAATAATATATAAGGCAATAAATGAAAATACATTTTAAAAATAAATATTTATTTATTAACCTTTTATTCCTTAGGCTTTAAAGTGACACCAAGGTCAACCAATCCTACTTTATCCAATGTTGTTCATCTGATCCATATTCATTGGGTGATGCATTATTTATGTAAAAGAAAGTGTTTTCATTAATTATTTAATTATTTGTAATAAGAATCCTCAATCCAAGGTACCCATTCCACATTCATGTACTCTATTTTCCTAAAAAATCAGTTAAAAACCTAAACCATGTATAAACATCATTGGTTCTTAGAGTTTTATGTTGACATA
Source organism: Viscum album (assembly GCA_963277665.1). Classification (NCBI taxonomy): domain Eukaryota; kingdom Viridiplantae; phylum Streptophyta; class Magnoliopsida; order Santalales; family Viscaceae; genus Viscum; species Viscum album. Next base: position 533,375,423 of record OY728155.1, read on the forward strand.
TAAACCATGTATGAACATCATTGGTTCCTAAAGTGTTATTAAAACATCTCAAACCATATAAAACACCACTAGTTCATATAACATTAGTCAAAAACCCAAACCATGGATTCAATTCATTATTCCAACATACCAAACCATTCAATAATTTTATAATTACCAAGATTCAATATATTTGAACCATTAAACACATTAAGAATAAAAAGATGCTCTATTTCAATGTTCATTATTCACCTTATTCTATCATATTCAACACCTTTAAACACAATTACACAATTAAACCATTTCATAATTTATTACTATACCACAACCATTAAATATCCTTTAAAACCATTTGACCACTTAAAATTACCACTTAAACCATTAACCATTCCATCCAATTAAAATGTTATAAAACATTTAATTCTCAAGTTCTAATGTGTATCCATTTTCTCCATGCTATCAAGTGAACCAAAAATACTAAATGTGTTAAACTTTTAAACCACTTATTTCACTATATAAATCCCACCTTACGATTAAAAAGTATTTGGAACACCCCATGGGTGGTCGTAGGGTCAGTCTCATAATTAAAAATGGACTCGAATAGATCCATGGAAGGTCGAAGACATAAATTTAAGTCCCAAAATATTTTTTTAATTGGGGAGTAAAATTCATAACATCTTGTCACTATCAAACATATTACTTACACATGAAAATTTATCATAAATTTGGGATAATATCACATAGAGCTAAAATGATGGCCAAAAAACAATTTCCTAGGAAATAGTGAATTTGAGAGATAAATGTTGGGGGAAAAATAAGTAGTGAAACATCCAAACAATCAAAGGAAACAAACTCATGGACTTACTTGGGGATTCAATTTATAATAAACCACACTTATAATGACCTTGAATCAAATTAGATTAACCATTAGGAGAATAGAAGAAGCTAGGGATCACCTAGGGTTTCTGGGAGTGAACTGCGGGAGAAACTCTTTTGAGTTTGTAATAATATTAGGAGGGAAAGGGGTAAATTTTTCACTTTTATTAAAGAAAATGGTCTACCTGCATGATTTTTTAAACCATGCACCAACCATGCAAGCTCCATAATTTAGGGAAAACCTATTTCCCATGGTTTACTAAGACACCTACATGTTTTGTAAAACCATTTTGAATACATGTGAATTAGTTCTGAATGTTGGGTGCCCCAATTTTCATGGACACTAGGGAATCATTGCACATTTTTAAAATTTATTCCCACCCCCAATCATAGAATACGGTTACGGTGAAATATTAAAACTAAATGTGTGTTATGATCTATAAGAACCATTTTAAAAAATTTCAATTCTTGAACCCTCAAAATGCTCTCAAGAAATCAATTTTTCATAAGTAATTTTTCTATAAATTATTTTACAAAGAGGTTAAAAAAATAAAATAAAAACATACCTCTATAAGGTTCAGGATCTTAGAATATTATTCTGTTTATCTTGTTTTCCTTGATCCTTAAGTTCATTAATTTATATTTTAAAATCATTGGAGGAGCTTGGTGTCTTGAAAAAGTGTTTTTAATCATTTTTGTTGAAAAATGGGTAGCAATATGACTATTATGGATGCCATGGTTTCCCTTGTACCCTCCTATGTAAAACGGGCCCAATTATCACACCAATAGAAAGGTGTCATCAAAGGAATTGTATGTTGTTGCTTTCCCTGCCCACCATGACCAACAAGGCTCTGGGAAATGGTGGAGGCTATGGTAAGACCTAAAACAACCATATTTATATACCTGGTCATGAATGAGGGCATGGTGATGGTATTTTCAAAATTTAATATGGCCAAACATGCACTTAAAATTCTAGGATGGTTACACTAGTCATGTGAAATTTTGATAGAGGGTTTCAATGCATCTATTAAGTCTTTTTTCCTCTATTAAAATGATTTATATCATTTATTTTACTTTATTTTTTAGATTGGGAATGTTCTAGGAAGGTTTTTGCACATTCTAGATTTTGTTTAATAGGGTGATTTAGTTCTTCTTTGTTCTTACTTGCTGGGAGATCGGTGAAATGGAATTATAGATTTCCTTTCCTTAATCATTGAGTAGAAATAATTATAAATATTTATTTATAATTGATTTTGGATTCCTTATTGGGTGTTTGATGATACTATTCTTGAGGTAGGTGGTTTAGTATTTCAATTCCTATTAATTGAAATTTATCTTACTTACTTGGTTTGAAATGGATTTTAATTTATTTTTAAATTATGAATTGATATCCTCGATAAAAAATTTCAAAATGGCATGGTGTGTGTTGAAACTATTTGGCTATGGATTTTCAAATAAAGTTATGTTTTCCAATTTTTTTTGAATTTAAAGAATGATTTTAAAGTTGAATTTGTTGTTGATTCTTGGGAAATTTAGTCATAAAATGTTTTGTGGAATTAAAATGAAATAAGTTATTTCAAAAATTCATGAGTTTTTATGAAATCAGTTTAACATTGTTTTTTAAATGAAATGGTATGTTTGAAACATGAGTTAGGGATACATGAACTATGACTAATGAAACTGATTTGAGATGAATGATTTTTTCCTTGACTGGTTTCTTTGAGGCACTTGGGAGCCTGGGTAATTAGGTGTGTGGCCTTGGATATACACACTAGAATTGTATTAGCTCTACCTAGTAGTGAATTTATGATGAAAATGGTGACTAAAAATAATGAGGTAAGGGGTTTAATTCATTTTTATGGATTTATATTCCCCCGGGGTTTGAGATATAGAGAACTGTGTGCACCAGGAACCTTATTTCGTTGATATTGTTTTTGGAACTATGAGTCTTGAACTAACCATCCCCGAGACTCATAACCATGATTCTATGATTGAAAATTATTGAAAATTATTTATACATGTCAGTGATTATGTAAATATTTATTCATACTTTTTATGATAGAAATGTCTAATAATTCTAGTTTTGATGGAAATGCATATTTGTACATTTTTTATACTTTCCATTGTAATGATTTGGAAATCATGATTTATTATTAATTTTAAAAATATTACTATGAAATGTTTTATTTAAAATTAATAAAATTTTGTTTATTTTACACAGATTTATTATGGAATGCTTGGTGGGATGATACTAGCCTAGTATTTCTCACATCCTAATTCTACCTTTGGGTGTTTGTAGACTTCCCTATGTAAATAAAAAACGAAAGTACCACTTGGTGGTGGTTACTGTTCATGATAGTGGGGCCTTTGGAGTTGGCAGTGATGGGTGGAGTATGTGATTCACTTATTATAAGGAGATTTTGTGATTATTTCATCTTTATATTTTAATTTTTTATGCTTTCCTGTCTATTTTTTTGGTATTTTACTCTTGACCAATGTATTGGCATACCAAATATATCTAGATTATTATCTAATTTTTTTATTATTATGGTAAAATCATTCCCTATTTATCGCTTTTGATTCCCAAGTGTAAGTTGTCATCTCATGGGGAATGGAAATGCCCTTTGGGCCATGTTAGAGTTGACTTATGTTCTGATTTATCATGTTATTTGAGTTTGTTTACGAAAAATTAGTATTAATGTAGGTTTTTTCTCTTATTGTATTTTAGTATGTAGTTTGATATGTCTTAGTAGATAGAATATAGGATTTTTGGGTCTTAAGAGGTAGGTTTTGAGTGAGTACTTGGAAATATCTCATCACAAAAAGCCTTAAGTTACCATGTGTTTTTGGAAAAAAGTGTCTTTATAGAATTCTATTGATCTAATTCTAAACTTTTCCACAAATCTATTATCAGATTCATGTTCCTATGTTGAATTTTGAATGATAGAGTTTATGTTCCCATGTTTCCTGACTGATTTTTTCTTGTTATCTATTGATGTTATGTAATGCCATATCCCATAGAAGATGTTTGATTGAGATTCAGGTGGGAGTTATCGATGAACCAAAATTAGTGAATAATCCTATTGATTATAACCTCATATAGATGGTAGTCCATGTGGTCCAAGATCTAGTCTATGGAGCCACAATTGCCCCATTCGGGCTATAGTGGTGGATCATAAAAGGGATGATAATAGAGATTGATGCCAGGAGTTTCTTCTTTTGAAACCACCATATTTCTAGAGTAAAAACAATCATCTAGAGTTGGAGGATCAATTGGGAATTATTGAATGACACCTTGAGTTTTTGGAGACACATGCTTCCATTAAGGATAAGTGTTTCATCTTTAAGCACAAGTGGACTAGCTAGAGATAGTGGGATGATAAATTTATAGAAAATAAGAATGAGAACTTAGAGTGGAAAGAATTAAAGAATATTTTCATAGATAAATTCATTCCAGATTCGATTATATTAACTAATTCCATAGATTTTTTCAACCTTCACCAAGTTTATTGGATAATGACTTAGTACACTGATTGTTTTTTTTCAAACTTTTCCATTTTTCAACTAAAGTAGTATCAAATGAGAAGTTAAAATACCAAATTTTTTAGATGGTTCTTTGATCAGATATCTAATATTAAGTCTTTATGCCAAATATTACCTCATATGGTAAATTTATAGATAGGGATTAGATGGAATAAATTGACTTGGTTGGTACGTCAGGGTTGAATGGAGTTCCTCCAACTCTTAATGGAATATTTTCTAGTTTCTTTAAAAGGACGAGAATGTATAATGGGTCTCCTAGTGGAAATAATAATGGTGGTACTTGATGTAAATCCTCCTACAAACCATACTATTTGTTTGGTAAAGTTTCACTGACTTGTTTTCAATATGACAAGTTTGGGAACTCAAATATTTCTTACATAGATGAACTAATGATTTTACGATCTTATAGAAATTAATATCACTGGTATAGGTTTTTAAATGTTTTTACCACTCCATTTAGTGGTATAGGCTCGTTAGTACTGAGAGGTTTTGTAGAAAAGTAATATACTTTAAGAACAATAGGTTTTATGCCATATGAATTAAGAACAAAGATAGATATTGTAGTGAAATGAATCTATAATGGTAACTGATGTGTGTCCTGGAACAATGGGAGGTTACAATACCATTTATTAATATTTTGTGACTACATTATTTGCTGATGGTGTATATTATTATTATATATTAACCTTCACTATGGATCTATTGAATCTTCCAATGGATCTCATGCCTTATGTTATATAAATTGAAATGCCACTCATGATGAAGAGAGTGTCAGGTCTCTGATTCCCTACATTTCATTCTCTTTATCAGAGATCAATCTCATAATAGACATTTATTTTATTTATATTAATCCCCTAGACATTATTCTTGATAAATACTAGTTGGTTTATCATAAATATTTGATTTACTGTTATCATCAGTAGGTGTGCTTTACTACTCCTGATGGGAAGTTCTTTGGTGTTCAGAGAGAATGGGTCCCGAGGTCAAGCCAAGATGAATTTCCTCTTTTTAAACAAGGTAATATGATATCCTTTTTTATTTTTGAACTATTTAAGGTAACTTATCATAGTGAACATCCCATTGAAAAACATGGATTTATGATACTATTTTTTCCCAAAATTTATTATTTACCACTAGTGATAGAGGTAGAGTTATCTATCGATTTAGTGTCAAGTACATTGTTTTATCTATTCCCTCTTACCACATGGAAAAATTTATACTATATGTGATGATGACTATTTGGATGAGTTTATATCAAACGTATTCATTCATCCAAGTGAGATTTTATAGCCAATATAGTTGATTTTCACCAATAAGGCCAATGGAACCCTTGTGTTTTGATTATTAGAACATAAATCAAGTTACAATCAAGAAAATGTAATTTCTTCCCAATTTTTTTTTATTTATTTTACCATAATAAATGGGCTAAGTGGTTATTTAAGATTGATCTTTTTCCAAGTTACTACCAACTCAGTGTCAAGGTGTTTTATATTCAAAAAGCAACATTTAGGATCAGGTATGGACCTTATGAATATCTTGTTATTCCATTTGGTAAAAAATGACCCAACTCTATGTATGGTGTTGATGAATATGGTTTTCCAAACGTATAATTACAATTTTATTGTGGTATTTGTGGATGACATCTTGATTTACTTTAAAACCAAGTATGATGATGTGATTCATTTGAGGGTAGTTTTAGATATCTTAAATAATCACCAAATTTATTCTAAGCTATCTAAATTCTAATTTATGATTTTGAAGGTAAAGTTATTAGGAAACATATTATTCTAACATGGTATCTTAGTTGATCCTAGAAAAGGTGTAAATTTTCATGTCATGGGAGTAACTACAAAACATATTTTAGATTCAGAGTTTCCGGGGTTTAATAGGGTATTATCACTAGTTCATGAATGATTTCTCTAATGTATCCTATCCATTGGGTTCTATCACTCATAATGGAGTGAAGTTCATTTAGGATTCAAAATACTATACTTCCTTCTATGAGTTTAAATGTATTCTAAATATTTATCCATTTTTGAATCTTCTAGATGCTGGGTATGGCTACATGGTCTTTTCTGATTCTTTAGGTATGGGTTTGGGCTGCATTCTCATGTAGTGTGATCATGTGGTTTCTTATAGTTCTCATTAGCCGTGTACACATGAGAATAGCCACCACATACACAATCCCAAACTTATAGTTTTGATGAATTATCTTAGGATATAGTAGTAATACCTTTTTGAATAAAGTCTTATCATTCACTATGATCCCAAGAGCTTGAGTTTTATATTTTCACAAAAATATTTGAAACTACAACATAGGAAATGGGTGTATTACACATAATCCTTTAACTTTATCATTGAATACACTCCTTGAAAGCAGAATTCAATTACTAATTCTATTATAAGGAAGTTTCTATCCCATGACATGAAGTAATTGTCATAGGATTTGAAGCTCATGAATATCCTATCATTCATGCATTTTAAAGTCTAGTGGAATGAGACCAAGGTTGTTATAATGAATTTTCAGTTGAAATGATCTATTATAGAGTTAATTATCTTGTAGAAACAACTTAATGATCAGTTATGAGGCAATATGAATTATTTATATGGTGGGTAGACCATCAATGAATGGACTATATAAATAGAGGGCAATCTTTGATTTAAGATGTCTTATGTCATTCTTTCACCTATGGAAAAGTATATGATAGAGGATTTTCATCTTTACCAGTGGTTGGTACACCTATTAATAACTAAGATGTTTTATGATATGGGGTGTTGATTCTAGTGGCTAGGTACGAAACATGACATCCCTGATTTTATTTCCCATTGTTATACTCATCAGCAGATCAAGGTTGAGCATCAAATGCCATCAAGTTTTCCTCAACCCATTCCTATGTTGACTTGGGAGTCGGATGAGATATCAATAGAATTTTTTGTTGTTTTTTCTCCGTGATGAAATAATTCAATTTTTTAGTGATTTAATAATTAAATAAATTGAATCCCTTTATTCTTATTCTTGACACAACCAAAGTTGAGGACCAGGGAAATTTTTATGTATATGAGGTTGTAAGGTTGCAAGAAGTTCAATATACCATTGTTTCTGATTAGGATCCCCAATTAAAATGTTGGTTTTGTAGACGCCTACATAAGGTGATGTGATATGAGGTTAAGTTAAGTATAATGTACCAAACTCAGAAAAATTGTTAGACAAAATGAGTTATACATATTCCTGAAGATATTCTTCTTGATTATGTCTTGAATTTCGAAGAGAATGGGATTTCCATTTGGGAAGGCTTAAGTTTTCCCAGAATATTATCTACCATAAAACCATAAAAATGGACCCCTTTGATTAATTGTACAATAATAATTGTAAATAACTTATTTTTTGGCTTGATATTGGTGAAGTTTACCTAGTGAGGCCTAGCTTGTTATAGGAAACAATGATGAAGATCCAGTTGATTCATTAGAGGTTGGTGACAAAATAGATCCAGTATAAATCTATGCAGATCCTCATCTATATCCTTTGGAGTTATTTATTGGTAACCAAGTGTTCTTGAGAGTCTTTCCTTAGATGAGTCACTAACATCTTGGAAAGTAATGAATGTTTTCACTATAGAGACCTAGTATTTCCATACATGGATATTTCATCATTTTAGATGAATATTCAATACATTACAAAAGTAAATTCATAGGGACTGACATAGTTTAGTGCCTTTGGATACATGGAGCATGATCATCTATTCTGGTGAATGATATTCAATGTTTCACATAGAGAACTTCCTATCTATTAATCCTACTTAAAAATATTCTTCATAACTTGGGAAAATGAAATATAAGAATGGGGGAGCTCAGATTCTCAGTAAGGGTAAAAGGAGATATGTAATCATAATATGAACATAAGGGTATGAGAACATGAGTATAACATTTTAAAACCATATCCTTCATCTCAAAGATCATAATCATGATTCCTGATATAAATATTGGAAATTCATACGAAAAGAATCATAAGATAATCAAGATCATAAGTTATGAGAGCATAACATAGGAATAAGACCTGGAATTGTGGTAAACACATAAACAAATAAAATTATTTCCATAGTTGTCGAGGATCAATTCCAAGTATATCTTAGTGGAATAGGTTCACTCTCAAAAACATATTACTATTCAAGGATCACTACCAAGACCATATTAGAGGATATTGATTCCCACCAAATGAGCATTGAAAATTCCCCAGGGGAAGAACTACTCGAAGCATGAGTATTATTTTCTCTGCAATGAAAAGGAAGAAGAAAGTTTCCATGGCACATGGATCATCTAAAACATCAAATTATATGTTCTCAAATGAACTTTTAAGGACATGTGAATGATCATACACAATTCATGACCTCTAGGAGATCACACATAGCCCCTTTGAAAATCTCTTATGCTCTTGAGAAGGAATTTGAGACAATTGTTGATCATGTGATGGCTCCCAGATGAGTTCCTCTAGATCACATGAATTTTCAGTCGGCAGGTTCCTGACAAGCCATCCAAAAATACTTGAAAAATAAGGATACAATAATGAAAAATATGAGAGCCTCTTTTCATCATAAACCTTCATCCGACACACCCATTATGATAGAAAGACACTATAGAAGACCTAGATACATGTCTTCCTTGTCACGCAAGTTCCCATGAGCATGTCACCTTCGTCACATGAAGGGATTCAAACATATCCTAATGGTCTTGTGATTCCCCTCTCATTCCAATGACAAAGAGAAGTGTTTCTCCATGAAATTATCGCACATCAATACATGACTCTTTGTTTTTCATGTGATGCATCACCAATGAGGAGATTTATTGTATTTTACATCACTCATGAAAACTCACAAGATTCCCAACCCTTGTGAAATAAAATAGGAAATAGAAAGAGAAATGATAGGATATTCTTGTGAGGAGATGATAAGTTGATCTTATGAGAACAAATCTATGTGCCCTGGGTGATCATCACAGATCATGTGAGGCCCCCTCAAAAATCCATCCTGGTCTCATAAAGGACACCTAAAAAGACACCTTTTTCTCATGAAAGGTCTTGGAAAAATCATGATTGATCACATGAAAGCCGTTCAGAAGGAATCTAGATCATTTGAAAGTCCCTAGACATATCAGACTGATATTTTGAAATCCCATTATCATGTACACATGATTTGTAAATACCCCATTTATTGGCCAAAATCCAATAATTGGGGAGTTCATATGATGGTATTTTAGGTGAGGATAATTATGTCATGCCCCTAGAATAACCCTCAATAGGAACTTGCAAAATGCATGACACCTGATCCCTCCACCAAATCCATCATGGATTTGTGTGATACTCACTGTGCAAAGAAGCATATAATTGGGGTAGAAAGGCCTATAAATCCATCCCCCACAAAATAAAAATGCATATTTGGATCCACACACCGACACACCCATGTATCCGAGGAGACTGCTCAGAGCGGCCAATATCATGATGAAAAAGGTTTTCCTCTTGGTAAAATCAAATGAAAAACCTAAGAGACAACAAAGTATGAATTGAAACTTCACATGATCACTTAAGATCATGTGAATGACTTCTGGAGAGTCATGCGAAGGACATTCAACATATCTACTGAATAACACGAGACTTAACCAAGCTAACCTAGGAAAAATATAAGGTATATATGCAATAAAAAAAGAATAAAGACTAAATATGAGAGAATTATGTGAAGACATATTCTATGATCCTCATGTGCATCACATGACACACCCGGGTCATGAGACAACACCAGTACATGTCACCTAGATCATGCGATGTTACCTTGGTATACTATTTGGATCATTCATAGTATTATAGACATGTTAGAGAAAGTCATGTTGCACCCTTGGGCATGCCACCCAAGTCTCAAAAAACCCTCTGAGATCATAATTTAGACCATTAATTTCCTCTATACATGTCTCCTAAACCATACAGTGACACCAATTCATGTCATATGGGTCTCATGATGGCAGTAGGGAATGTCAGCTGGGTTTCACGACGTCCTCTATTTAAGTCATAACGATCATGTGAAACCCTCCAAGAATGTGATGGACATTATAAAATCTATTTAAATTATGAAATGTTCCTAGGATTAGTCAAATGGAACAAGAAATTGTCTTGGGACATATCTCAAATACAGCTAGAGATGTCTAGATATCCTCTAACATGTTAGGAAGATACTCAAGGCATGTCAAGCAGATAATCGAGTAGGTTAAGTAGAAAAACATCCCATGAAAAGTAGGAATCCTAGGATATGATATCCCTATCAAGTGGAAATATGTTGGGAAGAAATCTATCAAGGCATCATTGAAACATTTTTTAGGTGACTGTATTTGTTGAGAAAGTGGGCCTCCATGTTGTGTTTGTTCACAAAGCAGACCACGATGTATAATGTTTTAACAAAGGGGGTTTACATGGTGAATTTTCGGGTTCAATAGATGTTGTTAGCTATCCATGATTGATAGAAAAACCTTTAAAATGGAAAGGATGATATGGAGGTGGTACAAAAATAGCAGATACAAGGTGTCTCTATTTTCCAGTGTTTTCCAAATTTTTTGGTCTCCAAATCGAAAAATAGAGAAAAGTGTTTTTGGAAAAGGTACTTGTACGACGATGTCTTGGAGGCTTGGAAACTTTCATGACCTATGTTTTTCAAGATCAGAACATCAAAATATGGTAAAGGAAAGAGGGGCACCCAAGTTTTGGTTTGGTCTTGCAAGTGACTAGGGCGACCGAGACTAGGGCGGCTGGACTTGCGCGCCGAGAGGAGACTTGTGCGATAGTGCTCAGGGTGCCCAAAATGCCTATAAATTGAGGTCCACCCTCTTCATTTTGGAGAGAGTTCAACACATAGAGAAAATTAGAGCTCCAGTCATGCAGGGGGTTTGGTCGCGCAAGTAGTTGTTTGGTCGCACAAGTATTAAGATACTCAAAAGTTGTGCACCGGTTGATAGTTGTGCGCCAATATTTATTTGGACATAAAAGGGTTTGAGTCACCCAATTTTGGAGTTTGTGAAGTGAGTGTATCGCAAGTGGTTTTGGTGACACTTGCGCGCCAGACTTGAAGAAGCATTCTAATTGATAGTTGTGTGCCAATATTGGTTTGGGTGTAAGACGGTGTGAGTCGCCTAGGTTTTGGGTTGAAGATGGGTGTGTCACGAAAGTGGTTTGGTGAGACCTACGAGTCAGGAATTAGAGAAGTATTCCGGTCACTCTAGGGCAATATAAAAGTTGGAATATTTCCTGGTACCTCTGGTGAAAAGTGTAATTCATCTGCAAGTGAAAGGTGGACGTCAACAGAGCATCTACATATAGAGAAATATGCATTCATATGTGATAATGCAGGGACCTACACGTCATTAAACTATGAGTGTATCTTATGAAGAAGTAGTGAGCACACTTCAATTGAGAGAGTAGTGATCTTTCATATTGTGTGTGGTTGTAAACTATGAGGGGCAGTGAGTTCGCTCTGAACATTGTTAATAGAAGTGCACTTTTAGTGGATTTGGTACATCAGGACATCGCCAATGTATGCTCTTTAGACGTGTAACGACCCGAGCCCGGAGCCCCTCCACTGGTGCTCGTACCTGGTTCTCCACATGACCTCAATCGCGTTTCCCTGAATGCTAGTGGCTTCTGACTAGCAGCGAGGGCCTTGGTGAGTCGGTGGGGAAACTATGCCCTCATTCGGTAAGGTATAAAAGGGAAGAAAACAATAATAAACAGCGGAAGTAAAAAACAACATGCATAACAATAGAAACAAAACAGCGGAATCAATGTATATCTATAACTATGATGACAATGATGTAGCAGGTACAAGTATCTAAGGAAAACAGCAAACACATCAACATGCTGAAATACAACTGAAACCAAGTTCAAAAGAAAAACAAAGTAAGATCCTCAGCATCGCGAGCCACAGCTCATTCCCACGCTCCCCAGATCCTGGTGCAGTCAAGATCCTGATGTAGAAGGGTGCTTTCCTTTGTCTATACCTGCAGCAACATAGTCTGCTTGGGCCGAAAAGTATGGCCCAAACAGGGTGTGAGATACAATCCCTGTAGGCAATCACCCTATGATTTTTACCTAAAAGTCAATGAATACATGGCAGTAATAAACAAGAAGCAGTAAACTGGGAAACACAAGAAATTTCAATCCACAGCTCTAACAAGTAAAGCACACAAGTAAGCAGTCAACCACAAGAAGAAAACAGGTAACCCTCTGGGTAGCTCTCACAGTCTAACCCCTATGGTTCAACCTCTAAGTACTAGCAACCCTCTGGGAGGCACACAAAGTCTCACCCCTCTAGTTCAGCTACGTAATTAAGAAGACTCTCTGGGGAAGCACTCACCGTCAATTCCCCCTATAGTCTCCTATCGTTCTAAAGGCTCTCTGGTGAAGCATTCAATGTCAATTCACCTTGTGGCCCACATCGTAGTAAAAGACACTCTGGAGAAGCTCTTCCTTCAATTCTCCCTTTGGTCTCGCATCGTGATTAAAAGACACTCTGGAGAAGCCCTTCCATCAATTCTCCCTTTGGTCTATTATTCTAGGTTCTCACAGTCCTGAGTATAACTAAACATGCTCAGCATGTGTATATCATCCAAGTAAACCTCCAGAGCTACTTGGCTATCAACTAAGGCTCAATAGCAACAAATAAACAACATTCCACAATCCTATAACTAGGCATGAAAAAGTAGACTGAGCACAAACAAAAATACTATAATCACAAGCAATAACCTCTACTAAAGCAATCAAGAAAGCAGGAAAGTAACAAGGGAAAAACAGGAAACACGCAATACCCCATTAAAGGGTATTGGTGGAAATTGCACAAAATATTCATCAACTATCTACAGAAAGGCACAAACCACCTACCTCAATCCGAGGAGATCGATATACGTGAACCTCAATGACAGATTCCCCTTAGAACGACTTAGATCTAAGAAAACGCACAAAACTTTCATCCCACGATAACTTGGAAACGAGGATGAATCAAGGAAAAAAGACTCAAGCAGGAGAAAGAACTCACCGCTGTTATTCCAACGCAACTGACCATGCTCGAATCAGAGAACAGTCGGTGAGGTGGAAATCTGTTGAAGATCCGGCTATACGGTCGCTCCCAGAAGGTCAAAAACTGAAGAAGAAGATGGATATGGGGGTTAGACGCAACCCCGATCCGTTTAAAGAAAAAAAAGAAAGTACACGACATGTAATTTTTGAGTACATGGCATGTACTTAGAATTTTCCGTACTCCGAAATAACCGGCCTCCACTTCATCCTTACACACCGTGTGTGTGGCCCGAACACGGCCAACACACGGATTCGATCCGGAGAAAGAGTACACGGCGTGTACTAGGAATGTACATGGCGTGTACTTCTGAAATTTCCAGAAAATTCATTTTTCTCAAAAACTCTAGAAAAAACGAAAAACATACCTGAAAAAAGATCAGGGTTCTTACAAACTTCCCCCCTTAAAGAAATTCGTCCTCGGATTTCCCTAACGAGGTGGAGAAGGAGAAACCCTGAACAGCTCCGGCCACTACAATCATACATCAATCTCCCTCTCACAGGTCTCGTCCTGTACTCGCCCGTGATGTCATATTACTCGTACTAGAGGAACAGACCGCCCACGGATAACCTTTGTACCACGATCAAAAATCTAGATAGGATACTCCTCGAACGATGCATCCTCTTCGAGCTCGACTTCCTCAGGATGAAAGACGTGAGACAGGTCTAAAAAGTAACGTTAGAGCTGAGAGACATGGAAGACGTCGTGCATGGCCCGATACCTCTGAGGTATCTGCAAATGATAGGTGACCTGCCCCACTCTCTCCAAGACCTCAAACGGCCAGATGTACCGCGGTGAAAGCTTACCCTGTCTACGAATCCTCTTGTGTCCCAACCTTGGTGCAACATGCAGGAAAACCTGATCACCGACCTCAAACTCTAGAGGTCATCTCCGCTGATAAGTGTAAGAATTCTGTTGAGACTGCGCTGTATCCATCCTCTTCCGAATCAGCTCAATCTTCTCTGAAGTCTCCTGAACAAGACGAGGTCCCAGCAAAGCTGCCTCTCCTGCCTCCAGCCAGCATAAGGGTGATCGACATGGCCTACCGTACAAAGCCTCTTATGGAGCCATCAAAATGGTCTCCTGGAAACTGTTGTTGTAGGCAAACTCCAGCAGAGGAATATGCTTCTCCCAAGAACCGCCAAAGTCGAGGATGTAAGCTCGGATCATATCCTCAAGCACCTGGATCATGCGCTCGGACTGGCCGTCAGTCTGGGGATGGTATGCTATACTCAAAAGTACCTGTGTACCAAAGGCCTTCTGAAGTCCCTGCCAGAACCAAGAGGTAATGCACACATCTCTTTCCAAAACAATAGAGCGCGAAAATCCTACAGACGAACAATGTCTCTGATGTAAAGTCGTCCCAGATCATCAACACTGAAGGTATCCTTGATCGGCAAGAAGTGAGCAACCTTCGTAAGTCTATCGACGACAACCCAAACAGCGTCGTTCCCTCGAGGTGATCTCGGAAACCCTGTTATGATGTCCATTGCAACATTGTTCCACTTCCACTCTAGAATGGGTAACTGCTGTAAAAGCCCCATTGGTCGCTGATGCTCTACTTTCACCTACTGAAAAGTAGAACATCTCATGACAAACCCAACAACACCCTTCTTCATACCGGGCCACCATTATTGGCGATAAAGGTCCCGATACATCTTGGTGACACCAGGATGAACTGCCCAAATAGAGGATTGGAAATACCGCATCATCTCCTCGCATATGTCTGCTAGCACCCATATGCGTCCCTGGAAGCGCAAGATCTCATCCTCGCCCACTGTCCATCCAGGAAGAGGGTCTCCTCCTAACACACTCTCCCGCAGGACTAAGCCTTCTGAGTCTGATAGCTGCCTCATCCGTACCCGATCAAGTAGCGTGGAGGTAACAGCTACAGAAGATAGAAAAATCTGTCCCTGTCTGTCATGCACCTCTAGATGCATCTCAGAGAACAGAGCCATCAGCTGACACTCAGTACTGGCCTCCTGAACTGCCTAAATATGAGTTCTCCTGGTCAACGTGTCTGCCACGGCGTTGCCCTTTCCCGGCGTATAGGTGAGCTCAAAGTCAAAAGACTAAAGGTACTCGACCCACCTGCGCTGCCTCAGATTCAGATCACGTTGAGTGAAGATATACTTGAGACTCTTGTGGTCAGTGAAGATCAGAAAGTGCTCTCCCAGAAGATAGTGTCTCCAACAGCGCAAGGCATGAACCACAACAACTAACTCCAAATCGTGCGTAGGGTAGTTCCTCTCATGTGGACTCAACTGCCGAGACCCATACGCCACGACTCAATCTCCCTGCATATAAACCGCTCCCAGCCCGATGCCCGAAGCATCACAGTAAACAGTGTAGCTCTTGCCTGGCTCTGGCAAGACTAGTATCAGTGCTGACGTCAACCTCCATTTTAGCTCTTGAAAGGCTGACTCACAAGAATCTGACCATAATAACTTCACCCCCTTCTTGGTCAGACCTGTCAAAGGTGTTTCTAGATGATAAAAGTCCTGAATGAAGTGTCTGTAGTATCCAGCCAACCCTAGGAAGCTCCGTACCTCAAAAACGTTCTTCGGCTGTTCCTAGGAAACTACAGCTCTCACTTTCTCTAGGTCCATAGATACTCCTGCCTCTAAGATGAAGTGACCCAAGAAGTGAATCTGATCCATCCAGAAGTGGCACATAGAGAGTTTATCATAAAGCCGATGCTCTCTCAGTGTACTCAGAATGATCTCAAGATGTGTGGCATGGTTGTGTCGAGTGTGAGAGTACACCAAGATATCGTCCATGATGACCACGACGAAAGAGTCCAAGTAAGGATGGAACACTCAGTTCATCAGTTCCATGAAAATTACAGGCGCGTTCGTGAGACAGAACGACATGACTGTATACTCGTATAGACCATACCTGCTCCTGAAGGCTATCAGAGGTATATTTGATGGTCAAACGCGCAACTGATGATAACCGGACCTCAAGTCGATCTTCGAGAACACCTAGGCTCCTCTAAGATGATTGAAAAGTTCATCAATCCGTGGCAAGGGATATTGGTTCTTAACTGTCAACTGGTTCATCTTCCAATAATCCACACAAAGCCAAAGGGTACCATCTACCTTCTTCACGAACAGAACAGGAGAACCCCAAGGAGAAGTACTAGGTTGAATGAAACCCTTAGCCTGTAGCTCCACCAACTACTTCTTGATCTCCTAAAACTCAGGTGTGGTCATCCTATGGGGAGGAATGGACACCAGTGCCACTCCTGGAATGAGCTCAATAGAGAAGTCTACCTCACGCTCCGGAGGCAAACCCAAAAAGTCCTCTAGAAAGACATCCCTGAAGAGATCCACCACTAGAGGAAAGTCCAACTGTGGAGTCCCCTGATCATAAAGATAAAGACTAGAAATCTGGGCTGTCACCCCCCTAGCCCAAGATGCTTGAATCCCGCCCGACTCGCCCGAACATCCCATTCGCCTCTATGAAGGAAAGATTCACCTTCTGGTGAAACGAAACTCACTCTATAACGATAGAAGTCGATGACTGCCCAGAAGGGAATCAACCAGTCCATGCCAAGGATGACATCATATCCTGTCATCTCTAGGACATAGAGATCCCATAAGAAGCGATACCCTGCAATCTCGAGAGGGCACTCTCTACACTGGCGCACAGTAGATGTCCTCGTTCCCAAAGGTGTGTCTAGTGTCAATGAGTTAACAGAAGAAAGGATGAAGAGTCCAAGGCTCTCCACAACAACAACAGAGATAAGGCAATACGTATCACCAGTATCGAAAAGGGCTGAAGATAAAACTGAGGATACTAAAATCCTACCTTGAACGGTAGAAGGGCCGGGATCCTGCTCCTGATAAGTCTGCTCCACGGCGAAAGACTGGCCTGTACCGCGGCCCTGCGCCCCTGGCTGACCACTCCGAGTTGAACCGCCCTACTGGTGCTGAGGAACTGGTGGCTGACCACCACAGCCTCGACCTCCACCTTAGCCCAAACGGCCGGAAGAACTCCAGTTCCCCGACTGGTGAGAAACTGGCAGTGCTGCTCCTGAACGAGGAGTCATAGAAGAACCCCGATCACCTGCTGCTGGTGAGAAAACCTGGCAGAAATGCTAGAGGTGACCCATCTGGCAGCATGATCGGCACTCCATGGGGTCTTTCTGGAACTGCGGCCTCGTGTGCCCTATCCGGCCACACTGATAGCATGTCACCTGGCTTCCTGATGATGCGTCTCGCTTCCTCGAATCACCGCGCGTAGGCTCCCTACGACGCTTCTTGCTGTCATCCGAAGGGAATCTAGCTCTGGAAGCTTAACCAGCCTAGCTCGCAGCTCCAAAGTCTCTCAGATTGCATTCCGCAATCAGTGCCTGATTGACGATGGAAGTAATGGAAGTCAGCTGGAATATGTTCACCTGTGAGCGGATCTCCCGCCTGAGCCCATCATCAAACTTCCTCGCCAAGAACACCCCACTCCCATCCAAAAGGGGTGTAAAATGCTACAGCTCAGTGAAACGAGAGGAATACTCCACGATAGATAGAGCACCCTGCTCTAAGATCATGAACTCCCAGGCTCGATCGGCCCTCAGGGTATCCGGGTAGAAGTAGTCATATAACACGCGCTGGAACTCTTCCCAAGTCATAGACTACTACTGACCCGCCTGTGAGATCACGTCCCATCAACTTTTGGCGGAGTCTCGGAGCATGTAGGTGGCGAGCTTGACCCGTCTCTCTGGAGGCATCTCCAGATGCTCGAATATAGTCAGCATCGCTTCCATCCATGACTCTGCAGCCTGAGGTCCTCCCTCCCCCGAGAACGTGGGAGGATGATACTGCTGGGAGACCCACGTCAAGTCTTCCATAGACGAGGCAGGAAGCGGTGCTCCCTGGAAGGCCTACATCATCTTCATGAAACCTTCCCTGAACTATGCATCAGCGCCTACAACTGGTATGACAACTGGTGCCAAAGCTGGCTCAGCTGGGGGATCGACATGAAGTCTTTGATCAGCCATATCTGGCGTTTGATCACTACCCGACGACAGACGTACGACTGGAGGATGTCTCGGAGGCATAGCTCTTAAAGATCAAAAGCACACCATAGATCAAGAAATCAAGGACAGAGAATACAAGAGCACAAAATGGGAACAGGGGAGAAAACACACAAGTTTGTAAAACATGACTACACGGCGTGTATAAAACTACACGGCGTGTCTTCTAAAGCTACAGACATGGGCATGTACCCCTACCCAACAAGTCATGTACACTTCAAACTAAACAGCGTGTTGACCCCAACACACGACATGTACTTGAAATATATTCCCCTACCTGAATCTCCTTACATGACTAACCCACACGGTCCGACCCAACCCGAGACTACATGACGTGTTCGAAACAGACACGGCGTGCAGTAGACAAGGCTTCGACAGTCCGTGTTGTTGAGTACACGACCATCTACATGGATGGATCTTACACGGCATGCTCTGAACAAACACGGTGTGTAAAGCCGAATGTGACACCGTCCTGTGTTGTTCGTGACACGGCCGGGTACCTGGACAAGACTACACGGCGTGTACCGAAAAAACACGACATGTGGAAAAGAGGGTCACGCAGGCCCGTGTTGTTTGTCACATGGCCGGGTACCCAGACAAGACTACACAGCGTGTTCCCTATGGACACGACATGTTCTACCCGAGCTTCCCCGACCCGTGTTGTTAGTGACACAACCGGGTACACGGCTCTAAACTCACACGACATGTACCAATGGTACACGGCATGTTTCCAAAGTTACTCCCATGACATCATGTCCTTCTCACATGGTCAGTGACACGGCCTGAAAACTACACGGCATGTATCCAAAAAGTACACGCCGTGCATTCTGGGTTTTTTCTGGGCAGTAGCTCAGAAACTGCGCAGAATTCCAGAAACACTAAAAACAAGGGAAGAGATGCCAATTTCTGATCCGTGAGGCCCATAACACCTCAAAAACCAAAATTTGGCATTCAATTTAAGCAAGGAACAAAACAACAGTTTTCTAGCACAATAGCAGAGATTCTATCAAGCATCTATCACAACAACATGCATAATCTACACAGAGCCTATCACAATAGCATGCAATCGCTAATGCACCCTAGATGGCATGGAAAGAATGCATGACATGTGATTTATACAAGTTCCTATATGATGCATGAGATGGAATACCCTCATATCATCGGGTTGCGATAGAAATAGAACTGAAATATCAAAACAATAACCGCACAAGTCATGTGAATCACTCTAGGTGAAAACATATCAACCATAAAACTCAAAAACCAGCAAATTGCAATTAACGAGGTAGTATGGCCTTTCCCTGTACACGGGTTAGCTACTCCCGAGCACAGCTTAATACCAAGTACCGAATCCGTCCTATCCCTGGATAAAGTCTCCAAATAGTAAAGCAATAAAAAAGAACTCCCCTGATACCACTTTGTAATGACCCAAGCCCGGAGCCCCTCCACTGGTGCCCGTACCCGGTTGGCTACATGACGTCAAGCGCGTGTCCCCAAACTCTAGAGGATGCCGACTAGCAGCGAGGGCCTTGGTGAGTCGGTGGGGAAATTATGCCCTCATTCGGTAAGGTATACAAGGTAAGAAAACAATAATAAACAACGGAAGCAATAAACAACATGCATAACAACAGAAACCAAACAGTGGAAGCAATGTATATCTATAACTATGATGAAAATGATGAAGCATGTACAAGTATCTAAGGAAAACAAC
The DNA here is from genome assembly GCA_963277665.1 of Viscum album. NCBI lineage: Eukaryota > Viridiplantae > Streptophyta > Magnoliopsida > Santalales > Viscaceae > Viscum > Viscum album. The sequence goes on from OY728155.1 coordinate 533,395,665, forward strand.
AAACACATCAACATGCTGAAATACAACTAAAACCAAGTGAAAAATAAAAACAAAGTAAGCTCCTCCGCATCGCGAGCCACGGCTCGGTCCCATGCTCCCCAGCTCCTGGTGCAGTCAAGATCCTGAGGTAGAAGGGCGCTTGCCCTTGTCTATAACTGCAACAACATAGTTTTCATGGGCCCAAAAGCATGGCCCAAATAGGGTGTGAGATACAATACCAGTAGGCAATCACCCAAAGATTTGTGCCTAATAGTTAATGAATACATGGCAGTAATAAACAAGAAGCAGTAAACTGGGAAACACAAGTAGCTTCAATCCACAGCTCTAACAAGTAAATCACACAAGTAAGAAGTCAACCACAAGAAGAAAACAGGTAACCCTCTAGGTAGATCTCACAGTATACCCCCTATGGGTCAACCTCTAAGTACTAGCAACCCTCTGGGAGGCACACACAGTCTCACCCCTCTGGTTCTGCTACGTAATTAAGCAGACTCTCTGGGGAAGCACTCACCGTCAATTCCCCCTATAGTCTCGTACCGTGCTAAAGGCTCTTTGGGGAAGCACTCAACGTCAATTCCCCCTGTGGCCCGCGTCGTAGTTAAAGACACTCTGGAGAAGCCCTTCCGTCAATTCTCCATTTGGTCTCACATCATGATTAAAAGACACTCTGGAGAAGCCCTTCCGTCAATTCTCTCTTGGGTCTATTACTCTAGGTTATCACAGTCCTGAGTATAACTAAACATGCTCAGCGCATGTATATCGTCTAATTAAACCTCAAGAACTACTTGTCTATCAACTAAGGCTCAATAGAAACAAATAAACAACAGTCCACAATCCTATAACTAGGCATGACAAAGCAAACTGACCACAAACAAAAATACTCTAATCACAAGCAATAACCTCTACTAAAGCAATCAAGCAAGAAGGAAAGTAACAAGGGAAAAACAGGAAACACACAATACCCCGTTCATGGGTATTGGTAGAAATTGCACAAAATATTCATAAACTATCTACAGAAAGGCACAAGCCACCGACCTCGATCCGAGGATATCGATATATGTGAACCTCGACGACAGATTCCCCTTAGAACGACGTAGATCTAAGAAAACAGGCAAAACGTTCATCCCACGATAACTTGGAAATGAGTAGGAATCAAGAAACAAGACTCAAGAAGAAGAAAGAACTCACCGCTGTGATTCCAACGCAACTGAACATGCTCGAATCGGAGAACGGACAGTGAGGCAGGAATCCGTCGAAGATCCGGTCGTACGGTCACTCCCAGATGGTCAAAAACTGAAGAAGAAGATGGATATGGGGGTTAGACACGACCCCGGTCCGTTTAATGAAAAAAATAAGTACACAGTGTGTACTTTTTGAGTACACGGCGTGTACATCTAATTTTCCGTACTCCAAAATAACTGTCCTCCACCTCAGCCTTACACACCGTGTGTGTGGCCCAGACACGGCCATCACATGGCTTTGAGCCAGGGAAAGAGTACACAGTGTGTACTAAGAAATTACACGGTGTGTACCTCTGAAATTTCCAGAAAATTCATTTTTCTCAAAAACTCCAGAAAAAAGGAAAAACATACCTGAAAGGAGATCCAGGTTCTTACAAGAGGTAGCCCATTGGGGGAGAACCAATTAAAAATCATTGTGTCATGTGCATGATTTAGTTTCTATTTATACTTTGATACAAGAAAGATATAGAAGAGAGTTTTTCTTAAGAGAGAAACAAGATCAATAGGGGAAGTTGTTTTAATCTATCATACCCTAATTCACCCCACCTCTTAGTGTATCTAGCCCAGTGGACCTAACAACATATTAGGGAAACCTTAGTGTGCGTGCCCTGATCAGTGACATAATATGATATACCCCCCATATAAGGTAAAAATCAGTGTGTAATCCTTGATTAAAACAAACTATGATGACTAGGATTTCTATTTTTAGTAGGATACGTAGGATGCATTTTATGGTCTGAGATCCATACCCCAACTTCCATGAGTAGGGTAATCATACATATCAAATGGAAAACTTAGTGTGTAAGACCCAATCAACTAAATGACAAGAACTATGATTACTTTCATAACTAGGATATGTAGGACCACTTCCTAAGGCCCAAGATCAAATGGATATCCACATAAGTGTGAGTTCCCCCCTTAGGTCTGTAACATTATAACCACAGGGACCCCATATGCCCATGGATTTATTATTCTTCCTCATCAACCAGTGGAATGAGAGGATAACTGAACTACGATGAATTTGATTCATTCCATATTCAAGATACATAGGATTCATTCCTAAGTCCTAAGATCTATATTAAACATCCAAAGAGTTGTCCCTTTACCTAAATCCCACATCTATATGAAGTGAGAATGATTAATTTATACCCCTTTTCTCTCGCACTGAGCATAGATAACAACAAATTTGTGAGTTAAAATGATCACATCATTCACATCATGAACCTATACTATCAAGGGTATCCTCGGTGTGTAAGACCTGATTAGAGGAAAGATATAACTACCCCAATATTAGGGAAACCTTAGTGTGTAGCCCTGACCCCACTTAACTATGATGATTCTGATTCCTGCTATAACCATGATATGCAGGATTCCTTCCTATAGCCTGATCTCAAGTAAACAACCACATTGGTGAAAGTTTCCCCAATGTCTCTGACATTTCAACCATCAAGACCCAATATCCCCATGGGATGATCTTTCTCCTTCACCCATTAGTGGACTGAAAAAAAACTAGACTATAATGATTCAGATTCCTTCCATAACCAGGATATGTAGGATGCCACATTAAGTTCTAATCTAAAATACCCAATGCCTAAGTGCCTCTATATACATCCTTTATACATGATGTTAAACTTCATGGGTTTAACAAATTATGTGGGGTTTTATTCTTATCATAAATAGGGTATGTAGGATTCCTCATAATGGCTCAATACCATCCTTGAAATATTAATCACCTCCCTAGATGATAGTAAATTTAGGAGTGTTTGGTTATATGGATTTAAAATACAAGAAGATTCCCATTAATGGGAAATGGATGAAGAACCACAGAAACATATAGATGGAAACATTGATAGAATATCTTTTTGCATATAAAATGTTTAATCTATGCTCATTTTTAGGGTAATTGGTCCCATATCAAGATTAGGAAGATATTATATAACATATCCTAAATCAATAAAATAGTATCATATTAGGAATACCCCCCAAAGGGTGTTATGAGATTCACCTCCCATGATCTCAACAAATGTGAGTACCTATGAATCATTGGGTCTAAAACCCCAAAGGACCACCTAGATTTGGAAAGTAGGTCAATACTCAGTTATGGATGTGGGAGCCATTGAGAGTTTTCATTAGATATAAAAAAATGTTAAACCCAAATTTAATAATTTTACAATATATTGAACTCCCCATAATCAATCCATTATACCAAGCCAACCACGTCTTTATGATGAAAAAGAAATGGTGAACCCCACAAGAAAACTCAATTAACCATGAAGTCTTCTTCAAAAGATAAAAAGGATGGATTTCCCAGTTCTCATCAGACCATTTCATTCATGTCCTATAGGTGGTCCTTATCCTCTTCCATGGGGGAAAAAATTGGGAACCTGAAGTGAACTCATTTAATACTGACATCTTCTTCACAAGATAAAAAAGATGGATTACCCTGTTCTCATCGAACCATTTCATTATCATCATACAGGTGGTCCTTATCCTCTTTGCTTGAGAAAAAAATAGTGAACTTGATGTGAATATCTCAAATAAAAAAATGATCAGTTGACCATGCATCATTCCATATTGTTTAAAATCATATGAAAAAGAAATTGGAAAGCCTGAAATGAATGTATGGATGGTCCTCTATAGATGGGGATTCCCATTAAATAATTCCATCCTTGTTTTCACAATTCCACATGAGAATAATAGTTATATTGGGAATAATATAGTATAATTGTGTTACCCATTCATATCTAATTGAGCATGAATCATGCCTATGATAATGCATTGATCAGTGGCCATGTTCCTTATTTTCTGCATGACTATAGATACTGCTCTCACAAAAAACACCCCAACCCAAGATAATGTCTTCATCTAGTGACTATTTTGGAAACTTTTCTCTGGATGTAACCCCTAAAGGTAATAGAATGAACTCACCTCCATGAAATCTTTAAAATCATGAGTGAAATGAAATGGTCCTAGAATACCATAAGTGTGGTACAATTTTGACCCTTGATGTTGTACACAAGGGTCTCCAAAAGCTAAAACCAATGAGCCTAAATTATCGAAGGAAAGACACATCAAATCTGGTGTCCCTTGTTACCAAAACCAACCACTTCATAAGCTTATACCCATAGATAAAAAATCACCACCTTTAGTATCTGATGAAGTTGGACCAAGGAGTAAACTATAGATCCCTTCCATTTTATGAGCTGTTGAAGAGGGATCCTATCAATTGTCATCTCTAGCACCATCCCACTAGTAAAATTTATTTTCCAGCTAAGGGTACCACCCGACACACTACCACCTCTAAAAGCTATGCACAAGAAACAAGGAAGACACATAGGGAGTAGAAGGATCTAGATAACCTAGAGTGGGATCATATCCCCATTTATGATGATGAATCCTTCTTGAATATTCTGGTGGTATCCAGCGATTAGGGTCATATACCTGGTCACTCTATATAATTATATGGGCATATTCTTGCAACATGCATGGGTGAAACACGTATCCCTACCCTAGTGCATGAATCCCATTGGAATATTACTATGGCACAAGGATGATAGAAGTAGGTTCATATTCCTAATTATATTCAAGATATTAGTCAGTATACATTGGAGACAAAAAATTCGATGGATTATATTCTTCCACACATTTATCTAAAATTCCATTACATCTTAGAAATCACTGAAGAAATCCATTGGAATATTCTGAAACTAGTACAGATATAGGAATAAGGGCATATTCCTATCCCTATAGATAGTGTAGCACAACACTTTAATCATTATGAACAAGAAGTTGCTCTATAGAAATTGGATATTCTTACTCCCAACCAGGAGGATTATTGACATATTCTAATAAAGGACGAGGCACTATACCAGGCTCATATTCTCGTTCCAATCAGGTCTCACCAAGTGAGTGCACCACATGCCTTGAGACAAGCTCATATCCCTATAAGAAAAGATTAGAGGAATATTCCAAAGGCCTAGGATCATGATTATATCCCTATTCTAGATGAGGATCACCAAGTGAGAGAGGAACATGGCTTAGTATAGGATCATATTATTTTCGAAGAATACCAATGACATACACTAAAGGCCCAAGATCGGGCTCATATCCCCATTTTTTCTGGGGATCACCATGTGAAACATGCCTTGAAATAGGCTCAAATTCAGGTTTTTGAAGCTTCCAATCATATTTCGACAACTCACATAAGCCAGGATCATATTCATACTTCCAATAACAAATGACTATGGAAGCATCCTACAAAGGCTATATAGGAAAAGGCTCATATCACTTATCCCATTCTGAAGGTCCATCAATATATTTCAATGGGGAACACATATTTGGCTAGGCTCATATTCCCACTCCAATTGGGGATCATAAAGTGATAGTGACACACACCTTGGGATAGGCTCAATTCCTTATCAAAAAAGATAGGCAACATATTCCAAAGGATCAGGACTAGGCTCATATATTATTTCTTACTAAGGCTCACCTAGTGAGAGTAGAACATCCCTCATGGAATTCTAATATTCCCTAAAACAATGAAGAAGCACATTGGAATAATCCATCATCTTCTCAGTTATGGTATCATACCCTTGTAGCACTATATTATTATCAATATACTCTGGTAACCATTATAAAATAGGCTCATATCCCTAAAGAATCCAAAAAATGTAGGTTAGCATATTCTAGACATGATACAGAATGAGGATCATATCCATAATTTTCTCAATTATAGTGTCCTTAAGGTTTTTTGAGACTCATTATCAATACCCCAAGGGTCTGTTGACTCTTCAACCTAAGTAAAAGGAGATCAATACCATTATAGTACTCCTCAGGGTTGTGTGGATATGGATCGTAGGGACTCTACTTCTAACATCTATCTTGGCCAGCCTTACATCGGTAATATATCCTATGGACAATTAAATCCTCCCCTTTCCCATACACCTCCATAGAGAGAAGTGTGAAAAACTATTATTCATTTGTATAGAGAGGTGCTCAAAAAACTAGGGTCAACCATATATAGCTCCCCATTAACTACTAGCATCACTTCATTATAGTTAGAAGGTGACTCCAAGAAGCACCTTATGTGGTCTAATAAAATGTAATCATGAAATTCTGATAAAGAGGAAGACAACATTGATATATATAGAGAGATAATCTTAAACAACCTCCCCACCAAGTTCTAGCCCCTTACTACTTCTGAACATGAGATCCTAGATGAGCTAGAAAAGGAGTTCATACGTTATCTATGATAAAATATGTGGAAAACTAATCAGTGATTGAAGGATAGACACCTACCTTATATAGGATATGAGGGTTACCTTATAATCAAGATATTCTATAGTCAGCTAGACCTAAATTCTATATCTATGGATTAGGACCAAAAACTAAAAAATCACAGCACAAATATAAAAATGCTTTCCAGCATTGCATAAAAAATCATCAGAAAATGAGCATCGAGTCCTCATAATGTATCCATATTTGTGGGTTGGAAAATTATGGATCATTTCACTTTACCACCCCTAGAATAATCGATCCCCTCATATATGGATTCCAATAATGTTATAGCCTCTAGGTAAATGAGGGGATCAGATAATGCTTAGGCCATTTAGTCACTATAATAAAATTCCCTAGCTTCAATGATGCCAATTCATCATGAATTGAGAAAGAGTATAGCCTATAAATATTTGAACTGGACCACTTGAAGTAGCAAGAATGCAGTTCAAACACAGAATCCAAAGTTGCAATCAAATAGAAAACTTACCAAGAAGAATGATCCCCATCATAGGCTACCGTTTCACCTAACTCCGACATAGTCAAAGATGAACCAAATCAATAAAGTATTAATATTTGATTCAATAGTATCCATCTAGGAGTGAACCATGACCAGTGGGTTGGGGGAATATCTATCACCACCTCAAATCCTTAGTTTATCTATCCTTGAGAGGATCCATAAAATATCAGCAATAGCTGCAAACAAATCCCATCCCACTGTGCTAGGAGAATTTTTATCTCAATCTCCATCACCAGGTTTATCACCCTCTGAAAAGGTCTAGGGGAAATCAACGGTGGTTCTGGATGAATCCCAACTTTCTAGACTGAGGGTGTTTATATCTTAATTCCCATCCTAAGAATCATCAAATCCTCATTTCGAAGCATCATATACTCAACAAAAGGATAAAAAAAGGCCAATTATGGGCCCGAATAATCCCCATACTATGGGATGGGATAATTTTTATCATAATAATAACTATATAGGGAATCTATATTCTCCAAGTTGGGAGGTAAATATCAATGGTCAACATCCTATTCGTTCCTCCCACCACAAGACAATCCTCTGCTATTCGAGGACCAATCAACAATCATGAACAGAAAATCCCTCAAATTAACTACTCATTGGCCTATATAAGAGGATTGTACGGAGAAGGAAATCAAACCCCATAGTTGTCACAAGCTAAAACCTCTCAATATGGACACAGGTTCAATACAAGACACTAATGAAGTTAGTGAAGAATCATCTTCTTGCATTGAAAGTAATGGAACAACTACCATTTCTATATACACATCTTCAAATGTCTTCATTGTAAACATAACATATAATGCAGATAAGGACACAAATGTATTGGGACACAATACAGACGGTATATCCTAAGAAGTAGGTGATTTGGATGCACCAAATGAGGCTAAATGCACCCAAAACCAGAGAATAATCCAAAACCTGGCACCTCCGAATGTTGATTTTCCACTTCTATAGAAGAAAACCGTTAGGGATAAATGGAAATGTGTGGCCACATCCTAATCACCACCCTAAATATTCAATGTTCCTTCCATGGGGGAATATATTTCATTTTATGAGAATGAGATACAAACCACTATACAACTCAATGGGGATCTACCAGTGGGAAATATTACTGTTGGGTATCGTCTTCAGGTTGAAGTGAATATTCCTCCTTCCATAAATCTAAAAATAGATGATACCCCAATAAGAGAATAATCTAAGCCTCAGAATAGATCTGAATCATAGAAGTTGGTCTATATAAATAAGGAAGTTGAAAATGATCATGAATTCCCTCCATTGTGGAAAAAACATTCCCTCACCATGTTAACCATTCATTCTTCACATGAATGGATAATCAGTAGGAGATAAAAATAGGTCCACCTCATTAGGCCCACCTACTCCATATAGACACAAGGTAACTCAAACAGAATTACCTCTATAACTTAACAACATCATCGATCCCCTGGATACTTTAATGGAATCCATGGAAGGGTGAAATGAACCTATGCATCCTGAGATTAAGCTATATCTTAAATGGGTGGATACCACTTTGTCTCCACCCAATTTTAGAAATACCAAATTCTCCATATTTGACGGTGCATGATACCATGAATGAAATCTCACTCACTTCATATATTGATGTGGTCATATGATGGGCCCTAGAGATTAGTAGAAGGTGACCACGCTGAGGTTTTATGTACAGACTCTAGTAGGTTCATCCTTTGTTTGATACAACAACCTCCCATCCAGATCTGTTTTAGGATGAGAATACCTTCCTCATCAATTCCTTTACCAATTAATCTCCACATTGATGGAAAAAATTATTATTGACCTAAAAAATTACATGCAACATGAAAATGAGAGGGTGAATGAAATCCTAGGTAGATGGAAAGGTTTAACATATTCACTCAACATCTATCTCTCACAAGAGAATTTGCTGAAACTATGTGATGAAAATATCTAGGATGAGTTATAGACACTTCTAATACCAATGAATTATCCATGTGGATTCCATGAGTTTTTAGAAAGTGAATAATGTTTGGAAGACTCCATTTAGTGAACATGAGCTAAATCTCATCTCATGCCTTCAGCACAAGGGAAAAGGATTGACAAGGAAGAGACTATGACTGTCATTCTATAACCAGTAGAAGTTCCTATTCAGCACCTAGGAAGGTCTTAGTCCTCCTAGTGCCTCCTTCTATGTGAAAAAACCACAAAATCACTCTCCTCCAGAAGTGAAAATAGACTAGGATCTTTTGGGATTTGAGGAACGAAATAATAATACATACTCCTTCTAAAATGAACAAGTCCTTGGTTATTTATTTTTATCCATGGAAAATAACCTTATCAAGCTACCACAACCCAAGGATTCCAATGAGGTCAAGCACATTTATTATATTGACTAATTCCTTTTCAATAGAAGTTTGGGTCATAACATCTATGATTTCTTCTCCTTCAAAGACATCTTTCAAAGCATGGTCAGTTTTGGACAGATGATGTTGGATAAATCCTCAGAATAGGTAGTTTGCATAACCATTTCCCAATCAAAAGAAAAATGTGATTGGAAAAAAGTTCCATCCATGCGTGGGTAAAAGTTCAACAATTGGATGACTCAAAAGTTACTTGACATAGATTATGCCACCCAGAGAGCACAACTTCTCAAACCCATGAAAACTCCATCAACCTGGGAGGTGACATCTAATGTTCCTCCCAAAGGTGAATGTGACCATAAAATATATGATGAAATATAAGAGTAAGGGTCATTTATAGCTCCAACACAAGCTCTGGATCATTCATATTTCATCCCTACAACATCCGGAGCATGATAACTGCCCCACCAAATAGAACCCTCATCATATGAAGAGTATATATTTGGTTCTGTCATTGAGATACACTTTAAAAACCCCTTATTTGATGCTGAATATACCTTAAAATATGAATTCCTTTAACCTAACTAGGGAAAAAGAGGTCATATTCAGAAGAATTGAGGATACAAAAGGAAATTGTAGGTTTGGTCAGACTCAATATTTCGATCAATTCCCAATAGAGGACATATATTTATCCAATAATCATGGTAAATAACTCCATAAATACTAGTAGAGAGATGGAGGTATCATAGAATCCTATATTATTCTTATGCACCATATAATCTTGTGTGACCACCTAGTGGGGGTGAGATTATATAATCAGCCTAGACAATGGGGATGATCGACATGACCTATGCCACTAGCATAGGATAATACATTAAACTCTACATAAGGACCAAGACCGTCCACCTTAGATGCCTCAGCTACTGAACCATATAATAAAGAGAAACCCCACATTGGGAAGTGTCGACCTTTGGTACAAAATTATGTCATTTTGAAATAGCTGGTGATTTTACCAGCTAAACTCTCAATCCTATATGAACTCCATCTTTAAAAATAAATTTGGTGGACACTCATTTAAGCTCTCCATAGACCAAAAGAGTTCAATATAGAAGTTTTTGCAGCCGAGTTTTATTGAGTGTAGACCATGCCATCGGAATTACATGTCACCATCTCATTCATAGAGCAAGATTATAAGGAGGTCATATAGGGAAATATCGGGACCCTATATGTTTCAGGTTGACTCAATAATGCCAGCATATAAAGTTATGTGATAGAAAATGGATTTGGGATCAATATCATCCTGGTTTGGGCCCTCTAACATTTGTGATAGAGTGAATGTAACTTAGCTCCCACAAACCTGACCATTAAAGGGTTTGATAATAATGATCAAAGACCTCTAGGGAAGATCAAGATCAAAACTTAGTTTGGGTATCTCACATCTAATGTTGGGTTCATATTTGTCCCATAAGAAAAAACATATAATACCATGCTTGGAATGCATTGGATAAATATCCATGTGGTGGTACCTTCAACATTATATTAGTGTTTGAAATACCCCATTGATGGAATGTTTGTCATACTATATGATGAAATTACCCCCTTAGAGAATTTTGAAGCCACATATGTCGATGAATTTTTCTTCAAAAGATAAGGAAAACAACCAATGGTGGATAAATATAAAAAGGATTTAGCCCCCAATATATTGGGGACCACCTAGTAAATCCCTAGAGTATGCTAAAAAATGATTATGTTCTCTCCTTAAATCTAGTTAAAGTGATAGACTCAACCCTAGATGTCCAAGATCCTCCAGTCCTAAGTGAAAATGAAAAGGAAATTTAGTTTTGGAATCTATCTAAAACAACTATAGAAGAATAGGGTGATATTGTCTCTTATCATGACCTCTCTCATCCTGAGGGCGATAGATATGACCATATATTTCTAACCTCATATGAAAATGCCTCTATAGGCTTAGAAGTGGAAGAAGATGAGGATTAAATCAGGAATTCTGGTCCCACATCTAAGGAAGTAGTTTCCAAAACCATTAATGGGCTCAATCAGGTAAATCCAGAAACCAAATATATGTGACCAAAATTTATTAGTTCCTCCATGCCTCTTGAAGATCAAGAGATGTACATTGCATTTCTAAATCAACACCAATATGCGTTTTCTTGGAATTATACATAAATGCTCATACTGAACTCAGATGTCACTTTGAACCATCCCAGCTTACTCGATGATCATCAAATATTAAAGCATGAAACCAGGAGGATGCACCCCTCTCATGATAAAAACGTAGAGGCAGAAGTTGACAAATTGTTCAAATAAAACTTTGTATGATGAGTGAAATACCAAAGATGGATCACCAACATCATTCATGTCAAGAAGAAAAATTGGAAGATTATGGTATTCATTGATTTTAGAGACCTTAATTGATATTTCCTAAATTAAAATTTCCCGTTTACTATCACAAAAATCTTGATCGATAAAACTTCTAGAATTCAAGCCCCTTCCTTTATGAATGAGTTTTCAGGGTAAAATTATATAATGATGACCCCTAAAGATGAGGAAGCCACTACCTTTAGGGAACCATAGATGATATTTTTATTTAGGTAATTTCTTTTATATTAAAGAACTCTATACCTACATACCAAGGTGCCTTGAATAACATCATTAATCACTTCTTGGGATGAATAATTGAATTATATGTCAACAACATGGTGGTTAAATCCTCATAGAGATGTGATCACTTCATAGATTTTCTAATAGTCTCTGACAACCTATGATAGCATAGTCTGAAGATGAATCCAATGAAATTCAATTTTGGGGTAACATTAGGTATGTTCCTTGGCTTTGTGTTATTCCACTATTGCATCAAGGTTGACCTATAATATACTAGTTCTATTCTAGAAATGTCACCCCTAGAAATCTAAATGAACTATGGGGACTCCAAGGGAACCTTGGCTACATTTGTTATTTCATATCCTTATTAGCCAGAAAATCTATCCCCTTCATCCAGATAATAAATAATTTAATCTTTTATTAATGGGATAATGACTTCTAACAAACCTTCAGGAGTCCCAAGAAGTACCTGCTACACCCACGGGTCCTGATGCCCTCGGTGGAAGGGAAGCATATCATCCTATATGAGGCCACCATGGAGAAATACGTTGGTGATATCCTCAAATTGAAGAATGATGTAGAGAATGAAAACAATCATTACTACCTCAACCAAATGATTATAGGTACTGAGACATGATACTTTAATGTTGAGAAGAACTACTTTGCACTCATATTTTCTGAGAAAAAGCCAAGGCATTACTTGCAGCACCATGAAGTATACTTGGTCTCTCATATTGATCTGCTTAAGTAAATACTTGGCCATCCTATATTAACTAAGTGTCCCGACTGATGGGCAGTCATTCTACAATAATATGACATTTAGTTTATACCACAGAAGTTAGTGAAAGAGAAGGACTTGGCTGATTTCTCTCTAGAACATACCATCCCAGAAAGTACACCGCTAGACACTAAGCTTACAAATAAAGAAGTTTTCTATGACCATGACATTCCCCAAACATGGGAGTTGTTGAAACGATGGTCTTCTATGGATGATTTGTAGTATGATTTGTGTTTGTTTTCAATACTCATTGAATGTTCAGAATGTGTACCAGCAAAGAGATCTTACAGTTCAAGCAGACAACAATATTGAAGGTGGCTCCGTTTCCCAGTGTTTTCCAAATTTTTGGGCCTGAAAATCGACAATTGGAGAAAAGTGTTTTTTTGGAAAAGAGACTTGCGCGCCATGTACTTGATGAAGAGGAAACTTGCATGCCATATGTTTTTCAAGATCAGAACATGGTAAAATAGAAAAGGGATAAGGGCCACACAATTTTTGGGCTGGTCGCACAAGTGACCTGCGCGCCGTGAAGAGACTTGCGTGCCGATGCCTAGGAGGACTGGAAACTTGCACGCCTATTGTTTTTCAAGATCATAACTTCAAAATATGGAAAATGAAAGAAGGTCGCGCAAGTATCAGTGTTGTAACGCAAGTGAGTAGCACGATAGAGGCTAGGGAGGATGAGCTGTGTGCCAGAACCTGCACGCGAGGGAAGACTTGTGCGCCACCGCGTAGGGGGTCCAGTTTTCCTATAAATAGAGGACCACCCCTCCTCATTTGTAACTAATTTCAAGACTTAGAGATTTTTTGAGCTCTCTTCACGCAAGTGGTTGAGTCTCACAAGTGGTTATTGGGTCGCACAAGTAGAGGTTGCACGCCGATAGTTGGCTGCACGACCAAGGCCGTTGGGGAGTTAAAGGCGCAACATCGTGAAAGTTTGGTGTTGAAGGAGGTAGTGTCATGAAAGTATTTTGGTGTCACCTATGCGCCGAATTTGTACTGCACAAGTGACTTGCACACCAGGATTGAAACGTGTGCGTCGGGCTTGGAGAAGCACACCATGGTTGTTAAAGTACATCTGTCCTTTTGAATCTGCACGAAAGCTGGAAGATCGCCCGGTGCCCTCAGTGCAAAGTGAGATTCTTCTTCTAGTGAGAGTTGGAATTCAATAAATCATCTACATACGATAGAGGATGCATTCTTATGCAATGATGAAGAGACCTTCATGTCTATAAACTGAGCGTGACTTCACCAAGGGCAGTGAGCCAGGGGGAGTCAACGGGAGTGACCTGAGGGAAGCAATGAGCTATCCCTGAACCTTTGTAAAGGCAGTGAGCCTGGGAGAGAGTGACTATTTCCAAACATTTGTAATCCAATGCTAGTGAAGATTAGTTGAATTAGGTACGACCGAAAACTTGTCGGCGTATGCTCCTTGGACGTAGCCCTTAGTGGTGAACCAAGTAAAAATTGTCGTGTCTTCTCTGTCCATGTGAATGTTTGCTTTCTTATCATATTAATAATACTGGTTTAACAAGTTCCTAACAACGTAGGAACAAGAATCATCACATTAAAAGAAAAAAATATCACCCTGATTCACCCCTCCCCTCTCAGGGTGTCCCGGGGTCCTTCAAGTGGTATTAGAGCTAGGTTGTTGGTGTTGAATCTTTCCTTTATCATCATGGAGAATGCAGTCAATATCAGGGGAGTCCCTCACTTAGATGGATGTAATTTCCAAATCTGGAAGAATAGAATGATATCTCATCTAAGATCTCTTGGAATGGATGTTCTATTTTCTACTGTGAAAGGAATACAAGTCACTGATCCAATAGGCCTGGCTATGACTGAAAAAGACAGGAAAATTCTTGATGCAGATGCTAAAGCACAAAATGCACTCACTATAGCCTTTTCTGATCAGATCTACCTAAAGGTGTTGAATTTCACCTCAGTAAAATCCATTTGGGATAAACTCGAGAATATTTATGAGGGATATAGCAAAGTGAAGGAGGCGAAACTACAAGTGCTGCACAATTAGTTTGATGATCTGAAGATGCATCCAGACGAGAATGCATACTCTTTCTTCAATCAAATTACTGAAGTGGTTGGAGAAATTCGGGGTCTAGGTGAATAAATAAAATACATTTATATTTTAAAGAAAATATTAAGAAGACTTCCACCTCTGTACAATGTAAAGGGGTCAGCCCTTGAGGAAAGAGATCTTTCCAAACTTCCTCTCGATGATCTACTAAGAAGATTGGTAGCATATGAAATGAGAGTCAAACCAGAAGATTCTATGAGTTGTGTGAGCAAGGAAATAGCATTCAAGGCCATAGATAAACTTAAAATCTCAAAAGATAGTAGCGGTGAAGATGATGAAGAAAAAGAAATTCTTTCTCTCATTGAAAAGAAGTTCCAGAAGGGGAAAGGGAAATTCAAAGGGAAGTTACCTCTCACATTTTGTCATTGTGGAAAAGTTGGGAACATTGCCTCTCAGTGCTTAAGAAAGATCAATGATGAATATAGTGAAGATGAAAGCTTCTAGAAGCCTTGGAGAAGGTTCTTTAAAAAGGTAGACTTCAAATATGGAAATAAAATGCAAAGTAAGTGTTTTTTCTGTGAAGAGGAAGAAGCTGATAATGAATTCTGTGATGAAGAAGAACCAGAATTCAAAACTAGGAACCATGCTTCCATGATGGCCATTGTTGAAAAGTCAGAAGATACTAGTGGAGAAATACAACTGATAACTTGTTTAGATCTCGATATGCAACTTAAGGATGCGGTTAGTAAGCTTAAGATTAAATGTAAGAAGTGAAATAAGTGGAAATCAATTGTAGAAGAATCAACTGAATACGTTGATCAACATGAAGCTGAAATTGAATGACTACAATAATTTGTGAAGGTACAGTCTAAAATAATTGAAATCAATGATGATGTAGTGGATCTGAAGCTGAGAATTGAAGAGCAGGCAAAGGTCATCAATGACCTCGCCTCCATACTTGATGAAAAATCCAAGACTACTGAGGGTCATGAGGAGGAAGTTGTTACTCTAAGGAGTAAACTTGAGACTGAATCAATTCTAAAAGAATTGAGGAAGAAAATATAGTTTGGAAGATTCTCAGATGCAGAATTACTAGTAAGAGCTAAGTGTGGTTCAGATGGGGTTAGAAAAATCTTGAGTGATCAAAGACCCGCTTGCATGGGAAAGAGTGGAATTGGCTGTGAGGCTGAGACATCAACTTCTGGAAGTGAAAAAATCCAAAAGAAAGATAAGATGAAAGTTGAACATGTTGAAACGTTTCCTAAAGTGCCAAAAAAGGAACACTCAATCCAAAATAAATGGAGAACTGAAAATTATCCTCAAACATTCAGAAATGACATACAGTCTAACTATTCACCCAAGGAAGACGGTATGAGGAGAAATTCAAATGAGAAGACATTTTATCTCATGAAGTGTCAGTTCTGTGGCTATATGGGCCATACCATGTCTTATTGCGAAGAGGCAAGAAGCTATCTGAATGGTGAAGATATAGAAGTTCAAAAAAGGAGAACAAATTGATATCCTAATTCTTATAGAATAAACAATTTATATGGATATTGTTATCGTTGTTCTAACTTTGGTCATAAGGATGCTAATTCCAAGAAGAGAAGGGACATGGACACCTCATACTGAAGTTCAAGACAAGTCAAGTCTCGTCAGCAAGATAGTGTTGCTCTTTCAAACATGTTTTCCCATCTAAAAAAACATTTTGACTATGAAGACCCTGGGTATGTGGAAGAGATAATTGAAAGGCCATCAGTAATATATACTCAATACAATGTCTCATGGAAGGAAAGGAAGAAGATTGAGAAATCCAACCTTGCAGAGGTGGCCCTCAAAGCTACAAAGAACAACAATAACTGGATTTTGGATAGCGGCTGTTCATCTCATATGAAAGGTAATGCCGGCTTGCTAATGAATATCAAAAGGAAGGTTGATGGTACAATACAATTTGGTAATGATGAGGCTCTGAAAATCAAAGGGAGTGGAAGTACCGAATTAGCTAATGGAGAACTAAAGAAGACTGAAGTCCTTTACATAGATGGCCTATGTCATAATATCCTCAGTGTGAGTTAACTCTGTGGCTTAGGACTTATAGTTACTTTTAATCAGAAAGGATGCACTATCAAGGGAAATATAGGCAATTCACTTATGAAGGGATGTAGAACACAAGACAACTTGTATCAGGTTGATAGTGATGAAAATGTATGTTACATGACTGCTGAAGAAGAAAAAAATTTGTGGCATCAGAAACTAGGACACATCAATCAACAAGACATGGAGAAAATATTAAAATTTAGAATTGTCATGGTCATTCCCAACCTGAAGATTGAGTGTGAAAAATCTTGTGATGCTTGCATTCGTGGGAAGCTGGTCTGCAGTTCATATCGGCCAAAGAAGAAAAGGGAATCTCACCTTCTTGATCTGATTCATACAGATGTATGTGGGCTGATAAATGTTGTTGGAACTCATGGAGAAAGGTACTTTTTCTTTTTCATAGATGATTACAGTAGAATGTCATGTGTGATGGTCATTCACAGGAAACGACAAGTCCTTGAATGAATGAAAAAATATCGGCGAATCGCCAAGAATGATACTGGACGAACAATCAAAGTGTTTTGATTTGACAATGGAGGAGAATACACATCCATTGAATTTGGAAATTATCTGGAGAAGCATGGGATATAACATGAGGTAGCTGCTATGAGAACTCCATAACAAAATGGAATTATTGAAAGTAGGAATCGAAAGGTGAACAACATGGCACGAACTATGCTGATTGAGAGTCGTATTCAATGACATTACTGGAAAGAGTCAATTCAAGCTGCAATGTACATTCAGAATCGAACAGGACTTTATATGGGTGAGACAAAGACACCATATTAATTGTGGCATGTACGGAATCCCTCTTTAAAATACTTTCGTGTCTTTCGGAAGTAAATGATTCATCAGGAACAAAGAAGGAAATCAAGGGAAGTATGGTGACAATGCAGATGAAGGAATTTTCCTCAGTTACTCAATGAACATCAAAGCCTACAAATGTTTCAACAAGTGTTTAGGAAGGATTGTGGAAAGCAGTGATGTTATTATTATTGAAGAGAAAACCAGAAATTCTTCAAGGACGTCATATGATGATGTGATAGAAAGTCAGGAAGAAAGTGAACTTGAAGAAAATACAAATGCAGAAATAGAGGAAGTTGTACAAAACACTCAGCAGTCACATCATGATGTTGACTCAGAAGAATAATCTGAAGAATAAACTGTGGCTAAAGAGAATGCTACTGAACCTTGCAAGAGAAATTGAAGAGCTGAGACTGATCAATCCAACATAATTGGGGACAAGAGTGCACCCACTCAAACAAGAAGGATGATGAATAGCATGCAATCTGCATTTCTATCAGTTGTAGAGCCATCCTCATTCGAAGAAGCTGCAAATAATGAATCTTGGGTGAAATCCATGAATGATGAATTAGATCAGATTGACAAGAATTAGACATGGGATCTTTTCCAGAGACCCGAAGGTCACAATGTGATTGGTACCAAATGGATCTTCAAAAATAAGTTTTCTGAGCATGGAAGTGTCATCAGAAACAAGGCACGACTGCTATGTAAAGGATACTCCCAGATTGAAGGAATTGATGTTGAAGAAACCTTTTCTCTAGTGGCTAGACTGAAGTCAATCAGGCTTTTCCTTGTCATGGCACTCCAAAGAGGATATAAAGTATATCAAATAGATGTCAAGACAACATTCTTGAATGGTGTACTCGAAGAAGAAGTCTAAATTGAACAACCAGTGGGATTTGTTTTGGGTACTGATGAAACAAAGGTCTGCAAACTGAAGAAAGCTCTATATGGTTTGAAGCAGGCACCACAGTCGTGGTGCTCACAGCTGGATTCATATCTCAAGAAGCTAGAATTCAAAATAGGAGGAGTAGATCACAATCTCTATGTGATGAATTCTCCAAAAGATCAATTCATGGTTCTAGTCTACATTGATGATATCATATTTGGTGGCAGCAGGTAGAAATCAGTGGATGAATTTGCCAATCACATGAAATCAGAATTTGAAATGTCTATGATTGGGGAGATCACATATTTCTTGGGGATGCAGGTGATTCAAAAGTAGGAATACACTTTCATTTCTCAGGAAAAATATGCAAGAGAGCTGCTGAAGAAGTTTAATATGAAATACTCCAAACCAATGTCAACTCCGATTGTAGTTGGAACTAAACTTGGAACGCATGAGGATGGGGACTCTGTTGATCCCACCATGTACAGGAGGATCATTGGGAGCCTACTATACCTGATAATGACACGGCCAGATATTGCCTTTGCCACATGCCTTGTGGCCCACTTTTAGAGTAATCCAAAGGAGGAACATATGGCGGTAGTAAAAAGAATCAAAAGGTACATTTAAGGTACACATAACTTCGGGTTATTTTTTGCTGTAGGTAGGGACAGTGAATTATCAGCATTTTCTGATGCTGACTGGGCTAGTGATGTAGTAGACAGAAATCCCACTAGTGGTGTGGCCTTCTATATTGGGTAGAAATGTGTAGGCTTGTTGAGAAAAAAAACAAGAAATTACTTCTCTTAGTACTACTGAAGCTTAGTATATCTCGACCAGAAAGGCATGCACTCAACTTCTATGGATGATGCAAAAATTAACAGATATTGGTGATGAGGTAAAGCAACCAACTGTGATTTACTGTAATAATAAGAGTGCAATTGATCTTACTAATAATCCTGTTCATCATTCCCATACGAAACATATTGAAATCAGGTATCACTTTATCAAAGAAAAAGTTGAACAAGGGGTGATTAGAATGGATCATGTGGGAACTGATGAGAAAGGGGATGATATCCTGACCAAGCCACTATCTGCGGCTGTGTTTGAGAAGCATCGGTTGATCCTCAGTGTTCAGCCACCTCCCAGTGCATAAGGAAGTTACACAATACCCCTCTCCCTGATTATGATAACTGTTTTTATCTGTTTATGGATGTGATGCAGGTTTGTGGGGGAGATACTATCCAGGGGGAGTATGGTTTGATATGAACAATGAAAAAATTACCAGGCTTCGGGTTTATTGTCAATGGGGGATAAAGGAATAAATTCAGGAATGTTCAGGCATATAAGCTCCTGTGACACAATGCGAATTCAGTGTCACTGATAGGATGAGAAGGATAAGAAGGAATTCATCGATCATGTAATGATTCTTGGGCATCATTGAGAATTCCAAAACACTGGAACCCAATTCAATATTCCTCTCTTGTTTTATACACCGAGCATTGCTCACATAGACTTAGAGTGTTGGTTGAGTTGATTCTAGCATTTTTGGTTTGCACATGGATAAAGATCTATTGAATTTATTTTCTGATTGCCAACAAACCCAAAGGGGGAGATTGTTGGAACCATGGTCTTCTATGAATGATTTGGAGTATGATTTGTGTTTGTTTTCAGTCCTTAGTGGAAGTTCAGAATGTGTACCAGCAAAGAGATCATACAGTTCAAGTAGACAACAGTATTGAAGGTGGCGTCGTTTCCCAGTGTTTTCCAAATTTTTGGGCCTGAAAATCAACAAATGGAGAAAAGTGTTTTTTGGGAAAGAGACTTGCACGTCGTGTACTTGATGAAGAGGAAACTTGCGCACCATATGTTTTTCAAGATCAGAACATGAGAAAATGGAAAAGGGATAAGGGTCGCGCAAGTTTTGGGCTGGTCGCGCAAGTGACCTGCGCGCCGTGAAGAGACTTGTGCACCGATGCCTAGGGGGACTGGAAACTTGCGCACCTATTGTTTTTCAAGATCATAACTTCAAAATATGGCAAATAAAATAAGGTCGCACAAGTATTAGTGTGGTCGTGCAAGTGAGTAGCACGATAGAGGCTAGGGAGGATGAGATGCGCGCTGGAACCTGTGCGCTGAGGGAAGACTTGTGCGCTACCGCGCAGAGGGTCCATTTTGCCTATAAATAGAGGACCACCCCTCCTCATTTTTAACGAAGTTCAAGAATTAGAGATTTTTTGATCTCTTGTTGCGCAAGTGGTTGAGTCACGCAAGTGGTTGTTGGGTTGCGCAAGTAGAGGCTCTGCGCCGATAGTTGGCTGCGCGACCAAGGCAGTTGGTGAGTTAAAGGTGCAATGTCGCCCAAGTTTGGTCTTGAAGGAGGAAGTGTTGCGCAAGTAGTTTGGTGTCACATGAGTGCCGAATTTGTATCGCGCAAGTGACTTGCACGTCAGGATTGAAACTTGCACGCCGGGCTTGGAGAAGCGTGCCCGGGTTGTTAAAGTATATTTGTCCTTTTGAAGCTGCATGAAAGCTGGAAGATCGCCCGATACGCTCAACACAAAGTGAGATTCGTCTTCTGGTGATAGTTGGACTTCAACAAAGCATCCACATACGACAGAGGATTCATTCTTATGCAATGATGAAGAGACCTTCATGTCTATAAACTGAGAGTGACTTCACCAAGGGCAGTGAGCCAGAGGGAGTCAATGGGAGTGACCCAAGGGAAGCAGTGAGCTATCCTTGAACCTTTTTAAAGGTAGTGAGCCTGGGATAGAGTGACTGTGCCCGAACCTTTATAATCCACATCTAGTGAAGATTAGTGTAATTAGGTACAACTGACAACTTTTCATCATATGCTCCTTGGACGTAGCCCTTAGTGGTGAACCAAGTAAAACGTGTTGTGTCTTCACTGTGTATGTGAATGTTTTCTTTCTTATCATATTCATCATAAAGGTTCAACATGTTCCTACCAACGTGGGAACAAGATCCATCACATTAAAACAGATATTTGTCACCCTGATTCACCCCTCCCCTATCAGGGTGTCCTGGGGTCCTTCAGGAGTTGTATTTTGACAGTTCCTCCCAAAGTCCTATCATTATGAGGATATAAAACTCAAAGCTCAATCGGTTTGGATTAGGGATTTTAATTTTCTAACCATACAAAGAAAATTTTCCATACTCTTTCTCACAATACAAAGGCTTCATGAATAATGAAGCTAAATACCAATCCCTTGTTACTGGTTTGAAATTATCACTCCATCTACAAATATCCTACATGAACATCAAAGGGTATTTGGAGCTAGTGATTAAGAATATCAATTGTGAATATGCCATAAAAAGGAATAATATCCCCCTCTCAATGGCTACATCATGGGACTAATGGTAGAGTTATATTTTGGGCCCACGTTGCATCATGTTCCCCTATCACAAAATGAACGTGATGAATCATTGGATAATGCAACCATAATTCTGGCTGACCCTGATCAGGATAAAAAAATATTTAATACTACACACCAAATAATTGTCTCATTGATCATTGTCTGTGAAGCAGAATAAATAAATCAGATCAACGCTACCCTAGAGCATGATTGTTAGGCCCTAAAATTTTTTCATAGAAGAAGAAGACACTTACATAAATTTAGAAAAGGAATAAAAATAAATAGAACAAAAATTTAAAGTATAAATACTCAAAGAGAATGAAAAAAAATGGAAAATGATACCATGAAAGAAGAGGTCCCATTACAGACCGCCATTTCTCATGGAACTCCTCTGCGTTGTATGGAAGTCTTCTGCTTCACATGGTGGTCCGCTGCTCTGTGAAAGCCCTGCGAATGGAAACGGTCCACAAAAGGGGTGGATCTTGCAGTCCCCATGAATGACATAACGTCATTTTCAAAAAGGGGTGGTGATATCCACCACCATAAATGATTTCCCACAAACTAAATATTCCACGAGGAAAGCCGGTGTCGCCGACTCCCCCAAATAAAATGAAGTTGTTTGCAGAGCCAAGTGGGGATCTTAGTGGCCATGAAAGCCTTTCGATGACTTGGTCCTTCATGGGATTCATTAAAAGATTCCCGTCATCCATCACGAATGACTGACTACACCGATATCCAGTTTCTCCTATTCTCTATAAATAGAACCTCGGGGACACACACGAAGGGGGATCGATGGATCGACATATTGAGATATCGAGGCACAAAGGGATCAATAGCTTTACAAAAGACGAACTCCTTTGATAATTACCTACAGGTAAAACACTATCGCATAGAATTAAAGAATGGAAAGACTTATATAAATTGGTTGTCCACGAACTCAATATCATTTGCAGGCATACTCCCCACAAGGTGCAAAACCAATTCCACCTTTTCACTAAGGCATCCTGCATAGTAAAACACTATGCATGAAGAACCGTGCCCCACATAGAAAATCACTACCTGGAAGGAAATTGATCCTGTGTAGAACCATACTATCTAGATGGAACCCAGTCCCATGGAGCAAAGTGCTACATGGACCAAAACTAGGTCTGCATACCACAATGGTATGTAGACGACTCCCTTACTGGCAAAGCAGCATGTCACACGTAGGGAACCCCATCCAGTATAAGAACATTCTTTGTGGAATGGGGAATCCTAGGGTGTTACACTCTATGGGTCTAGTTATGCTAGTTATGACCATCTATCATATCATCACCCCTATACAATCTGAAAACCATTCCAATGGCATCAGGCTAATGCCTCTTACAAAACCACCAAACATTTATTATGAGACAATCAGGTGTATCATCATGCACTTTTGAATTTACTTACCCATGGTAAGCGGAGTCGCATGTGTTACCACAATGATAAGGTGGACCCTTGGAATGACCTTGATTATACATTACCATGGTAATAGTGGTTTCAAATTTGGGGTACTAATGTGAGCCTCCCCATTCTGAGGATTAAGGGGAATAACTGGTCATTCCCTTCGGTAAGGTCCAATGTTAAATAGAGGATATCGTGCTTGCTCTTCTTTGCCTCAACCCAGGACGTATCCATATAGATCTCCAAACATGACTATCCTAGATATTAAAGTAATAAAAGAAAAAGTCACACTCAACAACCCTCTCTCTCCCCCTTTGGGATCCAGCACCACCCATCAGTAGATGGGGAAGGTTATGCGATCATCAGATCTACTGCCTCATTTGGTTTCTCACACCAATCACGACTCATGTGGGATTAGATATTAGTAGAAACCATGAAATTTTCCCAATAAAAAATCATAAATAGTACTTTTATACAGAGGTAATCCGCAATGATAAATAAAATGGGAATCTTTCATGCGTAATCCCCCATCATTCCTACATTAACGGGATTCCATTAAAGTATAAGTCCCAATCCTGTTGAGCTATGAGGGATTTGATTCCCAACTAACTCGAGTACATCAGAAGCCTCCTTGGGTCCCAAACCTATTACCCAATCCACCGTAATGTTCACTGAGAAAACCCCCTGTAAGATCATATCCACCAAAAGACCACAACTCTTCTAGGTCCCCAGGGATGCCTCAGTGTAAGTCCAATATTAAGTATTGACTAGGAACCTTCTTCCTGGATGTCCTTGCCACCTGATGTTAAGATAAAAGGATGGGTCATTGTCACACAACCTTATAAGTTTATGTGTCCAGTTAAGTGGAACCAAACTACATGGATTATAATTCCTCTTAGGAGGATACATTGGAAACCCATCTTATGGGTTTGATCCCGACATCAAAATAGCTCCCGCCCCCCAAGATGATGATAAAATTCAGAGTGCTATCCTATGTGGTTTAAAACCAGTGTTGTCTCCATAAACGATTGAGGATTACATGATCTATCTATAACAGGGGGAACGTTAATAAAGAACCTCAAATACATATAGATGATTACAAACCCATTCATATTTGTCATCAATTGTGACCTAGGGGTAATCCGTGGGCACATAATTAGGAATTAACCAAGGTTTCATGAATATACAAACATGGCTCAAATCTATAAGAGAGTCCCAAAATAAGAAATAGTTCCCCCCAAAAGGGTGTGATTAGACCAAGTTCCCATCCTCTTAATCAAGGCGAGTTCTTTAGTGTCATTGTCCAAAGCATCCAATGAACTCCCACCTTTGGAAAGAAGGTCCATAAATTATGGATATGTGAACTATTGGATGTTTTCGGATCCATGAAAAAAAATCATTGGAGACCGTCTAAAGATCTTATACCCAAAATCAATGATTTCACACCATTAAACACCCTACAATCATATTTTTAGTCTAAAAAAGTTCCTTTGGTGGAAATGAAATGGTAACCTGATGAAAATGTCTTACCTGTGACCCCACCTTCACATATTAAAAAGGATACATCAACCAATCCCTATCAGACCATTTCATTCATGAACTCAGACCATCTCATCCACTGGTGAAAACACATCTTTAGTAAAAATAAGAAATGGTGAACTAGATGTGAATCCTTCAAAAAGGTGGCGGTTTTACCCCACTATAGGCCCCTTTCACATCCAAAAAGGAAGAGGACCAATCGAGATCATCAATTACACATATTTTCATGAGATGCTACTTTGATGAGGTTTCATTGTTAGTACTTTTCACATATATTGGATGCATTCCTTAGAAATTCCTTCACTCCAATGGAATCCTAGAAGTTCTCATAGACATGCATGTCGACCACTGCACCAACCAAGTCCTCTATAAAGTAGGGGACTCTCTTTCCCACCCATTATCTCTAATTTTGTGTCTCAAATACACTGATCCATGAGTACCATCAGCAAGGTACTCTCCCAACACTAGAGGTAGTAAGATAGGCCATCTAGTCAATGAAATCCTGCCAGCCACCCACCCAACAATGACTGGTGGTTTTTGATCAAGCACCTCTATTAGCCTTCTCTTATCGTTTTAGGATCCTATCCCTAGAAAATGATAATGAGTACCTACCTTATCTTAGAAAAGTATATATACACATTAATAATGAATTTATCCCTAATATATAGGGGTCTGAATCAGGGGGCTCTTCTATAAGACATCACTACCAATTCCTTGCTGCCTAGTATCCCCACTCTTTAGGGGATACCACCCCAAGGGTCCCCTCTAAAGTCTAACAGATCTTGATCCCTTGAACGTCCCACCTAGGGTGATGATTGGATAATCAGGAACATGTTATTACCCTCGTTCCCATTGAATAAGCCTTCCAAGGAAATATGGTGGAAACCTATGGGTGGATGTATATTCTTTCCCACTCTTATGAAGCCCACCCTGAAAATACAGTGGCATGATACGAGCATGCACAAATTCTCGCTAATGCTCACCAATCTTTCCATGCAAATAGGGTGTAAAATTACCTGAAAACTCAAAATCCTTCCAATTAATATCTAGGTTGTCATCTAAATATGGAATAAAATGAGAAGACGGAAATCCATACTTGGGAATATGAATCCCACAAATCAAATATGGCTGAAACCAAATATAACTAGAGTCAGATTCATATGGATTCATACCAATCACATCATACAAATACAGCAGAAAATGATATGATGAAAATATCTATTTTTAAATATGAAGTCCATCAGTCAAATATGATCGAAACCAGATAAAACAGCTAGCGTATCCCAACTATAATATAGGGGAAAACTCATTCCTCTTCCCCAAAATAGAATAACTTTTAGTATTCACTCACAGAAAATGGAGGACTGGAGTAGCCACATATTTATGCTCCAACATCAAAATGTGCATATATTCCCATACAATCCAAGGAAATATCTCAACAAATCTTATCAATTATGGAGGAATAGACATAAATTCATAATCACATCTTACAAAATTTTCAAGATGTAATCATGTCTGTGGCAATAACAAGGAGCTGCTAGCATAATTCTGCCTCCCCAAGTGTGGCGATTCATTCAATAAATTGGTTGGTCACTCTGGAGTATACATGCATCCCTACTTCCATATAAGAGGGTCATTGATAATATTCTACGATAAAAGGACAACTAGATCAGGCATAAATACTCATTCCAATTAGGGGACATTGGTCCATATCTTTTCCAAAACTCAATATGACCACCAGAATATCCTGGTAGCACCGTATGACTCACATAAAATGTCACCCATATATGAAGGCCTTCACCCAGATAAAATAGTCCCAGTTTCCCATAAGAGAGTTCCCAAATAAGAATCATGTCAAAGGTAGCCAGATAATGAAGAGTATATTCATAACCCTACTATGTTGGAAGTTAGTTTTCTTGATTCCATCAAACACCTATCTTTGGTGGATCAGGATCTTGTTAATCCATTACGAAATTATGGAAGTGGCAGTAGTAGTTGTGAAGGACTTCCCCAAAATATTATTACAAGTAGATCTAAAGGTCCTCCTCAGAGAACCCATTAAGGATTACTTAGTGGGAAAGAAATGATCAATCATGAGAGACTATCTATTAACGAGTGTTATGGTATCCCTCATCATGGATGGAAGATCATATATAAAGAAGGTACTCCCCTTTATTTTATCTTCCCAAATGGTCCTTCTCTGGGTATACACTGCAGATATTCTCTCTGCAGTTGGACATCAAAATATGATTGTAGTATTCTACATTATAGCATCAACTATGAAGGTCCACCCAACAATGATATCTAATAATATCAAGAAGGTCCTCCCCTTTCTACAGTCCACCCTGAAGGTCCTCCCTAGGGTATATGCTATAAAACCTCTCCCAATAGCCAGATATCATGGTTTGATGGTAATCCTTTCCATGATAGCCTCAACTATGAAGTTACTCCTCAAAGTAACATTTCATATCAACAAGGAGGTCCTCCCCTTATAAATTAAAATATGAGAAAAACCCCATATGTTGAGGCACTTGTAATGGTTGGTTCAAACTTGTTAGATACCCTATCAATGAAAAGTGACATATTTTCTTAGCTAGAAGACGGCTAAGGACAACACTCATCAGCAGAGTCACCCCAAGATTGTTCACACATCAATAAGAGCCCTACGATCCCCGCTACGTGTGACCAAATCATTAAGAATCATTGAAGTTGGGTAGATCAAGTAGAGGAGTCCCTGGTGTAAGAACAAAAATATATTCTTCCCATGAGAAAAAAATTATCTAGGGATGATATACCATTTATGTATTGTCCCACAACCACTTCTCAGTTTTACATGCCAGGATATTTGTCAGATGAATGCATATATAACAATCACATCAATCTCCAAAAAATTCTCCTAAAATTGAAAACCAAATTCTTTCCTTATGATGGGTATGTAGACCATGTCAAAATATTGGGGGATCTACCATCAAATTGACTTAGAATCCCTATTGTTTGTGCGATGTCCACAATCAGAGAGGCAAAAGAAAGATCTCAAACTGACCTGTCTCCATGTGTTTCATAAGTTACATTTTCTTATTAGCAATTCCTCTCCTGGTGTTCATATCCAAGGATGGGTAGAGCATGGAGCTTTACACTTCAACCCACATATTATCCACAAGAGCCATTGGAAATTACTTCATGTAATGTCATTATCCCTAGGTAGTAATAAAATGAAATTCCTACTCAAGAAAGGAGACATGCTCAATAATGATCGAATCTGAGTAAATATCAACAGCATCAGGAATAATAGGATAAATACATTGGGAACTCATGATCTAGGTGACCAAAACATTCACTGGGGTTTCTATTTAAGAGAATCTAATAACCACACATCACTAAGGCTTTTAGAAACAAAACGTTTGGGTGCATGTTCGACATCATACCTGACTCATGCTCAAAAAAGGATGCGTGGGATCAAGAAAATGGAAATGGAAATAGAAACTCCACAGTACGGGATCAGTCCCATCTTGTAAGGATGGGGTCATTTTTAACACAAAACTCCCCCATAAGACTGGAACTATCGAGTTGAGGCATGGTACCTAGAGAACAGTAACAACCCCAGCTCGTGGGGCTGGGGTAATTTTTACCTCAACCACCCCTCGAAAGGATTTAATCTTTTCTCATTTATGGAGGCCAACAAGTGGAGAGGTGTCCCATTCCATCCTATAACATGAATCATTCCCTTAAAGATAGAGGCATTCAAAAAGGTTTCATAGAGGTTACCTTTGAGTTACCATTCACTAAAAAGTTTTAAGAGGATCACAGAAAAAAATGAAAAGATCCAATAGATGATGAAGACAATACACAACTCGTATGCCACCCATAATATGTTATGCATCAGTGAACATCATGGATACTAATCCTATGGACCACACTGAAAATAATGAAAATATGGAAGAACATGGAGTGAATGATTCCTCCTATAATCTGATCCACACTGGATCTAAATGTGTGCATACCCTGAACTAGAGGGTTTCCCTAAATTTGGGAACTTTCTCAGCCAATCCATCATTACCTCCTCCGTGAATCCCTCATAACTAGAAGAACAAAAATAAGGTCACACATGACCTGCCTCCTCCCAATGAGAAAGAGTCCCTGAAACTTGAGGAGATATTCTCTTGGTGGGAGGAAGATATGAAATAATTAAGGTGAATAATTGTTGAGCTACTTTGAGGAAGCCATAATATCAAATACTCTCCCCAGGAAGAGCCTCAATGTACACTTATAATAGGTATACTGATACTATAAGGGCTTATCCTGAAAAATAAAGCAAGGCCAGGATTTTCATCCAACATGGCATCAGGACCGTCAATCTACCTGAATCTAATCCCAAATGGGTATTAATATTTCAATTTATTAAGGAAACAACCGAAACAAGTACCAAACAATCACCAAACGAATCCCCTAGTGGAATATCCACCACAAGTACCGACAGAACCAGCACGTCAAATCATTCCCCTTTCTCTTCCCGTCCAAGCTCAGGTGCAACAAGACACACATCAAGGGATGATTAATACCATCAAGTCATTGGATTCTCAATTGGAATCCATGGAGGAGTGGTGTGCACTGGTATAGCCAGAACAGAAACCTTTCCTTGATTGGGTGAGTAACACTCTGCCTCCATAAAATTTCGAGAGTGTCGTTTTCCTGATATTCAGTGGATCGGGTGACTCATAAAAACATCTGATGCATTATGCATATTATTTTGATCCCATGATGGTAACATTAGAGAAACAAGAATTAGTGAAACTCAATTGAATAATGCGACCTCTTCAAGGGTCAGTCTTCATATGACACACCAAACTAACAACTTAGTTGATAACATGATGGGAGGATCTTCAATGGAAATTCCTTTTCCAATTCACCTCAATGTTTCCAAAGAAAATGATTAATAACCACTTAAATTGAAAACAATGAGATAATGAGAGAGTCTGAGATTTTATTTCTAGATTCAAAGGGCTGACCTACTCTTTGAATTTTCCACTCTGCCAAGATGAGATTCTTAATATGTGCATCGATAACCTCCACAATGAGTTAGAAACAATGTTTATCCCGATGAAATATACAAGTGGGTTCTAAGATTTCTCTTCTATTGACCAAAGAGTAGAAGACTCCATATGAAAGACCATGATTAACTCCCGGACAGCCCCACCAGCTCTAGGACATTGAGTAGGAAATTTTGAAGTGACCTCTGTCACACTCAAGCCAGCCCCCATGCTGGCTCCACACTCGAGGCCTTAAATACATCTTGGAGTACCCCAAGGGCGTCAACAACTACCTCCACCCATACAGGATGTGTGGAGGAGACCCGAAAAAATCAATTCAAGGAATGGAAGAATAATGTTTACTCATTACGAGATGATCAAGTTCATGGGTATTTTATAGCTGATATGAATTTCAATTTGTTCTGTCTACCAGAGTTGAAGAGGGACAATGAGGTAGGTCTCAATGACCATATAGCTTATGGTACCTTCCACCAGATATTGGGACATACCATCCCATAATTCATCATATTTAATTTCCTCTTATAAATAATGATAGATTTTCGGCAAGTCATACTAGGACCACCACCAGCATTAGTGGCATATGTTTCCACCACCGACCCTGATAAAAGAGGGGAGTGGAAAAAAATTAGCAGAAGGGAGTAGAGGTTTTATAACTATATGACTAGGAAAATAGTTAACTGAGCTCATGGAATAATAAAAGATAAATTAAAGCAACTGATTGTTCCCGCAACAGTTCCCAATGTAACACAACTAACATCCTCATCCCCACAATCCTCTAAAAGTTGATTTTCCAAGAATAAGTTTGGAAAAAAGGAAGAGAGTAAGTGTTATAATGAGAACAGATGTCAAGGAAAAATTAATATTGAATATATCAGATTTTATGCCATCATATTTGAAAGAATGGGAACCACCCCACCAAACGGTACCACCAAAATTAGTTGATTAGATAGAGTCATCATCTAATGAGTAGCTGATCTTCAACTACATAAATTTTACTCACTTAATTGATCATTTCTTCAATGAAGAGTATGGAAATGAACCCAAGTTATCTAAACCCAATAGGGGAACCAAAGTAAGAGGTTGGAGAATTCAGGGATACCAAGGGATACATAGCCTTGGAAGACACCAAACATATGGATGCACCCCTTCTCAAATCTTCAATGTTGTAGAAACTCAGGAAAGATCCCTTTAGCGGACCCAAAATGAATAAGAAAATTCCCATACACCATCAGAAGCTAATCTTACCTGATCATTCTGGAATATCCTACAGAAGAAGAACAAATGACTAATATCCCTTAGCATATAGGAAAATATTCTTGGCCTAACCAACAAAGAATGAATGCGACTCCAACTCCTATCCTAATGGACGATTCATCTTCATCTAATGTTGAAGACCATAATGTGTCTTTAAAGGAAAATAACCATGCTAGGAAGTGCTATAATTTATACTAGAAGTAAGATATTTAGAAGTAATTGGAATCAATATCATCCAAAATATAAGCCTTGCATACCCTGATTTTATCAAGTGACCTTAGGGAAGCACATATAGAGGCTCTACTAATCCCACTAGAGTTTGAATATGAAGTGTCCACCACCAAATTCTATCTAACAGGGACCAATTCTATAGAATTTAATGCATTTATCTCCTTCATAGATCAAGATGAAGATGCCATTATATAGGGATGCATCAGACCCCTATATGTGCCTGGTATGGTAAATGGTGTCAATATCCGAAATTTCTCCATTGATAGTGGATCTGGAGTAAATATCATCCCATTATGAATGATTTGTCGGTTGGGATGCAATGAAGATAACTTGACACCATATTCCACAAACATGTTGGGCTATGAGAAAATTTAGTAGAAGCTGTTGGGCTAGATGAAGCTCAAAATTTGATTTAGAGACCTCATAGCCAACTCTAAATTTCTGGTGGTTCAATAAAACACAGCCTTCAATGTCCTGTTGGAAAGGCATTGGCTACACTATCATGAATTAATTACCTCTTCATTCGATTAGTGTATAAAATACTAAATTGATTCATTTAATGGGACATTTAAAGCTAATTAGGCCACATTTGAATCCTATGAGTCACATTATATCGATGCAGGGTTCTATGATAAATAGAAGAAGTGACCCTTAGTCGATGGTATTGACTAGGTAACCACAAAAAATGGTTTGGAAATAGTCCCTGATGATCCCTTCAAGAAACTCAGAAAAGAATACATAATGCCCATCAATTGGGTTGAGTGAATGAGTCCAAATTCAGACACGTATTCTACAGTCCTCATGATTTGAGTCATAGAAACCTAGATTATCAAGGTTGAAAAATACACTAGACCTCAAAATAATGGTGAATTCTCAAATGTGAATGCCCTCAATCCATCATCAGAGCCCCAGATAATCCCTCACTCACTGAATAAGGTAGAATAGTAAGAAGACAATTTTCAATCCCCCACTCCATCCTCTCTAGAAAATTCCCCACTATCAGCCAAGTCAGAAGAAGTTGCTTCATCTTCCAAATACCAAGATTTCAACTCTTCTCCCAACTCCAGAGAACTCATCTCAAGAATTGTTCCCCATTAGAAGAATAATAACAAGAGGAAGAAGATGAACAAGAACAAGAAGAATAATATTAATAAGAGGAATAAGAATAAGACCTTAGGGATTCCCATATGGTAATAGAGTAGGGTGTCTCTACCACCATCGATGAAATCAGGGAAATAAACCTTTGCATGAAAGAATATCCATGACCCACTTTTATTAGTGTAGCCATTTATTCTTAAGAGTAGGAGGTATACACCTCATTCCTAAAGAAACATGATGATGTATTCACTTAGAAGTACACAAAAATGATAGGCCTCGATCTTGATGTGGCCACTCACCACCTTTATGTTCTAGAAGATCATTGATGCTATAAATAAGAAGCCAGAAGGAAACATCTGACACATGCCACCAAAATAGAGGCTGAAGTCAATAATATCATCCATGATAAATTCATTTAGTAGGTCTAATATCCCACTTGGTTGGATAATATAGTACACATTAAAAATTATAATAGACAAATCAAAGTATGCATCAATTTCAGGGATCTCAATCAGCACTATCCAAAAGATGATTCCCTGGTCCTGATCACAGAATTATTGATCGATGCAACTGCCATATATTAGGCTCTCTATTTCATGGAAGACTATTTAGGATATAACCAAATATTAATGGTCCGAGAAGATGAATAATATTCCGTATTTAGTCCCCCCATGTGGGAGTATTTTTCTCCAAGGTAATGCCCTTTGGTCTGAAGAACATTTGTGACACATATCAACATGCCATGCATCACATATTCAAACCCTTCCTATGAATGTTTTTGGAATGTTATGTTGATGAATTGGTGGTTAAATAATGAAAGTACTCAGACCACCTATCAGATATTGAAATCATCTTCAACAAACTATGACAACAAAGTCTAAAAATGAACCCCTTAAAATGTGCCTTCAGAGTTACCTCATGGAATTGTCTTGGTTTTATCTTACACTATAATGGAATCAAAGTTGACCTAGAGAAGAAAAATCATATCCTTGTAATTCCACCTCCTTTCAACCTCATAGAGTATTAAGCGATTCAAGGATACTTGGCCTACATTCGGTCCTATATATGCAACCTTGTAGGAAAATGTTTTACCTTCACAAGATTGATGAAAAAGGGGTTGTGTATCAATGGAAGGATTACTGTCAAAAATCATTTTATAGTCCTAATAAAAATCTCTTAAGACTTCTAGTGATAATGTCAGGCATCGAAGGAAGATTACTAATTATATCTATAAATGTCTTGGATAAATCAGTAGGATCCTTCCATGCATCGAAGAATGATGTTGAGAGAGAAAAAATATTTTATTACCTCATCCAGACTATGATTGATGTTAAGAATAAATATTCAAATATCTAAAAGAGATGTATGGTTATAATATTTGTGGTCTAGAAGCTATAAAATTAACTGAAGCACCACAAGATACCTTTGATCTTATGAAACAACCCACTCAAGTATATTCTTAGATATCCAATTTTGACCAAACACCTGTCATAGTGGGAAGTCATCCTACAATAGTTCGTCATACGGTTCATGACTCAAAGTACATAAAAGTACATGCATTATAATATTTTCTAATAGAACACTCCTTGGTAGAAATGACTTCATTGGATGCTGAACTACCCGATGAAGAGGTTTTCTCTATTCAATGGGACTCCCAAACATAGGAGATGCATTTTTATGGTGGGACCAAAATCCCAACAAAAAAGGGTTGAAGACCCCAAGCTAAAAAAATTGGGGCTAGGAGTCATGCTCATATCTCTAGAAAAGGTAGTATTGACTTAATCCTTCCTTTTATAAAAGTGGTTCACAAAAAATGATGCAAAATATTAGGCTCTCATTAAAGGACTGGATATTTCACTTCAAGTACAAGTACAACACTTTAAGATAAAAGGTAACTTAGAACTGGTCATCAAGAAAGTAAATGGTGATTAAACTATCAAAAAAAGAAGAAATGATCCCTTTGTTTGATCATGTTCGAGTAATTATGGCAGAATTCCCTTCAAAGCTAACATTAACTCATGTCCCCCAGTCAAAAAATGCACAGGATGATGCATTAGTAAATGCAGCCACAACACTGGATGATCTAGACAAGGATGAAATGGTCATCAACATCGACCACAATCATATAGTCTCACAATTTTTCAGGACAACATGAAATAAATAGAAGAGATTAGTCCTGTCCCTAACCCATATGGTCCTACCACCATCCAGATGACGCCTATTATAGATTACCTCCAAAAGGGAGAACACCCACCAAATAGGGATGGAAGGGATTAAATCCAGATATCAGTAATAAACTTTGTTGTGTAAGATGGAACAAAATAAATGAAAGGTCCTCTATAAGAAGAGACTTGATGGGGAATTTATCAAAAGAATTTATGAACAAGAGACGATTATTTTCATGAAGGATGTGCACAATGGATCATGTGGTGCACATCAATTAGGATCTAATCTCTCTTATCAAATTTGAAGGCTTGGATACTATTCTCCCACAGTGGTGTAATATTGCACTAAGTTCACCAAGAAGTTCCATTCCTATCAGGTTCAGGCCAAATTCATCCATTAACCCCTAAAGTTACTTCACATAGAAAGGTAATCCTAGCTAATTTCCATATGGGGAATGAACATCATGGGACCATAACCTCCTACTACGTGTAACTCCCCGACCCTTGTTGCCCGGAGCCGATGCATTATTTTATTAAATTAGAATGAATATTAGAAATTTATATCCCGAAGGACCTAATAGTTTTGTATTTTTGGAAAACCAGATACAATATATGTTCTACATTACACCTTTAAAGGAAAAAAATATATCATTTCCATGGGAAACATCCATCACTCCTAGATTATCTCAGAAATTCATTCATAATATTCATCTTCATAACTTGGGGGAAATAAAACATAAGAAATGGGTGATATCATATGCTAAGTAAGGGTAATTAATACAATGAAATTTATTATAAACATAAACATAAAGCATGGTGAACAACTAAAAACACATGTCTTTAAAAAATACTGGAGCATAATATTACAAGAACGAAAGCTGATTAAATTTATCTATACAAATAATCATAAGAGAAATAAACATAAACATGGATATTATAATAGAATAATAATAACATATTTTATCAATTAATAATATCTTAATGAGGGAATGCATAATTTCAGACACCTAAAACATACTGTCGAGGCCTTGGCTAAGATGTCGGAAAATACTGGGGTAAAGCCTTGGCCAAAACCAAATTCGGTTTTGTCTCATGAGACCTACTGATGCATCAAGGGGTTATAGAGGGTCCTAACTATCACATTATAATTCCAATTCATTCCCAATATGAAGGGGGTAAATATAAACATCATAAAAATATTAAATGTATTTATCTTTACCCAATTTGTAAACATAATTACCAACCATTCTGAGTAGCATGGTGAACAGTATCAAGATAGAACATCCATAGAAAAACTAAACATAAAGAATTTAATAAAACATGGTAGATTATAATAATAATATATCAATCCTAATATAGTATAAAATTAAACATATGTGTTTAAATTGCTTAAAATACTCTAATAAAATCATCAAGGAATTATTGAGAGAAATACACTTTTACTTTGTAAAGAAGATTTCTTTTGGAAAAATATTTATATAAAACTAGAAGTTAAATAATATTGTTATTAAATTATAAAATGAGTTATTTTATAAATATATTGGTGGACTAAAAAATAATTTGTATGGTACTTTAAAATAGGTAAGTAATCAAGATGTTTCCTTTAATCGGGTATGTGTATCAGGAAGAATTAAGAAGGGAACCTTGTAAAACATATAATTCCCATAAAAGAAAGATAAAATGACCTGAATATATGAGCCTAGAACATATAAACAGAATTTATAAGAAGTACAAAAAAATAAATAAGAATTACATTGAGGGTAAGGATAGTGAAAGAATAACCCAAAGAAAAAAATGAAAGTTTGAGTAGAGTCCCTTACCTTATATATGAATGTGTTCTAAACATGACCTTATTGATTGGTAAAATCAAATAAAATCTATTAATTAATTAATTAATAACCTTTTATATATGTATTTAAATTTTTATAATTTTATTATAGTCATTTAGTACCTTTTTTATAATTGATAATGTTGTATTTCGTCGTTCAAGAGTGTTCATTTACTTGATTTTTATGATCGGTTTGCTTGATTATAAGAAATAGAGTTTATGTAAAATATGTATAATTATAAATAATTAGAAATACATATTATTAATGAACAAACATAAGTATAATTGGTATTATTTATTAATTTTTTTCTAGGTATGAGGATGAATAATTAGATAACATGTTAATGATAATCGTTTAGCTTGATTTTAGCGGTTTTTTTTATCACAATGAACCAGTTTTGTTCTATTATTTAATATCATGTATATATAATGATTACAGAACATTAAATAAGAAATAAGAAATATTTTATAATATTTTTCAACCATAAAAATGGTGTCATGGCCATCCTTGATTGATAAATTGAAGAGCAAAGGTACGTCATCCACGAACGGTGTAAATCGGTACTTCCCGTACGATGATTCCATTTTAAAATAAAAGGGAGAGATATAGTAGTTTGAGGGAGAATATTACATTAACATGATATAATTATAGTATATAGATGATATTGGAGATATGATGATAATTTTTATAGAGGAAGTGAGGAGAAGATAAGAAAAGATAAAAATTAGAAATTAAATTAAATGAATAAGGAAGAGGGTTTATGTCTTGAATACTCCTCCTTGAGAACCTCCTTAAGGGGATTGGTTTTGGTATTTTGGAAATAAAAAGAGCTCCTATACGTGGGATAGATACTATATAAGAGGATTTGGACATAACTTTGACAATATTCTTGTCTTACAAATGTGAGGAGATGAGGGCGTTAGGGGCGATTTTTATAGTGGAGGAGAGGGGAAATTTCTCATCATTTTATTATTTTTCTCAAGACAAGAAATAATATTAATTTTTGTGACTAAATAAATAAATGAGTTCATGTGAGTTCAAACAAATGATTCCTATATCAACCAAACATCATCTATAACTATATAATTCATTTATTTAGCATTTATTGTAAATTATTATATTGTACTATTCACTAAAAATTCA
The DNA here is from genome assembly GCA_963277665.1 of Viscum album. Taxonomy (NCBI): domain Eukaryota; kingdom Viridiplantae; phylum Streptophyta; class Magnoliopsida; order Santalales; family Viscaceae; genus Viscum; species Viscum album. The sequence continues at coordinate 533,433,385 of OY728155.1, forward strand.
AGTATTTTAGAAAAATATAAAAAATTCACCATAACCATTTTTGAATGTTTAGAATTCAAAAATTAACTCCATTTTATGAAAATAATTTTCCAAATATTATAAATTTAATTTTTAATTAAAATTTTCATTTACTCGAAAAATACATTATTTAAAATTAAAACTGATTTTATAACACCCTAAAAAATTAACAAAGGTCTTATTAAATTATCCTAAAATAATAGTAAAACAAAATATTTATTTATGTATAAATTTTATGAATTATATTTTAAGTTAATTTATTAATTATAAAATTGTAATCAAATATTTATTACCCAAAAAAATACCAACACTTAATTAATAAATTTTTAAATATTCCATTACTTATACTATGATATAATTATATTAATAAGGTTCCTAAATTTTATTTATACTTCCATGGGTGAGTTTACTATTCATTTGGCTGATTTACTATTCATAAGGGTCATATTACTATTCATAATGGTATATTACTGCTCAAAAGAGTCAAGATACTATTCACAAAAATTGTAAGTTGATCCTATCAAACTATAAATATCTTCCTGATTGCAACCATGCATGTTCATTTTTTTGAAATTAAAAACATAGAATTGGAAATATTATTTTCAATGGTTAGGTTATACTATCTCCTATAAACAAAAAAAGTGTTTTTTACAGAGACTCAATGTTTCATTCATTGTATTCTATATTAAATTTATTTGTAAATCTTTGGGGTGTTACATTCTCCCCTCCATCAAAAATTTTTGTCCTAAAATTTTCAATAACTTTACCTCGTAAAAATATTTGGGTAGGTCTTCATCATAAATTCCTTAGTCACCCACATCACCTCTTAAATTTTATGATTTTCAAAAGTACCTTTACCGGCCAAGTTGTCTGATTCCTCAACACTAATTATTTAGTGTCCAAAATTCAGATATTCTCTTCACAGTAAGATAAATTAGGTTCTAGATCTATTCCTTAAAATATGGGGACATGCGTTGGATCTTTCATGTACTTTATTAACAATGAGATGTGGAACACATTGTGTACTTTAGAAAGGCTAAGTGGCATTGCCAAACGATAATCCAAAACTACAAATCTCTCCAGAATATCAAAATTACCAATGTACCTAGGGCTGAGTTTACCTTTCTCCCCAAATCACATAACACCCTTCCATGGAGAAAATTTCAAGAAAATGTGATCTCCCACTTGAAATTATAAATCATTACTTCGAATATCGACATAGCTATTTTTCTTACTTTGATGTGCTTTGATATGGGTTTGAATAGTATTTACCTTCACTGTTGTTTCCTTCAAAAGCTCTGGGACTACAAGATTTCCTTCACCAACTTCATCCCAATATGTTTGTGTACAACATCTCTTTCCATACAATGATTTATATAGTGTCATTTGAATACTTGAATGGAAACTATTACTGTAGGAAAACTCCAAAAAAAGTAAATACAGATCCCACATACCTTGAAAATCCAGTGATTAAGATCTCAATATGTCGTCTAATTCTTGGATCATCCTTTATGATTTCCAATTAGTTTGAGGGTGATAAGAAGTACTCAGATGAAGCTTAGTATTCAAATATTTCTAGAGACTTTACTAGAATTTTGATATAAATCATGGATCATGATCAGACACAATTGAGACAGGTTCTTTATGAAGTCTTAAAAAATCATTATTATATATCTGAGAAAGGTGTTCCAGTGGAAAATCCTCCTTTATAGTGAGGAAATGTTCATATTTTGTAAGTTGATCAACAATTACCCATATTGCATCATTCTTTATTGGAGTATTGGGTAATCCAATGACAAAATCAATGGTGATTATAAGGACCTGACCCTCTTATATTACATAATCTTGAATTTAGTCAAGAAATAACTTCATTTCACATTGAGGGTTTTTTCATGTTTAGATCTTTAGATAATTGGGACATAATACATTCATAACATTACACATTAATACCGAGTGGATACCATAAAAAATATTCATTTCTTCCAAAATATAAAACATTTTGAACATAAAATGATTTTATTTGACCATTATTCAATCGTTTAAATTGGATTCCTTCTTTGTCCTACACAACCTTATAACCTATTAAAATCATTTAAAAACTTGTGATGAGCTCAAAGAGCTATGTAAGGGATATGAAAAGAAAGAAAGAACATATTAGACCATGATTACTTGTAACATATGTAAACATTTTCAAAAGACATAATTTTCACCATTATATACATACTTTTTATAACATGAGATTTCCACAAGCTCCCAAAAAAACATATAAATATAAATAGACCCATAAAGGTATCATTGGGCATTACTTATATAATCTTGTAACCCTCTCAGCTACCATAAAATTTGTAACCCTCACGTCTACTTTACAATTTGTGCAACCATCGCAGTTACACTTGGAGTAACCATATGGCCGAACTCCAATTTAAACATACCCAATTAATTGGAGGGAGATATAGGTCCCAAAATTCATCAAAAACAATTCCCAAGAATCATAACACAATTATAAAACATGAATAATTTCATAAAAACATTACTTTTGAATTTCATAAAATGAAATTTTAAAAGAGAATTTTTAAAAGAAAAGTCCCTTACAAATATCATATAATTGAAGATAGAATTAATAGAGTGGATGGAATATATATAGAAAATGTAAATAAACAAAATTCATCATAATATAAACGAATTTCATCAAACAAAAAATTTCAATACAACATGAACAATGAAGTAGAAGGTTATCCCAAAGAATGGAAATTGGGCTACGAATTCCCTTACCGCGGGTTCCTCTTACTTAAAAATTGATTAAAACAACTATATAATGGTTAAAAAGGTTATTATTATCTTATAGAAACATATTCATCTGTATAATATCTTATATGAGAATTTCATTACATCATTTCACCCTTTAATTGTTAGTATTTTGTTCCTTGTATTGTTTTCGGTGCGTTCTTTACATGATTTCCCAGATCGGTTCATGAGGGATATTATTGTTGATTAGAAGTAAAACACTAGAGTTGTAATGGAATGGTATTGAAATATTCCTAGTACCATAAATTATACCATTTATATTTTTTAATTCTGACATGAGGATTATTCATAATTTAAAATATAATGTATTTTTGTTTAGGTCATTTTGGCGATTCTTCGATCGAAATGAACTCATTTTGTTTCATAAATTAATAAGATTTGTAAAAAAATGATTCCAGAATCTTATATAAGATATAATACATAAATTATAATATTTTTCAACCATAGTTTTTTTTCATGGCCATTCTTGAAGGAAGTAAATGAAATTGAAATCCCATCATCCACGATGTTGGTAAATCAACACATCAAAGACGATGTTTTAATTTCTTGAATAAGTGGGAGAGGAGAAGAAGTATATTGGTGTGTCTTCCATAAAAATTATGAAATCCAGAATCTGTAAGATACTGAATCATTCATGCCTTTTGGATAAGGGGAGGTTAGGAAAGAAGAATAATAGAAAATAAAATGAAACAAAAAGAAAGAAAACACCAGAGGATGTTTACCTCTTGATCTATTCTCCTTAAGATCCTCCTTACGGCCTTTGGTTTTGTCCTTTTGGTGAGACTAGTAGCTCTAGGACGTGAGGAAGAGCCTTGGGAGGATTATTGGGTAGATCTTAGGTAAGGATCAAGGCTAGAGAGGTGTGGGAGGAAGAGGGGAATGAGGGTGCTATTTTTAGTGGAGGAGAGGAGGTATTTTTCATTATTTTAATCATTATTTTAATATTTTTGCTCAGGACTATGAATAGTCTTAATTAATGTGACCCCAAATAGTAATAATGGCATGTGAGTTCTAAACCATTGGTCTTACATCTCTTATGATGTCACAAATAGTTTATTTAACTAATAATTTGAATATATAGTATTTTAAGGTATTTCACTATTCTCAAAAATTCAAAAAATTTAGAAAAATAAAAAATTAACCCTTACCATTTTTCGATGTTTATAATTCAAAAATGAACTCAAATTTTTGAAAATAATTTTCTAAATATTATTAATTTAATTTTTAAAAAACATCATACTTTATTAAAAAATTATCAATTTTAAAATTATAACTGCCTTTTTATCACATTGAATAATTAACCAAAATTTAATTATCTTAAATCCATAAGAAAATAAAATAATAATATAATTTACTATTCATTTGGGTCATTTTACAATTCATATTACTATTCTTAAGGGTATGTTACTATTCACCAAAAATCTAGTTGGTTCCATTAGATTCCAAAATTACTTACTGAACACAATTGTAGATGACCATTTTTTGAAATTCAAAACATAGAAGTGGGAAAATTATGTTTAAATTATAGTTATAAATATCTACTTAAAATAAAGTTTCATTCATATCAATTAATTTTTACAACCTTGGGGTGTTACATTATCCCCACCTTCTGAAAGTTGCATCCTCACAATTTTATTTACTCATTAAACTAGTAAGGGTACCATTCCATCATACCATTTTCAGATTCCTATGTTGCTTATTCAACCATGTGGTTTCTATAAAAAATCTTTACCTGGTGGATTACCTTATTATTCAATACCTATTCCCTTTGATCAAGAATTTGAACTGGTTTCTCTTCATAAAAAAGGTTTTCTTCCAGCTGAATTGCTTCTGGCCTAAAGACATGAGTATAATCTGGCACATATTTTATCAACATCAAAACATGAAAAAAATTGTGCACCTAAGACAAAAAAGGAGGAAATGGTACTCAGTATACAACTGTTCCAACTTTCTCCAGGATTTCAAAAGGACCGATGAATCATAGACTTAGCTTCCCTTTCTTACCAAAACACATTACACTTTTCCAAGGAGATATTTTAAGGACAAATGGTCTCCTTCCTCGAGAGAGAAGTATTTACTTATATTATATGTATACCTTCTCTACCTTCTCTGAGATACCCTCATGTGCTACTGGATCATCTTCACTTTCTCAGCCACCTCCTTTACTAATTCTATCCCCATAAAATTTCTTTCACCGTCTTCATCCCAAAATGATGGAGTCTGACAACACTTCCCATAAAATGCCTTGAAAGGTTAAATATATATACTAGAATGGAAAATGTTATTATAAGAAAACTCAACTAATGAAATATAATGATCCCAACTTCCTACATAGTCCACTAAATAGGCTCAAATCATATCCTCCAATGTCCGAGTCGTTTGTTCTGACTGGCCATCTGATTGAGGATGAAAAACTATACTAAATTTTAATTCTATTCCAAATAACTTCTAAAGGCCCTTCCAAAATTTAGAAGTGAATCTGGGATCCCGGTCAGATACAATGGAAAGAGGAACTCCATGTAACCAATAAATCTCTTTGAGGTACAGTCAAGAATACTGATCATAAGACATTGTATCTTGAATATAATGAAAATGTGCAGATTTTTTCATCCAATAAACAATAACACAAATCACATTGTTACTTAGAGATTTCTTAGGTAGTCCCACCAAAAAGTCCATGGATACATTCTCCCATTTTCACTCTGGCACTAACAAAGGCTGAATCATCCCCTTCAGTAACTGCCACTCTGCTTTAACTTGTTGACATGTCAAATATTTCATGGTAAAATCAGCAATATCTCTTTTCATTCCATCCAACAAATAATACCCCCAAAGGTCTCTGTACATCTTACCACTGCCAGGATGAACTGAAAATAGAGAACTATGAGCTTCACACAAAAAACCTTTCTTTAACTTGGAATCATAAGGCACACCCAAACTTTTACCAAATCTTAAAACACAATCCATATCAAGGATAATTTCTCAAAACTTACCCATTTTTACTAACTCTACCTTTTACTATAGCTCATAGTCTTCCTTCTATGCTTTCTAAATTCTATCTCATAATGATGAATGCACTAAAACCTGAAAAAATAGAGGTATTTTCTGAACCAACAACTTCTAAGAAAAAATTCATCAAATCATTAATTAAGTGATCATGTTCCAAATGTAACATGGTTAATGATTCATGATGTTTTTGACTCAAGGCATCCACCACTTTGTTTTCTTTTCCCGAATGTTAATTGATCGTGAAATCATAATACATTATTAGTTTATGACATATTCTCTTCCACATGTTTAATTCTTTCTGAGTGAATATATATTTTAGACTTTTATGGTCAATATATATTTGATATTTGGATCTGTATAATTGATGAAACAAAAATTTCAAAGCATAAACCACATCTTCCAATTTCAAATCATGTGTGGGATAATTTATCTCACGAGGTTTTATTTGTCTTAAATCATAAGCAATTACCTGATCAATATACATCAAAAGACAACCATGTCCCTTCAATGAAGTATCATTATAGATGACAAACTCACCATTTTGGGAAGGCAAGGCCAATACTGGAACACACCAATCTATTCTTCAGTTCCTGAAAAAACATCACATTATTCTGTCCAAATAAATATATCCCATTTTCTCGTTAACTTAGTTAGCGGGATAGATAACCATGTAATTGTTTTAACAAACCATTGGAAATAACCTACTAATCCAATAAAACTTTGAATCTCCATAACATTTGTGGGTCTTGGCCATTCATCAACCACCTTTGTTTTGGCAGGATCAACTATTATTCTATCCTTATATAAAATGTTCCTAAGAAAATAAATTTGTTGAAAAACAAAATTAACATTTTCTGAATTTTCCATATAGTTTCTTATAATTTAAGGTTTGAAAAACAACCCTTACATGGTTTTAATGATCCTATTTACTCTTAGAAAATACCATAATTTCATTAATAAACACAACCACAAACTTATCCAAGAACTCATTAAATATTCTATTCATAAGATTCAATAATACATAAGGTTAATAATTTAACCCAAACAGAATAAAAAAAATCATAATGCCCATATTTAATACGAAAAGCTGTTTTTGGGATGTCATCCTCCTTCACCTTCAGCTGATGCTATCCGGATCTCAATTCAATCTTGGAATATTAATGAGAACCCTGGATCTGATCAAACAAGTCATCGATATGAGGCTAAGGATACTTGTTTGTAACAGTGATGTTATCCAATGATCTATAATCAATGAAAAGTCTCATGGAACTATCTTTCTTTTTAACAAACAAAACAGAATCACCATATGGTGAAGTGCTAGGACGAATGAAGCCTTTATTGTAACGCCCCGACCCCAGCTACCCAGAGTCGGTGCATTACTTCGTAACATTGGCATGATCACAAAAGATCAAGTCTCGAAAGACCGATTCATTTAGTAGCCTTGGAAACACTAGATACATTTGTAAACATTACAATACATCATAAAAATAAAAACTACAGTAACATGGTCTCCTTAGTCCACACTCATATCCCTTTCTGACTATCCCTGCAGGTCATTCATAAAATACTTCTTCACATCCTGGAAAATATTAAAACATTAAAAGGGGTGAGTTCAGATGCTCAGTAAAGATAACAATATTGCGGAAGCTTTCATAAATAAACATAAACATTTAAGGCAATGTATAACTAAAACAAAATCCTTTTAAACTTTAACATAAACATAATATGGCAAAAGTAAAATGAGATAATGCCATTTACTTCTTCACATGGATATTCTACTGGTCGAATAATCACATGTAATATCAATAACCATTTTCATAATGATGGAATGCATAATGCCAGACATTCGGAAACATTTTGTCAAGGCCTCGGCTAAGACGTCTAAAATGATTAAGGCCTCGGCCAAAACCATAAATCAAATTGGGAAAGGGCCTCGACCAATTCCCCATCTAGTTGTCTCATGAGACCTACCGATGCATCAAGGAGCTATAGCGGGCTCCACCCGTCACTTGTTAAGTCCAATGCATTTCTCATATGAATAGGTTTAGACATATCATAAACCATAACATAATCGTATCACATAAAACATGCATAAAGGAAACATAACATTTCCACATTTCAATCACAAGATATCAATACAGCATATTTATATAATAAAAACTCTTTCAGAAACATTTTCAATACCAAAATAAAAGAAAGTTAAAACTTTGTATTTATTTTTCATTAAATAAAATGATGGCTTGTAGAGGAAGCCGAAACTCATATAATGGTCATGGCGGCGGAGAAGTCGTTGTCGCCGCATAAGTACGGAAAAAGAACATTCACTTTTTGTCATTTAGTAAAACGCTTCATATAAAAAAGATTCCTTTTGAATAAACGTAAAAGTCAAAGGGGATTATACACCGTATAAAAGAAAATTGTGTATAAAACCAAATATGCCTCAATGAAAGGAGATTGAGACGAAGTCCTTAAAAAGATCATTTTTAAAATAAAATAGATCTATTATGTGTATTCACTATAAGTAAACATAAAGAACGTAAAAATACAAAATAGGAAATAATAATATCATGACTTAATTTTAAAGTAGGAGATTAACCGAAAGAATGGAAATTGGGTTAAGAAGTTCCCTTACCTTGCGTCTTGTCCTGACTCGACCGTTCTTTAACCTCCTGAATAATAAACTAGAGTTAATTTCTATTTACTTAAGATACTTTTTCATGTTCATTATTCCTTTTATATCACTTATTACCATGTTATGAACATTATTTAATTATTTAAGTTAATAACGGTCGTTTTGTCGATCTTTGGTACTTGAGTCAACAATAAACTTCTTATAATTACAAGTTGTTTATGTGGTAGAATATCCATTATCTCCAGAATTATATTCATTATTTAGATGTCATATATATCATATATATCCAGTATATACATTCATTCATAATATTAAGTAACATTTAGAGGTAAGAAATTAAATGCACCGTTCATGGAGACGGTAAGCCGTACGTACGCATGAACACTACTTTCATTTCTATTTTGTATTAAATGGAATGAAATCATAATTATATAAAGGTATAATATAGTTCCAGTATAATATCATATATAATATCATTTACTCTATCCTTTATACATCCCACATATGGAATTAACGATTCACATCACTTTGAGGGGGCGGTAGTCCGCACTTCCTAAAATGAAATTATCGCGTTTACCCATAATCGAAATCATAAAGTATGCCATAAATGAGAAATACAGAAGCATAAGGAAAACATAAACATAATATATATATCATATATGAAAATAGTGTCATCAAAATGGCCACCATTATATGTGTTAAAAGAATTTGAACAATCATCATTTTGTGAGGCAGTATTTCGCCACCCACAGAAACAGAATGTTCTTTAACCATTAGAAGAAGGTGTGTGGAGGTGTAAACCAAATCCTTATCATAACAACATCCTAGTATATTGTATATACAGGTTTTGTTACAAAAGAAAGGAATGAAAATAGTTTAAGGGGTTGGAGGAGCAAAATAAAACAAAACAACATTAGAGAAGACATTACCTTAAAAATCGGGTAACTCTTTTTTGATTTGAGCCAAAGGCTTACTTGGGAAGAATTATGCCCAAAGTGAGGCTTCTAGGAGTAAGGGAGGGAAGTTGGGAGAGTATTTGGGCAGAGGTTGGCCGAGCCAAATGGATTGAAAGTGTGAATGAGGTGGTAGAGGTGGGGGCCTTTTATAAGAGGAGAGGAGGGGCACTCTTAAAAAGTAAGGAAATTTTACATTATTATACAATGCTTTTCGGATTCTAAAGGTCCCACAATTATATAATTAGTGTCTAGGGTGATAAGGGTTCGAAATATACCCATCCAATAGTCTTTGGACAAGTGTAAGCCTTGGATTGTACATTATCTATTCATTTTATTAAAATCGTTAAATAATGAGGTCATCGCTGCATCATAATGATGTCATAAATAATTTAATTTATTTAATGTCTAAAAATTATAAAAAAAATACTATGATGTAGGAAATATTTCTATATTTCCAATGACTATTTATAGTAAAAAATATGACTTGTATAACCCCATGTAAAAATTGTTTTAGTAAAACATTTTATGTTTGTGTCATTTTTTACTTTAACATTAAATAAAAGGTATTTATGTCATTTTCCAACTAAAGTGGTTCCATGGGGTCCCCAAGTTGACCCATGGATTTTCATGGTCGGCCATGGCACATCGAATGATGGTAGGACATGTGTCAAGCTCATCTCATATTATTAAAACATTAATTTTACCATAAACTACACTAATTAACTCTAATCGTGATTAAGAACGTAAAAGTTACTATTAACCAAAAATTATTTTAATCTCATTGAACCTCATTTTACTTCTTAATGAAAACCATGTATGTCGGATTTTTGAAAATAAAATCACAGAAGTGGTAATATTTCATTTAAACAAAAAATCAGTTATTTAACTACCACTTAGTGGTTTCACTATTCATCAAAAATTGATGTTTTTCAGAATAATTTCAAAATTTCACCCTAAGCTATAATTGATATTCCTAATTAAAAAATGATGTCTATTTTACAAAATTCCAAACATATAATTTTCATTAATTAATTTTATAATTAATTCCCGCTGTCACAACAAATAGCGTGTTTTTAAGAAACAATTTATATCAAAAGATTGGCAATTGTTTAGTCCAATTTCAATGTTAAATTAATTCTAATGAACACCATTGGATAAAATGGAAAAAATATATTCTAATTATACTTTAAAACCACTCAATAGTATAACTTATCACTATAAATTATTTTGATTAAAAAAGTTGTTTTAAGTATTTTTCACTATTCATAAAAATTTGGAAGTTCTCAGAAAATTACAAAAAATTCAACATAGGCTAATTTCAATATTAGGAATAAAAAACTGAAGTCCATTTTGAAATATAAAATTTCTATAAATTTAAAAAGTGGTTATTACTATTCATAACGGCTACTTTGATTACTCTCGGTGTTTTAGAACTCGAAGTTGCGTACAATGAAAGCTATTTATTGAATGAGAAGCCTATTGTGGAAGCTCGGGGTGTTACATTCTCCCCTCCTTCAATAAATTGCGTCCTCGCAATTTGAAATTTTTTTCTTTGAAAATAAAAGGTTGAAAATTGAAAATACCTTTGTTGAAAACCCAATTCGGAAATAAGGTTAATAAATATATAACATTAAAAGAAAGCAAGATAAGTACAAAGGTCACCCGAGATAGCCCATTCTAGGATTCTATGAAAATATGGATATGGAGGAGAAACAAACCATCAAGGTCTGATGGAGAGTTATAGAAAACAGGATTAGGAGAAAGTTTAACTACAAGAAAATCACAAACTTGTGATTGGTTAGACGATCATTGATTCCCCAGTAGGAAAAGTTAACCGACAACATTTTTGTTTTGAGTTAACTTTTATAAAGTTGAGGAATTTATTTAGGAGATTTTCTAAGAACATAAGGGGATATACATACTTGTCATATAGACTTTCATTCTTTAATAAATTTTTACCACAAACCCATCTTTCACGCTAAAAGGTAATACAACTCAAAAATATTATATTTATCCTAATTGTATAAGGTTCCAAATATTAACACATACCATTTAGATTAGTAAAATTATTTTGTAATAACCAGGGACTTCCTGTAGGCTAGTGGTAGGAAATAAAGGCATGTCGCATTATGATTGTGGGTTCGATTCCTGCAGCTTTGTCCGACGCAACGGGTTATGCCCCACCCTGCAGGTTGTCCTTTTCCTAAAACTATAGTATTATAATATTCAAAAATAATCTTCATAAATTTTTTAACCTTAAACAATACTATCCAAAGATCAACTTAATCCACTCCAACCTTTATAGTTATCCAAAATACCTCTGTCCAGACTTTCTCTAAAAGGTCTCTTAATTCCAAAATCAATTTATCAGATTCCCCAAACAAAGTAATGTTTCTCTTATTGTCACATACTAAAAATATGATTACCTTCATCATATTAAAACCTTAATGAAACAACAAGTACTGCAATACAATCCTTATATATATATCACGTTATTCTAATAACGAAACTATAATCCATGAGTCCAAAAGCACCAATACATTAATTATTCCGCTTCAACTGTAGTAACAGCATAAGATTTTCCTTGATCCCTTGGCCTTTTCTGAGGTAAGTTTCCCTGATTCTTAGGACATTCATTTGCATAATTCCCCATTTCCCTACAATTGTAGCATTCAACATTGATAGCCTCTTTCTTTCCCTTGCAATCACGCGCCTGGTGACCTTTTTCTCCACATTTATAACAAACTCCCATTCCTTTTAGGCAAGTACGAGGGTGATTCTTCCCACAACTATCACATAATGGAAAATCCTTCATTCCCCTTTTCTCTTTATCTGTCTCTTGTTCCACTGTTCCTTTATTCTCTTGCTTTACATTGTTGTCATAAGACTTAGAGAATTCCTTTTCTGTCTTGATAGCACATGAGACAATATCTTCGTATGTTGAGAACGATTGTGATACTAAAGCTCGACGGAGAAATGGTTTTAACCCATCAAAGAAACGATCAATCATACCTCTTGGGTTACGTATATAATCTGCAGCATGCCTCACTAACCTTGTAAAGTTAGCCTCATACTTTGCAAAATTCTCATCCTCCTTCTACCTCAGACTCAGAAATTGCCTTTCCATATCTGCTCTATGGTCATGAGGAAAGTATTTTTCTAAGAAAAGATCTTTGGACTCCCTCCATTCCATATTCGATAAGTCATCATCTTCCTTTGTATTTTGAATCAATGACCACCATTTATCGGCATCTCCAGTGAGGCGGTAAACTGCCATGATAACCTTCTCCCTTTCGCTACTCCCCAAGGTGTGGAATATTTTCTCTAAGGTGTTTATCCATTGCTCAGCTACTAACGGATTTGTACCCCCATTAAATGTTGGTGGTTGTTTCCTCATGAAGCGGTCTAACATTGATCCTCCACGTTGTGGATCAGGGTGATCCATACGAGTAAGGTTATTATTCATAACCTGAGTGAGTTGTCCCAGTATGGTAATAAGTTGATCAGCACCAGTTGTATCTCCAGATCCACAATAATTATCTTGAGCAGGAGGGAAATCCCTACACGTAGTGCGTGCATTGATACGGTTTCCATTCCTTCCACTAGGCGCTATTTATAAACAATGGCATAAACTAGATTAGTTTATGAAATAAAATACATAATTCCATATTTGTAAAACACTTTACATAAATTGAACTATTTATGGATATAATACAAAATCATAAAAAGAAATGTTTTCTTTGAGGAATTATATACTCATAACCCTTCATAGTGGTTTGTAAAGAAAATGAGAATTATCCTAAGCATATCCCCCGGGAGTGTCGTAACCAAGAGAGCAGCAAGGCCCGTTGTCGTGCACCAGTTCCCGTTCGAGTCTAGCTCAAAGCGGTGTTTTCGGGTTTTACCCCTAGGTAGATCTTTTCCAGAGCCGCCTCTACCTGCTCGTATCCAGACAGGGATGTATTGCTCAGAAAACTCACAAAATCTCTATAATACCAAAATTCTAGGAAGTTCTTCTATACTAATCCTTAAAGTCTATCTTCGGGCTATGTGCTCTAATCAGAGTTTATCTAAATCTAGCTTCCAAGGTTAGTACTAAACTGCCTTTGATACCAACTATAACGCCCCGACTCCAGCTACCCAGAGTCGGTGCATTACTTCGTAACATTGGTATGATCACAAAAGATCAAGTCTCGAAAGACCGATTCATTTAGTAGCCTTGGAAACACTAGATACATTTGTAAACATTACAACACATCATAAAAATGAAAACTACAGTAACATGGTCTCCTTAGTCCACACTCATATCCCTTTCTGACTATCCCTGCAGGTCATTCATAAAATACTTCTTCACATCCTGGAAAATATTAAAACATTAAAAGGGGTGAGCTCAGATGCTCAGTAAAGATAACAATATTGCGGAAGCTTTCATAAATAAACATAAACATTTAAGGCAATGTATAACTAAAACAAAAGCCTTTTAAACTTGAACAAAAACATAATATGGCAAAAGTAAAATGAGATAATTCCATTTACTTCTTCACATGGATATTCTACTGGTCAAATAATCACATGCAATATCAATAACCATTTTCATAATAATGGAATGCATAATGCGAGACATTCTGAAACATTTTGTCAAGGCCTCAGCCAAGACGTCTAAAATGATTAAGGCCTCGGCCAAAACCATAAATCAAATTGGGAAAGGTCCTCGGCCAATTCCACGTCTAGTAGTCTCATGAGACCTACCGATGCATCGAGGAGCTATAGCGGGCTCCACCCGTCACTTGTTAAGTCCAATGCATTCCTCATATGAATAGGTTTAAACATATCATAAACTATAACATAATCATATCACATAAAACATGCATAAAGGAAACATAACATTTCCACATTTCAATCACAAGATATCAATACAACATATTGATATAATAAAAACTCTTTCAAAACCATTTTCAATACCAAAATAAAAGAAAGTTAAAACTTTGTATTTATTTTTCATTAAATAAAATGATGGCTTATAGAGGAAGCCGAAACTCAAATAATGTTCACGGCGGCGGAGAAGTCGTTGTCGCCGCATAAGTACAGAAAGAAAAACATTCCCTTTTTGTCGTTTAGTAAAACACTTCGTATAAAAAAGTTTCCTTTTGAATAAACGTAAAAGTCAAAGGGGATTATACACCGTATAAAAGAAAATTGTGTATAAAACCAAATATGCCTCAATGAAAGGAGATTGAGACGAAGTCCTTAAAAATATCATTTTTAAAATAAAATAGATATATTATATGTATTCACTATAAGTACACATAAAGAACGTAAAAATAAAAAATAGGACATAATAATATCATGACATAATTTTAAAGTAGGAGATTAACCCAAAGAATGGAAATTGGGTTAAGAAGTTCCCTTACGTTGCGTCTTGTCCTGACTCGACCGTTCTTTAACCTCCTGAATAATAAACTAGAGTTAATTTATATTTACTTAAGAACCTTTTTCATGTTCATTATTCCTTTTATATCACTTATTACCATGTTATGAACATTATGTAATTATTTAAGTTAATAACGGTCGTTTTGTCGATCTTTGGTACTTGAGTCAACAATAAACTTCTTATAATTACAAGTTGTTTATGTGGTAGAATATCCATTATCTCCAGAATTATATTCATTATTTAGATGTCATATATATCATAAATATCCATTATATACATTCATTCATAATATTACGTAACATTTAGAGGTAAGAAATGAAATGAACCGTTCATGGAGACGGTAAGCCGTACGTACGCATGAACGCTACTTTCATTTCTATTTCGTATTCAATGGAATGAAATCATAATTATATAAAGGTATAATATATTTCTAGTATAATATCATATATAATATCATTTACTCTATCCTTTATACATCCCACATATGTCATTAAAGATTCACATCACTTTGAGGGGGCGGTAGTCCGCACTTCCTAAAATGAAAATATTGCGTTTACCCATAATGGAAATCATAAAGTATGCCATAAATGAGAAATACATAAGCATAAGGAAAACATAAACATAATATATATATCATATATGAAAATAGTGTCATCAAAATGTCCACCATTATAGGTGTTAAAAGAATTTTAACAATCATCGTTTTGTGAGGTAGTATTTCGCCACCCACAGAAACAGTATGTTCTTTAACCATTAGATGAAGGTGTGTGTAAGTGTAAACAAAATCCTTATCATAACAACATCCTAGTATATTGTAGATACCTGTGTTGTTACAAAAGAAAGGAATGAAAAGAGTTTAAGGGGTTGGAGAAGCAAAATAAAACAAAACAACATTAGAGAAGACATTACCTTAAAAATCGGGTAACTCTTTTTTGATTTGAGCCAAAGGCTTCCTTGGGAAGAATTCTGCCCAAAGTGAGGCTTCTAGAAGTAATGGAGGGAAGTTGGGAGAGTATTTGGGCAGAGGTTGGCCGAGCCAAATGGATTGAAAGTGTGAATGAGGTGGTAGAGGTGGGGGCATTTTATAAGAGGAGAGGAGGGGCACTTTTGGAAAGTAAGGAAATTTTACATTATTATACAATGCTTTTCGGATTTTAAAGGTCCCACACTTATATAATTCGTGTCTAGGGTGATAAGGGTTCTAAATATACCCATCCAATAGTCTTTGGACAAGTGTAAACCTTGGATTGTACATTATCTTTTCATTTTATTAAAATCGTTAAATAATGAGGTCATCGCTGCATCATAATGATGTCATAAATAATTTAATTTATTTAATGTCTAAAAATTATAAAAAAAAATAATATGATGCAGGAAATCTTTTTAGCTTTCCAATGACTATTTATAGTCAAAAATATGACTTGTATAACCCCATGTAAAAATTGTTTTAGTAAAACATTTTATGTTTGTGTCATTTTTTACTTTAACATTAAATAAAAGGTATTTATGTCATTTTCCAACTAAAGTGGCTCCATGGGGTCCCCAAGTTGACCCATGGATTGTCTTGGTCGGCCATGGCACATCCAATTAGGGTAGGACATGTGTCAAGCTCATCTCATATTATTAAAATATTATTTTTACCTTAAACTACACTAATTACCTCTAATCGTGATTAAGAACTTAAAAGTTACTATTCACCAAAAATTATTTTAATCTCATTGAACCACATTTTACTTCTTAATGACAACCATGTATGTCGGATTTTTGAAAATCAAATCACAGAAGTGGTAATATTTCATTTAAACGAAAAATCAGTTATTTAACTACCACTTATTGGTTTCACTATTCATCAAAAATTGAAGTTTTTCAGAATAATACCAAAATTTCACCCTAAGCTATAATTGATATTCCAAATTCAAAAATGATGTCTATTTTAAAAAATTCGAAACATATAATTTTCATTAATTAATTTTATAATTAATTCCCGCTGTCACAACAAATAACGTGTTTTTAAGAAACAATTTATATCAAAGGATTGGCAATTGTTTATGTCCAATTTCAATGTTAAATTAATTCTAATGAACTCCATTGGATAAAATGGTAAAAATATATTCTAATTATACTTTAAAACCACTCGATAGTATAACTGATCACTATAAATTATTTTGATTAAAAAAGTTGTTTTAAGTATTTTTCACTATTCATAAAAATTTGGAAGTTCTCAGAAAATTACAAAAAATTCAACATAGGCTAATTTCAATATTAGGAATAAAAAAATGAAGTCCATTTTGAAATATAAAATTTATATGAATTTAAAAAGTGGTTATTACTATTCATAACGGCTACTTTGATTACTCGCGGTGTCTTTGAACTTGAAGTTGCGTACAATGCAAGCTATTTATTGAATGAGAAGCGTATTGTGGAAGCTCGGGGTGTTACATTCTCCCCTCCATCAATAAATTGCGTCCTCGCAATTTGAAATTTTTTTCTTTGAAAATAAAAGGTTGAAAATTGAAAATACCTTTGTGGAAAACCCACATCGGAAATAAGGTTAATAAATATATAACATTAAAAGAAACCAAGATAAGTACAAAGGTCACCCGAGATAGCCCATTCTAGAATTCTATGAAAATATGGATATGGAGGAGAAACAAACCATCAAGGTCTGATGGAGAGTTATAGAAAACAGGATTAGGAAAAGTTTAACTACAAGAAAATCACAAACTTGTGATTGGTTAGACGATCATTGATTCCCCAGTAGGAAAAGTTAACCGACAACATTTTTGTTTTGAGTTAACTTTTATAAAGATGAGGAATTTATTTAGGAGATTTTCTAAGAACATAAGGGGATACACATACTTGTCATGTAGACTTTCATTCTTTAATAAATTTTTACCACAAACCCATCTTTCACGCTAAAAGGTAATACAACTCAAAAATATTATATTTATCCTAATTGTATAAGGTTCCAAATATTAACACATACCATTTAGATTAGTAAAATTATTTTGTAATAACTAGGGACTTCCTGTAGGCTAGTGGTAGGAAATAAAGGCCTGTCGCACTATGATTGTGGGTTCGATTCCTACAGCTTTGTCCGACGCAACGGGTAATGCCCCACCCTGCAGGTTGTCCTTTTCCTAAAACTATAGTATTATAATATTCAAAAATAATCTTTATAAATTTTTTAACCTTAAACAATACTATCCAAAGATCAACTTAATCCACTCCAACCTTTATAGTTATCCAAAATACCTCTGTCCAGACTTTCTCTAAAAGGTCTCTTAATTCCAAAATCAATTTATCAGATTCCCCAAACAAAGTAAAGTTTCTCTTATTGTCACATACTAAAAATATGATTACCTTCATCATATTAAAACCTTACTGAAACAACAAGTACTGCAGTACAATCCTTATATATATATCACGTTATTCTAATAACCAGAATATAATCCATGAGTCCAAAAGCACCAATACATTAATTATTCCGCTTCAACTGTAGTAACAGAATAAGATTGTCCTTGATCCCTTGGCCTTTTCTGAGGTAAGTTTCCCTGACGCTTAGGACATTCATTTGCATAATTCCCCATTTCCCTACAATTGTAGCATTAAACATTGATAGCCTCTTTCTTTCCCTTGAAATCACGCGCCTGGTGACCTTTTTCTCCACATTTATAACAAACTCCCATTCCTTTTAGGCAAGTACCAGGGTGATTATTCCCACAATTATCACATAATAGAAAATCCTTCTTTCCCTTTTTCCCTTTATCTGTCTCTTGTTCGACTATTCCTTTCTTATCTTGCTTTACTTTGTTGTCATAAGACTTAGAGAATTCCTTTTCTGTCTTGATAGCACATGAGACAATATCTTCGTATGTTGAGAGCGATTGTGATACTAAATCTCGACGGAGAAATGGTTTTAACCCATCAAAGAAACGATCAATCTTACCTCTTGGGTTACGTATATAATCTGCAGCATGCCTCGCTAACCTTGTAAAGTTAGCCTCATACTTTGCAACATTATCATCCTCCTTCTGCCTCAGACTCAGAAATTGCCTTTCCATATCTGCTCTATGGTCATGAGGAAAGTATTTTTCTAAGAAAAGATCTTTGAACTCCCTCCATTCCATATTCGATAAGTCATCATCTTCCTTTGTATTTTGAATCAATGACCACCATTGATCGGCATCTCCAGTGAGGCGGTAAACTGCCATGATAACCTTCTCCCTTTCGCTACTCCCCAAGGCGTGGGATATTTTCTCTAAGGTGTTTATCCATTGCTCAGATACTAACGGATTTGTACCCCGATTAAATGTTGGTGGTTGTTGCCTCATGAAGCGGTCTAACATTGATCCTCCACGTTGTGGATCAGGGTGATCCATACGAGTAAGGTTATTATTCAAAACCTGAGTGAGTTGTCCCAGTATGGTAATAAGTTGATCAGCACCAGTTGTATCTCCAGATCCACAATAATTATCTTGAGCAGGAGGGCAATCCCTACAAGGATTGCGTGCATTGATACGGTTTCTATTCCTTCCACCAGGCGCCATTTCTAAACAATGGCATAAACTAGATTAGTTTATGAAATAAAAAACATAATTCCATATTTGTAAAACACTTTACATAAATTGAACTATTTATGGATATAATCCATAATCATAAAAAGAAATTTTTTCTTTGAGGAAGTATATACTCATAACCCTTCATAGTGGTTTGTAAAGAAAATGAGAATTATCCTAAGCATATCCCCCGGGAGTGTCGTAACCAAGAGTGCAGCAAGGCCCGTTGTCGTGCACCAGTTCCCGTTCGAGTCTAGCTCAAAGCGGTGTTTTCGGGTTTTACCCCTAGGTAAATCTGTGCCAGATCCGCCTCTACCTGCTCATATCCAGACAGGGATTTATTGCTCGGAAAACTCACAAAATCTCTATAATACCAAAATTCTAGGAAGTTATTCTATACTAATCCTTAAAGTCTATCTTTGGGCTATGTTCTCTAATCAGAGTTTATCTAAATCTAGCTTCCAAAGTTAGTACTAAACTGCCTTTGATACCAACTGTAAAGCCCTGACCCCAGCTACCCAGAGTCGGTGCATTACTTCGTAACATTGGCATGATCACAAAAGATCAAGTCTCGAAAGACCGATTCGTTTATTAGCCTTGGAAACACTAGATACATTTGTAAACATTACAATACATCATAAAAATGAAAACTACAGTAACATGGTCTCCTTAGTCCACACTCATATCCCTTTCTGACTATCCCTACAGGTCATTCATAAAATACTTCTTCACATCCTGGAAAATATTAAAACATTAAAAGGGGTGAGCTCAGATGCTCAGTAAAGATAACAATATTGCGGAAGCTTTCATAAATAAACATAAACATTTAAGGCAATGTATAACTAAAACAAAAGCCTTTTAAACTTGAACAAAAACATAATATGGCAAAAGTAAAATGAGATAATTCCATTTACTTCTTCACATGGATATTCTACTGGTCGAATAATCACATGCAATATCAATAACCATTTTCATAATGATGGAATGCATAATGCCAGACATTCTGAAACATTTTGTCAAGGCCTCGGCCAAGACGTCTAAAATGATTAAGGCCTCAGCCAAAACCATAAATCAAATTGGGAAAGGTCCTCGGCCAATTCCACGTCTAGTAGTCTCATGAGATCTACCGATGCATCGAGGAGCTATAGCGGGCTCCACCCGTCACTTGTTAAGTCCAATGCATTCCTCATATGAATAGGTTTAAACATATCATAAACCATAACATAATCGTATCACATAAAACATGCATAAAGGAAACATAACATTTCCACATTTCAATCACAAGATATCAATAAAACATATTGATACAATAAAAACTCTTTCAAAACCATTTTCAATACCAAAATAAAAGAAAGTTAAAACTTTGTATTTATTTTACATTAAATAAAATGATGGCTTGTAGAGGAAGCCGAAACTCAAATAATGGTCACGTCGGCGGAGAAGTCGTTGTCACCGCATAAGTACGGAAAGAAAAACATTCCCTTTCTGTCGTTTTGTAAAACACTTCGTATAAAAAAGATTCATTTTGAATAAATGTAAAATTCAAAGGAGATTATTCACCGTATAAAAGAAAATTGTGAATAAAACCAAATATGCCTCAATGAAAGGAGATTGAGACGGAGTCCTCAAAAAGATCATTTTTAAAATAAAATAGATTTATTATATGTATTCACTATAAGTACACATAAAGAACGTAAAAATACAAAATAGGACATAATAATATCATGACATAATTTTAAAGTAGGAGATTAACCCAAAGAATGGAAATTGGATTAAGAAGTTCCCTTACCTTGCGTCTTGTCCTGACTCGACCGTTATTTAACCTCCTGAATAATAAACTAGAGTTAATTTCTATTTACTTAAGAACCTTTTTCATGTTCATTATTCCTTTTATATCACTTATTACCATGTTATGAACACTATGTAATTATTTAAGTTAATAACGGTCGTTTTGTCGATCTTTGGTACTTGAGTCAACAATAAACTTCTTATAATTAAAAGTTGTTTATGTGGTAGAATATCCATTATCTCCAGAATTATATTCATTATTTAGATGTCATATATATCATATATATCCAGTATATACATTCATTCATAATATTACGTAACATTTAGAGGTAAGAAATGAAATGCACCGTTCATGGAGACGGTAAGCCGTACGTACGCATGAACGCTACTTTCATTTCTATTTCGTATTCAATGGAATGAAATCATAATTATATAAATGTATAATATAGTTCTAGTATAATATCATATATAATATCATTTACTCTATCCTTTATACATCCTACATATGGCATTAACGATTCACATCACTTTGAGGGGGCGGTAGTCCGCACTTCCTAAAATGAAATTATCGCGTTTACCCATAATGGAAATCATAAAGTATGCCATAAATGAGAAATACAGAAGCATAAGGAAAACATAAATATAATATATATATCATATATGAAAATAGTTTCATCAAAATTTCCACCATTATAGGTGTTAAAAGAATTTGAACAATCATCGTTTCGTGAGGCAGTATTTCGCCACCCACAGAAACAGTATGTTATTTAACCATTAGACGAAGGTGTGTGTAAGTGTAAACCAAATAATTATCATAAAAACATCCTAGTATATTGTAGATACCATTGTTGTTACAAAAGAACGGAATGAAAAGAGTTTAAGTGGTTGGAGAAGCAAAATAAAACAAAACAACATTAGAGAAGACATTACCTTAAAAACCAGGTAACTCTTTTTGGATTTGAGCCAAAGGCTTCCTTGGGAAGAATTCTGCCCAAAGTGAGGCTTCTAGGAGTAAGGGAGGTAAGTTGGGAGAGTATTTGTGCAGAGGTTGGCCGAGCCAAATGGATTGAATGTGTGACTGAGGTGGTAGAGGTGGGGGCCTTTTATAAGAGGAGAGGAGGGGCACTCTTGGAAAGTAAGGAAATTTTACATTATTATACAATGATTTTCGGATTCTAAAGGTCCCACACTTATATAATTAGTTTCTAGGGTGATAAGGGTTCGAAATATACCCATCCAATAGTATTTGGACAAGTTTAAGCCTTGGATTGTACATTATCTTTTCATTTTATTAAAATCGTTAAATAATGAGGTCATCGCTGCATCATAATGATGTTATAAATAATTTAATTTATTTAATGTCTAAAAATTATAAAAAAAATACTATGATGTAGGAAATATTTTTAGCTTTCCAATTAATATTTATAGTCAAAAATATGACTTTTATAACCCCATGTAAATTTTTTTTTAGTAAAACATTTTATGTTTGTGTCATTTTTTACTTTAACATTAAATAAAAGGACTTTATTTCATTTTCCAACTAAAGTGGCTCCATGGGGTCCCCAAGTTGACCCATGGATTGTATTGGTCGTCCATGGCACATCCAATGAGGGTAGGACATGTGTCAAGCTCATCTCATATTATTAAAATATTATTTTTACCTTAAACTACACTAATTACCTCTAATCGTGATTAAGAACTTAAAAGTTACTATTTACCAAAAATTATTTTAATCTCATTGAACCACATTTTACTTCTTAATGACAACCATGTATGTCGGATTTTTGAAAATTAAATCACAGAAGTGGTAATATTTCATTTAAACGAAAAATCAGTTATTTAACTACCACTTAGTGGTTTCACTATTCATCAAAAATTGAAGTTTTTCATAATAATGCCAAAATTTCACCCTAAGCTATAATTGATATTCCAAATTCAAAAATTATTTCTATTATAAAAAATTCCAAACATATAAGTTGTATTAATTAATTTTATAATTAATTCCCGCTGTCACAACAAATATCGTGTTTTTAAGAAACAATTTATATCAAAAGATAGGCAATTGTTAATGTCCAATTTCAATGTTAAATTAATTCTAATGAACACCATTGGATAAAATGGTAAAAATATATTCTAATTATACTTTATAACCACTCAATAGTATAACTTATCACTATAAATTATTTTTATTAAAAAAGTTGTTTTAAGTATTTTTCACTATTCATAAAAATTTGGAAGTTCTCAGAAAATTACAAAAAATTCAACATATGCTAATTTCAATATTAGGAATAAAAAAATGAAGTCCATTTTGACATATAAAATTTCTATAAATTTAAAAAGTGTTTATTACTATTCATAACGGCTACTTTGATTACTCGAGGTGTTTTAGAACTCGAAGTTGCGTACAATGCAAGCTATTTATTAAATGAGAAGCATATTGTGGAAGCTCGGGGTGTTACATTTATCAAGAAAATCCTACAACTGATTTATCAATTCAAAAAGTTCCATTTTAGACATTCAATATGGATGTTTTGAAATTGTCTTAACAATAGGAACTAATCCAATTATGAATTAGACTTCCTGATCAGGTATGACAGTGAGTAACTAATCAGGAAAAACATCAAGGTATTCATTTACCACTGGTACATCATTAATCTGAAAAATTCCCTTGTTTCAAAAAATATGAGATAGATAACTTTCATTTCTATCTTTCAATAGATTCTCAGCTTCCAGATATGTTAACAATTGTATGGGTTTGTTCTTGTATACAAACTGAAACACTTTCTGGAATACAACTTCTTTAGATTTAGTGTCAATCTAAGCATGATAAACAGAAATCAAATCCATTCCCAGAATGAAATAAAACTCTACTAGGGAAAAAACAAGAAGGTTTGTAGGTAATGTATTTCCACAGACCATAATATAAATATTCTTATAAATCCAATTTTCTATAATATTTCCCATAGGTGTTTTAAAAATAAGTTTTTGTCTCATTTGTTGAGCTGATATTTCCAATTTACTAGAAAATTTCTCAGAAATAAAGGAATGTTTAGACCCTATATCGAACAAAACCTTAGAAAAATCTGAGTAAAAAAATTACCTTATAAAACTTCTTTGGACGGAACTATTTATGCTGACGTAGTCACAAAGGATCTCACTGTACCTTTCTTCTTGTAGTCTATCTTCTTTGCATCATTCAGATATCTCTTTGGGATGGAATTTTAATAATGACCCGTCTCACCCCATTTAGAACACTTTACATTTTTGTTATCATGATTAGTATTTTGATCATTTTCACTACAATCTTGGGTCATATGTCCAAACTTACCACATTGAAAACACTTCCCAGTTTTGGTAAGTCATTCTCCAGGGTACTACATTCCACACTTTTCACAAACCGGAAATTAGATTTTTTTTTACCATCATATTTCTTTAGTTGATTCTTACCCATCAATTTCCATCTAGACCACTTATTTTCCTTGTTTTCAAAGTGAATTGGATAATCAGAAAACTCCATCTCTACCCTCACAACATATTGGTAAAGTTTCTCATAACTTTTGAATTCACAGGAGGCCAACACCCTTCGACACCTTTTATTCAATCCTGAGTTTAAGTGGTTGATTTTTCAATCAATATCTAGAATAATATTTGGAGCATACCTTGGAAGTCTTGTCAATTTTTCTTCATACACAACAACTAAATATTCCTCTTTATTCCTCAATTCAAGGAATTTCTTCTCCATCTTAAGTCACACCACCTTATGAAAATATTTTTCAAGGAAAATAATTTTAAATTCATCCCACTATAAGGAATAAATATCATATTTATCCCTGATATTCATTACTATTAACCACAACTGATCAGCTTCACCTTCAAAATGATAAAAGGGAAGACTTACCTTTTGATTATCTGAACACCCCAAAACATGGAATATCTTTTCAAAGGCTTTAATCCATCCTTCAGTCGCTACTAGGTCAGAGGATCCATTGAAAGCATGAGGGTGTTGTCTCATAAAATGTTCCACTATTTTCATGTTCCATTGTGGAACCTCTCATTGTTCTCTTTAATGGATGATAGCACCATTTATTTCCTGGGTTAGCTGAACCATTACTATCACAAACTTCTAAGTTCCAATTCTTACTCTTTCAGGCTACAAATTCGAGAGGATGTCGTTCTGTCGGTGCCTCTCCTCTTCATATTCCCTATTTCTTCTATGAAAAACCATTATGAAAAAACATATCTTAGTCGGTGAAACATATAAATATTTAAATGTTATAACATTTCAAATTAATCCTAGAGTGAATATCATTTATTATATTCTATTAACATCATCCAAACCCCTAAATTTATCTAAACCATCCGTTAATACCAACTATGAGGACTTGAGATTATTATTTTATATAATCATGAATTTAGTTAACAAATAAATTCCTTTCACATTGAGGATATTTTCAAGTTTGGATCTTTAGATAATTGGGAAATAATAAACTTATAACATTACACATTAATACAGATCATACACCATAAAAATAGTATTCATTTCTTCAAAAATATAAACCTTTTAAAACATAAAATGATTTTATTTGACCATTCCTAAATCATTTAACATAGATTCCTTATTTGTCCTACACATACATATAACCTTTGAAAATCATTTAAAAACTTGGGATGAGCAAAAAAATCTCAGTAAGGGATATGAAAATAAGGAAAGAATATCTTAGTCCATGATTACTTGTAACATGTGTAAACATTTTCAAAAAGACATACTTTCCACCCATATATAGTTACTTTGTGTAACATGATATTTCTACAAGATCCCCACAAAATATAAGAACATAAATATAACTATAAATGTATCTTGGGGAATTACTTACATAATCTTTTAACCCTCCTGGCTACTTTAGAATTTGTAACCCTCATGACTACCTTACAATTTGTGTAACCATCGTAGTTACACTTGGAGTGACCATATGACTGACCTCCAACTTATACATACCCAATTAATTAGAGGGAGATATAAGTCCCAAAATTTCTCATAAAAAATTCCCAAGAACCAGAACACAACCATAAAACATTATTAATTGCATAAAAACATTTCTTTTGAATTTTGTAAAACAAAATTTTTAAAAAGGATTTTAAAAGAAAAGTCCCTTAAAAATATCATATAATTGAAGAGAGACTTAATAGAGTGGATTTAATATGTATATACACTGTAAAAACACAAAATTAATCATAATATAAACAAATTTCATCAAACAAACAATCTTAATACCACATGAACAATGAAGCATAAGGTTAACCCAAAGAATGGAAATTGGGATAAGAATTCCCTTACCTCGGGTTCGTCTTATTTAAAAATTGTTTAAACCTACTGTATAATGGTTAAAATAATATTATTAATATCTTAAATAAACATATTAATCTTTATAATATCTTATATGATCATTTTATGACCTCATTTCACCCTTTAATTGTTAGTATTTTCTTCCTTGCATTGTTTTGGGTGCGTTCTTTACATGATTTCATGATCAGTTCGTGATGAATATACTTGTTGATTGGAAGTGAAACTCTAGATTTGTAATATAATGGTATTTAAATATTTACAGTACCCCAAATTATACCATTTATCATTTTTAATTACGTCTTGATGATTATTCATAAATTTAAACATTATGGATATTTGTTTATGTCATTTTGGATATTCTTCGATCGTAATGAACTCATTTTGTTTCATAATTTAATGGCATGTGTAAAAAATTATTATAGAATATTATATAATATATAATATATAATACATAAATTATAATCTGGTTTTACAATAAAAGTGTTTTCATGACCAGTCTTGAAGGAAGTAAAAGAAATTGAAATCACATCATCCATGATGTCGGTAAATCAACACATCAGAGACGATGTTTTAATTTGTTGAATAAGTGGGAGAGGAGAAGAAGTATAATTATGTTTCTTTCATAAACATGATGAAATAGATAATATTTAAGATACTGGACCATTCATTCATTTTGGATAAGGGTGGGTGAGGAAAGAATAAGAATAGAAAAGAAAATGAAAACAAAAGAAACAAAACACAAGAGGATGTTTACCTCTTGATCCCTTCTCCTTGATATCATCCTTAAGGCCTTTGGTTTTGGCCTTTTGGTGAGACCAAGATATCTAAGATGTGGGGAATAGCCTTGATAGGAGTATTAGAAAGAACCTAGGTAAGTATCATGGCTTGAGAGGTGTGGGAGTAAGAGGGTAATGAGGGTGGTATTTATAGTGAAAGAGAGGAGTTATTTTTCATTATTTTAATCATTATTATAATATTTTTGCACAAGACTATGAATTTTCTTGATTAATTTAACCCAAAATAGTAATAATGTCATGTAAGTTCGAAAAAAGTGGTCTTAAATAACTTATTATGTCATAAATAGTGCATTTAAATAATAATTTGAATATACAATATTTTGTCGTATTTCACTATTCATCAAAAAATGAAGAATTTCAGAAAAATACCAAAAATTCACCCTTATCATTTTTCAACGTGTAGAATTAAAAAATGAACACCATTTTTTCGAAAATAATTTTATAAATATTATTAATTTAATTTTAAATTAAAATCATTCTTTATTCAAAAATCAACAATTTTAAAACTATAACTACCTTTATATAACATTGAAAAGTTAACCAAAATGTCATTATCTTAAAGCCTTAAAAAAATAAAATAATAATAAAATTTTCTATTCATTAGGGCCATATTACTATTCATATTACTATTCACAAGGGTATGTTACTATTCACCAAAAAATCAAGTTGGTTCCATTAGACTCCAAATAACTTACTGAACAGAATTGTATATGACAATTTTCCAAAATTAAAAAAAATAGAATTGAAATTTTTTTTTATAGGGTAGTTATAAATATATAATTAAAATAATTTTTCATGCATTTAAATTCATTTTTAAAACCTTGGGGTGTTACAGTGATGTCATCCCATTTTCATATAGGAATAAGAAGAGGTTGCATGACTCATGTAGAATGTTTTCTTTTAGCCTTAACCTGTTGAAAAACTAAACATCTTGATACTTAATCCGCAATTTCACACTTCATATTGTGCCACTAGAAATATTTATTCAAATATCCATACATCATAATGCTAGCAGGGTGTATAGAGAAATTCAAGCTTTGGGAATCATACAATAAATCTCTTTTTAGCTCGGGTATAGAGGGAACGCGTAGCCTCCTTCCAAATTTCAGAATTCCATCTTTATACACAAAGTCTTCCAACTTCCCATCATTCAAAACATTAATTTTCTTTTGAAGATTATCCTCATCCGAATGATAAGTTTTAATCCTTTATAATAAATATGGTTTGGAAACCAATTGAAAAAGTAATGATGTTTCACCTTCTTTGATAATTACCATATCTTTCTTTACTAGATCCATGAACACAAGATCCCTCTCAATCCTCATTTTCTTTAGAACTCTATGATCCTTCTGGCTCAATGGATCTTCCACATTATTTTTCTTCCCTATGTGGTAGCGTATGGAAAAATCATAATACTTGAGTAGTTTGAGCTATCACCTTTTTCTCATGTTGGGTTCTTTCTATGAGAAGACATATTTCAAACTCTTGTGATGTGTATATATCTCACATTCTTCACCATAGAGATAATGTCTCTATATCTTTAGGGAAAAGATTATAGCTGCCAACTAAAGTTCATGAGTTGGGTAGTTTTTTTATTGAGTTTTCAACTATCTTTATGTGTAGGCAATAAGACTATCATTCTATATGAGGACACAGCCAAGTACTTTCTTTGATTCATCTCTTTAAATAAAAAATCCACCACTTCCTGATAGTACAATCAATATTGGAGCATTCAATAACCTCTTCTTCAATTAATCAAAACATTCTTCACAATCTTTTGTCCATATGAATTTAACCCATTTATGTGTATGTGTGGTTACCGAGTTAGCTAATCGAACAAAGTTCTGAATGAAACACCGATAATAACCTTCTAAACCAATATAACTACACAACTCAGTAATGTTCGTTGGAGTAGGACATTTCGAATCTACCTTTTCCTTTAGAGGATAAACTAAGATTCCATCCTTGGAGACAATATGGCTAAGAATAAAAACTATTTGAAGACATAATTCACACTTTATAAACTTCTCATATAACTTGTTTCTTCATAGAGCCTTCAAAATAATGCTTAATTGATTATCATGATATTTATAGATTTTGGAGTGTAATAAGATATCTTCAATAAATTCCATAATGAATTAATCAAGATATACCTTGAAAAATATATTCCTTACATCCATTAAAATAGATGGTTCATTAGTCAGTCCAAAAGGCATTATTGTAAAATCATAATTCCCATACCTGGTTTGAAATATTGTCTTTGGGATATCTTCCTTCCTCACACACAACTGATGATATCCATGTCAAAGGTTAATCTTCAAAAAATATTGAGCTCTATGAATTTGATCAAATAAATCATCAATGTGAAGAATATGATACTTATTCTTTATTGTAATAGAATTTATATCTTTGTAGATAATGTAAAGCCTCATAGATCCATCTTTATTCTTAATAAAAATAACAGGAGCTCCCCATGGAGAAACACTAAGGTGAATAAATCCCTTATCACTAAAATCATCTAGTTGTCTCTTTAGATCCACTAATTCCACTATGGCCATTATATAATGAGTATTTGATATAGCCCTTGCACTAGGAATTAAATCAACATAAACTCAATTTCCTACTCTGAAGGATGGCCATTTAAATTCTCTGAAAACACATTAACATATTCTTTCACAATAGGTAAATACTAAATTTGATGATTAATTTAATCACCCATATAATTTTTTTTATCTTCCCAAACCCCAATAATTAAATTCAGTAGAGCTACTGAGGGTGGACCTAAATAAGAATCAGTTGATTAGGTTTCTTCTCTAAAGATAATATATTCAACATCATTCTCTAAAATTGTAACTTCCTTTATCTTGCAAAATATTTTAGCATCATAATTTGAAATACATTTTATACTAATAATTATATTAAAGAAATTCATAAGTATGATGATAAGGTCCACAACTAAACCAGATTTATGTGTCATAATGGGGATTGATCAACACATATTTGTTGAAATGATTCTTCCCTTAGGAGTTTTTATAGACAACTCCTTTATTAAATAAAATTAGAAATATATAATTTTCTTGTATAACTGGGAAGATATAAAAGAATGCAGTGATCTAGAATCAAATAAATTAATGGATATGTTTGGGGAAATGATTAAAGTACCTACTACCAAATCATTATGAACCTCAACCTCAGCAGTTGTGATTGCAAAATATTGGCCTTTCTACCTTGGCCTTTTTTGAGAAAATGTTCCTTGACACATAGGAAACTCATTTTCATAATTACCCACATCTTTACAATTTTAGTATCGAACATTTTTTTCTTCTTTCTTTCCATTTCAATCATGAGATTGGTGGCCTTCTTCTATACACTTATAACAACCTCCTTTTCCTTTTAAGAACGATCTAGGGTGCTTCCTTCAAAAAATATCACATGTTAGAAAAATACATTTTTTATTCTTACCTCTATAAATTTTTTACTCTTCCACCCTATTCATCTCTTTCTTTACCTTAAAGTCATAAGTACTAGAGAACTCTTTCTCGGTCTTGATAGAACACGAGTCTTTATCTTCATATGATGAGAAAGTTTGGGAGACTAGTTCCCTTCATAGGAATAGTTTTAGACCATAAATGAATCAATCAATATTGATCCTTGGATTATGTATGTAGTCTATGACATTCCTTACTAACCTTGTAAAACTAGATTCATACTTCACAACAATTTCATCCTATTTTTGTTTTAGACTCAAAAAATTGCCTCTCCATATTTGCTCAGTATTCACGAGGAAAATATTTTTCTAAGAATATTTTATTAAAACCTTCTATTCCATTTATTCTATTTCTTCCTCATCCTTCGTATTTTGAATTAACAACCATCACTAATCAACATCTCTAGATAGATGATAAATTACTATGAAAACCTTATCTATTTCGTTACATCCCATAGCGAGAAAATATATTCTCTAAGGAAATTAGCCACTATTATGATACAAATGGGTTTGTAGCCACATTGAATGATGGAGGCTTCTATCGCATAAAACAGTCTAACATTACTCTTCCACATTGTGAACCAGGATGCTCCATATTGGTAAGGTTATTGTTTATTACCTAAGTTAGCAATCACAATATTTTTATAAGTTTCTCAGCACTAGTCACAACTCTAATACCAATTTCATTATCTTGCATAAAAGGAAAATCACTACATGGAATACCTGTGTTGATATAGTTTCCATTCCTTTGACTAGGCACCATTTATAAAAATTTTCATACATTAAATTAGGTTATGAATCATATTTCATAATCTCAAACTAGAAAAACACTTAACATTAATTAAAATATTATGCATAACTTATATCATATTCATAAACATGGTTTCTTTAAGGAAAATACTTCATAATGGTTTTTAAAGAAAATGAAAATTATCCTAAGGATATACCCTATGAGTTTCAACCAGGTGCGTAGTAAGATGCATTGTTGTGTACCCGGTTACCCCGAGTCAGGCCCGAAACACCTTGTTAGAGTTGTCACTCATAGGTGCATCTGTATCAGAACCACTTCCACTTGTAGTATCCAGAAAGAAAAGTATTTCTAGAAATATCCACATAATATTTTACAACCCAAAATTCTAGGATGTTCCTGTATTATTATAAATAATGTATATCTTAGGTTTATGTTCCCAAATCTATGTTTTCTAAATCCAGTTTCTATGTTTTCTACTAAACTTCTTCTGATACCAACTACAACGCCCTGACCCCAGTTTTCTAGATCCAGTGAATTATTTTATTACATTGGCATAATTATAAGAAAGTTATATTACAAAGAACTAATTAGTTTAGTAGTTTTGTAAAACCAGATATAACATAAGTTTTATATTACAACTTGAAAGGAAAAACAATATAGCATTTCCATTGAAAACATCCATAAATCCTAGATTATCCCTACAAGTCATTCATAATATTCATCTTCACAACTTGGGGTAAATAAAACATAAGAAATGAGTGATATGATATGCTCAGTAAGGGTATGTAATATAGTGCAAGTTATCATAAACATAAACACTAGTCATGGTAAACAACTAAAAATACATGTCTTTAAAAAAATATGCTTCAGCATAATATTGAAAGAATGAAGGCTGATTAAATAAATACATATAAATGATCATAAGAGAAATAAAAATAAACATGGATATTCTATTAGAATAATTATCACATGGTTTATCAATTACTAATATCATATTGAGGGAATGCATAATGTCGGACACCTAAAACATACTATCGAGGTCTCAGCCAAGACATTTGAAAATACTAGGGTAGGGCCTCATCCAAAACCCAATTCTATTTTTTCTCATAAGGCCTACTGATGAATATATAGGATATAGTTGTCCCTGTGAACCACTTTATAATTCCAATTAATTACTCACATGAATGGGTTAAAACATAAATATCATATACATATTAAATGTAATTAACTTTCCCCAATCTGTAAACATAGTTACTAACCATTCTGAGTAGCATGGTGAATGGTATCAAGATTGAACATCCATAGTAAAACTGATCATAAACCATTTAATAAGACATGTTATATTATAATCATAAGATATCAATCCTAATATAGAATAAAATTCAGTATAAGAGTTTAAACATCTGAAAATACTCTAATAAAATCGTTGATGAATTCTTGAGAGAAATACTCTTTTACTTTGAAAAGAAGAGTTCTTTTGGTAAAACATTTTATAAAACCATAAGTAAAATAATATAGTTTTTCCATAATAAAATGATTGATTTTATAAAAATAATTTTTTCTTAAAACAAATTATGTATGATACATAAAAATTGGTAAGTAATAAAGATGTTCCCTTTAACTGGGCTTGCGTGTCGAGAAGAATTAATAAGGGAACCTTGTAAAACATATAATTCCCATAAATGAAAAATGATATGATATAAAAATATTATTTTGGAACATATAAAAACAATTTATAATAATTACACAAAATGAAATAATCATTATGTTGGGGTAAGAATAATGAAATCATAACCCAAAGGTAAAATGATGATTTTGTTGGAATCCCTTACCTTATGTCCGAATGTGTTATTCACTTGAACTTAATGTGATGGATAATAAAATTAAATCCATTAAATAATTATTTTAGAACTTCTTATATATGTATTTTAACTTTTATAATTTTATAATTTTCATTTATGATCTTTTGATAAGTTATAAGATTGGATTCTGTCATTTCAGAGTGTTCATTTACATGATTTTCATGATCAGTTTTCTTGATTATAAGTAATGTAATTAATGTAAAATGTGTATAATTATAAAAAAATTTAATTAATATTATTAATGAAAATAAAAAAGTTTAATTGGTAATATGTATTATTTTTTCCATGTATGAGGATGAATCATTAGATAACATGTTAATTATAATCCTTTAGCTTGAGTTTAGTTTTTTTCGATCACAACGAACTAGTTTTGTTCTATTATTTAATATAATGTATATATAATGGTTAAATAACATTAAATAAGAAATAATACATATTTTATAATATTTCTCAACCATAAAAAGGGTTCCATGACCATCCTTGAAGGATAAATTGAAGAACGAAGCTTTGTCGTCCGCGAAGGTTGTAAATCGGTACATCCCGGATGATGATTTCGTTTTTAAAATAAGAGATAGAGAGAGATAGTAGTATGAAGAAGGATATTCCATTAACCTTATATCATTATAGTATATAGATTATTCTAGAGTTATAATCATCAACTGGACATAGAAGGTGAATAGAATATAAGAAAAGAAAATAAATTGGAAATGAAGTTAAAAGAACAAGGAAGATGGTTTACCTCTTGAGTACTCCTCCTTGAGAACCTTCTTAAAGAGATTGGTTATGGTCTTATGGAAAGAAAAAGAGATCCTAAACATGGGGGATATACTAGGGAATATTATTTGGGTATAACTTTAAAATTCTTTCAAGGCTTAGAGGTCTGAGGAGAAGAGGGGGTTATGGGTGGTGTTTATAGTGGAGGAGTGTAGTAATTTCTCACTATTTTATTTAATATTTTATTATTTTGCCCATGACAAGAAATATTATTGATTCTTATGACTAAATAAAGCAGTGAGTGCATGTTATTTCTAATTAATTGTGCTTACATCAGCAAAAAATCATCCATGACAATATTATTCAGGTATTTAGCATTTATCATAAATTATCATATTTTACTATTCACCAAAAATTCACGTATTTTCAAAAAATAAAAAAAAACCACCGTAATAATTTTTCAACATTTATAATTCAAAAATGAACTCCATTTTGTGAAGATAATTTTCTGAATATAATAAATTCAAATTTTAATTATAATTATCATTACTTGAAAAATATAGTTTTTACAATTAAAACTGATTTTATAACGCCCTGATAAATTAAGAATGATCTTATTAAATTATCCTAAAATAATACGACAAAAAAATTTATTTATAAATTTTTTTTATTAATTTTATTTTAAATCATTTTTTTAATTATAAAATTGTAATTAAATTTTTATTTCCCATAAAATACCAAATCTTAATTAATAATTTTTTAAAATATTCATTTACTTATATTATGATATAATTATATTTATAACGTTACTAAATAATATTTATACTTTCATGGGTGTAGTTACAATTAATTTGGCCAATTTACTATCCATAAGGGTCATATTACTCTTCATAGGTGTATATTACTATTCAAAATGTCAAGTTACTATTCACAAAAATGTAGGTTGATCCTACCAAAATTTAAATATCCCACTGATCGCAACTGTGTATGTCCTTTTTCTAAAATTCAAAACACAAAAGTGGAAAAATTGTGTCTAGAGAATATGTTATAACTATCTTCTATAAATAACAAAGTATTGTTTTATAGATATTCAATTTTTCATGCATTGTATTATATATTAAATTTATTTATAAATCATTGGGGTGTTACACTACAACTAAGAAATTCAAGTTTATTCTCATAATAATCGACTTCTTTTCTAAATGGTAAGAATCCGTACCCATAAAAGAAGTCATGGAAAGAAACATTGTCAGCTTTTTGAAATCCAACATGTCACCATATGTGGTGCCCATCATGCCACACTGATGGACAACGACACCAATTTTTGTTCTGACGAGTTGGAGAAACTATATCAGGAGTACAGTATCAAGAACAACCATTTATCCCACTAACATATAGTGGTCAATGGAATGTTAGAGGCCTTTAGTAAGACCCTATCCAATATACTCCTAAACATGGTATATAAGAATAAGAAATCATGGCTAGAAAAGATCCTCCCTGCTCTGTGGGCCTACCAAAACACAACCTGCATTGCTACCCAAGAAAACCCATATTCATTAGTATACGAGAAACTGGTGGTCTTACCCATCAAATGTTAGTTTCCCTCACTATATGTTTCCATCTACGATTAATTATCTAGAGACGAGAAATCCTTGAAACAGCTGGTTTGATCTTGAGTGACTCGATGAAAAGGAATTTCATACCTTACACCATTCAGATGTTTACCAAAACTATATTGCATGAGCCTTCAACAAAAAGGTTCACTTTTGGTCTCTTCTTGAAGGATAAATGCTGTTGGTCCTCATCACTCTGATGATACTCTAAAAGAAACCCCCAAAATTAAATCCAAAATGGGAAGGACCGTATGTCATACACAAGACCTACTCCAAAAAAGCTTATTTATTAATTCATATGGATGGAAAACTCATTACAGCTCCTACCATTGCGAGATTCGTGAAAAAAATATTTCATACAACCAAAGAAGTATCTATACTGATCGCATGATGTTGAAATGCATGATAAATATCTTGATGACATGTAGTTAAATTGCATGAGATGTTCCTTGATCGCATGAAGATAAATTGTTGGATGTAACGTCTTTGATGTAAGATGATAAACTGCATAGCATATTTCATCCTAGACACATGAAGTTAAACTATATAGAGCTCATCCTTGCAACATGACACTAAACTATGCTTCCATTATCCTCAACACAAGACATTAAACTACATGGAATTTATTTTACTAACCATATGCCGATAAACTATATGGGGATAATTTTCTCAAACAACGACTCTGAAGGTTCCGAGCGCTGCGAAAGCACGTGGGTGGATGTGCCCACTTGGCTTTTTGTCATTAACAATGATCAATCCGGGATCAATACAAAGATAAACGCCAATCTCCATGGATCGATTGACAGAAATAGACCAAGAAGATGAAAGGTCCCGAAACCATAAAATAGGATCATTACATGTTGATTATAATTAATTTAATAAATTGAAAAGAAGTAACTTTTGGTGTTCTTTCTTCGTTGATATTTCTGATCACATTTCGATGTGATACTTCATTGCGTCGTAGAATCCAAGGGTAGAATTCCTCTATCGGTGATCCACACGTGCACCTCGTATCTCTAGATGTCACCAAAGGAGTCTTCGGATGCTAGTGTGGAGAAACATTTGCTTGTGTTGTCCACCTAATATCATCTTGATCCAATGGAAGAGGATCTCTCTCGATCTTGAGAGCGTTCTTGGAGGAAGAGGTTCTTTCAACCTTGAAAGAGTTCTCCCGAATTGTTGTGCACAACAATTCTGTTATGTCGGAAAAGAGTTGGGGTTATGAGGATTTTTATAATTGGGTTTGAGGTTGTAGAGTTATGACAATAAATAAACACGTTACGCATTTTATTGATTTCATTGACTCTTATTGAAAACCCCATGTCGAATAATTAATTCCATGACATGCTCCCATGCTGATTATAATAAATATCATTTAATAAAACAATATTATATCCTCAAAATCCCGAATGGAAAACTACACGGCATGTAATTATTAATACATGGTGTGTACTTGATTTCCATAAAACTACACAATGTGTAATCATTAATACACGACATGTACTTTTTTTTCATTTTGTTTTTCAAAATAAAAACTACACGGAGTGTAATAATTAATACACGATGTGTACTTGTTTTCCATGAAAAACTACACGGTGTGTAATCATTAATACATGGCGTGTATATCTTGTTTTTCATTTCCTTCTTCATCCATCATTAAAACAATTTAGGCTTCCTTGAATAATTATTAAACCACATACAAGAATAATCTTTATTCTACTTGAGATACTAGAATAAACTTAGTGTGTGACCCTCTAGGCCTCTTTCTCATTGGAATTAGGTGGGCTTGCCTAACGTCCAATATTACTGTCTAGAAATGGGTCAAGGCACCTAAGAGAAAGAAGTTGATGCCGCATTGACGTGTCACCTCACACCAACTCTTACCATGTAATTTAATCCCTTTGTCTCAATATCTCATCAAGTAGGTTTCATGGAAGTGTCATAAACCTATATTCTTGATTCGTCGTTACACCATGGCCATGGAATTTCATGCGACGGTTCTATTTCAATCAAAGGGCCGAGATATCAACTTCCATAAATGGAAGGTACAAATCCTTCCCCGAATTATCCATTAACAACATGTAACTCGTGATGCAACCAACGTACCCTACTTCTCACCAACTGTCTGCATGACAGTTTTCTTCAGTAAATCTAAGTGTGCGAGTCATGGCATGAGTTAATGATAATCTTCCAGTCTAAGGACCATTACACAAGATCGTAGATAGCAATGTCCAATGAAACTAATACATGCGGAATTGCTACTGGCGGGTCTGTTCTCATAATCTCCCATGTTGGAGATTACCAAGTTCAAAATCCATGAGAGAGAGTCTCATCTTCTTATGAGTACTTTCACATGATGGTATGTATACTATGTTTCCTATCATAGTATTTCATCCAACCGTAGAACTTTATTTAAGAATATTGTTATAGAATTTTAAGGTTCTTATTATAGCGGGGATCTGCCATGACCTTATTAATGCGACAAATAATCGAGGACATTATTATATTATAGTCATGCAGAACAATGAACAATATATAATAAGAGTACGTTCATGAAATCAAAGTACCAAAAATTTGGTTATCAGGACACCAACCCTAACAAACTCCCACTTGGTCTGGAGCCAACTACCTATGAATTTTAGTCTACTAGACTAGACATGATGATCATGTTTTTACTGAGTCAAGGATTTAGTCAAGGGGTCCTCCACGTTGTCTTCTGTGGAAATACTGCTCACTACAACTTCACCTCTCTGAGAAAAATCTCTCAAGAGATGATACTTCTGAAGTATGTTCTTTGTTCGCTGATGTGACCTTGGCTCTTTTGCAAGTGACACTACTGTAGTATTATCACAATAGAGTGTGATAGGATCTTTACTACATGGTACTACATCCAACTCTTGGATGAAGCTTCGCATCTATACTACTTATTTATCTGCCTTATAAGCTGCGATATTCTCAGACTCTAATATAGAATCTACCACCACACTTTTCTTTGATCCCTTCCAACTCACTGCACCTCCAGTCAAACTGAAGATGTATCCAGTCTGTGACTTCATGTCATCTTGACTAGTTTGGAAACTAGCTTCTACATGTTCTCTAATGACTAGTTCTTCATCTCCTTCATAAACTAGGACCATATCTTTAGTACGCCTCATATACTTCAGGATAGTCTTGACTGACATCCAATGGACGTTTCCTAGATCAGCTTGATATCAGCCTACCACACTTAATGCATAAGAAACATCTAGCCTTGTACATAGCATGGCATACATGACTCCGCCAATCACAGATGCGTAAGGGATCCTTGCCAATTTCTTTCTTTCCTCATGTGTCTGAGGAAACATTTTCTTTGAAAGATAAATGTCATGTGACACTAGAAACAATCCCCTCTTGGACTGTTCCATACTAAATATTTTCAGTATCTTGTCAATATATATACTTTGACTTAGGCCCAACATTCTCTTGGATCTATCATGATGGACCCTGATCCTAAGAATATATGCTGCCTCGCCCAAGTCTTTCATAGAGAAGCATTTATCTAACCATGCCTTAACTAACTGTAAGACAGGTACTTTGTTTCCAATTAGTAATATATCATCAACATATACTATTAGGAAAACCAATGCACTTCCAATAATCTTTTTGTAGACACAAGGCTCACATTCATTCTTAACAAATCCAAATCCCATTAAGGCTTCATCAAAAAAAATTTGTCATGACCTTGATGCTTGCTTTAATCAATAAATTGATTTCTGGAACTTTCATACCTTGTTGGAATCCTTTGGAGTCATAAACCCTTCAGGCTGTGTCATGTAGACATCTTCCTGAAGGTTCCCATTAAGGAATGCTATTTTGACATCCATTTTCCAAATTTCATAGTCATGGTAAGCAGTAATGGCCAATAGGATTCTGAGGGTTTTCATCATCACAACCGGTGAAAAGGTTTCATCATAGTCAATTCCTTGACGTTGTCTAAAACCTTTTGCAACCAGTTTTTCCTTATAGGTACTAACTTGCCCCTCCATGTCCAGTTTCTTCTTGAATACCCATTTATTACCAATAGGCTTTACATCAACTGGAGGATCTACCAAAATCCAGACTTTGTTTTGGTGTATGGAATCCATTTCAGAATTCCTGGCTTCTTGCCACATGGCAATGTCTGTGCCTTCAATTGCTTCCTTGTAGGTAAGAGGATCATCATTGTCAACCTATAATGAGTCACAATCCTCAGTGACAAGAAAACCATGTCATTCAAGTTCTCTCACCTCTCTCGTACTCCTACACAGTTCTTGTGTCTCTGGAACAGATTTTTCTTCCATGGGGCTTTGTGGAATCTGTTCTTGTACCAACTCTTGTGTATCTTGAGCCTCGACTTCATCAAAGTCTATCTCACTCCCACTATCTCTTTTAGAGATGTGCTCCCTCTTAAAGAATATGGCGTGTCTTGCCACTATTACCTTTTTATCTGAGGGGTTTTATCGGTAATATCCCCTTGTTTCTTTTGGATATCCTATAAAGATACACTTTGTGCCTCGGGGTTCAAGATTGTTACCTGAAGAGGCCTTAACAAATGATTCACTCCCCTCACACATGTAAATTTCATAACATGTCTTTGCTTCCACTCCATAATTTGTATGGAATACCATTTATCGATTTAGTTGGTACTTCGTTTAGTATGTGTGCTGTTGTTTGTAATGCATATCCTCAAAAGGATAATGGAAGACTTGCATGGCTCATCATTGATCTCACCATGTCCAATAGGGTGTGGTTCCTCCTTTCACTAACACCATTCCACTGAGGTGTGTAAGGAGGAGTGAGTTGAGATGGAATCCCAAACTGCCATAAGAAATCAATGAAGTCTTGATTATGATATTCTCCTCCTGTATCTGAGTGAAGTTTCTTAATCTTCTTACCAAGATGGTTCTCAACTTCATTCTTATATTCTTTGAACTGATCAAAAGAATCTGACTTATACCTCATTAAGTAAATATATCCATATATACTAAAATCATCAGTAAAAGTTATGAAGTATGAGAACCCACCCCTCACTTCAACTGGAAATGGTCAACACACATTTGTGTGAACTAATTCTAGAATCTATTTAGCCCTTTCAACTTTCCCACTAAATGGGTCTTTGGACATTTTTCCTTGTAGACATGCATGACATACACCAAGTGGTTTTAGTTCGAAAGAATCTAAATACCCATCATGATGTAATTTTGTCAAAGGTTTCTCATTGACATGACCTAACCAATGATGCCAAAGTTGGGTGTGGTATGAGTCATGTGAATTAACATTGTCATCGATTGCAATTACTTGGTTTGTGTATTCTAACACATAAAGGTCGTTATATAAATGTGCCCTACCAAAACAAATGCTATCTTTATAAAAGTAGTAACATCCACTTCCAAACTTGAAGATGAATCCATCAGTATCAATTTTGGATATTGAAATAATGTTTTTGGTTACAGAGGGTACATAATAACATCCTTTAAAAAACAAGACCATCCCAGTAGGCAATGTGAGGTGGTAGTCCCCGATAGCTACAACAGAAAGTCTGGCTCCATTGGCTGCTCGCATATCTACCTCCCCTCAATCAATCTGCTCGAATCTACTTGGTTCCTGTATTTGGATACATATGTGTGCACCACAAGCTGTATCTAATAAAAAATTTGTTGAAAAATATAGATTTAATTCGTTGAAAAACGCACCTGAAGCTTCCCCTTGCTTTCTTGGATGAGTGTAGTTTTTCTTTCAGTGGCCCTTCTTGCCACATGCGAAACAAACGGACTTCTATTCCCTTGCCTCCCCTTTGATCTTCCTTTTCTTAGAAGGCCTTGAAGAATATTTTCTCTTAAATCTCTTCGCCTTCCCTTTAATTTTATTCACCATGATGACAAAAGGATTTTCACTCTTCATGTCATTTTCCACTTGGAGAATGAGGATAAGAAGATCAGACAAAGACTTCTCAATGTTGTTCATGTTGAAGTTCACAACAAAGTTTGAGAAGCTCTGGGGCAGTGATGCAAGAATGAGATCGGTACCCAGTTATTTAGGGTGTTCAAACCCTAGAACCTCCAAGAGCTCAATGTAGCCAATGATCTTGACTACATGAGGCCCAGCTGGGGCACCCTCTCCAAGATTGCTATGAAATAGAGCCTCGGAGATCTCAAACCATTAATATCTTGCTCTCTCCTGGTATAGACCACGGAGGTGTTCGGGCATTCTATAGGCATCTATGTCTTCATGATACTTCATGAGATCACTAGACATTGATGATAACATCAAATATTGAATGTCATGTGAATCATTCAAATTTTGATCATAGACCAGGAAATCTTCATCACTTGCCCCTTGGGAGGGAGAATCATAAAGTAAGGACTCCAGCACGCAAAACTTTTGTTCATGGCATAGGATAACCTGAAGGCACCTAAACCATTCCTGAAAGTTATTGCCGGTGAGGGTATTGTCTTTATACAAAATTGATCACAGAAAAAATGTGGTTGACGAGTTTGTCATTTCGATTCTACAAATTAAAAGAGTAGATTTATCAGTACTTTCTTGATTACATTTTTATGAGAAATAATAAATTTTATTAAGTCTCCCACTATTTTATAAAGTCCCAATGGCCCTCACCATTGAACTCGGAATGTCCAGTTGCTTTGACATTCTAGTGGAAAAAATACATATTCCCCTTCGCATAACCCCAACAAGGTTTGGTCAAGCTAATTGAAGGTATTTAGGTAGGAAGGTCTTTGCCAACTGTGATATTACAGTTCCTTGATCTGTTGAGTGGACTCCCCAATCCTGAAATCCTGACATGGATTTCCTCAACTCTTACCTCCAATATCACACTAATTCTATCAAGGGCTACTCTTCTTGATGTAATATGGTAAAGTCAACCCTAATCCTTTCATAAGAGATTCCTTTATAAAATCAAGTGTCCCAACAATGGTTGGTCAAACACATAGTTTTATTGAGTCTTTCCCATAATCAAGTAACGGAAGGCTTGGTCTGACTTAATATGGTATTTGAGGGATTTTATTCTTTATGCATATTTTATCATTATCACATGCTTGTTAATGTTAAGTGATGCTTTCTTAAGTGATTAACCATGTTATGATAATGTTTACGCATAGTCTGGTTTTTATTTTATTCCATCTTTGCATGCTTTGTTTATTTCATTAATTATGTGATCGCGACAACACATACATAATAAATAAATCATGCAATCAAACAAAAATAAAATAAGATCGTATGATCATGAGCTTCTATTGGTTATCTTATCTAGTAGTTTGATAAGCTAAACCAAACCTAAGAAAAAAACACCTTGAACTAATGGTTCGTGTTTTACAGCTCCCACCTTTCCACCTTTGTATCTTCTTGGGTTGGTTTCGCCTCAGCTTCGTGTTTTGAATAGTCTCTTCTGGCTTGAGAGATCCTCCATTACATGGGGTTTACATTAAAGAAACCATGGGCATGCATGCCCTAAATTTTATTAGAAGAAGGATCGTAGGCCAACAAATTCAAATTAAACAAATTTAAATGAAACCAAACACACATAAAAAGGGTCTTTGGTCTATCTCATGATCATCCATACAATAAAACGACATTTATGCATATTTTAGAATTCAAATTCCTTTAATCGTTCCATTATTTAAGATAAGTCGTGCTTGAAATTAATTAATTATGATCTTATAATTAATCAATTATTTATCTTAAATTCCTTTCTGAATTTCCTTGATATTCTTCTCATCCATATCCCTTGTACAAGTATTTGTACTTTTGGAGGAAACCTAGTGAAATTCCATTTTTGGAAATTACACGGTGTGTTGTTTATATTTACATAGCGTGTATTTCTTTTCACCCTTTATCCAAAGTACACGTCGGGGGATTTGGTGTGCTTTCTCTACTTTGGAAATTTTGGAGTACACGACATGTAGATTAATCTAACACGGTGTGTACTTCCTTGTTATGCGGTTACCAGCCTAGAAATCCCATGTATGCGGAACACAACTTCTCCTTGTACACAGTTTCACTTGGGCCAGATCAGAGTACATAGTGTGTTTATTCAACATACACGCCATGTATTCCGGTTCCACGTGCCATTCATTTCTGGTCAACACGGGGTAATAAATACTTAGGCATACTCAATTCACACGGTGTGGTTTTGCGGACCAGTACCGGTTCATTGAACCTAACTACACGACGTGAAGTTTTCATTACACTCCATGTATTCCCGTGTTGTACAGACAGAAAGAGCGGCTCCTCCGGATGAGTTCCTTATTTTTATTTTAATCAAAATTAAAATTAAAAGTTCGTTTCTATGATGCGAATCGAGAAACGAAAGAGGAAGAACAAATCTCATTCATTCAGACTTAATAGAATGATTTATCATGAATTGAATCAAATATAAATGTGTAAATTATAATTGAAAATTAAATAACTATAATCAACGTTGTAACCTCCCTCTGATACCAATTTGAAGGTTTGAGGTATAGAGGAAGCACGTGGGTGGATGTGCCCACTTGGATTTTTTTTCATTAGCAATGATCAATCTGGGATCAATATGATGATAAATGCTAGTCTCCATAGATCGATTCTCCAAAATAGACCACAAAGAAGAAAGGTCCCGAAACCACAAAATAGGATTGTTACATGTTGATTTTAATTAATTTAATCAATTGAAAAGAAGTATCTTTTGGTGTTATTTCTTTCTTGATATTTCTGATCAGGTTCCGATAT
This sequence comes from Viscum album, assembly GCA_963277665.1. Taxonomy (NCBI): domain Eukaryota; kingdom Viridiplantae; phylum Streptophyta; class Magnoliopsida; order Santalales; family Viscaceae; genus Viscum; species Viscum album. The sequence continues at coordinate 533,477,896 of OY728155.1, forward strand.
GATACGTCGTTGTGTTGTAGAAGCAAGTGTAGACTTCCTCTAGTGGTGATCCACACATACACATAGTATCTCTGGACGTTGCCAAATGAGTCTTTGGGTGCTAGCGTGGAGAAACCTTTTCTTGCGTTGTCCGCCTTAGATCGTCTTAATCTGAAGGAAGAGGATATATCTTGGTCTTGAGAGCGTTCTTGGAGGAAGAGGTTCTTTTAGCCTTGAAAGAATTCTCCAAATTTGTTGCGCACAATGATTCTCTTGTGTATAAAAAGAGTTGGGGTTGTGAGGATATTTATAATCGGGTTTGAGGTTGTAGAGTTATGACAATAAATAAATGCGTTATGAGTTTTATTTATTTTATTTAATCTTATTGAAAAGCCCATATCGAATAATTAATTCCTTGACATGAGACCATGATGATTATAATAAATATCATTTAATAAAACAATATTATATCCTCAAAATACCAACTGGAAAACTACACAGCATGTAATTATTAATACACGGCGTGTACTTGTTTTCTGTAAAACTACATGGCGTGTAATAATTAATACACAGCATGTACTTGTTTTTCATTTACTTTTTCAAAATGAAAACTACACGGAATGTAATCATTAATACACGGCGTGTACTTGTTTTCCATGAAACAATACACAGCATGTAATCATTAATACATGGTGTGTATATCTTGTTTTTCATTTCCTTCTTCCTCCATCATTAAAATTATTTATGCTTCCTTGAATAATTATTAAAACACGTACGGGAATAATATTTATTCTACTTGAGATACTTGAATACACATAGTGTGTGACCCTCTAGGCCTCTTTCTCATTGGCATTGGGAGGGATTGCCTAAAGTCCAAGATTACTGTCTAACAATGGGTCAAGGAACCCAAGAGAAAGAAGTTGATGCTGCGTTGACGTGTCACCTCATACGAATTCTTACCATGTAATTTAATCCCCTTGTATCAATATCTCATCAAGAAGGCTTCATGGAAGTGTCATAAACCTATATGCTTGATCCATCGTTCTTTGACTACCTGGAATAAACTCATCTTACACCATATCCACAGAATTTCATTCAACTGTTCTATTTCAATCAAAGGGCCGAGATATCAACTTCCATTAATGGAAGAGACAAATACTTCCTCGACTTATTCATTAACAACATGTCCCTCGTGATGCACCCAACGTACCATAATTCACGCCAACTGTCTGCGTGACAGTTTTCGTCAGTAAATCTAAGTGCACGAGTCGTGACATGAGTTAATGATAATATTCCAGTCTGAGGACCATTACACACACTCATAGATAGCAATGTACAGTGACACCAAGATATGCAGGATTGCTCCTGGTGGGTCTGTTCTCATAATCTCCCATCTTGGAGATTACCATGTGTGAACTCCATGAGTGAGAGTCTCATCTTCTTACGAGTACTCTCACATGACGGTCTGTATACTATGTGTCCCATCATAGTATGTCATCCAACTGTAGAACTTTATTTAAGAATATTTTTATAACATTTCAAGGTTTTCATCATAGTGGGGATCTTCCATGACCTTATTAATGCAACAAATATTCTAGGACATTATTATATTATAGTCATGCAGAACAATGAACAATATATAATAAGAGTACATTCATGTAATCAAAGTACAAAACAGTTGGTTCTCAGGACACCAAACCTAACAGATTCATCATAAATAAGCCATATCTATACAGGGGAAAGATGAAATGTCCATGTTCTTACATGAGAGTGAGATCCACATATGAACTCTCTTTCTCCAGAACTACGTGTGTCTAGATTCTTGTTTCAATGAGATATAGAGTGACACATAGACCCTATGGTTTTGGCCCACCCACAAACCAAAAAAATAAAAAATAACCTCCTATAAATATGGGTCAGACCTACATGGAGAATACCTATGAAGAACTATGTGAAACTTAATTTCCATCCATTTGGGATACGTAGTGACGCATAGACTCTGCATATCAGTCATAACTAAAAAATTCCCCCTCTTTCACATCTAGACACCTACATCCTCACTAAATGACGTTAAACTACATGGGATTCTAGAACTATGAATGGCATGATTCCCATCCCATGAAAAATGTAGTGACGCTTGGACATCCCGTCTTTAGGCCCAGCCACAAATCCATTCAACTGTATAGCCCCTTGACCTGAGTTTCCTTTAGAATTTTATAGTATAAAATAGGTCCTATTAGGTCCTCATTCATGTCAATCCATATCATCTTCACTCTATATCTCCTATTAGAACACTCCTTCTCTCTATGTCCTCACTATAAGATGTTAAAAAACACAACATCATAACGTTCTCACCTAAGAGGAAATTGCCTTAGATGTTGGTCACCAATCAATCCATGTTACAAAACTATGTACAGCTTGATTCCTTTCTACATAGGATATGTAGAAGCCAAGAATTCACATCCCAGTCTAGCCACCTCCCCCAAATTGTTTTACCCTTTCATGTGCTTGGGTTAGTCCTACATAGGTAACTTCAAGAACCATGTGTGGCTTGATTCTCATTTGTAGGAGGTACATAATAATTCCTAGGAGTCATGCCCTAGCCCCATCCATGGGTGAAAACTAAATGTACCCATATCTTATATGAAAATACAAGATCTACACAGGAGATCTCAAGCATGGGTTCCTCACTTAGGTATTCAACAAATGAATCAAAATTCACCCCAACATATGATCCATAAAATGATATTAAACTATACTTCCAATATCCTTACCACATGATATTAAACTACATGGACATGTTTTCCTAGTCGTATGATGTTAAACTAGATGACAAACATCCTCATTCCATGAAGTTAAACTGCATAGTTTAACAATGTTCTTACCTAAAAGGACATTGTCTACAACATTGTACACCCTCTCTACCATGTCACAGAACTATGTACAGGTTGATTACTATCCAAAAAGGATATGTATAGACACATATATTTCACATCTTAGTCAAGCCACACAAAAATTAATGGTTAAAAATTCCTATTTTCCTCTGTGTATGAGTCATATCTACATAAAGAGATGTCATAGTACTATGTCTTCCTTGATTCTTTCTCAAGAAGGATATATAGTGATGCCTAAACATTCATCCTGGTCCAACCGCCCCAAAAGTGGAATATTCTTCCAACATATGGGCTAGACCTACATAGGGTTCTTTCTATATAGAACTATGTGTGGCTTGATTCCCATCCCATGGGATACATAGTGGTACCCCGATCCTATGACTGAGGCCCAGCTATGGAATGCATAAAATGCCCCCTCATCTGCATGCAAAATAAGTAAAATCAGGGGACTTTTAAACATTCCCTATTTGTAGGAACATTTAAAGAATAATAATATTCCCCCTCTTTCACGTTGGGTCATCCACATCCCCACTTCATGATTATAAACTGCATGGCATATACGTTCTTTCTGCATGACACTAAATATTTATAAATTTTTTCCTAATCATATGAAATTAAACTTCATGATAAAATGTCCTTTCTTTTTGACATTAAACCACACAACAAAATTGTGTTATAACCTAAGAGTACATTACCCCTAGAATTAGTCACCCACCATATTGAGTTACAGAAGTACATAAACATGATTCTTATCCATACAGGATATGTAGAAATGTTCGGATATTCATCCTAGAAAAGTGACCCTAAATATAAAATGCTCATATCCTTGGTTACACCATCCCTAGGCGGTGGATTAAACCTTTTACATCCCTTGATTCTCACATTGATCACAACTCACGTGGGCTTAGGGACCTTGAAATGAATTTCCCCATAGAGCCATGTAAACTCAATCTACAATAGTTGGTCCTGGTGGCATGACCTTAAAAGGCATGTTAGGGTTTTCCTCTTCACATCGGGGAACCCAAATTCCTCACAACATGACACTAAAAATGCAAACTACCCAAAGAACACTAATTGGATTGATTCCTATTATCAAAAGATACTCTGTGATTCCCAGATCTCTAATCTAGGGTCTAGCTATAATAAAAAAAATACTCCCACTCCATGTTCATGGATCAAACCTATACAAGGAACCTTTTTTTAAGAACCATGTGGCTCAATTCTTACCCTAGAAACAACCAAAAACATTGTTTCCACTCATTCATATCAGTTCACCTTCATCCTTACTGCATGACGGTAAACTGCATGGGTTGTCAAGAAATTTTTATTTCATGATTCTCATTCACAAGAGATACATAGTGACACTTAGGCCCCTTTATCATAATCCCAGCTATAGAAAAAAGAAAAGAAAAATGTCCATACCCCTGTATGTAATTATGTGCAGGAGATCACAAATTCAAGTCCCTTATCTTGGGATCTATCAAAGAAATAGAAATATCCCCTATGTGTGAGTCATATTTTTGTAGGGGATATCAAATTCCATGGCTAATCATGATTTGGATATTTATTACATACCCGAACATACCCTTTCCACCCATCAAACTCCATGCCCCGAGTGATCTCAAATCTTCATAAACCCCCATGGATATAAAAAATGGATGGTTAGTGTCATGATAACACATCTATTTAACTATGTAAAATATACCTAGGTGTCTTTTCATAAGTTTCCCAGAAAAAAATTCTTGTCAACCAGAGACAAATTCATCCTTAGGAGAGACTTTTCCTACCTCGGTATGCCCCAATGAATTCCATGCCCCGTATCATTTCTCATTATCTGAGAATTCTTGAAACCATGGCTTACACTTGTCTTCCCCATCGCATCCAGGGTATGTTAGAATATTCATACAAAATTTTCCACTAATGACTCATGGTTTCTATAAAAATTTGTCCTCACAACATGACCCAAAACTATGATTCCATTTTCCTCACTGTATGACATTAAACTGTATGGCCTAATGTCCTAATAATATGACACCAAAACTAAAAGGTACCCTAAGAACTATGTTTGGCTAGGTTACTATACATGAAGTATACGTAATGATGCCTAAATGATTGATCTCAGGCCCAACCATCCCAAATTAAACAAATATAGAAAAACATCCCCCTGTCCTTGAGTATGAACCAAAACTATGCAGGGATTCTAATTTTATGAACTCTGTGTGGCTTTATTTCTTTTGTCATAGGATACATAGTGAAATATGAATTTTCAAACTTGGGTCTAGCTACAATAAAGGAAACAAAATTCCCCTACAAACATATGATTTAGATATATATGGGGATTTCCAAACTCCATGGGTAGTCACGGTATGAATGTTTTTAATATATCCATACACATCCTTTCCATTTATCAAAATTCTTGACCTGGGAAATTCTAAATCCCCATAAACCTCCCCAGCCATTGTAAATTGACAGTTAGTTTCTTGAAGACACCTTTGGTTGAATATGAACAATATGACCAGGTGGATCTGTATAAGTTTCCCACAAAAAAGTCCTCTAATCCATAGAAAAACTCATCCCCAAGAAAGGATTTTCCTACCTCTATATGTCGTAATCTCTTCCATGCCCCATATCATTTATCATAATCCTAGAACCCCCAGAAACATGGTTTACACCCTCTTTCCCCCTTACGTCTTGGGCATGTTAGGACATCCCAACCCGGTTATACTCTAATTAATTAGGGATTATATATCAAAATCCTAATCACATGAAATTAAAAATACATGGTAATTGGTAACCAATGTTCATCCTTGGTCCCATTCACAGCAAAGATTACAAATACCACTTTCTGGAATATGGACCAGACCTGCATGGAAAACTTCCAAACAATATTGAATATTTCCCCAATGTTCCTATGCATTAAATAAATCTACCTAGGAATGTACAATATGAGTCCTACCTCATTGGAGATCTCATATACGACCAAAACGCCCCATTCCTATGTGTGAACCAAATCCGCATATGGGGAAACCTTAAAAGAACTACATCCGGTTTGATTCCTATTATCATAGGATATGTAGTGACACATGAATCTCATTTCTCAGTCCCATCCATGAAACAAAATTGTTACCTCATTTCCTATTCATGGGTCAAACCTACACATGGAACCTCCTCACACCTTTATAGAGATAAAAACTCTATCTATTCCAAGGAAAGTTTGGCTTGAAATGCCACTATCATGTTTAGAAACTCCCTTTTCACAAACCACACTCTATGTCCAGAAAGGTCTGAATCCCCATTACCATCCCTATACATCAGAAATGAAAGGTTACTATTTAGAGGACACCTTTGTTTTTCTATTCACAATATGCCCCGATGGTTGTGAATAAGTTCCCACAAAAAATGGCATGTCAACCGAAGGAAAATTCATCATCGGGAGAGGATTTTACTACCTCTGTACACCCCTATGACATTTCTGTCCCACTTCACTCACTGGTTTCAGAACCCCTAGATTATAGTTTACATATTTTCTCCCCATTCATGCCTAAATATGATAGATCATTCCTGGTCATACTATAGTGAAAATGGAAAATAGTGTACCCCCTTGGTTAGAGAAAAAAAATTAAATCATAAGTCTCAAATTTTCTATTTGTATGATGTTAAACTACACCATACTTCGTCCCTCCTTTACACAATTGAAATTCACATGGGATTAGTTTCTCATCCAAAATCGAGATAGATGCCCCTATTATTTTTAGACATCGTTCCCTCAACAGAACACCCACAATGGTCTTGGAAAAAAGAGTGAAAGAAATATAAAAATTCCCATAAAATTATCTAGATATTAGAAATAGAAGGTCAGTGTCCATAAGACATCTTTTTTTGACTATACATAATATACCCCGGTTCTCTCTTCATAAGATTCCCATGAAAAAGGCCTATAAAATAAATTAAAATTCAACTTTAGGAGAGGCTTCTCCTACATATTCTGCCTCAATAGCATCCATTCCCCATATCTGGTCCTGTATCAAGAAATCAAAAAGTCAGGTGTAATAAAAATCCCTTATTCATGTCTAAAAAATATTGGGACATCCTCGGTCAATAAGACCTAATTGTTCCCCTCATCCCACAATTCATGGGAAAAGTAGTTCGACCTAAAACATTAGTAATGGTGAAAGCTATTCTTCCAAAAACATCAGTAATGGTTGAAGATATTCGACCTAAAATATTAGTAATGGTCAAATATATTCGACCTAAAACATCAATAATGTTCAAATCTATTTGAAATAAAACATCAATAATGGTTAAGGATGTTTGACTAAAAACATCGATAATGTTAGTCCAGGTTTCCAAGACTCTAAACATCCCCAGCAAAAGAGACACAAAACTCACCTAGATGAAAACATGTAAAGGGATCCTTGTATAAAAGTCAAGGATCAGCTCACTAAACCTATGCTTTTCATGATTTAGGAAAAATATTGTGAAATTTGAGAAACAAAAGAGACATAAAATCTTGTTAGGTCAAGAACCCTCAAAGGATGACTTAATAAAAATGAACATTATGCCCAATAAGACCACACCAAATTGGGTTAAGGAAAAAATTAGGGTAATAAAGGAAAAAGCACAAAGTTTTTAGGGTTTTCCATGTAACCCTAGAAATATTCAAACTGTGCTCACTGGATCCTCCAATTCTGGGAAAAATTAGATTATTATATGATTGTTTCAACTTTATTCTCCCAAAATTATGATGTAAATCAATAATTGGTGAATATTATTTGCCAATGAGTGATCAATTATAATTGATTGGCATTGTGGGGGAAGATAAAAAAACTATAAGTGGAGAAAAAGAAAGTTTCCATTCCAATAAATGTGAGTGGAGGAGTATCCACACATCGGAGCCTCCCCCTGACGTTAAAAAAAGATGGGGAGCATAGAACACACTAAAATGATTACAATCAATCCTGACTCGATTGGGAAAAAAATTAACTATTGTATGATGTGGGCCATCAAGGGTTTGTTCTAAAGAAACCATCTCTTTAGGTTTATCTTCTATGTCTAGATGCACTTGTTTAATAATAGCCATGGGATATCATCTTTTCTATTTAATAGACTCAAAATAGGAACTTTTTTTTGATATTTGCACCTTCATCCTAGACACATGATCCTAGAACTCCAACAAATCTTTTGTTTGGGAAATCATTTGGTCATAAATATTTTCTTCCTCAGCCACCAGGAGGTGAAACTCCTCAGTAATATCCTGAAAGGCCCCTGTTTAATGATGGGAGGTGCTGAACTGAGCAAGGTCGCCTTCACAAGCAGATAGATCCTCTCAATATATGATGATTTGGTATACAAGAATGGTGAAATTAGTGATATTTCAAGCCACATGATCCCCAATCCATGAAAAATCACCGAAGGGTTCCCTCATCATCAGAAAATTATTCCAGGGGAGTTTCTATGATGATGGTATAGATTTGTTGTCATGCCCATATCTACACATCCTGATGTTCCCTAATAGCATTGGAACCTTGAATTTTCACCTACACCGCAATGGTTATATAATCTGTAAGTGAAATCATGGAAGATAGAGTTTCCCTAGGTTGGGTTACCCAAGTAGAAGAACCTTCCCTCTCTGTAGGTGGTTTAATATCTGAAGTTAAGAATATGGGGTTGACTGCAATTTAATGTATTCCTAGTGATATTCCACTTGGTACAGACTCAGTAAGGCCGCAAACCATTTTAGTCAATGGTGAAGAGGCTGATTCACTCTCCACATAGAAATGGTGTGTGGATGAAGTTCCCCCAAACGCATTCAATGACAAACAGAACACCTTCTCACAATAGGAATAGAGGAATATGGTGCAGCTGGTACATGACTGGAAGCCACCAATGTTCTTTAAACCTATTGAACTAACCTTACCAATATTCTATTAGGATATAAATTCACCCACATTTGAACATAAGACTATGATAAGTAGTGTTAATCCACTAGTGGGTGAGATTCCATCTTAACTTGAGTAACTAGGAAAAATGTGATTTGATGCAGGCATCTGAATTGCCCAGAAAACCCATATAGAGTATAAGGTTCACAAGTAGTTATTCTGTCTATACAAACAGTGAATATTTCATGTCATATCATAATGATATAGGTAAATTCTTCAAAATATCCCCTTCCATCATCCACCATTGCTTCATGTGATGTGGGGTGAAGTGAAAAATAAAAACGAGAAAAATCACTCAATAATTCAATTATGCTATTGACACTCAAATATTTGGGACAAACAATGGAAATGTTGAGTATGGTCGGGTGAAAATTAGATTGAGGAACCATTGCATTATGATGATACTTATAGCAAAAAAATGATCTTCCATACAATCATAAAAATTTGAAATGTCTCGCTAAGACAATGGGGAGATCTTCCTTCTTGTATCTCCTATAGTAATTCATAAATATGGGAAAGGGTGGGGATGTCTCAATTTATAGGCTAACCTACCACCAATGTAGCCTCCATCATTAAGGTGAAAATTATAACAATGTTACAGACATCGCGGGAGGGGAAAATCCATCTACTTAGGAACATGGAAAACAAACCCACTAGTCTAAGATCAGATGATAGGTATGATTGAATCCTGAAACCCCATGATATGTATTGGCCTACCTCAAGAGTAGCACAATATGAGCCTAGGATGCATCATGACTACTGGATTGGATGAGTTTGATTGTGATAGACTTTTGGATTTGAACCATTAACCTATAAAAACAACCCTATCCAATCTTTCATGGAAATGAGGGAGAAAGCATGGAGGTTCTGACCAAGCTACCTATCTACCGTAACCAATAAATCTCTCACCATTTAGATACTTTATCAATGTTCTCTTAAGTATTGTCCACTAACAAGAATTCATTATATATACTTCCAAGGATAGGAAGTCCCCCTATTTGATAGATATCCCATAAACTAATTCCCACTTCACTATTAGATAAGTGGATGGTATTGGGGCTTGAACACCATCAACTGAGTAGTTCACGCAGTATCTCACCCATTGAATAAATTGAAAACATAGAAACCCACACTACCTGGTATAAACAAATAGTCTCCAAATGTTTGGGGAATTCCAAGCAGTTTTGGTGTAATCAGAATGCCCAAGACCATTCATTATAGAAGCACCCACCAGACTGCATATCCCATTTGGAGATCCACCCTCCGTTAGGACTACCTTGAGAATGTTTTTCAATAGATGTATAATCATGTATTATAGACTCCAAGTATGTATTATGGCTATATATATTACTTTGAATCCACATGGATCCATTTAGGATGAACACGTCTTTTGGGCCCAAATCATATATGATCTCCCTCATGGAAGAAACATTTTATCTATTGTTCCCCTGTGACATCTTAAGATGAACAATAAGGATGTTTTAGTCAACCAGTGGTAGAGGAGATTCATCTTGGAGTCTGAAGTTATAAAATGGATATCAGCTGGAAAATGTGTGGATCATATGTTTTGATGGAAGGAGATATTTCAGAGTACTCTCTTATGGGATAACACAAGACCGAAGATCATCTTCTAAATTCTCAACCATGACCACTTTTCATCTGATATAATTCATTGAATTAAAATGGATATCCATTATCATTCCTAAAATGTATAATAAAATTCTATTTTATAACAAAATCAACGAATAAAAGAGATATTGGTTCGTATATTGGCGGTTTATGGAAACTATCATCTTACGAACCATCTGTCTGTGAAATGCTGGCTCATGAAGCATTGTACAATGATGAAATATTTTGTGGAAGGAACCATCCAGATATCATTCTCCACTACATAGAATTTGGAGATCACCCTTTGTGTTTGAAGTATTTTAGTTCATGGGTGCAAATTATCAGTTTGTGGGAAAAAGCTTCCACATAGGAAACAATACACGAAAATTATACACAGTCAGATATTTGTGGGAGAACTAAATTATCTTGATGACATGGTTAAAAAAATGAGCTAGGACCCCTATATATAGGATTGGTTCCCTCTATGGGTCCACCAGTGTACCGACAACCAGTTCAAATCAGGACTACTTTCTACGTAGGAGAAGCCTCCTCTTCATCCTGATCGGGACCCATTCTGATGGAGGGAATTTATTGGGTCCTAAAAATTACTCATAAAAAAATAAGACACTTTCATCAATATTAAAAATGAAGAAAAATAAATCGACAAAAAATTTAAAGGAAATATGTTCAAAGAGGATGAAAAAACAAAGGGAGGAAATGAGGTCGCGAAGTAAGGTTCCCTTTGTGGATCGACGCTTTGCATGGCGGTCTACCACATTGAAAATGCCACATGAATAGAAACAATCTACTAAAGGGGTGGATCTAGTGACACTCAAAAATTACATATCTTCATTTGTGAAAAGGGATGGTGATATCCACTCTCTCAAATTATTTTCCTTGAACTGAATAATCTATAGGGAAAGGTGATGTCGTCGTCTTCCAAAAATGAAATGAAGTCATTTACGTAGCTAGTAGGGTATCTTGGCAACTGAAAAATCCTCCTGCTGATTATGTCCATGGGATTCCACAAAAGATGCCCATAGTCCACCATAAATGATTGACTACACCGGTTCCTAGTTCCTTCGGTTTTCTATAAATAAAACAGGGGGGACACACATGAAGGGGGATCAACAGATAAAAAAATTGGGAGATCAAGGTAGGTATGAATCGATAGCCCCATAAAATATGGGCTGATTTGATGATTTCCTATAGGTAGAACCCTACCACATATCATTAATGTGGAGAAAAACAAATATAAATTGGTAGTTTGTGAGTTCAATATCCTTTGTAGGCATACATCCCACAAGGCCTAGAACTAATGCCCCTTTGCACTCAGGAATCTTGCATTGCAAAGAACTATGTGGGTGTAACCTTTCTCCATTGAGAAAATCACTAAACAAAAGGAACTTGATCTTTCATAGCACCAGACTATGCAGATGGAACACGGTCCCATGGATAAAAGTGCTACGCAGACTGAACCCAGGTCCACATACCACAATGGTATGCAGAAAACTCCCTTACATGCAAAGAAGAATGTTACGTGGATGTAACCCCATCCCATATAATAAGATGATACATGGAATGGGGCATCATGTGGTATTCTAATCTCAGTCTTCAGTTATGCTAGTTATGCCCATCTGTCGTATCATCACATCTAACCCCTCCATAAGTCAGTCTAATTAAATCAGACTAAGGCCTCTTCCAAATCCCATGGACATGTATGATGAGACTTTCAAGCATATCAGAATTCCATTTTGTGTTTATATACCCATTGTAAGAGGAGTTGCATGGGTTACCCCATTGATAAGGAGGGCCCTCAAAATTTACTTGAGTATACATTCCCATGTTAATGGGGGTTCCGAACACGGGGTACTAACATGAGCCTTCTGTTCTTGGGATTAAGGGGAATCACTGGCCTTTCCCTTCGATGATATCCAATGTTAAATAGAGGAGATCATGATTTCATTTCTTTTTTATGAGTAATTACACCCACCACATTTCCTAGAACTGATAACAGGGAACTCCTCCTGAGGTAAGCTACTAGCCCTTCTTGCTGGAGGCAACACTCTTGCTCATATTTTCCTCAATCTAGGATGTATCCAGGGAGATCAACAAACATGAATACTATGGATATGGAAAAAAGAGAGGAAAATGACACAATCAAACCCCTCAAACCTCCCCCTTTGGTATCTATAACCACCCATTAGTGGATGGGGTGGGGTTATGTGATCTTCAGATCGACTTCTTTATCCTGTTTCTCACACCAAGCATGAATCACTTGGGCTTAGAGATTAGTGGTGATCATGACATATACACAATCCCAAATAATAAATGGGCCTTCTATACAAAATTAATCTCTTAACATAAATCAAATGGGCATCTCCCATGTGTAATCCCCCATCATTCTAACTTTAACATGCTCTCTTTAAAGTATAAGTTCCAATCCTGCCAAACTATGAGGGCTTTGATTCCCAACTAACTGGGATACGTAGGAAGCCTCCTTGAGGTCAAAAACCAACACCCAATCCACCCTAATGTTCTCAAGGCACATACCCAGTAGGGTCATGTCTTCCCAAAAGAACACATCTCTTTTGGGTCCCCTCGGCCGACTCGATATAAGTCCCACCTCAAATCTTGAGTAGGTACCTTCTTCCTGGATGTCCTTGTCTCATGATGTTAAATTGCATGGATGGGTCCTCATTAAATGAACTTAAAATGTGAAGTGTCTAGTTTAGTTTCACCAAACTACATGGGTTCTAATTCCTCTCATGAGGATACATAGGAAACCCATTATATGGGTTTGATCTTGACATCAAAACAACTCCCTTCCCCTGGATGATGATAAACTCCAAAGTACTATCCTATGTGGTTTAAAACCCGCATTGTCTTTGTAAATGATTTAGGGGTCCCTGATATATCCATAAAATGGGTGATATTGATGAATAACCTCAGATAAATATAGATGATTATGAACCCATGTATATTTTTCATCAATTGAGACCTAGGGCTAATCTATGGACACATAATTGGGAATGAACCAAGGATTCAAAAACATATAAACATGGATTAAATCTATAAGTGAGTCTCGTAATAGAAAATAGTTCCCCCCAAAAGGGCATAATGAGCCAGAGTTCCCATCCCATTAACCAATGTGATTTATTAAGTGACATTGGCTAAATCATCCAATTAACACTTGCATTTGGAAAGAAGGTCCATGAATCATGGATATGAGAACCGTTGGACATTTCTGTCTCTACAAACAAACCCCGTTAGAGTCCATTTGAAGATCTTGTACCCAACATCGATAATTGTACACCATTCAATGCCCTCCAATCATTTTTTAGGCCAAAAATAGGCCTTTGGTGAAAACCAAATGGTAACCTGATGCAAACAACTTGACTAAGACACCTCTTTCACATAATAAAAAGCATACACTACTGAGTCCCCATTATGCCATTTAATTTTTGACCTCAAGGCATCTCATTCACTTGCACAAAAACATCTTCAAGTGAAACAGTTATAAATCAATATTCACCCCTAGATAGATGAATCCTATAATTGATTATCAAAAAAATGGGAATCTCCTGAGACACTAAGCTAGGAGGGAACATATTTGATGTCGAACAACAAACTTTACCCTAAAATATGGTCAAAATAAAAAAAATCTATTTATAAGCATGAATTCAATGGAAGAATATCATAAACTTCATAAAGTCTACATAGGCTCTTATGGAGCACATTGGTCTAAGACCTGACTATCCCACCAAATTAAGAGGCTAGGATATTATTGGAAACCATGATACATGACTATGTGGAGTTCACCAAGAAATGTCATGAATGATAGATTAATGAAAAATCATCCATAAACCCCTGTAATTGTTATATACAACAATGTATTCATGGATGTTTTCCATATGGGAAATGAAATTCATGGGGCTATATCCCCCAACAATAACTAAGCAGTTTAAGTACATCCTTACTACTATTGAATTATTTTCTAAATGGGATGATTCAATACCCCTCAAGGAATTCAGGAAAGAAGAATATCATAAACTTCATAAAGTATCATATCAACACTAGGTTTAGACTCCCTCAAATAATAATTATGTAAAATGTCACCAACTTATGTTCTATGGTGTTGAAGAAATTGCACTAGGAGTACAACATTGAGTCCAATCACTCATCCTAGTATCATATAGCTTAAAATGGATAGATAAAGGCCTTAAGTAAGACTATATCTAATATACTCCAGAATATGGTCAATAAGGATAAGAAGTGATGTCCAAAGAATCTCCTCCATGCTTTGTGGTCCTATCATACCACCACATGTACTGCTACACAAGCAACACTATATTCCTTGGTGTATGGGACCGAGGTGGTCTAGCCCATAGAATTCAAGTTACCCACACTTAAAATACCCATTTTTGGAAAACTATATAATGATGAGAAATCACAGAAGTGGCAGGATGAGCTATAATGGATTGATGAGAACAAGTTGTGCACATTGAACATCCTCAAAGTTCATTAGAATCGAATCACATGAGAATTCAATAAAAAGGTCCACCCCTATTAATTCCTTTAAAGAGAACTATTATTGGCTCTTAGAACCCCAATAATACTAAGAAATAATCCTCATAAGTTATAACCTAAATGGGAAGGGTCTAATATCATACATAAAGTCAATCACAATAGAGCTTACTCGCTGACCACAATGGAAGGAGAACATTTGACACCCCCACCAATGCGAGGTTTCTCAAGAAATTATTTTCATAACTACCATCTAGTTTCTCTTATACTATCCACATGGTGGTAAATTTTATCAAATAGGTCCATACTAAAAAGACTTAAATTACACAACATCTCTCATCCTGACCACATGACATTAAACTGTATGGAATAAGTTCATAATGCAAGACCTTAAATTGCACAACATATCTCATTCAGACCACATGATGTTAAAATGTATGGAAGAAGTCCATTCTGAAATACCTTAAACTACACAACATATCTCATCTTAACCACATGAAGTTAAACTATATATATATATTTTTACCCACATGATGTTAAATTGTATGGAATAAGTCCATGTTGCAAGACCATAAAATGCACAGTGTCTCTCATCCTGACCACATGACGTTAAAATGTATGAAAGAAGTCCATGCTGTAAGACCTCAAATTGAACATTTTCTCCCTTCCTGACCACATGATGTTAAACTATATAGAATAATTCCATGATAAAAGACCTTAAACTGCACAACATCTCTCATCCTGACCACATGAAATTAAATTGTTCGAAGATCATCCTGAATACATGACATTACACTATATGGAATAATTCCATGATGAAATTACTTAAACTACATATATTCTCTCTTCTTGACCATGTGAAGTTAAACTGTACAAAATAATTCCATGTTTTAAGACCTTAAGCTACAAAACGTCTCTCATCCGGACCATATGATGTTAAACAATGTGGATTTCATCCTGACAACATGCTGTTAAACTGTATGGAGAAATCATAGAAGCAAGATGATAAACTTCACTACATCCTTTTTCCTTACTGCATAATATTAAAATAAATAGACCCCCAATGTTCACCTTCATTCACATCATGTGACCCAAATCCATATTGTAAGACATTAAAACTACACAACTGATTTCCTCGCTACATGGAACTAAACTGTATGGTTTACAAGAACTTTGCATGGCTTGATTCCTATCATCACAAGATACACTGTGAATCCCAAACCCCCATTCATGGGACCATTTATAACATTCCTCTTCTTTCATGTCAAGGCATACACATATTTACTACATGATTTTAAACTACATGGCTAATGTCCTCGCCACATGACACTAAACTATTTGAGTTTCTAGAACTAGATATGGCTTGATTCTGAGTTTAATGAAATATGTGGGGATTCCTTGATTATATATATAGTTCTATCCACCAAATGGTCCCAACATACCCTATCATTTCCTTAATTACATCTTCATGGTGAGAGGAACACTTGTCATTCCTTTTTCCCCACACTAATCATAGCTCAAGTGAGCTTAGGAATTTCAATAAGGGATTTCCCACACAAACAAGGCATATCAGATCATGATAGGGATATCATGGTCCTGAATGAAAGATCTTGAATGGAAAACCATGAGTCCTTCCCACTTGATGTTAAACTGAATTGTTGACGTCCCTTACATGACATAAAACTGTGTATTCATGTGAACCTCACTCGAGAGGACCAATATTGTCAGTTTTAGTCTCCCACCACATTCCCATAAGAACTACATCTAAATTGATTATTATCCTCATTGGATACATAGTAGTTCCTAGATATCAAACCATAGGTCCAATCACAACAAATAAACATAAAAATGACCCCTCCTAGTGTACAGGTCATACCTGAACTTGGGGATCCTATTTTAGAACTAATTATGTATTGATTCCTAGAATTTCATTATATGGCCTAGGTACAACATTCCATTTTCATGTGAGGGACCCTATGTCATTTCTAGGTGACATTAAATTGCATGGATTCTTAAGAACTAAGTGTGTCTTGATTTCAATTATCACATGATATGTAGTGAAGCCTGAATCTCCAATACTAGGTCTATATATAACAATCAACGGGATCAATTACCCCCTCTGCATATGGGTCATACATGAGTAGAGAGTTTCCCATACAAGAACTACATGTGACTTGATTCCTGCCATCACAGTATACATAATGACATCTGGATCTCCAATCCTAGGTCCAACTATAACAACCAATGAAAAATTTGCCTTAAATACATAAGGGTAGATTTATAGAAGTTAATTTTTCCTAAGTGAGAGTGGATATGCGTATGAATTTCTTGTAAAAGCAATAATTCTTGTAAAATTATTCACATTGGTTCACATTTCCTTACCACATGATGTTAAACTACAATTAAATCAATTTCCTTAGCACATGATGTTAAACCACAAGGAAATATTCCTAGTCAAATGACATGAAAACTGCATGAAAAATTAGTCCCTAATACATGATGTTAAAAGGTTTAGAACATCACCCATCATCATTTCTTATCAGATGAAAAAAATATCCTTAACCCAACCAACTATAATATGGGGTGCTTCCACCCTATTTTAAGCACCTCAATTAAAAAATCACACTTCACATCTTGATTGCCTCAGGTTGCCACAAACCTTTCATGGACCTTGTAAAGGATAATAGATATATCTTCTTGAACATGATACCAATGTATAATGTCTTAAACATACTAACCCAAGACATCTTGGATATGTAAGAATGTATTTTTGATCCTTGTGAGCCCAAACATCACTATAGTGAAAATCAGCAATAAAGGGTGTTCTTATATATTCCCAGTATGAGTTTCCTAGATTAATACTCATGACCTGAGAACCTTGTGCCATTATTTACAACATTTTCATCCCCCGATCAGAAGGATGTTGGAGTACTCTTGACCTCGGGTATCCCAATGTAGTTCTTATGTAATATTCAACTCATATTAGGTCCATGTGCATCACAACCTTAAACTTCTTTCACATTGATCAAAGTTGTATGACCTAAAACTCCATCCTTTGATGGTCTAAATTGCTAGACCTAAAACTGATAGTGAATGAGATAAAAAACTTGTCATGATAAAAATTTACAAAAGGAGTCCTGAGGAAAAGTCAAGTATCAACTCGCTAAAATCTTTATCAACAGAGTTTATTTGAAAAATTAAAGTGAAAATGAATGAGGTATAAACCTCACATGGTCCACTTTGTAACCCTACTAAAATTCAATCTATGCTCACTCGACCTCCTAATCCAGGAAAAAGTTAGAGTAACAGTTTTTACATCTCCATGTTGCAAGAACGTGATTTCTATGTGATGACAAAATATTTAGGGTTCTCAAACAGTTTATGAATATTAATTTTTTCACAAATCCCACTTCCGGATTTGAATGACACGGGTCAATAAAAACATTCTTTGTCCCTTAGAAAAGTATACCTGACTTCATGAGACCCTTTTCTTGACTATTAATGTATGTAAATGGCTACTGAATATGAACCTATGGTTATAAAAACAAATTCACTTTGAAAAATGTTATTTCCAATCCATGGAAGCCCTAACACCACCGTGGAAGAGCTCATCACCTTAGTGTGTTTTGGGCCATTCACTACATGATTTTCCTACATCATCCTCATGACCTGAGCAATTAAGACCATGATTTACAATCCCCATAACCATACTATTCAAGTATATTCGACATCCTCAATGTTATGTAAATTTGTTTTATGATTTCTTAATGTTGGGACTCAACTCTCCATTCCCAAACCTTTTGATGGCCCACACCTCAGGATTCAGAACCATATGGAATAGGGCCCAAGATTAATAATTAAGAGAAAAATTTCCCTAGGTTTCTTAAACCCTTCCTGGATAGCTTTTCCATCATACCCAACATCATCACCCAAACATTTGAGTCTTCTTGAACCTTTCATAGCCCCTGGAGAATGGTGGGGACACCTCTATTTGACCATAATATCGATGCACAAGTACTCAGACCTACCGACCAAAGGAATCCCCTCCTTGAAAAAAAGGAACTTCAATCCTTGTGAGACCTAGTAACACCATGGAAGAACCCGATACCATAGGGTGTTATGAGTCATTAACAGCATGTTTAACCCATTTCATATTAATCAATTGAAACTTTTAGGTTATGAATTACATCACCGACATCACAACTAACTAGTTGGATTTATCTTCCCTAGTATTTTATGCTTAACCAATATTACCCCCATAAATCTTTCATATCCCTTGGAATGTAGTGGATACACCTCTATTTAATAATTTTACCTATGCATAAGAGCTTTGAGTTACCTACGAGAGGCATATCCTACTTACAGGAAAGAAACTCTAATACATGTGAGGCCTAGAAATACAACAAAGGAACTCATAACATTAGGGGTTCCTGGGTCATCCCTGGAATTTCTTTATCATATTCCATATTCATTAAACAATTCTTGTAAGCAAGATTCTAAATTGAAAAATATTTAATGTCCTAGAATCAATGTAATGTCTCGGATTTTTTACCATGTTTTAATTTAATATTATGTGGAAAACTTTTCAAGACTAGTCTTTGAGACAGCGTGCAGTTCCGAGGCCCGAGGATCCCAGAACAAATGCTGGAATTTAATTTAATAATTAAATTACGTACGCGTGTTGTTTTCCTGAAAAAGTGGAATAACTCATGAACGGGTGCTCGTATTAGAAATCCAAGGGCACCGTTGAATTCATAACATCGATTTTACCTTAGGCGAGTCCTAACATCAGCCGGCGCATGTCGGTGGTGAAATCTAGTTTTTGGACGTAATAGTAATAAAATTTTTAATAAAAATATTTTTTTCTACAGCGAAATATTTTTTTAAAATACGTTGCAACAGATATCATTTATCCTTTTTTATAAATTATTGTGCAGGGGTCCAGGGTTACAAACCTCATAACCCTGAAACCCTTGGCATCTCTGGAGGCTCTGGAGAAAACCTCACAATGCGGCGACGACGTTCTTGACGATTTTCGCCAGCGATGATGACGCGAAGACCGGATCTTCACCGATGAATTCCACGGATCCAGGTAGGATGTTTGATTTTGATTTTCCTCTCCCCGTTCTTGTTTCCTACAATGAACGCGGACTAATCTGCAAACCTATTAGCCCACGGATTGATTATTTTGAGGGCGGGTGTGATTTGGGGTTTCATCAGGAAATCAAATACTCAAGATTTATAACCTAATGATTTTTGTGGTTTTGATATGATGACGATTTACCCAGATCGTCACGACCAACGATCGAGGTTTGTCCCTCTTGTTTGATTCTTTGTATTTCCTTCTCCCACATGTTCTTCATTGCGTTCTACGTGTTCTTGGAGGAAATCAATTGTTGCACATTCTTTTGTTGGTGCAACGATCCGAGATTGTAGATACAACCCCGGAGAGATGTCATGGAGGTGCGACGACAGTTTCAGCGGATGATTTTGAGCGGATCGAGAGATATGAGTTTCTGAGCGTTTTTCATCAGATGGATTGTTTGAGGTTTATGATCCGATTTAAGCACCAAAAACACCTGTTTCGGTGTTCGTATGATGAAACAAACCAACCCCTGGAGTATCGGGATGAACGGACAAGAAACCATGGATCCGGAAGATCAGCTGCGGTGCGAGGAGGAAGACAACGTTTCTAGAAAAATCCCGACTACACAGAGTGTAATATTTTCTACACGACGTGTGTTCGTCGGCGGACCACCTGGCATGTACTCCGGGAGTACACAGACATGGGTTGGGTACATGGCCTGGGACACGGCATGTATACCCCTCCCCGACCAGGCCCGACCAGATACATGGGATAACCTGTGTATTGGTACGTGGGCAGGCGACACGGATGAAGACCATGTACGGACACATGGACAGCATACACGGAGCAGGCCCCAGGTGCTCGAACACGGCATGTAATACTACTACACACCGTGTAGTTACTTTTTATGCGATGAGTCGGATGACATGGGCCATTTACATGGGCAGTACCCGGAGTCAAGGAAAACGGCGTGTGATTCTTCTACACACTGTGTAGCTGAGTTTTACACAGCTTGAAGGGATGACACAGACCGTTTACATGGGCAGTTCCCAGGGTCAAGGAACACGGCGTGTAACCATACAACAAACGGTGTAACCAGTCTTACATGACTTGAGCGAGTTGCATTATGTGACTTGGGCTAGTTTTCTTAGGGTTCGTCCCCTTGGTCATTCTCCTAAAGGTTCTTGGTATCATTCCTACATACAGGAGTATGATCCCTTCAGCAGGACTTCCTGAATAGATTTGTTTGAATCCCCTCTATGAGAATTAGATCTGGATCCTTTATTCATTCCTGGAACCCTAGGTAGAGTTCTTAGTATCGACGTGACCAACTTCACCTGGGCGTTGATCCTCTGCTTAGCCGATTAGTTTAGACAGAGTAGTCGGAATCACCCCATGACTATTGGTTGTGATCCTCATCTGAGCATCATGTTCCCATGTAATTATGGAGTGTGTTCTTCCAGAATGAGTATTTCATGTATCTCTCTCTTCGGAACTAGGAGTGTGTTCTCCTTGTTGTGTGCTTAGTGGAATCTTTGATTTGGATCTTAGTAGTGGTTTCGCATTAGTCAATCGTGTATGAGTGTATCTGGATATTCTTGTTATATGTTCTGTAGACATATACTGTGTAGAGATGACTGTATATTTTCATTATGCTATTTTCCTTTGTTTTATTCCTTTATGGTTTCGGGGTGTCCTAATGGGTATTGTTATACTCACCCCTGCACAAGCTTTGCCCGCACGTGTCGTGTCTTGTGCAGACAAGTTAGCTTCTGACAGGATTCTAGGCGGACCAGGACCAGATGGTGCTCAGTGAGATCAGACAGGCAGAGGTGTGTTCCTACGGCTACGGATTACCGTCCCAGTACCTTTCTTTATAGGTTGGACTTTGTTACAGACTCTCTTTTTGTGGGCTTTTACTTTTGGCCCATGGTTTTACACTTGCGGTACTTTACTTTCCTGTCGTACTTTGTTGGTTGCGATTTTTTTAGTGTATGCATGCATTTACATTTTTAGTAGTTTTTACTTGTCAGCTTTGTGGGCTTGGAGATGTGTGTACGTGTGTACAGGTTTATAGGAAATTCCTCCCATGTTAGTAACATGCCTACTCGGTACTAGTCACCAGCCCCTGGCCTATTGGAGGCGGGCTTGGGGAGTTGCGGCTCGGGCCCCACTGGGACGGGTCATGCCAATCAATGATTTAAACTACACAATGTATTAATGTACTTACCGTATGACATTAAAATGAATGGTAGACATCCCTTCGGCCTGATGTTAAACATCATAGAGAATGATACTTTATAAACAGTATATTACCAATAATAGAAGGTTTGAGATAAAAGGCTATAAACTGCAACAACATAAGGTCTGAGCTAAAAGACCCTAAACTAAAAGAACTAAAGATCTGAGCTAAATGGCCCAAAACTATAGAAATGGAAGTTTAGAGCTAATGGACCCTAAAATATAGTGATATAAGGTCCAAGATAGAAGAACCTAAACTACAACAAAACAATGGTCTAGTTTTCAAGACCAAACATCACCTAAGAAACTGATTGGCTGCAGCCGAAGGACTCAGGTAGACATTTAGTTTCCTTATAACTAATACGTTGGCCCTTTAGACATCTCTATTGAGGGGGTGGGGGGAATTTTTATGCCCATGGAATGAGCATTGAAAAATCCACAAGGGAATAAATACCTAAATAATGGGTATTATTTTCTCCACAAAAAATGAAGAAGAAGGTGACTAGGACACGTAGATCTCCCAAGGCAGCATGATCGCATAACATTTGAATGGTCTTAAGAATGATCATACACAACACATAACCTCTAGGGGATCATAGAAATCCCCTTAGACTAGCCCTTATACCCTTTATAAGGATTTCTGAGACATTTGATGATCATGAGACAACTTCCAGATGAGTTCCTCTAGATCACATGACTTGTCAGTCAATAGGAACTAGAAATACCATAAAAAATTCCTTGTAAAATAAGGGTAAAAATATGCAAAATATGATATCCTCTTACAATTATAAAACTTCATGTGGTGTGCCCATATAGATCGTAAGACACTGCATAAGCACCAGAAACCTGTTTGCATTGTCACACATGAGCCCACAAACTTGTCACCCTTGTCACATAAAGGGATTTAGACACATCCAGACGGTCTAGAACTTCCCCTCTATATTAAAAGACAATCCTAATGTTTTTTCCATGAAATGGTTGCACATCACCACATGACTTTTTATTGGTCACACGACAAATCACCGATATGGAGGGTGTTTGTCTTTTACAACACTCATTAAAAATCACGAGATTCCAATCCCTTATGAAATAAACAAGGAAATACAAGGG
The DNA here is from genome assembly GCA_963277665.1 of Viscum album. Lineage (NCBI taxonomy): Eukaryota > Viridiplantae > Streptophyta > Magnoliopsida > Santalales > Viscaceae > Viscum > Viscum album. The sequence goes on from OY728155.1 coordinate 533,501,280, forward strand.
GAAGTGATTGGATCTGCTTAATAAGAGAAGATAAGTTGATATTATGAAAACAAAGTTATTAACTTTGGGAAATCATCATTTATCACACAAGGCCCCGCTCAACAATCCAACCTGGTCTCATGAAGGCCCCTAAACAACCCACCTATTTCTCATGAAAGGTTCCAGATAAAGCATAGTAGATAATGTGAAAGCCTTTAAACAAGAATACAAATCTCACAAAATTCCCTAGACACTGTAAAATCCACATGGCATGTGCACAAGATTAGGAAAGGCCTAATTAATTGGAATGGGGGGTTTATTTTATTGTCTTGCATTCACTAAAAATATTATATTCCCCTAGAATAACCTATGGTAGGAACTCATGTAATGTGAGACACCTAAGACCACTACATACTCCATTTAGTATTTATAAGATATGCATCATGGAAAGAGGTGTATAATATGGGTAGAGAGGTATATAAATCCCTCCTCCCCATCACAAAAAATGCATCTTTGGATCCAAACATTGGCACACCCAAGCATTTGAGAAGTCTTCTCAAAGTATCAAATTGTGCAATCAAAAAGGTTTCTAATAGGTAAAATCTAGAGAACAACCTAAGTGACCATAAGGTATGTATGGGAACATCAACTAATCACTTAAGATCATGCGAAGGACTTATATAAGGAAATGAGAAGGAAATACCACATATTTGATAAAACATGTGTGACCTAAGAAATCTAACCCTAAACAAATCAATGGTATATATACAATATATAACAACCCTGCTATTTATTACCCACATAAACATGATTTATTACATAAAATCTTCACTTTATACAATATGGAATATCGAGAGGTCTAGTGTCTTTGGGGATTAGGAACATTACATAACAACTTAAAAAACAGAACACAACATCTTATTGAAAACTTCCTTTACATGACCACTAAATTCCCTCGTATTAGCATTGCATGGGATAACCTGAGGACATGCATAAAAAAAGGGTGAGCTATAAAGCCCAGTAAGGGAGTAAATAGGGAATAACATGAAGATTACAATACATGTTAGGAAATAGTAATATCAAATTGATCATAAGAGAAACATGAACATAAAGGCATGATAAATCATGATAATCATAACATGGAAATTTGGCAAGAACACTTAACATGGAATTAGCATGAGCCAAGGATCATTGCACATGGAGCATGAGTAAAACCTAATTGCACCTGAAGGATGTGTAAAAACTCATTTCACTTGAATTACAATGATACAACACTAATTTCACATGAGGTATCATGATACTATACTTTACCCAATGCATTGGAGCGCTATTAGGGTGCACCCTTCTTAAACATTTCATTTCTTGCATAATTGTGTCACATAGATCATAAAAAACATCACCATTTATTCCACGATAAAGGAGTTTGTAATTCATACATGAAAAAATTAAAACAATAAGTAAATGTTCAAAAAGGTGAATTCCCTTTATAGAGAAATAGGCATGTTATTCACTACACAATGACTTTGGCTTGGAAAATCGCAGTGCAATTTTGACAGCATAACGACGTGACATAAGAACTCATAAAAATGGTTTATGAGAGAGAAAGGTGTGTCTCATAATATTTTCATAAAATGGAAAGTAATGGGGGTTATATAGATACATTTACCAACAATTTTAATGGAATTTATATTCATGATACAAATGAATTGCTTGAATGTGAATGAGGAGATAAAAATTCCTTTCGAAATTTCGGCATAGTATTAGGTGTACATGGGAGGAATTTAATGAGAGAGAATGGGGTATCTAATCATTCAAAAATAAAGAGAGAAGTATAGGGGAGGTTAGAAATCATACACCAACATTTTTAATTGACAAGAAAAGGGCATAACAACTTTAAAAAAATTGGATAAAAAATGAGAAAGGAAGAAATCCCTTACATGGAAATGTGCTACCAAAGGATTGGGAAAGGCTTGAGAGAGGATTCTTGGGAGCTTGGGGAACCTTGGGAGGATTATAGAGAGAGGAGGGAAGAGTTTTGATAAACTCCAAAGGTTTTTAGTGAAGAGGAAGTGGGATCTTGGGTGGGTTTATACAGGAAAAGGAGAGGTAATTCTTTATTATTTAGGTTTGGGACACCACACATTAAACTAATAAAAACAACAAAACAGACCATGGTTTTTGCCAATGTTTTTTTGAAAAAGGGGAGTGGAAAACAATATTTTATTAGTCCAATGGAATAAATTATTAAAATAATAGGGTTGCTTATGTGGAGGTGAGTCACACTCTCAAGAAAAACACTTTAAAAAGAAAAAATGTTTTATAAGTCTTGGAGGGTACACTAATGCTTTCTAAAATAAATAAAACAAATCTAAAATCACATTATTTTAATTCTAAAACATATATTGGCCGAAAATAATGTTTATATTATTTTATTACATCACTATTGGGTCATTATGATGTCATAAAACACATTATATTTTAAATGGTATTTAATTTTTACCTAAAAATTCGACTATCTCAAAAAAGTATGAAATATTTACCATTGGATAATTTAGACATCCTGATTCCAAAAATAATATTCATTGTTTCTAAAACATTTTCTAAATATTTTAATTTTTACTTTTAAAATAAAAATCGACATTTATCGAAAATTCATGGGTTTTGACAAAAACAACTTTCAAACCATAATAAAAATTACAATTGCATTCATAAAATTATATGATAATTTATATTTAATAAAAAGTAATTTAATAATAATAATATTTTATTAAAATATTATTTAAATAAAAAATCTATTAATTCATCAAAATAGATTTCTTAGTTGAATATTAACTAAAAATACTATTCCTTTAAAAAGTATTCACAAAATAACAATAATAAAATGAATGCACATTTTTTATAAAAAAATAATGTACATATTCATAGTGCTAGGGTCTTGTTACATAACCCCTTGCAACACCTGCATAAGACTTAAGGGTAAAGTGTGTGATGGTGATAGACTCTTGGGGTGGCTCGGATAACATCGCTCGGGTGGCAATCTCTATTAACTTCCACTTATCCTGTAGTCGGTTTCGCTCAAGCTTAATGCATTCAAACTCAGATTTGGCTTGGTCAAGAGAAAAGACCAATGACGCCACCTCCTTCTCGAGCTTCAACAAACGGGATTCGTATGGGGAAAGTCTACTAGCTGAGGCCATCACTTCCTTTGTCTGAGTAAATTGAATTTGTTAAATCCCTATATTTATACTAATCATGTGATCACTGTTTGATGGATATATTAGCAATGGTCAGAATTCTAAATGGAATTTTAAATTCCAAAAACATAAAACCAATTAAGTTCACATATTATATAAAAATTTTACATAATGAGACATTTAATTTGATCAAGAGGAATATTTTATTAATAAAAGTTTGGGTTGTTACAATCTTCCACCCTTGAGAAATTTCTCCCTCGAAATTTCCTTTTCCCACACTAAAAAATATGAGGGTAACTCTAATTCATCACTTCCTCTGATTCCCACGTCTCTTCTTCAAACTTGTTGTTCTCCCACAACACCTTGATGGGGGGCATTGTCTTATTTCGTAGAACGTTTTCTCTATAATCTAAGATCTTCACTAGTTGCTCCTCGTAAGAAAGATCATCCTCTAACTGTACCAACTTTGAAGAGAGTACATGTGAAGGGTCTGGTATGCACTTACTTAAGAGAGATATATGAAAGACATCATGTGATTTGGCCATGGTAGGTAGAAGTTCTAGTTGATAGGCCACAACCCCAACCCGATCAAGAATATTGAAGGGGCCAATGTACCTAGGACTTAACTTCCCTTTCTTTCCAAACCTCATGAACTTCTTCCATGGAGATATGCATAGGAATACCATGTCTCCAACTTTAAACTAAAGGTATCATCAATTATTATCATCATAACTTCTTTTCTGACTCTGGGATGCCTTGATATGCTGCTGAATGGTTTTTACCTTCTCTACCATTTATGGTTCTATCCGCTTATGCTCACCAACTTCATCCCAGCATGCCGGTGTTCTGCGCCTCTTCCCATACAGGGCTACATAAGGTGTCATTCAGATGCTTGAGTGGAAACTGTTAATATAAGAGAATTCAACCAGAGGAAGATATTGATCCCATCCTCCTTTAAAGTCCATTGAGCACACTCTCAATGTGTCCTCAAGTGTTTGGATATTCCACTTGGATTGGCCATCGGTTTGAGGATGATAATCCATACTGAAATTCAGCTCAATATCTAGTGCATGTTAATGAATCTTCAAAAACGTAGATGTGAATCTTGGATCTTGATCGGATACAATCGATAGTGGTACCCCATGTAACCTCACCACATCTTTGATATATATCCATTCCTATTGACATAACGATAAATCCTCCCTAATTTCAATGAAGTGTGCAGACTTTGTAAGATAATCCACAATAACCCAGATTTCATTATTGCCTTTGGATGTCTTTGGATGTCTGGTGAAAAAATCCATGGTGATGTTCTCCCATTTCCATACTAGTATGGGAAATGGTTGCATCATCCCCTTAGACTTCTACCTCTCTACCTTCACTTGCCAACACACCAGTCACTTTGATGTATATTCAATGATCTCCTTCTTCATATTATCCCACCAATAATTCTCTTAGATATCTCAATAAATCTTTGTGTTTCCAAGGTTAATAGAGAAATTTGAACTATGTGCATCATCCAAAAGTTTCTTCTTCAGCTCCGGACTTGATGGAACATATGGTCTTTTCCCAAATCTGACAATTCCTTCTTCATTAACATTGAACTCTGAGGATTTGCCTTTTCTGATAGCTTCAACTTTCTTTTGAATTCCCACATCATCCTTTTGAGCATCTTTTAAATTTTACGAAAGAGATAGTTGATCAATCATTTCTGAAAGGATTGGTGATGTTCCCCTCTTTATGATTCCCATTTCCATCTTCATAAAATCTAAAAAGAGTAGATCCTTCTCAATTATCATCAATGATAGAATCACTGGGTCCTTTATACTTAGAGAATTCACCACCTTGTTCGCTTTCCTTGGGTGGTAATGGATTGAGTATTCATAGTATTTGATCAGTTCTAACCATCTTTATTGGCGCATGTTCAACTATTTCTATGTGAATATATACTTGAGGATTTTGTGGTCCGTATATAATTCACACTTCTCCACAAATAGATAATTCCGCAAAATTTTTAAAGAAAATATCACCATATCCAACTCCAGATCATGTGTTGGATAATTCTTATCATGAACATTCAATTTCCTTGAAGCATAGAAAATGAATTTGTCATTTTTCATCAATACACAGCCCATGACCTTCTTCAAAGCATCACTGAATACCACAAAAAGTTCTTCAGTTATGGGTAAAGTGAGCACAAGCGTAGTGATATGTCTTCTTTTCAACTCCTTGAAGATTTCTTCACATTCATCACTCCAAGAAAACATTACTCCCTATCAAGTTATCTTGGTAAGAGGGTTGGAAAATCGTGAGAAATTTCTCACAAATCGTCGATAATATCCAGCTAACCCCAAGAAGCTACAGATATCCCTTACTGATGTTTGACTCGACCATCCCTCAATTGAATCTATTTTAGAGGGATCCACAGATATCCCATTGCTTGTGATGATATGGACCAAGAATGAGACCTCATTCAACCATAACTCACACAATCTGTACTTTTCATAGAGCTTCTTCTTCTGAAAGGTCATTAGTATAGTTCTTAGATACTCCTCAAGATCCTCATTTTTTTAGATTATATCATAATATCATATATAAAGACTACCAAAAATTTGTCGAGGTAATATCTAAAGACTCTACTCATCATGTCCATGAAGATTTCTAGAGAATTAGTGAGTCTGAAAGGCATTACTATGAATTCATAGTGCCTGTGTCTTATACGAAAAGCAGTCTTGGGGATATCATCCATATTCACCCTTACATGATAATATCTCTAACGTAAATCCACCTTGGAGCAGTAATGTGATCCACGCAGATGATCAGACAAGTCATCAATTTTTGGGAGAGGATACTTTTTCTTTATCATTATTTTGTTAAACTCACGATAATTGATGCAAAGGTGCATTGACCAATCGTTCTTCTTGATGAAGAGGAATGGTGCACCCCATGGTAAAGCACTTGGGCGTATAGCCCCTTTTTCCAAATTCTCCTGTAGTTGTTTGATAAGATCCTCAAGATCCAAAAAAACCATTCTATACGGAGCCTTGGATATTGGCAATTACCCATGTATAAGATCAATTGAGAATTAAACATCTCTTCTAGGAGGAAGACCATGCATATACTCAGGAAACACTATAGTGAATTCTCTCACAATAGGAATGTATTCAAGGATAGTTTCCTCCATATAATCAATCATCTAATCCAGATACACATAATCATTGGGTAGTGATATCCACACATGAGATGATGGAGCTAAAGAAGATTCATCTTCTTCCTTGTACTTGTATAGAATCGGGGGTCGATTCTCCACATGGAGAGTGATTTACCTCTCACAGCAATTTATGTTGGATCTATATAAATAAAGCCAATCCATTCTATGAATTGCATCAAATTACACCAGAGGGAGTATGACAAGGTTCGTCGGAAAGTTCAATACACTGATTAAGATAGGGGAGGATTTATATTCCTAGGATGTAATGATTGCCCCATTTGTCATACTCACCGACATCTTTACTTCCATGATTTGTGGTGGTGTTGGGATTGTTCTACTAAAATTTTTGGATATAAAATAATGCGTCGAACCTGAATCAAAATGCATGTTTTATATTCTTTAATTAATAACTAGCATACCTGTCACCACTTCATTTTTTGGGGTTCACTTAGGTAGTAGTGATGGAAAAATCTCACCCTTGCTGCTTTGGAGGTTGTTGGTTGCCTCCAAAAACCCTTAGCTTAGGGTACTGATTTGCAAGATGCCCTATTCCTTTATAGTTGAAATAATGAACAACACGTTGAGAGTATAACGGATCATTCTTCTCCTCTGTCATAGCTATGGATTTTTCTTGCTGATAATTAATAGCCAGGTTACATTCTCTTCCACACCTAAAGCATTTCCTTGTCCCCTTTAGGGAATTTCCCAAGTTCTTCTTTCTGCACCTTTGGTAAGTAGGGTACTAGATCTTCTTAGCACCATTGGATTTATCCATCGAACCACCAACATTGAAGTATGCCTTATGATTCTTATCCCCATTATACCCCTGAGATTCTCAGATCTCCATTTTGACCTTGAGGGCACATTAGACAATTCCCTCATAGATGTTGAAGTCACAGATCACCAGCACTTCCTACAAGATAGGTTTCATCCCACTAAAGAGGCGCCCAACCTTTCATTTGAGGGTAACGACAAAGCTAGAATCATATCGTTCAAGCCTTGTGATGTTTTCCTCATATGATCTGACAGATTCTTCATCTTTTTTCTTGAGGGAAGGGAAGTCCCTTTCCATCTTAAGCTGGAGGGTGTGCGGTAAATATTTTTCAAAAAACATCTTACAGAAATCCTTCCATTACAATGCCTCAAACTCCTCCTCAGGATTCGTATTTTTGATCAATTTCCACTGTTGATCGGATTCACCCTCCATTCGATAAGCATCCATAAGAACCTTCTCTTATTTGGATCATTGAAGGATGGAGAAGATCTTTTCAATAGAGTTGATCCATTGTTCAACGATTGAGGGATCCGATGATCCATTAAAATTCGGAGGCCTTTGTCTCTTGAATCTCTCGATAAAAACTTGTTCTTTCTTAGGGGGGGGGGGGGGGTTGAACATTCCTTATGACATTGTTTTTATTAAATGCTTGATTTAATTGAGAGAGTATCATTACAAAGTTCGTGATTCCTACTCCCATTGGATTGGGTATCTCATTAGAACATTCATCACATTGGTCTTTACAATGGTTGTTAGCTTGATTCCTCCTATTACCAGACATTGGATGGAATAAAAGGAAAGTTAGGGGTAAAACATAAAGGGTAATCCAAAAACAGATGATTTATAAATAGCTTTTATTTTCTTAACATATAAATCTATAGGCTTCAATCTATGTTATCCACGATCTACTATCTAACATATATTCTTAGGGATTTTTTTATTCCATTTATAATGGTTCATACTAAGCTTGTGAATTTACCAATGCATATCCCTCAAGAGTGTCATAACTAAGAGTGCAACAAGGCCTGTTGTTGTGTTCTAGGATACCCTGAGTCAAGACCGAAACTCTTTGTTGGGGTTTTCACCCCTAGGTACATCTGTTCTAGAGCCGCCTCTACCTTCTCGTATCCATACAAGGATGTATTTTCTTGATAAACCACTTAATAAATACTCACCATAACTTAGGGATGTTTTTATTATACTTATTCTTATCTCTAAGGCTTCACTAGGGTTTTCTAATCTTAATCCCAAAAATAACATAACCTATCCTCTGATACCAACTATAACAACCCTGCTCGTTATTACACACATAAACATGATTTACTACATAAACTCCTCACTTGATACAACATGGAAGATGGAGAGGTCTAGTGTCTTTGGGGCTTAGTAACATTACATAACAACTTAAAACATAGAACACAACATCTTATTTAAAACTTCCTTTACATGACCACTACATTCCCTCATATTTAGCATTTGATGGGATAACCTGAGGACATGCATAAGAGAATGGTGAGCTATAAAGCCCAGGAAGGGAGTAAAAAAGGAATAAAATGAATATTAAAATGCATGTTAGGAAATATTAGTATCAATGTATCACAAGAGAAACATGAACATAAAGGCATGATAAAGTATGATAATCATAACATGGAAATGTGACAACAACACTTAACATGGAATTAGCTTGGGCCAACACTCATTGCACATGGAGTATGAGTAAACCGTCATTGCACATGAACCATGAGTAAACCCTCATTGAAAATGAATTATCATGAGTCAACACTCATTTCACATGATTTATCATGATACTATACTTTACCCAATCTATTGGAGTGTTATTAGGGCGCACTCTTCTTAAACATTTCATTTCATGCATAAGTGTGCAACATGGATCATAAAACAAAACATCGTCATTTATTACATGATAAAAGAGTGTGGAATTCATACATGAAACTCTATAAACAATAAGTAAATGTGAATAAAGGTGAATAACCATGATAGAGAAATGGGCATGGTATTTACTATACAATGACTTTGGCTTGGAAAATCACGGTGCAATTTCGGCAGCGTAACGTCGTAACATAATAAGTCATAAAAATGGATGATGAGAGAGAAAGGGGTGTATCATTATATTTGAATGAAATAGATAGTAATAGGGGTCATATAGATACATTTACCAATAATTGTAATGGAATTTAGATTCCCGATACAAAAGAATTGCTTGAATGTAAATGAGGAGAGAGAAATTCCTTTCGGAATTTCGGCATAGTAACCGGTGTACATGAGAGGCATTTAATGAGAGAGAATGAGGTATCTCATCATTGAAAAATAAATAGGAATGTATGGGGGAGGTAATAAATCATAAAACAAAATTTTTAATTGAAAGGAAAAGGGCATAACAACTTATAAAAAATTGGACAAAAAAATTGAGAAAGGAAGAAATCCCTTACATGGAAGTGTGCTTCTAGAGGCTTAGGAAAGGCTTGAGAGAGGATTCTTGGGAGCTTGGGAACCTCAAGAGGATTATATAGAGAGGATGGTAGAGGTTGGATGAACTCAAAAGGATTTGAGTGAAGAGGAAGTGGGATCTTGGGTGGGTTTATATAGTAAAGGAGAGGAAATTCTTTATTATTTAGGTTTGAGACACCGCATATTAAACTAATCAAAACCACAAACCATCCCATGGTTTGTGCCCATGGTTTTTGACAAAGGGGAGTGGAAAAAAATATTTTATGATGCCAATGTCTGAAATTCTTAAAATAATAGGGTTTCTTATGTGGAGGTGAGTCACACTATCAAGGAAAACAATTTAAAATGACAAAATGTATTATAAGTCTTAGAGGTTCTACTAAAGATTTGTAAAATAAATAAAACAAATATAAAATCATATTATTTTAATGGTAAAACATATATTGGCCGAAATTTTTTTATAGTATTTTATTACATAACTATTGGGTCATTATGATGTCATAAAACATATTATATATTTAAATGGTATTTAATTTTTACCCAAAAATTCAACTATCTCAGAAAATTATGAAACATTCACCGTTAGATAATTTCAACATCCTGATTTCAAAAATAATATTCAATTTTTATAAATATTTGTTTAAATATGTGAATTTTTACTTTTAAAATAATAAATGTTATTTATCGAAAAATCATGGGTTTTGATAAAAACAGCTTTCAAACTTTAATCAAAATTACAATTCCATTCATAAAATTATACGATCATTTATATTTAATAAAAATAAATTTAAAAATAATAATATTTTATTAAAATATTATTTAATTCAAAAAATCTATTAATTCATCAAAATATATTTCTTAGTTGAATATTAACTAAAAATACTATTCGTTCTTTAAAAAATATTCACAAAATAAAAATAATAAAATGAATGCACACTCTTTATACAAGAATAATTTAAATAGTCATAGTGCTAGGTTCTTGTTACATAAGCCCTTATAACACCTGCATAAGACTGAAGGGTATGGTGTGTGATGGTGACATACTCTTGGGGTGGCTCAGATAACATCGCTCAGGTGGTAATCTCTATTAACTTCCACTTCTCCCATAGTCAGTTCCACTCAAGCTTAACGTGTTCAAGCTCAGCTTGGGCTTGGTCAAGAGTGAAGCCCAATGATGCCACCTTCTTTATAAGCTCCAAAAAATTGGCTTCGTATGGGGAAGTCTACTGGATGAGGTCATCGCTTCCTTTGTCTGAGTAAATTGGATTTTTAATGCCCTATATTTATAATAATCATGTGATCACTGTTGACCGACTATATTAGAAACGACGCAATTCTTAATGGTATTTTAAAATCCAAGAACATAAAAACCATTAAGTTCAGATTTTATATACACATTCTATATAATGAGATATTTAATTAGACTAAGAGGATTTTTCTATTAATGAAAGTTTGGGACGTTACACAATAAAAATTTGAATAATGGATAATAATGGGAGACTTTCATGAAGACATATTCACCAATCCCTATGCACTTTGCATGACTCACACAATTTATGCGACAAAACCAGGATATGTAACCTATAACATGTGATGTTCCCTTATTATACTATTTGGATAATGATAAGTCCTTTGGACATATCAAAGAATGTCACTTGGAACCCCTTGGGAATGCCACCCAAGTCTTGTGAAACCCTATGGGCTAGCCATATAAACATTGAAATTTCTTCTAGACATGTCACCCAAATCATACAATAACACCAATTCATGTATTCTGGGTCTCATGTTGGAACCAGGGATTGTCATCTAGATTTTGCAATGTCCTCTATGTATGTTAGCAAGATCATGTGATGCCCTAAAAGAATATTAGATGCATTTTTCAATAGCCTCCAAGACAAGTTTTCCCGATCTCATGACATTCTCTAGGTATGTCATCCAACATTAGTGATGACACTAGGAAAAGTCAATTGAGATCATGCGATGGACTCTGAGATAAGCCATACAGGTCTTGCAATGACCTCCAAATATGTCAGAATTGATCATGTGTTAAAAATCATAAATGCCACTCTTATTATGCAACATAAATTGGATAAGTCAACTATAACATGAAGTTGTCTTCAGATATGTCAATAATATAGTCAGACATGTCAAGATATCCTCCATCATGTGAAGTAGACAATTAAGTAGGATATATAGTCAACCAAACCATGACAAGAAGGAATCCTAGGATGTGATAGCCTTGTCTAGTGGCCATTTTAGGGTAAAATCGATGTGTAATCGCTGATCAATGACATAATATGATATGTCTCTTATATAAGGGACACCTCAATGTGTAATTCCCAATCAAAACAAAATACAATGAACCTGATTCCTATTTTAATTAGGATACATAGGACACTATCCTAATAAGTGAGCTCCATACCACATCCTCCATTAGATGGGTAATCATACCTATCAAAGGGAAAACTTAGTGTGTAATCCCTGGTAAACTAAACTATGAGAACTCTGATTCTTTCCATAACCAGGATGCATAAGATTCCTACCTATGGACCAATCTCAAATGGGTATCCAATATAGTGTGAGTTCCCCCTTATGTCTCTAACATTATAATATTTGGGACCCCATATATCCCATGGACTTATTGTTCTTCCTCGTCCACCAACAGAATGAAAGGATAACTGAGATGAAATGAATTTGATTCATGCTACATTCAGGATATGAAAGATGTATTCCAAAGTCTCGAGCTCTATAACAAACATCTAATGTTTTGTACTAATACACGAAGCCCACATCTATATGCAGTGATACTAATTACTTGATACCCCTTGTTTCTCACACTAAGAAAATCTCATTCGGTCATAGAAAGTTTCAATGATCACATTATCCACATCATTAACCTATACCATTCTGAGAAACCTCATTGCGTAATCCATGATTAGTAGCATGATATAAATGAACCAATATTATGGAAACCATAATGTGTAATCCTTGAACCCACTGAACTACAATGAATCTGATTCATACAATAACTAGAATACATAGGACGCCTTCATAAGGCCTAAGCTCAAGTAAATGACCACTTTGGTGTAAGTTTCATCTATATCTATGAAATTTCAACTATTAGGACCAAATCTATCCCATGGAATTATTTTTCCCCTTCATCAATTAGTGTACTGATCAACAAAATAGACTATGATGAATATATTTCCTTCCATAACCAGGATACATAGGATGCCTCCTTAAGGTATGCTCTAAAATACCCAGTGCCTAAGTTCCTCTATATACATCATTTCTACATGAAGTTAAACTGCATGAGTTTAATGAACTATGTGGTTTCTGATTCAATCATAAACATGATATGTAGGGTGCCTCATAACAACTCAATCCCCTCTTAAAAATATTTATAACCTGCTTGTATGATAGAAAATTATAGAATTTTTTATTACAAGGATTTAAAATATAGGAAAATTCTCATTAATGTCAAATGGATGAAAAACCTCAGATACGTAGAGATAGTGTTATTGATAGATTCCACCTTTTAATATAAAAACGTTTAACCTATGATAATATTTTTAGGGTAACTGGTCCTGTATCAGGATTAAGAAGATATTATGAAGAATATCTTAAATATATAAGAGAGTCCCATAGTTTCAAACAATTCCCCCCAAAAGGGTGTGATGAGACCAACCTCACATCCTCTCATCCAATGTGAGTTCCTAAGCATCATTGTGTCTGAAACCCTAAAGGACCACTTTCCATTGGAATGTAGGTCCATATTTAGTTATGGATGTGGGGTCCATTGGGTGTTTCTATTAGATATAAAAAAAATAAAACCAAACTTGAATTATTGTACATGACATTGAACCCCCCCCCACACTCAATAAATCCATTTGGCCAAGCCAACCACATCCTTCCAATGAAACATGAATAATGGACCCGACACATGAACTCATTTTACCATATAATCTCCTTCATAAGATAAAAAGGATGGATTTACTAGTTCTCAACATACCATTTAATTCTTATTATATAGGTGTTCCTTATCCTCTTTCCTTAGGAAAATAATGGTGAACCTGATGTGAACTTATTTAACACGACATATCCTTTATAAGATAAAAATTATGAATTTCTCAGTTCTCATCAAACCATTTTATTATTTTCATATAGGTTTTCTTTATCATATTTCCTTGGGAAATAGTGGAAAAAGTACCTTACTAGATTGGGTTCACTCCCCATTCCATCCTTATCTATCTCATGAGATATAAACCATTACCCAATATATTGGAGGGAGATATTGGTCCCATATATCACATAATGAAATCATAAATATGTGTGAAAAAAGATCATAAATATTCATCCTATAATAACCTCTTAAATGAGATGAGTATCATAATAATTTCATCATTTATTAATATACAGAAAAGATATTGGTCTCATAATCATTTTATCATAGCATAACTCATGAAATGAATCAGGTTTCATAAGAATATAACCTATAGAAGAGAAAAGGGTTTCATAAACATCATTCCATAAAAGAATAATCCATTTAGAGAAAGAGTATAAATGGAACCCATGGATCATATTCCCAGTAAGTCATGAGTAAAATCAATGAATTTCAACTTATATGGGAAATAATTTTGAAATATCATTTAAAACATTTCTTGATGAAAATATCCTTTCCTCTTTGAAAAAAGATTTTGAAAACATCAAAACTTTTTGAAAACCTTTTTCTTTGAAAACCACATTAAAACAATTAATTTCCTTAATATTCGGGGAAAAATAAATTAAAAATGACATTGTAAACTTGAAATGGAATCTTCAAATAAATGATGGTCATGATGGTGGGTAAATCCATACATGTTGTACATGTTAAAATAACATTCCTTTCGCACTGTAATTTTTTTAGAAAAGTTCCTTAATGAGAAAGTGACCAGAAGATTCCTTTTATTTAAAAAAATATAAAGTGGGTAAAAATGTCCTCAATAATTCATTTTAAAATTGTTAAAAAATTGAAAATATTTTTAGAAAATGTTGTTTTGAAAGGAAACCGATTTCTGACCGAAGGGAGAAATAAAGTTGGATTTTCTTAAAAATAAATCTAATTATATTAATTAAAAAAAGTGGGTAAATGGTACAATTACTTTAATATATAATGAATAAAAATAGAAGAATTAAATTCATGATAATTCCTGAGGGTTGGATCATAATATTTTATCAATAGAAGCATAATCATAAACAATCTCAATAAACTATGAGATTATAGCAATAAACTCTTACCACTTTGGTAACATTGAGTCATAAATCCCATGTAGTAATAACATAAAATGAAACTGAAAATATCATTAGGATGAAAAAATTAATGATATTACATGTCAAAGTGGATGTGAATGCACATCTTGAAATAATATAGGTGCAAAACATAATGTACGTCTCAAAGAAGTAAAATTTAAACAAAACCTCCTTACCATGTTGGTAGTGTTTAAAACATAAAACCCATGAAAGATATATAATCAAAATGATATTAAAATAACAATAATTATCATTATAATAATCATAAAATACATCCATGGGTAGTATAGACACCACATGGATGAAATAGGTGGTGAACATGGCTTGTGTCACGTGGAAAATAAAAGTGAGACATAAATCCCTTGCCTTAAGTCTTGACTATTGTCGTTGTAATTCCCCAAACCCAGTTACCCAGAGTCGGTGCATTATTACATAACATTGGCATGATCACAAAAGTTCAAGTCTCTAAAGACCAATTAGTTTAGTAGCCTTGGAAATACTAGATACATTAATATGGTTTACATTACGTCATAAATGGAAAACTAAAACAACATTGTTTTCATAGACAACACTGAGATCCCATAGACTATCCCTATAGGTATGTCATAATATAATTCTTCGCATCCTAGGAAAAAGAAAACATAGAAAGGGGTGAGCTCAGATGCTCAGTAAGGATAACAATATAGATGAAACTTTCATTAATAAGAATAAACATTTAATAAAATGTATAAGACTGAAACAAAATCATTTTAAACATGAAATCCAGCATAATAAGGCAAAGTAAAAATCAAATAATTCCATTTACTTATTCAAATAGATATTCTACTAGTCGAATAATCACATGCAATATCAAAAACCACTTTCATAATGATGGAATGCATAATGCCAGACTTTCATAACCAAATAGTCAAGGTCTTGTGCCAAGACTACAAATAAGATTTTGTCAAGGCCTTGTTCCAAAACACTAGTTTGTCTCATGAGACCTACCGATGAATCGAGGAGCTACAGTGGGCTCCACCCATCACTTACTAAGTCCAATTCATTCCTCATATGAAAAGGTTTAAACATAACATAAACATTCATATTAAGACTAGCATACGAAATCTCAATACTTTATCCATAAACCATGAATGGTATAAAAATAACACATCCACATTCAAACATATCACAAAACCTTCAATAAAATAAAGAAGTTCTGTATCATAATGAATCAACTTCAAATAAGCATAAAATCCATGAAAGGATGTTGAAATAGATGAAATCAACACCTTTTTTTAGAGAAATATCTCTTTCTATTTTGAAATAATTTAAGAGTCACATAATTTTAAAGAAAACATTTATTTTTAAAATATTCTTATAAGCTTGTAAGTTAAGCTTTGATGATGTTATAATGGCAGAAAATAGCTGCACTCATCGTATAAGTTAAAAAACATTCTTACCTTAAATTTGTCGAAAAGGTCAAAAAGTACCTTGTATGGAAAACGATGGAAAGATTTCTTTAAAAACATATAAGGAAAAATGAGGGTATAAATTAATTTAACCCATTTTCTATTAAATATTAAAAATGTTTGAAATACATTTTTAAGAAACATGGATGTGGATGATAAAGAGGTCCCAGTAGATACTTACGTAAAAACAACCTTGGATAATAAAGAGATTGTGAAATTACCCTTACCTTGTACTTTTCCTTGTTCGAGGGTAGGTTAACCTCCAGTATAATGGTGAAATAATTGTTATTAAATTATAAAATAATCATATACATTAATATGGTATCATATATGATCTTTTAACATTGCTTTGTTAATAATATCTTAGTATTATCGTTGTTTCGGGTGTTAAAAAATTCGTTTTCTTTTATATTATTTGTTATGTGAGTCATATTTGTTATGGATGGGATGTATCTTATTCATATCTAGAATTATATCATGTCTTTAACCATTATTTTTAATCATCTAATGAATGTTAGTCTTGAATGGATATGACGGGGAATGAATCTTATCGTGTTCATGGAGACGGTAATCCGTACGTATGGACGAGCAAAAATATCATTATTTTGATATTATAATAATATATAATTGGGTGGTATATCATATATAAAGAATCATTATCATGTTATATTTATTATTTACATCAATTACACATCATTATTATACCCATCCAAATAATAATGTATTGAATAACAATTACACCACAACGTGGAGATGGTAAGCCCTACGTACTCACGTATGGTGACATGTCATTCAAAGGATTGGTAGAATAATGATTTTGGTTGTACCATATTTATAATAATATCACAGTATATATATGATATTGGAGTTATTATTTTATAATGTAAAATAAGAAATAGGAACTGGAAGAAGAAAGGAACTTGAAAGAGGTGGTGTGATATTTACCTCTTTTTCGGGTTCTTCCTTTTGATTTGATCAAAAGGGCTCATTAGGTTGGATTTCTGACTAAAGTAAGGCCTCTAGGATTAAGGGAGGACATTTGAGAGGGTATTTAGGTAGGGTTTGGCTGATCCAAATGGATTTGAAGGTTTGAATTAGAGAGAAGGGGGAGTGCCCTTTTATAAGAGGAGTGAGGGGGACCTTAGGAAAAGCTAGAAATATTATTTTATAATAAAATAATTTTCTGTTTATAAGGGATAAAAAATGGATTATTTAAAGTATAATGGGGGTATGTGTCTAAAACCACTCAACCAATAGGTTTTAAACTGGGTTGGGTCACTATTTTAACCTTATCTTTTAGATTTAACTCTTAGTTAAATAGTTTGACATTTACCATGTCCCTTTTATTTTTATATTATATGGTTAGTAAAATTACTATATACTTCCAAGAGAACCCCAAGTGGTTCATCTATAATTATATTAGTCTTTTAGATTAACCTTATATTTTTAGGAATAGAATATCAATTAATAATATAATATTTATTTTAAAAACTCTTTTAAGTCAATTTTGACACTATTCAGTATTTTCTTTTTGCTAAATTCATAACAACATTATTACTTAGAAAACAATTCATCTAACTAACCCTAACATGTCATATTAACTTATAAAATTAGTGTAATTCATAAAAAGTCTCAAATTATATTTATTTGGATATTTATAATAACAATTATTTTAATATTTCATTAATTAGGTAATTACTGCATCATTATTGTACCATAAATAAATTAAATTATTTAATGTCTAAAAAATAAAAATAAAATATTATTATGAATAAAATCTTTTTAGATTTATAAATCATATTTATAGTAGAATTGTTCTTATGTGTATCCCTATATTAAAATTTTTTTAGTTATTAAACTTTGATTTTAACTCTTTTAACTCTTCTTGGAATTAAATAATAATAAATGTCCTAATCTAATACAAGTGGACCTAAAGGATCATATTTTATTCCTAAGGATGTTTTTGGTCGAATAAAACTTATCCAATATAATTAGGACATGTTTTAGGGTAATAATAATATCATTTTTAACTTTAATTACCCTATTTACTTTTAACTATGGCAAATAAAAGTAAAAAGTTACTATTCACCAAAAAATATTTTCATATTATTGAACCAAATTTTACTTACTGATATCAACCATGTCTCTAATATTTTTGGAATACAACTCACAGAAGTGGTAAAATAATGTTTTATGTAAATTTGTAAATGCTCCTAGGAGGTGGGTAAAAGACGGTAAAAAGTTCAGTAAAATTTTTATATATCTAAAATTACAATAAACTAACTCCAACAAGTTACATTAAACTGATATAGGTATTATGTATCTATTTTGACTTAAAATAAATTTAAATAAAATAAATAAATATTTAAATAAAAATTCAATTTTAAACTATAACTCATTGTTTTTTACTAATCATTAAAAATTGAATGTTTTCAGAAAAATACCAAAAATTCACCCTAAGCTCATTTAGATATTCCGAATCAAAAAATGAAGTCAATTTTGAAATATAAAATTTATAAAATTTCAAAAAGTGGGTATTACTATTCATAACGACTAGTTTGATTGGTTTTGGTGTGTTAGAACTCGAAGTTCCGTACAACACATGCTATTGTATTATTCAAAGAGAAGCGTACCGTGGAAGCTTGGGGTGTTACAGTTGTAATCATTAAAAACTATAATAAAATAAATATAAATTAATTATAAATATATTATAGAACCATATTCATATATATAAAACCATATATGATTTACGTATAACTTTATATTACATGTTTATTAACAAGCCCATGTTAAATTTATGTTTTGTGTAATAACTGCTTTGTTTTTCATATATGTTTTGACTTGTTATTATTGGTTCTCTTACTTAGATATTGATTTTTTAATCTACATAATTATAACCATCATATAAATATGATATATATTTAGTATATATGTATTTATATTAATCCATAAAATTTAGTGATAGGAAATGAAATACAACATTTATGGAGATGGTAGGTTGTACGTATAAATGAATGTAGATTCCATTTTATTTTCATATCGAAAGAAATAAAATTAAATGATATATATATATATATATATATATTATATTCCAAATATGATTTGTATGTTATATATATATATATCACATATTTATATTAATCCCAACCTTAATACATTCCATTTAAAGAGTGAACATATCACATCGCTTCGTGAGTCGGTATTCCTTTGTAAAGACGAACATCATTATCATATTCTCACAAAATGGAAAGCATGAAGGTATGTGTTATATAATAATTCTATAAGAATAAATATATCATAACTATCATATATATAATATATAAATATTATTCCAATCAATATTTCCAACCTTGAAATATGGTACTGGAAAAACGAACAACATCTGTTCGCGAGGCGATAGTCTGCCGTACACATGAACGATGGTTTCATAACCCATTTAATGGATGTTTGTGTGATTGTATGATGTACCATTAATATAAAATCATCTAATTATATGTAATATACTTAATTAATTATATAATATTTATATAAAAATAATTAATTAGGTTTGAGGAATAAATAAAATAGAAACGTTCGTTGATGGACGTTACCTCTTTTTTGGATATCTTCTTTTGGTTTGCAGCAAAGGATTTTATTGGATGGATTTATAACCAAAGTGAGGTTTCTAGGATGATGGGAGGTATTTTGGGAATTTATGGAGTTCATTTTATAATTGAGGGGGAGTGACATCCTTATAAATACTCGAAAGTATTCACTATTAGGAGGTCTCCCTTACCTCATGTGGCTCTAAAACTGAATAATAATCGATGTTAGTGAAATTATTATATCTACACAAAAAAAAAACACATTTTTATCAATTTTTTCTATATCCCTTATGTTTACTCAATTTTTACACTTTATTTTTTTACCACAGTAATTAGTTTTCTAACCTAGGTAATTTATCAATTAAGGCTAAATTAAAGTGAGAATTATTGAAAAATTTAAACCCACTAACTATATATTTGATATATAATTTATTAAATAAAAATAAAATGTGTGTTGAAATTTAATTTTAATAGCAACGCAAGTATCGTGAAAAAACACTGTTTAAAATCAAAATTGAGATAATAAAGTTTTTTACATCTTAATGGTCAATATAGTCACTATAATAGAATAATTGGTCCATTAAAGGACCATAGATTATATTTATTAATTTTTATAAATCAATTGACCAAAGATATGATTTTTAGTAATTTTGAATCATTTAATAAAATATCAATTATTAAAAAAGAACATTATTGTCAATTTTGACATTATTCTTTTAATTGTAATAAAAAAATATCAAGAAAATAATGAAATCTGAATATTTTAATTTAAAAGTTGTATAAAATTAAATTTTAATATACCAAAATAATATAACATAATAATTCAATCAATTTAATTAACTTTTAATATTTTTAATATCATTTATTTTATTTTATTATTAACTAAATAATTACTATTTTGGAATTTCTCAAGATTTTTAAGCAAATAATTCATCTTGAAAAATTAAAATAAATTACAATAATTGAGACAAATAATTTATGTTTAAAAATAATATAAATAACTTAACATTTGTTAATTTTTCCCTAACCCAAAGCTTTATAGAAATTAGAAGGAATGAATCTTTTTGTCTTTTTCTTTACTTATATTATTATATGGGTCAATTGTAAGGAATATTATCCCAATAACTAATACAATTATATAATAATGTGTTAAGGGTCAAAATATATCCATAAAATGGGTGTTGTACAACATGGTAAGTCATTTTACACCTTATATTCTCAGTTTAACCGCTAAGTAAAATCGTTTTTAACTTAACCACTATAAATAATTTTAATCGCTTTTTGTAATAACTTTAGTAAAAATTTTGGTTGGAATTATTATAAATTATAAAATATTATAATTAAAAATATGGAATCCATTTTTCGAAATTCCAATCATAGAAGTGGCATAATTTAATTTAAAATTAATCCAACAGATGTGATGAGAACGGAGGCTTTTAAAGTAAAGAAGTTCAAAAGTTTGAAATGTTTTTATATCCAAATTCAATGTAAAATTTATTAAAAGTTAGATCAATTGGATTAATTTATGTATAATTAATTTAATTATTCTTTAAAACCAATTTAAAATATAATTTAACTTTATAAATACATTAAAAAATGATATTTTTAATTAAAATTCAGTATATTTTTACTATTGATTAAAAATCAAAATTTCAGAGAAATCCACAACATTCATCCTAAGATAATTTTTAAATTATTATTTCAAAATTAATGTTTATTTTATCAAATTAATTTTATTAAAGTGTCAAAAATCATTTTTAAAATCTGTGTGTCAATAATAAGTGAAAACCCCACATTTTAAAAAACAGTATTTTTGAGCATAAAATTTGATTTATTCTAATCTCTTTTATAGAAAACACATAAGATGAATGTAAAATAGATGAATGAAAATATAATATATTTATTTCATTAAAATAAATCCCCAAAATTTATTTTATTAAATTAAAAACATGATTATTTTCATAAAAATTGTTTTTTATAAAATGATTTTAAATAGTATTCATTTTCATTTTTAATTGTTTGGTCACCAAATAATGAATTATATATACCTTTATAAACCATATTTTCAATTTTATTACTATTCATACCCTCCATTCCATTTTCGAGGTGATGACTATCATATTATTTAATATTATTTTAATTGTATGACACATTTCCTTTAAACTCAATGTTGTGTGTAATGCAACCTAAACTTGGTATTCCATGTAACAAAATGTAATCATAGTGTTTTATGTAACATAATATGAACTCAGTGATTTATTTTAATGAAATATAAATTCGGTTTTGCATAAAATTTAAAATATCTAAAATATTAATTTAATTGAAAAATATATATTTCACAAAATATTAGGGTGTTACATTATAGCCCCATTAAAATGAATTTCTTCCTCAAAAATCATCTTGATCAAAAAAGTTTGAGTACATGAAAATTAATTTCATAGAAACCCATATCATAAAAATGAATACTGAAACATCCTTTAAAAATGTAATGTTGGAAACATAATGGTTTCCCAAAGGAACTCATAACCTGGTTTCCACATAGGAGAACATAGCTGAGAACTGAAGATTTGGACATGGAAGAAAAGAAAAAATAATCCTAGAGAGTTAAAAAGATCACTAATAACCAGAAAGTGGGTTATCCAATGAATTTAAACAATCACAAAAACATAAACAAAAAATGTGTGAAAGAGGTCACTAATATCATTAAAAACGGTGATAATAAGATTACATTTTATTTCAAGATCTTTCTACAAAAATTGAATAATATTCATGATAAGATATGCTTACTAGATTTCATTCCATAAGCACAAACGCACCATTTGGTTGCACCTCGATCAAATTATACTTCATCTATTACTCTCATAAATGAAGGTGAGTTTTTTATGCATGAAAAAAATGGATCATATGATTCATAAATTAAATGATAATTCATTCTGTATATCTTTAGTTATCACTATAAAAAATGGGTTATCATAGGCTATCATTATGCATAAATCTTTATATGGTAAAATAATATGTCAATCACTAAAACCTCAAACAAATTTTAACATAAACCATTTCATAAATGGTTAAACTTTTTGAACCTTATGAAATATGAAAATATAAAACTTTATAATGAATTTCACTAAACCATATTAACATTGATCCACCATACATCATAAAGTATATCTTGATTGTCACATACCAAACATATGAATGCTTTCAACACGTATTCTCTTAAAACATTGTAATAACCTTAATTACCATAAAAACTTATTGAAATAATACATTCTTCCGCCTTCCTTAAATAAAAAACCGATTGTTGTATATATTACTATGTCAAAATAAGTTGTAAACTTCATTAATGATAGCATAAAACACCTTTTCAACAAATCCTTTATCAGTTTTGAGGTAATAAATACAATCCAACTTAATTTATCCATATCAATCATCAATTTAACCAAACCAAACATCATTTTATCATCCTCAAGAGAATGCAAAGGGTTATGTTTCCTTAATAATAAAATATAAACCTACCATTAATTATCTTTTCTAAGTATTCTTGCCATTTAATATATTCTTTCAAATACTTAACGAAAATATTATACTGGAGAATACTTATTTATTTCATAATTAATATAACAAAATATTTTAATTCTAATAAATAAATAATTCATTCATCCAACTTCAAACAATTAACTAATCTTCTTTGTCTTATTATTTAACACTTGTTTCCTTAAAATGTAATTTATAGTCTATTAATCATCAGAAATATAACCATTATTCATACCAAATTTTTATTTATCTTCACAAGCTTTCCCCTGAGGATATATATTTCCATAATTCCAATAATTTATACATTTAAAACATTCATCCATTGATAATACCTTAGGTAGACCAATAATATCACTCATTTAGTTAACCAAAATCTTCATTTTTTCTTTGTAGTTACTTGATTTGTTCCTTATTTTCCATAGTGAAAACATCTTCCTGTTCTTCTATGAAATCCACTTGTGCGTTTCTTCCCACATTCTCAACACATATGAAACTAGACTTTCTTTCCTCCATGGTCTCCATTACCTTAAATATTATAGAACTCTTTCTTTTCCATCTTGGGTGATTCTGAGGGTTGGTTTAGGTACACATTGTAAGTTATGTTCCATTAAAATTTATTAGGCATAATCATGACATACATTACACAATTCATCATCCCATTTTTCTTGTCATTAGTAAATCATCCATCACATTGAATGTTAACCCAGCTTCTTCTAGTTCCCACCATTTAATAAAACCAAAATGCATAGTGTGAGTAACACTAATCATAGTGGGAATGAAAATGATCATAAAAAAATCAGTTATTGGATTTCTAAATCAGGACACCTTCTTATTTGTTATATGACACCTTAAGATTATCCTATATTATTTATGGCCACTATCTATTAAAATCCTTCAGGATTATTCATAAAGGTATTGTGAATTTCCAAAGCATATCTCCCCGGGGTGTCAAACCATGTATGGAGCAAGGTTCGTTGTCACACACTAGTTCCTGATTGAATCTAGATCAATAGTGTGTTTTGAGGGTTATTACCCCTAAATACATCTATTATAGATCCACATCCACTTATAGTATCCATATAGGTTTGAGTTTCTAGGAAATCAATCACTCTATCCTTTACCCTAATTCTAGTACATTTTATTATACATTAACTCATCCTTAGAATTATCCTTAGAGATATCCCTAAACATATCCTTGGAAATATCCTTAGGGATCTCACAAAATATTTCTCATCCAATTTTCCAAATTTTGAATAAACCTTTCATTTGATACAAACTATATCATCCAAGTATTCTCATACATGTATATTGAATTTTTTAAATTAATATTCAATAAATTACAAAAGTACACACCCTAGGACCATAATAGTTTTGTTCCTTTGGAAACATGGAACAAAAACTTATAATCCGCGGAAATATATTCAATGTTTCCCAAAAATATCATACCTTTTCATACTCCTACTAAAAAAATTATTCATAAAAAAGGATAAAGGAAACATAATAAAGGGTGAGCTCAGATGCTCAGTAAACGTAAAAAGAGATACATAAGAATAAAATGAAATAATGTTATGGTAACATGAGCATAACATTTGAAAACCATACCCTACATATCTAAGATCATAATCATGATTCGTGGAATAAATACTGGTAGTTCACAAGACATTAATTATAATATAATCAAGAGCATATCCATGAGATCATAACATATGAATAAGACATAGAATCTTGTAAATCACATAAATATAAAACATTATTTCCATAGTAGTGAAGGCTCAATTCAATGTATATCCTAGTGTAATGGGTTCACTCCACAAACCATCTTAGTAGGCACGGTTCAATCCAAAGACAATCTCAACGGACAAATTCTCTTAGTTAAATAAGTTCACTACCCATTCCTACCATGTCTATCCCGTGATATATAAATATTTTCCCAATGAAATGGGAGAAGATATAGATCCCACCAGTCAAATAATGAAAACATATATATGTGTTCTACAATATCATAAATATTCATAATAATATAAAACATGAAATTAAATGGATATCATAATAATTTCACCATATCTTAACCTGTGGAAAAGATACAGGTTTTATAATAATTTCATCATTGCATAACTAGTGAAAAAAGAAGGTTTAATAATAATATAACCTAGGGATGAGAAATGGGTTTCATAAGCATCATTACATCAAAACACAAACCATTCAGAGAAGGAGAATTAATGTTACCCTTGAATAGGTTGAAAAACAAATTTGAAAATATTTTTAGAAAACATGGTTTGGAAATAAAATAGATTTACGATCGAAAAGAGAAAACAAATTACATTTTTTAAAAACATATTCTTAATTATCATAAGTACCAAATAGTAGAAAAATGGTACCATTACTTGATGATATAAAGAATAAACAAGGGAGAAAAAGATGATGATAATTATTGAGATATAGATCATATTATTTCATCAATGGAAGTATAATCTTAAATAGTATTGATAAATGATGAGACTACAACAATAAACTGTTTGTACTTAGGTAAATTTGAATCATAAAACCCACAAAGAAATAAAATAAAATGAAACTTTACATATCATTAGGATTAAAAAAATCATGATATTACCTGTCAAAGGGGATGTTTATACACCTTGTGAAAGAATATAGGTTCATAACATAACGTACGTCTCAAAGAAGGAAAATTAAGACAAAACCCCCTTACTATGTTGGTAACATTTTAACCATAAAACCCATGAAAGATAGATCCAAAAATCAATATATAAATCCAAATAATTCTCTATATAATAATAATAAAATTAATCCATGGTCATTATACAGAAAACATATAAGAAATAGGGGGTTAACATGGCTTGTGTCTCACAGAAAATAAATGTTAGATGGAAATACCTTACCTTAATTATTGAATATTGTATTACTCATTAAAAAAATACTATATAATAAATATAATTTAATTATAAATATATCAAAGAACAATATTCAAATATATAATACCATAAATTATTTACTTATTACTTTTTATTACATTTTTATTAACAATTCCGTGTTAAAGTAATGTTTTGGGAAATAACTGCTTTATTTTCAAACATGTTTTGACATGTTATTCTTGGTCCTCTTACATATATATTGATTTCATCATCTAAAAAATTATAAACACGAGGTAAATATCATATATATATATTTATTATATATTTATTTAGATTAATGTATAAAATGAAGTGATAGAAAATGAAAGACACTGTTCATGGAGACGGTAGGTTATACGTATGCATGAACATTGTTTCCATTTTCTTATCATATTAAAAGAATTAAAATTAATATATATATATATATATATATATACTATCATTATAGTAGAAGTTTTATTTCACATATATCACATATTTCTATTAAATTCATCATTAATAAAGTACATGTAAAGCATGAATGAATCACATCGCTTCGCGATGCGGTAGTCTTCCATACAAATGAATAATGTTATCAAATTCCCAAAAAATGGAAACCCTAATGTTATGTGTTATAAAATATTTTTTGAAGAATAAATACATCATAAATATCATACATATCATATATAAATTTAATTACATCATTATTTCAAACCATGAAAGGTGGTAATGTAAAAATGAATGACATCAGTTCATGTTGCGGTAGTCCACTGTACACATGAATGATGATTGTGTATCCAATTTGGTGGAATTATGTGTGGTTTTAAACCATACCCATGATATGAAAAATATAATTATATTTAATATGATGATGTTATTATATAATCATGATACAAAAATAATTAAAGGGGTCTTAGGAAGAAATAAAACGAAAATATTTGTTGATGAATGCTACCTATTATTTGGGTATATCCCTTTGGTTTTCACCAAAGGCCTTACATGGTTGGATTTATGCCTAAAGTGAGCCTTTTAGGATTATGGAATAAAATTGTGGTTGTGATTTTGGTAGGTTATGGTCAAGAAACATGGATTTATAGGTGTGAAGAAGGGGGAGAGTGAGTGCCCTTTTATAATTGAGGGGTAGTGGAATCCTTATAAATACTGAAATGTATTCACTATTAGGAGGTCCCTCTTACCTCATATGGATAAAAAATTGAATAATAATGGATTTTAGTGAAATTATGGTCTTTTTAAAACTCCATAGAATAAAAATAAATTCATGTTTATCATTTTGTTCTTTAGTCTTTAAGTTTACTCAATTTTTAAACCTTTTGTTTTTATCATAGTAACTACTTTTCTAACTAAGGTTATTTATCCTTTAAAGCAAAATTAAAGAGACAATTATTAGAAAATTTATACCAACTAATTATAAATATTATATATATTTTATAAAATAAAAATTTACTATGTGTTATAATTTAATTTTAACAGAAGTATAGGTAACATTGAAAAAAATACTCTAACCCATAACGACGCAAATGATGTTTTTTTACTATTTAATGGTCAATATAGTCATTATAATAGAAAAATAGGTCCATTAATTTAACAAATATTATATTTATAAATATTTAAAAATCACTTTATTGATGATATGTTTTTTAGTAATTTTAAATCAATTAAAAAAATAACTTTTATTATAAAATAACATTAATATAAATTTTGGCATTATTCATTTATTTTGAAATTAAAAAATATCAATACAATAATGGAATTTGAATATTTTAAGATCGCTTGTTTTTATAATGACATAATCATATACTAAAATAAAGTAAAACAATATTTCATTTAATTTATTTCACTTTTAATATTTTTAGTATCATTTATGCTATTTAATTATTAACTAAATAATTACTATTTTGGCATTTCCTGCGAATTTAAATTAATTAATTCATATATAAAAAATTAAAACAATTTATCATGATGTTAATTTTTTTTACATTTCTAAAGGATATATATGACGTAAAATGTGTTATTTTTTCCCTCTCCCAAAGCTCTATAGAATTTAAAAGTAAGAAAAGAACGTTTTTTGTCTTTTTCTTTACTTAACTTATTATATGGTTCAATTTCATTGAATAATATCTTAGTAACTCATAAAAATATATCTTAATGTGTTAAGGGTTTAAAAGATTCCATAAAATTGGTTTTGGGAAATTTGTTAGGCCATTTTGCAACATATATCCTTAGTCTAACCACTAGATAAACTCATTTTTACCTTAATTGTTGTAATTAATTTGAATTCCATTCACTAATCACTTTTTTTTAAAATAAAAGTTTTAATTATTAGAAATTATAAATTATAATAAAAAAATATGGAATCTATTTTTCAAAATTCCACTCATAGATGTGGATGAATTTATTTTAAAATTAACCATGAAGATGTGATGAAAAAGTGAGTTTTTAAAGTTAAAAAGTTCAAAAGCTTGAAATGTTTTTATATCAAATTTCAATGTCAAATTGATTAAAATCATATAAATTGAATTAATTTGTTTTATAATTAAACTAATTATAATTTAAAATTATATTAAAATATAATTCAAATTTATAAATACATAAAATGAAAATGTTGTTTTCAATTAAAATTTAGTATTTTTTACTATTTAGAAAAAAAATAAAAATTTTCAGAAAAATCCCAAAAATTCATCCTAAGATAATTTTTATATTAAAATTTTCAAAATGAAGTTTATTTTATCAAAATAATTTTCTAAAAGTTTCAAAAATCAGTTTTAAATTGAGTGTTCCAACAAAAGGTGTTAAACCTTCTTTTTAGAAAAATACAGTTTTTGAGAATAAAATTGGATTTATTCTCATATATTTTCTATAAAAAACATAATATGAATTTTAAATATATTATTTAATATATAATTTATCAATTCCACTAAAATAATTCACCGAAAGTGATTTTATTAATTTAAAAAACAGTTTTCTTTCATACAAATAGTTTTTCAGAAAAAGCTTTCAAATAGTCTTTTTTTTAATTTTTAATTACTTGGTCAACAAAGAATTCATAATATATATATATATATGTGTAAAACATATTTTTATAATTTATCTATTACTATTCATACTCTCTATTCTAATGTATTGGTGATGACTACCATATTAAATACTATTTTTAATTGTATGACATGCCTCGTCTAAACTCGGTGTTGTGTGTAATGCAAGATATACTCGGTATTGTGTGTAACACAAGACAAACATAGTGGTGAATGTAATGCAAGATAAACTAAATTATTTCTTTTATTTAAAGATAAATTTATTTTTGTGTTAAATGAAAAATATCTAAAGTATTAAATTAATTTGAAAAATAATATTTCACAAAATCTCAGGGTGTTACAGGAACCATGATTCATGGGACAGTTTGAGGTGATTGATAAAATGGGAAATGTAGCATATTATTTTTCCTTACCATAAGAGATAATTATTTCCCACAAAAGTTTTCATATATCACATGTTAATAAATATACCCTAGTCCTATCTCATGCTTTGAATTGATAAAACCTTGATGTGGAATCTTATTTGACCATGACTAAGAAGCCAATTCAAATTTTTGATTCTCAAATAAATGTTCTTTATGGAATCTATGCAATTTTTTATTAGGTTATTTAGAAACATGGATTAGATTCCCATGAGACTTGGGATAATGAGATGATTATGAGAGAGTACTGATCTCAACTCTTTGTGGACATGTCTTCTTGATATGGATTTTTTTGGCAGAAAGAATTTATAGTAGGGATAATTATTACATCCCAAATTTTACTTTCAGGTGATTTCTTCGGATTATCATGTTTTCCATGATACTAAAGGTGGTTAATTTTGGATTCAGAATAATTAGATGTTCTTGTTGTATTGAGAAAGTGTTTTTGGTTTTTTTGGTGCAAAACAGGAAGCACCACGATAGTAGTGGAGGCCATGGTGTCCATTAGACCCTCCTATGTAATATGGGAACAACCACCATTACTAGAGTAGGATGTGGTATATTTTTGGTTTCCCTATACAACAAAACCAATAAGGATACACCAAGGAATGGTGGAGGCCATGTTAAAACAAAAATGTCTTGGATTTATACCCCAGGGAATTTCCAAGGGTGTGGTAATGGTGTTTTCAAAATTAAAAATGATTGAAGGACCACTTAATATTTTTGGATGGTTACACGAAACAATTGAAATATTAATGGATGGTTTTAATGTTTCTGTTACCTCATTTGTTCTCTATTAAACAAATTGAACTCTTTTATTTGCCTCAAATTTGAAATTGGGCATGTTCTAAGATGGTTTTTGGGCATTGTTATTTTTATGAAAATGGTGATTCAATTCATCCTTATTCTCTCATGTTTAGAGATCAGTTTAAGATAGTTGGACATTATATTTGCTTTATTTTTGTGTATGAATCATTATGGAACCTTCTTTATCGTTTATTTTTTATCCCTCATTAGGTGTTTTAAAATTCCATTCCTGAGGTTGGTGGTTTGATAATGGAATTCCTATTAATTGAAATAATTTTTTATTTCTTGATTTTAAATGAATTTATAATTAATTTTTAAACCAAAAATTGATATCTTTAATAAAAAATTCAAATGGCATGGTTGGTGTTGAACCTCTTTCACTGTGGCTTTTCAAATAAAGTGTTTTTTATAAAATGAGTTTGAATTTGAATAATGATTTAAGGAATTAATTTTATGTTGATTTGTGATAAATGAATGTATGATATGTTTTTTAGAATTAAAATGAAATGAGTTCTTTTAGAAGGAATGGGTTTTGATGAAAACAATTTTACATTTATTTTTAAAATGTAATTTTACGTTTGAAACTTAAGCTTGATTTTCTTGAATGCTGATCAATGAAATTAATTTGAGATGAATGAGTTTTACCTTGATTGATTTCTTTTAAGTACATGGGAGACTAGGTAATTAGGTGGGTGGAAATCGACATACACTCTAGGTATGTATTAACTCTACCTAGAAATGGATTTTTGTGAAAACATTGGCTCAACTTAATGAGGGAAAGAGGTTCATTCATTGTAATAGATTCATTTCTCCCCTACATTTGAGATCTAGGGATGTTTTCAAACCTATAGCCATATTTCACTGAGAATGTGTGTAACCATGAGCCTTGAACCAACCAACCATGGGACTTGTAACCATGGTTCTATGATTGAAAATAATTTATAAATTCTAGTGTTTATGGAATTATTTACTCATGTATGCTTTCATAAAAATGCATATTCATACCTATTTTGATGTAAATCCTTATCTGTACCAGTTATATACTTTCCATTTGAATTATTTAGAAAGAATAATTTATTATTATTTTTTAAATGATTACCGTTCCATGTTTTATGTAAAATTAAAAACATTTGGTTTATTTGATATGGAATTAATTTATAATGCTTGGTGGGATCCTACTGGGCTAGCATTTCTCACACCTTACTTGTGCCTTTTGGAATTAGTAGACTTAATTTTTCTAGGTCTAGGAAAATTGAAAGTAGCACTTTATAGACATTATTTTTGGTTTTTATGGTTTCCTTCCTACTTTTTGGTACTTTACTCTTGATGAATGTATTAGAATACTGATTATAACTATATTATCATCCATTAATTTATATTGTTTTGTTATTATTGTTGTGATATTATTCCATATTGATCACTTTCAATGCCCAGGCGCCAGTCTCTAGGCTGTGGGATCCCATATCCGGGAGATCATGACCAGTTTCCCCTATTCCTGAGATGATATCATGCTAGTTGGAAGATATGATTCTTGATGTTGTTGATCCAAATCTTTATGGACCTATTCCAGTGGTGGTGATTGAGTATCTTGATGTTTTTTCCAGATGATTTCATTGGGTTTCCCCATAAATAGGAAGTCAATTTTTCTATATACATTCTTCAAATTATGAAGGAAATTTTCTAACCATCATACTGAATTACACCCACTGAATTGAAAGAATTCAATGTTTACCTTTAGTATATTAAGGCTAAGGGATTTATTCATCAAATCATTTCACCTTGGGAATTTACAATACTATTTAAAAAAATGGAATATGAGAGTCTTAGAATTTTTGTGGATTATCAGAAACTCAACTAGGTGATGGTTAATAGAAAATTACCCTTTCTTATGATTTATACATTTTTTACCATCTCAAGGGAGATCTACAGTTTTTAAAAATTGGTCTTTGATTGAGACACCATCAGTTGAGGATTTTATAAGAAGATATTTATAATATTATATTTAGGAGAAGTTATGAGCATTATGAATATTGTTTCCATGTTATTGGTATTTACTAAGTCTCCTACAGTGTCTATGGATTTAATGAATCTAATATTGGATCAGTTCTTAGACTATTTTTTGCTTATTTTTGGGGATAATATCCATGTTTATTATATATTAGAGAAACATACTTATGAAAATTTGAATATAATTATTTCAATATTGAAAGAGAATCATCTATATAGTAATTTATCCAAATATCATTTCTGGATTCAAGAGGATAAATTTATGGTCCATCTGATTTATAAGAAAGGTATCTTAGAGAATTGTGAGAAACTTTGACCAGTGATGTGTTGGGAGAGGGCTTAAATGTGTTTTATCTATGAAGTTTCTTATTATTGGTTGGTTATTATAGGATCTTAGTTTTTGAATTCTCCTAGGTTTCATCTCCCTTTATAGAGTTAACACTTAAGGGTGTGAATTTTTCTTGGAGAGATTAGAGCCTAAGATATTTTGAGGAGTTTAAAGAGAGATTAACTTCATCTCCAATTTTGTTCTTTCTTAAGATTATTTTGGGACATTATCTCTACTAAGATGCTTTAGGTATGGGTTATATTTTCATGTAGGGTAGATATTTGGTACTTAATCCTCTCATCAATTAAACCCTCATTAGAATAAGTAACCAATTCATGATCTTGAGTTGACGGTAGTGATACACACACTTATCACATGGCGCCACTTCCACTTCATGGAGCAATTTATAGTGTATTCTATCCATAATAATTTTAAGTATATCTTCTCTTTGAGGAATCTAAAATTGCGGAAAATACGTTGTTTGAATTTATTTCATACATTTTATATTTTTATTGCATACACCCCTAAAAAAGTAAATGTGGTCCTATATGAATTGAGCATAAAATTTCTAGCATTGGTAGTGAAGGAATTGGTGTAAGAGTGGTACTAGATAAGCTTGTTTGTTTAGATGCACTTGGTTGACGGTAGAGTTGAAGGAAATGTATTTTTATCTTTTTCTAAGGTAGGATCAGTTATAGATGATCGGATTTGACTTGGATAGGATGAGGATGTTGAGTGCCCATGTTTTATCATAAATTATTGTGGTGAGGATACCTCATGTTAGTGGTCTTGATCTATTAATGGGGTTTTGTGATTCTTAGGTAGGTTGGTTGTTTAGGTAGACCTGAGATGATAATTTATAGATAATGGATGTTGATCAAGTTAGACCATAAACCCTAGAGCTACCATGATGTTTCATGACCTGAAACATAATTATTGGGGGTCATAAATGAGATTATTTATCGTATATTATGTTTAAATTGAATTTTTTTTAGATAATTAAGGTGAATCACCATAAGATTATTGGATTATCATTTATCAATTATAGTTTGAAAATGGTACTGCTTCAACAGCGGCGTAGTGGTGTGTGGTAGAGATCCACAACAACGGTTTTCGGTGATGTTTGGGGTTCGATTCCTGGGAGCTACTCTTGGGTGAATTTCTGCCTCCCATGTACCGCTCACCTTGTCGAGTGACCCGGTGTCTCACTGGGTGGGAAGAGGGGAGCATTTCACCTGGCAGATAGATTGTTGTGACAAACCATCACTGATCGAGATGTAACCCCGTGAGATGCTCTGTCATCTCAGCTGACAATGGCTCCTCCACGTCTGAGGCTTCTCCAGATGATCTCTTTCTGGGGAGGGGGGTTCATAGGTTTGGAGGGTTCGAAAAGTCCACTCTTGGGAATTTCCTATAAGAAAGAGAGAATTATAGGGTGAAAATGGGATAAGATATCTTTGGTCTTCATTAATGGAGTACCTTAAACTCATAGTAGTAAGGATGCGATGTGGGTGATATTTGTTCGACTGATGATATTAACACATTTACTACCTATCTTGGAGTGGATAATGATATATGATATTGGGAACATGTATGTGAAAGAGATTTTCAGAATC
Organism: Viscum album; assembly: GCA_963277665.1. NCBI lineage: Eukaryota > Viridiplantae > Streptophyta > Magnoliopsida > Santalales > Viscaceae > Viscum > Viscum album. The sequence goes on from OY728155.1 coordinate 533,535,884, forward strand.
TATTGAATTCCATTGACTATCATATCTGATAAAGACCCTAGATTCAAATCCTGATTCTATAGTGGATTTTAGTTAGTGATGGGTTCTCTGTTTAAGTTGAAAGTGACCAATTATCCATAGACAGATTTCTATTTTAAGAGATACATCTATATTCATGAATAAATTCTTTGAGTATTCATTATTTACTTTATAGGATCTTGGGAGAAAATTATGAATTTAGTAGAGTTTTCCTATAATAATAGATATTGGGTTTCAATCAAGATGGCACCATTTAAGGTATTTTAAGGGCCCTACAAATCACTTCTTTTTTGGGAAGAGGTTGGAAAATATTTCTTGGTTTTACATTGAAGTTTTTATAAAAATGAGATTTATGTAAATGTTTTAAAATATGAATAAATGGTGATTTGGCTTGTTTTCTATGATTTTAAGGACCACCTTCCATGGCATGGATTTCTTTATAAAAATGTTCAATTATCCTTGTTTTATTTATAAAAAGGTTGTTATTTGAAAATTGGAAAGCTACATGTTTATTTTTTTTTATTTTATAATAAAATTTAAAACCATATTTTATGCCTTATATTCAATAGTGAATTGTATGAAATATGTTACAAAGGGGATTTATATAGTCTTAGAGGGTAGTGACCTACTATAATGTTTAGAACACACCTATATAGATCTTTTTTAATAATATCTATTTCATTTCATTGGTTTGGGGTCATCTATAGATTGAAAAGTGGAATGTGATGAGTGATCGGGGGTTACTTATGGTGTTCATGGAGACATTGAGGTTTCATTTCTATTTTTTTTAGATATTGTATTGGCCTTTCAGCATTGGTTTTTTTATATATTCCTTTTCTCTGATTTACTCTAGTTTTTTATTGTTGTATATATTTTTATCACTAATTCCATGTTTGGTTGCATGTTTTATCTATTTTTATTATTGGTTTATTTTAAATTATTAATGAGGGTGATATAATTATCAAATTGGATTATTGATACCTTAGCACTAGTTTTCAACTTGTGGGTATCAGGAACAACCTCTGGACTAGTGTTTCTCCAGGATGGGTGTCGATTTTGGTTGCATCCCCAAGTGGGTTCATTATTAATGGTGTCAATGCTTAAGTTTATCAGTGGGGACCTAGGTTCTTGAGTCTCTCTCCAACTATTTGGGGTATTTTAGTAATATTTTTCTAGAAATTACTATCAAGACTCATGTAGTTTTTTATGAGTGGGTGCTTGATCACCACCCTTGATGATAGTTCCCAAGTTATCATGGGCAGTGGGGTTTAAATTTGGAATTTATAATTTCATTTGTTTTACCATTGAGGATGTGTTTATTTTCATTGGAATTGTGTGTGTTGGATTTTGGTCAGATTATATTTTTGGGATGGGAACAAAAAGATGATTAGTGGCCAGTGGTTGGTTTACCCACCCTAATAAACTAAATAGTTAACAAATTTTCAATATTGAAGACATTGAATGGATTAGTGTACGACTATCCCATGAACCATCAAACCATGTGGTCAATCCAGGCATGGTTTATCATCTCGTTTCATTTTTCTTTAGATTAATCTTGAATAATCCCCAATGAAAGGGGGCGATTCATGAAGAGTCTTCTGATATGTTGATGATGTGTTTTAATATTTTTAGTGCACCTCCATTTTGGTTCAAATTTTGTGAAAATGGGGGATTTTGTGGAACCATTTTTGGTTTGAAAAGGAACTTTGGGGATTTTTTTATAAAACCGTGTTTGGATTTAATTATTTTTTTCATAAAAGTTAAGCCTTTGGATTTATTTGTTAAATGGAATTGATTTTCCAAAAGGCTTTTGGGCATGTTTTACCCTAAACGTTTTAATTTCATTATGAAGAATTGAGAATGTTTTGGTTTTAAACCATGTTGGTGTTTTATTAAAAATGAAATATCGAACTATGTGGGGTGTGTTTTTTAAAATTATTGTTTTCATAAAATGAAAATGAAGCAGTAAATGTTTTTTAAACCTTTTTAAAGTTAGAGTGGATTGTTTTGAAATGTTTTAAAGATTGGTATTTAAGAAGTTCCTATGGTTTTATTTTTTTACAAAGGGATTTTGGTTCATAATTTCAAGTTAATTTTTTTGTAATTACCATAGGAAATTGAGGTTTTAATTGAAATAATATGTTTTCCAAATTGTTGGGTGATTTTAAAAGCATACATGTTTTTTGAAAATTTATTTTTATTCCCTTGGGAATGCAGTGATTTATAATGAAATGTGATTTTTACCTTTGAGTTTCCTTGATTGCTTGGTGTTGTTGGATTTTGGTCATTCATGTAGGTTGGGGCCGTTTTATGTCATTTTAGAAATAATACTGAGTTGGGTTTATGTTCCATTTTATATAAAGTGTTCCTCACAAAAAGGTATTAGGTAAAAGTAGAGTGTTTATCTTTAAGGGTATTCCTTCCATTGTTCTTGTATATTTTCTATACATTGAGTGGAGTGTAAAGTTTTGTTTTTGTTATTAAAAGTTTAAGGTAATAGTTGTGAACAATTTTACTGATTATAGACCCCTTGGGTTTTTATTGATGGTCAATTTTGAGAGTCTTCACTCATTTTGTTTAGAGCCTTGTATCGTAGAGGAGGATTTTGTTTTGTGTGATTCATCGAGTTCTATTTAGGTTTCTCTTGTTTCAAGGGTAGTTGTTTTAAGATGCTCATGCCTTCTTGTTCTTTGTTTCCCTTGTATTACTACTTTGGGGATAATGGATTTTTAGTGAGATCCATGAATGTGTTTTGGATTGTTGTTTTGATGTGGACTGACATTGAGATTTGTGCTTCAGGTGATTAGGATAGGCATGTCACCGGTTAAGATTATGCAATAGATGGTGACAATTTAGATCATGTTGTATTTACCATGAGATGTTAACCCGGGTATGAGGTACCACTTCTCTCTTTGTTTTGGTATGTGACCAAGGTTAGATCTTGTGTCATTTCTTAATTGAGACTTTTGTTTTATTGTATCCTTATTTGGATGTTTTGTTATATGTTTATTTTTTCACAACCTTGTATCATAACATTTTATTATCTTGGTTGTGATATTTGTTGGTTGGTTTGGAGACTTGATCTTGAGATATTTTATATTATTTGGCTTTGGGTCTTCCAAGTGTTTTATATATTGTGATCCCCTTGAGAGTTGATATTTATTGTGGATTTTGATGGTTAGTAGAATTTTTTGGTTTCACTTGTGGATTTTTTGAATCATAGTTAGCTTGGTGATTCTCCCATTTTAGGAGTTTTCAGTTGTAATTCACCCTTTCGACTAATTATAAATGGTGGGAAGGCGTTGTTTATGCTCCCTTTGTTTATAGTTTCTTATTAGATTCCTGTGGTTGAATCTCACTTGATATTTATCATATTTTTTTGAGGTTTTTAGTCGGAATTTTAGATAGTAGACCTTGTTTTATGTTTTCATGATGTTGGAACCTTTTTGAGTTATCCTTGATTCTTCAACTTTTTATGACGTGGTGGACTTTTCCCTTTATTATACTACCTTTGTATGACTATGATTCTTCTGGGGGTATAAGGTGGCATGGTGGGAAAAATTATGACGCTCACATGTCACTAATACCTTTTTTATATTATGTTATTATATATTTTGGTAATTTAATTTTCCATGATATTTAAACATGAAACATATTAAATCAGAAAATTTTCCCTTTGTTTATAGTTTTAATTCATTATTTGGGGGAAACCATTTTGTTACCTTTACATGGGTACTTTTCCAGTTATTTTTTTTATCATTCTTGATTGGTCCACATGGGTAGCACAATATTCAGTGTGTATGATTGGTCCCTCAATTTATCTCCTTGATTTTTTTGTATATTATTATTCCCTCTTGTGGGAATAATTGTATTATGATTAATTCTAATGGATGGATGTGAAAAGGGGTTTTTTTCATGCAAGAATGTTAGAGGTGGGATGAGGATTAATTATTGGTTTTTAAATGAAAATTTATTTATTTGGTTATCTCTTGATCCAATTGTTCATTCACCTCCATTAATTGATATCAGGGGATCCTATATAGTTAAATAAAAGATATAAAAGAGTAATTCACTAACATAGATTACAAATAGGCTAGTTCCTTAGGGGTGATAGTGTTTTAATAGGTGTTTCTTCCTGGTGAGGCTTGAGGGATAGTCAAGGTTGAGTGTTGCTATGTTTACCTAGGGTCATCTAATTTTATATTAGTTGTTCAAAATGGGCATTCCAGTTTCATTATAGTTAGAACCTAGGGATTTTCCCATGATTCTTGGTCCACATTGAGGATTTTTTAAGGAATTCATTTACTTTTCATTTCCTATAGCCTTTTCATGATTATACAACACCATTACATGGTTTGTTTGGTTTCTCTCCATTAATATCTCATTTTATGCTTATGTTATTATTATACACCGGTTAGGGTCTTGGTTAATTTTTAAACTGTTTTGAATATGGTTTCGAATGAGTGAGATTAAAGTCAAATTTATGATTACATTATAAATGGAATTTAAGAAATGATTTCTGAAAAGAGAAAGAAAAAGGGGCTTTTTTATTTGAATTTAAAATATTCCTTTTCTTGAATTTAAAGGAAAATTTTAAAGAATGTTTTCATCTTCCCTCTTAGTTTAGACTTTGGGTTTCAATTAGAAATTTGTAGTTTTGTTAAAAAGGATTTTCCTTAGTTTTGGAAAGTAAAGAGATAAAATGTGATTCTTTCTCTTAGAAGACTAAACATACAAAAACTTATTTTATAAATTATGTTCAAACTATCCTTTTTTGGATTTTACTATGGGATGAACTACATATACTATTTAGCGGAATCTTAATAGGAACGTTTCACTCATAGCTTACATACACCATTATGTATATGTAGATTTTATATTTTCTTCTCATATTCCTAGGTATTGATCCCATTGATTGAGATTCATTTGGGGTCATTGATGGATTCGTGTTATAGTGAGTGACCATAGGGTCACTTGGTGATGATGGTGTACTGGTTCAATTATTGATTTATTTTTGGGATGATTGTGTGTTGACTAATTCAACCAAGTTTAGTTTTTATAGTCTATTTATGTTGTATTCATAAATATCAAACACATTTATTTTCTCTTATTATGGACCTCTAATTTGTTTATACCATGTTTGGCTTGTTTCCTTACATTGTTTCTAGTGCTTTACGTGTAAGGGAATCCATTATATGGATGGATCCTACTATATTTTGGAATGTTTTTAACAGTTTTATATATTATTGTTATGAAGTTGAAATTATTCCCAAGTGTGTCTTCAAGATACCTAGAAACTAGGTTCAACCCATGGCGATCGATAAAACCCTCTAGGCTTACTGGTTGATCGGTACATGCATTAGTTTGATGATAACCTAAGCCGGTACATTACATTTGATATAATGTTATTGAATCGATCTATAATGTTCTAATTTTGGAAACGAAATTAGAAATATTAGACTAGGAATTTCTATAGAACGAATGAATATGTATTAGGGCCACATTATTCTGAAATATTTATGTCTTATTATATTTGTAATTTAAAATTTTTCCTCACATATTATTATGAAGAAAAAATGTCTTATGCTGATCATAATGATTTATTGACCAAAAAATACAAGAAATGATATTGTTATTTAATTTTAATAATTGATTAATGATTTAAAAATTTCATGGGAGGAAAGGGTTCAAGTGTTTGTCTCATATAATTTTTTTTATATTACATGCTATTTTAATGTTATATATAAAAACTTTTCTAATATAAATAAATTTTTCTAGATATAATGTTGAGTGACATGTGTTGGAGTTAGTGCCCTAGAATCAACTTCTATGTACTTTATGATAAAATATATTCATTTTTTTCAATATTATATATATCAGGTTCTTGGGGGTGATTTTACATTAAAACACACACACACCACATACACAGGTCAGAGAGGCAGGACATAGCCCCCCAAGGGGATAACCCACCCATCAAGACTTATTTATTTTGTACATGATCTGTTGGCCCAGTGGGTATGATTGCCATAACATGGCCCAAAATTCCAATTTAGTGTTATGCCTTCATTAACATGCCTACATCAGTAGGTCTGCATCATACCTGCATCACTGACTACCTGTATCATGCCTAAGTCACCGCCTTCCTGTGTCATTGTCTGTGTCACCGTTTGCATGGTACTATAATAGTACATGCACCCACCCAGATTTGAACCTAGGTCTGATGTAGAATTAAAGGATCATTTACCACTCATCTAAGCTCCCAAATATAAATAGTTTTTAATATTATTAAAATCCTTATCACATCATGATTACTCTTATGTGCAACATAATATGTGATAATGTCCTAAAATTATCTTTCACACTAAAAGGTCTTAAAATTACCCCGCTATGATGAATAACCCATAAATTCAACAAAACTATTCTTAAATAATTGTTATATAATTGGATCATATATTTTGAGGGACATAAATAATATATATTATCAGGGTTGGATAATCATAAGACTTTGAGGCATCTTCTCACGGTGTATGCCCTTAGTAATATCCAGTGTAGAATATTATAAGAATGAGACCCACCAGTAGAAAATCAATATTTATATGTGTCATTGTATGTTCTTATCCAAGGATGTGCGTATTGATCATTATAATTTATGATTATTATTAATGAATACTATAAGCCACTAAATTAGAAGTATTTATGAAAACTGTCACGACATACATTCCCTGTGAGGTAGGATACGTTGAGTGTGTCATGAGTAATATTGAATTAATGGATAATGTGATAAAGTATTTGAACCTTATTTTCTTTAATGAAAGTTGATATCTTAGTCCCTTTAATGGGAATTACATAGCATAATTAAATCCATAGCCATGGTGTTCAATAGGCATGTTCAATTTCAAAGAAGTCAAAGAAAGAGACATCGAGCATATAGGTTGATGGAATTATTATGCAACCTATTTGATTAGAGATATCATGGTAAAATGATTATATTACACATTATGAATCTTTATGAGGCACTATGTTATTGTGACATTAACTTATTTCTTTATGGGTGCCTTGGTGTGTTTTTAGACACTAACTTTGGACTTTTGGCTACTTTATATAATGCCACTGAGAAAGTGGCATAGAGGGACACACATTAAGTGTATCCAGAATCTTAATTAAAAATATATTGGTTTTTATTACTTAACAAGTTTAATAAATATTACTATCACAAGTTGTTTAATAATTATTCATTTTTTCTTGAATTTGTATATTCTGTCACCAAATATTCGAGTGAATATAAAGTGAGCATAATATTTAATAAATATATATCTTTTATTTAGTGAATACAATAATTATTTATTTATTGTAGAATAATGCATTGATATTTATTTATTAAATAAATATACATTATTTAAGGCCTTATAAATGTTGGGGAGGAATGGAGTACCATGTTTTTAGGTATGGAGAGAAATAATATATATTGAATATTAGTTGATTAAATAATTTTTAATTTAATTCTCATGTTATGTACATATCAAAAAAAAATAATATTATTATTATTTTAGACATGGGGATCTGCATGGGATCAAATAAATATTAAAGGTCACTTGGGAAAATATTTATTTCTCATCACTAGTGATATTTAAACCCAATTATATAATTTTTCTATGAGAGATAATTCATTTTGTGTTGTGCAAAACAACAGTCGGAGATAATCCTCTAAAGAAATAGAGAGCACCCTCTCTAAGAACAATCCTAGGAATAGAGAGAAATCTATCTCCAACATCCACTCCTGAGTTTAAAGAGATCATGGAGAATGATTTGGAAGCAATTATTGAGGCGTTCAAAGTTGAATGATTCAAGAATTAGGATCTACCGTGATAGAAAACATAGATTCCTATGGTGATGTTCGGAGATTTTTGAAACACATGTGGATCACTTCTAGAGGGAATCCAATATTGATGCACACAATGCAATGATCGTACAACGTATACCTATGATCAGATCCATCTATGAAGAAAGAATTCACATAAGGTAATTCTTAATAGATGAAATTAATTATAAATAATATGTGATGATCCTACACTTATGTACACAATTATTTTAAATTAATTTGTTAAATTTGTTTGAATATATGATGAATGAGAATATCACAGAAATCCAGATGAGAATCAAATAAAATAATTTATTAATTAAAGAAGATAATTAATTGATTCGATTATGATTTATCTTAAATAATAATAACTAATAATTTAATGCTTGTTTTATTAAATGAATAAATCATTGTATGCATGTGTATGATCATGAGAATAGACTAGTGTTGGGAAAAAATTCCTCAAGGAATCCTCTCAGTATGTTTTCGGTGTGATTGTGTTTGTTAACAAAGCCAGATGACTGCAAATGAGTATGGTTAGTGTTTTCCAAAGATATGTTTTTAAGGAGGACAAGTTTTCCCAATTTAGAGGCCTCAAAATCGGGAGTTTGATGTTGGAAAAGGAAGGATTTTTTCATAGCATTCAATTATATGAAGAATGTTTAAGAAAATAGGAAAAGGGTGAGAATCGCGTACCGTAATACATGGGATGCGTACCATGTTCCAGGAACGGTACTTGAAGCGGCAGGAGCGGTTCACAGATTCGGTTTGTGAAACCAAAAAAGGTTCATCGATGAGCAGCGGAGTGGTACGTGGATGGATTGGTGTCGGCGGAGGAAATAAACTATGTAGAAGAAAAGATGGTACATAGAACACAAAGTAAAATGGTTCGCAGATGGCTTGCGGTTCGCGGTGGCTGAAGAATCGGTTAGCGGTCGAGGCTGGATTAATGATTTGGTAAATCTAGATTCAATGGATTAAGAAGGTATCTTTGCCTATATAATAAACAATAATCCCACCGATTACTATGGATATTGAACATAATTAGAAAATATATTTTTGTCCAGGTTTTCGGCAATGATCGAAGGAAGTTCGTGAAGGCCGAAGTGGTTCGTGAAGGCTGAAGTGGTTCGCGAATGTTGAAGTGGCTTGCACAGAAGTGATTATGTCAAAGGTTTTTGTGGGGTTTCTTAACCTGCAAAGGTATTCTGATATGCAAAAGAGGAAGTCTAATACGTGGAAGGAGTTAACTTGGTACACAGATGAGGAATCTCTGATATGTGAGAGTGAAGGTTCCACAAGTGGTATGCAGAGGGAGAGCTTCGGTACGCAGAGGAAAAGACTATCTACAAATACAGAATAGTTCACAGGCAGGAGGGATTTCATAGAGGAGGTTAGTGGAGTCATTATACGGTAGAGGTTTGCAGTCGCAAAGGTAGAAGCATTCCACAGATGAAGAGTGGTTCACAGCAGCAGCAATGGTACACAACGAAGGTGTCTTGTGTACCAAACCTAGTACTTAGTACGCGGGAAGAACAAGTGGTTCACGATTTGCACAAGAAAGATTGTGAGAGCTTCAATTCAATTTGCGAAAGTATTTTTAGGTACCTAACAGTATCTGGGAAGATAGATTTCATCTATGGTTGAAAACATAACTTCAACAGAGCATCAACCTATAGTTGAGGATTCAGGAATTCATGCAAATAAAGGGACCTACATGTCCATAAACTGTGTTTGACCTACACGTCCATAAACTATGAGTGGATTCTTCTCCATGAGCAGTGAGAAAAGGAAGAGGAAGACGGTGACCCTTTCCACTGATTGTGATCCAGGAAAAGAGGCATAGGGAGTGACCCATGGGAACACAGTGAACAAACCCTAAATCTTGTAAAGGCAGTGAGCCTAGGAATAAATGATCTAGCCCGAAAATTTTACTCATTATCGGAAATGAGCCTTAGTTAATTCGGTACATCAGCACATTGCTGTTGTATGCTCCTTGGATGTAGCCTAGTGATGATGAACCAAGTAAAAATCACTATGTCCTGTGCATGATTACATATCTATTTGTATGCTGCTACTAGAGGAAGAGAGAATTGAGTTTTTTCTAACAACAAAACAACATCCAAATGAGAAAAAAGTTCTAATCTTTCATACCCTAATTCACCCCACTCTCAGGGTATTCGACCTAGTGGTCCTAACAACCAGACATTTTTATGTGATTTGATTAGATTAATTTATTATTAAATTAAATTAGTAGCCAGCGTGTTATCTCCCATCTCATTATGTACGAGTCTATGTGCCCATGGTTTCTTTTATGTAAACCCCCTTTACCTCACCTACGTGTGAGTAAAATCATATGTAAAGGATAGAGAACCCAAGCTAGCAGAGTTCATTCTTGTCTGGAGCTAAGGTGAAACCAGCCCAAGAGAGATACATAGGTGGATAGGTGGAGAGATGTAACATGAACCTTAATTGATTCAAGGTGTTTTCCCCCATAGGTTTATGGTTATTTTATTATCTTCTAGATAAACTAAACATTAGTAAAATCTCATTATCATACCACTTTATAATTTTATTTATGTAAAGTTAATGTTTATTTCATTATGGGTGTTTCTCATGATCACGTGAATTAATTAATTAACAATCTTGCAGGATAGAGCTACAATAAATTGTATTATGCATAAATAACATCTAAGGAATAGTTAATCACTTAAGTAAATTCAATTTATATTAATAATCATGTGACAAATATAATAATTGAAAATTTACACATAAAAGATAAAATACATCAATCATATATTAAGTTGGTACAACCTTCCATTACATTAGTTTAAATCAAACCATAGTTCAAATTGATTAACCAACCAATTTTGCAGTGATTTCAAATATCAGGGAATTCTAACATGAATTTTTGGGTTGGCATAACTTAGTTCACATCAAGGGCTTACTTATAAAGCATTACTTTTTGTAACTGAGAGGTAAGGGTTGGGGAAAACCATTTTAAGTATTTCATGATTGGTGAGTCCACTCAAAAGATCAAGGAACTGTGAGTTAATGTATTTGACATTTATAATGACTACCTAAATCCATTCAAGTTACTTTAACACCCATCTTTAGGGTAATGAGAATAAGAATATGGATCCTTGCCACTATAATGTCCAAGAAACAAGATATTACGATTCCAATGGTGATAGAAATTAGGTTTTTTTGTAAAATAGTTAGATATTAATAAATATAACATTTAATTATCTATCTAAATTTTATCATATAAAGTACTAAATCTCTACTATTCATAGTTATTGAAATAAAAATAAAAATGACATCAAGCATATAACTATGATTTTTACATGAGAAGGATAAACTTATCACCAACACAAATTTTCAAGAGTGGAAAAGGCACTTAGACATTATCCTTCCCCATGAAAGAAAATTGTATGTGCTAGAAGAACCAATTTGTAGAGCACCTTGAATTAGGATATAAAGAAAGAGTTGTATCTATATGAGAAAAATTTGGATGATGCTATAGATGTTCATTGTTTCATGCTACCATCCATGACCAATTATATTTTGAAGCAACATGAGGGCATGGATGAATATAACATGATGTCTCACCATGGGAACCTTTATCCAGAGAAGGTGAGAAAAGAGAGAAACAAGATTTCCAATACTTTGTTTAAAACTAATCTTAGAGAGTATGTGCTAGTTGATCCTCATGTATTTTAGATTATTAGATATGTTGAATGCTTCGTCATCTTACAGACTAAATTATAAGAATAGTTGCATATAGATCTCATACATTCCTCACTAGACAATAACTTCATTAGTTTTGTTGTTAATTATAATAAGAAAAATAATGAGAAGATTATTTTAGAATTTATCACAGTGATTCAACAGGTGGGTAAGGTCATGGGGCGTGATAAACCCATGGTCCTTATGGTGAATAAGAAAATGAAGAACAAGGAGAATGGGATTAAGTCACATAATAAATATGAATCTCTTGAGCACCATCCTTCTAAAGAGAGGATAATCCATATACTAGGCAAGGAAAATGAGGCTGTATGTTTTACATGTGGTAATCAAGGACATTAGAAGAAGAAATGCACCAAAAAGCAAGGGGAATATAAAGGTGTGTTCATTATCAAGTTTAATATTTCAATATCTACACATTGGGTATTAGATTGAGCTTTTAGTGCTCACATCTCAATCCAAATACATGAAACAAGTAGACTGTGAAAGATTTGTAGAGGATAGGTGGATCAGCAAGCTACCAATTGTGCATGGTAGGATTCTCTTTCCATTGGTGACTACCCCCTTTCATTTATAAGAAGAATGATTTTGGTTTTAGTTTTTTTATTATATACCATTTATTACCAAGAAGAAAATTTATGTATTATTCCTATATGTAGAAATGTTTATTTTCATGTTTAGAAATAAAATTTGTTTCTTTTATAAAGAAAATATATTTTACGGTATGGAACATTTAAATAATGATCTTTATGTATAAATTTTTGAAAAACAATTATTTTAAATTGATATTGAATCATGTTCATAAGAATCATATAACACCCAGTTATGGAATCATCGTCTTGTTCATGTAAACAAGTAGTGTTTGATAATGATCTATCAATATTGTTATTTAGACTATTCTAATATAAAACCACATGAAAGATTACATTTTTTTACAAGTAAAAATAACCAAATATCCATTAGGTGGACATATTGAAAGGACCATACATCTTATAAGATTGGTACACACTGATGTTTGTAGACCATTTCTCATAGAAGATATAGGTGGGTATTATTAATTTATATATTTTTATGATTACTTGGGTAGATATTGTTATGTTTACTTGATGAGGTATAAGTCCAAGTCCTTTGAGAAATTCAAGGAATTCGAGAATGAAGTAGAGAATCAACTTTCAAATAAGATAAAGAAGCTTTAATTAGATCAAGGTGGTGAATTTCATAAACAAGAGTTTATTGACCTTTTACTAGAGTTTGAGATTCTATCTCAACTCGCATCACCTAAAAAACCACAATGGAATAGTTTTAGTGAAAGGAGTAATTGTACCTTATTAGACATGGTAAGGTTGAAGATTATTCATGCAGATATTCCATCATCCTTTTTGGGATATAAATTACAAACTATGGTACAAACATTAATTTAAATACCAAAAAACTGTAAAATATAATTCCCTTTGAGTTAAGAAGGGAAGAGAAACTTGTTTTGTCACATACACATGTATGAGGTTGTGAGGAATTTGTTAAGGCATTATTAGAAAACAAACTAGCACCAAAGGGCACAATGTGTATCTTTATAGGGTATCCTAAGTAAAAAAAGGGGTACTGCCTATACAATCCCTGAGAGAAGAAAGTGATTGTATCCAGACAAGACAAAATTCTTGAGAGGGAGAACATCCTAAAAATGGGTAGTAGGAACAATATTTACTTTGATGAATTAGATTCTCAAGATTCAAAAGAGTTTCTATAGGAACTGATTACATATGTCCCCAAGGAATAAGTAGTTCTTACAACACAAGGAATATGTAGGAGTGAAAGACAATTAAGAGAACCAGAGAGATATGGTTTTCTAGTCACCGAAGATGGTGACTAATTATTGGTTGATAATGATGAACCTTTCTCCTAAAAAGAAGATATAGAGGCAAAAAAGATAAAATATGGAAAGAATCCATGAATTCAGAAATAGATTCCTTGTACTATAACCAAATTTGGGTTTTGGTCGATGCACCAATTGATATAAAGCCCGTGGGACACAAATGGGAATTCAAGTGAAAACTGGACATGGAATTTAAAGTAAATGTCTATAAATATAGTCTAGTGGATAAAGGATTTACACATCATCATGTAATTGAATACGATGAAACCTTTTAAACAGTTTCCATGTTTAAATCAATCAGAATTTTACTTACTATAACAACATACCATGTCTAGGAAATTTTGTAGATGGATGTCAAAACTGAATTCCTTAATGAGAACCTTTAGGAATATATTTATATGAAACAACCATGATGGTTTGTGACTCCAAATTATTTCAAAAATATTTTCAGGTTAAAGATATCCATTTATGGATTGATTAAATCATCTAGGTCATTGAAAATTTGATTAGATAAAGATATATGATAATTTGGTTTCATTAAGAATGAATGTGAGACGTGTATTCACAATAGGTTTAGTGGGATATGTGGTCTTTTTCAAGTAAAATATGTTTATGGAATATTACATAATGGAAAGGAAATACTAGTCTTATAGTCTATTTAGAATTGGTTAAAAAAATTCTCCATATAGGACTTAGGTGAAGTAGCCTACATTCTTGTGATCAATATCATTATTGATATATCCAAGTGGCTTCTTGGACTAATTATAAGTATATACTTTGACATGATAATAAATATATTTAGTATGAATCAATCCAAAGGTTATTGGTTCCAGTGTCCCATGGATTACATATTTCTAAGAAAATGTGTCCTCTGAAATAATAGGATAAAGAGAGAATGAGTAATATCCCACACGCTTCAGCAACATGATCAATCATGTAATCCATATTGTGTAATATAAGTGATGTTTCCTATTCATTGATCATGGTAGATAGATATCAAGCAGATCTAAGAATCCATCATCGGTCTACTATTAAGTCTATCATCAAGTATATGAGAATAAATAACGATATGTTCCTTGTGTATGGTGGAGACGAGGGGCTCGTCATTAAGGGTTATAATGATGGTAGTTTTTAAATAGATTAGAATGATCTAAATTCATAATTAAGATATGTTTTCTCTCTCAATAGGGGAGATGTGAGTTGGAAGAGTTCAATGTAGCCAGTTTTTGCTGATTCTACAATATAGTATGAGTATATAACGGTTTAGGATGTAGACATGGATACCATATGTATATGAATTTTTTTCCATGAACATGATATGGTACCTAGAAAGAAATACCCTATCACATTATATTCTGATAATACTGTAGAGGTGGATCTTGAAAAATATCCAAGGTTACACCAACAGAAAAATCATATACACGAAAAGTATCACATTTAGAGGGATTTTTATCAAGTGGGTAAATTTTCCCTAAGAAGAGTACCCATGGAAGAGAACATGGTGGACCCCTTGAATAAAGTATTATCTCATCAGAAGAATGAGTATCATGTGAGATCTTGTGGACCGAAGGTTATTAGAAGTTGGTTCTAGTACAAGTGGGATTGTATTGGAGTCGGTGCCCTTGAACCAAATAATTTATACTTTATAATAACATGTATTCATAGTTTTTAATATTAATAAACTCCTGATGACATCATTATTGTTCTTATATATAATAGAGTATTTGATAATGTCCTAGGATTAGTTGTTTAATTAAAAGGCCATAGCAGTTCCCCACAATAATGATAACCCAGAAGTGCTACAAAAATATTCTTAAATATATGTTTTATAGCCCGATGATATTATTTTAGGGACACAAATGATACATGCTATCATGGGTGGAGACTCATATGACTTTGAGGAACCATATCATGGTGTACGCCCATGGTAATATCCATTGTAGGATATTGTGATAATGAGACCCACTAGTAAGAAATCCACATTTATATGTGTCATTGGATATTTCTATCAATGAGTGTTTGTATTGATCCTTATAATTTTAGATTATTATTAATGAATATTATAATTTTTATACATTTATTTATTGACCAAAACCATTATGAGATATGTTTTTGGTGAGGTAGGATATGTTGGGTGCATCACAAGTAATATTGCATTAATGAATAATGCAAGAAAGGATTTGTATCTTATATTCTTTAGAAAAAGTTGATATCTCATGTCATTTGATTAAATTAATATATCCTAAATAAATACATGGACACGGTGTTCAATAAGAAAGTTTGATTTCCTAAAATTCAACGAAAAGAACAGTGATCACATTGGTTGAGGGAACCAGCTTGAAACCTACTTGATTAGATATATCGTAATAAAAAGATTATATTACACAATAATCATCTGCATGAGGTATTATGTCATTACATAATTAACTTCTTTTTATATTAGTTCATTGGCATGTTGCTGCATGATAACCTTGGAATTTAGGATGCTTCTCCTAATTCCACTGAGAAATAGGCCTAGAGAATAACACACTAAGTGTATTCAAAATATTAGTTAAATAATAGATTATTATTTATTATTTTACCCATGGAAATAATTTTTTGTCAACATTTACATGGTATTAATGTTCTCAAGGGTATTTTTAAAATTCGAAAAATATTATTTCACTAAAATATTTTTAATTAACTAGTATAGAATATCATGAATGTCATATTTTGATAAAATTACTATTACAAACTGCATTATGTGGAATACTACTGATTTGTACCAAAATGTATATTATCTAGGTGAGATACATTTTTAATTCCACTTATAGTAAAGTTATGGATCTAAATTCTTTAAATATTTTAGAGAATAAAGTTTTCAATACATATTTTCAACTTGAGATGTATTTTACACCATAATTTTATGATATCAAAGTATATTTGATGATAAATTTGATGTTATAATTAAATATTTATGGACCCCTATATTTAAAATGGATATATCCTTTGGAATTTAATATTAATATTATTATGGGATATGTTGGGAATCCATAATAATAAGAGGCATCTATTATTGGAAAGTTTATATTAGAGGAGTTGGTTGAGTTATGTATGATCCACTTTATTGAAGTGGAGAACATCAGTCTCCCTATATCTCGCCACATGGGAGTTAATATAGGAGGAAAGGGGATATGTTACGTAAAATTAAAATTAAAGACACATGATCAAATAATATAGGCACATTCATACATTTTGAAAATTATGGGTGAGCTTCAATCATATATAATATCTTATATTAACAAACTAAAACTATGATATCTGAAGACTAAATATATGTCAGTGATGAATGAGAATAGAAATAATATATTGGATAGTTTAAAGAGAATGTGACTAATGATGCGGTTGTGTTGGAAACATTGAGATGGTCAATTGGTGGACCAAGTTTTAATGTGATCAGTTGGTCTGGTTATAAAATTAATAATCATTAATTTTATACAAAACATTAGAAAAATGAAATTTTATTTTAGAATAGTGGAGTAATGTTTTTTTTGAATATGTGTATTTTTTCAAGTGAAAAAAATATAAACCGATTTTTTTTAATAATTGCATATTTTTGGATTTTTTGAAGGTATATGGTAGGGTAATAAATTAAAATATTTTGTACCAAAATTATAATGTAATTTGAATGTTCATTGCAGTGGTGTTAAACTTGATGAATTTAGAAACAAATTTATAGATTTGAAAAGATTATGATATAAAGATAACCCTTTTATCATGAAGCCTCTGCTCTTCTGAATCTCAGCCTGGTGGCTCGGTTTAAGCATTGATGTCCCTCAATGGATTCGTTTAATCGTTATGTCTTTGCGTCATGGGATTTACAGAAGCGAGCGACGATGGGTTTTCTCGACAACAGGCATATCCTGATTCGCTTCTCGTCCGAGGAAGACCTAATCAGAGCCTAGTCTGGGGCTCCTCGCAGCTTCAACGACACCCGTTTCTACCTTTTTCTTTGGTAGTATGACTTCCATATGTGGCATGATTCTCTAAAGATGGCGACTTTGGTGAGTTTTTCTAATCTCCCCCTTCCATTTCAAAATCCATCTGTGATTCGAATGCTTGATAATTTGGTTGGGAGATACCTATGCTCATATACTCGAATGAAGTCCCTGTGACACCCAGTTAACCCGCGCGTCTACGTGGAGGTGGATGTGTCTAGGGTGCCTTTTGAGTACGTTTGGATTACAGTTGGAGAAGAATTTACATGTAAGCAGCCTGTAATGTATGAAGCTTGGTCTGAGTTCTGTTCGGGATGTAAGCGATTGTGCCACTCGCAATCTCTCTGTCGACGGGGGGATCCGACATCCAAGGAGACAACCATGGTTAGAGGTAAGGTGATGCAAGACCCCACAGAGCTCGAAGTGATTGAGCAGAATATCGCGGGTGTGATTTCTGAGAGTACCGATGCAAGGGGATTATCGAGAGGACCATGGGAGGCGGTTTCCTTGGTGGCTGAGGATGTGGTGCCAGTGTAGATACCAGTGGGTGTGGATCCTGAATGTGCCGATGAAAGGGGCCTGCTGTTCGAACCACGGGAAGTGAACCCCTTGGTGACTGAAGTTCTTAACCGACTAAGGACCAATTTGAGTTCACCATTTCTCTAGATATAGGTTAATTCGTGGCTTGGGGGATCTGGGGGGGGGGGCAGAGGAACTGTCTGGAGGTGCCAACAATCGGGAGGTTCCAAAAACGGTGGATGAGGGAGTCTGTACATTGCATAAAAATGCCTCTTATATAGAGGTGCTAAGCTCGGTCGGTGGTAGGGGCGATAGAGGTGTTAAGCCCTTTGAACAAGAAGGTAAGGGTAAGGTTGCTGTCTGGGAGGGATCTATAGTGGTTGACGGTATTGAGATGGACAACCGGTTTGATGTTCTGGTTGTTGAGGACCCTGAGAACGCGGTGATGTTTTCTAAGAGAGCGTCTAGTGATGAACGTTCAAGCCACTTTTCTGGTGATACAGAGGATGAGGACCAGGAGCGAAGGTACCCATGCCCGAGGTGGAGCAAGAATTGAAGGGGAAAACAGAAAGAGAAAAAGGACTACTCGTATTTACCCTTACCGATGGAGACCCGATCGAAGAAGAAAGTGAAGGAAAAACCGAAGGATTGCGACCCCCACCCCCCCAAGGGGGCCTGCCTGCAATGGGAGATAGTCAATAATCCTCTTGATATGATTATGATATCGGATGAGGTTATGCTTGAGACTGTTTTGATAATCAACGCTTTTAAGGAGGAGGCAGAAAAAATGATGATGAAGACTCTCAATGTGGACACCAATGATGAGTAGACTGACTGGATAGAAAAGAAGGATTTGATTTTGGTACAGGGATTTAACAATGGAAAGATCAATGTCGAGGAGTAAATTCAGTCTTGGGGAAAGCTGGCATACATGTTTGAAGATCTTCTGATGAAGCAACCAGACATCAAGGTAAACACTATATCATGGAAACTATTTAGAGAGATTAAAATGGGTAGGCTTTAATTTCATTTTAGTGACTTTGTTCTTTCCTTCAGTGTTTGACTCGGTTTCTCACTTTATTCTATAAAAGTGTTTGATAATAAAAAATTAATTTTTAAGTGATGTTATTTTAAAACCATTTAATAAGTTTTATTATAAATAAAATTTCATTTAATATAGAAAGTAATTATAAATTTATATTTTTTACCAACTTTTATTTCACATATGTTTATTTTTCTTAGTTGTAGAAGATTTTATATGTTTTATATATGTTTAATTTTTATTCTATATATATTTATTCGATAGAGTAGAAAATGCCATTGAGTAATCTTTTGAGGGACCCAAAAAAAACCATAATGAAAAGGAATGATCATTTTCTGATTTTCTTTCCAGAATATTGATCAGGCCTACTGAATCGTATGTGGGTATGATTGTGGATGTCAATGTATGAATAAAGCCAAATCATTTTTATCATAGAGGACATCTGATGATTTATTTCTCGAAAAATGAGGTAAACCTTTTTTCTTCATATCTTTATTTTTTCTCATTGATAAATTCATCAAGCATAGACCATTATTGAATATCCTAATGAAATATCTTGAATCAATTGGTTTTTCAAGTTTCCATATTGGCTTATTAAATTATTACAATGTTGTTTTTAACGACTCATATGAAAAATATTACTATAGAATTGGTATAGATGCTTGTGGGTTTTTAGGAGTTGTTTGATCAAATTCCTCAAAGGGAATATAGAATTTGATCCTTATACTGAGTCCCCTATTATTCTTGTATGGATTGGTTTTCCTTGAATTATGCTTCACTTGTTTAAACAAGCTTCCATATTTTTGATTTACAACCTTATTGTAAATACTTTAAAGTTTTACTTTGTGATGAGGAACCTTTCAAGACCCTCGATTGATAGGTTTCGTGCTAAGACTTTTATTTCATAGGCCCTTCCATCCTAGATCGGTATTCAAAATGGAAATTTTGGATTCTTTTAGAAAGTAGTATGTGTGAATATCCCTGAATATTGTAGTGTTTTCAGCATACTTGGACAATCTTCAAAGGACTAGGGTAATAGGGAAGGTCACCCAATGGTTTTTAAAGTAATATGGGATAAAAAGGAAAAAACATATAGGTCTGGAAGAGAACAATTATATTTATATAGTGATTTATATATATTTTGGGGCTTAGGATCGTCATGGAGGTAAAAATGAAGATGATGAGATGTTTTATGTGGTTAAGGCTCAAGTTGTGGAAAATGTCTAGACTGGGAAATCACATAATCATTCATTTTAGGATAATGAACGTTAAATTTTTTTTAATGTTATTCATAGTGTTCTTGGTGCCACCTATGATTCCCTTACCTGGGTGGGGGATTAGGAAGAAACCAGTGAGTCTCATGATGCCTCTCAAGAGGTGGAAAATGTTGTATACTTTGATTCCAGTGAATCATTACATGATACCTATTATCAATCTTCTCATATTGAGAAGGCTTATTTAAATTTGATATCTTGGAAAGGTGAAAACCCAATGATTGATTCAGATGGTTACATCACAATGAATCCCAGGAAGACTTAGAAACATATATAATATTCTAAAAAGGAAATAAAATTTTTCAAAAGACATTTTGATGCCACTATGAAATAAAATAGTTCCCCCCCATAGCCTATTGATGTTGAACCATCTTGTACACCAGTTGGTGATGATTCTTCGAAAAGTTTCATCTTTGAGGAATATGTTCATCCCACTTTGAAAGAGGCATATACGATTGAAGAGGATATGGAGGAGGAAATATTTTCTTATTTATAGGAAAAATATGTATTTGTTTTAGAAAAATACAAAGATGGGAAAATCCTTGAGGAAACATATCTTCAAATCAGAAAATGAATTATTTCTAAAATGTTGGAATAATTTAAATGAAATCACAAATTTAAGTACACGGATATTCCATGGAAATAAATATATATCCTATTTTTATTTTTGATTGATGAACATGGAAGATGATATATATCAGTTTATATGGATGTTTTATCTGGGATGTTTCAACCTAAAAAACTCTAGAATTTTTGTTTCACTTCTTGTTGTATTATTTGGAACATAATGGCTTCTTTTTATGTTTTTTTGTTTCTATATTTATTCATCATATAATGCTACATTAGACTGATTTGAAATAAGGGTGGTTCAGTCCTATGGGTGATACCAGCCTTAGGTTTTAGTGTTTCCAAGTTTCTGATTTAGTGATTAATATTATTTTTTTGTGAATCTATAGATAATTGGTGTCTATTTTATATTGTTCTTAGAAAATTATATTTAAAAAATTGGAGATCAATGTATGATTCTTATTGATCAAGAGATCCTTTCTATTATGATTTATAGAGTTTTATTCTAGTGTGATGATCATCACATGTTGATATTCACCTGATGTTGTATTCCTTATGCTGCTGCATTGATTCTCTCTATGGAACATGACCAAACTCAAAAATGAAACCTCACTAATATGGGAAAATTTATTGAGTTTATGATAGCAATTTTATGAGATTATTATTTTATTTAATGTTTCAACCATGATATTGGTACTTTCATCTATGTATATAGGCATTAAGATATTCGATGAAGACACAACTTTTTTTATCTTGGTTTTTTTATACATGGTAGTTGATTTAACTCAGAACTCTTATTGATGTTTCTCCTAGTGGAAATATATTCTTTCCTATGAGGAGTTTGTTTTTATACGGAGTGACTATCTTTTTTGGAAGTGATGACTTCATAGCAGATGCCAGGCAATTTTTGAAAAAGTATAATGAAAGATATGCCTTTTATGTTCTTTTATGTCACTTAGGATGTATATCCCTTAATTTATTGATGATGTAAACTGAATACACCTCGTGCATATATTTTTACCTTGATTTTCATTAATAAATTTTTTTGGGGAATGATTTGGGTGATGAAGTCATGTCTCAGTTTGTTCAAAATAACATTTATTTTAAAATTTTATTATGCATCAACTTTAATCTCAATTATATCTAGATTTCTTGTTTCTATTCCATTTCATTTAAAAAAATCTTGCTTAAATTTATTTATTATTAGTGTGTATTAATTGTTTTTTAATTGATTTGAAGTGACATGTCTAGTCAATCTTCAAATACTCCTCATTATTTTATATAGTAAAATATATTTTTGTTAGGATGAGAGAATACATCTAAATTTGGTAAATGTGGTTGTACACATTTCCTTATTTTTTTCACTTTCCTCTAGGAGGGTGTAGAGGAAAACTATTGAATTTGATGATAATGATGATCCATTCAGATTAGGAGTTTTGTATCTATGTGGGGATGGATAAAAATTGTCAATTAAGATCTAACATTCTGATTAGAGTGTCGACTGAAAAACATGAGATCATTTATAGGAGATTATCGTGGTAAAATAATTCATGGTTCAATTTTTTATTTATCTGTCAAAAATGGATAATTTATATAACCAATATTTTTTCTCACTCATATATGAAATTTGATATATTTGATTCAAAAGAGATCATAGGATGATGGTTTGGTTTTTCTATAAAGAGACAAAGATATTTTAAATCTATTATAACACTTGATTACATTTTTATAGAAATAAATGATAATCCATGCAATAAATACAAATTTTTAGATGATGAAACACAGAATAAATTTATTTTTGGAAAACAACAAGATATATATTTTATTTGTAATATTTTATATATAAAATGAAGATTTTTATAATTTTTAAAAATTTATTCTATAAATAATTTACTATTTCTTAATTTATAATAATTAAGGAGATATTACTATGATATTCAGTTGAAGAACGCACACCCACATACTTTGTCTTATGGAAGCTACACATTACTACCAGAGAAAATAATGGCTTCGAATTTTGATAAATGGACGAATGAAAAACCATATTCTTAGAATTTGGTCACCCTTATCCTTCCATCTACCATGAAAAATGAAAAAAGTTGAAAATGGTGGATGAGAAATGTTTTACAAAAAAATTTACACCAATAACTAATAATATTGTAAGAAATTATATGATTGGATTTTAAATCATTTTTTTAAATATTATTATAATAATGTAAATTTACAAGATTCTTTATATGCATCCCTTCAAGAGTAGAATATAAATGGGACCTTCATACATGAGGGTTGGAAGGAAATACTTTTAATAAAATTATTAAATGATGAGCACTCAGTCTCTGTATAAGTATACAAGGTGGATTTATTTATTAAGAATGTTATGGGTCCTCCTAATATTGATTTAAAGGAGTAATCATGTAAGGGTTATATATATATAGTTTGAAAAATAAGATTTATAACTCAGGTCAATCAATTGAGGGAAATATTGGATTGATGGTGCAATCAATGTTTTCCAACACATTGAGATATTATCAACCTTCATATCCCACTCTTACACCTCCTTAAAATTTTACTATCTACTAACTTATATGTTTATGAATCTTAATATCATATTATAACATATGGGTTCATGAATTATATTGAGGATACCATACATCATCAGTAAATGGGGCTAGATTATCTAAGGTTAGTTGTTCATGATATTATAAATGTATCATCTATAGTGTCATTAAATACTAATGAGGTGGATATAGCTAGATAGAGTGCCAACAAAATTTCTTTGGCCATCCATAGTTTTATGATAATTGATGATCAATGTATGAACATAATATTTTTTTTATTTTTATTTTTTAAAGTCAATTTGAATCTAATGTATATATATATAGTAATATCCAAAATTTAAAGGGTTGCTTTGGAAAAAACAAAAATATCTGTATCTAGTAACTTTAGATACTACATCTCATATTTATAAAGGGTTAGAGACACCATAGATTTCCAATAAGGAATGAAAATTATAGAGATCCATTTATATATAAATGTAATAATCATGATCATAAAACATTTGTTTCATATAAAAGTACGTCAAGTGTCTAACAGAGGTTAGTGGGAGCACTATATTTTTTCTAGATAGATATGTTTGGTAACATTTAGAAAATAGTTATTAGTTGTATAGTCAATTAAGGTAAGGATGAATGCAACTCTATATAGATTGAAATAATGTAGAAACCTATGTTATAGTGAACAAGATATACTAATTTAGAAATAAGGGTTCCTTGGACAATGTAAAAAGATATATACTGAATAGGTATTTAAAATTAAATGATTGGAAAATTCAAAAAAGAATTTTTACAATGTCACATGACATAAATCCCTCTAATAAGACATGTATAAGATCAGGGTGGATATTGAAATGGTGAATATAGATCCATATGATTCTTTTATGGATCTATCACATATACCATGCTATGTACTTGATATGTTATTTCAAACGCGTACATTATGATAGGAAAATATTAAATAAATCTAGAAGAAATATATATTTAGCAGATAATATCATCTAATAGTACTGAATAAAGTACAAGGAAACTGATTTCTAATGATGTGAACAGAGAAAAGGCTACACATAATGCACCTCCTACACTTCAAAGCTACAAGTTAAAGGAAATGGGTAACTATGACAATCAATGCCATAATCCAAGGGTTATTGATGATGATAAATTTCAGAAAAATATTAATTCCAAAGACAAAGGAAAGTCACATGAAATCACTATTGGTGATGTGGAGTACGATAATGAAGTGGTGAAAGGTACAATTATCATCCATTCTAAAGTAGAAAAAGATTTATTTGATTCTGGATCCACCCACAATTTTATTTCTAAAGAATTTTCTAAGGGTATCTCCATATTACCTCATCAATTAGATGTTGTGTTAGTTATGAAAACAGCTAATGTCACAACAGTCACATCAAAAGTTTATAATTCTTCTCTAGTTGAGGTTTGTGGGAAAGTGCTTCTTGGAAATATTGTGATCCTTCCTATAGTGGAATTTTATGTGATTCTTGGTATGTAATATCTTCCTCTATATGTATCTCATATCAATTTATAATGTAGGGAAGTCACATTTCATATTCCAGATCAATATATGATCACCTATTGATGCAAGGATTAATATAACCTTCCAGTAGAAATTTCTTCCATCTTATGGGTCTTGATTCTAATAAGTGAATGTTATTTATCTCAAATGGTTGGGGATAAAATCATGATTAAGAATACACCCATTGTACGGGAGATTTATGATGTCTTTCTAGAGGAATTTCTAGGTCTTACACCAAATTGTGAAGTTGAGTTTTCAATATGACTCAAATCGGGTACTATGCCTATTTCAAAGACACATTATAGAATGGTCACAATTTAGTTGTAGGAATTGAAGAAGCAACTCCAAGAGAATATTTATAAGGGATTCATACACCCTAGTACATCACCTTAGAGAGAACCTATTCTATTTTTAAGAAGAAACATGGATCAATAAGACTCTGCATTGGTTATCAAGAACATAAAAAGATCACTGTCAAGAAAAAATATCATCGTCCCTACAATGATGACTTATTCGACCAACTACATGAAGTTCAATAATTTTCCAATATTGATCATTTTTCAAGATATCATTAATTAGGGTTCAATAAGGAGGATATACCAAAGATGACATTCTGTATAAGGTATGGACACTATGAATTTATAGTGGTTTATTTTGGTCTTACTAATGCCCCCACTGTATTCATGGATATAATTAATATAGTCATTAGAGTCCATCATGATCATTTTGTGTTATTCCTTATAGAATATATTATTGTCTATTTGAAGATCAAGGAATAAGATGAAGACCACTTGAGAATTGTACTAAAGACACTGATAAAGAAGAAACTTGATGAAAAATTTACCAAATGTGAATTTTGGCTTCAGAAAGTTTCATTTTTGGGACACATAATCTAAAGAGAAGGGATATCTACGGATCCATCAAAAATAAAATTTGTTGAAAGTTGGTCAAGATCAAAAATGATAACTGAGATCCAAATTTTTCTTGGTTTGGCTGGATATTATTGATGTTTTTTGAAACATTTTGCATGATTATCTAATCCACTCACCAAGTTGAATCATAAAGGAATTAAGTTTATACGGACAGAGGAATGTGAATAGAATTTTAAAGAGATAAAAATAATGTTAGCCAGTGCACTTGTTCTCACACTGCCTTATAATGTAGAAATGTTTGTGATCTATAGCGATGCATCCATAAGGGGTTGGGATGTGTTCCCATGCTATATTATATGGTGATAGCTTATTCCTCATGGTAGTTGAAAATCTACACAAAAAATTATTCAACTCATGATTTGTTATTATCTATGGTAGTATTTGTATTAAAGATATAGAGGCATTATATTTATAGTGAAAGGGGTGATATTTATACTGATAATAAAATATTAATGTATATTTTCACACAAAAGGAGTTGAATATGCTCTAAAGAATATGGTTGGAGTTGATTAGTGATTATGACTGCTCAATACATTACCACCCTAGGAAAGTGACCAAGGTGGAAAATTCTTTGAGTCGAGAAGACCATGCTAGCCTATCCATGATGAGCATAAATAAAGATCCAATATTTATGTATTTTTAAAGGATATATCAGTAAATTTTAAAGGAAGGGGAGAAATCTTATCTTTCTCAAATGAATGTTCAACCATCCATATAATTGATGTTTAAGAAGGAACAAAAGAAATATGTAGATCTACATAATAAGTTGAGAATTGTTCCTAAATTCAACATTGTTTGTGATGAAATAATAAGGTTTAGGAACTAGGTTTTTATTCCTCTCATACTAGAATTTAAAATCGAGATACTGGATAAGGCTCATAGTTCTTCATATTCTATTCACTATGGAAGCACAAAGATGTATAGTGACCTAAAAGCGTATTTCTAATGTGATTTCATGAAAAGAGATGTTTCTGAATATGTCTCTCGATGATTGGTTTGTCCACAAGTTAAGGATGAGAGATAGAAGTCTAAGGGGATGTTACAACCATCACCCATACTAGAATGGAAATGGGAAAACATCACTCTGGTCTTTTTTGTTAGAATTTCCAAAACATCCGAAGGGAATAATGCTATTTGGGTTATATTTGATCGCCTTATGAAGTCGGCACACTTCATTGCTATTATAGAGGACTTCTCTCTTGATTAGCTTGCTCGGAAATATGTAAAGGAAGTGGTAAGATTACATGGATTACCACTTTCCATTATATATGATCGGGAATTGAGGTTTACCTCAATGTTCTAGAAAAGTCTTTAGTATACTCTAGATAAAGAGTTATGTTTTATCACTGCTTATCATCCTTAGACAGAAAATCAGTCTGAGAATAAAATTCAAACTCTAGAAGACATGTTTTGAGCTTGCTTTATGGATTTCAAAGGTGGTTGGGATCAACACCTACATTTGGTGTAATTTTATTAAAATAATATCTTTCAATATATTATTTATATGGATCCTTATGAAGTATTCTATGGAAAGAAGTGTAGAACACCAACTTTCTAGGATGATGTTGGGTAACGAAAGCTATTAGGACCTAATCTTGTTGATGAAATGACAGAAAAGGTCAGATCTATTTGTCAACACATAAGGTCCTCTTAGAGTCAACAAAAAAGATATGCTGACAACCGAATAAAAGACCTAGAGTTTGAAATGGGTGACAAAGTGTTTCTATGAAAACTCCCTAGAAGAGAGTAATGATATTTGGAAATAAGGGCAATCTAAGCCCTAGGTATATCAGTTCTTTTGAAATTTTGGATCGCATTTGGAAGGTAGCTTAATGATTGGCGCTTCCACCAACTCTATCTCAAATTCATGATGTGTTCTATTAATCTCTCTTGAGAAAGTAAATTCATGATCCTTCAAATGTACTAAACTCAAAAGTCATACTACTAGAGCAAGATCATTCTTCTGAAGAATAACCAATAATGATTCTGGATTATAGAGAAAAAGTTCCAAAAAATAAGACCACTCACTTGGTTAAAGTTTTATGGTGGAACCACCAATATGAAGAAGTTATGTGGTAACTTGAAGATATGATGAGGGAGAGGTATATTCATCTATTTGTTTCCAAGTGGTGAATTTCAAGGGCGAAATTCAGTTTAAGGGGGGTAGAATGTAACTCCTGGATATTTTTATAAAATATTTTCTTTAAATAATTTTAATTCTTCCGTAGCCTACACTGCACACAATTATGACTTTAAAAAAACCATGATATGATCTTTTTATAAAATCATTATTATATACTAGCAGTTAGGTTAGCAGGAATAAGTATAACTAATCTATGAAAATGCATTGTAAATTCATTGGCTATCAATTATTTATGAAAAACATAAATCAATTAGATATTTTTATTATTGAGTGAATTACTATTGGTAATGAAATTAAGGATATATATATATGTGTTATATACTTAATAATTTTTTTTGATATTCATCTAATGAATATTTTCATCATAGGGTATGAATAAACCCAATTTGACGTTTAAAACCCTATATTTTTTGAAAGGGTAATTTAACGCCTTTGAATGGCGAACCACTTTTAAATTAAGATTTTCACACATTGATAATTTTTATATGACAACTTAAACATTTTATTTTAAAAAGGGATATAAAAATTTACTTTGGATTAATTTATGATATTTTTCTAATAACATTTATGTTTTGATAAATAGTAAAAATACAGTAAATTTTAAGTGAAAACAACTTTTTCATCAAAATATTTTATATGTTAAATTATAATATTTAGTGTTTTTAAATTATAAATATAATATATTTTCATCATTCAATATAATTTATGTTATTAGCATTAATTTTACATTAAAACTATATATAAAAAACATTTCAATCTTTTGCAATGTTTTAGCTTTTAAGCCTCATTCTCTCTTTCTGAAAAGGTGATTAATTTTAATTTAATTACTACAACTTATGTGTTTAAAATTTTGAAAAATGGATTCCATATTTGGAATCAGTGGGTCCAAATTATGTTAATAGGTTAATTTTTTTTGGAAATTATAAATAGTAACTTTAGTAAATTGTTTATTACCGCAGTTAAGGGTAAATTGGGTATTTAAAGGAACAAATAATGTTATAAAATTACTTTAAAACCTGTCAAAAGTTTATTGGATGATTAAATTCAACCCTTATTGTCTATGTTTCTTAATGGAATCACTTAATGAACACTTTCTCATGAATATGACATTAATATTGTTAAAATCAATGAATGTAAGAAAATTCCACACTCTCTTTTTATATAAGTTTATTAATTATAATATACAGATAAACAAAAGATAACATTGACTATAGGTAGTCTTTGGAAATATAAATGAATTACTGAAATCATAGAAATTAATTTATAATATTTAGAAATTAAATAATTATCGTTAAGGATGATACAATAGCGACACAATTATTTTATTAATAATAATATCAAATAAATGATTTTAAAAATATTAAAAGAAATATAATATGAAATAATTAAGGTTCTAAAATAATTTTATAGGTGAATGAGGCATGTTTGGATTATATTAATTTTTTTAAGTTAACTATTGAGTGCATTTTATTTAAAATCAAAGAAATTAATATTGTCAAAATTGACACTATAGATATTTTATAAACACAACATTTTACTGAATTATTTAAAAATCATAAAAAATTTTAAAAATTAAAAAGTGAAAATTATAAGGTCTATAATTTCATAAAATATCCATTTATATTTAATTGAAACCATATCAGTAAATATTTATAACCATTAAATATTTAGAATGTTATTACCAAAATTAAAATTAAATAGATTAAATAAGAATAAATCAAAATTATAAGGTTTAAAATAAAATAAAAACATGTCTAAAGTTTATTGGGTGAGATTATTTCAACCCATACACATTTTATCTTATAAATAATCTACTTTGGAGAAATTTTAATTTATAAATTAATTCATATTAACTTAATAGTTTTAGTATTTCCAAAGTTTCCCCACCCCTCTCTTATAAAAGGACAACTTTTATTCTCTTTTAATCACACCTCTAAATCACTTTTTTTTCATGTAACACCTGCCCATTTCCCCTCCTAAATTACCTCACTTCATCCCAAAGGCCACACATTGGGAAGAAATCCATTCATAAGGAGACCTTTTGTTCAAATCAAAAGGAGATACTCAAAAAAGAATTAATTGTATTATCACCTCTTTCAAAATAATTTTCTTTTTATACTTCCTATTATTATGTTGTTTCCATACTAAAGTAATAAATACAGTATCTTATACATGCAGAGATATTATTATTATTATAGTACAACCCTATACCAGCTTTTATCCATCATACAAATAACAATATCACCGTGCATGCATATGTACGACTTACTGTCTCCATGTCGTGGTGTAATTTTTTATTAAAAAATACTTAATTTATATGGGTATAATAATGAGTATAAAATATTTAAATAATTAATATAACAAGATAATTATTATTTATAATTAATATACCATCTAATTACATACCATTTGACCATTAAGTGAATGATATCGTCGCTCATGCGTACGTATTGTCTACCGTCTCCACGATGCGATGTGATTCATTCTACATGATCTTCATTAACCCATGATTTTATACATGAATGTATTGAATAAATGTTATATATATTATACTAATATCATTCTGTAAATGATATAACTATAACCTAATAAGTGGAACATGAAATTATCTGACAAAACATGTATAATAACATCAAGTAGTTAATATACGAATAACAAGTGACAAAGAAATTTTACTGACAAACGAATGATAATATAATCATATATGATATCGTAAAAAAGTTTATGATTATGGAATAAGACAATAACATTATTTAATTCATTATATAAGATGATTAGATATATACGATGGATATCAGACCTAAGGTAAGGGATAATTTTGGAATCTCATTATTATCCGAGATTTTTTACACATAATTATTTACTAGGGTATATTTATCATCCACATCCATGTTCCTAAATATTTAATAATATTTATATTATTCTACAATTTTCTAAATTTAATTTTTCCCATTGGTGAGTTTTACTAATTGGTATGAAAGGAATATTTTGCCGTTATTCGACATGAGGTACTTTTTGACTTTTCCAGAAAATGTAAGAGGTGAATGTTTTTTTAACTTATACAACATGAATGGATACATAAAATTTAATAATACATTATTTATATTAAAATTACTTTAAAATATTTTATGTTTATTTTTAATTAAATTCTATTCTTTTAAAATTGTGTGGCATTTTGAGAAAAGAAAACGTTTTTGAAGAAGAAATGATGTTTTCCTTAAAAATTAATTCCAAGTATTATATCAAAATTATTTTCCATCTAAGATGAAATAGGGTTATGTTTCTATCCTATTATTACTTTTATTTTATTTTGTTTATGATGGAATTATTTTTTTGAAATAAATTTATTTTATATAGATTATGATGGAATGATATTTAAGGAACCCATTTTTTGTTCCTTGGGTTATTCTATGATGAATGATTTATGTTTTTGTGGCACATGTAAGAATGAATTCATTATGAGATGGGTGAGAACTATATATCCCTCCAATGAAAAGGGTGAAGATTTATATCTCATGAAATAGACATGACTGGAATGAAAATTAAATCTGATTCAGTAATACTGGGATGGAACGAAAAGTAAACCCGGTTTAGTAATGAACTTTGTCCGCTATGATAGTATTGGAAACAAGCCTTTACTAATATGAAATTATTTTCTTGTCTTATGTATATTACACAAAACTTCATGTCTTATTTTTTTTTACTTTTGGGATTATTTACATTAATTATTATAAACCTTTTCCCCATGAAATGGTATCATAATCTTTTGTATGCAGGATAAGACTTCTAAATGTTATGTTCTTATGTCTTATGATTAAGATATGATTGATATTTCCCTTGTGTACCCTTACTGATCATTTGAGCTCACCCTTTCACAGTTTTCTTTTTTCCTTAGGTCTTGAATAAGAGTATTAAATAATATATGTCAAAAATGAGTTTAGTTATGATGAAATAATCGGGAGATAATGTATTTGTTTTATTAACCAGTTTTTTATGTTTCCCAGCTTCTAAATAGATTATACCTATATGGTCCTATCATTGAATTATTATAAGTTGTAATTAATATAATTAAAATTTTAAGTAATATCGATGTATGTAATATATGTGTAATTATACTTTGACTAGGGAGGAATTATTAATTTTTCTATTAATTTTATTAAAAATATATTTGTAGAATATTAAGATGATTTTGAAGAAAACCCTTAGTGGAAGAAGTAGATAAAAACTTCTAAGTAAGATAATAAATCCACTTGAAGTAAGAAAAATTTCCCCCAAATGAATATAATAAGTATGTTGAATATGAAATTTTAATAATAATCTAATGAAAAAAGTTACAGAAGTTGAAAATTTTAAGACGTTCAAAACATTGTTTGCTAATATTGATAAAAATAAAGATTCCTTAAATAGAGAAGAATGGAAAGGTGATGAGACCTATAGAGAATATTAGTTGAGAATATAACTTGTGGCATATCTTGTGAAAAATAAAAAAAACAAGAAAGAAATAATAATGATAAAAAAAATAAGGTGAGAACAAGAATATGGGAAAGGAATATCTCATTAAAAAGGAAGATGTGTACATTGAGGAGATTAAGAACCTCAAAATAAACGTTGCAGAAAAGGAATTATGGTCGAAGATCTTAGTAAAAAACTTATTATTAAGGAAGATGAGGTTTGGAAATCCCAATTAAGACTTATTGAGGTTTTAAGTAAATTAAATAATATGAGAAAAAAATCAACAATTATTCATAGGTAAAGGCTGAAACATCTCAAGATACTGAGAAAACTCATTATAAGAATCATGTGAAATCTACAACCATTAAATATAAAAGTTAATCTGATTATACTAACCATTCATGTGTTAAAAACAATCTTATGAAATTTTGGATAAAAAAGGGATGTGATAAACACATCAATCAATTTAATTTTAAAACAACCTTAAAGAAAATGGTTCAACATGCTAGGGTAAAATAGGTACTGGAAATTATATTGAACCTCAACAAAATTATTACAGGGAAAGATAATTTTTATAAATAAGACTGTGGTTTAGTGGATGTTGTTGGTGATGTGGAATATATGGGCTCACAAAATATAATTGTTGGAACAATATGAATCTCCCTGGAAATAGGCAAGATTTTAGGGTGATAAATGGTGGAAGAAAATATAGTTACTTTTTTTTACATTTTAAGACAAAAGAAAACCACAGCCATAATATGCTAGAATGTTTCCTAAGAAAAAATAATTTAATTTCAAGGAGGTAGTCTATTGAAGGCATGAACAGATGAATAACTATGATGAAGAATGTATTAAAAAACTTCTGGGGTAATTTTCCTATAATAAAAAATAAAATGAAGTTATAAGGAAAAAAATGAGGAAAGAGTTTTTTGTTTTGACTGCTCTAAAATCTAGAAAAATGAAAAAACCATCAATTATTAGTAGTGGTTTTTCCTCACTATGTTAGGTGATATAAGGATCTTAAAATATGTTAAAGTATGTGAAATATGAGTAGTTAATTTTTGAAACTTTAGTATTTAAAAATCAGAGTAAAATGAATGACTACGATTGAATCTCAAAAACTAAAATCAAAGGAAGTTATATTTGTTCATATACTTAAGCACAAATTACTAACTGTCATCCAATTTTTTACTGATGGTAATGAAGTTATCTTCAAAAAATTTTCTTGTGTTATAAAAATTTTTATAGATAGAAAATTTGTTACTAAGGGATGATGAACTAGTGACAACCTATTCTAAATATGATATTTTTGAAAATGATGTTTCTTATGTTATGAGGATAAAAAGAAGTTGTGGAATCAAATAATTATGAATATTTTCTATAAAATTATGATCAAAATTTATAAGGAAGATACTATAATAAACTTATCAAAACTAAAAAGGAAATATGATGTATCTTTTTCATCGTGTCTGAAAGGAAGGATGATTGGTGGCATTTATAATAAAGTTGAAATCCAAATACTAGAACTCTTGAGATAATACCCTCTAATATTTATGGGGTGATGATACATAAATCTAAAAAAATTTGATTTTTAATTTATTAAATTAATTAATTATTTCAATCAGATGTCCAATATAATGTTTATGAAACATAAATCAGGGGATTCATATATGTTTAGTTGTTCATAAGGGAAGTATATAGAGATATGGGTGTTTATATATTGAAGCTAAGAATTGAAAATAGAAAAGAGTACAAAATAATTCCTTTTAAATGTTATCTGAGGAAGCCAAGAATAAAACACCAATATAGTGCTCCCTATACTCACCAATGAAACAGAGTGGTGGAATGAATGAAAAGATGTTTTTTGAAATTTGGAGATGTTTTTTTGATGAATATAAACATTATAAATATTTTTGAAAAAACTCTTAAGTACAACTATTTATATTCAAAATAGATTTTTCTTGTAATCCAAATAAAAGATGACCCCTTATGAGATATTGAATAAGAAAAGGGAAATGGTGAATTATTAATTTTTTTTGGGAGTCCTTACTTGAAAAAAATAAAAAAAAAATGTATCATGGAATGTTTTATGAGAAGGTAAATGATGTAATTTTTATGGTTTACTCAACAGATGAAAGAATTTTCAAATGTGGGAATACAAAACTATATATGTTGGTTTATTCCTATTATGTAAAAGATTTTTAGAATCCAACATCATTGAAAAATATTTATTATGTTACAGAAGATATATTTAATACTTTAAATAAAGATATTAAAAAGGAAGATTAATGTGTGAAAATATATATATATGATGATTTAGATCATACTTGCGATAAAAAAAGTGAAAACAGAATAAAATATATTAAATTTAAAAATTTATAG
This sequence comes from Viscum album, assembly GCA_963277665.1. Classification (NCBI taxonomy): domain Eukaryota; kingdom Viridiplantae; phylum Streptophyta; class Magnoliopsida; order Santalales; family Viscaceae; genus Viscum; species Viscum album. The sequence continues at coordinate 533,570,755 of OY728155.1, forward strand.
AAACAATTTAAATATGTAAATATGATTATAAATCATAAATATATACTTTATACTAGAAGTAAATTAATATTAGATAATCACACATCACTTATCTCTTAGGTGGAAACACAATCAGTTTTAAAGGTAGTTGAACCTAATGAGTGGTTAAATGATATGAATGATGAGTAAGATCAAATTGGAAAACATAATAACTGGGAAATTATTTCTAAACAAGTAGGAAACATGTTATTCGAATAAATTTGGTGTTCAAAAACAATATTAATGAATGTGGAGAAATTTTGATAAACAAAACTCAACTTTTTTTGAAAAGGTTTCTCATAGTTGGAAGGTGTTGACTTTGGAGAAACTTTTCACCTGTTAAAAGACTTAAAATTATAATAATGTTCTTAGTATTTTATGCACTTCATTATTAAAAATTCTACCATATGTATATTAATTCATATATCTAAAATTGATATATTTAATAATAAGTTTTTATTGTGTAAACTAGTGGGTTTTTTCTTCATAAATATGGGAACGTAATGTGTAAGCTAGAGGAATATTTGTGTGGGTTAAAATAGGCTCCTTGTGTGTGGTACTCTAAACTTGAATGTTTCCTAAAGTAGTTGATAATTTCTAAATGAAAAGTTTGTAACAAACTGTATGTTAAGGAAATGAGCATAAGTACCCTTATTTTCATTGTTTATGTTGAATCTTAATTTTTATAAGTGATAGGGATAAAACTTGTGATGAATTTTCTAAACAAGTGAATACTAACTTTGAAATGTCTATGATTGGTGATTTAAAATTTTTTATGGGATTGAATATTCAACTTAAGTGGATATACATATTTATATCTTAATAAAACATCATAAAGGAGTTATTAAAAAAGTTTAGAATAAAATATTCTAAGGAGGTTTCAACTTCAATATTTGTTCACATAAAGTTGAATAAAGATGAATCTAAGAAAATTATGAATTAGAGTGACTTTTTAAAGTTGATATAAAGATTACTCTATCTTACTGTAATGACCAAAAATTTCATTAATGGAAATTACTCTTGATCTAATTAAATGTCTCATTATTTAAAATGTTTAAATAAAATGTGAACTTCACTGGTTTTATGTTTTTGGATTTTAAAATACCGTTAATAATTGTGAACACTTATAATATAGCTATTGAACAGTGATCACATGATTAGTATAAATAATGGGATTTAAAAAATCCAATTTACTAAAAAAAGGAAGTGATGGTCTCATCCTATAGACTTTACCCATACGAAGCCCATTTTTCAGAGCTCAGAAAGGATGTGGCATCATTTGGTTTCGCTCTTGACCAGGCTCAACCCGAGCTTGAACATGTTTAGTTTGAGCAGATCTGACTATGGGAGAAGTGGAAGTTAATAGAGATTACCACCCGAGCGATGTTATCTGAGCCACCCGAAGAGTCTATCACCATTTCACACCTTACCATTTGGTCTTATGCGGGTGTTATAAGGGGTTATGTAATAATACCCTAGCACTATGAAAATATAAATTATTTTTGTATAAAGCATGTGCAGTGATTTTATTATTATTACTTTGTAAATAGTTTTTAAAGCACAAATAGTAATTTTAGTTAATATTCAACTAAGAAATCTATTTTGATGAATTAATTGATTTTTTAATTAAATAATATTTTAATAAAATATTATTATTATTATAAAATTAATTTTTATTCAATATAAATAATCATATAATTTTATGAATGCAATTGTAATTTTTATTAAGGTTTGAAAGCTATTTTTGTCAAAACCCATGATTTTTTTATAAATGTTGGTTTTTATTTTGAAAGTAAAAATTCACATATTTAGAAAATTATTTTTATAAAATGAATATTTTTTTGGAATCAGGATGTCGAAATTATCCAACAGTGAATTTTTCTTAATTTGCTGAGATAGTTGAATTTTTGGGTAAAAATTAAATACCGTATAAATATATAATGTGTTTTATGACATCATAATGACACAATAGTAACTTAATAAAATACTATAAACATTATTTTTGTCCAATATGTGTTTTACCATTAAAATAATGTGATTTTATGTTTGTTTGTTTTATTTTACAAAAATTTAGTGGACCCTCCAAGAGTTATAAAACAATTTCACTTTTTAAATGAATTTCCTTGAGAGTGTGACTCACCTCCACATAAGAAACCCTATTATTTTAAGAAGTTTGGCCATTGGCCTTATAAAATATTTTCTCCACACTTTTTTGGAAAAAACCATGATAAAAAACCATGGGCTGGTTTGTGGTATTGATTAGTTTAATGTGTGGTGACCCAAACCTAAATAATAAATATTTCTCACTCCTTTCCTATATAAACCCACCCAATCTCCCACTTCCTCTTCACTCAACGCCTTTAGCATTCAACCAACCCCTCACCTCCTCTCTCTATAATCATCCCAAGGCATCCCAAGCTCCCCATAATCATCTCTCAAGCCTCTCCAAAGCCTTTGGAAGCACACTTCTATGTAAGGGATTTCTTCCTCTCTCATTTTTATCCTATTATAATTAAGTTGTTATTCTATTTTGTGTTCAAATAAAAATGTTGCGGTCTGATTTAACACCTCCCCCATACTGCCCTCTTTATGTCTTGATGATGGGAGACCCATTTCTCTCTCATTAAATGCCTCCAATGTACACCTGTTACTATACCAAAATTTCGAAAGGAATTTCTCTCTTATCTTTTACATCCAAGTAATTATTTTGTATTTTACATCTATATTCCATTATGTTTGTTGAGACATGTATCTATATGAACCCCTTACTGTCCATTTCATGTAAATATGACGAGACACCTCTTTCTCTCTCATAATCCATTTTTATGTGTTCTTATGTCAAGCCGATATGCTACCAAAATTACATTGTGATTTTCCAAGCCAAAGTCATTGTGTAGTGAATACCATACCCATTTCTCTATCAAGGGTATTCAACTTTATGTACATTTACTTATTGTTTAAATAGTTTCATGTATCAATTCCACACTCCTTTATCATGAAATAAATGATGATGTTTAATGAATCGTGGTTTTATGATCCTTGTGGCACACTTATGCATTAAATGAAATGTTTAATAAGGGTGAACCTTGATAGTTGTAACACCCGAGACTTTTATGAGAAATATTTTGTTTTTATGTTATATAAATCATCAAAGGAATATTTCACTACACACAACACTAGCTTGACTTTCTTTACACGCAACCGCGACCTTCCTCGATTGCTTGCGTCGTACGCAATACCGAGTTTCACTAAACAACGATATATTATAATATTAGCCGTTATGAATAGTATTAACTAAAATTTTAATTTTATAACATTTTAATTTATCTTATACATTTTCTAGAATGCGGTATGAAAACAAAATTAGTTTTTTGGATAAAAGAAGTATTTTTAAAAAAATGCAGTTTTACCACCTTTCGATGGCGCACCCACATTAAATATAGTTTTTGACAAGTTTATAAGTTCAATTTGACAAAATAAAATTCTTCTTTATAATCAGGATATAAAAATTTACTTTGGATAAATTTTACATATTATTCTGATAACTTTCATATTTTAATGAATAATAAAAACACACTATATTTTAATTAAAAAAAAACTTTTTTCATCGTAATACTTTATATGGTTAAATTATAATATTGATTGGTTTTAAAGTATAAATAGAATATATTTTTACCATTTAATATAATTTATGTCATTAGCATTATTTTTACATTGAATTCATAGGTAAAAACATTTCAATCTTGGCAATGTTTTAACTTTTAAAACCCGTTTGCTTAACAACAGGATTAATATTAAATTAATTACAACAAGAACTGTGTTTTAAATTTTGAAAAATGGATTCCATATTTGGAATCAGTGGGTCTAAATTATGTTAATAGGTTACTTTTAGTTTTTTGATATTATGAATTGTAACTACGGTAATTTTTATTTACTACGGTTAAAGGTAAATAGGGTAATTCAAGGTTAAAAGAATATTATAATAATTCAAAATTTCCTTGACACTTTTACTAACCTTATTAGATGAGTAGTGGCTGACCATGGGCATCCTTGGGTCGATTTTGGGACCCCATTGAGCCACATGGTAGTGAAAATGACAATTTGGATTAATTAATTTAATGTAAAGACAAAATTGACATTAACAATAATATTTTAGTAATTAATTTTTATAAGGGGTTATTTAAATTATATTTTAGACTATAAATATTCATTGTAAAGATAAAATGATTTCCTACATAGTGATATTTGTATTATAATTTTTAGACACCAAATAAATTAAATTATTTATGAAACAATAATGATGAAGTATTTACCTCATTAATAAATGATTTAAATAAATAAGATTATAATGATTAATATATTTTCCAAAACATGTCCAATTCTGATTGGATGATTTTATATCGACCATGAGTCATCCTATATTCATATATACTGATTTTTGGACCTTTTGAAACCGAAGATACGTTTATAATAAAATAATATTTCCACACATTCCAAAGGTGCCCCTCTCCTCCCTTATAAAAGGGCACCTCCTTCCTCTCTTCCTCAAACCAATTTGAGCCTTCATTCTCCGCCAACCCCTGCCCATTTTACTTCCCCACTTTCCTAGAAACCTACTAGAGGTACTTGTCCTATCAAAAGACCAACTCTAGTGCCTTAAGAGAAAGTTTAAAGGAGACACTTCGAGAAAGAGGTAATACCTTCTACTATTTCTTCAAGTTCCATTCTTCTTCTACTCCATCTTCATTAGTTTTTTCATTATGAAGTAATAAAATCAGTATCCCTCGTATACTGATATGTTATTATAAATACGAAAAAACCTTATTTCACCTCTTATCCATCCTACGGAAAACGAAATCACCGCGCGTGCGTACGTACGGAATACCGTCTCCACGTCGTGGTGTAATATGTTTTCCACCACCACCTTACTTGGATGGGTATAATGGTGTAAATAATAACTATATATGATTATTGTAAAGTAATATTGATTATTAAATAGTATACAAACACTTCAATACATTTCCACGATTATGGGAATGATATCATCGCTCGTGCGTACGTACGGCCTACCGTCTCCACGATGTGATGCGACTCGTTCTATGTGATCTTCATTGAATAATGATTATATAAATGAATTGAATGAATGAATATGATATATATTACACTAATACAATTCTGTAAATGATATATCTATATCCTATATATAGTAATAAGAATTTATTCGACAAAACACGCATAAGAAAATAATGTAATAAACACACGAATTACAAGTAGTAATGAAATATTACTAGTAAGAAGCTAAGAATATGACCATATATGGTATCATAACAATGAATATGATTCTTTAATAAGTCAATGACATTATTTAAATCATTATACAGGATTTTTGGACACGTACAAAGCATATCGGACCTGAGGTAAGGGAAAATATCACAATCTCAATTTTATCCGAGATTGTTTATACTTTGGTATTTACTGGAGTGTATTTTATCTTCCACATCCATGTTACCTCAATATGTAATATTGTTTCCATTCACCTAAAATTGTTTAAATCAAATTTTACCCTTCGGTGAGTTTTTATTAAAATATATGAAATGAATCTTTTGTTGTTTTTCATACGAGGTACTTTTTGACTTTTCCGACAAAAGTACGAGAAAAATGTTTTTTAAAATTATACAACATGAATGGATTTTTAAAACATTATTTCCAAGAATCTAAATTTACATGATTTCAAGTTTATTTTTAATCAAATTCTTATAGTTTAAAATTGTATGACATGTTAATAAAGGAAAAATGTTTTTGAAGTAGAAAGGATATTTTCCGCAAGAATGGAGTTCAAGTGTTTTATCAAAATTATTTTCCATCTAAGATAATATAGGGTTCTATTTATATCTCTATTATTACATTGATTTGACTATGTTGTGAGGGATATATTTTTATGAATTACTTTATCTTATATGAATTGTTTTATGATGTCATGATGTTTAAGATTCCCATTTTTATTACATGGGTTATGCTATGATGTATGGTTTATGATTTTGTGGCACACATAAGAATGGTATCATTATAAGATGGGTGGGACCTATATCTCCCTCCAATGCATTGGGTAAAGATTTTATATCTCATGAGATAGACATGGCTGGAACAGCAGGTTAAACCGGTTTAGTGAAACAGGACTGAAACGAGGAGTGAACTCGGTTCAGAAATGGACTTTGTCCACTAAGATAGTCTTGGCTATGATTCTTGACTAATAAGAAATGATTCTCTATGATTATGTGTGTATGACCCAAATTTTCATGTTTTATGTTATGATTATTGGGATTACATTTCACTACCATGATTTATCCCATGTTATGAAATTATGATCTCTTTTGCAGGGTAAGATTTCCAAAATGTTATGTTCTTATAAATTTGATGTGATTGATATTTCTTTTGTTTACCCTTACTGAGCATTTAAGCTCACCCTTTTGTATGTTTTCTTTCCCCAGGTCAGGAAGAAGGTTATTAAGTATGATATGCCAAAAAGGGGCTATAGATATGATAAAATAAATGGGAGACAGTGTAGATGCTTTATGAACCAGTTGTTTATGTTTCCCAGTTTCTAAAGACACTATACCTATACGGTCCTTTCATGATTTTTTTATATGTTGTAATAAGTATGATTCAATTTTGAAGTATTAACCATGTGTGTAATGTATGGGTCGTTATAGTTGGTATCCGAGGAAAGGTATAGTCAACCTTTGGAAACTAGGATGTGAAAGCCTTAGTAAGAAACCTAAGGATATGTCTATGCATAGAACAAAATCTCAGTGTTTTAGAAATTTCCATGAACAACCTATGATAAGACCTTAAGTTTGAAATTTTATTCTTGATTATGAGGTTTTCCTATTATAATTAGTGTTGCTCACACTATTCTTCTTGGTTTTAGTCAATGGCTAGAACCCGAAGAAACCCTGTTAATGCGGAATGCGACGGGAAATGCAATGATTGTCCCCCTGAGCAACCAAACATTATGGGAGCTGGAATGAAAAATCTTGTAGCCATTCTCACACAACTTTCTCAAGCTATGAACCATGTTGTACTTCCAAATGAGCAAAGGAAGGAGCAACATTCTGTCGAATCCTTCATGAGGCAGTGTCCAACTTTATTCAGCGGGTCTTCTGATCCATTAGTGGCTGAACAATGGATCAGTACCACTGAAAAGATATTTTCAGTTATTGAATGTTCTGAACATGATAAAGTCATCATAGCTGTGTATCGTTTGGAAGATGATGCTGATCAATGGTGGAATCTTATTAAGAATACGAGGCAAATGGATGAAATTGAGTCCATGGAATGGGATGAGTTCAAGAACTTATTTTTCAATAAGAATTTCCCTCGTATTCTTCGAACAAAGATGGAGGAGTTTCTTCATCTAAAGAACAAGGATGATGAATCCGTTGGTACCTACGAAGCAAATTTTACAAGACTTGCAAGGTACACTTCCAGAATTATTATCCAACCTGAGAGTAAGATCGATCAATTCTTTAGTGGCTTAAAACCAAGTCTTCGAAGGGCGTTATCCATAAGGGACTTCAATAGCTATGAGGAAATTATTTGATGTGCTCTCAAGGTTGAGATGGGGATTGGTGTAACCCATTAGTCACATGGGTTTGATAAGAAGAGGAAAATGGAATTCAAAGGAAAATCTAAAGACCACACTCAAAAGAAGATGAGTTTTCCCTTATGCTCAAAGTGTGGAAAGAAACATGGAGGAAATTGTCTTAAGGGGACAAGAAAATTTTATAAGTGTGGAAAAGAAGGTCATCGGGCAATTGAATGTCGAAATAATGGGAAGAAGATGTCTAATGATGCAAACAAAGGAAGGGATACACAGAATGAACCTACTACACTTCAATGTTTCAAGTGCAAGGAGATGGGGCATTATGCCAATCAATTCCCAAATCTAGGGGTTGATGATGATGATCGACGTCAAAAAACTCTTAAGGCCAAAGACAAAGGAAAGTCACATTCAATTACTATCAGTGATGTGGAGTACGACAACAAAGTGGTGGGAGGTACACTTACCATCCACTCTAAAGTAGAAAATGTTTTATTTGATTCTAGATCAACCCACTCTATTATTTCTGAAGAATTTTCTAAGGGTATCGTTGTATTACCTCAACAATTAGATGTTGAGTTGGATGTGACAACTCTTAATGGAACAACAGTCACATAAAAAGTTTACAATTCTTCTCTGATTGAAGTTTGTGGGAATGTGCTTCCTGCAAATCTTGTGATCCTTCCTATAGTGGAATTTGATGTGATTCTTGGCATGGATTGGATTTCTTTATATGGAGCTCATATCAATTGCCAAATAATGGAAGTCACATTTCACATTCCAGATCAATCTATGATCGTCTATCAATGCAAGGATGAACATAACCTTCCAGTGGAAATTTATTCTATCTTATGGGTCTTGATTCCACTAAATGAAGTTTATTTATCTCAAATGGTTGGAGAGAAACTCATGATTAATAATATGCCCATTGTACGGGAATTTGAAGATGTCTTTCCAGAGGAATTTCTAGGTCTTCCACGAAATTGTGAAGTTGAGTTTTCAATAGAACTCGTACCGGGTGCTTTGACTATTTCAAAGACACCTTATAGAATGGCCCCAATTGAGTTGCAGGAATTGAAGAAGCAACTCCAAGAGAATCATGATAAAGGATTCATACGCCCTAGTGAATCACCTTGGGGAGAACCTATTCTCTCTGTTAAGAAGAAAGGTGGATCAATGAGACTCTGCATTGATTATCGAGAACTTAACAAGATCACTATCTTGAAAAAATATCCTCTCCCATGCATTGATGACCTATTTGACCAACTAAGCGGAGCTCGATACTTTTTCCAAGATCGATCTTCATTTTGGGTATCATCAATTAAGGGTCAAAAGGGAGGATATACCAAAGACGGCTTTCCGTACAAGGTATGGACACTATGAATTTATAGTGATGCCATTTGGTCTTACTAATGCCCATGCTATCTTCATGGATCTGATGAATAGAGTCTTTCGAGACTATCTTGATCAGTTTGTGGTAGTCTTTATAGATGATATTCTTGTCTATTCAATGAGAAAGGAAGAACATGTATATCCCTTGAGAATTGTATTAAAGACCCCAATAAAGGAGAAGCTTTATGGAAAATTTACCAAGTGTGAATTTTGGCTTCAAAAAGTTTCATTTTTGGGTCACATAATCTCAAAAGAGGGGATATATGTGGATCCAGCAAAAACAGAGGTTTTCGAAAGATGGTCGAGACCAAAAACAGTAACCGAGATCCGATGTTTTCTTGGTTTGGCTAGATATTATCGACGTTTTGTGAATTATTTTTCACGATTATCTAATCCACTCACCATGTTGACTCAGAAAGGAGTTAAGTTTGTTTGGACAGAGGAATGTGAAGAGAATTTCAAGGAGTTGAAAAGAAGGTTATCCAGTGCACCTGTTCTCATACTGCCTTATAGTATAGAAATGTTTGTGATCTACAATGATACATCCAAGAAGGGATTGGGGTGTGTTCTTATGTAAAACAATATGGTCATAGCTTATGCCTCACGATAGCTGAAAATCTATGAGCAAAATTACCCAACTCATGATTTGGAGTTAGCTGCGGTAATCTTTGCATTAAATATTTTGAGGCATTATCTTTATGGAGAAAGGAGTGACATTTATACTGATCATAAAATTTTAAAGTATATTTTCACACAAAAGGAGTTGAATATGCGCCAAAGAAGATGGTTGGTACTGATTAAGGATCACGATTGCTCAATTCATTGCCACACTGGGAAAGCAAACAAGGTGGCAGATGCATTAAGTCAACAAGACCATGATAGCTTATCCATGATGAGGATGACAAAAGATCCAATATTTATGGATTTAAAAAGGATGGATCTTGGAATTATAATGAAAGGGGAAAAATTGTATCTTTCTCAAATGAATGTTCAACCATCTATACATGTGAAGATTAAAGAGGTACAGAAAGAAGATGTCGAGTTACAAAAGAAGGTGAGAAATGTTCCTGAATTAAACCTTGATTGTGATGGGATAATAATGTTCAGAAATCGGGTTTGTGTTCCTCCCATCCCAGAATTAATGAAGGAGCTGCTGGATGAGGCTCATAGTTCTTCATTCTCTATTCATCCTGGAAGCACGAAGATGTATAGGGACCTGAAAGAGTATTTCTAGTGGGATAGAATGAAAAGATATGTTGCTGAATATGTCTCTCAATGCTTGGTTTGTCAGCATGTTAAAGCTGAGAGACAGAATTCTAAAGGAATGTTACAACCATTACCCATACTTGAATGGAAATGGGAAAACATCACTATGGACTTTGTCACTGGACTTCCTAAAACATCCAAAGGCAATAATGCTATCTGGGTCATAGTTGATCGTCTTACAAAGTCTGAACACTTCATTGCTACTAGAGAGGATTTCTTTCTAGATCATCTTGCCATGATATATGTAAAGGAAGAGGTAAGATTTCATGGAGTACCACTTTCTATTATATCTGATCGGGATCCGAGGTTTACCTCAAAGTTCTGGAAAAGTCTTCAGTATACTCTGGATACAGAGTTGAGTTTCAGCACTGCTTATCATCCTCAGACAGACGGTCAGTCTGAGAGGAAAATTCAACCTCTAGAAGATATGTTGAGATCTTGATCTATGGATTTCAAAGGTGGTTGGTATCAACACCTACCTTTGGTGGAATTTTCTTATAATAATACATTTCACTTTAGTATTCAAATGGCTCCTTATGAAGATCTCTACAGAAAGAAATGTAGGACTCCAACTTCCTGGGATAAAGTTGGGGAAAGAAAGCTATTATGACCTGATCTTGTTGATGAGATGGCAGAAAAGGTCAGATTTATTCAACAACACATAAGAGCAGCTCAGAGTCGACAAAAAAGTTATGCCGACAACCGAAGAAAAGACCTATAGTTTGAAGTGGGTGATAAAGTGTTCTTACGAATATCTCCTTGGAAAAGAGTAATGAGGTTTGGAAAGAAGGGAATGTTGATCCCTAGATATATCGGTCCTTTTGAAATTATGGATCACGTTGGGAAGGTAGCTTACCGATTGGCGCTTCCACCGAATCTATCTCAAGTTCACAATGTGTTCCATGTATCTCTCTTGAGAAAGTACATACCTAATCCTTCACATGTACTCAGCTCAGAAGTTGTACCGCTGGAATAAGATATTTCTTATGAGGAACAGTTGATAGAGATTCTGGATCATAGCGAAAAAGTCCTAGGGAACAAGACCACTCGCTTGGTGAAAGTTTTATGGAGGAACCACCAATTAGAAGAAGCTACATGGGAACTTAAGGATATGATGAGGGAGAGGTATCCTCATCTGTTTTTTACGATGTGACAAATTTCGAGGGCGAAATTCATTTTAAGGGGGGTAGAATGTAACACCCAAGACTTTTATGAGAAATATTTTGTTTTTATGTTATATAAATAATCAAATGAATCTTTCACTACACACAACACTAGGTTGGCTTGCTTTACACGCAACCGCAGCCTTCCTCGATAGCTTGCGTCGTACGCAATACTGAGTTTCACTAAACAATGATATATTATAATATTTGCTGTTATGAATAGTATTAACTAAATTTTAAATTTTATAACATTTTAATTCATCTTAAATATTTTCTAGAATGAAGTATGAAAACAATATCAGTTTTTTGGATAAAAGAAGTATTTTTAAAAAAATGCAGTTTTACCGCCTTTTGACGGCGCACCCACATTAAATCTAGTTTTGACAAGTTTATATGTTCAATTTGACAAAATAAAATTCTTCTTTAGAATCAGGATATAAAAATTTATTTTGGATAAATTTTTCATATTATTCTTGTAACTGTCATATTGTAATGAATAGTAAAAACACGCTATATTTTAATTAACAAAAACTTTTTCATCGCAATAATTTATACGGTTAAATTATAATATTTATTTTTTTTAATTATAAATAGAATATATTTTTACCATTTAATATAATGTATGTCATTATCATTAATTTTACATTGAATTCATAGGTAAAAACATTTCAATCTTGGCAATGTTTTAACTTTTTAAAACCCGTTTGCATAACAACGGGATAAATTTTAAATTAATTACTGCAACTTCTGTGTTTTAAATTTTGAAAAATGGATTCCATATTTGGAATAAGTGGGTCCAAATTATGTTAATAGGTTACTTTTATTTTTTTGATATTATGAATAGTAACTATGGTAATTTTTATTTACTACGGTTAAAGGTAAATATGGTAATTCAAGGTAAAAAGAATATTATAATAATTCAAAATTTCGTTGACACTTCTCCTAACATTATTTTATGAGTAGTGGCCGACCATGGGCATCCGTGGGTTGATTTTGGGACCCCATTGAGTCACTTGGTAGTGATAATGACAATTTGGATTAATTAATTTAATGTAAAGACAGAATTGACATTAACAAAAATCCTTTAGTAATTAATTTTTATAAGAGGTTATATAAATTATATATTCAACTATAAATATTCATTGAAAATATAAAAGGATTTACTATATAATTATATTTTTTTTATAATTTTAGACACCAAATAATTTAAATTATTTATGACACAATAATTATAAAGTATTTACCTCATTAATAAATGATTTTAATAAATAAGATTATAATGATAAAAAATATTTTTCAAAACATGTCCAATTCTGATTGGATGATTTTATTTCGACCATTAGTCATCTTAGCTTCATCTTTAATTATTTTTTGACCCTTTGAAACCGAAGATAAGTTTATAATAAAATAATATTTCCACACTTTTCAAAGGTGCCCCTCTCCTCCCTTATAAAAGGTCACCTCCTCCCTCTCTTTGTCACACCAATTGGAGCCTTCAAGCTCGGCCAACCCCTGCCCATTTTACTTTCCCACTTCCTTAGAAACCTACTAGAGGTACTGGTCTTATTAAAAGACCAACTCTAGTGCCTTAAGAGAAAGTTTAAATGAGGCACTTCGAGAAAGAGGTAATACCTTCTACCATTTATTCAAGTTCCATTCTTCTTCTACTCCCTCTTCTTTAGTTGTTTCATTATGAGGTAATAACATTAGTATCCCTCATATACTGATATTTTATTATAGATATGAAACAACTCTATTTCACCTCTTATCCATCCTACGGAAAACGAAATCACCGCGCGTCCGTACGTACAGAATACCGTCTCCACGCCGTGGTGTAATCTGTTTTCCACCACCACCTTACATGGATGGGTATAATGGTGTAAGGAATAACTATATATGATTATCGTAAAGTGATATTGATTCTGAAATAGTATACACACTCTTCAATACAATTCCACGATCATGGGAACGATATCATTGCTTGTGCGTACGTACGGCCTACCGTCTCCACGATGTGATGCGACTCGTTTTATATGATCTTCATTGAATAATGATTATATAAATGAATTGAATGAATTAATATGATATATATTACACTAATAACATTATTTAAATGATGTATCTATATCCTATAAAGAGTAATAAGAATTTATTCGACAAAACACGCATAAGAACAAAAAGTAATAAACACACGAATAACAAGTAGTAATGAAATATTACTAATAAGAAGCTAAGAATATGACCATATATGGTATCATAACAATGAATATGATTCTGTAATAAGTAAATGACATTATTTAAATCATTATACCGGAGGTTCGGACACGTACCAAGCATATCGGACCTGAGGTAAGGGAAAATATCAGAATCTCATTTTTATCCGAGATTGTTTATACTGGGGTGTATTTTATCATCCACATCCATGTTCCCTCAATATGTAATATTGTTTCCATCCACCTACAATTGTTTAAATCCAATTTTACCCTTCGGTGAGTTTTTAGTAAAAGATATGAAAGGAATCTCTGTCATTTTTCGTATGAGGTACTTTTTGACTTTTCCGACAAAAGTACGAGAAGAATGTTTTTTTAACTTATACGACATGAATGGATTTTTAAAACATTATTTCCAAGAATCTTCCTTTACATGTTTTGAAGTTTATTTTTAATCAACTTCTTTTAGTTTAAAATTGTATGACATGTTAAGAAAGGATAAATGTTTTTGAAGAAGAAAGGATATTTTCCTCAAGAATGGAGTTCAAGTGTTTTATCAAAATTATTTTCCATCTAAGATAATATAGGGTTCTGTTTCTATCCCTATTATTAAATTGATTTGATTATGTTGTGATGGAAATATTTTTATGAATTCCTTTATCTTATATGAATTGTTTTATGATGCCATGATGTTTAAGATTCCCATTTTTATTACATGGGTTATGTTATGATGTATGGTTTATGATTTTGTGGCACACATAAGAATGGTATCATTATAAGATGGGTGGGACCTATATATCCCTCCAATTCATTGGGTAAAGATTTTATATCTCATGAGATAGACATGTCTAGAACGGCAAGTTAAACCGGTTCAGCGAAATAGGACTGAAATGAGGAGTGAACTCGGTTTAGAAATGGACTTTGTCCACTAAGATATTCTTGGATATGAGTCCTGACTAATAAGAAATGATTCTCTATGATTATGTGTGTATGCCACAAAGTTTCATGTTTTAAGTTATGATTATTGGGATTACATTTCACTACCATGATTTATCCCATGTTATGAAATTATGATCTCTTTTGTAGGGTATGATTTCCAAAATGTTATGTTCTTATAAATTTGATGTGATTGATATTTCTTTTGTTTACCCTTACTGAGAATTTGAGCTCACCCTTTTGTATGTTTTCTTTCCCCAGGTCAGGAAGAAGGTTATTAAGTAATATATTCCAAATAGGGACTATAGATATGATGAAATAAATGGGAGACAGTATAGATGCTTTATGAACCAGTTGTTTATGTTTCCCAGTTTCTAAAGACACTATACCTATACGGTCCTTTCATGGTTTTGTTATATGTTGTAATATGTAAGATTCAATTTTGAAGTATTAACCATGTGTGTAATGTATGGGTCGTTATAATAGTACTCCAATGCATTGGGTAAAGTATACTATCATGATACGTAATGTGAAATGAATCATTCTAATTCAAGTGAAACAAGGGTTTACTCCTTCTTCATGTGCAATATGGGTTTACTCATACTCCATGTGCAATGAGCCTTGGCTCATACAAATTCCATGTTAAGAGTTGTTTCCACATTTCCATGTTATGATTGTCATAATTTATCATGAATTTACGTTCATGTTTCTCTTGGTCTCCATTGATATTCCTATTTCCTAACATGTATTATAATCTTCTTGTTATTCCTTGTTTACTCCCTTACTGGGCTTTATAGCTCACACTTTTCTTATGCATGTACTCTAGTTTTCTCATGCAATGCTAAGTACGAGGGAATGTAGTGGTCATGTAAAGGAATATTTCAATGAGATGTTGTGTTCTATGTTTTAAGTTGTTGTGTAATGTTCCTAATCCCCAAAGACACTAGACCTTTCCATCTTCCGTGTTGTATCATGTGAAGAGTTTATGTAATAAATCATGTTTACGTGTGTAGTAAAGTGCATGGTTATTATAGTTGGTATTAGAGGATATGATTAGTTATTTTTGGGATTATGATTAGAAACCCTAGTAAAGCCTTAGA
The DNA here is from genome assembly GCA_963277665.1 of Viscum album. NCBI lineage: Eukaryota > Viridiplantae > Streptophyta > Magnoliopsida > Santalales > Viscaceae > Viscum > Viscum album. Next base: position 533,586,440 of record OY728155.1, read on the forward strand.
GACAAAGCTAAGTATAATAAAACTTACATAAGTTTTGGTGAGTATTGAGTAAGTGGTTTATCAAGAAAATACATCCCTGTCTGGATACGAGCAGGTAGAGCTGGCTCTAGAACATATGTACCTTGGGGTGAAACCCTAATAAGGAGTTTTAGGATTAACCTGGGGTATCCTAGTACAAAACAAGGGGCCTTGTTGCGCTCTTGGTTATGACACTCCTGGGGGACATGCTTTGGTAAAATCACAAGCTTAGTAGGAACCCTTATTAAGGGAATTAGAAAATATTCCCTTAAGAATATATGTTAGAAAGTAAATCATGAATAGTATATATTGAAGCCTATGGATTCATAAGTTACGGAAATAAAATCTATTTATATGTCATCTGTTTTGTCCTTGTATTACCCTTTATGTTTTACCCCTAACTTTCCTTTCATTAAGGAGTAATAAATCGTTAGACTTCATGTAGTATAATATCACAATTTTATCATGTCTAGAGAGTAACTCAATATTTGATATGTTTTGTCAGTATGATAATGTATAGTTTCGAGATGGAAGGGGAAGAACCTCATACAACACTCCTATCCCTTACTGAGGACTTACTTGCTATAATTATTGAAAATTCAAGCTCTCATAGTATTGAAACCTATTCCAATGTCCAACTTTCTTACAAGAAGCTATACGACATATCAAACACCTCCTCCATACCACAAAATCATCAAGGATCATGGATCACTTGTAATCAAATATTAAGCTCCTAACTCTCCCAACTTTCTCGGAAAGGGAGGTACTATTAGGGTATTTTCAAATACTTCATCCTATTTAGAGATTATGATGCACTATTTTATTTTAGGATAGCTTCCAAAGAGGGAGACCTATGAGCAACCTATATTTATATAGTCTTGACTTCCAGTCTTTTTGGAAACTTAGGCAATATAATAGAAGAACTATATTTTGAATATTTCAAAGCTGACTCTGTAAGATTATTTTACAAAAACCTGGTACATGGCGATGTTTTGAAAATGTATGTTATAAATAATTATTCTCGAAAAGTGCATCACATTTTCCATCAATACAATCCAAGTTGCATGGACAGTGTCTGGACTAAGGAAGTGGAAGACTTTGAAAGTGCATTGAGTTATTATTGCACTTGGTGGACCCTCTCCCTTCATGATCGAAATTATAATGAGGGATGGGCATTTCTTAATGGTGGTGGGTAAGAAAACCTAAATTCGTGTTTAAATTTCATAGTTTTTTTATATGTAATCAATTTTCGAGGACACAATTTTTTCAAGGGGGAAGATTGTAATGATCCAAACTTTCATTAATGTAAATTAATCTTGATCTAATTTAGTACATAATTATGTAAAATGTTTATATAAAATGTGGACTTCATTGGTTTTATGTTTTTGGATTTTTAAATACCATTAAGAATTGTGACCATTGCTAATATAGTCGTTGAACAGTGATCACATGATTAATATAAATATAGGGATTTAACAAATCCAATTTACTCAAAAAAAGGAAGAAATGGCCTCATCTAGTAGAAAATTCCCATTATAATCCAAATTTTTAGAGCTCTGAATAGAGGGGACATCATTGGGATTCACTCTTGACCAATCCCAACCTGATCTTGAAGACATTAAGCTTGAGTGGAACTAACTACATGAGAATTAGAAGTTAACAGAGATTGACACCTGAGTGATGTTATCCGAGCCACCCCAAGAGTCTGTCACCATCTCACACCTTACCCTTTAGTCTTATATGGGTGTTATAATGGGTTATGTAACAAGACCCTATCACTATGAATATGTAAATTATTTTTGTATAAATAATGTGTATTCATTTTATTATTGTTACTTTGTAAATAGTTTTTAAAACCCAAATAGTATTTTTTAGTTAATATTCAAATAAGAAATATATTTTGATGAATTAATGGATTTTTAAATTAAATTATATTTTAATAAAATATTACTATTATTAAATTACACTTTATTAAATATAAATTATATTATAATTTTATTAATGCAATTGTAATTTTTATTAAGGTTTGAAAGCTGTTTTTGTCAAAACCCATGAATTTTCGATAAATGTCAGTTTTTATTTTAAAATTAAAATTACAATATTTAGAAAATTATTTAGATAAAATTAATATTATTTTTGGAATCAAGACATTGAAATTATCCCATAGTGAATTTTTCATAATTTTCTGAGAGAGTCGAATTGTTGGGTAAAAATTAAATATCGTTTAAATATATAATGTGTTTTATGACATCATAATGAACCAATATTGATGAAATAAAATTCTATAAACATTATGTTCATACAATATATGTTTTACTATTAAAATACTATGATTTTAGGTTTGTTTGTTTTATTTTACAGCACTTTAGTGGACCCTCCAAGAGTTATAAAACATTATCACTTTTTAAATTAATTTCCTTGAGAGTGTGACTCACCTCCACATAAGAAACCCTATTATTTTAATAATTTGTGCCCTTGGACTTATAAAATACTATTTTAAACTCTTTGGAAAAAACTATGGGCAAAAACCATGAGCTAGTTTGTGGTATTTATTAGTTTAATGTGTGGTGACCCAAACCTAAATAATAAAGAATTCCCTCTCCTTTCCTATATAAACCCACCCAAGCTTCTAATTTCTCTTCACTAAAATCCTTTGTAGTTCGTTAAAACCATGTCCTCCAATCTCTAGAATCCTCCCAAGGTGTCCCAAGCTCCCAATAATCCTCTCTCAATCCTCTCCCAAGCCTTTGGCATCACACTTCCAAGTAAGGGATTTTTTCCTTTCTCATTTTTGTCCAATTTTAATTAAGTTGTTATGCCCTTTTGTTTTCAATTAAAAATGTTGGGGTATTATTTTTCAGCTCACCCATACTCCCCTATTTATGTTTTGATGATGGTACATCCATTTATCTCTCATTAAATTCCTTCCATGTACACACGTTACTTTGCCGAAATTCCGAAAGGAATTTCTCTCTCCTCTTTTACATCAAAGTAATTCTATTGTATTATGAATCTAAATTCCATTACATTTGTTAGGACATGTATCTATATGACCCCATTACTATCCATTTCACTTAATGATTATGAGACATCCCTTTCTTTCTCATCACCCATTTTTATGAGTTCTTTTTTCACACTGTTATACTGCTGAAATTGCACCGTGATTTTCCAAGCCAAAGTCATTGTGTAGTGAATACCATTCCCATTTCTCTATCAAGGGTATTCACCTTTATGAACATTTACTTATTGTTTAAAGAGTTTAATGTATTAATTCCACACTCATTTATCTTGTAATAAATGGTGATGTTTAATGAATCCGTGTTTTATGATCCATGTGGCACACTTATGCATGAAATGAAATGTTTAAGAAGGGTGCGGCCAGATAGCACACCAATGCATTGGGTAAAGTATAGTATCATGAAACGTCATGTGAAATGAGTTTTGAGAATAATGATAATTCAATTGAAATGAGGATTTACTCGTGCTTCATGTGAAATTAGGGTTTACTCATGCTCCATGTGCAATGAGCCTTGGCTCATGCTAATTCAATGTTAAGTTTTGTTGCCACATTTCCATGTTTTGATTATCATGCTTTACCATGACTTTATGTTCATGTTTCTATTGTTCTCCATTGATATTCTTATTTCCTAACATGTATTTTAATCTTCATTTTATTCCTTGTTTACTCCCTTACTGGTCTTTATATCTCACCTTTTTCTCATTCATGTCCTCAGGTTATTCCATGCAATGCTACGCACGAAGGAATATAATGGTCATGTAAAGGAATTTTTCAATAAGATGTTGTGTTATATGTTTTAAGTTTTTATGTAATGTTCCTAAGCCCCAAAATCACTAGACCTCTTGATATTCCTTGTTGTATCAAGTGAATATTTTATGTAATAAATTATGTTTATGTGTGTAATAAAGTGCAGGGTTGCTATACTTAATACTTTATGAATTGGAATTTTACATGTTGTTACATTGTAAGAAAGTTATCAGATTGATATATGGGAATAAAAATTATTTGAAGCTAAAATAATTATTAGGTATGTTAAGGGAATTTCAAACTATGGGATGATGTATAAAAGAAGTAATGATATGTAATTTTTTTGTTTCACTGATTATAATTTCACTGGAGATTGTAATGATAGAAAATCAACATTAGGAGGAAATTTATTATTTGTAGAATTTTTTTTGATCTAGTATAGTAGAAGAAAAATTTCCATTACATTTAGAACAATGTAAAAAGAATATTCTATCGCTACCCAGGCCTTTTCATAAATATATTAGATGAAAGTTTAGCTAGATGATTTGAGGGTAAATTTTTGTAAACCATTGAAGATTCTCTATGATAATAAATGTGTCATTGATCTTTATAAAACCCTTAAATAACATTATAGATCAAATCAAATTGATATTAAGTATAAATTCATCCAATGTAATGTTTTTGGTGGTGATGTTATACGTGATTATATTTAAAAAAAGTACGAAATTGATGATTTTTTCACAAAAGTTATTCCATGGGAAGGATTTAAGGAATTGAGGCTCCGACTATATGTTCAGACTCCACCAACAACTTTATAGAGTTCATAAAGAAATATTCCCTCACCTTGCTTTGGATTATGTTATCAAGGGGGGGGGGGAGAAAATAAAACTTTGTAAGAAGGTGTATAATTATTTATTTTATGAATCCAAATCTATTGTTATCATAAAAAGGGGGAAAAATAATGAGGGGGAGTTTATCATTTCACAAATAGAAATTTACTTCTCACCAGGGGATAAAATTATTCCAATAGTGTGGTGTTCACACATTCTCTATGGGAAAAGTTTTGGTTTGCGAAAAAGTTAAGAAAATCGTATTTGTAAATTTTTTAAATTTGTTACATATGTTTCTAAAAAATACCATGGGGAGATTGAAGATCTATTGGGATGTATCGTAATGTTTTATGAATTTATTGTTAATATATCTTGATGTTATTTTTTTGTATCTTAGGTAAGAAATAGTTTTTAGAGTTGTAAAGAACATTTTGTTATTATGTACTAGAGGAGGATAATAGAGTTTCCTTAACCTTGTTAAGAATCATTCCTTTAGTCATACAATGTAATTAAGTTCTTTAAGTTCATAAAATCATAAAGAAACTCATGATGTTTTATAAAGAGTTTCTAATTTTTTTCACCGTATGTTTTTTTGTTAATGTTTTTGTTTCTTTAGTAATAAAGAGTTTATAGAGTTGTTAAGAATGTTTTGTTATTATGTATTGGAGGAGGTTTTAATGTAGATTGTTATTCCATGTTTGTATTCATTTTTACAATGTGAAATAATTATAAAGGGGGTGTTTTATATTGTGAAAGAAGTTTAAGTTCAAGTGGTAGAAATAATTTCAATAAAAAGTTATAGAATGGCATGGTGACCAATGATTAATTTTTAAGTGTTACGAAGTTGAAATTTCACACTGCATGAAGGAAAAATGTTGGAGTTCTATCAAATAAAAGAAAAAAGTTCATTTTACTACGTTTTTTGTTAGATGTTGTACTTAGATCAATATCATATATTCCTAAAGGGAACTATATATTGTATTATATCAGATTGAATCCATCAACCATAATTCTATTGGTTAAATTGGTTGATCAGTCATACATTGAAGGAAGATTCATCGGATGGATGAACATCATAAGGATCAAGAAAATGTCATCGGATAAATGATCTTATGATGTTATACCTATATGTGATTTGAGAATCATGTATATAGTTTTACATAAAGCAGGATCAAAATATGAAGGCATAAAATTTAATTGGTTCGAGGTACATATGAAAATCATCAGATTGAAATATTATGAGTTTACCAAACCAAATGATTCAATCAAAGCTGATTAGTCAAAGAAGAGTTAAATAGAGTAGTTCACCGGTCAAATACATAGTATATGTTCATAAAATTGATAAATAGTGCATCGAGAAGAATTTTCTAATGAATTCATCAAAAAAACACTTATGGGGTGTAATTTTAAGAATATTTACAAAAAATTTAAATTCTTTTAAAATGATGATTCTAAGTTGTTCATTCATCATTTGTTAACAAGATAGGGTTATGGATGTTTGAATAAGTTCATTAACACCATGTTTAAGAAATTTTGAAGATATGGAGTTTTCATTGTGTTTTTAAGAAGATTCATGAATGTTATAGAATATTGTAGAAGAATACAAAAAAGTTGAGTTGACTGAGAGATTAGATATTTGAGTTTTGGTTGAGTGGGAAAACACAATTGAGTTCCTACCATTTATCCTAGGTGAGAACCTATATAAAGGGGCATACATACAAATTGTAAAAGCATTTTTCATTCATGAAATAGAAAAGTGCTAAAGAATTATAAACATGTTATGTTTACAACTAATGGAATACCTAGTTGAAGTAAAAGCTCACCAAATAGAGGGGTAGTGAGAAATGGTACTGGATAAAGGTTCCCATCAAGGAAACTAGCCTGAGGCATCGGCTAGAGATACTATAAAAAGGTTTTACTAGATAGAGATTATAAAATGTTTGTATGGTGCAATTGTTTTATTCATTGGACATAGTACTGATTAGAGGCACAATATCATGAGGCGCACTGGATGAAGTATACTGAACAAAGGTAGAAGGTTCACGAGGCAGACTTATTAGATAGAGACATCAAATATATAAATTTTCATAGAATTTTTTCAAGGTGATAAGAAAATTTTCCTATATTTTTTTATCTTGGTTGTATAAGAAAAATATCTAATAAACATGAGTTAAAATAATTTCTTACTGGGATATAGAAGGATCCTAATGAGAGTTGGATATAATTTTATTCACTCCATATTAAAATTGATTTTAATGTACCGAATACTGTCTCCATGGAAATTATGTTGTAACCCACACTGGGGGAATAACTTAGAAATCTTGTGTTCTTAATTTTACTTTCCTAACATAGAGTAAAACATGTGGTTGAGTTTTATAATGTTGAAAAGATTATAAGACTCGAACAACTTTTAGGGGTTAATTTCAAAGAGGGAATAAATTATAAAAAATAACCACTGATTCAACCCCAATTCTCAGTGGTTCTTAATATCCTAAGTAAATCTATTATTAATGGATTATATTTTCTCACATACATTATTTTGATATTACAAGTGATAAAATACTTGTAACATTTTTGACATGTTTAGTAGGTCACTTGTGTCATATATAGCTTAATTCATAAGGGTTAACTTATTAAATGTAAAAGGTGTAATTTTCATACGTTAAACTAGCTTATATAAATAAAAGTTAAAACCTAATTTAATGCACTATTACTACCATGATTTTGAGATCATATCTATCATCTCTCTTAAGTTATAGAGAGAGAATGTGAGGTTCTGAGCACCCTGATCCAAGAACATATTTCCAAATCAATGAAATGGTGCTCACAAAAGCATGCCGACATTGAAAATTCTAATGGTTCTCCTCATAGAAAATCTGATTTCAAATCATGATGATGGAGAAATTTTTTAATGAATGTATGGATGTTCTAGAGGGTTCCAAATTCGGTTCCTTTAATAAAAAATCACCAATAATGTGAAAAATGATTTTTTTGATTAAAATTTAATGAGGTGTGGTTTCAATTTTATTTTGAATGCCTATTAATTTTACAAGAGATTAATAATACACAAATCAGGTGCTCTTTGTTGGATATGATGACACAATATTTTATCTGATATTTTTTTTCATTTACCATGTTTATCACTTTGACTACATTCCCGATACCAATAGAAAGGATGTTATCTAAACCTGTATTGTGTGAACTTGTTTCTCATGAACATAATTTGTATATAAGGAGGATTATATGAACCTTAAGGGAATTTCACAAAAGTTTATGGTAATGTGGAATTCATTATTTTGATAAAATAATAGCTTCATGAAACACTAGTTGTGGTGTAAATAAACTTGATCTAGAAAATTTGAAGATTCTATTGGGGGAATAGTGTTTTGCTTTAGTTGAGGGAGTAGAAAATTATTAAAATGTGAGTGGTTATAAACCAGTTGGATAGTGAATCCCCTCAAAACATTGCAAACAAGAAGTTCAGTTAGTAAGTTTGGTACACTAACACTTCATCATTGTATTCTCCTTAGATTTTTCCAGTGTGGGAGAACCATGTAAAAAACATATTATGGATATCTCTATTTGTATTATCATTTTATATCTATTATTAAAGAGAGTAGTGTTCCTACTAACATTTGAAAAAGATCATTAGTGGGGGTTATTTTAAGAAATTGAAAACCCTAATACAACCCTCTTTGGGTATTTTCCTTTATTGGGTAAAAAAAGTTGTATTAAATATTTTGATTCAAGTCGATGAAATATCTCTCTAATTGGAAGTTATGGTAATAGTAAATCACATTGGGATTATGATCTTCGATGGAATTTTTTTTAAATATTTAAGAATTAGATGAAACACTATTTACTATCCTTAGGTATAGATGTATCTACAACTAATATTGATAGATATTTTGGTCAATATGAACAAAAATTCTTTATCGAAAAGAGATCATAAATAATTGGATGTCGATGATAGGGGAATCAATTATTTATGGGGGGTTTATCAAGAAAGATCTACACAAAGGTGATTTCATGTAAAACCTTGTACACCATGTGATATATGACATCTAATATCTTGGAATGTAAACCAAAGGTATGTGAATCTAAATTGTAGGTTCTATGAATCATGTATAAGGGATTAAGGTTTCAACTAAATGAATCTATTGTTGAATTGGTAGGGTAAATGTTATTATTAAGGATATTCATGGTCTTAGATAAAACCTTGATGATGTAAAGATCATTATGCAAATCCTGAGATTATTTTCACTACTATTTAATGTAAAATTATGTGTTCTTGAGGATAAAAATCGAAAGGATATGATGATGGATTGTCTTAATAGTAATATTATTGCATATGATATGATGAACGATGACGACATGGTTGTGAAAAAGGGGAAATATAAAGAGGTGACATTCAATAATTTAAAGAAGCTCACCCTGGAGGATTATCAAGAAGGACAAAACGTTGATTAATTCATGAAATTCCTTTCCTAAAATATCAAAATGAGAAAATAAATGTTCAATGGGAAACTTTCACTTGTATACATTGGATATGGAAAGGTTGTAAATATTGCACTAATGTTTATAAAAATGCTTCAAGATGATGATGAGGATGGAGAAGGCCTTACATAGTAATGTACAATTAATATGAATGGTTGGAGGGATACCAAAAAAAATACATCAAGAAGAATCTATTTTCTCAATAGGATAATAGATCATAAGAAATGAAGAATAAGAATTTGAATACATAAAATAACTCAAATAATATGTTATTATAGAATATCTAGATGATTTTTGTACAATATAATAAAATGAAAATAAATAAGAAAACTGTTTGGGAGCGTTGACCTCATTGTGGATTCAGAGATTGCACATGAGAATATTTATTTTTATAGAGATAAAATGACAATAGTCAATTGAGTGGGTCATGATGAGAAACTATACATACAATACCAGGAAGAATAAAAGTCTGGGTTGAAGATGGAAATTTAAAATCTAAAATGAAAAAGTATTTAAATATTAGAGAAGGTTTTTGAGTGTAATATCAAGATCAAAGAATAAACCCATATTATTAATGATTTACGAACACAATTAAAGATCAATTCAATTGTATCATAGAGCTTTAGGGTTATGTTATTGATCCATAAAAAAAATTTAATATTAGGAGAGACTATTTAATCCTATTATGATATCATGAAATCAGATAGAATGGTTTTCATAAGAACTGATGAAGAATAATAGAGATAAAGAATAATATTTAGATGTTTATCTATAAAATTAAGAAACATTAGAATAAAAAAATTTGTATGGGGATTTATTGTAAGAATAAGGTGTTTTTAGTTGATGTCAAGAAAAAAGAACCCAATCCAAAAATTTTGGTTGATTTAGGTGTGATTTAGAATCAAAACACTAGAAGAATAAAAAAGACAACTGGTGTTGTAGAAAGGACACACAATAATACATTTCAAATTATGGGTTATTCACTACTTGAAAATAAATATATAGCCACAATTTTTATAATTTTGGATCCTTTTGTCATGGAAATTAAGGTCAAGATGTAGCCATGGGTGGAACCCATGTCCCTACATCTATAACCACAATCATATTACCACTTTAGGAATTGTACAACCACATGAATCACCCAAACAATAGTATTTTTTACATGGGAATAAGACTTATATGTGTACCCATGGGATAACCTATGATTATAGGTTACCCTAATTTTCATATATAAATAGCGTTTTTTTACACATAAAATTGTTACCAATTACTAAAAAAACTGATAATACAACAAAATATTGACAAATATATAATAAAGAAAAATTTATTTACCATAAACCAAAACAAAAACTGATATAATTTTTTTTGCTCAAAATTAGTATCCATATGGTAATAACCATCACTACCACCAATAACTCCCTTTCCATTGACAAGGTATACAAAAACACCATCACCATCTATCAAATTATCACCCTCATCATAATTTTGGGTAGAAGTAGGATCAGATTAACCCACATAAAAAGTGTGAATCATCATTAAACAAGCATCAATTTTCACAACACTATCTAGTGGAAGTGAATATGAAAGAGAAAACATAACATTCATGATATGTTTATTTATCATATTTTGGAATTGGAAATTTTCATCTTCTAGTTGTGTTTCTTTTTTGATTTTAGCCTTCATCTGTTCCCTTGTAAATGTACTAGAACCACTATTCCTAGAAGTGATGCTGGAAGATCAATATTTAGATAGTATAACCTTCTTTCTAGGAAAAAATTCACCCTACCTCAATGCTCATCTCATAATACATGTTACAAAAGATCTTTCAGACCCAGATTTTTGATGTCCCTTTTCTACCAATGCCTCCAGATAATTATGATGAGTAATAGATTACATAAATTAAAATGGTCAAAAAATTTAAATAAAAAAAATTTAATCAAAATAATAAAAATGTAAATATAGTTAAAATTTATTCTTAGGTGTTATAATTTACCACACTTTCATTTTTTTTAATTACTTATATATAATAAGAAAGAGAAATGAACATAACCATCAATATCCAATGTATAATTCTGGTAAAAAAATAGATTAAGAAACATTATATTATTCAACATGATAATCCAAAAAAATAGGCCGCATAATATATATGATAAAAGAAATCAATTTCATAAATTAATTTGAAAAAAATAATAATTTTATCATCATTTAACCATAAACCACATTATAAAAAAAATGTTACCTATAACAAATATATTTTGATATATTCTTTATTGATGCAATAAAAATAAATGTGTAATTATATGTTTGTTTTATATTATTCTAGAGTCATGTTACGTGATTTTAGTTTAGGTATAATTATTTTAGGTAATTTTGGTTTGATCTCACTTGATTTGAGTCATATTGATAGGGTTTTGATCAAGTAAGGATATGTTGGGTTAAGTGAAGTCAGCCTAGTTTTTATCCATTTTGTTTCTTTTTAGTTTTACATTGAACTATATTATTTAGTTCTTTTTTATTCAATTTCGTTAATCATGGTTAAATTCAATTTAGTTTGGAACAACTGTTTTCAATTTCTAAGAGTGGTGTATCATTTCATTATGTTCATCGTATTTTTTTAACTTAATTTAATTTGGCTGATTATGGATCAGGTTTATTTAATTTGATTCAATTATATTTCATTGTAACTTTTTTTTTAAATTTAATTTAGTTTTCTCAGCCCTTATATGTCATATATATTTTATATTGATTCAGTTACGTTAGGTTCTATTCTATTAAATTAAAAAAATTGGTTTGGTTTTTTTGAATTTTTTGTTTACTTGTGTTTGAATCCTATTTACAATTGTAAAATTAGGTTTTATATATTTATATTGGTTTTCATCAAGTAAGGTTGCTTGTTTGTGTTAGATTATAGTCATTTCTATTTGGTTTGACAGAATTTTTGTTCTGTATTGATTCAGTTATGTTTTTTTCACTAACAATATTTTTTTTGTGTTATGTTTTAAATTAGTTCTTTGATAAATTTAATTTATTTTGGTATAATTTAGGTTGGGTTTTTTGAAACTATTCAATTTGATTCAATATTATTCAATTCTATTTTAGATAGTTTTTTTTATCTATTTGATTCAATTTGGATTAGTTACTATAACTATTGTTCAGTTTACTTTGGTTCCTTTTAATTTATTTTATTTTGGTATAGATCATTGCAATCATATTTTTTTACATTCAAACATGTTTGGTTCATGAATGTTTACTTCAATTTGATTCAATTATGGTAGATTTAGTATGGTTAAATTTCATTTTGTTCAATATGGTTCATTTTATTTTCATTAAACTAGTGATGGTTTGGTTCAATTATTTATGGGTTGGTTCTATTTATATATTTTTTGTTTGATTATCATACATTCTCTTTAAACTAGTTTTCATTTTTTATGTTTGGATTGGGTTCAGATTCATACTCATTAATTGAGTGTAGTTCAAGTTTGATTGTTTTTGTTTACTTTAATTCATGTCTCAATTATATCCAGGTCAAATCAATGGTCATAATTGTCATATTGGTTGATTTGTATCCATATCCATATTAAGTACGGTGGGATCAAATCTTATTTAAATATCATGAGGCCTCTCACAATTCTTTCCTTATACACACCACTAACAATCACGCAATCAGAGAACAATGGTTATACTATAATATGGAAAAAAACATTTATTTAGGAATATTTCTTAGACTATCAATGACAAAAGTAATGTAATTATGGTAGTAGTAGAAATATGGGTATCCACTAAATTAAGTAACCCAAAAAAACCCATAGGGGAATATTTAATTCCAATATCCTTTTAAGTGTCTATATAGGAATCTTTCAAGATAGAGCTAATTGAGGATTTTTGGGATGAATTTTAAGGCGGAACTGTAGAACTGAGTGCACAATGAATGCCAAAAAAATTCAGAATTTAAAATTTTTCCTGAAAATTAATGTTTTTATGTCATCTTTAGTGCAATCACAACTTTTTTACAACCTAAGGATATCATATAATTTAATTTTTCAAAAAAACATAAATCCAAACTATACCTATTCTGATTTCAATTGGAATAAAATTTATCTTGTAATTGGTGATAGTTTCTAGAAGGAATCAATGATATATCCCTCTAGATTTTCCACACACATATCAGAAAACAAGTCACCATCATACATTGATTTCAGGGTGCTTTCATGGAGAGACAAAGTGTTTTCAACATAAATAGGATCTTAGGATCATTGTTTATTTGATCTGGGTGCACTACTGGAAATCCGACCTTTCCCAACTCTTCTATACCAATGGTTTGGCCAAACCGTTGGGAAAGCCCACTTTGAGGTCACTTTTTCCAACGGTTTGGCCAAACCATTGGGAAAGGGTGGGCACCTATCCCAATGGTTTTGAGAACCGTTTGGATAGGTTCCCTTGTTTTTTATGAGTACATTTGTCGAATATCATCAAATAAATCAATATATAAATTACATATAAATATAAATATATTTATTTATCCAAATATATTCACAAAGGATAATCTAGGATAGTGGTAAAGTCATTGATTTATAACGTGGAGTTTGTGGGTTCAAACCTCTGCTGGAACTCTTTTTTATATATTTATCTATCCCAACAGTTTCCTCAAACTGTTGGGAAAGACCTATCTGAATGGTTTTCCAAACCATTGGGAAAGACTTATACCAATGGTTTGAAAACCATTGGGATAGGTCTTTCCCAACGGGTTTCCCCAAACTGTTGGGATAGGGATTCATATGGTTGGTTTTCCCAACAGTTCAAGCCAAACCATTTGGAAAAACTATCCCAACAGTTGTGCCAAACTGTTGAGATAGGTTCATTTTTCTAACCTATCTCAATAGTTCTGTGTAAACCATTGGGAAAAGCTTTCCCAATGACTTACTTACTAGCAGTTTTCAGAACCGTTGCTATAAGATATACAAATGGTTCAAAACCATTGAGAATGGTCAGATTTCCAGTAGTAGTGGGATAACTTGTTTCAGGATACCTCAAACCTATATATCTCTTACTATAACATATGTGGGAGGTGAGATGGCCTCTAAAATTTGTGGGAATGAATATTTCCATGAATTTTGGAATATTTTTTCTTTTATAGGTAGGTTAAACTTAATAAAAATTTCACTTTATCCCAATAATATGATCATCCTTCCAAATATACCCCAAATAAAACATATGACCTAGATAATGTGTTGTATGAAGAAAAAGTAAATTTTCACAAACTTTTAACACTATAATTATGGTATGTGATTAAATATGAGTTATTAACTTTAATCATTTTTTCCATATAAATATTTAATGAACCTAAAATATTTAATATTTAATATTCGTTTGAAAAATATTTTTCCCAATATTCACTAAATAACTCATGAAAATAATTAGTTAATAAATTATATAAATATTTTTCAAAATTTGAATAATATTAAATTTGTTTATTTCATGAGATCATTTAATCTCGAACATTACCTGGCCCCAATCATGGGGCCCTCAATTTCCTAAAACTTATATTCAATATAATTGTCCAATTTTTTTAATACACTTTGTGAGTGACCCTCTTGGTCCATATCTCAAGATTAATCAAGATTAGAGTCTAGTAACCCACCAAGGATCCAAAGGAGATAAGGTATATTGATAATAATGAAAACCTCCTAAAACACAAGTCATGTAACATAATATCTTTATCTCATGATATCTCATAATTTAGGACACACACTTTGTTTTACCTTCCTCTATTTCTTTATTATTCATATATCTAATAGGAATGACATAACTTCTTCTTCCATGACTATGGATTTACTAAAATGTACTATCGTCCTGATCAATTGGGCCCAATATATCACTTCCTTTTAAGAAGTGAATTTTTTATCCTAATCATTAAATCAATGTCATACTATTAAGACACAACCAACCTAAGAAACCTTTATGGTATAGAAATGTAATGGATTTTTCTTGAATCAAGGCATGTGATCAAATGGTAGACATTAAAAATGATATCAAATCAGGATAAAAATAAAGATGCTCATAAAAAAAATAACCAATCGACCCTAGAACAGCTGGTGTCCCTATTGTTAGTTCAATCCCCATGATATCCACTACTTAAGATCACCAATTATGAACTTCATGATATGATGTCTTAATTATTATGAGCCACCGACACTTGATAGTTAATCAATTTTCAATCTCTATTCTGTATGATGTATCTAGACCATATGACGTATTTTTAAGACTAATGTCACAATATCTTGAGGTTTTCAATATACTTCAGAACTGTTTAAACCTGTTAGTAAGATAAATAATCTGTAGACATTATTATGTGAATAGTGGTAATATAAATATCATCACAATTATGGTAAGAATTCATCACGCACTAATCATTTTATACATGACATTTTAATAAAAAATTATTTTTCATGTTGTGTCAAGGGAACCCACTTTTACAATAGGAACTCTATCAAGATCTATATATACCACCTTTATCAAGCTCATTCCTAAGGATAGGCATCTAAAATATTTCTAATAGTTTTTTCCTATTTGGATGTGTAATTTTCATTACAATATTCTATCTGGAATCCTAAATGAATGACTCCCACCACTCTTTTGTGTAATGATCATTGAGTCACAACATTGATTTACTAAAGAGATGAGTGCCAAATTTATTTTATGAGAAACACCTCTCTAATAAAATAAATTTTCAGGTTTAGGTTTCCTTTCTAATGTTCTCTCATTAAAATATATTTAACATATCATGTTATCCTTATGTTATGATGTATATTTGTTACACAACTATTTGTAATGAATTTAAATTCATTGAAAATATTTATTTCACAATAATGTGACACATTCTTCGGACCAAACAACAACACCCATATTTTATAGGATAAAATAACTAGAAAGATACTAACATCAAATATTAAAAAATTACCTATGATTAAGTCTGGTAAAAAAAGAAATATGTTACCTTTTAATTTAACCAAGAAATATATTCTTCATTGTGAAAACTTTTCTTCCTCTTAATAGATAAAGAAATATGTCTTATTTTTATAATTTATATATTTTCACTAAAAATATGATAATTTTAATATGTTATTAAAATAAATAAAAAAAAGACAAAAAATGTATTTATTAGTTTAATTAATTATTCATCAAGAACACCACATTTTAAAAATACTATATGGTAAACCATTTCAAAATATTTTCTTCTCAATGTACACAATGTGTATGATAGAAATAATCCCCCCTTTTGGGGAAGTAAAGTAAACTTAGGCTCACTAAGATCATATTACTCATCTTCAGTTCTCAATGGTCAATTAGACCATATACCATCGTTATCCATGTATGATGAACATAAATCCATACATACATTTTCCAAATAATATTTTTCAATAGAGACTTTAGGATGATACTTAATCATAACATTTTATTTTAATGTATACATCATTATTTCTATAAGATACATCTAATGACTTGAAAAAGGATCACAAAAAATAACATTTATTAGAATATGAACATTATGATGTAACATACATGTGAAAAATGATTGGGGTTGGGTAGATTTTTTCTATTTTATAAAGATATATGAGTGAATATTTCTTAAATTTCATAACAACACTTTTTCTTAGCCTTTTGGCATAAAGATCTCAATAAAAATGGCAGAACATAATCATGCAAATCCTTAAATTATATGAAATTAAATTTCAAATGGAAGTGGAAATCAACTCATGTAACATGATATGGTAATCATAGGTTTTAAGATATTTTAGTTTCATATATTATGTATTCACCCATTTGGAATTGTTACATAAGCATCTAGAACTTTTAAGCTTTCCAACACTTGAAGGTTTTTTTCTCCAAATTTTTTATTGAAAAATATGAAAAGGGAATTTCTACTGATTCTATTAAATTAAAGAAAGATGAAGAAATTTTTTTACCCAAATCTATAAAATCAACTTTCAGCTAAAAATATATTTTTTTCATTCTTTACATTTAAAAGGGTTGCAAGTAACATTTCACATATGTTTTTTTCAATGTAAATTATGTCCAATCAATGATGCAATAAATCCAAAGTCTAATTCATCAACAGAAAAAATATTATTTTATTTCTCTAATTGTTGTTGGAATTTTAATTAACATCCATTCACTTTCTGGAATTTGATTTTCCTTTCCAAGAACATAATTCAAACCATTACATTATTTAAAGATATCATTCCTCGATATTCACTGAGGTGCTTCATCTTTATTTATGCCATTGTTAAGTTGTCTTGTATTTTTCCAATATGGATCATCCATATAAATAAATAATAAATTCCTTATGAAGATGACATTTCATGGAAACTTTAATCTCCTAGAAAATCGATTTTTATTGAAAATAGGGAAAAAAATTTCCCCTTTGTACTTTTACTATACATTATTTCCTAAGAAAGGAAATCACTTATCATCTATAATAAAGCTACAAAAAATATAAAATACTCCATTGTTAATAAATTTTATGCCTATGAATCAATGATACAAAGATCCTATAACTCATTTATTAATAGTTATAGGTATATGTAAATATCATTTATAAGAACACTTTGATCAAATGTTGATATAATCATGATAATAAATCTATTCTTCATATACATCCATGATGAAAAGTTATAAATATTAATGAAAATTATCCAAGAACTGTGTAAAATTTGAATATGGAGAAATTGGGAAAACCATCACATTATAATATCAATATAAAATTTCATGGGTCACCTGCAAAATCAAGATAATACCTATCTAATTTCATTCATTTAAGATAATCTACATGATTTATTATTTCATCATTATACTTATTTGTTTCACCTTCATGAAATTTCATATTTATTGTCATGTCTTCTATCATAAATTTTTTTTGAAGTCTATGAATAAATGAAAATATAAACTTCACTTTGTTTGGAACACATGATGGGGTTCCATATTTACTATCCCCCCATATTAATGTACAAAACTACTTTCACTAACTCAAATATACATTTTCATTCTAGGATATACAATAATATTTGAGAAGCATATGGAACTCAGTAGTTGAAATAAAAAAATTCATGCAACTTTTATTTCATGTAAACATTTTTTAGAATGCATGCATCATCCAATGGTAAGTACTTAAAAATGTAATTTTATAATCAATAGTTGTATTACTAACTCCGTACATTAATTTCATATAATATAATATAACTAAACACTCATGATCACTCATTTTTCTTCATGAAATATATTCTAGGGTATTTATTTCTTCTTACACTGGCCAATATTAATTTTAATGTTTAAAAACAAATGGAATCCAATCAGAAATAAAATTTTCCATATTGATCTTTTATCCAAATAAATTTCATTATAAACTTTAACCTTTTATTCATTGTGATATCACAAATAATTTTTTGGAAAACATTTTTAGTGATATGGTAGCTCACTTCCTCACGGTTAACGCAATCAAATCATCAACATCAAATGAGTTCTCTATCTAAATAATTATTAAATGCAATGTCTAAAAATATATTTTAACTCTTGAATCACATTAGAGATTTAATCAACATTTTTCATCATAATTATATCCATTAAAATTAGAACAAACATACTGTAAATAAATAATCTAAAAAATGACCTGAGAAAAAATTAAAATAAATAAGCTGATTATTAAAAAATGATAATAAATATCATAAATGGAAAATAAAATATAAAAAAAATAAAATAAATATATAAGAAAATATCCACCCCACAGAACATGAAGAAATAGTAAGAAATTACTTCTATGATTTGAACACATGTGAGTCATAACATACCCCCATATCATAAGACTCCTTTTGCACTAGCTTAGGGGTTTTGATTATGGTTATATATAAATGATTCAAAAAAATTTAGTAAATATTATTATGTTTTATATAAAATACTACTAAATTTAACATTAAATATTGTAATGATTAATATTAAATATTGTTTTTTTAATGTTAAATATTTTTTTACTAATGTTAAATTTAACCAATTTTAGTTTAATATAGTTATGTTTGGTCTCACTACCAACATCACCCTTTTTCATAGATTTTTTGCTAAATACTGTTTTTTAATAGTTAATACGTTATTATGTTTAAGACCATGTATCTATTTTTTATATATTTTTTCATTAATTTTTTTATGTTTAACAATATCTCATTAATTGTTTATTGATTTTATAAAATTAGACTAGTTAACCTTTTCTATGCTAATAATTTTAGCCCTCTTCCCTTCATTATAAATTGTTTAATTTTAATTTATAGTCCTCTATCGTATTTATTAATTAACTTATTTCAAATATTATATTGTACATCATTATCAATACCAATATTTAAAATAATACAATAAATCCATAACGTTGTGTTATTTTATTCACTATATATATTACTTGAAATGTGTACATGATTTTTTTATAAATAAATGGGTGGTGTTATCCTCAAATAAAAAAAATGAAAGACAGCTAAATAAAATAATAAAACCCCCAAACCAATGTCAATAATGAATTACCCAACTCATAAATAATGAATAATGTATTAATGTCATAAAACATAGCCAAAAGTAATTTTTTCTACAACTATAAAAATAACATATATTCCATAATATATTGACAAAAACCAAAAACCTATTATAAAAAATGGTATATAAAAATCCAAAAATTCTATGATATTATAAATTACTTTGGTAAATGAGAAAACTCTACACAAAAAGTCTAACAAAAAAGTATTCAATATTGTATGTAAAAGTAAGTGTGTGTATAACTATATAATTAGTATACCATACCTTAATAGGTATTAACCAAGTGAATATTTTTGTGCATAATATATAAATAGATGAAATCATAACACATAGTTTCATGTAAACCAACCCAAACCCCAAATAGTAATATAAGTCAATTATCATTGTTTGATATATTCAATCCTCAATTATCATGAAATATTACCCATAAATTTATTCTATTATAATAATCAATATGTAATCATTCATATTACTAAGACCCTTATGTATTTAATTCCCAATATCACCAAAAACCACCCACGGTACAATATATTATATATAGTACAATTCACAATGTCAAAATATACATAAAGGCCCATCCAACAACCTACCACAAGATACTTCCATGTATCTCCAAGTATCAAATATGTTGTAACCAACCCACAATAATAATTTACCAACAATATATTTTTGTACATGTTTTAAATTTATATTCATATCACATATAGATTCTATAAATTAATGAAATCCATATCCAATCTAAATCAACAAATAGTTGTGAGGTGTGATCTACTAAGTTGTCCACAAAGGAACCCGGGGCACAATTGAAGTGTAAAGAATATGTAATTTTAAAAAAAGTTGTTCAGATTCATGTTAAAAATATTTAATCCAAAATACAATTTCCCCATATTTCTCAAAGGATTGCGTGCAATTCAATTTGAAAAAGATGAATTAAACAAGATGAAAGCATAAACAGTACCTTGTTCATTTGAAATAGTCGATTTGATTTTTTCACCATCGTGCGTGTTGTGGATTAAAGGCACCAAGGTAGCAATACTATTTATTATCCTCACATTCAGCACATCTCTTAACTCATCAATCTATGAAACCTAAGTTCTAGTATAGGAAATCCATGGGATTTACGATGTCTCTTTGATTGTGTGAAGAATGAAAACTCAATTTAGAAATTTGGATCAATTTGACCTTATTATTTCCTTAGAATATCTCTCTAAGAGAATTATAGGATAATAAATAAGAGATTATATCTCAAAATGTATCCAAATGGATTAATTTTCTATTCAATAGTCTAAAATTATCTTTTATACATAGGTTATTCTTTCAAAAATTGTACTTTGGTCCCTGAAAAGTAATAACCTTAATTTTAGACCATTGTTCACACTTATGACTTAATAAAACCTTTCATAAATGTAAATATTATTTTATATCTCACTTTTTATAGTTTAATATGTTATTTGATAAAATAAAAACCATTAACTCATCCTGTAATCTCCTTAGATAATTTAATGAACCTTGAATGTGTTATGTTTGTTCATAAAATTATATTTTCTCATATTCACTTGTATGATCAAAATACATGTGAATACATTGATAAATTAATTCAATCATCATTATTAGATTATTGAATAATATAATTGAATAATTTTTAATTATGATCGATCATACTCGATATTCATTGGCCCCCACATGTGGGGCCCACTTTTCCATTAACTCGTGTTTGTCTTAATTGTTAGCAATTGTGGATAAACTTAGTGTGTGGACCTCTAGGTATATATATTTATTGTTATAAGTCTAACCCATAAACTAATAGAAGATTCTAGTAACCCATCATGGACCCTAAGAAGATAGTGAATGCCATAGCTATAACTACCTCTTATGAACACGTTCTATGTAATATTATCTCTTTATCTTGTGATATATTTTAAAGAAGGATTTCCACTTGTATCATCATCCTTTTTATGCTTTATTTATTTCTTGAACTTATTGTATCAACTTACCTTCTTATACTATGTTCATGGATTTAATGAAGGTAGAACCATCCTGTTTAACCTAGGACCATGAGATATCTATTCCACAACTCATAAGTGAAAAATTATATCTTGATCATTCAACCAATTCAATGCCACTAAAGGTGCACCCAACACAAGCCACCTCACCATAACTTCAATGTTATGGTATTTTCCTTCAATCAATATATGAGATCAAATGGAAAACATCGGTAATGATCTAAAGTTAGGATACTAATACATATTTTCATAGATAAGAATAAATAATGATACTCTAAACACGTGGTGTTTCTATTAGTGGTTCAGTGGTCACGATCTCTTATACCCATGATCATCAAGCGTAAACTTCATGAGAAGTAGTCTTAATGCTTATGAGCCCCAACACTAGATATTCAAATAGTATCTATGTCCTAAAAGTATTATGTATCTATACCATAGGAATTATGTTTAATATTACTATTTTAGTATCTTGAGGTTTTCATTATTGCTAGAAAATACTATAAAATTTTGATATGTCACATAATATAAGGGAATTTACATGTAAATATTCAATGTAGAAGTATCATCTCTATTATGGTAAGAATAAACACATGCATATTTCAAACTGTATACATGTAATGGTAATGAAAGTACATAAAGGAGTTGGGTCTAGGTCTGCTACTCACAACACTACCACTTTTAATAGAGTCATATCCTAACAATTCTTAACCTAATGTATTTCACATGAGTATCATGATTCTGTTGAGATATAACTATAGTCAAGGGATTTTTCAACATGATCCTTTTTGGCTAGTCTGCTAACCACCACTTCACCGTTATGAGTAAAATACCCCAAGAGATAAAACTTATGATGTATTTTCATTTTCCTCTGGTGTGACCTGAGCTTCTTAGTAACCACTGATACCACAATAATATCATATTATACAGCAATATAGTCTGTATGGATAGAAAAAAACACTAATCTCAGAAACAGAGCTTCATATCCAAAATATTTTCTTAACTGAGTTTGAAGCCTCTATATACTCAGATTCTAATATAGAATCAGAAACCATACACTACAATGGGCTTCACCAGCTCATTTGACCACCATTTAGGAATAAAGACATATATTGACTATGATTTTAGATCATAATTATCTATTTGGAAGATAACATCATTGTATCCCCTCACACTAGCTCCCCATCTCCTACATACACCAGGAATATATAATTTATATATTTCATATACTTTAAGATATTTTTTATAGCCTCCCAACATAGCTCTCTAATATTATCTTAATATCTACCCACCATGATTAAATAAAAGGTAACATCAAACCTAGTTCATATAATTATATACATGATATAACCCACTATTGAAGCAAAATGAATTCTACTCATTCTTTAAATATCCTTATGTTTCTGTGGATACATATTTATAGAGAGATTAATGCCTTGTGAATTTGTCAACAATTCTCTCTTGGATTATTATATATTGTAACTTTTGAGTACCTTATCATTATATATACTTTGACATAGCCCGATAAGCCTCTATGATCTATCTATATTGATCTTCATCCCTAGAATATAGTTTGATTCATGTAATTATTTCATATAGAAACATTCATATAAAAAAGTATTCACTAAATATAATACATTAACTTGGTTTCCCATTAACAATATGTCATAACCATATAAATGTTGGAAAATAATGACACTCCCATTAACCTTATAATAGAAACATAGATCACCTTCATTTTTATTGAAACCTAATTTGCTTACAACCTCATCAAAATAAGCATTCCATGATTGTGATGTATGTTTCATTATATAAATGGATCTCTACACATTTTATAATTTATTGGAACTATTTGACATAATAATCCCTTAAGGTAGTGTCATATAGATATCTTAAACTAACCTTCCATTTATAAAATAAGTTTTGACATAAATTTTCCAAATTTAATAATCATTTAATGTTGTTATTCGAAGTAACATTTTGATATATTTTAGCATAGAAACTAGAGACAAGGTTTATCATAGGTGATGCATTGACATTTTATGAAACCCTTTGCTAATAGTAATGCCTTATAGCTGCTCACCTGAACATCCATGTCCTGATTTTTCTTGAATATTCATTTAGAACCAATAGGTTTTACATCATCTAGTCGGTCTACCAAAATCAAAACATGATTTCTGTACATGGAATCCATTTTATAATTCTTGTTTTCTTTCCATTTAATATCTTCCTTTCCATTTAATGCATACTTTTAGATTATAGGTTCATCATTATCCTGGAGTAATGTGTCAATTGTATTAGTGATAAGAAAAACATTCCTCTATGGTACTCTAACCTATCTAGTATAACTATATAGTACTTGTGTCTCGAGAACATATTCATCTCCCACTGTATCTTATGAAGATTATTACCATACCAATTATTGTTTATGTGAAAGATCAACTTCATAAAATTCAATATTACTCTGACTATTTCCATTGGAAATTTGTTCCCATGCTGCAAATCTAGAATGTATTTCTATAACAACCTTTCTATTTTAAGGGTTATATAGGTAATATCCTTTAGTCTCCTTATTATAATCTAGAGAGATTCACTTCATGCTCTGAGATGATAATTTTTTAGTAGGTATGACCTTGTAAAAATACTTTCATCCCTATACATGCATGTGTGAAAAAATAAATTCATTCCATACCACAACTCATATGGAATCCCTTATGATTCTTTACTTGGTACTCAGTTTAGTGTATATTTTACATTCTTCAGTGCATATCCCCAAAAGGATAAAGGTAGAGTGGCATGACTAATCATCAATCTGAGCATGTTAAGTGAGGTATAATTCCTCATTTCACAAACACCATATCACCAATGTTTATATAGAGGATTGAGTTGGGAAATTATCCCAAAATCCTTTAAATAATGCATGAAAACATGGTTATGATATTATCCACCATAATCTGTGTAGAATTTCTTAATCTTCTTACCATGTTTAATCTCTACTTCATTCTTATATTACATTAACTTGATAAAGTAATCTAACTTATATGTCATTAGGTAGATATATCCAAATCAACTATAGTCATCCGTAAAATTAAGGAAGTAAGAAAAATTAGCCATTGTCTCTACTAGAAACAGGCCACATACATCAGTATGAACCAATTTCTATGGTTATTTTGTTATTTATCCTTTTTTTCTAAAAGGTGATTTGGTAATTTTACCTTGTAAGAAAGGGTGGAATAAATCCAAGGGTTTTAACTCAATGGAGTCTAAATACCCTACTTTATGTAGTTTTCTTAAATAATTCTCAATTTCATGACCTAGCCCGAAGTTCCATAGGATGGTAGGATATGATTCATTCTTACTGGATTTTCCATTGATTGAAAAACTAGATTTTCTAGATCAAGTTTATATAACCAATTATGAAGATATGTCATGTCACAACATATGCTATCATTATACATAAGATAAAATTTATTTTTAAACTTTAAATAAAATCCCATAGTGTCTAAACATGGCACTAAGATTATGTTTCAAGTAACAGATTGGGTATAAATATCATTATTTAGTGTAATAACCATTCCACTTTTAACAGTAAGATGATAATGTCGCACTTCTAATGGCTCTATTCTCCATACCATTGATTCTCATAGGTCTAATTTACATTTTTTATATTGTTTTGAATGAATTTTTTTCTATATTTAAATAAAATTGTGTGAGATACATGAAACATGAAATACCAAACTTGTAAAAATAGACAAGTTGGATTCATTAAAAAACATACTTGAAGAAGAAACATATCATTAATTCCTCTTCTAAACTGTGAAATTATTCTTCTAGTGGACTTTATTTCAACAATTAAAGAATAATACCTCATAATCATTTTTCTCCCTCTATATTTTTGGCTTCTTGGATGATCAGTGCATCACTATCTTTGACTTACACTTAGCCCTTGACACATTTTAGCCTTTCCTTCTTCTTCTCCATCATAAGAACCGAAGAGTTGGGATTATTCATAAACTTACCTTCTTAGAGAAAAAAATCCAAATAAATATATGATTAATATATTCATTTTATTCATATTATTATAAATAGTGAAATTTTATAATCTTTGTAGAAAAGTGAAAAAAAGGGACTAGTTGCTAGTTCTTAGTTCAGTTTGAACGAAAGGGTCTCCAATCTATCAATGTACCCAATCATTTTGAGTACATGAGTTATTGTATGATTCCCCTTTTCTAAAATATATCTACAATGTGCACTTGATATCTCATATATTTATTTCTAAAAAATATCAATATATAACTCTTGATGATAAGAAAACATATGGAAAGCATCTTAATCAATATACATTTTCCGCAACTCACTGGACATATATGAAAACATGAAGCACTAAAAATCTATCACATCATCCTTATGATTCTTATATTTAACTTTATCCACCTTAATATATCCATAAGGAGGCTCATTAAGAAGTGGGTACCCTCATACATAATGCTTTCTCTCTTGGAGAAGTACTATGTGTAAGCTCCTATACTACTCTTCAAAGTTATGGTCAGTCAGGATATTATCTTTATCCAACATTGATCAGAATGAAATTGAATTGGTGGTTGTTTCCATTTAATCATCAACAAGTAAATTTATCATATTTGTAATTTATCTTGATTACCAATATACATTTACAAATTATTAATTTTAAATGTCTCACATTATTTTGTCAAATCCTAGAATCTCCCAACTACTAGATTTAGAATTCCATCGCTTGAGAATTCATGTGGAAAGGATCCATAAACTTATCTTCATAGCCTAAGCTATGAAATTTCCATTACTACCAGAATCTAAGGTAGGCTTTTGACTAGACATCCAAATTAACTTGCGGTCCTTAATCTGTTGAATGGAGGCCCATCTCTAGTGAAGGATTACGTTGAATTCTCTGGGATTTTCCTCTAAAGTTGCAACGATCTTGGCATGGATACTACTTTAGTAATAAAATTAGTAAATTCAACCCAATACTCTCTTAAATATTCTCTTGTAGTAAGAGTCATACTCAATTAGGGCTGATGAGTGCCTTAAACCATTAATTGAGTTCAAATTCAAGAAATGGAAGGAATTTAATGACTTAATTTTTTATTTAGGGGATTTGGTAATTTAATCTTTGTGAATGAAATCATTTTTTATTTAACTTTACTATTAAATGTGATCACAATCAAAACATAACAATTATTTAAATAGAAACCATTCACCGTACATGTTAAATATATCTATTCATGCTTGTTTACTATTATACTATGTTTTCGTGCAAAATAAATACACATTTACAAAATAATAAACCATTAATATGATAAAATAAATAAATAATGACATGATCAAGAGTCATTAAATATTATTTAATACCTCAAATGAATAATGTATTAATAGAGAAAATATGGGAATTCCTTAAGTCAATACCTGAATTCAATTGCAACACCTGAAACTCTCCTAAACTTCACTTGTTTGGTTTACATAGACTCTCAACTCAAACCACTTTTCCATGAACTCATATGATATTTACGATGCATACTAACACCTAGGTGTGGGTAAATTAGGGTGAAAATTATATTTTATTAATTAAATTTTCACACGCAGGCCCTTATAAAAATTAAGGGGGGGGGGGATGATGCACAACTCATCAAAATAAAATAATTATTTAATTTTAAAACTAAATGAAATAATTAAATTAAATAAATAATAAACCAAAAATTCATGGGCTGATCTCGGATCATGATCAATCATCATGAAATTATATTGTATAGGAAAAATGAAATTTTCTAAAATTAAACTTGAGGGTATTTTTAATGTTTTAACTTCAATTAAAATAATTTTAATTATTTATTGTTGTGTCCCAAAACACGCAAAATAAGTTTATTGAATTACAGAATATTAATTGCAATTTATTAAATTTTATGACATTTTTTGGGTCCTTATGAACTTCAAGGATATCTGAATATATTAATTTAAGGTTTGTAATGGGGTAGAAGGGTCGAGAAAATTGGATCCGGACTAACCCAGTCTGGCCCAAGTCTAATTGGGGCATCTATATAAGGATATATATATATAATATAATAATATATATTATATATAATATATATTTTAATTTATAATATATATATATATATATATTCAAATCCATCACCTATATGGGGAGGGCCAAGAATTCCATGCCCCTAAATGGAAGAGGAATCCTTTTATATTTTTTTTATTTATCCTTATCCTTCCATTTGGAAGGATATGTGTGTGTGTGCATGTGATTTGGAAATAGAATTTTGCTTGTACCACCATATTCTATTGCTAAAAAACTACCCAACTGGATTCCAGTATGTCTGTAAAATATACAACACACTAGCATCATGCTCTCACTAAACAATTAATGCACCAGTAGCCAATAAAGTGCAACAAAAATTAAAAATGTAAATCCTACCACAATTTATATGAAAAATTCATCGATCTTTTATCAGCCAAATCATGGATAAATATACTCAGATTGATGCATTGTCAGTTGAATTGGAACCATATTGAAACCATCATTACTCATACTTCTTGAAGAATCACATTAAACTCAATGTAAGTATGAAAAATAAAATTGATTGAAATCATAAATGGTACCTTGTTTGTTTGAAATATCCCATTTTATTTGGGAACCATTGGTGTTTCATGGATCAAAGGCACTGAGCTTTGTATCATCTAGATCATCTGATTATGAAAAAAAGCTATTGGAATTACTATTTGCAATTAAAGGGTGTTAGTGAAGGAAGTCAAAGAGATTTACAATGTCCCTTCAATCATGTGAAGAACACATACTCAATAGAGAAAGAAGAATCAATGTAACCTTGTTATTTTATCATAATCTCTCTCTAATAGATTGAGAGGATATTATATGAGAGATTCTATCTCCAAATTTGTCAAAATGGTTGTGATCTCTATTCGAGTGGCTAAAATGAGAGTTTATACCTTGGTTATACTTTTCAAAATTTCACTTTTTTCCTTGGAAAGTAATAACCATCATATTAGACCCTTGTACACACTTATCACTTAATAAAACATGTCATAAATGTAATGAATATTTTATCACTCACTTGAATTTTTTTAAAATGTTACTTGATAAAATAAAAACCATTAATTTGGCCGATAATCTCCCTATATAATTTAACGAACCCTAAACATGTTCTATTCATTAAGAAAATTATATTTTATCATATTCACTTTTATGATCATACTACTTGTGAATAAGTTGTGAAATAAATCCAATAATCATTATTCTATACTTGAATAATATTAAAAAATTATTTTATTTTTTGTCTATAATACTTGGATGTTCACTATCCCCCGCATGAAGGGGGGGGGGGGGGGATTTCATCCGAAACTCCAATTCAGTTGAATAGGTGGAACTTATGGATATACATAGTGAGTGTCCCGCTAGGCAATTACCTTTATAGTAGTGAATCCAACCCATATAATAAGAGTGGAGTCTAGAAACTCACCGTGGCCCCTATAGAGATAAGGAATACCTTAGTTATGACTACCTCCTATGAACACATTTTTTTAATATAATCTATTTGTCTCATGATTTCTCATAATGTTGGATGCACACTTTTTTCATCAACCTTTTGATGATTTACATATTTCTTGAACTTAATCAAAGGTCTTAATTTTTTGTACCATGTATATGAATTTAATGAAGGTACTATCATCCTAGTCAAGATGGTCCCATGATATATCACTTCCTCAAATCATAAGAAAAAAATTCTATCTTGATCATTCGACTAATTTCATACCACTAAAGACGTACCCAACACAAGCTAACTCACCATGACTTCAATGTCATGGTGTTTGGATTACATTAAAGTACATGATAAAATGGTACACAATGGTAATGATATCAAATCAGAAGACCAATACAGAAGGTCATAGATAGGAACAAACAATGAAATCTGAAACATGTGGCATTCCTATTGACGGGTCAGTCCTCATGACGTCATCTACTCAAGATCACCGAGTGTGAACTTCATGAGAAGAAGTTTCGATAATTATGATCCTTCAAAACCTAATAGTAAAACATCATATGTTTTATATTAGTATGATTCATCTAGACCATATTACATATGTTTAATATTACGATCATAGTATCCTGAGGTTCTCATTATAGTTGGGAACTACTGTAACCTTTTGATACAACATGTAACCTAAATAAATTACCATGTAAAAAATGGATGCATAATTATTAACACAATTATAGTAAGAATAATCACATGCATATATCAAATTGTATATAAGTAATTGTAATCAAAGTACATAGTGGAGTTCGGTCTAGGGTACCCACTCACAATAGTCCATGCGACTACAATGTGTGAAAAAATTTGGTTCACACCTGAAAGGAATGTATTAGGTGGTCATTTACCATGTGAATGATAGTACCATTATTTTAATAACCTAATGATGAGAGTTAAATATTTAAATATTTTTGTCTATATTTCACTGAATCTAACCCCTTAAATTATTCAAAACTTAGGGAATTGGTTTGATTTTATGACTTTTTGAGATTATGGACATCATTGAAAATTGGCTTAAATGTTGATTTTTAGTATTTTTTTAATTGTTATATTTAATTAATAAATCCATTCATTAATTTTCGAACACTTGAAGTTTCATTGTTTAATGGATATCAATTTTTTTTTTAAAAATAAATTTGACCAATTTTTAATTAACTTGGAAAAATAAATTATTTTAATTTTGGAATATAATTGTTTAATTAAATTTGAGTTAATTTCAAAATTAAATAATTAAATGGATTGAATTTGGATATTTCATTATTTTATTAATTTTGGAAGCCATAAATTGATTCTTTTTAAAAACATATGGAATTAAAATGCTTAAATGGATTTAATTATTAGTTTCAATTATTTTAATTTTTTGAATGTAATGAAATTCATAAATTTATTTTAAAAAATCAAAATGTAAACCTAGGTTTTTAATTTTTTACAAAAAATATAGATAGAAAATTGGTTGTGTTTTGAAAAATCCGATTTTAAGTTGATTGAATTTAATTGAATATTTAATTTTAGAATTTAATTTTTATTATTGGATTTTAAATCGGAAAATGTACACACTAAAAAAATACATATGTGGAGGCTGTGATTGACAAACCTTTGAAGTGACTGTGGCACCCCTTTATGTGGCCAATCCAAGTGACCGCATCGAAAAATTGGCAATGTGACTGAACTACCACATGATAATAATTACAAGTTACCAGGAAATAACAAAATGTAAATTCTTCAAGACACATAACTTTTATTTTTCACCTTCAACCTGAAGGAAAAAACTAAATTGAAGATACTCAAGCTACTAAATAAAAAAATATTCCAAATAATTGAAGCGATCGTGAATATGAGTCAATAAATCATGAGTAAATATCCAACATAGTGAAAAATTATAAATAAAAATCACTAAATCAGAGCCTCATCGATTAGATAATATGACCAAACTAGTTTTGTCACTTATAAATCTTGAGCTTGTGATGGAAACTGGTGGGAAGAGATGAATGTAAAAGAAAATCCTAAACCAGCTTAAGCGTGCCATGCACAATTTTTTAAATAGAGGAAATAAATTCACTCAATCCCTATTGTCGATATAGATATGAAAGTACATTGAATCTTGGTAAAGGGAAGTCTCCCCATTGAAATTTCTTTTAGATGAAGATAAAACCAATCTTGAGTGGAGAATAAAATAACCCCAATGAAATTATTATTGAGATAAATTCAACACTACAGGTTCCACTGTATTCGAGCATGTATGAGCATTACGGAAGAGTAGAGTCAGATTAGGTTAAATCCAGACTGTGGATGTTAATTTGAAAAATCAATTCTCTATATTTGTTTTTTTGGATAGATATTTTTATGCATGTCATCGAGGAGAATAAAGGAGGTGGGACCTCACTTGTCCCCAATTCATTGGGTTTCATATTGAAAACAAACAGACACATGATGCATTAGATCTCTTTCCAAGATGATCTAGTTGATGATCTATGGAAGTTTGATGTATTTGATCAAAGTAAAACCAAGTTACAACCAAGGATGGAGATGTCAGAATGAAACATGAGGCCGATCGAAGTCGAGAATGTCTGACCAAAGTATTACACAAGTGTAAAAAAGTGACTAAAAAATTGGTTAAAAAGTTACATAAAGAAGATCAAATATCAAAAGAGGATCCAAGATTTGGAAGAGGTTGATGATCCAAATTTGAGAATATTCAAACTATAAGAAAATATGAGTTTGGATAAAGGTGAACCTGATGGGTGTGAAGATACTTGAGTTGATATTAAAACCCAAAATTTACATACATTATTATTACTTCAAAATTGAAGCACACTTATTACAACATATAACAAAACCATGAAAGTACCGTTTAGGTATAGTGTCTTTAGAAACTGAGAAACATAAACAACTGGTTCATAAATCATCAACACTATATCCATTTTATTTTATCATATCTAGAGTCCCTTTTGGCATATATTACTTAATACCCTTCTTCCTAACCCGGGGAAAAGAAAATATACAAAATGGTGAGCTCAAATGCTTAGTAAGGGTAAACAAAAGAGATATCAATCACATCATATTCATAAGAACATAACATTTTGAAAATCTTAACCTGCAAAAGAGATCATAATT
Source organism: Viscum album (assembly GCA_963277665.1). NCBI lineage: Eukaryota > Viridiplantae > Streptophyta > Magnoliopsida > Santalales > Viscaceae > Viscum > Viscum album. Next base: position 533,618,808 of record OY728155.1, read on the forward strand.
TCATAACATGGGATAAATCATAGTATTGAAATGTAATCCCAATAATCATAACATGAAACTTTGTGGAATACATACATAATCATAGAGAATCATTTCTTAGTAGTCAAGACTCAATGCCAAGACTATCTTAGCGGACAAAGTCTATTTCTGAACCGATTTCACTCTTCGTTTTAGTCCTGTATCACTGAAGCGGATTAACCTACCATTCCATCCATGTCTATCTCATGAGATATAAATCTTTACCCAATGCATTGGAGGGAGACATAGGTACCACCCATCTCATAATGATACCATTCTTATGTGTGCCACAAGATCATATATCATACATCATAGCATAACCCATGTAATAAAAATGGGATTCTTAAACATCATTCCATCATAACATAAATCATCTAAGATAAAAGGACTTTATAAAAATAATTCCATCATAACATAAGCAAATCAATGTAAAAATAAGGATAGAAACAGAACCCTATATTATCTTAGATGGAAAATAATTTTGATAAAACACTTGAACTCCATTCTTGAGGAAAATATCCTTTCTACTTCAAAAACATTTTCCTTTCTTAACATGTTATAAAATTTTAAAATAAAATAAGTTAATTAAAAATAAAAATTAAAACATGTAACTGATGCTTCATGGAAATAATGTTCTAAAAATCCATTCATGCCGTATAAGTTAAAGAAAAACATTCTTCTCATACTTTGGCCGGAAAATTAAAAAAAGTACCTCGTACTAAAAATGACAAACGATTCCTTTAATATGTTTTACTAAAAACATACCAATGGGTAAAATAATATTTAAACAAATGTATGATGATAGAAATAATATTACATATTGAGGAAACATGGATGTGGATGATAAATATTCCCCAGTAAATTCTGAAGTATAAACAATCTCAGATAAAAATGAGATTGTGATATTTTCCCTTACCTTAGGTATGATTTGCTTCATACGTGTCCGAACCTCCTGTATAATGATTTAAATAATGTGATTGAATTATTCCATAATCGTACTCATTGTTATGATATCATATATGGTCATATTCTTAGCTTCGTATTAGTAATATTTCATTGATACTTGTTATTCGGGTGTTTATTTCTTTTTGTTCTTATGCGTGTTTTGTCAAATAAATTCTTATTCTTATTTTTAGATTATAGATACCTCATTTATAGAATGATATTAGTGTAATATTTATCATATTTATACATTAAATTCATTTATATAATCATTATGCATTGAATATCATGTAGAACGAGTCACATCACATCGTGGAGACGGTAGGCCGTACGTACGCACGAGCGATGATATCGTTCCCATAATCGTGGAATTTCATTGATGTTTATACTATTTAAGAATAAATGTCACTTTAAAATAATCATATATAGTTATTATTTACACCATTATATTCATCCACATAAGGTGGTGGTGGAAAACAGATTACACCACGGCGTGGAGACGGTATTCCGTACGTACGCACGTACGATGATTTAGTTTTCCATAGGATGGATAGAAGGTGAAATAGGGTTGTTTAATATTTATAATAACATATAAATATATGAGTGATACTTATGTAATTAATTCATAATGAAACAACTAAAGAAGAAGAAGTAGAAGAAGAAATAATGTTGAAAGAATTGGTGACGGACATTACCTCTTCTTTGAAGCGCCTCTTCTTAACCTCCTCTTAGGGAACTAAAGATGGTCTTTGAAGAATACCAGGACCACTAGGAGGTTTCTAGGGAAGTTGAGAAGGGAAGTGGGCAAGTTTTGGCCGAGATTGAAGGCTCAAAGTTGTGTAAAGAGGAGAGGGAGGAGGAGCCCTTTTATAAGGGAGGAGAGGGGCACTTTAGAAATAACTTAAAATATTATTTTTTAATAAAGTCATATTAGGTTTATAATGGCTTTAAAGTGACTTATTTCTATGATAAAGTGGGGATGGTCCGAAATCCTCTCAACCAATAGGTTTTAGACAAGTTTAGCTTACTATTTTAACCCAATCATTTAGATTTAACTCTAAGTTAAATAATTTAACTTTTACCGTGTCTTTTTGATTTCTTACACTATATGGTTAATTAACTTACTATAATAAGAAAAAGGAACCAAAAGTGGTTCATTATAAATATATATAACCTTATCATAGTAATTTGGATGAACCTTATATTTTTAGGAATAGAATAACAATTATTAATATAATATTTTTTAAAAAAAAAAATTTATGTCAATTTTGACACTATTTGGTAATTGATTTTTGTGAAAATCATAACATCATGATTAGTTCAAAAAAAGTTAATTTAATCAATAATAAAATGTCATATAAACCTAAAAAATTAGTGGAATTTATAAAAAATCTCAAATTACATTTATTTGGGTATTTATAACATTAATTATGTTAATATTTCATTAATAAGGTAATTACTGCATCATCATTGTGTCATAAATAAATTATTTTATTGAATGTTTAAAAATTATAAATAAAATAAAATTATGTAGGAAATATTTTTATAATTATAATTAATATTTATAGTCGAATTTATCTAATATATAACAAATATTAGAAATGTTTTCGTTATTAGACTTTGATTTTAACTCTTTAAACTCTTCATTAAATAAAATAATAATAAGTGTCTTAATCTAATAAAAGTGGACCTAAAGGGTAATAGTTTATCCCTAAGGTTGTTTTTTGTCGAATTAAACTTATCAAATAGAATTAGGACATGTTTTAGGGTAATAATAATATCATTTTTACCCTCAATTACCCTATTTACTTTTAGCTGTGGTAAATAAAATTAAAAAGATACTATTCACCAAAAATTATTTTTAACTTATTGAACAACATTTTACTCATTTATATTAACCGTGTCTCTTGGATTTTCAAAATTAAACTCACAGAAGTGGTAAAATTAAGTTTTATGTATAATTACAAAAGCTCCAAGGAGGCGGGTAAAAGACAGTGAAAAGTTCAATAATTTTTTTTATATATCTAAAATTATTATAAAATGACTCCAATGAATTACATTGAAATTATATAGGTATTATGTATCAACATTTACCTAAAATAAATTTAAATAAATAATTATTTAAATAAAAAGTCGGTTTTTAAATAGTAACCCAGTGTTTTCACTATTCATCAGAATTGAATGTTTTCAGAAAAACTACCAAAAATTCACCCTAGGATAATTTCGATATTCTGAATCCAAAAATGAAATCCATTTTGAAAGATAAAATTTATAAAATTTCAAAAAGTGGGTATTACTATTCATAATGGCTAGTTTTTATAATATTTTAATAGCATATCGTTGTTTAGTGAAACTCGGTATTGCGTACAACACAAGCTATCAAGGAAGGTCACGATTGCGTGTAAAGAAAGCTAAGCTAGTGTTGTGTGTAGTGAAAGATTCCATTGATGATGTATAAAACATAAAAACAAAATATTTCTCATAAAAATATCGGGTGCTACAGTTGAATTCCAAGACTGTCTAGTACCAATTATGAAGTTTTAAGGCCCAACTATAGTGACATCACAGGCCCAACCCTAACCTCCAATATGTAGGCCGATTCCAATTATACTAAAAATCCAAATCCCTAGATAAAACATACATAATATTCTTTCCTCAAACAAAATGCGATGTCCAGTGATGTTTTTGAGTATAAAATCATCTATCTCTGATCGTTTGCAAAGGAGTAGAAAGTTTGATCATGTGGGAATAACATTTTAATTGAAAAAATTTTAGTATTATGAATTATAGAAATGTTGACCAATGAGTTGTGCACGTGGTATAAATCTAAAGTGAATAAATTGGACTCAGAATTTGAGGAATAATTCAGACTTTACTAGTTTATTTAAATAGAATATCATATTAATCACAAGTCTAGAAATGGATAATTGAAGAACTCAATGAATTTCTCTATAAAGACAAACTATTTAATGGATAAAGGAAGAATCTATTATCATAAAACCATATATTTTACTACATCTTCTTGTTTGACTTTTTTATCAATTTTATTTAGTTTTAACTCTATAGTGATGGTACACTGATCCATTACTGTCTGAGTTAAGGAGATTCCCCTACCTTCATTTGAATCAATTAAATGTCCTAATTAATTTTCTCAAATAATGAACTCTCTATATTTATTTGATTATGTTTATGATTAAGGATACTTACTTTTGATTACACATTTTATAATTATCTTCCTTCTATCTTTGTATTGTACAAATAAGCCACTCAGACTCACTCCACTCTACATGATATCAAGTGGTAGCAGAAGAACATGTTGATCAAAGATATCTGATCACCATACCATTTGAGTTTTGGGTTATTAGTGATCATTTTACTCCCATACTCAAGCCAATACTTCCAGAATAAGGTGATATATTTGAGGTTTCACTTGGTTAGATATAAAATTGGGGAGAATTAATATAGAATTATAATTTTATAGGTGAGGGAATGGGATGATCTGAGGTTATTTCACTATCTCTCATCTGAATACAAAAACCAATCCAATTTGAACACTAGTTTTTAATAGTGAAAATCAAAATAATTTTTATTCCAAATTATTTTCACAAAATCAAATCCATTAAAAAAATAAAAACAATCCCAAAACAATTTCCTCTATAAGAGAAAAACCGAGACCACTAAGACAATATTTCCTATGTTTAAAAATTGTTTTGCTGAGGCCCTCTCTACAAGCACTCAACAAACCTAGATCCATTTCTTGGAGGGATTTTTTTTTGTGTTTTCACTCTATTTTAACATTATTTGAAAAAATAACCACATCATTTTTATATAACCTCATGTTTTTATCTAGAGGCTTAACAGACTGTTCTGGGGAGATTAAGAACCTTAAAAATCATTGAACTGGATGGAAAAGATTTTTTCACAGTCCCACTGAATGTTTTCCCATATAAAACTTCTTCTTCCACTAGAGTGACTTTAGGGAGTGATAACATAGAAAACAATTAGGAATAATTTAATAGGACTTTAAGATAATGTTATGAACCCAATATCTACAATTACTATTGGTTTCAACCACCTAATAGTCAACACAAATTTGAACTGATAACTGGTAAAATATGACTCCTTCCAAAGATTCATGGCTTGAAAACAGTGGACCCTAACCAATATATAAGGTAATTTATTAATGATTTTAGTAATTTCAATCCTATAGGAATATTATAAGATCATGTTATATGGAAGGACTTTCCCTTATCTCTTGAAGGGACAACTATTGAATGAATCTACATCCTCCAGCATGGGGAGATCACTACATGAAAGGGGTTATAGAAGGAATTCCTCCATAAGTACTTCCCTACCTCAAGATGCACTTAGATATGGCTCGATATCTATAATATGAATAAATAATGTTTTGAAACTCTTTAAAATTTTTGGGAGAGATACAAGCAGTTCAAAACCTCTTTACCAAATTTTCCTTTCCAAGATCACTATTTCCATGTATAATTTTACCTAGGGTTGATGGAAAATGATTGAAATGAGATAGATGCTTTATCTAGATAAGTATTAACAGACAAGTCCCCCAATGAATTTAGAGAGATGATTGAGAGTATCTCCTAAAGCACTCAACAATTTTCTACAAGAATCACAGTAAGAGATGTATATGAGGTAAAAAGTTTTAAGTTCCCTTTACTATAAAATAAAATTGAAGAACTAAACTATCATATATGTAAATTAAATTTTAACAAAGTATATGAGACATAATCTTCCACACCTATAAGAGTAAATTAGTTATATTACTCTCAATACCACTACATATATGGGTTTCTACAAGTTCATGGAATTTAAATTTATGATTCTATGTACTAGAGGTAGTTCTAGCTGCAAAAACCATCATGAAATCATGGATATAGGGATTATTACAATACTATGTTTAGAGCTAGGAACTAACAATAATAAAGAGAACATTTTGAGTAAGGTTTTTAACCAAATATCCAACCTCCACCCATCTAAATATAAAGATTATATCCCCATAAAAGAGAACAACATGATCATAATCAAGATCCCACCATGAAAAAATTGTTGAAACAACTTATGGAATCTCACACCACTCAAAAAACCACCATCAACACTCATGGAACAATAATGAAGGAACTAAAAGGATATAAAAACCAGATTATAACTAACATCAATGACTTAAAGAATCAAAGATTAGGCGATATTCATACTTAATTAATTCCTAATACCAAGTGAAATGTTAGTTATATTATATTAATGAGTTTCAAGGAGGTGGGAATTAGTGAATAGTCACCACCTCAAGAGGGATTTGGAAGTGAACAAACCAATATACCTAATGAATCTAATCATGAAAAATAAGTTGAATAATTTGTGGAAATAACCCTTATAAATAAAGAAAAATGGAAATAAAATATGGGGGACTAAATTCATCCCAAAAACACCTTATCTATAAGTAATAAACCACGTAAGAAACCCAATGAAGACGCAATACAAAAGGATATTCAGGAAATATTCAAGAAATTCGAGATTAATATCCCTTTGATTAATCCATTCAGTAAATTCCAAATCATTAAAAATTCATTAAATACATGTGCAATCAGATGAGAATATTTCAAGGTAATGAAATGGTATGCCTAGGTAAAAATGTTTTTACACTTGTAACCCCAAAATACCCAAAAATTCCAAGATCTATATATCTTCTATGTCACTTGAACTAATATCAGGATAATGTTTTTCAAATAATTTTGTGATTTAGAAGAATCAATTAATGTAATTACATGTATAATTTATTCATTTATAAAAATTGGAGTTCTCAAACCCACTTGATTAGTTGTGAATTTTTCCAACCAAACCATTTCCAACTCGGTAGGTGTTCTGGACTATGTTCTGGTATGTGTATATGGTTTTTTCTCGGATTACATTTATATAGTGAACAAGGAGTAAGAAAAAGGTTTAGATCACCCCACCCCCATCTTAGGTAGGCCATTACTAAAGATAGGTAAATCCAAAATAAATTTTAATTAAGAAACACATTCAATGACTTTTGGTGAACAAATAGCAAATTTTAACATCCATATCTCAATGAAATTCTCACATGAGGAGAAATATCTGTTTACATTAATTTTTTTTTGAGAAAACATGCTCTTTTATTGAGGAAATAGAAGTGTTTTATGACATAATTAGATTAGAATAACATTTAGAAACACATAATATTACTGATGAATCTATTTTTTTAAATTAGATTAATATATAATCAGTTTTGAGTGATTAACAATTTGAAGAAATTGATGAAAGTAATTTTGATGAGTTACTAAAATATATTACTAAAACTTTTTTACTTACTTGTAAAGGTTTCCAACATGGAGAAAACTGAGTTAAAATCATCAGTTGAAAACCTGCTGAACTGGAACAAAAATGTTTTCCATCATACATGAAATATTACTATTTAATGGAAAACAAGAAACAACCATTAATAATTTCAAATAATATAAAACCCAATAAGAATATAAACAACTATAAATTATGAAGCATAATTACAAGGAAATATTCTGGACACTAGGAGACAATATAAGAATTATCCCTACCACATAACTGAATAGTATTTTGTTTGAAAGTGAGTCCAAAATAATAAGACATCCCCAATGAAGGCTCAACCTGACTCTTCTGTAGGTAGTGAAAAAATAAGTAGAAATAATTTTAAGATCTAGAATAATTTGGCCCATCTCAAACTCCTAATGGGTGTATCTTATTCAAATTTTTCTATAGAAAACTAGATACATAATTGTAAATAATTAAAATAAGTAATTATTTTCTACAAGAATTCAGAATAGTTGGAGAGTTTGCACTGACTACAGGATAATGAAACATGTGACCTTCAATGAACACTTACTTATACCCTTTATAGAAAAAATTCTAGAGAATATAGATGGTAAAAATATTATTATTTCCTTGATGTAATTTTGTGTACTTTTATGTTCCAATTCGTTTGGAGGACCATGAAAATACCACATTCACATGCCCCTTAGAAATATTTTTCCACCAAAGGATTCCTTTCAATATTTACAATGACCCACATACCTTTCATCACTACATGGTAAGTATCTTCCTAGACCTAATTGAGAGAGGATTGGAGGAATTATTTTATGAACTTTACTATTCATAGAACTCATTTTCAATATTGTCTTGAGAGTATAGAAAATGTTTTAAAATGATATATTTAAAAAAACATGGTTTTTTGATTTTGAAAAGTTTCATTTCATGGTAGAAAATGGAGATGTTATGGGCCACATATTATTCAAGGTGAAATTGAAGTGGATAAGGCCATAATTTATGTCATCGATATAATATCTTACCCTACTACTGTGAGACACATTTAGTCATTCATAGGTTATTTTGTATTTTATAAAAGATTTTTTTGGGACTTTTAAATATTTTATTTACCCTTGACTAACCTACTCAAGAACGAAACTATGTTTTATATGATTCATGAAGGATATATATTAAATATTTAAACTAAATTTTGAACATTTCTCCCATAATAAATCCCCAAAACTAGGAACACCATTTTTAGATATTGTGTGATGCTTCAAATGGAGCTGTAGAAGTTTTACTCTCTTATAAGATTGACTTAAACTCACAAGTTATAGCATATGATTCAAAGACCCTGTATAAATCTTTTATCAATTATTAAAAAACTAAAAATTATTTTTTTCCATTATTATTATTTTGGAAAATTTCAAATCATACTTGTTAGTAAATAAAGTAGTAATATTCTCAGATTATGTAGCACTTAGGTATTTGATCAATAAGGATAATGAAAAGTCAATTATAGTGAGATAGATATTTCCACTATAATAATTCAATAGAGAGATTAAGGATAAGAAAATATGTGAGAATATAGTTTCATACCACATAAGTAGGCTACCCCATTCTATAGAGGTAGTACCACCATCTAAAACAAACATGGATGATTCATTTCATCATGAGAAGATATATGAAGCCCCTAAAATACACTAGTAATTTAATTTAGTAAATTATATAATCTCATCAATGGTTCCCTTATTATTTTCCAAATATCAAGGACATAAATTGAAATATGAATCAAAATTTTATGTTTGGGAAGATCTATATTTATTTAAGATCTATAAAGATCAAGTAATAATAAAATGTATCCAAAAAGAAGATGTTAATTTTTTGATTTAATTTTTACACACACTTGCATGTGGATTCCATTTTGGATCTTAAAGAAATATGAAAAAAAATTAGAAGATGGATTATCTTGTCCCTAAATTTTCAAATAGTCACATGATTTTTCCAAAAAAGTGTCTAAATTTCAATTTTACTAGTGGAATTTCAAAAAGACATGAAATGAACCAGTCACCCTCTATGAAATATTAAATGTATCTAGATTAGATTTCATGGGAAAATTTTCTATATCCATTATATTTTACTAAATTTTTCTAGTAGAGTTTTACATTTCTAAGTGGATTGAAGTAAAATCCGTATGAGTTGATGATTACAAAACTATGATAAAATTTGTAAAAAAACTATTTTATGTAGGTTTGAATTTCCTTGGGAAATAATAAGTGACTAAGGAACGCATTTCTACAACAATAACATGGAATCCGTGAAATATAAATATATATTAGACCATAAAACATCTAATACCTTCCACACAAAAACCTATGGGATGAGAGGTGTTGAATGGAGAGATAAAAAATATTTGGGAGAAGCCAATGAAACCTAATTAGAAGGATTGGAGTAAAAAGCTTGAAGATTCACTGTGGGAATAAAAAAATTCCTACAAAACCCCTCTTAGGTACGTCTCATTATAGGATAGTTTATAGAAAAATAATATCTATATCTTATTGAGTTGCATTATAGATCTTACTAGGATATTAAGAGAGTAAACTTAGAGTATATAAAATATGTAGATCAGAGGAAGCTATAGATGATAGAGCATGAGGAGATGAGAAGATAATATTATAGGAATTCTATTTTTTAGAAATAGAAATCCATATATGTCCATGACTATCTCATCTATAAAATTTAATTTAAAATTAGAGATAATGTGTTGTTTTTTTATTCAAGGATGAAACTCACGATACATAATCTTTATTCTAATTGGAATGGACCATACATAGTTACTAACACTTTTCCATTTAGGGTATTTGAGATAAAGATAGATGAGTCATAGAGACCCTTCAAAGTAAATCGTAAGAAAGTTAATTATTACTATAAATATTTATGGAAATATCCAATGAAGGAGTCCAAACTCCTCCGAGTTTCCATTGAATAAAGAACCCCAGGTTGTTTCTTACATTTTCACTAGTTTAGATGATTTTATTTTTCAATCTACTTCACCTAAAAAATGTATGCATGGAATTTAATAAAAGTGTATCTAAATTAAGTGTTAGAGAGAGATGAAATTATAGTTTCTAATGTAAATACCATTTTTTATGTTTTATATTTAGTCCATCATTTGATAAAAAACAAAAACAATACAAATAAATATTTAAAAAACACACTAAAATGAAAAAAATTGATCTGCATGTAAATGCTGCACATAACTCTTTTGTATAATTTTTTTTAATATTTTTTTTTAAAATTTCATTATGATAAATGTTTACATACCTAGTATAAATACCATATTTTTGTAGAGGTATGTTTACTAGTTCTGAAATTCCAAGATTTAAATGAATGCAGAGTGAATTTTTCACTACCTTTAGGGATTGTATGGTCTTAGAACTAAGAAAGGGTGTGTGTGTGAAAGGATCTTTATAGTATCAGAAATATAACATGAAGTCACTTGAAGTTTTAACATAGTCTAAGGTAACTTGGATTCTGGGAAAAATTACACCTTAGGGATCCATCTTAAATGAAATTGATTTAAGTCCATTTGAACTAGAGTGAAATGTGAAATTGGGATCCTACGATGAATCTTTGATATACTAGTCACCAAGTTCTTGAGTAAGTTATTATAATAAGTGCATGTACACAGTTATTTTCAAATACATGGATAAGAAAGAATAATAATAATAATAACAAAAATATAATTTATAATAATAAAATGCTTAATAATAAAAAATGTATTTAGGTGAGGCGAATATTGAACCAAGGTGAATAATGGAGTAATTGACATAACAATTTAATTTGAGATGTATAAATGAAGTGTAAAGTAAAACATTAGTTTATGAAAATTATTAGCAAGTGATAAATGAATGTGTTTCTTATTAAAATTCTTATTCTATTTAAATCAAATTTGATCCACTTATGGACTTGTAAATTTGATTAGATTGAAGTGAGGAGTGAATTGATATCATGTAAGAGGCATGATAATTCATGAATTTGGTGAACTTATGAATTTATACTTCTATGGATGGTGTATTTAGGATGGAAAATGGAAATCAACTTTTTGAATAAATGAATTTCATAGGAGTGAAATAATTAAAGTGGGGGAGTGATAAGAGTTGAACACTTGACCTTTTTTGTCTATATGTTATTGAATTAAACCTCATTAATGATTCAAAACCTGAAAATTTTATTTTATTTTTTGGGTTTTTGAGATTCATCGATTCATTTAAAATTAGTTTAAATATTTATTTTTAGAGGTTTTTATTTTTTAGATTTAATTTATCAATCCATACATTATTTTTGGATACTATAAATTTAATTGTTCAAAGGATATAAATTTTGTTAAGAAATTATTTTGATCAATTTTGAGTCACCTTGGAAAATCCCATCCATTGGTATTTAAAATATAATTATTTTATTCAGTTTTAAGTTAAGTTTAAATTTAAAATTTTAAATTCATAGAATGTATTTCGTTTATTGTTTAGTACATTTGTGGAGACATAAATTTATTCTTATTTTAAAATTTGGTATTAAATCATTAATTGGATTTAATTATGAATTTCAATTATTTTATTCATTTTTTGAATTTAATAAAATTCATAAATTGAAATTTTTTATAAAAATTATTTTTTACTATCAACTAGAGCTTTTAAATGTCTTTTAGAATTATGATACATTATAAATTGGTTGTGTTTTATAAAATATAATTTTATATTAACCGATTTTAATTGAATATGGAATTTTGGAATTTAAATTCAATTATTATATTTCAAATAAAAAAAGTATACCCTAAAATATTATTGTGTGATGTACAGGTGGATTTTTCAATTAAAAAACTACTTAATTTACCATTTCAACCCTTTTCACATTCTATCCAAGTGACCAAACAGTAAAATAGGAAAAGTTATCGAGCAACCGCATGTTGAGAATTTAAAGTGAACATGAGTGGAAAAAATGGAAATGTGTTGAAATCACCACACTTTTATTTTTCACCTTGTGTATGAAGGCATAAATCTATTATAATAGAACTCAATCAGCTATGGAATGAAACAATCCAAATGCATGGAGTGACTATGAATATGAGTCTATCAACCATTAGAGGAAATATGTAACATAGTAAAAATTGAAAATAAAATAAAAAAGGCTTGGATAAACCACACACTTGAGGGATCAACCACATTCCTATTCCTAATTAACCTCATGATACCCTCACATTATGGTCCATTATATCAGATACACCAGTTAAATTGACCGATCATGATTTTTTTTTGAAGAAGAACCCAAGCCATGCGACCATGAGTAGACCATCAAATCCAAAAAATGTGGGATATTGAATCCAAATTCAAACTTGAGAAGGTGAATCACTAATGACTAGATCTTTTCCACTTAAAGATTTCAACTGAATCTAAGAACTGATTAGATCCTAAGACCAGGATAAAGTTTGGTGGGTGGAGAGGACCAAGTTGCACTGCCTATTGTATTGATGCTCTCTTGTGACACTTGAGGAAGCTCACAAATTGAAGAAGTCATAATATCATGTTGGAATAAGAGACACACAGATTGGATAAGTTAATAGAACCAGTATTATTTCTAAAATATATGTATATTAATATTGAGATAAAGTATGGTGGGAAGAGATGAACTTTAGTAGAAATCCTAAACTAACAGATGCGAGCTATTCCTGGTTGTTTTGAATGAAGGAGAAAAATCTATTTGACTCCTACTATAGATGGAGATCTGAAACTAGATTAAATAATGGGAATGACATGAAACACCCTAAAAATTTATTTTAATGGAATAATAATGTCGATAGCTTTCTTAACATGTAACATCGATCTTCAAGAAAATTAAGATATTTTCTAAAAATATTATTATTTAAATGTGATTATTATAACATAGCTATTGAATTGGAATGTATAAACATGAGTAACCTTATTTTGAAATATTTTAATAATGGTCATACTCAATAAAAATTTATTTATTAATTATATTGATATAAGAACTCAATTTTTAGTAAATTCATTAAATACTTCAAAGAGGCATTTTATTTAAAAATGATTTTTTTTAAATTTTATGTGTGGAAAGTATAATTAATTTCTAAAATTTTTAGAAATTTTATTTTATTAAATGAACATAATTTTTTAAATCATAATATCAAAATAAAATTATGGTGAAATATTTAAGTTTTTCTAAAATTTTTATTTTTTCAGTGAATAGGGAAAAATATCTATATTTCCAATACTCTAATTTATTTTCATTAAATATAGTTATTTAAACTCCCATTATATTTTGGATTTTTTATTAAAGTGATATATAATCTATTTCAATTTTAATAATCTAATTAATTCCATTTAAATCAGAATTTTTTTTGGATTTTTATATAAATTAATTTGTATGCTTAAAAATAATTTTTCATAAAAACTCTTTCGTTGTATTTTACACATTTAAATTAAATTTGATTTTGAAAAATTTTGGAGATTTAATCATGAAAAATGGATACCATATTTGGAATCATTAGGTTTATGTTTTTTAAATAGGCCCCATTTATTTTTGGACATTATAAATAATAACCTTGTTAAATATTTGTCATCACTTTATGGGTAAAATGGGTTAAACGAGTTTAAAACTATGAGATAAGGTCTCAAAATCAACTCAAAACGTGAATTTGTTCCATTTTATTTGATTAATTAGACCCAATTAATTCCAAAATTGAATATATTAAATTCTTTTTTCATTTGACCTTGATAATGAAATGTATATTATTTTAAGTAAAGGAAATTCCAAAATGTCATTATCTTGATTTTAATTTCTTTTATACATTCACATAATAATAATAATATATTATTAATTAATATAATAGTTTATATTATACATATTTTATTTATTTCTATAATGGTAATTTATTTTATAATTTTTAGAAAATTTATAATTACATTTTATTGTTACACAATCTTGACACAATATTTGTTCAAGTAATAGAAAAATAAAATAAATAATTTTTAAAAATATTAAAATTGATAATTTTTTTATTAATTATTATTTTTTCATAAATTTTATAGATTAATATATTATATTAGTGATGTGTTAAAGTATTAGATTCTAATTCCATCATTTTCTTGGTTCCTTTAAGGCCAAATCAAATAAATAGTGTCAAAATGACATTAATGATATTTTATGAAAATAACATTTCATTAAATTATTATAAAATCCTAAAGATATTAAAATATGAAAAAAAAGGAATAATATATATTTTAAAAAATCTTCTATTTTATATTTATGATCCAATATTTACTTTGTAAGTAAAATTTTAAAATCCTTAGCATTGAAAAATTTACTATCACGGTTAAGGTAAAAAATAGTTAATGAAGGGGTTAATCTGAAAAATAAGGGTTAATATGAAATAAAAAATTTCATAAAACTAATTGGTTTGTTTTATTTTGACCATAATTTTATCACCTTATAATATAATTTATTTTCCGGGCATTTTTCCATTAAAGTGACATAATAATATTTTAAAATAATGAAAAATTACAAGTGCACCACTCACCTCAATTATAAAAATGCACTAACTCCCCTCACTTATTCACACATATTAAACCATTTATCTCAACAAAAACCTGAAAAAATATATCCCAAACATCCTTATCCATGTTATAGAGGTTTTATCTTCTGAAAATACCAACCCTGGTGTCTTTAAGAAGAGATCCAAAGGAGGTTTCTCTAAGAGAAAGTAATCATCTTAACAAAACTCATTCTTTCTTTTTTACTTCTTATTTTACCACATTAAATTATGTACTAGGAATTAAAATATAAGAACACTAAAATATTAAATATAATTATATTTTATTATTTTTATGTCATAATATTTTTCATCCTGTTCTCTATTAAATGGGAAACAAAACCATCGTTCATTCGTATCATGAACTACCGCCTCACAAACTGATGTAATTTGATTTCCATAACTGAATTAAATAGATAATAATAATTATGGAACCAATTAATATATATTATAATTATGAAAAAATTTAATTTTTTTAAAATTAACACATTGTAGTAAACCTTACCCTTTCCCCCATTAATGAAATTATAATATCGCTTGTGTGTACATATAACCTACAATCTCCATAAAGCGATGTGATTGTTTTTCCGAGTCCAAATTTCAAGAAGGATTATAAAATGTATATAATGAATATATACTATATTTAAAACATTAATATAATTCTATATATAATGGAAATATATCCTATAAACAAGAATTGGAACTTCTGTAATAAAACATGCATGAGAAAATGAAACAGTTAACTCCTCAAACAATGATAATAATAAAAGATTGTTAATGAATGGGTGATAAGATGTTATAAGAGTATCATATATGATATTATAAATATGAATATGGTTATGTAATAAATTTTTAATATGTCTAATATAATTAAACAATAGTTAAATGAATGTTCAACTAAAGAGAAGCGTGTGGTAAGCAGTTTCTTAACTCAATTTCCATTCATTGGGTTATACATCTAGTAAATTAACTTTTTTATCCCATGATTCTGTGTGAAATAAAATATAATTGTATTATGTTTTATTTCTAGTTGTTTTGTGTGTACATATATTTTTTTCACATCATATCCTCATTGATTAATTCTCACATTCTTGATATGATCTTTGTAAGGGATTTCATCTCAATTTCCACTCCATTAATACATATTTGGTATTATGCAGCAATTTAATTTTATATGGGGTATATACTACACCTTTTATGTATTTAACATGAATATATATTTATTTGTGATTATTAAAGATTCAATTATTATTAATCTTTTAATGGGTTATAATTGAAAAGTTACCAAATAGGTAAGAATTTATTTTAAAATATCATTTTCGGGATTTTCTTATTCTCAATGAAGGAAACTTATATTATAACATTTATAAACTCCATATATTTTATAATCCTCTGTATATTTAATTATTTTCTTTATTTTATTCCAAATTTTCCTCACATGAAACTTGAATCAAGAAAATAAATTTTTGAAATAAAAAAGGATCTATTTTTTTATCGGGTATATATTTCTTTCATGTCCATATTTTCAAAATTGTTTCACCAAATTTCTTTTCTTACATAAATGATTTATTAAGAATGGTTTATGTTATACTTTTCTTTTAAAAATGTTTGAAAGGAATATTTTCAACGTTTTCCAAAATGATCATTTTCAACTTTCTTTATAAAAATGTAAAAAGAATGTTTTTCTTTTTAATGTATATAGAGTTCATGTAATTTATCACCACCATAAATATTTATGATATTTATATTCTTATACACATTTTAATGGTGTTTTAAATTAAAATACATAATGAAATCTTATTTTAATTT
This sequence comes from Viscum album, assembly GCA_963277665.1. Taxonomy (NCBI): domain Eukaryota; kingdom Viridiplantae; phylum Streptophyta; class Magnoliopsida; order Santalales; family Viscaceae; genus Viscum; species Viscum album. The sequence goes on from OY728155.1 coordinate 533,635,501, forward strand.
TTCACTTCCATTTTATTTTATTTTCTAAAATATATTAATTTATTACAAAACCTTTATTTCAAATGAATTGGTCGCCTATTAATTTTGTGGTCATTAAAAATATCATGAAACATTCACTTTTTTATGATCATATTTCATTTTATATGACATATGTCTTAGATATCGATATTATTTGTATTATATATATGCCTATTGGCTAAACCATATACAATTTATACATAAAATGTTTCATTATGAAGGTTAATTGATTGACTGGGGAAATATTGATATTTCATATATTCTAATAAATATTAATTTTTATTAGTAATATTGTTTATAAATTAAATATATCATTTAATATGAGAATAATGAATTGGAAATGCAGTGAAGAGTGGGCCTCATAATTGTATAGCCCCTCGATGAATCAACAAGTCTCATAAGGCAATCCAATTCGGTGGCCTTATTAAATGGGTTTTGGTATAAACCTATCGATCAATTAAACTTTCTTGTTACAAGGAATTGATAGTAAATATTTCATGTTATTTGAGATAATGAAGTCAAATAATATAAATTTCCTTCATTGATAATTCAATTATTATTATCCATGATATTATTGGATTAATATTATCCATGGATGCATTTGATGCTCAATTTTTTATTAAATGGATTGTGTCTTCAGTTGTTTACCTTTCCATGTTGATAACTGAATAATTACTCATGATAGTTTCTATTGTATGTAATACTTACTGTGAATTTTATCTCACCATTGTTTTGTTTAATTTCCCCATGATATGAATAAGGAATATTTAAATGAGTTCAAGGATGTAGAATATTACCATTCACTATGTTTTTTATTTTATTTAAAATGTAAAATTGGAATCATTTTTTTATCCAGTTCTTCAAGAGTATTAAACTGATTGGTCCTTCAGGATGAGATATCTTGTATCTTATTAAAATATAATAAAGTTGACACCAACTTTGGGTTATTAGAGTTAGGATAGTTATAGTTGGTATCAAATTATGTTTAATAGAAACCTTAGGAACTTGATTTAGGAAAACATAATTTAGGAAACATAACCCTATGATAAATTTTTTGGATTAGTCTATATATATGACAAAATACTAAAGTATGGGTACGGTATAGATTTCATGTTATTCAAACAAACATATCCTTATCTGGATACTATTATTTGTAGTGGTTTTAGATATTATGGATTTGGGGATAATAACCTTCAAAAAAGTTAGATGAGTATATCTTGACCATTATTCCTATGAATAGTGAATGTTCCCTTACTTCACACCTAGTGTGACACTCTCGATGGGAAATTCTTGGGTTAACCTGTATTTTCTTTATGAACTATTCTGAAGGATTTTAATATATAATGACCATGAATGACCTAGGTTAAACCTATTGTGTCCTAGATTGAAAAGTGGATGTCATTATTTAGACCTACTGTAAACAATATTCATGATTATTTGGCTTCCCACTATGATCATTGTTTGAAATACTACGGTTTCTGGTTTCAATCAATGAATTAATCTTGAAAGAACCATGTTAATGGTAAATGTTACAGACAATGGTATGATGTTTTTTATGAGAAACCAAATGAATTGGGAGATGGAAGGGGAGACATTATGAATAGTTCAAGCCATATATCTCATTAAATGATTAAAAATATTAACTTGGGGGAGATTCTAGACACACTTAATATGAGTAAATGGTGTTTTATGAAGACCATGGAGAGAATAAGATTCGGTTTCCAAAATGTGAATTATGTGGGAAAAAGCACTCAGGGAAATTTCTCAAAGTAATGAGAAGAAGTTTTATGTATGGAAATGTTGACGCTATCCAAATGAGCATTTTAAAATTCACAATGGAAGAAATACATGAATATGGGTAATATTTTCCCTAAAAAATAAAATAATTAAGAAGATAGTCAAGACCGTCATGTCGTGTGAACCTTTAAGATACTCATGATTACATGACCATTATTAGGTCATGTGAAGATTCCACGTGTAATGCATAAACTGCAGTAGATCCATCAGAGCCCACTTTCAACAAGACCCCATAATTTTTTGAAGGTGATATGGAAAACCAGTAACCATGTGGGTGGAAGCTGGATTAGATCCCCTAGAACACACTAGTTATCAGCGAAAAGCACTAGATGATCCAACTTGAAAATCCACGGAATATGAGTGTAAGTATATCCAAAGGGAAAGGGCCTCTAGAAGTCCAGGAGAACATAAAAATTATCAATAGAAGAAAAGATATTTATCCTTTTAAAAATTTGAGAAAAATAATTATCTCCTTGAAATTTTGTAAAATAAAAAAAAGAAGGTAAAAATTTAGGAGATGGGAGCTACTCATGGTTGCTAAAAGACATGTAGTGCGTCCTTGGGGATCCAAAAGACACAGTGATTCCCTAGTGAAATGTACACCTCAAATCGTGATATCCATTGGACTTTTCATCCTAACCACAGAATGTTTATTGGTATGCCTAGAAGGCTTCATGCTCACCCTTTGGCTCACCATGGACAAACAAATATAATTCCCCACAAAATGCTCATGGACCACCACATGAACCCTAGCGGTCACACGTCACATCACCAAAAATAGATGAAATTTCCTCAACAACACTCATGAAATCTTTAATGACTACCATCCTTTGTCACATAAGATAAAGAGGATAAAAATGGAGTATGTGAGAACTCTTATGGTCATAAAACACTCACGATGTGCTAAGGATGTCCGTAGTGTGGTCACATGAGACCCCCAAACAAACCATCATTGTCCAACAAAAATTCCCAGACAAGTTATCAAGCATCTAGAAGATTCTTTTCAATAGCCCTCTTGATATTGTAAAGGTCCTTGTATATATCAACATGAAAATAAAGAAGTCATTTGACATGTCCACCTGATCATACAAGACCCTATTAATTGGAAATAATCCAATAATTGAGGCATTGACGAGAGGGAATAACAGACACTTAAAATCATGCGACACCCTTGGAGTGGTCCATGGTAGACACTCGTAAAGACTTGTGTCTCTAGAGACCTTAACCAAAAATATCCTAGAATCTCACTAGATATACTTCACAAACCAAAAAATTAATGGGATTGAGATGCCTATAAATTTACCACCCCAACATTAAGAATGGGTTGGACTCCAGACAATTCGACTCTCGGCTTCTGGAATCTTAGGATAGAGAGGACTTCGCAGAGCATATGATCTCATGAACAATAATTCATTTTTCTGGTAATATACCGATTAACAACTAGAGAAGTCATATTCCATAGATAAGGTACTTCACGTGATAATTCATAGATCACATGGACCTTGGGTGAGACTTGAGAAGAACATACCACGTGTCTTCCATATCACATGATAATCAATATAAACTAATAGTAAAAAAACTAATTCATTTACAATATAAGGGTTAGAGACAATATTAAAAGTGGAATACTTAAGAGAATAACATACCTGCTGGCCCCTATGCGCTTATTGTGAGTCATCCAAGGACATGAGATAGTGCCTGAACATGTCACCTAGATCTCAGATCTCTCATTCAACATGATATTTGGGACACGTGAAATCCTTCAGAAAATTTAGATAAAGTCATACAGTCCCCCTGGAAACACCAATTTGGTCTCATGAAACCCTCTAGATCTATCACCAAAGCCTTAAAATGTCTTTTAGACACATTTCCTGACTCATATAACGGTGATCGGTCATATCATTCAAGTATCATTGTTACATCTATTCATGAAAGTTGAGCTCTCACGACACCCTCTAAGAATATCATCTGAGACCCATGACACACTCCAGACATGTCATCTAGGTCTTGTGACACCCTCTAGGAAAGTCATTTGAGACCCATGATGCCCTCCAGATATGTTAGTTAGGTCACACAATGACTTCCAGAGATGTTTTCAAAGACACGTGACATCCTATGATCCATATCATTCTGAATCTTGCAACAATCTCTATATGTTTCAATCCAACTCTCACGAATGACACCATGGTACATCGGTTAGATCATGAAACACCTAATTGGCCAGATTTCCAGGTCAAGTGATGGCCTCCATGAAAAAATAGATGAATCATGTGGTACCCCCTAAACAACCTAGCCAGGCCAGGTGATGGATTTTAGGACAATCCAACTAGGTCATGTGGCACCCTCGTGGAAAGAATAATAGAAAATTATAGGAATTCATAACATTTTAGATCCTCGATGTGTAAAAACTGATTAAAAGGGAATAACATGACTTGATAACAGTGTCCATCCTCGGTGTGTAATCCCTAATAAAAAAGGAAAACATAGAGTGTAATCCCCAATCAATAGGGGAACCTTATTGTGTAAGACCAAATATAAAGGGAACTACATTGAATCTAATTTCTACCATATTCAAGATACTTAGGCCACCTCTCTTGAGGTTTCATCTTTATATTGATCAACTAGGGAAATCCTAGAATTTAAGTCCCCTAATCAAAGAAAAGTCACTAATCACTTTTTATCCCTTGTTTCCCATAATGACCATTAATCATGTGGGATTAGAGAATTGTAATGATCATGAAATATACATTATATACCACCACAATGGTATGGGAAGCTTCAATGTTTAATCCCTAATTAACTAAACTATGATGAATCTGATTCATGAAATAACCAGGATACATATGATGAATTCTTAATGCCAAAGTTCAGATAAACACCCCTTTCAGTGTCATTCCTTTTACTACTCTAACATCTCAGCCATCATGAACTAATTAGTCCTAGGAGATGATCATATTACCTAATACATCAGTGGATTGAGAAACCATATGAACGATGGCAACTTTGATTCTTGCTATAGTAAAGATACATACGATGTCCATATTGTTGAATCGGGTTATACCAAATATACACAAGAGGGGGGGGGGAGTGAATTGTGTATTTTACAAATTCTTCTCAAAATCGTGCTCTGCCCTTTAACTTTAATCAGATATATTAATGGAGCAAAAATTTAAATAGCAGGGACACACGATGTATAGTGGTTTAGGGAACAGATGGCCCTTAGTCCACTCCACCAACGCTCTACTCCACGAGATTGGTGATTTTCACTATCTGGTCCTCATATCAACAGAACGTTCCACAACTGATTACAGGCAGTTGACAACTTTATAATATAAGGAAAAAATAACATTCTGGTTCAATCACAGATCCTTCATAGCTTAGTACGAGAATCCTGTCACTCAAAAATAAAAAGAAAGATATTTTTAATTTGAAAATACTTTCCCGGTGTTCTTCATAATTGCAACAAAATGTAATTGATAGTATATGGATCGTCCCTTTTAGAAATAATGATCTTTAAATAAGATTTGTTCTGAGTCAATCCAGTTGCAGTAGATATAGAAATATAATTCGCAACATCAGAAGCAGTATATTCACAGTAGATCTTCGATGTCGAATGAGTGAATCTTCTATCGTGATTCTTCTTCTTCAATAAACAGAGCTTTGTCGCTCATCTTAATCAGAAGATCTGTGTTCTTGATAGTATCTGTTTTTCTCCTTTTTATATTCATCATTTTTGTTTAGAAAATCTTGTATATATTCTCTGTGTAAATATTACATATATATATATATAATAACAATGAGATCTTCCCTTGTAAATTTAGATCCAAAAAAGTCGCCTTCTGACTCGCGATATTGAAAAATTTAAAATAACAGATCAGTTGTAACTTCCCTGAATATTAGATATAATAAAATCCTTTTAAATTGATCCTTTTAATCATAGATAAAATGGCTTTGAATCAGTCAAATATGCGATTTAAAAAAATCAGCTTTTAATCCAGCTTGAAATCATTCAAATAATCTGCCTGCAGACCGTTGCATAATAAAATCATCTTTAATTCTCCTACACCAAATGTAAGGTTTAACTGTATAGAATGTATCTTTCAAACCTAAGGTTGAATACAAATGTAGGGTTGATCTCGCATCCTTCAAACATAAGGTTGAATACAAACGTAGGGTTGATGAACCATACTTTTCGTTTCAGCATTCAAACGTATGATAAATTATCCATACTTTTAAAAGCTTCTGAATGTAAGGTACATGATGCATACTTTTGATGAAATGTAAGTTTGTTTACAAAAGTAAGGTTGATGAACCATACTTGTCAATATCCCAAACGTAGGGTTTCTTCCTAACATAGGGTTTCTCTTGCATACTTTTCCGATAACATATGGTTGATTTACCATACATTTCTAATTTCTCATAAAGTACACACCACATTCCATCCTTACACTATGTTTCTCCACATATGGTATGAACAGTGTTTACAGAACATGCTTAAGAAATTCCCGAATTTGTAGAGCATGAACAGTGTTTCAAGAACACACTAATACGAATACTTTAAAAATTAAATCACGTTATTCAAGAACTTAAATATTTCTTCCAAAAATAAAAATATAATGAATAATAAATTCATGAAATATACTTAAAATAAAATCATTAGAAAACAATTAAGGGTGTTTGTGTGCATAAAAATCATCAAAAAAAAATATCATATTGTTCTCAACAATCTCCCCCTCTTTAAATAAAAATATTATGTATTGTTGAAAACAAAACTTGCTCAACAATCTCCCACTTTTTGATGATCACAAAAACCATAAAATAACCAATGAAATTAACTTACAAAATTAATTACATATAGTTTTGAATTTTTCAAATATAAATACAATATTAGATTTAGCATAATTTCTCCCCCTTAAAGCATTAAGATAACTCTTAAAAAAATCTCTCCTTAATTAAAAATAAAAAGTTTGAAAATAAAAGTTTATATTTATCCAAATTTATCCCCTAAAAAAGAGTATAAAAAACACTTAAAGTACAATGTGAAATAGTTAAAATAAAATGTTGTGTTTATCCAATTTTCTCCCCCTTTTTTGATATCAAAAAGAATTATAGAATATGGAATATAACACATATAATGTAGCACTGAACTTAAGTAAATGCTATTATTAACCGTTTTTCAATATTTGAATTTGGATTACTATCATATCTAAACAAAGACAGAAAAACAAATAGAAACAAAAAAATATAGAATGAAATAACATTTCATTAAAAAAATTTAATAGTACAATTATGATGAACACATGAATCAAGGTGAGGTAAGTGTATGAGAGAGGGTCTATCACCTCTGAACAATGGCCTTGATTTCTATCAACTACTCCCTCAGCCTTCTCATCATTCCATCTCCCAACTTGATAATAAGATATCTATTATCCTGAGTCATATGAATGTCTTCTATCATATATACTCTGAAAATCTCATAAAGTATCTATTCCTTCTCCGTAAACAGAGTTAACTTCTTTGTGTACTGAGTTTGCATAGTTCTAATACTTGGTTCACTTGAGGTCAAAAGGTCAACCAAGAATCTCTGATTATCTAATAAAACTGATAGTGGAGCACTATTGCATTGAAAATAATGCAATTTTTCATTCATATTGCTCATTGCTTCTGTGATAGCCTAAAATATTCTGATTAAATTAGGTGAAGTATCCGATCCACTACTTTCACCAGTCCTGATAGATGCAAACTATGTCTCCAAATAGTCTTTAAACTCTGACAGATCTGACTTCATCACCATTTTTGATTTCATATTGGATATCATTTTCTTAAAGGTTTCAACTTCCTACCTTAAAATTTTACTTCCTTTACGTCTCTAAAATTTCAAATGTTCTTTCTCTAAGGATCTCCTCAGAGCAACATTTTTAGATTCCAAATTAGAAAACTTTATATACTCCTCTTCTACTTCCTTCTTCATTGGATAAGAGGCACCCTGTGCTTGATTCTCATCCTCAGCTTGTACTTGATGCAGCAGTATTAATGGCAAAGAGTATGCATCTGATTTTTCTTTCACTTCTTCCTTAGCTGGATGGTCCACAGACTTTTCCCCAGAGTCTTTTACAGACTCTTCCACAGAAAAATCCTCATGAATTACCTTTATATGAACTTCAGAAACATTCTCATCATGAAAATCAGTAATCAGTTCTTCCATTGGATTTTATAAAATAATATATTCTTGATTTTTCTGAGGACTGGCCACTTCTTCACCATACTCTTCCTCCTTTTTATTTTCAATTGTAACTTCAGCTTCAACTACAATTTGAGGTTCAATTTTATTTACTACTACAGCTTGTTCCAGAGTCTTAGTTTCAGCTTCTTCTTGAATTTCAGATTGTACTTGAGGAGTCACTTTAATTTGAGAAGTATCCTCTTCTTGTGGATTCTCAACAGCTGCTTATCTAACATAACTGTAAGTGAGTAAGTCTCTTTTTGTCAAAACATGTGACACAAGTACCTAATTAGAATCTATTTACCTTTTAATCTAAATTCCCTCCTAACTTCCTTCTTCTTGAATTTCTTTAGTATCAAATCTTATTCTTCTTGCAATAGTGCTTACTCTAGATTCAGCCTATCCCTCCTTGGACATAGAAGACTGAGCCTAAGAACTCTCTTCCAATTCTTTAGCTCCTATTGGAAAAAAATTTTCCTTTCAATGTGCTCCAGAAGTAACCAATATTTCTCAGGGTCCCATCACCAAAAGTGTTAATATGATGACTTCTAACTCTGGCTTCCACCAGCCTCACCATATCCTTTTTGAACAAATTTTTTAATATGAATCAACCAAATGGATAAAAATTCATGTGTACTTCTATTTGACAAAAATAATGAAGGTAACTTACCTTGTAACTGGGAAAATTAAGTCTTATATCACTCATCAATAGATACGTTATATACATGTCTGGATATAAGATTTTCTACATCTCAGACATCCTCAGTGCAATCCCTGTTTGCACAAACTTCACTAGGATTTTCTGATTCGGCTCCAAGTCCTTTATGAACACCTTCCTTATATATGTAGAACCAAAAAAGAAAATACATAATATTTTCAGACTTATGTACTGAATCTCCTATATTTTTAAATCAAAATGAATGACTCCTTCATGAGGGAAGTTCAAAATTTGACCAATCTCTATAAAGTATATCGATACATCTCTATCTTCAATCTTAGCTACCACAGTATCCTCATCTTCCCCCAGACTAAACTGAACAGATTTAAAGAAATACCGAAATTCTAGCTCATAGAGAAACTCCATAAAATCTCCATTAAACAATTGTTTAAGGTTTTTAAATGAAAATTCTTACTTCAGCAATAGTTTCGACTGATATAACCATTCCAGATCTATGAACTTTCCTTGAAAAATTTTCCTTCCTTCGGCGTGTTGTATCTTGGAAGTGATGGTCTCAGCCTCATTGGTTCTCTTCATCTTTTCCATTTCTCTCAATGATATCTGAAGGTTCAAAAATAGATTAGGGTTTTGAAGGTTCAGGTTTGGATAGACAAAGAGCAATAAAGATTCGCCGGTTCAAAAGGGTTTTTGGTAGAAATGAAACGATTTAGACTTCGAGCGGTTTCTAACGGCCTTGATTATCATGTCAACAAAAATCACTACATATATTTTTAAAACAAATAAAATTGTTCGCGTGGAAAAAAAACTTATTCTGTTTGAAAAAACAAATAACTAATTTATTTTAAACAGTATTAAAGGAAAGAAAAAAACAAAACAAAATAAAACATTATTTAAAATTAAATAAACCTAGCTCCCCCTTAATAAAATCAAACCTTGCAGTGGGAAGTGGTTTGGTAAAAATATCAGCTAATGGAAATTCAGTACTTACAATTTCTAAGATTATATCCTTTTTAAGAACATGGTCTTTTAGAAAATGATGTCTGATATCAATATGCTTAGTCCTAGAATGATTAATAGGATTTTTTGAAATATTTATAGCACTAGTATTATCACATAAAATATGCGTACTATTAAAAAAAAGTCCAAAATACATAAGAGTGTTTTTCATCCACAACACTTGTGCACAAAAACTTCTAGAAGATACATATTCTGCCTCAGCTGTTGATAGGGCAACAGAGTGTTGTTTCTTACTTTACCATGACACTAAGGATTTTCCTAAAAAGTGATAAGTACCCGAAGTGCTTTTCCCATGTAATCTACAACTCCGAAAGTCTTCATCTAAATATGAAATTAAATTAAAATCATAAATTTTAGTATAAAGAAGAGATTGAAAAAACAGTTCCTTTTAAATATCTAAAAATTATTTTAACATCAATAAAATTAGATTCATAGGATTTTATTAAAATATTGCACAAAGACATACTTAATACATTATATCTGGCCTGTTAGTAGTAAGATATAATAAAATACCAATCATACCTCTATATAACTTTTTGTTAACTGATTTCCAGGCTCATCCAAATCAAGTTTTATATTAGTAAACATAAGAGTTGTATATGTCTTGTTGTTTTCAAGTTTAAATTTCTTCAGTAAATCAGTAATGTATTTTCATTGATTTAAAAAATTTCCAAAATCTTTTTGAAAAATTTGAAGTCCTAAAAAGAAATTTAATTATCCCATCATACTCATTTCAAATTCTTTTTGCATTATATTTGAAAACTCATGACAAATAGATTTATTAGTTGATCCAAAAATTACATCATTAACATAAATTTGAGCCAATAAAATGTTAGAATTTACAGTTTTCTTAAATAGTGTTGGATCTTCCATTCCAACAGTAAAATAATTTTTCAAAAGAAAAGAGCTTAATCTTTCATACCAATCTCTAGGTGCTTGTTTAAAGTCATAAAGATCTTTAGTAAGTTTAAAAATAGAATCTATTTTTTGTGAATTTTCAAAACTAGGAGGTTTCTCAACATAAACTTCCACCATTAAATAACCATTTAAAAAGGCAGACTTAACATCCATCTGAAATCATTTATATTTCACATGAGATGAATATTATAAGAGGATTCTAATGGATTCTAATCTAGATACAAGTGAAAAGGTCTTATCATAATATATAACTTCTTCCTGATTATATCCTTTAGCTACTAGTCATAGTTTATTTATAGTTATTATTCCTTGATCATCTTGTTTATTTCTAAAAACCCATTTGGTTCTAATCACTGGATAATTCTATGGTCTTTCAACTAATTTCACAACTTCATTTCTCTTGAACTGGTTTAATTCTTCTTTCATTCCTATCAACCAACCTTCATCATCTAAGGCTTCTTCTATAGACTTGGGTTCTAATTGGGATAGAAAGGCAGAAAACTCAACAAGATTTCTTATGTTCATCCTAGTTTTTATTCATGTTTCTAAGTCTCCTATCAAAGATTCTATAGGGTGATTATTTATGGTTCTTGAATGTCAATGTAGTACACTTATAGATTCTTCAGTGTGATGTTCTTCTGGACTGGACTAAATTTCATTTATTTCTTTTTTAAAACCATCATTCAGGTTCTCAAGTATCATGTTATCATTAGAACCATGCTCATATATTTTATATGTCCTTTTCTCAAAGGGATCATATTCATCAAACTTCACATGAAATGATTATTCAACAATCCTTATTAATTTATTAAAAACTATATAAGCTTTGGAAGTAGCAAAATATCCTATGAAATTTCCTTCATCAGATTTTGGATCAAACATACCAAGATTGTATTTGGTGTTTAAGGTGTAAACCTTGCATCCAAAAACTTTAATGTAATTTACATTAGGTTTTCTGTTATTCTAGAGTTCATATGGTATCTTTTTGATAATTGGTCTAATTAAAACTCTATTCATTATATAAAAGGCTGTACTTACAGATTTTTCCCAAAAATAGGTAAGAATATTGTATTTATTTAGCATAGTCCTAGACATTTCCTAAATAGTCCTATTTCTTTTTTCAACAATTCCATTTTATTGAGGTGTTCTTGGTGAAGAGAAGGTCTGTTTTATACCAATATATGAGAAAAAGGAATTGAATTCGAGACTCTCAAATTCCCCACCATGATCACTTCTTAATGAAATTGTTTTTAAACAATTTTCATTTTGAACAACATGCAAAAACTTTCAAATATTGTAAAAGCTTCATTTTTAAATTTTAAAAAGAAATCCCATGTAAATCTAGAATAGTCATCAACCGAAAAATATATATATAATTTACCAGCCAAGCTTTCTACCCTCTAAGGTCCAAACAAATCCATATGGATAAGTTCTAGATGTTTAGATGTCGCAATTTTGTAAACAGATTTGAAGGATGACTTGTGCTGCTTGCCAAGTTGACATGCATCACAAAATCTATCACTTTAAAATTTGAGACTAGGTAAATTAGAGACTAATTGTTTCTTGGATAATTTATGTAAATCATACATATTGTAATGTCCAAGTATTCTATGCCAGATCCAGGATTCATTTATCTTAGAAATTAAGCAGTTTACTTGTGGTTTACACAATGAGTTTAAATCCAGGGTATACACATTGTCAGTTCTAGGTGCTCTAAATTTAGGCAGTTTATTTTTGAAAAAAGAACAATAATTGTTAGAAAAATCAACAACATAACCATCATCACAGATTTGAGATATACTTATCAGATTGTGTTTCAATCCTTGTACATAAATTACTTTACTAACTGTGAAAGCTTTTGGATCTCCAACTGTTTTAATGCCAATGATCTTCCCTTTGGCATTATCACCAAAAGTGACATGTCCACTATATTTTTGAGTGAGTTTAGTGAAATTCGATGAGCTTCAACTCATATGCCTTGAGCAGCCACTTCCCTTATACCATATGGTCTTTTTTCTTCTTTGATCTGCTTTTTGCAAAAGCATTTAAACAAATTACTTTGGTAACCATATTCTCTTGGGTCCAGTTATGTTATCCACTAAAGATATGGGAATCTAGACATGCTTTGTTTTTCTAAATTTAGCAGAATCAAATAAATTATTTGAGACAAAAGCTTTCTTAATACCACTTATTTCAGGTCGTCTTAAGAAATAGTTTTTAGAAATATGTCCCATTTTCCACAGTAATTACAATTTAATCTTTTTGTGCTTGGAACAAAATAAATGTTGTCTTTCATAGGTTTTTCACCCTTACTACCAATTCCAAATCTTTCTTTCATAATGACAGATTTATCAATAATTTCATTCAAGGAGTTTTTTCCTTTGGTAAAAATAAGGGCTGAACTTTCATATGTTTCTACTTCATTTTGTAGTGTTTTTACCTTTGATTCATAATCTGTATGGTTAATGTTAATTGAATTATAATTATTAGTTAACTCTTTAAATTTTTTTAGTGTTGCATCTCTTTTATCTAAAATAGCCTTGTGAATGTTCATTAATGAATTATTCTTCTTAAAAAGAGAATCAAATTTTTCTTCAAGCATGTTACAGTAGATTTCTTGTTTTTTATAAGAATAGCTTGTTTAAGAACTAGAGTCAAATTCAGAAGAGTAGTATGATTATACCTCATCTGTTTCTACCATAAAGCACATGTTGGCTTTCAGGTTTACTTATTCCTTTTTTGAGTCTGATCTTTAATATCTGTGGGAGTGTTTAGACACACTCCATTTAGATTTCATTGATTTCTTGACTTTTTGCTCATAATCATTTCTTTTGAAGAATTTATTCTTATTGTATTATTTTAACTGAGTAAAGTCAAGTCTGATATGGACCATCTTCTTGCACTCATAAAATATGATTTCCTTTTCATCCTTTTTGAAGGTTTTTCTGAAACCTTTCTTCTTTTTGTATAATTTGCTAAACTTTCTAGCTAGCTGAGCTAGTTCTGTATCAGAACTTGATGTATTAGAACTTTCTGATTTCAAATTTACTTCTTTTTTCTTTAGCTTTTTGATTTTTCCTTGAGATGAAACTTTTATGGAAGTGTCTTCTCTCTTGATCAGAACCTTATACTCATTTTCTTTATCTTGCATGTCAGATTCATACATCATAAGTGTTCCAATCATCTCTCTCATGGTTATGTCTTTGATAGGTGTTGACTGTCTGATTGCAGCAAATATTCCATTCTATTTTGTAGGTAGTACTCTCAGTACTTTTAAATCATGATCAGCTTGTTTGGTTGGTTCTCCCAAGGAAGTTATATTGTTGACAATTTCTATCAATCTTCCATTCACTTGAGTAATGATTTCACATTCAAAAATTTTGAATGTGTCAAATTTAATCTTAACATTAGCATATCTCATTTTCCTGACATTTTCAATTCATTCATAAGCAACATAAATAGTTTTCCGCATCTCTTATGCAGTCGGGAATTGAGATACTCTGTTGAATTTTTCAGGTCCTAAACCACATATAATTGCATTCATTGCCTTCGAGTTCAAAAAATAATCTGCTTCAGTGGCTGCACTCGATGTTTCATGTTTCTCTGTTATTTCATATAGAGTCAGAATCATAGAATATACTCTATGTCCAAGTTTTTTTAGATATATTATCATACTTGATTTCTAGCATCCATAATTTTCTCTATTGAAGTACGATGTTCTGACCATAGACATTTCGTCTCTTGTATCAGTAATCTTTCTCTATGTATAATCCTTAATCAATTTCATCTTGTTAAGGATTTATCAAAAAGCTCCGCCTTTGATACCAATTGTTGGATCAGGTTATAACAAATATACACAAGAGGGGGGTGAATTATGTCTTTTAAAAATTATTCTCGAGTTATTGCTCTACCCTTTAACTTTAATTATACGGATTAATGTAGTGGAAATTTAAATATTAGGGACACACAATGTATAGTGGTTCGGGGAACAGAATTCCCCTAGTCCACTATACCAATGCTCTACTCCATGAGCATGATTATTATCACTATCTGATCCTCTTATCAAAATAATGTTCCACAAAAGAGTACGGGCAGTTGACACCGTTACAATCTAAGGAAAAACAAAGCCTTTTGGTTCAATCACAGAACCTTCACAGCTTAGTAAGAGAATCTAGTCACTCAAAAATAAATAGAAATGTATTTTTACTTTGAAAATAGTTTCCAATTGTTTTTCACAATTGCAATAGAATGCAATTGATAGTAGATGGATCATCTCATTTAGAAATAATTATCTTTCAAGAAGAGTCGTTATGAGTTGATCTAGTTGCAGTAGATATAGAAATATAATTCGAAACTTCAGCAGCAATAGATTCATAGTAGATCTTTGATGTCGAATGAGTGAATCTTATATTGTGATTCTTCTTCTTCAATAAACAGAGCTATGTCGCTCTTTGTAATCAGCAGATTTGTGTTCTTGGTAGTCTCGGTTTTTCTCTTTTTTATATTCGTCATTGTTGTTCAAAAAATCTTGTATATATTCTATGTGTAAATATCACATCTTTATATATAGAATAATAATGAGCACTTCTCCTGAAAATTTAGATCAAAAAAGTCGCATTCTGACTCGCAATATTCAAAAAATTTCAATAATAGATTAGTCATAACTTCCCTGAAGATTCGATATAAAAAGATTCTTTTAAATTGATCCTTTGAATCATAGATTAAACATATTTGAATCAGTCAAATACATGCTTTAAAAAAATAAGCTTTTAATCCAGCTTAAAATCAGCATAATAATACGCTTGTAGACTGTTGCGTAATAATATCGTCTTTAATTCTTCGACACAAAATTTAAGGATGAACTGTACAACATGCATCTTTCAAACGTATGGTTGAATACAAATGCAGGGTTGATGTCGCATCCTTGAAATGTAAGGTTTACTACAAACATAGGGTTGATGAACCACACTTTTTGTTTCAACATTCAAACGTATGATAAATGATCCTTAATTTTAAAAGATTCCAAACATAAGGTACATGATCCATACTTTTGATGAAACATAAGTTTGTTTACAAAAGTAAGGTTGATGAACCATAATTTTCAATATCCCAAATGCAGTTTTCCTTCCTAACGTAGGGTTCCTCTTCCATACTTTTCCGATAACGTATGGTTGATTAACCCTACCTTTATGATATCTCATAAAGTATAAACCGCATTCCATCTTTATGCTACATTTCTCTACGTAGGGTATGAACAGTGTTTCTAGAACTCACATAAGCAATTCTCGAATATGTAGATCATGAACAGTGTTTCCAGAACACACTAATGTGAATACTTTAGCATTTAAATCTCATTGTTCAAGAACTTAAATATTTATTCCAGAAACAAAAATATAATGAATAATAAATTCATGAAATATACTTAAAATAAAATCATTAGAAAACAATTAAGGGTATTTGTGAGCATCAAAATCATTATAAAGAAATAGAGTATTGTTCTAAAAAATCTCCCCTTATTTAAATAAAAATATTATGTATTTTTTAAAACAACACTTGCTCAACACCAATGAGATTTTAGATTGAATAGTGGGTGTCCCTTAGCATCCATATAAGTAGTTTAAGCAATACATAAAATTTCATTGGTCCAACAAACTACATGGGTTTTTATTCCTATAATAACTAGGAAATGTAGGACATCTCATAATGGGTCAATCCCCCCTTCAGATTATTAACTACCTCCTGAAGTGGAAACACATTATAAAGCACTTAGTTATATGGATTCAGCATATATAAGAAGTCTTCCATTACCGGAAAATGATGGAGAACCTCAGATACATACATATAGACTCACTAAATATATCCCAATCTTTTATAGTTGAAATATAATTAAACTATAGTCATTTTTTAGAGAAACTAGTCCCGTATTGGGATTATGAAGTGTTTCATGAACATATCATAAATCTATAATAGAGTCTCGGAGTAGCCAATAATTACCCCTAAAAGGGTGTGATCAGCCCGATCTCCCCTGCTCTCGACCAATGCAAGTCCCTAAGTGTCACTGTGCCTAAAACCTAGATGACCGTCGACCTTTGGAAAACAGGTCTGTACATAGGTATGGGTGAGGTAATCATTGGGAGTTTCTAGGAAAGGCATAACAAATAGAAAATCTGATGCACACGATTTAGCGAGGCCTTAAGACTCCCCCCTCAACCAAACCATTGAGTGAAACCCATTCCATGCATCGAATCGTGACAAAACAAAAATGATAAACCCAATGTGAGTCCATGAAATAAAAAATGACCAGATTATAATCTGTCAGACCATTTTTCCCACTATACACAAACAAAAATGGTGAACCTGATGAGAATATATCTAATAAAAAATGATTGGGTTATAATCTATGGATTTATTTTGTTTTCTCCCCATATGCATACAATACTGACAAGACCGACGTGAATATCTTAAGCCTCTTTATTTTTGAAACACTATACAAAAAAACCAATAAGACTAGAGTGAAAATATAGATGATCCTCAATAACTGGGACTATTGTAATTCCATCCTCACTTTGACAATTCCACATGAGCAGAATGACCATATTGGTAAAACATTAAAATTTTATTAACCATACATATATTATTGAGCATTTTTTATGCCTATGATATAGCACTAATCAGTAACCTTATCCCTTGTTGTCTGTGTGATTACTGATACTACTCTCATCGATAATATCCCAACATGAGGCAATGTCTTCATCATCTAGTGTTTACTCCGATATATCCCTTGTGGTTGCAATCCACATGGGTCACAAAGTGATCTAACCTTCTCGACATATTCAATGATTGTTGGAAAATATGATCATCTGAGAGTACTATCGATATGGTACAATCCTGACCATAGAAGCTACTCACAAGGCTCTCCAACCATGGCATTTGGCGAATCCACATCACTTGAAAAAGGATGCTTCTGAGCAAGTATCCCTCACCACTACAACCAATCGCTTCAGGATCTTATCCCTAGAGCATGAAAACTGCCACCTTTCATATCTGATTAAGGTGTCCTAGGAATCCAAATATGGTTCCATTTCAGTTTAGGTTCCATAGAGGAGGGTTTCTACTAACTGTTGTCGTCAGCATCATCCTTCCCGTATCCACCGATTTCTTTTTTTGAGTACCACCCGACACTCTGCCGCCTCTGATTCCCATGATGAAGAAGCACAAATGGCTCATCTAGGGAGGAAGGCACTAAATATCCCAGATATGGTTAATGTCCCTAATCCTTCTAATGATTCATGATGTCATATTTCGAAAGGAACTATAAAGAAGGATCATATCCTTGTTAGCTTAGAATAAGTCTGTGGTCATATTCCCATAGAAAGCATGGGGGAGGTGCATATCCCCACCCCTATGCATGAAGTCCCTCTACATAATCCAATGTAAAAAGGAGGACAAAAATGGGTGCACATACCGACTTCAATCGAATACACCTTCCAATGCATAACGGAGATAGAAAATGTGTAGGCTTATATCCCTTCACACACTATGCTAAAATGAAAATATATTTTAGCAATAACTAAAGAGCTATTCAAGCATATTCTAACATTATTGTAGATAAAGGGACATGCACATACTTCTATACCTACAACAAGAAAACTCAAAACTCAGATCATCATGAACAAGTAGTTGTACCAAATAAAGTGCACACTATTTCTCCCATTTAAAAGAATTATTGGAATATTCTGATAATGGATGAGGCATCAGACCGTGATCATACTCCCATTGCAACCGAGTCTCACCAGGTGAAAGTGGAACATGCCTCTGGATAGGGGAACATTCCCATCAAAAATGTCCTGTGGCGTATTCCTAAGGCTTGGGATCTGGCTCATGTCCCCATTCTGGTTAGATATCACCATGTGAGAGGGGTACCAGCCTTAGGATAGGATCATATTACTTTCGAAGAAGTCCAAAAATATACTCCAAAGGCCTAGGATCAAGCTTATATCCCCATTCTAAAAAGGATTGACCAAGTGATAATGGAACAAGCCTCAGGATAGGGTCATATTCCTATTAGTGAATCTTCCTAGCATACTCTAGAAGGTCATTGAATCAAGGAACATATCTATACTTCTTTTGATGAACGACTGCACAATCATCTTTCCAAGGAAATACATGAGGGGGTTCATATTTATTATACCATTATAGTAGTTCTTCGACATATTACAATGGGAATGAATATCTATACTAGGCTCATATTCCTATTCTAATTGAGTCTCAACATGTGAGAGATGCACATGCCTCAGGAAAGACTCATACTCCTTCCAATAAAGACCAACGACATATCCCAAAGGCTCAAGATTAGGATCATAATCCCATATTGACCGAGGCTCAACAATTGAGAATGAAACATGCATTAGGATAGACCCATATTCCTATAAATAATGAGATTTCTTATTGGAAAATTCTAGCATATTCTCAGTAGTGGGATCTTACTCTTGCAACACTAGATGATTATATACAAGTTCTAGCAACCATAAAACAATTGGAACATATCCTTACATAATCGAAAATGGCAGGTCGACATATTCTGACTATAACATAGAACATGGACCATATTCCTAATCTTCTAAATTCCAGTGTCCTTGAGTTTGTTTGAGACACATTCTCAATACCTCGAGGGTATGTTGACACTTCTATTAAATAAGAAACAGAAGATGTTCATTACCATGATTTTCCTCCTCATGGAAATGTGGATATAGATGGCAAAGACTCTACTCCTGACATATAGCATGGTCAAACTCCCTATAGAGATATCTCCCATGGATAAGGAAATCCTCCCCTCTCCTAGACACCTCTGTATAAAGAGGTATAAAAAAACATTGACTCCTTGAAATAGAGATGTTCTCAAAACATTAGGGTCAACTATAAATGGTTCTTCGTTAACTTCAAGCCACACTCCACTCTGATCAACATGAGACCATAATATTTATCTCATATGGTTTGATCAGATGGAGGAATTTTTGTCTAATGAGGAGGAGGCTGGCATTGACATATAGAGAGATTTATCTGTAAACAACCTCCCCATCAGGCTCTTTCCCATCGCTACTTCTAAATATGAGATACCAAATGAGCTCAAAAAGTAGTTCATTCTTCACCTAGGACAAAATATATGGGCTACTCATCTATGACTGAAGGACCAATATCTTCTTTATCTAGGATATATGTGTCACCTTCGGTGTAACAGCCCCAGATTTTATAAAAAATATTCTTTTTAATTTTATTAATGTCTTGTGTTGTACGCTACACCAAAAGGAGCTTCCACAACACGCATCCTTGACTTGCCTTGCATTACACGCAATCGCGACCTTCCTCGATAGCGTGTGTAATACGCAATACCGAGTTTCACTAAACAACGATATGCTATTAAAATATTATTAAAACTAGCCGTTATGAATAGTAATAACAACTTTTTAAAATTCTGTAAATCTTATTTTTCAAAATGAACTTCATTCTTGGATTCGGAGTATCGAATTTAGCCTAAGGTGAAATTTTGGTACTTTTCGGATAACTTTCACATTCTGATGAATAGTGAAAATTACTAAATTATAATTAAAAACAAATTTTTTTAATCAAAATAATTAATAGTGATAAATTATTAATTTGAGTGGTTTTAAAGTATATTTAGAATATATTTTTACAATTTAATACAATGTTGGTCATTGGTTGTAATTTCACATTTAAACCAGACATAATCAAGTGTCAATCTTTTGATATATATTGTTTCCTAAAAACACGCTATTTATTTTAACAGCGGGATTTAATTATAAAATTAATTAATGCAACTTCTATGTTATGAATTTGGTAAAATATATTTCATTTTTGAATTCGGAATATGAAATATAGCTTAGGATGAAATTTTGGCATTGTTCTGAAAAACATCAATTTTTGATGAATAGTGAAACTACTAAGTGGTAGGTTAAAAAACTGAATTTTGCATAAAACTTAATTTTACCGCTTCTGTGAATAGAATTTTGAAAATCCGACAGACACGGTTAATATCAAGGACTAAAATGTGGTTCAATGAGATGAAAATAATTTTTGGTGAATAGTAACTTTTTACTTTTTTTTACCGCGGTCAATAGTAAATAGGGTAACTAAGGGTAAATATGATATTAATATTACCCTAACACATGTACTAATTCTATTGGACAAGTGTAATTCGACCAAAAACAAATTTAGGAATAAAATATGACCATTTAGGCCCACTTGGATTAGATTAGTACATTTATTATTAATTTATTTAAAGAAAGGTTAAAATAGTTAAAATCAAAGTTTAATAAGTAAATCATTTTTAATATGGGGTTATACATAAGTTAAATTCGATTGTAAATATTCATTAGAAAGCTAAAAAGATTTTCTACATGATGGTATTTTATTTGTAATTTTTAGACATCAAATAATTTAATTTATTTATGACACAAAGATGATGCAGTAATTATCTTGTTAACAAAATATTGACATAATTGATGTTATAAACACCAAAATAAATGTAATTTGAGACTTTTTATTAATTCCACTAATTTTCTAGGTTACTATGATATATTAATTTTGATTTAATCAACTTGGTTCGAACATTTAATTCTTTTATGACTTTCACAAAAATCATATATCAAATAGTGTCAAAATTGACACAAAATAGTTTTTAAATCAAATATTATATTATTAATTGTTATTTTATTCCTAAAAATCTAAGGTTCGGCCAAATGACTTAGATAAGGATATATATATTAATAATAAAAAATTTGGGGTTCGTTTGGCATGTTATAGTATGTGTATTAACCATATAGTGAAAGAAAACAAAAAGACATGGTAAAAGTTAAATTATTTAACTTAGAGTTAAATCTAATTGATAAGGTTAAAATAATATCCTAAACTTGTCTAAATTCTATTGGTTGATAGGATTTCGACCCATCCCCACTTTAGCTTCGAAATAAGACCCTTTGGAACCATTATAAACAGATTTTGACTTTAATATAAAATAATATTTTGAGATATTCCTAAGGTGCCCCTCTCCTCCCCTATAAAAAGACACCTCCTCCCCCTCCTCCTCACACCAATTTGAGCACTCAAGCTCGGCCAACCCCTGCCAAAATCTCTTCTCCACTTCCCTAGCAACATCCTAGAGGTTCTGGTCTTCCTCAAAGACCAATTCTAGTGCCCTAAGAGGAGGTCTCAAAGAGGCACTTCAAAGAAGAGGTAATTACCGTTACCAATTCTTTCATCTTTATTTCTTCTTCCACTTCTTCTTCTTAGGTTGTTTCATTATGAAGTAATAACATCAGTATCACTCATATACTGATATGTTATTATAAGTATGAAACAACCCTATTTCACCATCTATCCATCCTACGGAAAAAGAAATCACCGCGCGTGCGTACGTACGGAATACCGTCTCCACGCCGTGGTGTAATCTATTTTCCACCACCACCTTACATGGATGAGTATAATGGTGTAAAGAATAACTATAAATAGTTATTACAACATCATATTGATTCTGATATATTGTATGATCCACTCCAATTCAATTCAGTATTTATGGAAATGATATCATCGCTCGTGCGTACGTACGGACGACCGTCTCCACGACGCGATGAGATTCATTCTCCATGTTAACCATTTAAGAATGATTATAATGTATATATAAGAAATAATAATGAAATATATGACATTATAAAGTTACTGGATTTATGTATATATATATATATGTATGTATGTCATCAACTTACTTCCATTCAAGACAATAAGGAAAGGAAAACAGCGTTCATGCGTACGTACGGACTACCGTCTCCATGAACGGTGTTTTTCATTTCATTTATCTATCTTATATATATATATATATACTGAATATATATGATATATAAATCATATTTTATATTCTGGAAGTAAGTAAATCATGATATAAGTAATAATAATGTCAAGAACAACAAGTCAAAACACCTACGATAAATGAAACGATTTTACCCAAAACGCTTCTTTAACATGGAATTTACAAAAGAACGGGTAATATAATGTCATAAGTGAACCATATATGATATCATAACAATGAATATGATTCTTTAATAAGTCAATAACATGATTTAAATCATTATACAGGAGGTTCGGACACTTACAAAGCAAGTCGGACCTAAGGTAAGGGAAATATCACAATCTCATTTTTATCCGAGATTGTTTATTCGTAAGTATTTACTGGGGTGTATTTTATCGTCCACATCCATGTTTCATAAATATGTAATATTATTTCCATCCAAATACAATTGTTTAAATCCATTTTTACCCTTCGGTGAGTTTTTGGTAAAAGAAATGAAAGGAATCTTTTGTCGTTTTTCGTACGAGGTACTTTTTGACTTTTCCGACAAAAGTACGAAGAATGTTTTTTTTTACTTATACGGCATGAATGGATTTTTAAAACATTATTTCCAAGAAGCTTCCTTTACAAGTTTTCAAGTTTATTTTTAATCAACTTCTTTTAGTTTATAATTGTATGACATATTAAGAAAAGAAAAGTGTTTTTGAAGAAGAAAGGATATTTTCCTCAAGAATGGTGTTCAAGTGTTTTATCAAAATTATTTTCCATCTAAGATAATAAAGGGTTCTGTTTTTATCCCTTTAATTACATTGATTGGATTATGTTGTGAGGGAATTATTTTTATGAAGTCATTTGCCTTATAAGATTTGTTTTATGATGTCATGATGTTTCAAGAATCCCATTTTTTGTTACATGTGTTATGCGATGATGTATGATTATGTGGCACACATAAGAAAGGATTCATTATAAGATGGGTGGGACCTATATCTCCCTCCAATGCATTGGGTAAAGATTTTATATCTCATGAGATAGACATGGCTGGAACGGAAGGTTATTTCGGTTCAGTGATACAGGACTGAAACGAGGAGTGAACTCGGTTCAGAAAGGGACTTTGTCCACTAAGATAGTCTTGGCAATAAGTCATGACTAACAAGAAATGATTTTCCATGATTATGTGTGCATGCCACAAAGTTTCAAGTTTCATGTTAGGATTATGGGGATCTCATTTTCACTTCTATTATTTATTAAGATTTTATGATCTCTTTTGCAGGTTATGATTTTAAAAAAGATATGATATGATTTTTACTTCCTTTGTTGCCCTTGCTGAGCATTTGAGCTCACCCTTTTATGTTTTCTTTTCCCCAGGATATAAAGAAAGGTTTTAGGTAAAAAAAAGGATGACCTTTATGGGATATATTGAAGAACTTTCACCACGATTAGAAGATTACGTTCCGAGTTTCCAAAGACACTAAACTATTACGATCCTTTAGTGTGTGTTTTTGTTATGTACTAAGTATTCCGCAAATGTAATGTAATGTCCATGTACGTCAAGATACAGGTCTCTACAGTTGGTATCAGAGGAAAGGTTTAGTCAACCTTTGGAAACTAGGATGCGAAAACGTTAGTGAAATCCCTAGAGATATTTCTAAGGTATGTCTAGGGATGTCCCTAGGGATAACGTATAGGTTATAGTAATAGAATTACGCTAACGATCATAGAATTAAACCTAAGATGTTGGATATTGAAGGTACTCCCCCTTTATTATGTTGTTTTCCCTAGCATGATTTTTGCCTCTCACACTATTCTTTTTGGGTTTTAGACGATGGCTGGAACCCGAAAGAACCGTGTTGATCAATGCAATGGACAATGCAATGATTGCCCTCCTGAACAAACAAATGTTATGGGAGATGGAGTGCAAAATCTTGTTGCTATACTTACACAAGCTATGAATCATTCTGGACTTCCAAATGAGCAGAGAAGGGAACAATATTCTATTGAGTCCTTCATGAGGCAACGTCCACCTTCTTTCAGTGGGTCTTCTGATCCACTTGTGGCTGAACAATGGATCAGTACTACTGAAAAGATATTTTCAGTTCTTCAATTTTCTGAACATGATAAAGTCATCTTAGCAGTATATCGTTTGGAAGGTGAAGCTGATCAATGGTGGAATCTTATCAAGAATACGAGGCCAAGAGTTGAAATTGAGTCCATTGAATGGGACGAGTTCAAGAACTTGTTTTTCAGTAAGTACTTCCCTCGTATTCTTCGAACAAAGATGGAGAAAGAGTTTCTTGAACTGAAGCAAAGGGACGATGAATCTGTTGGTACCTATGAAGCAAATTTTAGAAGACTTGCAAGGTATGCTTCTGGAATTATCATCCAACCTGAATGTAAAGTTGATCGATTTTTCAGTGGCTTAAAACCAAGTCTTCGAAGGGCATTAGCTATAAGAGACTTCAGTAGCTATGAAGAAATTGTGCGTTGTGCTATCAAGGTAGAAATGGAAGTTGGTGTTACATATCCATCTCATGGTTTTGACAAGAAACGAAAGATGGAGGTCAAGGAGAAATCTCAGAATAATGGTGAAAAGAAGATGAATGTTTCCTTATGCACAAAGTGTGGAAAGAAGCATGGTGGAGATTGTCTTAAAGGGACTAGAAAATGTTTTAAGTGTGGAAAAGAAGGTCATCGAGCAGCTGAGTGTCGAAGTAATGGAAAAAGGGTTTCTAATGATGTGAATAAAGCAAACAATGCAGAGAACGCACCACCAACACTTCAATGCTTCAAGTGCAAGGAAATGGGGCATTATGCTAATAATTACCCTAATTCAAGGGTTAGTGATGATCAGCATGAGCAACCACTGAAGGCAAAGGACAAAGGGAAATCACATGCGATCACTATTGGCAATGTTGAATATGACAACGATGTGGTGGAATGATTAAGTGTTTATGTAATGGGATTCCAAAATAATGTTGTATCATTGAGTATTGCAATATTTATTGATGTGTTATTCAAAGTGATTGAGATATTTTCCGGAAATAAGACTATATGCGCATAATGAAGGGAAAATGATAAAATGAAATGTTTAACAGTATTCATGAGCTCATGATTGATATAAGGACTAAGTGATATCATGGTTTGAGTATATAGAATTTGGAGGATTTTGGTATGTGGAAAGTGTTAACTTTTAACTGCACTCATGTTTTCACTAAGGTATTCAAGAGAATACGCGATTAAGGACTTTGAATGTTTGGAATGTGACCAACAAGACATATCTTATGATATGTGGGGATCAACGACAGTATTAAATCTCTGGTAATCGTTGTCACTATATTATGATAGTGGACTGAAATATTATGTATAATCCTAAAGATTAGACTGGATTATGTTGGACATAAGTTAGTATTGTTTAAGGATAGAAGATTTTAGATATTATTGATGGGATGTTATAGTAACGTAGTTTTAGAAAAAGGACAACCTGCAGGACGGGCGACAACCCATCGCTTCGGACATGGCTATAGGAATCGAACCCACAACCGAAGTGCGACTGGCCTTTATCGCCTACCACTGACCTATAGGAAGTCCCTGTTTAGTAGAAACTAGTGTTATTATATTAAGCAGTATGATATATGAAGTATAAGCCCATTTTAGGAACCATATATGATTAATCCCACTATAGATCGACTTATGTATATAAATTTTGCTAACCTTTTGAGACAGATGGAATGACCCGTCATTCTATCACATGATCTGCTAACACTTCACGAATAACAAATTCAACTTCATTTATTTAAGAGATGAAGTGGAAATTGTTAAAGGCACGAACAACAGTGAGATTGTACCAAAATAAAGTAAGTATTTATTCTAATTCAAATTCTTTAACTTTAGGGAAATGATCTTGAAAACCAAAAATTTTGTCCTAGTTCTCTTATACCTGATGAATCAGA
The DNA here is from genome assembly GCA_963277665.1 of Viscum album. NCBI lineage: Eukaryota > Viridiplantae > Streptophyta > Magnoliopsida > Santalales > Viscaceae > Viscum > Viscum album. Next base: position 533,661,960 of record OY728155.1, read on the forward strand.
TGGTACCTTAGATCGTCACAAATTTATGGATTTGTGATTACTGGCTTTTTCATAGCCATGTTCTCTACCACTCTCCATCAGAACATGATGGTTAGATTTCTCTTTTATATCCATATTTTCACCTATGTGGAAACCCAGTGATTAGTTTATTTGGGTAATCGTTAAATTTCATACTTTAGTTATTAAAGCCATGTTTTGGTATTCCTTTTTACGATGTGGGTTTCTATTAAAGAAACTTTCGAATAGTAAACCATTTATAACCCCGACGAATTTCGAGGGCGAAATTCATTTTAAGGGGGGTAGAATGTAACAGCCCCAGATTTTATAAAAAATATTCTTTTTAATTTTATTAATGTCTTGTGTTGTACGCTACACCAAAAGGAGCTTGCACAACACGCATCCTTGACTTGCCTTGCATTACACGCAATCGCGACCTTCCTCGATAGCGTGTGTAATACGCAATACCGAGTTTCACTAAACAACGATATGCTATTAAAATATTATTAAAACTAGCCGTTATGAATAGTAATAACAACTTTTTAAAATTCTGTAAATCTTATTTTTCAAAATGAACTTCATTCTTGGATTCGGAGTATCGAATTTAGCCTAAGGTGAAATTTTGGTACTTTTCGGATAACTTTCACATTCTGATGAATAGTGAAAATTACTAAATTATAATTAAAAACAAATTTTTTTAATCAAAATAATTAATAGTGATAAATTATTAATTTGAGTGGTTTTAAAGTATATTTAGAATATATTTTTACAACTTAATACAATGTTGGTCATTGGTTGTAATTTCACATTTAAACCAGACATAATCAAGTGTCAATCTTTTGATATATATTGTTTCCTAAAAACACGCTATTTATTTTAACAGCGGGATTTAATTATAAAATTAATTAATGCAACTTCTATGTTATGAATTTGGTAAAATATATTTCATTTTTGAATTCGGAATATGAAATATAGCTTAGGATGAAATTTTGGCATTGTTCTGAAAAACATCAATTTTTGATGAATAGTGAAACTACTAAGTGGTAGGTTAAAAAACTGAATTTTGCATAAAACTTAATTTTACCGCTTCTGTGAATAGAATTTTGAAAATCCGACAGACACGGTTAATATCAAGGACTAAAATGTGGTTCAATGAGATGAAAATAATTTTTGGTGAATAGTAACTTTTTACTTTTTTTTACCGCGGTCAATAGTAAATAGGGTAACTAAGGGTAAATATGATATTAATATTACCCTAACACATGTACTAATTCTATTGGACAAGTGTAATTCGACCAAAAACAAATTTAGGAATAAAATATGACCAGTTAGGCCCACTTGGATTAGATTAGGACATTTATTATTAATTTATTTAAAGAAAGGTTAAAATAGTTAAAATCAAAGTTTAATAAGTAAATCATTTTTAATATGGGGTTATACATAAGTTAAATTCGATTGTAAATATTCATTAGAAAGCTAAAAAGATTTTATACATGATGGTATTTTATTTGTAATTTTTAGACATCAAATAATTTAATTTATTTATGACACAAAGATGATGCAGTAATTATCTTGTTAACAAAATATTGACATAATTGATGTTATAAACACCAAAATAAATGTAATTTGAGACTTTTTATGAATTCCACTAATTTTCTAGGTTACTATGATATATTAATGTTGATTTAAGCAACTTGGTTCGAACATTTAATTCTTTTATGACTTTCACAAAAATCATATATCAAATAGTGTCAAAATTGACACAAAATAGTTTTTAAATCAAATATTATATTATTAATTGTTATTTTATTCCTAAAAATCTAAGGTTCGGCCAAATGACTTAGATAAGGATATATATATTAATAATAAACAATTTGGGGTTCGTTTGGCATGTTATAGTAAGTGTATTAACCATATAGTGAAAGAAAACAAAAAGACATGGTAAAAGTTAAATTATTTAACTTAGAGTTAAATCTAATTGATAAGGTTAAAATAATATCCTAAACTTGTCTAAATTCTATTGGTTGATAGGATTTCGACCCATCCCCACTTTAGCTTCGAAATAAGACCCTTTGGAACCATTATAAACCGATTTTGACTTTAATATAAAATAATATTTTGAGATATTCCTAAGGTGCCCCTCTCCTCCCCTATAAAAGGACACCTCCTCCCCCTCCTCCTCACACCAATTTGAGCACTCAAGCTCGGCCAAACCCTACCAAAATCTCTTCTCCACTTCCCTAGAAACATCCTAGAGGTTCTGGTCTTCCTCAAAGACCAATTCTAGTGCCCTAAGAGGAGGTCTCAAAGAGGCACTTCAAAGAAGAGGTAATTACCGTTACCAATTCTTTCATCTTTATTTCTTCTTCCACTTCTTCTTCTTAGGTTGTTTCATTATGAAGTAATAACATCAGTATCACTCATATACTGATATGTTATTATAATTATGAAACAACCCTATTTCACCATCTATCCATCCTACGGAAAAAGAAATCACCGCGCGTGCGTACGTACGGAATACCGTCTCCACGCCGTGGTGTAATCTATTTTCCACCACCACCTTACATGGATGAGTATAATGGTGTAAAGAATAACTATAAATAGTTATTACAACATCATATTGATTCTGATATATTGTATGATCCACTCCAATTCAATTCAGTATTTATGGAAATGATATCATCGCTCGTGCGTACGTACGGACGACCGTCTCCACGACGCGATGAGATTCATTCTCCATGTTAACCATTTAAGAATGATTATAATGTATATATAAGAAATAATAATGAAATATATGACATTATAAAGTTACTGGATTTATGTATATATATATATATGTATGTATGTCATCAACTTACTTCCATTCAAGACAATAAGGAAAGGAAAACAGCGTTCATGCGTACGTACGGACTACCGTCTCCATGAACGGTGTTTTTCATTTCATTTATCTATCTTATATATATATATATATACTGAATATATATGATATATAAATCATATTTTATATTCTGGAAGTAAGTAAATCATGATATAAGTAATAATAATGTCAAGAACAACAAGTCAAAACACCTACGATAAATGAAACGATTTTACCCAAAACGCTTCTTTAACATGGAATTTACAAAAGAACGGGTAATATAATGTCATAAGTGAACCATATATGATATCATAACAATGAATATGATTCTGTAATAAGTCAATAACATGATTTAAATCATTATACAGGAGGTTCGGACACTTACAAAGCAAGTCGGACCTAAGGTAAGGGAAATATCACAATCTCATTTTTATCCGAGATTGTTTATTCGTAAGTATTTACTGGGGTGTATTTTATCATCCACATCCATGTTTCATAAATATGTAATATTATTTCCATCCAAATACAATTGTTTAAATCCATTTTTACCCTTCGGTGAGTTTTTGGTAAAAGAAATGAAAGGAATCTTTTGTCGTTTTTCGTACGAGGTACTTTTTGACTTTTCCGACAAAAGTACGAAGAATGTTTTTTTTACTTATACGGCATGAATGGATTTTTAAAACATTATTTCCAAGAAGCTTCCTTTACAAGTTTTCAAGTTTATTTTTAATCAACTTCTTTTAGTTTATAATTGTATGACATATTAAGAAAAGAAAAGTGTTTTTGAAGAAGAAAGGATATTTTCCTCAAGAATGGTGTTCAAGTGTTTTATCAAAATTATTTTCCATCTAAGATAATAAAGGGTTCTGTTTTTATCCCTTTAATTACATTGATTGGATTATGTTGTGAGGGAATTATTTTTATGAAGTCATTTGCCTTATAAGATTTGTTTTATGATGTCATGATGTTTCAAGAATCCCATTTTTTGTTACATGTGTTATGCGATGATGTATGATTATGTGGCACACATAAGAAAGGATTCATTATAAGATGGGTGGGACCTATATCTCCCTCCAATGCATTGGGTAAAGATTTTATATCTCATGAGATAGACATGGCTGGAACGGAAGGTTATTTCGGTTCAGTGATACAGGACTGAAACGAGGAGTGAAGTCGGTTCAGAAAGGGACTTTGTCCACTAAGATAGTCTTGGCAATAAGTCATGACTAACAAGAAATGATTTTCCATGATTATGTGTGCATGCCACAAAGTTTCAAGTTTCATGTTAGGATTATGGGGATCTCATTTTCACTTCTATGATTTATTAAGATTTTATGATCTCTTTTGCAGGTTATGATTTTAAAAATGATATGATATGATTTTTATTTCCTTTATTGCCCTTGCTGAGCATTTGAGCTCACCCTTTTATGTTTTCTTTTCCCCAGGATATAAAGAAAGGTTTTAGGTAAAAAAAAAGGATGACCTTTATGGGAGATATTGAAGAACTTTCACCACGATTAGAAGATTACGTTCCGAGTTTCCAAAGACACTAAACTATTACGATCCTTTAGTGTGTGTTTTTGTTATGTACTAAGTATTCCGCAAATGTAATGTAATGTCCATGTACGTCAAGATACGGGTCTCTACATTCAGACAATCAAGATACTCTGTTCTGAGCTCGACCTAGCTGCTATCTCCATGGATCGATATCCAAAATAGGAAAAGCTGAATGAAAATATGCAACACACTTTCTTTCATTTCATTGTTACACTTAGATAGATTATTTAAGAAACCACATCATGCATCCATATTCGGGGATGGGGAATGTATGGAGAATTACACTATTCCGCACCTATGGAACAACAGAACCCCTCAGATTCAACATCATATAATGTTATAGCCTCCAGTGAAATTAGGGTACAGGGTGACACTCAGACCAGTTGGTCACCAAAAAATAACGACCCCACTTCAATGATGCCTATAAATAATAAGAGGATTAAGACGACAACTATCATGACATCAAACTGGACCCCTAAAAATAATGAGAACAACTTTTGACCATGGGGAATGAAGTTGCAGTCATCTGAACAAATTATTATAAAAAATAATTCTCATCATGGGCTACCATTGCACCTATATCCCACTCGAGTATAGCTATGCCACATCGAATGGGAAAAAATAGTAGCTACCATAGCAGCTGTCCAGGTGTAGACTCGCCCCTTGGGCTAGGATAATATCATCAATCGCCTCCACCCCTCAGATCCTGAATTCCTAATAGGATTTAGGACATACCCTCAGCAACCATAGGTGAACCCCAACCCACTGGACTGGGGGAATTTATATCGTAATCATCACTTATAGGTTCAACATATCATGGGATGGTCTTAAAAGAATCAGTGGTTATTCCAGATTACCCCCACCCTACTGAGCTAGGAAAATTTATATCTTCCTGTCCTCGACTAGTGTCATTAGATCCTAAAAAACAGGATCAATCAGTGCTAATAGAGTTCCCAAATGAACCCCACCACATATGGTTGGTGTCATTTTAATCATCATTATAACCACGTAGAGAATCAGTCTTCTCTAGGATGGTAGGAAAAAAATTAATGGTCGGTGTCCCGCCTTTTCCTCCCACCGCAAAACAAACCACTTTCTTTTAAAGATCACTAAGAAATCATGATAGAAAACTCCCTCAAAGTCACTATTTATAGGCCGATATGGAAGAATCTTATGGTAAACACAATCATACCCTGTTGGGGTCACAAGAAAAAAATGCACAACATGGATAAGGGTTTAAATAATGACCCTGATGATGGTGGTGTTGTACTATCCTATTATATAAAAAGAAATGGCTCAACTACCATTGCCTGATATGCCTCTGTAAATGTCATCACAATCAACATGGTGGAAATAAATCAGGATACAAACATAGAAGGTTAAAAAATAGAATATGAACCATAGGAGGAGGTTGATTTGGATGAACCAAATGAGGTTGTGTGCACCTAGAACCAAAGAAGACTTTAGAATTTGGCACCACTGAATAAGGAGTTTCCACCTCCTCGATGAAATAATATCCAAGAAAAAGGGAAAGGTACTACTAAATCAATATCACTACCCAAAATAACTGAAGTTCCTTCCTCATAGAAATAATTTTTTCAATATGAGAGTGAAATTTGAGCTCTCTGGTAACTCAATGTGGAGCTACTCTGGTGAAATATTCCTATTGGGTATCATCACCGGCAAGAGATGAATACTCTCCCTACCACAACCCATCCACTAAAAAGAGTGGAATATGATCATCATATTGGATCTGAATAGAGGAATCTCATCCACATAAATGGGGAAGTCAAAAATGATTGGGACTTCATTGGCCCCCACCTAATCCCTATGCATGGGAGGCATCTCAGATTGTAGTTCCTCTAGAGTTACTTAACATCATCAAATCCCTATCTTCTTGAATAGAGGCCATGGAAGGGAAATGTGGACCAATGCATCCTAAAAGGAATTCATATCACAAATGGGTGGATGATTCTCCACCTCCATCCAACTTCATCAACCCTACCTTTTCTACCTTTTATGATGTAGGAGACCCTAGAAAAATCTCACACACTTAATATCTCATTGTGGGCTGATGATGGGACCTCGAGATCAAAAGGAAATGACAAATCTGACATGTTTTTTACAAACTCTAATAGGGTCAAACTTTGTTTGGTACAATAGTCTATTAGTGGGATCCGTTGAAGGATGGGAATACCTTCATCATTAGTTTCATTATCAATTCATTTCAACACTAAGTGAAAAATGATCATTGATCATAGAAATGGAAAGCAATGTGAGAACGATAGGGTTTCTGATTTCATAGAAAGGTGGAATGGTTTAACCAATGCACTTAGAATATTCCCATCATAGGAGAAACTACTATAAATCTATGCTTAAAATATCAAGGATGAGTTTTAGACACCCCTAATCCCCATAAAATACCCTTGTAGGTTCTGAGAGTTCATTGAAATAGAACAACATCTTGAAGGGGCTATTTAGCAAACTTGGTCCAAGTCTCGGTAGATTCCTACAACATAAGGGAGAAATACATGTAGAGTGGAATCTATAGATATCACACTCAAACCAATAGAGGTGCCCAACCAAGCACCCAGGTAGGCCCTGAACAACCCAGTACAATATGCCGAGTGGAGGCAACCACAGAATCACCCTCATACAGAAGTAGAAAGAAATTACGGTCACCTGAGATTTGAGGAATTGATGAAAAAAGTAAACTCCTTCAGAAATTAACACATCCCCAATTATTTCTTGGCATCCATATATAATAACATTTCCAAGATTCATTAGACTAGAAGGCTTGATAAATTCAACCTCACTGACTGTCCTGACTATTACCCTTACCATGTAAGGATGCGTCATAATATGAATGATTGTTTCATCTTCAAGGACATCCATTAAGGTCATATAAAATCTAGAAAAGTAATTATATACATCTTCTCAGATAAGGTGGATTTTATAACCATCATCTGTTAAGAAGAAAAGGATGATTGGTAGAATGTTCTGGCTAGGCAAGCACAGAATTTTGACTACCGGACGACTCGAAAAACATTTGATCAATCTCATACCACTTTGAAGGAAAAGTTATGTAGACTCACAAAAGATCCACCACCCAAGAAGAAGATATCAAATTTTCCTCCCAATGGTGGGCCTGACCACCCAAAGTAGGAATTGATAGAGAAGGAAGAGCCAATTTCTTCTCCAAATAAAGCCCTAACTCTTGTAGATTTTTTCCCTCAAGCATCTTCAGGATGGGAACTGCCCCACCAAATGGAATCCTCATCAGATTAAGTGCCCATATTTTGTTCTTTAGACAAGATACACATGGAATACCCCTTCTAAAATAATTAATATGACCTTAAATATGATTTTCCCACACATAATTGGGGAATGGGAGGCAGCATGTGCTGAAACCAAAGATACAGGGGACATTATGGATGTGGTCAGACTCAATATTCTAGTCATATCCCTATAAAAGATATATATATATATATATATATATATTTATATTAGAATCATGGGAAAGCACTACAGTAGGCTCAAAAGTGGAAGGGAGGTGCCTCAGAGCCCCCCAGCAGTCGCACACATCTGATTGTCTTGCATTACCACTTAGAGGGGGTTCAATCTAATAAACTTAGACAATGGGGAAGGCCAGCACAACCTACAATAAAGGAAGAATATACTCCCTCAACATCTTCACAAAGACCAAGTCCATCTACCACATATGATTTATCTCCTAAACAACATACCCCAAAGAATCCACATATTAAAAAGTGATGACCTATGGCAGAAAACTACAATGTTATGAAATAGCTAGCTGTAGTCCGATCAAATATCTCAATCCTCGATGAGCTCCACCTTTCAAAATAACTGAAGGATTCATTTTTTGAATCCCTATAAATCCCATAATAATTTAAGATAGAATTCACTGCAGTTTAGGTCTATCGAGTAGAGAATGTTTCCTCAGAATATCATAACTCCATCTCATCCACTGATTAAGATCAGGAAGAGGAAATCCAAGGGCACATCCATCACTTATACATTTCAGGTAGACTCAATAATGTTAATGTCCCAAGGTCTCTAATTGATAATATATCTAGGATCAATCTCATCCTAGTTTGAACTCAATGGCATTTAGGATATGTAGATGAGGACTTATCCCCTAAAAATTTGACCATTTAGTGTTATGATAAGCATGATAAAATACCTCTCGAGAATTTAAAACTCAAAGCCCAATTTTTGGAACTCACATGTGATGCTGAGTTCGTGGTTATCCAGAAAGTCACCACATATAATGTCCTGATCAAAAGGCCCTGGCTCCATAGACACTTGGCGATACCATCATCATTCAATCAATTTCTGAATTACCCCATCAATGGAATGGATGGAATACTACATGGTGAAAATTCCCCCTTTAAGACATGTCGAGTGACATATGTTGAAGTAGATTTCTACAATAAGGCAAGAAATCACCCATTTATACTGATGATATATAGGTTTTAGCTCCCACTAGATTGTGGAGTGCGCTTGTGAATCCATGGATCATTATTGAAATTGATTTTGTGCTCCCCATAAACATTGTCAAAGTAGTAGATATAATCCCAGAGGTCATAACCTCTCCTATCCTCAATGAAAATGTAAAAAAAATCATATCCAACTTCTCTATAAAAATACATGGATGGAAAGGGATGATGATGTATCCTCTAATATCCTCCCTCTCCCTGATAGTGATGAAGAAGTCCCCAGATTTCCATCTTCACCTGAAAATGTATTCACAAACATGGAAGTGGAAGAGGTTCATTATGACCTTAAGAACACCCCTCCAACATTCGAGGATGGTTTCTCCCCTAATATATATGAGATCAAGCAAGTAAATATGGAAATAGAAAAGACCTATGACCTACTCTGATTAGTGCCACTATTCCCCTCGAAGAGAAAGGGATGTATATTTAATTTATAAATTATAACTGATATGTGTTCACATGGAAATATAAAAAAATGCCAGGAATGAATCTAGATGTGGGTACACACCATCTCAGACTGCCCGATTAGCATTGAGGCTTCAAACAGATAGTTAGGAGGATGCACCCCTCACATGCAACCAATGTCGAGGAAAAAGTTGAAAAGTTGATCAAAGAAAACTTTTTCTGAGAGTGAAATATCAAAGAAGGATTTCCAACATCATCCCCAACAAGAAAAAGAATATCCATATTAGGGATTACATTGATTTCATAGAACTTAATCGGCATTACCCGAAGGACGATTTCCCATTATCAATCACAAAAATCTTGATCGATGTAACTATAGGCTTCCAAGCCCTTTTCTTCATGGAAGGGTACCCGAGGTACAATTAGATCAAGATAGACCCCAAAGATGAGGAAGCCACCACCTTCAGAGTGCCTCAAGGGATCTTATTCTATCTGGTCATGCCCTTTGGTTTGAAGAACATCAGTGCCACATAACAGTGCACTATGCATCACATCTTCAATCCATTTTTGGGATGGATAACTGAGTGTCATGTCGATGACAAGGTTTTTAAATCTTGAAAGTAATGTGATCACTTCATGGATATATTAAAATCTTTGATAAGCTTTCATAACTAGAAAATTCACTTACGACCATGATTTCAAACCATGGTTGTAGGCAAAAAAACAATGGTAATAGCCTATAGCCACGACTTTCCAAAACCATGGATACTATCACAATTTAAATAGGCCTTACCTATTTCCTTGGTTCTAATCATGGAGGTAGACACCCTATATCCATATTTATACTGTGGTGGTAGGTCCCCTAGAGCCACAGTTTTAATTGTGGCAATAAGTGACATATTTCCATGGTTTTAACCCTATTTATAGGGTACCTACAACCATAGATTAACCGTGGAAATAGGGTACCTACCACCACGGTTAGAACTATGGATATAGGGTGCCTATTGCCATGGTTAAAACTATGAATATATCCTTTTATAATATATAAAACAAACTAATTTGTTTTAACTGAATTTTTCTAAATCCATAGAAATTGATTTATTTTAGATAAAATATGTAAACATCCATCTTATGAAAAAAATAAGGGTGATATATCCCATTATCAACAAAAATACAGTATACAAGATAGATTCATACTCAGTATGACTCACCAATGAAGACCAACCCACCCAAAAATATATTCTTCTACCCAAGAAATTGATGAGGTGGTCATCATGTCTTCTTCATCCTCTGCAAGAATCACTTCATGCCTTCTTCTGGACAGCTCTGCTATGGCCATGCCTTTTTTGATGTCATGTTACTTCCCAGATCCTAGGTTCCCTCCCAGCCAATAAATAATTGAAATTTAGCATCTATTGGAACATGGAGTTCCCCCCCTTTTGGGGTATGTAATTATAATAACCCATGAAAACAATATAGCAGTAGACAGTGTTTTAAAAGGATATTTGTTCTATCATATTTAATAAGATATTACTAAACTTATAACGACAGTCATGATGATGAAGGGAGCTGATGCCACCTTCAACCATCTTCAACCTTGTGAAAGAACCTCAAGAACATAGAATTAGTAATTGTTATCATGCAAAAGTTTGAACACTGAAGAACTGTAATATTTAGTGTTTATGATATGTTTAAAAAGAAACCCATAAGTGGAAATTGACATGGTGGGGTGGTGGTGGATGAGTGTTGAATAAAAAAATAGTAATGGAATATGGAAACATAGAATCAATTTGAAAAGACCTTTGTATTCTTCAGGAACTCACTAACAACCCTTTGGTAGCAGTCATAACATGCAACTAGTGGAACTTACACACATAGTCGGGTCTATGAATAGAACAAATTCAACATAAAATGGATTAAAATGTTTCTAAAACTATTAAATGGATGTGTAAATGCATAATTAAATTAAAATAGAGAAATTCCATTTTACGAAATCCCCAAAGATCCCACCATCTGCATGACTTCATGAACTTGTACAGTGGCGAAGCTGTTTGGAAATTCATGTCAGCCTTGATCATCGCAAATCATCTCATCCCGAATCAGTAATACACAAATCAGATAACTCTAAAATAAGTAAAATCAAATATTATTTCATGAATTTTATTGCTGGTAGTACTTTTTCGAAGATGGGAAACACAGTCATGTAGTGTTTTTAAGAAAATTACACAATATGTTCATTGTTTTCAGGTTTTTGTGCTTCTAATTGAATGCATGAAATTTCCAAAAATTCCAACCATGAATGATAAACAAAATAAATAAATCAATGAAAACCAAAATAAAGAAATAAATCCCCTTTGTTTATATACATCAAAAAAGTTCATGCAAAAATAAAGGTTTGGTCATTATACTTATCATATAACTTATATCTATGTAGTTTTAGTCAGTCAATCCAATTTAGAGAGAAAAGTAATGAAATGAATTATGATACAACACACAAAAAACTCAAACCACACATCTAGGGTTGAATATAATGAAATAATTATATATTTTTTGGCAAGGAATGTGAATGAGTATCCAAGTAATATGCAAGAATTAGAAACACATGATTAAAGTTGTAAATTTATTACATGGATTAGTACATCTCCAGTGGTACAACATATCATATTTTATATCCATATGCATAGAGTGTGCATAAATAATGAAGAGGTTATGACCATTTTTTATATTTAATATTCTCAACCATAAAAATGATTGTAGATATTATAAGATGATGATATTTTTAATACTAAATAAGATCATAAAACCACTTAAAAACTAAAATTAAGGAACATTTTAATCATTATAGATGTACTAAACTACACAAATTTTTAAATATTTACATGATTTGAGGAATTGTAAAAAATATATATGTTAAAAATGATTAAAAAAACTATGTGAAATGTATGGATCTATATATTATCAAACATATAAAATGGAAAATTTTATGAATATGTACATCAAATCTATTCAAATTAAAAGTTCAAAACAACATTAAAAAAATGAAGGAAAAACATTCTCTATCATTAATGTTGTACTAAACTATGCAAATTGTTAAATATATCCATGATTTGATTAACTAACATAATTTATACTAATTGTGTGATAACTGATTAAGGAAAAGAGATTGAACTACTCAACTACTCAATAACATACTTCAATGACTTATACATGATTAAAAAATTACAGAGTACTGTTATATTATGTGTTGTAAGAAAATGAAGTTTTAATATTTATCACATGTTTAGTAAAAGAAACTGCATGAATTTACTGAAATATATAATATAATAATTAAATAAAATCTCATGTGTATTTAATATAAAATTCACATTCATTATATAAAAACAACATGCTATTCACCCTACATGATCAAAATAAAACATGAATACAGTGATCAAATAAGTTCATCATGCATTATCAATTTAAGGGGAAAGAAGAGACATGTAGAAAAATAAATTAGGTGGAATACCCCTAGAGTGAAAACTTCCAACCCAAGACTCATTCATCTATATCATTATTGAATGAATCTAGTATAAAAATTGAACCACCTACAAACCAAGAAAAATCAGCCTATTGGACTCTTATTCCCATATATTCAACACTTGAAACCAGTAGCAAACTCATGATTTGTAAATCCAAATGTAACTTGATAGTGCCCATTAATATGAAATTCAAATCAAAATTTAAAAAACAAAAAATTTAATGTATCCATCACAACATTAAAATGAACTCAACACTCAAAATTTTTTCTAAAAAAACCATTAGATTTTAAATTTTCTAGGACGTTTAAAATATGTATAATGAGAACGCATAAAATTTCAATGTTTAAGAAAAAAATTCAATAACCAATGAACCATAAAATGAAATATGATCTCAGTATCTAAATAGGTACAATTTAGGTTATAAAATTTTAATTCTTCCCCCACACTTAGTTTCATCCAAGACCTAATGTAAAAATAGATTATAAAACAATTTCTAAAGCAACATTAAACAGTTTTTAGAGCAAAAAAATTCAATAAAAGAGAGAAAAATGAAAAAGAAACTCCCCTAATAATGGATCTAAGGTCCTTCAGATAGTGCAAGAAAGTTTTGATGAATCATTGAATTTTTCTCAATATAATTTAATCTTATTCTCTTATAGGGAAAGAAAAAAAAGATGGATATCTTTTAGAAACACAAGGGAGGCTAAAGATAGTAGAATCTAAATTTCTACTCTTATAGGGAAATGAAATCAAGTTAGATTTATTTTAGAAGAAAAAGAGAGTAGTTCCCAGTAAGAACAAGATGATGGGTATATCAATAAGGTTCTATGTTTTCAACGAGATCGAAAATGCACTAAAAAACATAGGGAACCCAAACATCACAAATTACCTAATTAATATTGGTCCAAATAATAAAAATAGAAGAAAACATACCCAAATCCAATGTTGAACTCACTTCCTTCGATGATAGTGGATAGAACCAGGCTCATCATAAGAAATCACATGTAAATAAATAATGTGAAAAGTGAGATTTAACGACATCATATATATATATGATTAAAAAGGTGGAAATTCAATGGAAAGTGTATTGTCCAAACTCATGGGTAATCAAACACACTCTTAAAGACTAGTTAAAGAAAATGAGGATTCAAATAAACATTCCTGTATAATCATTTATTTGAAAAATAATTAATTATATATTATGACATGAGTTGATATTTTTATTGATTAAGTGATTAATACACATGAAAGGATTCATATAATTTCCATTAATGTCAAATAATACTAGTTGGATATGAAACACAAGAGAGTGAAAGAGATGGAAATTTCCCTACTGAAGGAATGAAACATTCAAGAAGAAATATTTTAGAAGATAAATACTCTAGGTAGAAATTTTGATCTTATTTATGATTGATAAGAAGACTCTTGGTTTAAAGTGTCTAGATTTGGAAGTAAAGATGAGGAATATTAAAATAAAACAATATTAAACTTCATGGGATGATAAAAGAAAGTGTTTTTTCACTCAAATTTCAGTGAGTTTCCATAAAAAGATACAAAACTTAGTTTAAATTATATTATGAGAACATGAAAATTATCCTCCATTTCTTACCCATATTAAAAGGTATTCCACTATCATGACAATGTGTTTGGTGATAAATCAATTTTTTCTATAAGTGATGGAAAGAGTTAAAAATTTATATAAATTTGGGTAACCAAGAATGATGAGAAACCCAATTCATTATCAATTTTGGGGTATGGCCTTGGTATAAAAATATCTTACCATAATTTAGTGCATTATATTTGTAAAAAAGACCAATTATATCATCAATAATAATCATGAAAAATTAATCCTACAAGAAAATTAATATAATTTTTGGGTCACTATTAATGTTGTAAGAGGGTTGAGAATATGGAGATAGGATATTCGAACAACATGTCAGCATATGCACGTAGTATTAGTCCAAAATAAGGAAACAAATCTAAAGTAAGATAAAACCCTGTAGTTCAAAATCACGATTCAGATAAAATAAATAATTTATCTTTTAAAAATAGATATGAGTTTCTTCATAAATTTTTTTGAATATTGAAATATATTTTTAAACACTTATGATGAATAATATTATATTCTATCTATTAAAAACTATTATAATGACATAAATAAGAGGACAATCCAGTTGAATAAACAAATAGATAAATAAATGTCTTCCTTGAGGAGTGATAAAGTAATGGAAGATGAAATAACCACTCTCAAGAAGTCATTGGAAAAATATTATGGAAAGGGTGCCACCCTAGATAGTTGAAGTTGTGTGTGGAAGGTGTAACAATTCTAAAAACATTTACATAAATTAATTTATACTTTATCAAGATAGAGGTAGATACAAAATAGAAACTGGGAAACTCCGCTAACTCATCATGTGAAAATTGATAAAGAATATATTTTGAATGGAAAAGAAAAGAAAATTCCTGTTCATGAATAAGAACACACCATTTTTGTATGGAGGGGTAATAAAGATTAAAAGAACCTTGAAAATATGATTAATTAATATGATAAATCTATAGATATGGAGGATGATAAATTCTAAATAGATTATGAGTGTTGTACATCTATTGAGGTAAAAAAAACATCTTTTATTGAAAAATGTGAAATGTAGTTTTGATAATAGTGCGGTACTAAGAGTAAATAAAGATGAAATTGGGTTAATGAAATAATTAATAGAATAATTCAATATGAAATGGATATATTAATGATTATAAGCATCTAATATCATTAAATCTAAATATAAAGAAGATTACAACTATATAAAGAGAACAAAAGTTATTTTAGTGACCGACTCAATAGTTTCATGGAAGAACTACATTGAATGGATATTGAATGTTTTATGGAAAATAAAGAAATAATGAATATATAATATGGTAAGATATATAGCTCCCTTAATACAAATGGATTCTTTAACTTGGAGGATCTATCCTAAACACAGAAGCATTAAGGCTGTATGGAAATAGAATTTTAATGGGAATACCACCCATGGTACCTATCCAAAACTGTTTTGTTTGGATCTGTGGTAGATTTGAATATAATTTTCATTATGAAAAAGTGTGTATAACTATTATTATAGGATAAATAAATAAATTTCGAAAGAAAATAAGACTCAAAATAACTCTAATGTTAAAAAATATATTAGATTTGAATTTTTACTCAAGGACAATAAGAAAAGAAAGACACAGATATATGAAAGTGGATTCTGATCACACAACACATGAGATACAAATATCATTAAAAATATTCCAGAAAATTATAGTTTTAATGTGAATTTTGGTAATGACATCTTTTTAGTGATTAGTTGAATTAGATTTATTGAAATTGATCCAACGGGGTTAAACTTGGATGAGGTTTTATTTATTGATTGGCTCAAGCATAATTTTCTTTGTGTGATTCAACTATGTGAAAAAGGAAATAAAGTTATTTAAAAAAATAGGTTCCTAATTAATATAGTTAAAAATGGAAATGTTTTCATAATAAGTAAAATATCTATTGGGGATTTATTTCATATTAGATATCCTAGAAATTCTATCCATCTTGTTACCAAATAAGTGAATAATATATGGAATTGATGTATTGGAAATCTTAGACAAAAGTTAGTGACAAATTTTTTAAAAGAAAATATTGTAATAGGTATACCCTAGTTGAGGAGATATAGAGAAGTTTTTTATAGACTTTCAGAGGATGATGATTGTCCACACGAAGTATAAAAGTGTGAAGATACAATAAACTAGGCCAATAGAGTTGATTTACTTTGATATTTGTGGATGAATGAGACACCAGTTCATTGTAGTTGACCTATATTTCATCACCTTCATAAGTGAAATTATAGGAATAAAAAGCGTGTTGTTCATGAAGCAAAGTCAAAATTAGTGTAAATGTATACTTTTTTAGAAGAGTCGTTAATGGAGAACTTGGTATTCAAATTATAAAATTGATGACTGATAAGAAGAAGGATTTTAAGGGGAATGTTTTTGATTCATATATTGAAAAATATTAAATAATTCATAAATATAGTACCCCCTACACACTGGTATAAAGGAGTTTATGAGAGGTTGAATAGATTATTTGTTTAAATAGGTCAAACAATTCTAATTCAGTACGAAAGATCAAAATTTTTCTAGAGAGATATTGTGTGAAAAAATGTCCATCCTCATAACTGTGTATTGAAAGAACAAATTCAAATATGTAATAAAATTAAATGAGTTATAAAATGAAAAAAATGATTAATTTATATGACATTGTTATCCCATTAATGATTAATATCAAATAAGTATAATCTAGGAATATTTTATGGGAAGGGGAAAGGGTATCTTTCTTAGACACTTTTATAGTGGAAAAGGATTCAAATTTTGGAATAAAATACTTCATAATGTAACATAATGTTATGATGATAAAATGATTGAAAATAAACATAACAATTTTTTTTCTAGATGTATCAAACATTAAAATTTTTATATAAAAAATTAGTAGATTTCTTGGAAAGAAAGTTCTATACATGATTAAATTAAATTATAGCAAATGAAATAAGAAGAGGGTGAATTTGGAGATAATGAAATTGGGAGAATATGCTCATAGGATTTTTTTTATAAAACTAAATGAAAACTGATCAACACTTTTCACTTTTGATAAATTTATATGTGCTGGTTTCCCATATTTTTTATTGAATAAATAATTTTTCCATCTTAATTAAAAGGTTTTATTAAAGAATTTAAGTTGTTTTTCTTATAATTATAACTAGTACCACTTGTTTTTAGAATATAAAACACAAGTGATAACTTTTATAAGTAGCCAATGTGATGAAGCATATGAACAATTATGTACAACATAATAATCGATAATATAAATTATATATATATATAATTATGATTGAATTAAATGGAATGTGTTCATGTAAATAAGTTATACACCAAATTTTACAACATAAGGTTTTACAAAAACCTACATCCCATCAAGTGAGAAATTCATACCCCTGCAGAACATTGAATCTTAAGTTCTATGTAGTGGGTTCACATGTATTTACATATTTCACCCTATGAGTAATTTGATAAATGAATATAATTTCATGTAGATATTATATTCAAGAAATACTATTATTCATCACTGATACAAAACTACTCCAATTGAACAATTTATTTGGCATGATGAGTATACCTATATGTATGCATATTAAAATCAGTGTGGTATTAAATTTTTTCAAAACTTAATGTTTTTCCATTAGTGGGGGTTTCAAACTAGGAATCCATATTATCATCTTCCCTCATGTAAATATATTTCCATAAGTGGAGAAAATTTCAATCAATTTCTTTATTTGTTTCAATTTTTAAATTAATATCTCATTGCAATATATATTCGAATTTGCAACAAAAAATATAAAATTATAATGATACCATATCAAAGAATTTAAACTTGAATAAATAAATTCAATTATCAATACTCAACTAATTTTGTGTTCCCCTTGCTCTTCAAAACCATAGACATGTGCTAACTTCCTCTATTTTACAATCCTTCTCCATATATAAACATCCTAAAAATGGTAAAAATGAAATACATGTCAATGAAACATTCTCCTTCAGATTAAAGGATGAAGAATCATCCTTCTATTATTCAGCCATTTTTTATATTAATAAATTCTAATAATTATCCTATAGATTGATGTGAGGATCCATTTGAAATAAAGATCTTCTAAACTTTTCAAGGAATGAGATCTATCTACAATAATGTAGTCTTGATTAATTATCAGGGTTATAATAAATATTTAACAATAGATCTTTCAAAATAATTAAGCTAAAATTATATATATTAATATTATCCTTTAATGAAAAATAAATGTATACATTTTCATAGTGATTCACAGCTTTGGGATTTATCTTGCCACTATTTTCCCTATCCATTGACATGGAAGTCACAGAGAAAGAAGATCCTCCAAATATATTAAATTCCACTATGTACATTAAAAAGTATGAAAATAATATGGTCTAGGAGTATAATGGGAAAAAATTCAATCTTTTAAAGTAATACATTTGAATATGTGAACTTCTTAGTTTGGTTACATATTCCTCTAAACAACAACCTTTTGGATTATAGAAATAAATAGTGTTTTAGATGATAATTCTTACAAAAACAATATTAATACCCCAAAAGACTCCAAGTACCAACATTTATCCATTTAAATGGTTATTTTTAGTATAAAGTAAACTAAAAAATATACCTTTAAATGGTGCTACCCAATAAATGGTTGTAGTTTTCCATAATTTGTGAAAACAAAACTCTCTATGGATGAAACAACAAAATCTTAACTAAATATACTACAAGATAATCCATTAATCACTCTTTATTATGCTACAGATTCATGAAGTTGACCGCACAATCTATATTGTGGATATAGAGTTATTAATGAAAAGGGTTTAATAATGTATAATAATAATCCATCTATCAAACTATATATCCCTCTATATGTACTTCTACCTTTATTTGGACAATATAAATGAACTAGGGCTTCAATGATAAACTAAAAAGAAGGAAATATGTATTTAAATTTAATAAAATAATATAAATAATAATTGAAAATTCATAAAATAGTTTTTATTCCTTATCAATCCATGAAAAACTTATATTAAAATAAAACAAAAACTAAATAATTATTGTTGATTTTAGAATTGTTGCTGGATGTATTAGCCCAGATGACATCCCATGTGGTGAAGTAAGGGGGTCTTTTTACTAGGAAACTAGACATGGATCCTAGTGAGGATCAATACAATTGGTGAGGTCTTTGAGGGATTCATTCTAGAATAATGAAATAATGTTTAATAGGGTTCCCAGATTTAACTGAACACTACACAAATATTTTAATGGGAAATAGTTGAGATTTTATATAACTAAAAACATATTGTATATAAACTGATTAATTTATTGAGTTATACTGGGAAACAATAATTTCATATTAGAAGGACAAACGAATAGTTACTATTTATGTATCTGGGAAAATTTACACTTAAACAACTTATACAACAATTATGCTGACCTAAAAATATAAAAAATAATATTGTATAAAGTTCTTTGAGGTATCTATGTTCTCAATAATGTATGGATATCGAACAATTATAATATTATAAGAATATATAGTATGTTTGATCATAGTATTCTATTATTAGTTAACAAAATAAATTTTTTCAAATAAGTCTACAAAAGAACACATGAAATAAAATTAGTATTGACCATATCTTAAATAAATTAAATAAAAAATATCAAATACTCCAGGGCAATTTTAATTTAAAATTTATTATAAGAAATAATTTCCTTATTATTGAAATTACTAAGACTCATAAAAATACTATAAAATATTTTCATGTGTATTGGTAACATTAAAAAATATTATAAATAAGAATTTAAAAAAAGGTAAAATAAAAATATGGATTCCATCTACTAGAGATAATCCACACATAGATATTTAATATTAAAAATACTTTAGAAAATCTTCATAGTAGTTGTAACATGTGCATGAATCGTCAATGATATTAAATATCATAATCGATGATATTTATTATTACTCATGCAATTGATTTTGATTTTCTAGCCATCGAATATGTTAGAGACTGAGATGCTACATGCTTAAGAAATAGAGACTACACTATATGAGGAGTGAAGTAAAAGGGTACTAAACTATAGTTTTTTCTAGGTGTCAATTTTGAGATGTTGTAGGTTTAACATAATGAGCCTTATACTACAGGGCATAACATGAGTTGTTGTGTTGTGTGAATTTATTATAAAATTTGAACTTGAGTGGATTCAATGAGAAATAAATATGATATTCTAAGTTTGATAAAAATATTATAATGATATGAGGGGTACATGGTCATTCTAGAGGACTCTAGAATATCTGTTGTTGGTTAAAATAAATGAGAAATGAGGAGAGGTAGAGGTTCAAGGAAAGTTCAATTTATTTTGATGGTGCCCTCCACCTATGAAACTATATCTTAATTGGAGATTAAAATCATTATTGAGGAGAGGAAGAGGTTCGGGGAAGGTTGGGTAGCCATGTCGAAGCCTCGTTAGATTTGTGTTAGAGGAGGTGGATCATGGGGAGGTAGAGAGGTCTCTTCAATGCTGCTTCAACATGGTGGTGGGGAGTCTACATCAGAGTCGCTCCAAAGGGGAGGTGGCCTTCCTGCGTCATCGTTGGATGATTATTGGGAGCACATTTGAGTTTGGGAAGCACTATAAGTGAGCATATGTATAGGAGAATCCATGGAGGTGGTGGAAAAAGATCATTTTTCTAGTAGACTCCCCATATGTAGAAAAATGCTCTTTTTACACACACTAATCCCCTATGTTGACTGGGTGCTTGGATTGATAGGCAGTCATTATGCAGTAATATGTCATTCAGTTCATATCACAGATGTCAGTGAAAGGAAAAACTTGGACGATTTACTCATATCACATCCTACCCCAGAAATACACTAGAAGACACCAAAATCTCTGATGAAGAGGTATTCTATTCCCATGAACTCCCTAGACATGAGAGATGTACATTTTGACACCTCTCGGAGCCCTTTCGGAACAAGGATGGAAAGACCAAAGCTCAACCAGGCTGGTCTAGGGATTGTATTTTTCTCTCCATACAAAGCATTTTTCCTACTATTTTTCACTATCTGAAGGCTGCATGAATAATGAGGCATAATACTGAGCCCTCATAACTGGAATAGAACTAGCCCTACAACTGCACATATCCTACTTGAATATAAAAGGGGATTCATAATTAGTGATAAAGAAGATCAGTGGTGAAAATGCCATTACAAATGATGAAATGACCCTACCATTGGCCATGTTAGGGGATTGATGGAAGAATTCCCTTTTGATCTAACATTTCATCACGCCCCTCAATCATAGAATGCTCGCACTGATGAATTGGCTAATGTAGGCACCGTCTTGGTTGACCCTAATTAGGAGGACAAACCCTCTGTATTATTCATTGATGAATGGTATCATCAATCAGGGTATATGGTATGGAAGAAGATAATTAGGTCAGCACCACCCTAGAGTGTGACAAACCAATTACCACTCCAGGATGTATGGATCCAATAATTGGTTATCTTTAAAATGGAATTCTCCCTACAAATCATGTCAAAAGGGAACAGATTCAGCAGTGAGAAACAAACTTCACACTACAGGATGGTCCAAATGGGAATAAATTTCTATACATGGATTTGACAGAATTCTCATTAGGTGAATAGAAGAAAAAGAAGCTTTCACCATCATGGAAGAATTCCATGAAGGCTCCTATGATTCCCATTATTCTGGAGCCACGCTCCACCAAAAAATTAGGAGGTGGGGATATTACTAGAAAAGCGGGATATATGGCTGAATGGAATTCACTTGGAAATGTCATGCATTACATATTCATGAAAAATACATCCATCAAACCCCAAAATTACTACATACAACTAAATATTCTTGTCCATTTTCCATTTGGGGGATGGATATTGTGGGGACATATCCCCTAGACAAAACCATGTGGTTCAAGTACATCCTTACTGCTACTGACTTCTTTTCCAAATTGTATGAGGAAATACTCCTCACTGAATTTGGGATGAAGAATATCATCAAGTTTATAAAGTACCATATCATCCCCAAGTTTTGAGTCCCTCACATAATATTGATAGAAAAAACACCAATTTCTATTCTAAATATGTAACAACCTGATATTTTATGAGAATCATTCTTTTTAATTTCATTGATGTCTTGTGTTGTATGTGAAACCAAAATTAGCTTATACTATATGCAACACCGTATTAGCTTGTAGTATACACAACACTATTCTTGGATTGTGTTACACACAATTTCAAGTTTGTTTTGTGGAAATTATTTTACCCAGCATTAAGTATAGATTTTGTTTAATGTATAAATGAAATAAGTTTTGATTATGTTATATGAAAAACAAAACAGAGATTTCACTACACGCAGCCCTGACTTGGCTTGCATTACAAGCAATCAAGACCTTCTTCGATACCGTGTGTAGTACGCAATACCAAGTTTCACTAAACAAGATATTATTATAATATTATTGTGAAATAGCTGTTATGAATAGTAATATCCAAATTTTGAAACTTTATAAATTTTATCTTTAAAAATATAATTCTTTTTTGGATTCGGAATATTGAAATTATCCTAGGGTGAATTTTTGGTATTTTTCTGAAAACTTTCAATTTTTGATGAATAGTGAAAACACTGAGTTATAGTTTAAAACCGAATTTTTATTTAAATAATTATTTATTTTATTTAAATTTATTTTAGGTCAAAATTCATATATAATAATTCTATAAGTTCAATGTAATTCATTGGAGTCATTTTATAATAATTTTAGATATATAAAAATTTTATTGAACTTTTCACCGCCTTTTACCCACCTCCTAGAAGAATTTGAAAATTTACATAAAACTTAATTTTACCGCTTCTTTGAGTGGAATTTTAAAAATCAGAGAGAAACAGTTAATATCATGGAGTAAAATGTGGTTCAATAAGAAAAAATAATTTTTGGTGAATAGTAACTTTTTACTTTTATTTACCACGGTTAAAAGTAAATAGGGTAATTAAGGGTAAATATGATATTATTATTACCATAACACATGTCCTGATTCTATTGGATAAGTGTAATTCGACCAAAAACAACCTTATGAATAAAATATGACCATTTAGGTTCACATGAATTAGATTAGGACATTTATAATTAATTTATGTAAAGAAGGGTTAAAATAGTTAAAATCAATGTTTAATAAATAAATCATTTTTAATTTTGGGTTATACATAAGATAAATTCGACTATAAATATTCATTAGAAATCTAAAACTATTTCATACATAATGGTATTTTATTTATAATTTTTAGACATTAAATAATTAAATTTATTTATGACACAATGATGATGCAGTAATTACCTTATTAATGAAATATTAACATAATTGATGTTATAAAAACCCAAATAAATGTAATTTGCGACTTTTTATGAATAAAAATAATTTTATAGGTTAATATGAAATGTTATTATTGATTTAATTAACTTTGTTTGAACTAATAATGTTATTATTATTTTAACAAAAATAAATTACCAAATAGTGTCAAAATTGACATAAAATAGGTTTTAAAACAAATATTATATTATTAATTGTTATTATATTCCTAAAAATATAAAGTTCGCCCAAATGACTTAGATATTGTTATATATATTAATAAGTAACCACTTGGGGTTATTCTGGCTTGTTATAGTAAGTTTATTAACCATATAGTGTAAGAAAACAAAAAGACATGGTAAAAGGTAAATTATTTAACTTAGAGTTAAATCTAAATGATAAGGTTACAATAGTAACCTAAACTTGTATAAAACCAATTGGTTGAGATTATTTAGACCCATCCCCACTTTCACTTCTAAATAAATCAATTTGGAGCCATTACAAACCCAATATGACTAAATTATAAAATAATATTTTAAGTTTTTCCAAAGGTGCCCCTCTCCTCCCTTATAAAAAGGGCACCCCTTCCCTCTTCTCTTCACACCCTTTTGAGCCTTGAAGCTCGGCCAGCCCCTGAAAATTCCACTTCTCAACCTATATAGTTATTTTATAGAGGTTTTGGTCTTCTCAAAAGATCAACTCTAGTGCTCTAATAAGAATTTTAAAGGAGGTGCGTCAAGGATGAGGTAATCTCTTCTACCGACTCTTTCAAGTTTCTTTCTTCTTCTACTTCCTCTTCTTTAGTTGTTTCATTATAAAGTAATAACATAAGTGTTAATTATATACTGATATGTTATTATAAATATGAAACAACCCTATTTCACCTTCTATCTATCCTACGAAAAGCGAAATCACCGCCCGTGCGTACGTACGGAATACCGTCTCCACGCCGTGATGTAATTAGTTTTTCCACCACCACCTTACTTGGATGAGTATAATGGTGTAAAGAATAACTATATATAATTATTATAACATCATACTTATTCTAAGATATTATATCATCCACTCCAATTCAATTCAATAATTATGGGAACGATATCATCACTCGTGTATACGTACGGATTACCGTCTCCACGACACGATGATATTCATTCTCCATGTTAACCACTCAAGAATGATTATAAAGAATATATAATGAATAATAATGAAATATATGACATGATAAAGATACTGGATTTTTTTATATTTATATATATGTCATCTACATACTTCCATTCAAGTCAATAAGGAAAAGAAAACAACTTTCATGCGTATGTACGGCCTACCGTCTCCATGAACGGTGAATTTCATTTCATTTATTTATCTATTATATATATATATACTAAATATATATAATATATAAATCATTATTTACATTATTGAAGTAATTAAATCATTATATAAGTAATAATAATATCATGAACAACAATTCCAAACACGTACGATAAATAAAACGATTTTACCTAAAACACTTCTTTAACATGGAATTTACAAAGGAACGGGTAATATAAAGTCACAAGTGAACCATATATGATATCATAACAATGAATATTATTATATAATAAGTCAATGACATTATTTAAATCAATATAAATGAGGTTAGAATAGGTATGAATCATATCAGACCGAAGGTAAGGGATAACTTTTCCAATCTCTTTTTTATCCGAGGTTGTCTACACGTAAGTATTTACTGGGGTTATATTTTTCATCCATGTCTATAAAAATTGTTTTTCATAAAGTGTTTAATATTATTCCATGTATGTTTAAAGTCATGTTTACCCCTCTGTGACTCTTACTTTTTGTTATGGAAGGAATCTTTCTTTTGTTTACCATATGTGGTACTTATTGACTTTTCCGTTAATAGTATGAAGAAAATGTTTTTTTAACTTATACGGCATGAACACTTTTTTACAGTTTTATAATGCCTTATTTTCATGAAGCTTACTCTACAAGATTTCATGTATATTTTCAAAAAAATCCTTTTCTTTTAAAATTTCATGGAATTTTGTACAAAAAAATGATTTTGAAAAAGAAATGATATTTTCCTCAAGAAATCATTTCATGTGTTTTATCAAAACCATTTTCCATCTATGATGTCATTATTTAATATGTGTATGTTTCAAGTATAATGTCTCTATTATTTACATGTCTTCACTTTTCTTATGGTGAAATTATATCCATTTGTTTTATATAGATTATGTGATGATGGGATGATGTTTATGAAACCCATTTTATTCCTTGGGTTATGATGAATGTTTTAAGTTTATTTTGTGGAAGAATTAAGAATTAATTCATTATGAGATGTGTGGGACCTATATCTCCCTCCAATTATTTGGGTAAAGATTTATATCTCATGAGATAGACATGGATGGAACGATAAGTTAATCCGGTTCAGTGTTACAGGACTTGAACGAGGAGTAAACTCGATTCAGAAAGGGACTTTGTCCACTAAGATGGTCTTGGAAGCAATGCCTTGACTACTATGGAAATCATATCATTTACTTAATGGTTTTCACAATTACATGTTTTATTCCCATGCTATTTTATCATGATTAATTTTTCTTTATAATCTATGCCTTACGTACTGCCATGTTTTATGTCATTGCTCAAGATTTTTATGTTTAAACATTATGTTCATGTTTTTAAGTTCAAATATATATGTTTTGTTTTATTCTCTCCATTCTTACCCTTACTGAGAATTTGAGATCACCCTTTATATGTTTTCTTTTCCCTAGGATATAAATAAAATTTTTAGGTAAGAAAACCAAAGGGGAAGATCTTTATGGGAGATGTTGAAGATCTTTCACAACGATTAGAAGCTTTTGTTCCGAGTTCCCAAAGACACTAAACTATTACGATCCTTGAGTATTGGTTTTTGTTATGTATTAAGTATTCTGAAAAAGTAATGTAATGTCCATGTACGTCACGCTTTGGGTCTCTACTGTTGGTATTAGAGGAATGGTTTATTCAACCTTTGGAAACTAGGATGTGAGAACTTTAGTGAGATCACTAGAGGTATTTCTATGGTATGTCTAGGTATATCCCTAAGGATAAGTATAAGTATAGGTTGTAATCCTAGAATTATGGTAAAGATATTAGAATTAAACCAAAGATGTATGATATTGAAGGTACCCCCCGTTTATTATATTGTTTTCCTAGTATGATTTTTGCATCTCACACTGTTATATTTGGGTTTTAGACGATGGCTGGAACCTGAATGAACCATGTTGATCAATGTAATGGACAATGCAATGATTGTCCTCCCGAGCAACCAAATGTGATAGGAGATGGAGTGCAATATATTATTTCTATACTTACACAAGCTATGAATCATTCTCGATTTCCAAATGATCAGAGAAGGGAACAATATTCTATTGAGTCCTTCATGAGGAAACACCCACCATCTTTCAAAGGGTCTTTGGATCCAATTCTTTCTGAACAATGGATTAGTACCATTGAAAAGATATTTTCCATAATTTTCTGTTCAGAACATGGAAAAATTCATTTTAGCTATTTACCGTTTAAAAGGTGAAGCAGACCAGTGGTGGACTCTAATTAAGAATATAAGGCCCCAAGATGAAATTGAATCCATGGAATGGGACAAGTTCAAGAACTTGTTTTTCAGTAAGTACTTCCCTCGTATTCTTCGAACAATGATGGAAATTTAGTTCCTTGATCTTAAGCAGAAGGATGATGAATCTGTTGGTATATACGAATTGAATTTTACAATACTTGCAAGGTATGCATCTAGATTTATCATCCAACCTGAAAGTAAAGATGATCGATTCTTCCTTGGCATAAAACCAAGTCTTCGAAGGGCATTAGCTATAAAATACTTCAGTATTTATAAAGAAATTGTGTGTTGTGCTATCAAGGTAGAACTCGAAGTTGGTGTAACATATCCATCTCATGGTTTTGACAAGAAATGAAAGATGGAGTTCAAGGAAAAACCTTAGAACAATGGTGAAAAGAAGATGAATGTTTCTTTATGCTCAAAGTGTGGAAAGAAGCATGGTGGAGGTTGTCTAAAAGGTATTAGAAAATGTTTGAAGTGTGGAAAAGAAGGTCATCAAGCAGATGAGTTCCAAAGTAATGGGAAAAAGGTTTCTAATGACATGAATAGAGAAAAGAATATAGAGAACGCTCCACCAACACTTCAATGCTTCAAGGGTAAGGAAATGGAGCATTATGCTAATCAATGCCCTAATCCAAGGGTTAATGATGATCAACGTGAGAAACCTCTTAAGGAAAAGGATAAAGGGAAGTCACATGTGATCACTATTTGTGATGTTGAGTATGAAATTGATGTTTTTTAATGATTAAGTGTTTATGTAATGGGATTTCAAAATAGTATCATGGAATCTCATTTATGGTATCATGGAATTTTGGAATATCTTTGTATTGGTTTTCAATAATTATATGGTACAAGTAACCATGAAAAGTGATTCAAATATTTTGGAAAGCAGATGATATGAACATAATGAAGGGATAAGGAGAAAATGAAATGTTTAATAGTACTCATGAGCTGATGACTGATATAAGAACAAAGTGATATCATGGTTTGAGTATATAGAATTTTTGAGATTTTGGTATGTGGAAAGAGTTACCTTTTGACAATATTCAGGTTTTCCCTATGGTTCTATGATAATTTATTTTTCAAGAGAATACATGATTAAGGTATTCACATGTTTGGAATGTGATCAGCAAGATATATCTTATGATATATGAGGGATAAATGATGGTATTCACGTGCTTGTTATGTGACATTTCAAGTAATCGTTTTCTTTATACTATGAGATTGGACATATGTATTTTGGATAAGCCTAAAGATTGGAATGGATTATGTTGGACATCATATAGTATTGTTTAAGGATAGAAATTTTTTTAGATATTATTTATGAAATGTTATAATATTGTAGTTTCAGAAAAAGGGACAACTTGGAGGACAGGAGACAACCCATAGCGTTGGACAAGGTTGCGGGAATCAAACCCACAACCGAAGTGTGACAAGCCTTTATCGCCTACCACTGGCCTACATGAGGTCCCTGTTTAGTAGAAACTAGTTTTATTTTATTAAGAGTTATGATAGATGAATTATAAGTCCATTTTTGGAATCATATACGATTAACCTCACCATAGATGGACTTATGTATATAACTTTTGCTAACCTTATGTTTGAGGCATATGGAATGACCTATCATTCTATCACATGATCTTATAAAACATCACAAAATTCTAATTCATCTTCTTTTCATTACGATATGATGTGGAAAGTGTTTGAGGGACGAGCAACGGTGAGATTATACCAAAATAAATTAAGTAATTATTCTAATTCAAATTCTTTAACTTTAGGGAAATGATCTTGAATACCAAAAGTATTGTCCTAGTGTCCTAATATAGGATGAATTAGATGGTACCTTAAATCATCACAAATTTATGGCTATAGGATTGTTGTTTTTTTCATAGCCATGATCTCTACCACTCTCCATCAGAACTTGATGGTTAGATTTCTCTTCCATATCCATATTTTCACCTATGTTCTCCTCTGTGGAAACCCATTGATTAGTTAATTTGGGTAACCGTTACGTTTAATAATTTAGTTTTTAAAGTTATGTTTTGGTATTCATTTTTACAATGTGGGTTTCTATGAATGAAACGTTCAAGTAGTAAACCATTTATAACCCCGACGAATTTAGAGGGCGAAATTCATTTTAAGGGGGGTAGAATGTAAAAACCAGAGATTTTATAAGTATTATTATTTTTAATTTCATTGATGTCTTGTGTTTTACGCAAAACCTAAATTAGATTGTACTATACACAACATCGTATTAGCTTGCAGTATACGCAACACTATTCTTGGCTTGTGTTACACACAATTTCAAGTTCGTTTTTTGGAAATTATTTTACGCAACATTAAGTATAGATTTTGTTTAATGTATAAATGAAATAAGTTTTTATTATGTTATACACAACACTAAATGGAGCTTGCAGTACATGCAACCCTAACTTAGCTGGCATTACACGCAATCAAGATCTTCTTCGATAGCGTGTGTAGTACGCAATACCATGTTTCACTAAACAAGATATTATTATAATATTATTATGAACTAGTCGTTATTAATAGAAATAACCACTTTTTGAAATTTTATAAATTTTATCTTTCAAAATGGACTTCATTTTTGGATTCGGAATATATAAATTATCCTAGGGTGATGTTTTGGTATTTTTCTGAAAACTTTCAATTTTTGATGAATAGTGAAAAACACTGAGTTATAGTTTAAAACCAATTTTTTATTTAAATAATTATTTATTTTATTTAAATTTATTTTGGGTCAAAATTGCTATATAATACATATATAAGTTCAATGTAATTCATTGGATTCATTTTATAATAATTTTTGATATATAAAAATTTTATTGAACATTTCACCGTCTTTTACCCACCTCCTAGGAGAATTTGAAAATTTACATAAAACTTAATTTTACCACTTCTATGAGTGGAATTTTGAAAATCCTAGAGACACAGTTAATATCAAGGAGTAAAATTTGGCTCAATAAGATAAAATTAATTTTTGGTGAATAGTAACTTTTTACTTTTATTTTCCACGGTTAAAAGTAAAGAGGGTAATTAAGGGTAAAAATGATATTATTATTACCCTAACACATGTCCTAATTATATTGGATAAGTTTAATTCGACCAAAAACAACCTTATAAATAAAATATGACCATTTAGATCCACTTGGAATAGATTAGGACATTTATTAATAATTTATTTAAAGAGGGGTTAAAATAGTTAAAATCGATGTTTAATAACTATATCATTTTTAATATATGGTTATACATAAGATAAATTAGACTATAAATATTCATTAGAAATATAAAACAATTTTATACATAATGGAATTTTATTTATAATTTTTAGACATTAAATAATTTAATTTATTTATGGCACAATGATGATGTAGTAGTTACCTTATTAATGGAATATTAACATAATTGATGTTATAAATACCCAAATAAATGTAATTTGAGACTTTTTATGAATTACACTAATTTTCTATGTTAATATGACATGTTAGTATTGATTCAATGAACTTTTTTAACTAATAATGTTGTTATGATTTTCACAAAAATCAATTACCAAATAGTGTCAAAATTGACATAAAATAGTTTTTAAAACAAATATTATATTTTTAATTGTTATTATATTCCTAAAAATATAAGGTTTGGAAAAATGACTTAGATATGGTTAAATATATAAATAATTAACCACTTGGGGTTCTTTTGGCTTGTTATAGTAAGTTTATTAACCATATAGTGTAAGAAAACAAGAAGGCACAGTAAAAGTAAAATTATTTATCTTAGAGTTAAATCTAAATGATAAGGTTAAAATAGTAACATAAACTTGTCTAAAACCCATTGGATGAGAGGATTTCGACCCATCCCCACTTTAGCTTCGAAATAAATCAATTTGGAGCTATTATAAACCGAATATGTCTTTATTATAAAATAATATTTTATGTTTTTCCAAAGGTGCCCCTCTCCTCCCTTATAAAAAGGGCACCCCACCCCTCTTATCTTCGAACCCTTTTAAGTCTTGAAGCTCGGAAAACCACTAAATATTCCTCTTCTAAACCTCTATAGTAATATCATAGAGGTTATGGTCTTCTCAAAAGATCAACTCTAGTGCCCTAAGAAAAAGTTTAAAGGAGGTACGTCGAGGAAGAGGTAATCTCTTCTACCGACTCTTTCAAGTTTCTTTCTTCTTCTACTTACTCTTCTTTAGTTGTTTCATTATAAAGTAATAACATAAGTATTAATTATATACTGATATGTTATTATAAATATGAAACAACCCTATTTCAACTTCTATCCTTCTTACGAAAAACAAAATCACCGTGCGTGCGTACGTACGGAATACCGTCTCCACGCCATGGTGTAATCAGTTTTTCCACCAGCACCTTACTTGGATGGGTATAATGGTGTAAAGAATAACTATATATGATTATTATAACATCATACGGATTCTGAGATATTATATCATCCACTCCAATTCAATTCAATAATTATGGGAATGATATCATCGCTCGTGTGTACGTACGGATTACTGTCTCCACAACGCGATGATATTCATTCTCTATGTTAACCACTCAAGAATGATTATAAAGTATATATAATGAATAATAATGAAATATATGACATGATAAATCTACTTGATTTATGTATATTTATATATATCACTTACATACTTCCATTCAAGTCAATAAGGAAAAGAAAACAACATTCATGTGTACGTCTGGCCTACCGTCTCCATGAATGGTGTATTTCATTTCATTTCTCTATCTATTATATATATATATACTGAATATATATGATGTGTGAATCATGATTTAAATTCTGGAAGTAATTAAATCATGATATAAGTAATAATAATATCATGAACAACAAGTCCAAACACGTACGATAAATAAAACGATTTCACCCAAAATGCTGCTTTAACATGAAATTTACAAAATAACAAGTAATATAAAGTCATAAGTGAACCATATTTGATATCATAACAATTAATATGTTTCTGTAATAAGTCAATTACATTATTTAAATCATTATACATGAGGTTCAGATATGTACGAAGCATATCAGACCTAAGGTAAGAGATAACTTTTCCAATCTCATTTTTATCCGAGATTGTCTACTCATAAGTATTTACTAGGGTTATATTTTTCATCCATGTCCATAAAACTTGTTTTCCATAATGTTTTTAATATTCATCCATGTATGTTTAAAGTCATTTCTACCCCTCTTTGACTCTTACTTTTTGTTATGGAAAGAATCTTTCTTTTGTTTACCACATGTGGTACTTTTTGACTTTTCCGTTAAAAGTCTGAGGAAAATATTTTTTTAACTTATACGGCATGAAAATTTTTTTATGGTTTTATAATTACTTATTTTTATGAATCTTACTCTTCAAGATTTCATGACTATTTTAAACAAAATCCTTTTCTTTTAAAATTTATTGGCATTTTGTAAAAAGAAAATGATTTTGAAGAAGAAAAGATATTTTCCTCAAGAATTCATTTAAAGTGTTTTATCAAAACCATTTTCCATCTAAGATGACATTATTTAATATGTGTATGTTTCAAGTATAATGTCTATATTATTTATGTGGTTTAAATTTTTTTATGATGAAATGATATCCATTTGTTTTATATGGATTATGTGATGATGGGTTGATGTTTATGAAACCCATTTTATTCATTGGGTTATGATGAAAGTTTTATGTTTATTTTGTGGCACAAGTAAGAATGATTTAATTATGAGATGGGTGGGACCTATATCTCCCTCCATTGCATTGGGTAACTATTTATATCTCATGAGATAGACATGGCTGGAAGGGTAAGTTAATCCGGTTCAGTGTTCAGGACTGGAACGAGGAGTGAACTGGATTCAGAAAGGGAATTTGTCCACTAAGATGGTCTTGGAAGCAATGCCTTGACTACTATGGAAATCACATCATGTGCTTAATGGTTTCCATAATTAAATGTTTTATTCCCATGCTATTTTATCATGATAATTGTTTCTTTATGATCTATGCCTTACGTACTGCCATGTTTTATATCATTGCTCAAGATTTTGATGTTTAAACATTATTTTCATGTTTTTAAGTTAAAATGTATATGGGTTGTTTTGTTCTCTCCATGCTTACCAATACTGAGCATTTGAGCTCACCCTTTATATGTTTTATTTTCCCCAGGATATAATGAAAAGTTTTAGGTAAGAAAACCAAAGGGGAAGATCTTTATGGGATATTTTGAAGATCTTTCACAATGATTAGAAGATTTTGATCCGAGTTCCCAAAGACACTAAACTATTACATTCCTTGAGTGTTGGTTTTTGTTATGTATTAAGTATTCTGCAAAATTAATGTAATGTCCAAGTACGTTATGCTTTGGGTCTCTACAACATAGATTAAGTGGCTTTAGAAGGATTACAATATCAAGTCGAATCACTCATCCCACTATCACGTGGTAGAAAATAGATAGATAGAGGCCTTCAATAAGACTATATTGAATATTCTCCAGAAGATTGTGACCATGGATAAGATGTCTTGTAAGGGTAAATTCATCCATGCTTTATGGTCCTACTATACCACCATAGGTACCACCACATAGGAAAAACCATACTCACTGATGTATGGGCCCGAGGCAGTTTTACCCGTAGAAGTCCAACTACCTTCACTTCAAATAGCCATTTTTTGGAAGCTCTTAGATGATGAACAATTGAAAAAATAGCTAGATGAATTGGAATGTCTATATGAGTATAGATTGCATACATTTCACATCCTGGAGGTCCATCAGAATTAGATAGCACATTCCTTTAATAAAAAGTTTCACATTCTTTCATTCCTCTAAGGGGAACTGGTGCTGGCTCTCAGAACCCCAATGATAATAGGAATGAAGTCCTGAAATTGTAACCCATGTGGGAGGGAAGTTATAAAGTACATAAGTTTTATCATAAGGGACACTATTAGTTTACCACCATAGATGGGGAGCATGTCACACCGCCCACCAATGAGAGATTTCTCAAGAAATAATTTTCATAAGCTGTCATCTTAGGAATCTTCATCAGGTAATGTCCCACAATTCAACCTGATTACATGACGTTGAACTATAAAAATCTGTCCAAAACACATGATAATAAACTATATGGATGACATCCTGGTTGTATTATGTTAAATTACACAGTTTCATAAGAACTATGTATGGATTGATTCCTATCTTCATAGGATACATAGTAATGTCTGAATCACTATTCATGGTTCTTACCATAGGATTAAATTCCTTTCACGTCAGTTGATCTACATCCTTATCACATGATGTAACACTATATAGATCCACAATATCTATCTTTATTCATAGAGAGTCACCCACTTACTTACCACATGATCTTAAACTAGATGGGTTTCCAAGAACTAAGTATGGATTGATTCTCATTTTAAATGAAATGCGTAGGGACTCCATGTTCTTATATCCTAGTCTAGTCACCACATGACAAAAAATACCAATTTCCTTCTTTTAAATGACTCTGAATGGGACCCTTTTCCTTCATTTTTTCTCACACTGAGCATAGATTACATGGTCTTTGGAATTTCAGCATGGGGCGCTTCATGCGAACAAGGCATATCAGCTTCAACAGGCTCATCTTGGTCTTGAATACAAGACTTTAAAGGCAAACCATCAGTCCTCACTATAAGACGTTAAATAGAACGACTCTTAAGAACTAGATGTGGTTTGATTCTCATTTACATGAGGTACTTAGTGACACCCAGACATAAACCCTTAGTCCCAACCTCAATTTTCTAATCAATTCACGTTAGTTCACATGCTTCCTCACTGTATGAAATTAAATTTCATGGAATTTCAATAACTACATATGGCTTGATTCTTATAATTCATGATACACATAGCAACACATACATATCACTCCTTGGGCCTAGCACTAACATTACCACTCTTCACATCGGCATACATTTTTCCATTCCCCATGAATCTAAAATGCATGGTCTCTTCAGGAACTATGTGTGTATTGATTCTAGTCATTATAGGATATGCAGTGATTCCAGGACCTATAATCATAGGCATGACTACAATAATAAACCGAAAAAATTCCCAACTCTCTGTACATGCTAGACTGATGAGGATAGAGTTTCTCATTTAAGAACATCATGGGGTTTGATTCAAATTTTCATGAAACACCTAGTGACACCATGAATTTCACCCTTAAGCCCAACTGCAACATTTTCATATGCTCACATCAGTTCCTTCATCCTT
Organism: Viscum album; assembly: GCA_963277665.1. Classification (NCBI taxonomy): domain Eukaryota; kingdom Viridiplantae; phylum Streptophyta; class Magnoliopsida; order Santalales; family Viscaceae; genus Viscum; species Viscum album. The sequence continues at coordinate 533,697,671 of OY728155.1, forward strand.
ACCACATGATTATAAACTACATGGATGTACAACCTTACCTCATGATATTAAACTATAAGGCAAATGTCCTGGTCACATGACCTTAAAACTATAAACAAATACCTCCTTACAACATGATGTTAAACTATAAGGAAAATTTCTTGGTCACATCACATTAAAAACGAACAAAAAATGTACCCACTACTTGATGATAAACCATGTAGACTATCTCCAATTTTTCATCCCTTATCAAAAGATGAAAACAAACTTACCTCAGTCAACTAGAGTATGGGGTGCTTCTACAATCTTTTAAAATCACCGCAATCCATGTGCCACACTTCATGCCTTGTATGCCTCAAGTTTCCATAAGCCTTTCATTTCCCTTGAAAATGAAAAAAATAGATCTCTCGGTTGGCCATGTTATTGATGAAAAAAGGCTTCATAACGACCAAATCGCGACATCTTGGTACAATATAAATGGCATTCTGATTCTCATGAGCCTGATGTCACTAAGGTGGAACTAAACATCTTAGGGTGTTATGATAAATACCCAGTATGACTATCTCATATAATTTATCATGACCTTTAGAATTCATGTCATTAATTACAACATTCACACCTCTCGATCAGAAGGATATTGGAGTAATCTTGACCCAAGGTATCCTAGTTAGGCTCTTGTTTGACATCTCCCATGTTATTTCAATGTGAGTCATAACCTTAAAATGCCTCTATTTTGGTCAAATATGTATAACCATAAACTATAGCCTATAATGGTCCAAATCACAATTCCTTAAATTGATGAAGAAAGAGACACGAAACCCGCCAGGACAGAAACCCACAAAAGGAAACATGAGAAAAAGTCAAGTATCCACCTCTTAAACTCCTCATTATCAGAGTTTGGGAAAAAACTAGGTTGCAAATATATAAGGTATCTAGCTCGTAGGGTCTTATTTTACACCCTAGTAAAATCCAATCTATTCTTGCTGGACCATCCTAGTATAAGAAAAAGTTATATTAATGATTTGTCACATTTCCTCACCATGAGATTATGTTAGCTAGATGGTGGCACAAATTTAAGGGTGCTCGAACCCTTCTTGGATGTTACATTTTCCATAAATCAAACTCGTGATTTAAAGAGTCTTGGTTTGTCACAAACCTTTAATTATCCCTAAAATAGAAAAGAGATATCTATTCTTGACAATTCTATTGATGAAAAAGGTCTTGGACCCACCAACTACTGACATATTGGATTTATATAAATGGATTTATGATTCTTGTGACTCTGGCATCATTATGGAGGAACTAACCACCTTATAGTGTTTTAAGATATCCCTAGTGTGACTGCCTCATACCTTCCTCATGACATGGGTACTTGGTAATATGATTTATAAGATGCATACTAATTTAAGTAGACCCTATATCATTAATTTTGAATCACCATGTTTTGTACCCTTTCTCAAGATCAGAATACAATACTTCATTCTTGAAACTTTGATGGCCCACATCTCATGATTCAAACCCATAGGGTTGGGGGATCAAGCTTCATAATATAAGTTTTGGATTTCCCTAGGTTTCCAGATCCCTTCCTATATATATTTCCTTCCATAACCATCCTCATCATCTAGACGTTTGAGTCTTCGTAAATATTTCATGGCCCTTGGAAAGAGGTGGAGATCATCATTTCCTGGAGATTCTATTGATGCATATTGGATTTAACTCTCAAACTAAAGGCATCTCCTCCTTTAAAGAAAGGAGATTCTAATCCTTGTGATCCCCAAAAACACGAATGTGGAACTGAACACCTAAAAATGTTATGGGGAATACATGACATGTCTTCCCCATCCCATATTCACATACTCAAGCTTCTGGGTTATAACTTCTATCACCCACACTCTAACTATCTTTGAGGGCCAATTATCCCTAGTATATTACCTTTATCTATATTTCCTTCCATAAATACTCCATAGATCTTGGAAAAGAGTGGATATCATCTTTTCTTGGGCATGATATCGATGCATAAGGGATTTAAGCCACCAATGAAAGGCATCATATCCTTGTAAGAAAGGAAATTCAATACTTGTGATCCCTAGAAACACCATGGAGGAACTCATCACACCATAGTGTGTTGATTCATACATGGTATTCCAACATCATATTCCATAGAAGTCCCTAGTTAAAAGACCCTAAACAAAAGCGATAGAAGGTCGGAGCTAAAATACCTTAAAATAAAGCTATAGAAGGTTTGAGCTAAAAGACCTTAAAATAAACTGATATAAGGCTTGAGCTAAAATACCTTAAACTAAAGTGATAGAAGGTTTGAGATAAAAGAACCTAAACTAATGTGACATAATGTCCAAGATAAAATACCCTAAACTAATGTGATATAAGGTATGATCTAGAAAATCTTAAACTAAATTTATTGAAGGTCCAATCTAAAAGAGCCTAAACTATAGTGATACAAGTTCTGGGATAAAACACATTAAATTAAAACAATATAAGGTTTCAGATAAAAGACCCTAAAATAAAATTATATAAGGTCTAAGCTAAAAGAACTTGAACTAAAGTGATATAAAGTCCAAGCTGAAATACACTAAACTAGAGTGATAGAAGGTCAAAGCTAAAAGATCCTAAACTAAAGCACATGTCAATTATTTAGCCTGTGAATGCTTATGGGTCTCACTACATGTCCTTAACATGATCAATATTCTCTATCCAATATTATCAACTTTGTTAGAATACAAAGCACTCACCCTTTAGTATGTATCTCATACCCACACAATCCCTCTGAAAATTATGGAATTTCAAGATAGTTGGAATGGATTATCAACAAAGGATCTCATGATGGTGAGCATTCATGAGTATATCATTGAGGGAATCTATTATAATTTCAAAATTAAATTATAGGAATTCATATTCAATCAAGTTAAATCAAGGTGTGGGTATTGAGGATGATTTACAAAAGATCAGAGCAATGAGATATCATACACATCATGAGGAGAGTGAAATTGAATAGTATTATAGAGAGTTACTAAAATTAATCCTTTCACAGTATGAAAAAGAGGTAGGAATTACACATTTTGGAGTCCCTCCAAGGCCTCATAAAAAACATTAGTGTAGTACAAAAGTTGAGTCATGATAAAAGATGGCCAGCTGCACTAGAAAGATCAAAAAGTGTCTAGAGAGAGGCATCAATTGAGCATTGCGGTGCCACACTCCCTACTTCTTCTGCCTTTTCCCCAGGATGGAGATATTTTTCTAGAGTAGTCCAATCTTCAAATTTACTCTGAGAAGTGGCCAATTAGGATGATTATGTTAAAAGCTTATACCTCATATGAGAAATCATATTCTCATATATCCATATATGTGCATTCCATGTATCCATCTGAGCTGGAAGTTCAGATAACAACTGATGACCCTACTCTAATGCCTCCACCATCTCTCTTATTTTATTAGAAAGGGAATCCTCATTCACAAGATCATGTAGATCCCTTTCATTTGTGGCCAAGTCTCTTTGAGTCATGATGATTTGCTACATAATTTCATATAATGGTTGTCAGTCAAATCCATTTTCCCCTATGTTAGAAAATAACTAGTGAAGGAGTTACCATTGGTAGTAGAATATTTACAAGGGGGTCTATATAATCAAGGAATGAATCCATTCCTAGATTTTCTGACAGTGTGAATGATCCTCTAAAACCAATGAGGTAGGTGCGGTAGAAAGATGACTAATGAGACAAAAGAATGCCAAAATAGAAAAGAAGACTCATATACCCTTATATCAACAAATGCATCATATATAGCCTGTGTTGGAGGATTAACTTTATTAATAAAATTTGTTTCACTGACTGAGTGGTCATCACCTGAATGAGGGTGCTTCCTCGATGTATCGTCCAGACCTTCAATCAATTCGATCGTTGTCTCTAACAAAGGAATTGGAAACGTGAGATTCCTTTCCACATGACCGACTAACTAGATTATCAAACCATTCAGATTAAATGTTACCCAATACCTAGAATAATCTTTGGAAAGTAAATCTGATGAAGCATCAATAGGCAGAAGAATAATCTCAGCCTCAACATCTTCACATGTCAGCATCCTTCAAAATTAGCGAATAACCCCAGTATGTATTTCCCCTTGAATACTGACCAAAGGAAGAGGGGATACCCATTGAGTACAGCCAAATTGAAGATAAAATAGATATAGTGTATAGGGATCACACATGACCAACTCTTCCACCCCACCAGTGAGAACCCCATCCCAAAGGGAGATCATATAGTCTGTTTAATCAACGGAGCATATACCATCTTCAATGATTGGCCCAATCAGTGAATGAAAGGGGACAAAGTCGAAGATTTGAGGATGGAATAACATGTACTTAACCTCATTAGGGCTGTGGGACATAGACTTGACCCCAGATATGTTCAACAATCTAGAATGGGATATGGAATTTGGGATCCTATAAGTATTATAATATTCATAAAAAGAGAAATGCTCCCCTATCTAGAAAAAAAAGAACTGGAGAGGAACACTGATTCCATAAGGGGTGATACCTTGTTTAATATAGATTGACATTTGATAAAGGGACAAAAGGACCGGTACTTCCATGTTAATTCACTGCCCTTCTGAAAGTCCCGCTGCCATCACCAACATACTAACATAGATTCCAAATCCTGTGTCCCCATCTGGAAGGAGCTACCCATTGAAGAACATGGATATAAAAAATTATAGTCTTAAGTCTGGAAAGATATCCACGTTCACACAATATCCCCATGAGGTGTAATATCCATCCTCCAAGATGGCCCAATACGACCCACCACTATCACAAACATTCTATGAGGGTCACCTATGAGGGTGAATAGTGGCCAGTATAACTCCACTGCTAAAGAGGAAAATATTGATCCAATCCTCAAAAGAAATAAGACAATGCATTGCCATATCTTTATTTGATTTCTACATTACAATAAAAAGAAGTTCCCTTATGAAAAAGAGGTATTTTAAAAATCATCCTAGACATTATCAACATGGAAGAACTCATCATACATTTCTTTATGTGTAGGAATCCCACTCAACTGATAAATGTCACATAGTTATATTTCCACTTCACCATGGGACTGGTGAAATGTGTTGGTACTAGGGAACCAATGGTTAAACATCACTTGAAGGAGTTCGGGATAGAAATAGACAATGAATTGAGAGATCTATATAGATTCATAAAGATGAACCTTGTATAAGTCATTAGCGAACTCTAAGAAGCTTTGTTTGACCCAGAAGGGCCTAGCCAACTCATAGAAGAAATTTCCACTGAGACAAAGATCCCATTTCGAGTACCATCCACTAACTAAACTATTCAAAGAATAAGCAAGTATACTATAATATCTCTTAGTGATAGTTTTTTAGGATAAATCACGGATGTTCGGAACTAGAGGAGAGATGGCCAATAGATAAGACAAACCCTGGGTTAGAGATGTAACATGACGATCGTCCTTAGTAATCATTGTCTGAACATAGTCAAGAGAATTATTCACCCAGTGGGATGGAAGATTATAATATGTAGGAGGAATGGTAGTGTCATCTAGTAAACCAAACCTGTATAGAGGAGGTTGACGAGATAAGGGATAATTTTGGATGTCATATGAAAGAACCCTCCTCAGTGTTTTGTTATTAGTATGTACGTGATATCAGGGATCGAGATTGTGATTCCTAGAAATCATGGACCATTGATTAGCCACAAATGAAGAACCTTGATAAGAACCATAATCTATTTGAAAATAATTATGTGGCATATGTTAGAAAAAAATAATATAAGATATTGTCAAAAATAGAGGCATGAATGTTCTGGAAGCATCATGTCCATCTCATGAATAAACAAGGAATTTTTGAAACACATAAAGGATTTGTAGATCTCCTAACATTAAATGTAATCGCAAGTCGCTTATCCCCCATAGTGCATCATGAAATTACATGAAACCTTTTGAGACTCGCGATAATGTGACCACAACATGGCCACATGAAATGGAAAAATCAATTGATCGAACCATCAAACCCCACGAAACCCACAAGACCATCAAAGTACCGCAAGGTCAAACTTTCAAAAATAATTACCAAAGTAGGATTCATATTCAGAATGGATGAGTGCCCGAGAAGAAGTGGCCCTGTGGAATGGATCTCAAGGAAAAAGCTCACGAACATAGTCCCACGATCAGGACTTAATGACTAATCTTTCGATGGAGGCATGTGATAGAAATAAAGGTGAGAGCACTCTGGAGAAGTGGTGGACAATGGAAAGAATTTATCTCTACCCCTCCAATATATAGGTAATTTTGTGGAATACCAAGCATTGACCAATATACCATATGTCACTCGATGCACTGATTCATGAAACCTCCAAAGTCTCTGATGAGCATTTACTTTCCTCAAAACCAATCCCTTATCCCAGTGGATGTCGCTCTTGAGGGGGGGCATTTGTTACTGCCAATAAAATGGGTAACAAAAAATTCACAAGGGAAGAAATACCTGAACATGGGTATTATTTTCTTTGAAAAATAAAAGAAAGAAGAAGTTGATCAAGACCTATAGGTCACATGAACTATTATGAGTTTTTTGATCATGTGACCATTATAAGGTCACATGAAGATTCCACGTGCAGCACATAACATGCGGTGGATCCCACAGATCCCATTTAAACAATCCCCTATACTTTTATGAAGGTGCATTGGAAAACTAGTAACCATGCATGTGCAATCCATATGAGATCCCCTAGACCACACGGTTTGCCAAAAAATGTACCTGATGATCCTACTTAAGAATCATATTAAAATGCAAGGAAGGATACCCAAAGGGCGAAGGTCTCTAGTAGTCATACATATCACGTGACTTATCACTAGATAGAAGGATAATTATCCTTGAAATATTCATGAAAAAAATGAACTCCACAAAATGTTTTAATATAAAACTAATGAGACAAAAAGGGGGGACGCATGAGCTACTTGCAGTTGCTGAAATACATGAGACATGCCTGTGGTGATCCGCAAGACATCGCAAATCCCTAGTGTCATTTCTTCTTCACCTCTCTAAATTCCTTGAGCTTTTCATCCTCACCAGACAAAGTGACCTGGGAATGCCCAAGAATCTTTTCTCTCCCCCTTTATCTCTCTAAGGACCAATGAAATTAATTGTCCGAAAAATTATTTCACACCCCCACATGACCCTTATCAGTCATGAGATGCATCACCAAAATATAGAGGAAATTTACTCAACAACACATGCAATATCACATGGTTCCCAACCTTTTTAACATAAAACAATGTGGATAAAAAAGGAAGTAGGAAAGAGATCTTGTGGTCATAAAAACTTTTGATGTGATATGGAAGTTCACAATATAGTCCCACAAGACCCCAAATAAACCATATTTATCTCGCGAAAAGTTCTATACAAGTCATCGATCATCTCACGGATGCCATTCAATAGGCATCCGGATCTCATGAAGGCCCTTGTAAATGTCAACATGACAATAAGGAATTGCTTTTGAACATCTTTATGATCAAACAAGTCCCCATTAGTTGTAAATAATCCAATAATGGAGGATTTGATGAGAGGGACTCTAAATCACTAGAAATCAGGAGACACCCTTAGAGCCATCCACAACATAGACTCGCAAAGCCACGTGGTTCCAAATCCCTTCTCCGACTACACCCTGGACACTCACTAGTTACACAGCACAAATCGGTGAACAACTGGTATAGTGGTGCCTATTAATTCACCACCCAACATGAAGATCAGAGTGATGCCTATTATATAGGTTGGCCATGTTATAACTAGAGTAACTTTATTATAACATTTATAAAATAACATGGCCAACCGATATAATTCTTCCATGATGGTGATCAAACAAAAATAATGAATTCTATGGAAAATATAATTATACCATGTATGAATCAACACAGTAAGGTGGTAGTCCGCCATACACACGACTGTTGGTTTTGTTTCCCATTTGATGGAGAAAGAGATGGATAAATATTATTACATAAAAAACATAAAATATCGTTACATGGGATATACTGGTGTTATTTTATTTTAATTTTTAAGAGATAATTTATTGTGGTAAAATAAGAAGTAAAAGAGAAAGATCTTCGTTAAGACGATTAACTCCTCTTAGAGAACCCTCCATTGGATATCTTCTTAAGTACCTTAGGATTAGTCTTTTGGGAAGATTAGAACTTATATATTGTGTATAAGGATTTCGGGGAGATATTTTGTCAGAGTTTTGTTAAGATAAATGGCTCAATAAGTGTAAATAAATGTGGGGAGGTTTTTCCTTTTATAATTGTGATGAGTGACACACCTGTAATTTTTCAATGTTTTAAAATATTAAGTTGGTTCATTGAAACAATGGATCCGAGATTAATCCTATTATAATGTTATAATGTTAAGGTAAAAATAAAACCAAAAAATGCGTTTAAATCAAGTGTTTAAGTAATTTTATTACTTTTCTTTTGGTTTAACCCCTTCATTATATTTTTTTGACCATAATTTTAGTGATGAATTTTTCAGTGTTAAAGGGTTTTAATTTTACTTATAAGGTCACAATTATCTCAAAAATTTCCAATAGAGGAAATTTTATAGAGTATATTATCACAATAGTCCTATTTTAAGATATTTATGATTTTTAATTAATCTAATAAAATATTTTTTTCAAAAAAAAATATCATTAATTTCATTTTGACACTATTTATTTAATTTGACATTAAGGCACCAAGAAAAATATGGAATTGGAATTTAATCCATTAATACAGCCCTGATGTGATATAATCATCTATTAATTAATCCAAATTTTATTATATTTAATTTTTTTTAATTTTTTTATTTTATTTTTATATTACATGAACAAAAACTATATTTACGTTGTGTGAGCATTTATGGTAATTATACCATTACTAAAAATTAAAAATAAATTAACATCATAAATAAAATTAATAATGCTCAAAATAATATTTTATATTCATTCATAAAAAATTATTATCCCTATGTGAATAGTTAAAATAAATTAAAATTATGTGAAAGAAAATTTTTAATTTTGATTACCTAAAATAATATAAATGTCATTATCAAGGTAAAATGAAAAAAAAGAAATATATTAGAATTTGGGATGTATTTGGTCAAATTAATTCCATAATATGAAATAATTTAATGTTTTTGGTTTATTTTGAGACCTCATCTCATAGTTTTAAACATGTTTTTACCCATTTTACCCATACCATGGTAACAAATATTTATCATGGTTACTATACATAATGACAAAAAATAAAAAGGGCATATTGACAAAATATGAAAATAAATATTCCAAATATGGTATTCATTTATTAATATTCAACCTCTATATTTTTTAATAAATTATTTTAATATAAATGTGTAAAATTCAATGAAAAACTATTTTTAGAAGAAATGTATTTTTAAGAAAAAAAAACTAACTTCTACCAAAATAATAAATATTACCAATTAAAATAGAATTAATTAGATTATTTAAAATGAAATATATCATATGCATCTTTAATACAAAATATAAATTATAATGAGATAATTAAATTTCTTTATTTAATGAAAATTAATTAGACTTTCTGAAAAATTAGTATTTTTCACTATTCACTGAAGAAATCATTTAAAAAAAACTCCAAAATTTTCAGCCTAAGATAATTTTTATTTTCTAATTTAAAAAATTATTTTCAAATTATAAAATGAAATTTCTAAAATTTATAGAAACTAATTATAATTTCTGATAACAAAATTAAATAAAAAACATTTTGGCATGAAATTCCTTTTTGAAGCGTAAAATGAATTTACTAAAAACTGAGTGTTTATTTAATAATAATTATTCAATAAATTTTTATTAAGTAGTTCCATTATAAATATATTTCATAATGTGTTTAATCATATTCATCCCAACCAATTCAATGATAATTTTATAACATTCACCTTTAAATATTAATTTTTTTTATAAAATATGTAATTTCCTTTAAGATCAGTGTTCCATGTTAAGAGATCTAGTATGTTTATTATCCATTTAAACTAAATTTTTGGGATTTTACACTCTCACACTTAAATTAATTATATCCTCAAATCTAAACTCTGTCATAGAAGGTTCAATATTTGAAAATACCTTTATTCAAAAACCCACATCATACAATGGGATAATAAAACTTCTTTTAAAAATGGGATGTGGGAAGGATAAAGGTTAGCAAAAATAACACATAATAAGGCTCCTATATGATTATAAAATTGGTGTGAAGTAAAATTATAGACATGGAAAAGAAAGCTGGGGAGGGGCAGTTCAAGTGGGCTGGGCCTACGGGTCATGTATTGGGCATGGTATGCCTATGGGCCTTCGGGTCATGTATTGCGGGTTTGTCAGGCCTTGTGCCTTGGGCCTACGGGTCATGTATGAGTTACCCTTCAACCCTTAAAAGGGGGATTATCCATAATAAAATTAAAAATAAGGCCTTTGGGACATTCAGGCAGGAAGGACTAAATGAGAGTGATATAGGTCATGGTCATGAGAAACTCAACAACCAAAAAACCCTATATCATTGAGGGGTGAAAAGACCATAAATTCATTTGAAATAGTAGTGAAAGGGTAACATTTTTCATTCAATAACCATTTTTAAAATTTGAGGAATTATTTTTTTTGTCAATATAGAAACATGAAAAAATGTACATACTTGATTTATTTCCATTTCATAAGCATAATTTCATCCTTTGGTTATGCTTCGATGAATTTTTACATCATCTCTTTTTACAAGAAATGAGTATTCAAGATTAATTTTTCATGCCTAGAAGAATAAAATTAAATTTTAATGGAGTATAAGATCTATAAAAAAATGAAAATTCATTTTTTCTTTCTATAATTTTTTTTCTAATCCAAAATGGTTACCACAAGTTATCTAATATGGATGAAGATAACACATTAATCTCTAAAAACTAAATTAGTTCCCCCAAATTTCAACTTATTAAATTACATAAATAGTGATGCTTAATTATCCTCCAAAATTTGTTTTACAAAATTCAAAGCACAAAAAATATTAAATATTTTATTATCCATGTACCCCTATACAACATGGAGTAGCTCATAATGTTACATTCTGAACATATGAATACCTTGATCATATATTCTCCTAAAACATTCTAATAACTTGAATCACCATAAAACCTCAATGAAAACATTTATGTTTGAAAAATTATCACAATCTGTATTCCTTAAATAAAATCATGTACTATCAAATATATTCCATAAATTCAATAAACATCATCACTGATGACCTAAATCATTTTATCATCAAATCACTTACCAATTTAATTCTTACCAATACTAACCCATTTAATTCATCAATATCAATATTATCATTATCCTAGTTACAAATCATCAAATCAACATTAGGAAACTTTTTAGGTCCGTCTCTCCCTTAATCATATGTTCTCAAAAATTATCACCTTAGCACTAAATCACTTTTCTTGGTTATTTCTACCATTCAACATATGTTTTCAAAAACAAAAAGAATGAATTATATGGAAAATATAATTATATTATTCCTGATTCTTATAACTAGAGTAACTTTATTATAACACTTATAAAACATAATTATCAAATATCAATACAAAAATACTTCAGTCTATTCACTTTAATAAATTCCATAGTATAATTCCTTCCTTAGTCACAAAGATAAACCTTGGATTAGGGCATTGATTCAGATAATTAACATGTTCTACACACATAATACATTGAAACAACACTATTTCACCTTCTATCTATCGTACGGAAAACAAAATCACCGCCCGTGCGTACGTACGGAATACCGTCTCCACGCCGTGGTGTAATCAGTTTTTCCACCACCACCTTACTTGGATGAGTATAATGGTGTAAATAATAACTATATATAATTATTATAACATCATAATTATTCTAAGATATTATATCATCCACTCCAATTAAATTCAATAATTATGGGAATGATATCATCGCTCGTGCATACGTACGGATTACCGTCTCCACGACACGATGATATTCATTCTCCGTGTTAACCACTCAAGAATGATTATAATGAATATATAATGAATAATAATGAAATATATGACATGATAAAGCTACTGGATTTATTTATATTTATATATATGTCATCTACATACTTCTATTCAAGTCAATAAGGAAAAGAAAACAACGTTCATGCGTATGTACGGCCTACCGTCTCCATGAACGGTGTATTTCATTTCATTTATCTATCTATTATATATATATATACTAAATATATATAATATATAAATCATTATTTAAATTATTTATGTAATTAAATCATGATATAAGTAATAATAATATCATGAACAACAATTCCAAACACGTACGATAAATATAACGATTTTACCCAAAACACTACTTTAACATGGAATTTACAAAAGAACGGGTAATATAAAGTCATAAGTGAACCATATATGATATCCTAACAATGAATATGATTCTATAATAAGACAATGACATTATTTAAATCATTATATAGGAGGTTAGGATACGTACGAATCATATCCGACCTAAGGTAAGGGATAACTTTTCCAATCTCGTTTTTATCCGAGATTGTCTACACCTAAGTATTTACTGGGGTTATATTTTTCATCCATGTTAATAAAAATTGTTTTTCATAAAGTGTTTATTTTATTCCATGTATGTTTAAAGTCATGTTTACCCCTCTGTGACTCTTACTTTGTGTTATGGAAGGAATCTTTCTTTTGTTTACCATATGTGGTACTTATTGACTTTTCCGTTAAAAGTACGAAGAAAATGTTTTTTAACTTATATGGCATGAACATATTTTTACAGTTTTATAATGCCTTATTTTCATGAAGCTTACTCTACACGATTTCATGACTATTTTCAAAAAAATCCTTTTCTTGGAAAATTTCATGGAATTTTGTGAAAAGAAAATGATTTTGAAGAAGAAAGGATATTTTCCTCATGAAATCATTTCATGTGTTTTATCAAAACCCTTTTACATCTAAGATGACATTATTTAATATGTGTATGTTTCAAGTATAATGTCTCTATTATTTACATGGCTTCACATTTCTTATGGTGAAATGATATCCATTTGTTTTATATAGATTATGTGATGATGGGATGATGTTTATGAATCCCATTTTATTCTCTGGCTTATGATGAATGTTTTCAGTTTATTTTGTGGTAGAAGTAAGAATTAATTCATTATGAGATGTGTGGGCCATATATCTCCATCCAATTTATTGGGTAAAGATTTATATCTCATGAGATAGACATGGATGGAACGGTAAGTTAATCCGGTTCAATGTTACAGGACAAGAACGAGGAGTGAACTCGATTCAGAAAGGGACATTGTCCACAAAGATGGTCTTGGCAGCAATGCCTTGACTACTGTGGAAATAATATCATTTAATTAATGGTTTTCACAATTACATGTTTTATTCCCATGCTATTTTATCGTGATTAATTTTTCTTTATAATCTATGCCTTACGTACTGCCATGTTTTATGTCATTGCTCAAGATTTTGATGTTTAAACATTATGTTCATGTTTTTAAGTTAAAATGTGTATGTTTTGTTTTATTCTCTCCATTCTTACCCTTACTGAGAATTTGAGATCACCCTTTATATGTTTTCTTTTCCCCAGGATATAAATAAAATTTTTAGGTAAGAAAACTAAAGGGGAAGATCTTTATAGGAGATGTTGAAGATCTTTCACAATGATTAGAAGATTTTTTTCCAAGTTCCAAAAGACACTAAACTATTAAAGAATCATATTCATTGTTATGATATCAAATACGGTTCACTTATGACTTTATATTACTCATTCTTTTATAAATTTCATGTTAAAGCAACGTTTTGGGTAAAATCGTTTTATTTATCGTACGTGTTTGGACTTGTTGTTCATGATATTATTATTACTTATATAATGATTTAATTACTTCCAGAATGTAAATCATGATTTACACAACATATATATTCAGTATATATATATATATATAATAGATAGATAAATGAAATGAAATACACCATTCATGGAGACGGTAGGCCAGACGTACACATGAATGTTGTTTTATTTTCCTTATTGACTTGAATGGAAGTATGTAAGTGATATATATAAATATACATAAATCAAGTAGATTTATTATGTCATATATTTCACTATTATTCATTATATATACTTTATAATCATTCTTGAGTGGTTAACATGGAGAATGAATATCATCGCGTTGTGGAGACAGTAATCTGTACATACACATGAGCGATGATATCATTCCCATAATTATTGAATTGAATTGGAGTGGATGAAATAATATCTCAGAATTCATATGATTTTATAATAATCACATATAGTTATTCTTTACACCATTATACCCATCCAAGTAAGGTGGTGGTGGAAAAACTGATTACACCATGATGTGGAGACGGTATTCCGTACGTATGCACGCGCGGTGATTTTGTTTTTCGTGGGATGGATAGAAGGTGAAATAGGGTTGTTTCATATTTATAATAACATATAATTATATAATTAATACTGATGTTATTACTTTATAATGAAATAACTAAAAAATAGTAAGTTGAATAAGAAAGAAACTAGAAAGAGTCGGTAGAAGAGATTACCTCTTCCTCGACGTACCTCCTTTAAACTTCTTCTTAGGAAACTAGAGTTGGTCTTTTGAGAAGACCAGAACCTCTATGATATAACTATAGAGGTTTATAAGATTAATATTTAGGGGTTTTCCAAGCTTCAAGGATTAAAAGTGTGTGAAGAGAAGAGGGAAGGGGTGCCCTTTTTATAAGGGAGGAGAGGGGCACCTTTGGAAAAACATAAAATATTATTTTATAATAAAGTCATATTCGGTTTATAATAGCTCCAAAATAATTTATTTCGAATCTAAAGTGGGGATGGGTCGAAATAATCTCATCCAATGGGTTTTAGAAAAGTTTATGTTACTATTTTGACCTTATCATTTAGATTTAAATCTAAGATAAATAATTTTACTTTTACCATGTCTTCTTGTTTTCTTACACTATATGGTTAGTAAGCTTACTATAACAAGCCAAAAGAACCCCAAGTGGTACATTATTAATATATATAACCATATCTAAGTCATTCCACCGAACCTTAGATTTTTAGGAATATAATAACAATTAATAATATAATATTTGTTTTAAAAACTATTTTATGTCAATTTTGACACTATTTGGTAATTCATTTTTGTGAAAATAATAACAACATTATTAGTTAAAAAAAGTTAATTTAATAAATACTAACATGTCATATTAACATATAAAATTAGTGTAATTCATAAAAAGTCTCAAATTACATTTATTTGTGTATTTATAACATCAATTATGTTAATATTCCATTAATAAGGTAATTACTGCATCATCATTGTGCCATAAATAAATTAAATTATTTAATGTCTAAAAATTATAAATAAAATTCAATTATGTATAAAATTGTTTTATCTTTCTAATGAATATTTATAGTCGAATTTATCTTATGTATAACCATATATTAAAAATGATTTAGTTATTAAACTTTGATTTTAACTATTTTAAACCCTCTTTAAATAAATTAATAATAAATGTCCTAATATATTCCAAGTGGACCTAAATGGTGATATTTTATTTATAAGGTTTTTTTAGGTCGAATTAAACTTATCCAATAGAATTAAGACATGTGTTAAGGTAATAATAATATCATTTTTACCCTTAATTACCCGCTTAAATTTTAACCATGGAAAATAAAAGTAAAAAGTTACTATTCACCATAAATTAATTTTATCTTATTGAACCACATTTTACTCCTTGATATTAACTATGTCTCTGGGATTTTCAAAATTCCACTCATAGAAGCGGTAAAATTTAGTTTTATGTATATTTTCAAATTCTCCTAGGAGGTGGGTAAAAGAAGGTGAAATGTTCAATAAAATTTTTATATATCTAAAATTATTATGAAATGACTCTAATTAATTACATTGAACTTATATATGTATTATATAGAAATTTTGACCTAAAATAAATTTAAATAAAATAAATAATTATTTAAATAAAAATTCAGTTTTAAACTATAACTCGGTGTTTTTCACTATTCATCAGAAATTGAAATTTTTCAGAAAAATACCAAAACATCACCCTAGGATAATTTATATATTCCGAATCCAAAAATGAAGTCCATTTTGAAAGATAAAATTTATAAAATTTCAAAAAGTGGTTATTTATCTTCATAACGGCTAGTTCATAATAATATTATAATAATATCTTGTTTAGTGAAACTTGGTATTGCGTACTACACACGCTATCGAAGAAGATCTTGATTACGTGTAATGCCATCCAAGTCAGGGCTGCATGTAGTAAAAGCTCCATTTGGTGTTGTGTATAACATAATCAAAACTTATTTCATTTATACATTAAACAAAATCTATACTTAATGTTGCGTAAAATAATTTCCACAAAACGAACTTGAAATTGTGTGTAACACAAGCCAAGAATAGTGTTGCGTATACAGAAAGCTAATACGGTTTTGAGTATAGTACAATCTAATTTTGGTTTCAAATACAACACAAGACATCAATGAAATTAAAAATAATAATACTTATAAAATCTCTGGTTATTACATTCTACCCCCCTTAAAATGAATTTCTCCCTTGAAATTCGTCGGGGTTATGAATGGTTTACTACTTGAAAGTTTCATTCATAGAAACCCACATCATAAAAAGGAATACCAAAACATAACATTAAAAATTAAATTATGAAATGTAACGGTTACCCAAATTAACTAATCATTGGGTTCCCACATAGGAGAACATAGGTGAAAATATGGATATGGAAGAGAAATCTAACCATCATGTTCTGATGGAGAGTGGTAGAGATCATGGCTATGAAAAAGCCAAAAATCATAAATCCATAAATTTGTGATGATTTAAGGTACTATCTGATTCATCCTATATTAGGACACTAGGAAAATACTTTTGGTATTCAATATCATTTCCCTAAAGTTGAAGAATTTGAATGAGAATAATTACTTACTTTATTTTGGTACAATCTCACTATTGCTCGTCCCTCGAACAATTTCCACTTCATCTCTTAATGAAATTAAGATGAATTGGTATTTTGTGATGTTTTAGAAGATCATGTGATATAATGATAGGTCATTCTATATGCCTCAAACATAAGGGTAGCAAAAGTGATATACATAAGTCCATCTATGGTAAGGTTAATCGTATATGATTCCAAAAATGGACTTATAATTCATCTATCATACCTCTTAATAAAATAAAACTAGTTTCTACTAACCAGGGACTTCATGTAGACCAGTGGTAGGCGATAAAGTCTTGTCGCACTTCGGTTGTGGGTTCGATTCCCGCAACCTTGTCCGACGCTACGGGTTGTCGCATGTCCTGCAAGTTGTCCCTTTTTCTGAAACTACACTATTATAACATTCCATAAATAATATCGAAAAAAATTTCTATCCTAAAACAATACTATATGATGTCCATCATAATCCATTCCAATCTATAGGCTTATCCAAAATACATATGAACAATCTCATAGTATAAATAAAACGATTACTTGAAATGTCACAAAACAAACACGTGAATACCATCATTTATCCCTCATATATCATAAGATATATCTTGTTGATCACATTTCAAACATGCGAATACCTTAATCATGTATTCTCTTGAAACATAAATTATAATAGAACCATAGGGAAAACCTGAATACTCTCAAAAGGTAACTCTTTCCACATACCAAAATCTCAAAAATTCTATATACTCAAACCATTATATCACTTTGTTCTTATATCAGTCATGAACTCATGAGTACTATTAAACATTTCATTTTCTCCTTATCCCTTCATTATGTGAATATCATCTTCTTTCAAAAATATTTGAATCACTTTTCATGGTTACTTGTACCATATAATTTTTGAAAACCAATACATAGATATTCCAAAATTCCATGATACCATAAATGAGATTCCATGATACAATTTTGAAATCCCATTACATAAACACTTAATCATTAAAAATATCATTTTCACATTCAACATCACAAATAGTGATCACATGTGAATTCCCTTTATCCTTTTCCTTAAGAGGTTTCTCACGTTGATCATCATTAACCCTTGTATTAGGGCATTGATTAGCATAATGACCCATTTCCTTGCACTTGAAGCATTGAAGTGTTGGTGGAGCGTTCTATATAGTCTTTTCTCTATTCATGTCACTAGAAACCCTTTTCCCATTACTTCAGAACTCAGCTGCTTGATGACCATCTTTTAAACACTTGAAACATTTTCTAGTACCTTTTAGACAATCTCCACCTTGCTTCTTTCCACACTTTGAGCATAAAGAAACATTCATCTTCTTTTCACCATTGTTCTGAGGTTTTTCCTTGAACTCCATCTTTCATTTCTTGTCAAAACCATGAGATGGATATGTTACACCAACTTCCAGTTCTACCTTGATAGCACAACACACAATTTCTTCATAACTACTGAAGTATTTTATAGCTAATGCCCTTCGAAGACTTGGTTTTATGCCACTGAAGAATCAATCATCTTTACTTTCAGGTTGGATTATAAAGCTAGATGCATACCTTGAAAGTCTTGTAAAATTCACTTCGTATATACCAACAGATTCATCATCCTTCTGCTTAAGATCAAGGAGCTAAATTTCCATCACTGTTCGAAGAATACGAGGGATGTACTTACTGAAAAACAAGTTCTTGAACTTGTCCCATTCCATGGATTCAATTTCATCTTGGGGCCTTATATTCTTAATTAGAGTCCACCACTGGTCTGCTTCACCTTTTAAACGGTAAATAGCTAAAATGACTTTTTCCATGTTCTGAACAGCGAAGTTTGGAAAATATCTTTTCAATGGTACTAATCCATTGTTCAGCAACAATTGGAACAGACGACCCATTGAAAGATGGTGGGTGTTGCCTCATGAAGGACTCAATATAATATTGTTCCCTTCTCTGATCATTTGGAAATTTAGAATGATTCATAGCTTGTGTAAGTATAGAAATAATATATTTCACTCCATCTCCCATCACATTTGGATGCTCAGGAGGACAATCATTGCATTTTCCATTACATTGATCAACATGGTTCATTCGGGTTCCATCCATCGTCTAAAACCCAAAGATAACAGTGTGAACTGCAAAAATCATGCTAGGAAAACAATATAATAAACGGGGAGTACCTTCAATATCTTACATCTTTGGTTTAATTCTAATATCTTTACCATAATTCTAGGATTATAACCTATACTTATACTTATCCTTAGGGACATCCCTAGACATACCATAGAAATACCTCTAGGGATCTCACTAAAGTTCTCACATCCTAGTATCCACAGGTTGACTAAACCTTTCCTCTGATACCAACAGTAGTGACCCAAAGCTTGACGTACATGGACATTACATTACTTTTGTAGAATACTTAATACATAACAAAAACCAACACTCAAGGATCGTAATATTTTAGTGTCTTTGGGAACTCGGAAGAAAATCTTCTAATAGTTCTGAAAGATCATCAACATCTCCCATAAAGATCTTACCCTTTGGTTTTCTTACCTAAAAATTTTATTTAAATCCTGGGGAAAAGAAAACTTATAAAGGGTGATCTCAAATTCTCAATAAGGGTAAGAATGGAGAGAATAAAACAAAACATATACATTTGAACTTAAAAACATGAACATAATGTTTAAACATCAAAATGTTGAGGAATGACATAAAACATGGCAGTACATAAGGCATAGATTATAAAGAAAAATTAATCATGATAAAATAGAATGGGAATAAAACATGTAATTGTGAAAACCATTAAGCAAATGATATGATTTCCATAGTAGTCAAGGCATTGCTGCCAAGACCATCTTAGTGGACAAAGTCCCTTTCTGAATCGAGTTCACTCCTCATTCCAGTAATGTAACACTGAACCGGATTAACTTACCATTCCATCCATGTCTATATCATGAGATATAAATATTTACCCAATGAATTTGAGGGATATATAGGTCCCACACATCTCATAATGAATTAATTCTTACTTCTGCCACAAAATAAACATAAAACATTCATCATAACCCAAAGAATAAAATGGGTTTCATAAACATCATCCCATCATCAAATAATCTATATAAAACAAATGGATATCATTTCACCATAAGAAAAGTGAAGCCATGTAAATAATAGAGACATTATACTTGAAACATACACATATTAAATAATGTCATCTTAGATGGAAAATGGTTTTGATAAAACACATGAAATGATTTCTTGAGGAAAATATCCTTTCTTCATCAAAATCATTTTATTTTCACAAAATTCCATGAAATTTTAAAAGAAAAGGATTTTTTTGAAAATAGTCATGAAATCTTGTAGAGTAAGCTTCATGAAAATAAGGCATTATAAAACTGTAAAAATGTGTTCATGCCGTATAAGTTAAAAAACATTTTCTTTGTACTTTTAACGGAAAATTCAATAAGTACCACATATGGTAAACAAAAGAAAGATTCCTTCCATAACACAAAGTAAGAGTCAGAGAGGGGTAAAAATGACTTTAAACATACATGTAATAATATTAAACACTTTATGAAAAACAATTTTTATGGACATGGATGAAAAATATAACCCCAGTAAATACTTACGTGTAGACAATCTCAGATAAAAACGAGATTGGAAAAGTTATCCCTTACCTTAGATCTGATATGAGTCGTACGTATCCTAACCTCCTATATATGATTTAAATAATGTCATTGACTAATTATATAATCATATTCATTGTTATGATATCATCTATGGTTTACTTATGACTTTATATTACCCGTTCCTTTGTAAATTCCATGTTAAAGCAGTGTTTTGGGTAAAATCATTTTATTCATCGTACGTTTTTGGAATTGATGTTCATGATATTATTATTACTTATATCTTGATTTAATTACTTCAATAATCTAAATAATGATTTATATATTATATATATTTAGTATATATATATAATAGATAGATAAATGAAATGAAATACACGGTTCATGGAGACGGTAGGCTGTACATACGCATGAACGTTGTTTTCTTTTCCTTATTGACATGAATGGAAGTATGTAGATGACATATATATAAATATACATAAATCCAGTAGCATTATAATGTAATATATTTCATTATTATTCATTATATATTCTTTATAATCATTCTTGAGTGGTTAACATGGAGAATGAATATCATCGTGTCGTGGAGACGGTAATCCGTACGTACGCACGAGCTATGAAATCGTTCCCATAATTATTGAATTGAATTGGAGTGGATGATATAATATCTTAGAATAAGTATGATGTTATAATAATTATATATTGTTATTCTTTACACCATTATACTCATCCAAGTAATGTGGTGGTGGAAAAACTGATTACACCACGGCGTGGAGACGGTATTCCGTATGTACGCACGGGCGGTGATTTCATTTTCCATAGGATAGATAGAAGGTTAAATAGGGTTGTTTCATATTTATAATAACATATCAGTATATAATTAATACTTATGTTATTACTTTATAATGAAACAACTAATGAAGAGGAAGTAGAAGAAGAAAGAAACTTGAAAGTGTCGGTAGAAGAGATTACCTCATCCTTGACGCACCTCCTTTAAACTTCTTCTTAGGGCACTAGAGTTGCTCTTTTGAGAAGACCAAAACCTCTATGATATAACTATAGAGGTTGAGAAGTGGAATTTTTAGGGGCTGGCTGAGAATCAAGGCTCAAAAGGGTGTGAAGAGAAGAGGGAATGGGTGCCCTTTTTATAAGGGATGAGAGGGGCACCTTTGGAAAAACAATAAATATTATTTTATAATAAAGTCATATTCGGTTTATAATGGCTCCAAATTGATTTATTTCGAAGCTAAAGTTGCGATGGGTATAAATAATCTCCACCAATTAGTTTTATACAAGTTTATGTTACTATTGTAACCTTATCATTTAGATTTAACTCTAAGTTAAATAATTTACCTTTTACCGTGTCTTTTTGTTTTCTTACACTATATGGTTAATAAACTTACTATAACAAGACAAAATAACCCCAAGTGGTTAATTATTAATATATATAACAATATCTAAGTCATTTTTCCGAACTTTAGATTTTTAGGAATATAATAACAATTAATAATATAATATTTGTTTTAAAACCTATTTTATGTCAATTTTGACACTATTTGGTAAGTGATTTTTGTGAAAATCATAACAACATTATTAGTTCAAAAAAAGTTAATTCCATCAATACTAACATGTCATTTTAACCTAGAAAATAATTTTAATTCATAAAAAGTCTCAAATTACATTTATTTGGGTATTTATAACATCAATTATGTTAATATTTGATTAATATGGTAATTACTGCATCATCATTATGTCATAAATAAATATAATTATTTAATGTCTAAAAATTATAAATAAAATACCATTATGTTGGAAATAGTTTTAGATTTCTAATGAATATTTATAGTCGAATTTATCTTATGTATAACCCAATATTAAAACTGATTTAGTTATTAGACATTGATTTTAACTATTTTAACCCTTCTTTAAATAAATTAATAATAAATGTCCTAATCTAATTCAAGTGAACATAAATGGTCATATTTTATTCATAAGGTTGTTTTTGGTCGAATTACACTTATCCAATAGAATCATAACATGTTTTATGGTAATAATAATATCATTTTTACCCTTAATTACCCAATTTACTTTTAACCGTGGTAAATAAAATTAAAAAGTTACTATTGACCAAAAATTATTTTTATCTTATTGAACCACATTTTACTCCATGATATTAACTGTTTCTCTCGTATTTTTAAAATTCCACTCAAAGAAGCGGTAAAATTATGTTTTATGTAAATTTTCAAATTCATCTAGGAGGTGGGTAAAAGGCGGTGAAAAGTTCAATAAAATTTTTATATATCTAAAATTATTATAAAATGACTCCAATGAATTACATTGAACTTATAGAGGTATTATATATGAATTTTGACCTAAAATAAACTTAAATAAAATAAATAATTATTTAAATAAAAATTTGGTTTTAAACTATAACTCGGTGTTTTCACTATTCATCAAAAATTAAACGTTTTTAGAAAAATACCAAAAATTCAACCTAGGATAATTTCGATATTCCGAATCCAAAATTAAGTCTATTTTTAAAGATAAAATTTATAAAATATCAAAAATTGGTTATTACTATTCATAACAGCTAGTTCACAATAATATTATAATAATATCTTGTTTAGTGAAACTTGGTATTGCGTACTACACACACTATCGAAGAAGGTCTTGATTTCTTGTAATGCAAGCCAAGTCAGGGCTGCGTGTAATGAAATATCCGTTTGGTTTTTCATATAACATAATCAAAACTTATTTCATTTATACATTAAACAAAATCTATACTTAATGATGCATAAAATAATTTCAACAAAACAAATTTGAAATTGTGTGTAACACAATCCAAGAATAGTGTTGTGTATACTGCAAGCTAATACGGTGTTGCATATCGTATAAGCTAATTTTGGTTTCGCATACAATAGAAGACATCAATGAAATTAAAAAGAATGATTCTCATAAAATCCGGGGTTGTTACATATGTATAATAGAAATTGGTGTCTTTTCTATCAATATTATGTGAGGGACTCAAAACATGGGGATGATATGAGACTTTATAAACTTGATGATATTGTTCATCCCAAATTCTGTGAGGGGTATTTCCTCATACAATTTGGAAAATAAGTCAGCAGCAGTAAGGATGTACTTGAAACACATGGTTTTGTCTGGGGGATATGTCCCCACAACATCCATCCCCCAAATGGAAAATGGACAGGAATATTTAGTTGTATGTAGTAATTTTGGGGTTTGGTGGATGTAGTTTTCATGAATATGTAATGCATGACATTTCCAAGTGAATACAATTCAGCTATTCACTGATAAGTCAAAGTGTGGAAAGAAGCATGGTGGAGATTGTCTAAAAGGTACTAGAAAATGTTTCAAGTGTGGAAAAGAAGGTCATCAATCAGCTGAGTTCTGAAGTAATGGGAAAAAGGTTTCTAATGACATGAATAGAGAAAAGACTATAGAGAACGCTCCACCAACACTTCAATGATTCAAGTGCAAGGAAATGGGGCATTATGCTAATCAATGCCCTAATCCAAGGGTTAATGATGATCAACGTGAGAAACCTCTTAAGGAAAGGGATAAAGGGAAGTCACATGTGATCACTATTTGTGATGTTGAGTATGAAAATGATGTTTTTTAATGATTAAGTGTTTATGTGATGGGATTTCAAAACAGTATCATGGAATCACATTTATGGTATCATGGAATTTTGGAATATCTATGTATTGGATTTCAATAATTATATGGTACAAGTAACCATGAAAAGTGATTCAAATATTTTTGAAAGAAGATGATATGCACATAATGAAGGGATAAAGAGAAAATTAAATGTTTAATAGTACTCATAAGCTCATGACTGATATAAGAACAAAGTGATATCATGGTTTGAGTATATAGAATTTTTGAGATTTTGTTATGTGGAAAGAGTTACCTTTTGACAGTATTCAGGTTTTCCCTATGGTTCTATGATAATTTATGTTTCAAAAGAATACATGATTAAGGTATTCACATGTTTGGAATGTGATCAACAAGATATATATTATGATATATGAGGGATAAATGATGGTATTCACGTGCTTGTTATGTGACATTTCAAGTAATCGTTTTCTTTATACTATGAGATTGGACATATGTATTTTCGATAAGCCTAAATATTGGAATGGATTATGTTGGAAATCATATAGTATTGTTTAAGGATAGAAATTTTTTTTCGATATTATTTATGGAATGTTATAATAGTGTAGTTTCAGAAAAAGGGACAACTTGCAGGACATGTGACAACCCATAGCGTCGGACAAGGTTGCGGGAATCGAACCCACAACCGAAGTGTGAAAAGCCTTTATCACCTACCACTGGCCTACATGATGTCCCTGGTTAGTAGAAACTAGTTTTATTTTATTAAGAGGTATGATAGATGAATTATAAGTCCATTTTTGGAATCATATATGATTAACCTCACCATAGATGGACTTATGTATATAACTTTTGCTAACCTTATGTTTGAGGCATATAGAATGACCTATCATTCTATCACATGATCTTCTAAAACATCACAAAATACCAATTCATCTTCATTTCATTAAGAGATGAAGTGAAAATTGTTTGAGGGACGAGCAACGGTGAGATTGTACCAAAATAAAGTAAGTAATTATTCTAATTCAAAATCTTCAACTTTAGGGAAATGATCTTGAATACCAAAAGTATTGTCCTAGTGTCCTAATATAGGATGAATCAGATGGTACCTTAAATCATCATAAATTTATTGCTTTATGATTGTTGGATTTTTCATAGCCATGATCTCTACCACTCTCCATCAGAACTTGATAGTTAGATTTCTCTTCCATATCCATATTTTCACCTATGTTCTCCTATGTGGAAATCCAATGATTAGTTAATTTGGGTATCCATTACATTTCATAATTTAGTTTTTAATGTTATGTTTTGGAATTCCTTTTTACGATGTCGGTTTCTATGAATGAAACTTTCAAGTAGTAAACCATTTATAACCCCAATGAATTTCGAGGGCGAAATTTATTTTAAGGGGGGTAGAATGTAACAACCAGAGATTTTATAAGTATTATTATTTTTAATTTCATTTATGTATTGTGTTGTATGTGAAACCAAAATTAGATTGTACTATACGCAACACCGTATTAGCTTGCAGTATACGCAACACTATTCTTGGCTTGTGTTACACACAATTTCTAGTTCGTTTTGTGGAAATTATTTTACGCAACATTAAGTATAGATTTTGTGTAATGTATAAATGAAATAAGTTTTGATTATGTTATACACAACACCAAATGGAGCTTTCACTACATGCAACCGTAACTTGGCTGGCATTACACGCAATCAAGATCTTCTTCGATAGCGTGTGTAGTACGCAATACCAAGTTTCACTGAACAAGATATTATTATAATATTATTATGAACTAGCCGTTATGAATAGAAATAACCACTTTTTGAAATTTTATAAATTTTATCTTTCAAAATGCACTTCATTTTTGGATTTGGAATATCTAAATTATCCTAGGGTAAAGTTTTGGTATTTTTTTGAAAACTTTCAATTTTTGATGAATAGTGAAAAACACCGAGTTATAGTTTAAAACCGGATTTTTATTTAAATATCTATTTATTTTATTTAAATTTATTTTAGGTCAGAATTTATATATAATACATATATAAGTTCAATGTAATTCATTGGGTTCATTTTATAATAATTTTAGATATATAAAAATTTTATTGAACATTTCACCGTCTTTTACCCAACTCCTAGGAGAATTTGAAAATTTACATAAAACTTAATTTTACCTCTTCTATGCGTGGAATTTTGAAAATCTGAGAGACCAAGTTAATATCAAGGAGTAAAATGTGGTTCAATAAGATAAAATTAATTTTTGGTGAATAGTAACTGTTTACTTTTATTTTCCACGGTTAAAAGTAAAGAGGGTAATTAAAGGAAAAAATGATGTTATTATTACCCTAACACATGTCCTAATTCTATTGGATAAGTTTAATTCAACTACAAACAACCTTATAAATAAAATATGACCATTTAGGTCCACATGGAATAGATTAGGACATTTATTATTAATTTATTTAAAGAGGGGTTAAAATAGTTAAAATCAAAGTTTAATAACTAAATAATTTTTAATATATCGTTATACATAAGATAAATTCAACTATAAATATTCATTAGAAAGATAAAATAATTTTATACATAATGTAATTTTATTTATAATTTTTAGACATTAAATAATTTAATTTATTTATGGCACAATGATGATGCAGTAATTACCTTATTAATGGAATATTAACATAATTGATGTTATAAATACCCAAATAAATGTAATTTGAGACTTTTTATAAATTATACTAATTTTCTATGTTAATATGACATGTTAGTATTTATTAAATTAACTTCTTTTAACTAATAATGTTGTTATGAGTTTCACAAAAATCAATTACTCAATAGTGTCAAAATTGACATAAAATAGTTTTTAAAACAAATATTATATTATTAATTGTTATTATATTTCTAAAAATCTAAGTTTCGGACAAATGACTTAGATATGGTTATATATATTAATAATGAACCACTTGGGGTTCTTTTGGCTTGTTATAGTATGTTTATTAACCATGTAGTGTAAGAAAACAAGAAGACACGGTAAAAGTAAAATTATTTATCTTAGAGTTAAATCTAAATAACAAGGTTAAAATAGTAACATAAACTTGTCTAAAACCCATTGGATGAGAGGATTTCGACCCATCCCCACATTAGCTTCGAAATAAATCAATTTGGAGCTATTATAAACCGAATATGACTTTATTATAAAAAAATAATTTATGTTTTTCCAAAGGTGCCCCTCTCCTCCCTTATAAAAAGGGCACCCCTTCCCTCTTCTCTTCACACCCTTTTAACCCTTGAAGCTCCGAAAACCCCAAAATATTCCTCTTATAAACCTCTATAGTTATATCATAGAGGTTCTGGTCTTCTCAAAAGACCATCTCTAGTGCCCTAAGAAGAAGTTTAAAGGAGGTACGTCGAGGAAGAGGTAATCTCTCCTACCGACTCTTCCAAGGTTCTTTCTTCTTCTACTTACTCTTCTTTAGTTGTTTCATTATAAAGTAATAACATAAGTATTAATTATATAATGATATTTTATTATAAATATGAAACAACCTTATTTCACCTTCTATCCATCATACGAAAAACAAAATCACCGCGCGTGCGTACGCACGGAATACCGTCTCCACACCATGGTGTAATCAGTTTTTCCACCACCACCTTACTTGGATGGGTATAATGGTGTAAAGAATAACTATATATGATTATTATAACATCATACAGATTCTGAGATATTATATCATCAACTCCAATTCAATTCAATAAGTATGGGAATGATATCATCGCTCGTGTGTACGTACAGATTACTGTCTCCAAAACGCGATGATATTCATTCTCCATGTTAACCACTCAAGAATGATTATAAAGTATATATAATGAATAATAATGAAATATATGAAATGATAAATCTACTTGATTTATGTATATTTATATATATCACTTACATACTTCCATTCAATTCAATAAGGAAAAGAAAACAACATTCATGTGTACGTCTGGCCTACCGTCTCCATGAATGGTGTATTTCATTTAATTTATCTATCTATTATATATATATATATATATATACTGAATATATATGATTTGTAAATCATGATTTACATTCTGGAAGTAATTAAATCATGATATAATTAATAATAATATCATGAACAACAAGTCCAAACACGTACGATAAATAAAATGATTTTACCCAAAACGCTGCTTTAACATGAAATTTACAAAAGAATGAGTAATATAAAGTCATAAGTGAACCATATTTGATATCATAACAATGAATAAGATTCTTTAATAAGTCAATGACATTATTTAAATCATTATACAAGAGGTTCAGATACGTAGGAAGCATATCAGACCTAAGGTAAGAGATAACTTTTCCAATCTCATTTTTATCCGAGATTGTCTACTCGTAAATATTTACTAGGGTTATATTTTTCATCCATGTCCATAAAACTTGTTTTACATAATTTTTTTAATATTCATCCATGTATGTTTAACGTCATGTCTACCCCTCTTTGACTCTTACTTTGTGTTATAGAAAGAATCTTTCTTTTGTTTACCTCATGTGGTACTTTTTGACTTTTCCGTTAAAAGTCCGAGGAAAATGTTTTTTTAACTTATACGACATGAACAAATTTTTACATTTTTATAATGCCTTATTTTCATGAATATTACCCTACAAGATTTCATGACTAATTTCAATAAAATCCTTTTCTTTTAAAAATTATTGGCATTTTGTGAAAAGAAAATTATGTTGAAGAAGAAAAGATGTTTTCCTCAAGAATTCATTTCAAGTGTTTTATCAAAACCATTTTCCATCTAAGATGACATTATTTAATATGTGTCTGTTTCAAGTATAATGTCTATATTATTTACATGGTTTAAATTTTCTTATGAGGAAATGGTATCCATTTTTTTTATATGGATTATGTGATGACGGGTTGATGTTAATGAAACCCATTTTATTATTTGGGTTATGATGAAAGTTGTAAGTTTATTTTGTGGCACAAGTAAGAATGATTTAATTATGAGATGGGTGGGACCTATATCTCCCTCCAATGAATTGGGTAACGATTTATATCTAATGATATAGACATGGCTGGAAGGGTAAGTTAATCTGGTTCAGTGTTACAGGACTGGAACGAGGAGTGAACTCGTTTCAAAAAAGGAATTTGTCCACTAAGATGGTCTTGGCAGCAATGCCTTGACTACTATGGAAATCACATCATGTGCTCAATGGTTTCCATAATTACATGTTTTATTCCCATGCTATTTTATCATGATAAATGTTTCTTTATGATCTATGCCTTACGAACTGCCATGTTTTATATCATTGCTCAAGATATTGATGTTTAAACATTATGTTCATGTTTTTAAGTTAAAATGTATATGGTTTGTTTTATTCTCTCCATGCTTACTTATACTGAGCATTTGAGCTCACCCTTTATATGTTTTATTTTCCCCAGGATATAATGAAAAGTTTTAGGTAAGAAAACCAAAGGGGAATATCTTTATGGGAGATGTTGAAGATCTTTCACAATGATTAAAAGATTTTTATCCGAGTTCCCAAAGACAATAAAATATTACAATCCTTGAGTGTTGGTTTTTGTTATGCATTAAGTATTCTGAAAAAGTAATGTAATGTACAGGTACGTTATTCTTTTGGTCTCTAAAACATAGATGAAGAGGCTTTAGCAGGATTATAATATCAAGTCCAATCACTCATCCCACTATCACGTGGTAGAAAATAGATAGATAGAGGCTTTCAATACGACTATATTGAATATTCTCCAGAAGATTGTGACCATGGATAAGATGTCTTGTAAGGGTGAAGTCATCCATGCTTTATGGTCCTACTATACCACCATACGTACCACCACATAGGAAAAACCATAATCACTGATGTATGGGCCCGAGGCAGTTTTACCCGTAGAAGTCCAACTACCTTCACATCAAATAGCCATTTTTTGGAAGATCTTAGATGATAAACAATTGAAAAAACAGCTAGATGAATTGGAATGTCTATATGAGGATAGATTTCATACATTTCACATCCAGGAGGTCCATCAGAATCAGAGACCACATTCCTTTAATAAAAGGTTTCACATTCTTTCATTCCTCTAAGGGGAACTGGTGCTGGCTCTCAGAACCCCAATGATAATAGGAAAGAAGCCTTGAAATTGGAACCCATGTGGGAGGGAAGTTATAAAGTACATACGTTTTATCATAATGGAGGCTATTTTTTTACCACCATAGATGGGGAGCATGTCACACCACCCACCAATGAGAGATTTCTCAAGAAATACTTTTCATAAGCTGTCATCTTAGGAATCTTCATCATGTAATGTCCCACAATTCAACCTGAGTACATGACGTTGAACTATAAAAATCTGTCCAGACCACATGATAATAAACTATATTGATGACATCCTTGTTGTATTATGTTAAATTACACAGTTTCATAAGAACTATGTATTTCTTGATTCCTATCTTCATAGGATACATAGTAATGTTTGAATCACTATTCATGGGTCTTACTATAGGATTACTTTCCTTTCACATCAGTTGATCTACATCCTTATCACATGATGTAACACTATATAGATCCACAATATCTATCATTATTCATAGAGAGTCACCCACTTACTTACCACATGATGTTAAACTAGATGGGTTTCCAATAACTAAGTATGGATTGATTCTCATTTTAAATGAAATGCATAGGGAGTCCATGTTCTTATATCCTAGTCTAGTCACCACATGACACAAAATACCGATTTCTTTCTTTTAAATGACTCTGCATGGGACCCTTGTCCTTCATTTTTTTCTCACACTGAGCATAGATCACATGATCTTTGGAATTTCAGCATGGGGCTCCCCATGCGAACAAGGCATATCAGATTCAACAGGATCATCTTGGTCTTGAATACAAGACTTTAAAGGAAAACCATTAGTCCTCACTACAAGATGTTAAACAGAATGACTCTTAAGAACTAGATGTGGTTTGATTCTCATTTACATGAGGTACTTAGTGACACCCAGACATAAACCCTTAGTCCCAACCTCAATTTTCTAATCAATTCACGTTAGTTCACATGCTTCCTCACTGTATGACACTAAATTGCATAGAATTTCAATAACTACATATGGGTTGATTCTTCTAATTCCTGATACACATAGAAACACATAAATATCACTCCTTGGGCCTAGCACTAACATTACAACTCTTCACATCGGCGTACATTTTTTCTTTCCCCATGAATCTAAAATGGATGGTCTATTCAAGAACTATGCGTGTCTTGATTCTTGTCATTATAGGATATTCACTACTTCCAGGACCTATAATCATAGGCATGACTACAATAATAAACCGAAACAATTCCCAACTCTCTGTACATTCTAGACTGATGAGGAGAGAGTTTCTCATTTAAGAACATCATGAGGTTTGATTGAAATTTTCATGAAACACCTAGTGACACCATGAATTTCACCCTTGAGCCCAACTGAAACATTTTCATATGCTCACATCAGTTCCTTCATCCTTACCACATGATTATAAACTGCATGGATGTGCAACCTTACCTCATGATATTAAACAATACGGAAAATGTCCTGGTCACATGACCTTAAAACTATAAACAAATACATCCTTACAACATGATGTTAAACTATAAGGAAAATTTCTTGGTCACATCACAGTAAAAACGAACAAAAAATGTACCCACTACATGATGATAAACCATGTAGACTATCTCCAATTTTTCATCCCTTATCAAAAGACAACAAGAAACTTACCTCAGTCAACTAGAGTATGGGGTGCTTCTACAATCTTTTAAAATCACCTCAATCCATGTGCCACACTTCATGCCTTTTATGCCTCAAGTTTCCATAAGCCTTTCATTTCCCTTGAAAATGAAAAAAATAGATCTCTCGGTTGTCCATGTTATTGATGAAAAAGGGCTTCATAACCACCAAATCGCGACATATTGGTACAATATAAAAGGCATTCTGATTCTCATGAGCCTGATTTCACTGAGCCAGAACTAAACATCTTAGGATGTTCTGAGAAATACCCAGTATGACTATATCACATAATTTATCATGACGTTTAGAATTCATGTCATTAATTACAACATTCACACCTCTCAATAAGAAGTATATTGGAGTAATCTTGACCAAAGGTATCCTAGTTAGGCTCTTGTTTGACATCTCCCATGTTATTTCAATGTGAGTCATAACCTTAAAATGCCTCTATTTTGGTCAAATATGTATAACCATAAACTCTAGCCTATAATGGTCCAAATCACAATACCTTAAATTGATGAAGAAAGAGACACAAAACCCATTAGAACAGAAACCCTCAAAGGGAAACATGAGAAAAATTCAAGTATCCACCTCTTAAACTCCACATTATCAGAGTTTGGGGGAAAACTAGGTTGCAAATATATAAGGTATCCAGCTCGTAGGGTCTTATTTTAAGCCCTAGTAAAATCCAATCTATTCTTACTAGACCACCCTAGTCCAAGAAAAAGTTAGATTAATGATTTGTCACATTTCCTGACCATGAGATTATGTTAGCTAGATGGTGGCACAAATTTAAGGGTGCTCGAACCCTTCTTGGATGTTATATTTTCCATAAATCAAACTTCATGATTTAAAGAGTCTTGGTTTGTCACAAACCTTTCATTATCCCTAAAATAGAAAAGCGATATCTCTTATTGACCATTATATTGATGAAAAAGGTATTGGACCCACCAACTACTGACATATTGGATTGATATAAATGGATTTATGATTCTTCTGAGTCTGGCATCATTATGGAGGAACTAACAAACTTATAGTGTTTTAAGATATCCCTGGTGTGACTGCCTCATACCTTCTTCATGACATGGGTACTTGGTAATATGATTTATAAGATGCATACTAATTTAATTAGACCCTATATCCTTAATGTTTAATCACCATGTTTTGTACACGTTCTCAAGATCAGAATACGAAACATCATTCTTGAATCTTTGATGGCCCACATCTCATGATTCAAACCCATAGGGTTTGGGGATCAAGCATCATAATATAAGTGTGGGATTTCCCTAGGTTTTCAGATCCCTTCCTATATATATTTCCTTACATAACCAACCTCATCATCTAGACATTTGAGTCTTCGTAAATATTGCATGGCCCTTGGATAGAGGTGGAGATCATTATTTCTTGGTGATGCTATTGATGCATATTGGATTTAACTCTCAAACTAAAGGCATCTCCTCCTTTCAATAAAGGAGCTTCTAATCCTTGTGAGCCCCAAAAACACGAATGTGGAACCGAACACCTAAAAATGTTATGGGGAATACTTGACATGTCTTCCCCATCCCATATTCACAGACTCAAGCTTCTGGGTTATAACTTCTATCACCCACACTCTAACTATATTTGAGGGCCAATTATCCCTAGTATATTACCTTTATCTATATTTCCTTCAATAAATCCTCCATAGATCTTGGAAAAGAGTGGAGATCATCTTTTCTTGGGCATAATATCGATGCATAAGGGATTTAACCCACAAATTAAAGGCACCTTATCCTTATAAGAAAGGAAATTCAATACTTGTGATCCCTAGAAACACCATGGAGGAACTAATCACACCATAGTGTGTTGATTAATACATGTTATTACAACATCATATTACATAAAAGTCCCTAGTTAAAAGGACCTAAACTAAAGTGATAGAAGGTCGGAGCTAAAAGAACTTAAAATAAAGCTATAGAAGGTTTGAGCTAAAAGACCTTAAAATAAATTGATATAAGGTCTGAGCTAAAATAACTTAAACTAAAGTGATAGAAGGTTTGAGATAAAAGACCCTAAAATAAAGTGACATAATGTCCAAGATAAAATACCCTATACTAATGTGATATAAGGTATGAGCTAGAAAATCTTAAACTAAATTTATTGAAGGTCTGAGCTAAAACACCCTAAACTATAGTGATAAAAGTTCTAGGATAAAACACATTAAATTAAACCAATATAAGGTTTTAGATAAAAGACCCTAAAATAAAATTATATAAGGTCTAAGCTAAAAGAACTTGAACTGAAGTGATATAAAGTCCAAGCTAAAATACCCTAAACTAGAGTGATAGAAGGTCAAAGCTAAAAGATCCTAAACTAAAGAACATGTCAATTATTTAGCTTGTGAATGCTTATGGGTATCACTACATGGCCTTACCATGATAAATATTATCTATCCAATATTATCAACTTTGTTAGAATACAAAGCACTCACCCTTCAATATGTATCTCATACCCACACAATCCCTCTGAAAATTAGGGAATTTCAAGATAGTTGGAACAGATTATCAATAAAGGATCTCATGATGGTGAGAATTCATGAGTATATCATTGAGGGAATCTATTATAATTTCAAAATTATATTATAGGAATTCATATTAAATCAAGTTAAATCAAGTTATGGTTATTGAGGATGATTTACAAAATATCAGAGCAACGAGATATCATACACATCATGAGGAGAGTGAAATTGAATAGTATTATTGAGAGTTCCTAAGATGAATCCTTTCACGGTATGAAAAAGAGGTAGGAATTACACATTTTGGAATCCCTCCAAGGCCTCATAAAAGACATTAGTGTAGTACAAAAGTTGAGTCATGATAAAATATGGCCATCTGCACTGGCAAGATCAAAAATAGTCTAGAGAGAGGCATCAATTGAGCATTGCGGTGCCACACTCCCTACTTTTTCTGCCTTTTCCCGAGGATGGAGATATTTTTCTAGAGTAGTCCAATCTTCAAATTTACTCTGAGAAGTGGCCAATTAGGATGATGATGTTAAAATCTTATACCTCATATGAGGAATCATATTCTCATATTTCCATATATGTGCATTCCATGTATCCATCTGAGCTGGCAGTTCAGATAACAACTGATGACCCTACTCTAATGCATCCACCATATCTATTATTTTATTATAAAGGGAATCCTCATTCACAAGATCATGTAGATCCCTTTAATTTGTGGCCAAGTCTCTTTGAGTCAAGATGATTTGCTACATAATTTCATATAATGGTTGTCAGTCAAATCCATTTTCCCCTATGTCAGGAAATAACTAGTGAAGGAGTTACCATTGGTTGTAGAATATTTACAAGGGGGTCTATATAATCAAGGAATGAATCCATTCCTAGATTTTCCGACAGTGTGAATGATCCTCTAAAACCAATGAGGTAGGTGCGGAAGAAAGATGAATAATGAGACAAATTAATGCCAAAATATGAAAGAAGACTCATATACCCTTATATCAACAAATGCATCATATATATCCTGTGTTGGAGGATTAACTTTATTAATAAAATTTGTTTCACTGACTGAGTGGTCATCACCTGAATGAGGGTGCTTCCTCGATGTATCGTCCAGACCTTCAATCAATTCGATCATTGTCTCTAACAAAGGAATTGGAAACGTGAGATTCCTTTCCATAGGACCGACTAACTAGATTATCACACCATTCAGATAAAATGTTACCCAATACCTAGAATAATCTTTGGAAAGTAAATCTGATGAAGCATCAATAGGCAGAAGAATAATCTCAGCCTCAACATCTTCACATGTCAGCATCCTTCAAAATTAGCGAATAACCCCAGTATATATTTCCCCTTGAATACTAACCAAAGGAAGAGGGGATACCCATTGAGTACAACCAAATTGAAGATAAAATAGATATAGTGTATAGGGATCATAGATGACCAACTCTTCCACCCCAGCAGTGAGAACCCCATCCCAAATGGATATCATATAGTCTGTTTAATCAACGGAGCATATACCATCTTCAATGATTGGCCCAATCAATGAATGAAAGGGGACAAGGTCAAAGATTTGAGGATGGAATAACATGTACTATACCTCATTAGGGATGTGGGACATAGACTTGACCCCAGATATGTTCAACAATCTAGAATGGGATATGGAATTTGGGATCCTTAAAGTTTTATAATATTCATAAAAAGAGAAATGCTCCCCTATCTATAAAAACAAGAAATGGAGAGGACCACTAATTCTATAAGGGGTGATACCTTGTTTAATATGGATTAACATTTGATAAAGGGACAAAAGGACCGGTACTTCCATGTTAAGTCACTGCCCTTCTGCACGTCCCGCTGCCATCACTAACGTACTAACATAGATTCCTAATCCTGTGTCCCCATCGGGAAGGAGCTACCCATTGAAGAACATGGATATAAAAAATTCTAGTCTTAGGTCTAGAAAGATATCCACGTTCACACAATATCCCCATGAGGTGTAATCTCCATCCTCCAAGATGGCCCAATACGACCCACCACTATCACAAACATTCTAGGAGGGTCACCTATGAGGGTGAATAGTGGCCAGTATAACTCCACTACTAAAGAGGAAAATATTGATCCAATCCTGAAAAGAAATAAGTCAATGAATTATCATATATTTATTTTATTTCTACATAACAATAAAAAGCATATCCCTTACGAAAAAGGGGTATTTTAAAAATCATCCTAGATATTCTCAACATGGAAGAACTCATCATACATTTCTTTATGTGTAAGAATCCCACTGAACTGATAAATGTCACATAGGTAGATTTCCACTTCACCATGGGACTGGTGGAATGTGTTGGTACTAGGGCACCAATGGTTAATCATCACTTGAAGGAGTTCGGGATAACAATAGACAATGAATTGAGAGATCTATATAGATTCATGAAGATGAACCTTGTATAAGTCATTAGTGATCTCTAAGAAGATTTGTTTGACCCATAATGGCCTAGCCAACTCATAGAAGAAATTTCCACTGGGACAAAGATCCCATTTCGAGAACCATCCACTACCTAAACTATTCAAAGAATAAGCAAGTATACTAGAATATCTCTCAGTGATAGGTTTTTAGGATAAATCACGGATGTTCGGAACTAGAGGAGAGTTGGCCAATAGATAAGACAAACCCTGGGTTAGAGATGTAACATGACGGTCGTCCTTAGTAATCATTGTCTGAACATAGTCAAGAGAATTAGTCACCCAGTGGGATGGAAGATTAGAATGTGGAGGAGGAATGGTAGTGTCATCTAGTAAACCAAACCTGTATAGAGGAGTTCGATGATATAAGGGATAATTTTGGATGTCATATGAAAGAACCCTCTTCGGTGTTTTGTTATTAGTATGTACGTGATATCCGGGATCAACATTGTGATTCCTGGAAATCATGGACCATTGATTAGCCACAAATGAAGAACCTTGATATAAACCATAATCTATTTGAAAATAATTATGTGGCTTATGTTAGAAAAAAATAATATAAGATATTGTCAAAAATAGAGGCATGAATGTTCTGGAAGCATCATGTCCATCTCATGAATAAACAAGGAATTTTTGAAACACATAAAGGATTTGTAGATCTCCTAACATTCAATGTAATCACAAGTTGCTTAGACCCCATATTGCATCATGAAATTACATGAAACCTTTTGAGACTCGCGATAATGTGACCAGAACATGGCCACATGAAATGGAAAAATCAATTGATCGAACCATCAAACCCCACGAAACCCACAAGACCATCGAAGTATCGTAAGGTCAAAATTTAAAAAATAATTACCAAAGTAGGATTCGTATTCAGAATGGATGAGTGCCCGAGAAGAAGTGGTCTTGTGGAATGGATCTCATGGAAAAAGCTCACGAACATAGTCCCACAATCAGGACTCAATGACTAATCTTTAGATGGAGTCATGTGATAGAAATAATGGTGAGAGCACTCTGGAGAAGTGGTGGACAATGTAAAGAATTTATCTCTACCCCTCCAATATATAGGTAATTTTGTGGAATACCAAGCATCGACCAATATACCATATGTCACTCGATGCACTGATTTATGAAACCACCAAAGTCTCTGATGAGAATTTACTTTCCTCAAAACCAATCCCTTATCCCAGTGGATGTCGCTCTTGAGGGGGGGCATTTGTTGCTGCCCATAAAATGGGTAACAAAAAATTCGCAAGGGAAGAAATACCTGAACATGGGTATTATTTTCTTTGAAAAATAAAATAAAGAGGAATATGATCAAGACCTATGGGTCACATGAACTATTATGAGTTTTTTGATCATGTGACCATTATAAGGTCACATTGAAGATTCCACATGAAGCGCATAACCTGCGGTGGATCCCATAGATCCCATTTAAACAATCCCCTATACTTTTATGAAGGTGCATTGGAAAACTAGTAACCATGCATGTGCACTCCATATGAGATCCCCTAGACCACACAGTTTGTCAAAAAAATTTACTTGATGATCCGACATAAGAATTAATCATATGAAAATGCAAGGAAGGTTACCCAAAGGGCGGAGGTCTCTAGTAGTCATAGAGATCACGTGACTTATCACTAGATAGAAGGATAATTATCCTTGGAAATATTCATGAAAAAACATGAACTCCACAAAATGTTTTAATATAAAACTAAGGAGACATAAAGGGAGGACGCGTGAGATACTTGCGGTTGCTGAAATACATGCGACATGCCTGTGGTGATCCATAAGACATCGCAAATCCCTAGTGACATTTCTTCTTCACCTCTATAAATTCCTTGAGCTTTTCATCCTCGCCACACAAAGTGACTTGGGTATACCCAGGAAGCTTTTCTCTACCCCTTTAGCTCTCTAAGGAAAAATGAATTTAATTGTCTGAAAATTTTTTTCACACCCCCACATGACCCATATCAGTCATGAGATGCTTCACCAAAATATAAAGGAAATTTTCTCAATAACACATGCAATATCACATGGTTCCAAACCTTTTTCACATAAAACAATGAGGATAAAAAGGTAGTAGGAAAGAGATCTTGTGGTCATAAAAACTTTTGATGTGATATAGAAGTTCACAATATAGTCCCACAAGACCCCAAATAAACCATCCTTATCTCACGGAAAGTTCTAGAAAAGTCATTGATCATCTCACGGATGCCATTCAACAGGCATCTGGATCACATGAAGGCCCTTGTAAATGTCAACATGACAATAAAGAATTGCTTTTAAACATCTTTATGATCAAACAAGTCCCCATTAATTGTAAATAATCCAATAATGGAGTATTGGATGAGAGGGACTCTAAATCACTAAAAATTAGGAGACACCCTTAGAGCCATCCACAACATAGACTTGCAAAGCCATGTGGTTCCAAATCCCTTCGCCGACTACACCCTGGACACTAACTAGTTACACTGCACAAATCGGTGAACAACTAGTATAATGGTGCCTATTAATTAACCACCCAACATGATGAAATGGATGGACTCTTGAATATTTGACACTTAACTTCTGGAATCTTAGGATAGAGTGGACTTCTCAGAGTGGATGATCTTGTGACCAGTAAGTCTTTCATCGGGTAATATAAATGCGAACATATGTAGCAGTCATGTGCCATACATAAGATAATTTTCATGATCATTAATATATCATGTGAATGACCCCTAGTGAGACTTATGAAGAACATACCACATGCTTTCCAGATCACACAATACTCAAGATAAACTGATACTAAACAAACCTATGGAATTCGAAATCAATAGACATAAACAAGAACAAAAGTGAAAGACTTAAGTGAATAAAATGCCCGTTGGACCCTATGAACATCACATGATTCATTCTAGGACATGTGATAGTGCTATAACATGTAACATATATCTCATGACTCTGCTTAAACATGATATTTGTGACACAAAAAATCATTCAGACATGTCAGATCAAGTCCTATGGTCACCCTAGTCACACCGGTTTGGTCTCAAGAAACCCTCTAGGTCTGTTACCAAAGACATGAGATGTTATTTAGATACATAACCTAGATCATATAATGAAACTAACTCATATCAATCAAGTATCGCTATTGCATATGGTCATGACAACGGATCCCTCAAGAAACCCCCTAGGAAAGTCATCCGAGACCCGAGATACCCTCCAAACATATTGGAAATGTATCGAAACACCTTCATGGAAGGCTAGCTGAGACCTGTGATGCCCTACATACATTTCATCCAACTAACATGATGACCGCTAGGGATGTTATCCAGGATACACAACATCCTATGAGACATGTCATACTGACTCTTGTGAAACCCACCCTATGTGTTAAGACAACTCTCGTGAATGACACCAGGGCATGTCGGCTAGATCATGCGACACCTCTTGGGCATGCCATGCAGTTCATACGATGGATTCCAGGAAAAACTAGATGGATCATGTGATACCCCCTGAACAAGATATCTAGGTCATGTGATGTGTTATAGGACAATCCAACTGGGTCATGCAGAACCCTCCAAGAAAACAGGATATGGAATCCCAAGACTTGACAACATTGTTCATCCTTGGTGTGTAGGACCTGATCAAAAGGTAATCCTGGGACTTGATAATATTTTCCATCCTCTGTGTGTAAGCCCCAATCAAAAGTGAAAGCTCAAAGTGTATTCCCTAATCAATATGGAATACTTAGTTTGTAAGACCCAATATAAATGGAACTACAACGACTCTGATTCCTATCATATTTAGGATATGTAGGCTACCACTCCTAAGGTTCGAGATCCATATTGATCAACCAGGGAAATCCAAAAATGTAAGTCCCATATTTAAAGAAATGGAATTTATCACATGTTATCCCTTATTTCCCACAAATATCATGGATCACATGGGATTATGGAGCATCAATTATCATGACTTCGGTATTATAAACTAACAAAATGGTACAAGAAACCTCAATGTGTAAGCCACAATAAACTAAACTATGATGACTCTAATTCCTACAATTATCAAGACAAATAAGAATCCTTACTAAGGTCTGATTTAAAATAAACACCCCTTTCAGGGAAAGTCCTTTTTTGACTCTAACATCTCAGCCATCAGGACCCAATTAGTCATAGGATATGATCATGTTACCTAATCCATACGAGGATTTAGAAACCAAGTGAAATATAATAACTATGACACTATAAATACTCAAGATATGTTGGATATACCATTGGGATTCAATATTGAATACTAGGTGTCCCATAGAACCCATATAAGCCCTTTTACATGATGTAATAATACATGGGTCCAATGAAATATATGGGTTTGATTCCTGTAATAACCAAGATACATAGGGCGCATCATAATGGATCAATACCATCCTTCTAATATTAACCACCTCCTTCTATGGTAGTATATTCTGATGTACTTGGATATACGACTTTAGTACATAGAAGAAGCTGCCTATTACTAGAAAATTATGGAGAACCTCAGATACAGACAGATGTATTCACTAAAGAGACCCAAATATTTTACAAATGAAAGTTAATTAACCGATTTTCATTTTATTAGGGTAATAAGTCCTATACCAGGATTAGGAAAAGATTCAAAAACATATCTTAAAACTATATTAGAGTTCCCGAGTAGGCAAAAATTCCACCCCAAAGGGTGAGATGATCCCAAACTCACATCCTCTAAATCCATAAGAGTCCCCAAGAGTCACTGGCCCTGAAAACCTATATGAACGCCAACCATTGGAATATAGATCCATTCCCATATATAGATGAGGGAACTTTTGGGAGTTTTTGGGAAATGTGGAGTAAATGGAATACCCAATGCAAGAAATTGATCAAGGCATTAAGACTCCATCATTCAACCAAACCATCAAGTGAATCGAATTCAATGCCTCAAACCTCAATGAAATAGGAAAATAAGGTCATAAAGTAAGTAATTTCAAAGGAGAAATGGAGATTTTGATGGATGTATATAAAGTTCATTTTATTATATAATTTATAGTTCAATGTATTATGTGTGGAGAACATGTTCATTATCTAAGTCAATGCCCTAATCCAAGGTTTATCTTTGTGACTAAGAAAGGAATTATACTATAGAATTCATTAAAGTGAATAGACTAAAGTATTTTTGTATTGAGATTTGATAATTATGTTTTATAAGTGTTATAATAAAGTTACTCTATTTATATGAATCAGGAATCATATAATTATATTTTCTATAGAATTCATTATTTTTGTTTTTGAAAACATATGTTGAATGGTAGAAATAACTATGAAAAGTGATTTAGTGGTAAGGTGATAATTTTTGAGAACATATGATTAAGGGAGAGATGGACCTAAAATTTTTCCTAATGTTGATTTGATGATTTTTAACTGGGATAAAGATAATATTGATATTGCAGAATTAAATGGGTTAGTATTGGTAAGAATTAAATTTGTAATTTATTTGTTGATAAAATGATTTAGGTCATCAGTGATGATGTTTATTGAATTTATGGAATATATTTGATAGTACATGATTTTATTTAAGGAATACATATTGTGATAATTTTTCAAACATAAATGTTTTCATTGAGGTTTTATGGTGATTCAGGTTATTAGAATGTTTTAGGAGAATATATGATCAAGGTATTCACATGTTCAGAATGTAACATTATGAGCTACTCCATGTTGTAGAGGGGTATATGGCTAATAAAATATTTAATATTTTTTATGCTTTGAATTTTGTGAAACACATTTTGGAGGATAATTAAGAATAACTATTTATGTAATTGAATAAGTTGAAATTTGGGGGAAATTATTTAGTTTTTAGAGATTAATGTGTTATCTTCATCCATATTAGATAACTTGTGGTAACCATTTTGGTTTAGAAAAAAAAATTTATAGAAAGAAACAATGAATTTTAATTTTTTTATAGATCTTATACTCCATTAAAATTTAATTTTATTCCTCTAGGCATGAAAAATTAATCTTGAATACTCATTTCTTGTAAAAAGAGATGATGTGAAAATTCATCAAAGCATAACCAAAGGATAAAATTATGCTTATGAAATGGAAATAAATCAAGTATGTACATTCTTCCATGTTTCTATATTGACAAAAAAATAATTCCTCAAATTTTAAAAATGGTTATTGAATGAAAAATGCTACCCTTTAACTACTATTTCAAATGAATTTATGGTCTTTTCACCCCTCAATGATATAGGGTTTTTTGGTTGTTGAGTTTCTCATGACCATGACCTATATCACTCTCATTTAGTCCTTCCATCCTGAATGGCCCAAAGGCCTTATTTTTTATTTTATTATGGATAATCCCCCTTTTAAGGGTTGAAGGGTAACCCGTACATGACCCGTAGGCCCAAGGCACAAGGCCTGACAAACCCACAATACATCACCCGAAGGCCCATAGGCATACCATGCCCAATACAAGACCCGTAGGCCGAGCCCACTTGAACTGCCCCTCCCCAGCTTTCTTTTCCATGTCTATAATTTAACGTCACACTAATTTTATAATCATCTAGTAACCTTAT
This sequence comes from Viscum album, assembly GCA_963277665.1. NCBI lineage: Eukaryota > Viridiplantae > Streptophyta > Magnoliopsida > Santalales > Viscaceae > Viscum > Viscum album. The sequence continues at coordinate 533,741,320 of OY728155.1, forward strand.
AATGTGTTATTTTAGCTAACCTTTATCCTTCCCACATCCCATTTTTAAAAGAAGTTTTATTATCCCATTGTATGATGTGAGTTTTTGAATAAAGGTATTTTCAAATATTGAACTTTTTATGACTGAGTTTAGATTTGAGGATATAATTAATTTAAGTGTGAGAGTGTAAAATCCCAAAAATTTAGTTTAAATGGATAATAAACATGCTAGATCTCTTAACATGGAACATTGATCTTAAAGGAAATTAAATATTTTATAAAAATAATAATATTTAAAGGTGAATGTTATAAAATTATCATTGAATTGGTGGGGATGAATATGATTAAACACATTATGAAATATATTTATAATGGAACTACTCAATAAAAATTTATTGAATAATTATTATGAAATAAACACTCAGTTTTTAGTAAATTCATTTTATGCTTCAAAAATGAATTTCAGGCCAAAATGTTTTTTATTTAATTTTGTTATCAGAAATTATAATTAGTTTCTATAAATTTTAGAAATTTTATTTTATAATATGCAAATAATTTTTTCAATTAGAAAATAAAAATTATCTTAGGCTGAAAATTTTGGAGTTTTTTTGAAATGATTTCTTCAGTGAATAGTGAAAAATACTAATTTTCCAGAAAGTCTAATTTATTTTCATTAAATAAAAAAATTTAATTATCTCATTATATTTTATATTTTTAATTAAAGATGAATATGATATATTTCATTTTAAATAATCTAATTAATTCTATTTTAATTGGTAATATTCATTATGTTGGAAGAAGTTAGTTTTTTTTTCTTAAAAACACATTTATTCTAAAAATAGTTTTTCATTGAATTTTACACATTTATATTAAAATGATTTATTAAAAAATATAGAGGTTGAATATTAATAAATGAATACCATATTTTGAATATTTATTTTCATATTTTGTAAATATGCCCTTTTTATTTTTGTTCATTATGTATAGTAACCATGATAAATATTTATTCCCATGGTATGGGTAAAATGGGTAAAAACATGTTTACAACTATGATATAAGGTGTCAAAATTTACCAAAAACATTAAATTATTTCATATTATGGAATTAATTTGCCCAAATACATCCCAAATTCTAATATATTTCTTTTTTTTCATTTTCCTATGATAATGACATTTATATTATTTTAGGTAAACAAAATTAAAAAATTTCTTTCACATACTTTTAATTTATTTTAACTATTCACATAGGGATGATAATTTTTTATGAATGAATATAAAATTATATTTGGAGCATGATTAATTTTATTTATGGTATTAATTTATTTTTAATTTTTAGTAATGGTGTAATTACCTTAAATGCTCACACAACGTAAATATAGTTTTTGTTCAAGTAATAGAAAAATAAAAAAATAAAAAAATAAATATAATATAATAAAATTTGGATTAATTAATAGATAATTATATCACATCAGGGCTGTATTAATGGATTAAATTCCAATTCCATATTTTTCTTGGTGCCTTAATGTAAAATTATATAAATAGTGTCAAAATGAAATTAATGATATTGTTTTTTGAAAATAATATTTTATTAGATTAACTAAAAATCATAAATATCTTAAAATAGGACTATAGTGATAATATACTCTATAAAATGTCCTCTATTGGACATTTTTGAGCTAATTGTGACCTTATAAGTAAAATTAAAACCCTTTAACATTGAAAAATTCATCACTACAATTATGGTCAAAAAAATATAATGAAGGGGTTAAACCAAAAGAAAAGTAATAAAATTACTTAAACACTTGATTTAAACGCATTGGTTGGTTTTATTTTTACCTTAACATTATAACATTATAATAGGATTAATTTTGGATCCATTTTTTCAAGGAACTAACTTAATATTTTAAAACATTAAAAAATTATAGGTGTGTCACTCATCACAATTATAAAAGGGAAAACCTCCCCACATTTATTTACACTTATTGAGCCATTTATCTTAACAAAAATCTGACAAAATATCTCCCCGAAATCCTTATACATAATATATAAGTTCTAATGTTCCCAAAAGACTAATCCTAAGGTACTTAAGAAGATATACAAATGAGGTTTCTCTAAGAGGAGTTAATCGTCTTAACGAAGATCTTTCTCTTTTACTTCTTATTTTACAACAATAAATTATCTCTTAAAAATTAAAATAAAATAACACCAGCATATCCCATGTAAAGATATTTTATGTTTTTTATGTAATAATATTTATCCATCTCTTTCTCCATCAAATGGGAAAAAAAACCAACAGTCGTGTGTATGGCGGACTACCGCCTTACGAACCGATATAATTTTCTTTGATCACCAATTACATGGATAATCATAATTATGGAACTAATGAATATATATGATAAATATTAAATGATATAGATTTTTAAACTTTTAATATATCATTCATTTATTTACCCTTTCACCCATTAAGAGAATTATAATGTCGCTCGGGTGTGCATATGACCTATCATCTCTATGAAGCTTTATAATTCATTATCCATGTTCAAATTTCAAGAATGTTTATAAAAATATATATAAAGAATAAATATGATATTTATATCATTAGTTTAATTAAATATATTATTTAACTATATCTTATTCATAACAACCATAACTTCTATAACACAACATGCATGAGAAAATGAATTAGCAAACACCAGAAACAATGGTAATAATGAACTATTGTTAACGAACCTATAATAAGAAGTTATTAGATGATATATATGATATTATAAATATTAATATGGTTAAATAAAATATTTATAAAATATTTAAAACCATTATATAGGAGTTTAAACATGTTCAACTAAAGGCAATTGTGAGGTAATGGATTTCATAAGTTAGTTTACATTGATTGGGTTATAATTCCACTGCATTGAATATGTTATGTCATGACTGTATGTGAAATTAAATATGATTGTATTATGTAATATGTATAATTTTCTTAGTATTTAAATTTGTTTCAAGTAAAAACCTCATTAATTAATTCTCACTTTATTAATATGATCTTTGTAAGGGATTTTATCTCAATTTTCACTCTATTAGTACATTTTTTTATTATGCACCAATTAATTTATATGAAGTAAATAATAATTATTTTATATATTTGACATGAATATATATTTATTAATTATTATTAAAGTTTAAATTAATGTTACACATTCTAGTGGTTATAATTTTAAAGTTAACAAAGAGGAAAGAATTTATTTTAAAATCTCATTTTATGGATTGCACTTATTTTCGATGAAGGGACCTTATAATAATCCTTAATAAAATCCATCTATTTTATGATCCTCTAGATATTTAAGGAGTTAAATTATTTTCTTACAAAATTTCTTCTATTTGGAACTTGAATAAAGATAATATATGTTTAAAATTAAAAATAATCTTATTTATATTTTTGATCAAGTATATTTTTCTTCCATGTCCCTATTTTTTGAAAATGGTTTTTAAAATTTTCTTTTTGTTTAACCAAATGATTTATTAATGAAATTTTAAGTTTTAATTGACATTTTTACTAGAGTTGGGGTACTTACAAGTGATTTAAATGGCCTTGATAAAAATCATAATTATCTAACTATCAAAGACAAATCAAATCCAGCTTATCATTAATTGAAAAATGATGACTGGTCAAATATAATGAGTCTCGACAAATTAGATCTATAGATAATGATTAACATTAATGATGTTGGTTTGAATAAAATTGAAGAACAATATTTGATCCACCAAATCTAACTGTCCTACCCTATTATGATAAAAAAAAGGTGACTAAGTTCAAACCCTATTGAAACCGAAGAGCCGTGTCTATGCACTATCTTCTAGATGATGTTGAACCCAAGATTCAGTAAAGTATAGAATAAACCTATTAAAATATAAATTGAGATAAATCCAACACTAAAAGGTAAAATAAATGTGATTATTTCTTAGCTGTACAAGGATTAGATTTTGACTTGGATGAATCTAGAATTTAGCTGAAACTTTCCAAAAAAAATTATGGATGTTTTTTATTTGATGGATAGATTTTCTATGTAGGATGTTAGGGAGAATAAAGGAGGTAAGACCTCACTCATACCAAAATCATAATTTTAATTTTTTTTAAAATAAAAGCACCACAAAATAGGTCTTTTATCTCTTTTTATGTTAATCTAGTTTAGGATATATGGGATTTTTATGGATTTGATCAAAGGCATACTGAGTTTTGATTGAGGCCTGGGATGTTAGAATAAAAATTAAGGCCTATGGTAGTCAACAGTGTCTGAATAAATAATTTATCCATTGGAATAAGGTGAATAAAAATTTGATGTAAAAGCTATATGAATAAGATTGAATATCAATTGAGTATCCTTGAGTTGGATGAAGTTGATGAGCTATATCCGAGCATATTCAATCTAAAGGAAAATTTGAGATTTGATAAAGATAAACTCAATGAGTGGGGAGATACTATAATTGAAGCCACTAACTGTCTGGAACCACATTTTAGATTTTAATAACCAACTATAGTGATATACTAGTCCCAATATTAACCTCACGTATGACCATTATATAGGCCCATTCCAATTCCATTAAAAATCCAATGCCCAAGCTTGCACATATATCGTCTCCTTTCCCAAAACATTATGATGTACAATGAATCTATGGTGGCAAAAAAATTCTATTTGATTATTCATAAGCTATTATAAAATTTGATAATGTGGGAAGAATATTTTAATTGAAAAGATTCAAGTATGTTGAATTGGAGAAATATGGACCAAGGAGCAGTGCGCACAAAGGAAATATGATGATAAGAAACCCAACTCAAAAGTTACGGAATAATTTAGCATTTCTAGGTTCATAGTAATAAAATAACATGATAATCACATGGTCAAAAATGGATGATTGAATAACTTAGAGAATTTCTCTTTAATATATTAACTATCCATAATAGAAAGTCATCCTCCATGATAATCACACAAAGTTACTACTGTAACTTGTTTTCTATTTTTTTCTTTCATTGTTTATTTATTAATAAATCTCTAGTGCGGAAAACTAATAAATTAGTGGATGAGTTAAGCATATTCCCCCTACATACCTATAAATTATTTCAATGTTATTTTAGTTTTTATCTTATACTGATCTCTTTAGATTTATTTGAATGTTTTTATGTTTTAGAATATTTCTTTCTGGATAATGTATTTTAAAATTTCCTTCCTTCAATCTTTGGATTTCACACAATGGACACTAAAAAATACTACACTACACATGATATCAATTAGTGAGTGAATATGAGAGTGATTAGAGGTATACAATCACTAGACTGGGTGAGTGTTGTGTTTACAATGATAATTTTACTCACCCACTCAAATCACAAAATCTAAGGGAAGATAATCTATGTGAGGTTTCACTTGGATATAGAGAAATATAAGGGACCTAAAATAGAATATTGATATTTTAGGTGAGGTAAGAAGATGATATGATGTTATACCACTATCTCCAAATAAAAATTTGAAAACCAATCAAATTTTGCCACTAGTTTTTAATAGTGAAAATAAAAACCATTTTAATTTCACAATGTTTTTACAAAATCAAACCCATTAAGAAAAATAAAAAAACACCCATAACAATATTTTCTCAAAGAGACAACCAAATTCTACTACTATTGTATTTCTTTAGGTTCAAAAAAGGTTTTTCTGAGGGCCCCATGACAAGAAATCAACACTTAAAATATATAATACACAATAGAGCTCATAATATTCCCTACATCTATTTATTAAATGATGTTAACCGATTAGTAAGAATATCCAATATACTAAGAATTCAGTCATGATTATATAAACAATGTCAAATTAACACCCATAAATTAAGAGACTAGACTTAAAGTACATGAATATTACATAGATAATATCAACCAATGTAAAAACCTACTAAATAATACAAAAAATATAATATTTAATAAGGAATTAAATATGAATAAATAATTAAATAAAAATAACGATTAATCAAATATAATGAATGTTTCAAGAGATAATATAAAACTAGAGTAGGTTTAAAAAATTCAAGGAGTTGGATAAAACCCATTAATAGACGATGTTGGAAGGTCAAGTATAGGGAGAAAAAGGAGTAGGGTTTGAAAAAGGAGAAGAGTTCAGCCGTAACACTCACATGCAGCCACAATTGCGTTAATATTAGGGCTCATTCAACAAACCATGATAGAGGATTGAGTGAAAAAGGGGATGGAGGAGGGTATCCTTAATGGATAAAGGAAAGAGATGCCAAAATAATGGAACAAAAGGGGAATGAAGATGTAGTTTTTTTGACCTTATTTTCATAGGCAATAAAACTCAATGAAATAGGCGATATACGGCCACATGCTAAGCTACCCATGGATATATGACTTAATTAATAGGGAATATATCCAACGTACAAACAATTTTTGACTATATCCCTTACACTCAAAGAGTATATACCAACATATAGACATTCTCTTTAGATTATTGTGGGTATTGGTCTATGTCTATATGTGGATTTTCTAGTAGTTATTTTTGTGGAAGGATGGGACACTCTCAAAATTATTATTTCATAACCAAGATGTACTGAAGGGAACAATTTAGAGTTTAACATTGTGTATTTTCTTTCGATGGATACATATTTTGGTTTGGTGAATATGGTTATATATCTAGGTATTTCTCATCAATGATGAAGAGTTTTCTTATAGAGACCTAAAGAGGTCATAAACAATGGCTTAAAGAATCACAAAGAAATATGAAAATGAAAACTCAATTTGTATCTTTGTTATATGATGCTTATATATTATATTATTTTGAAGATAAAGTGTGCTAATTAACATGATGAATTTATTCAAAGACATCTATAAAAATTTAAATAAGTGAGAAAGTAGTGGTTGATGAGATTTAACAAAAGGAAATTGATCGAGTTCAAGTGGGGACCATTGATACCAGATAAACGTCTTATAAGGAATTAAATATTAATCTTATCACATAAATTAAGTACAGTAATTATGGAATAAAATAATTGGTTATGATAGAGGCTTAAAAATCACTATCTCAAGAGAAACAAAATTTAGGGATAAAGACATGGGATGTGGGAAAGTCTTTATTGTTGAAATTATTGGTCACAAATTTCTAATTGTAAATAAATTGTTTGACATGAAATTTTCAATGAAATTAACCAATAATTTTATCATCAATGGGAATGATGGTACAATTATGATATAATGGAAGCACATAAAGGGATGTTTTTACCTTATCAGTGAAGATGAAGATAAGTTCTTTCCATCCATGGAATAAGAAAATAGTTTGCGGTGAAAACAGATTAGATACACGAGAAAATATTCCTTGGGAGACCTTATGAAGAATTATAGAGCTCATTATATCCCTATATTTCCATGTTATCATACACAAATGTTCAATTTTTTTCAAAAAGGAGATGATTATTTAGAATATATACTCGCCAAACGACAAAATGTCAATAAGGATGCTTGATAAGGTGAATGTTGATGTGTGTATACTGATGTACCCGAGATTCATTAATATTAATAGGTGTTATGTGTTATTAATTAATGACTACAGTAGGATAATATATTTTATGTACATCACCCACAACTCTGTAGTGTTTAGTTTCATTACCTTGTATCGGAGGTAGGCTTAAAAGATTATTGGGAAAAATATTATAAAATTATTAACTAAAAATGGAATAAACTTTACCAACACTCAAGTGGATTATTATCTTAATATTCATGGGAATAGAAAACAAGTATTAATAGTAATATCTCTATAAAAAATGATGTGGTTGAGAGGATAAACCAAATAATAAACATCATATCTATAATAATTCATATTTATAATACCCTACCATAGATATTTTTTAAGTAAGTAGTTATAAAATAAGTATATGGTTCTAAAAAATATTTGTTGTGTATGGGAGATGAAAATATATAATATGAAATATGGTATGGGAAGAATATAATGTTTAATTACATTAAATTTTTTGAAGTAATTGAATTATTCTCAATAAGAAAAAACTAATGAAGTTTGATTTCCATGGAGATGAAGGAATTTTACAAGGATACTCATCCATGAGAAATTAATGTGGGTGTTATAATAAGAATATTGGAAATATTATAGAAATAAGTGATGTCATTTTAGAGAATAAAGAGAAACCCTCCAGCAAAATTGTGATAAATCTCTAGAAGAGAGTGATGAAGAGGTGAAAGGATCAGAGAGAGAATTATTCTATACTATTGACTCTGACGAAGACACTGATGATAAAAATAATGAAGTTATCCCAATGACCACATATAATCCAAAATATAGAGATGGTATTGATGAACATAATATCATCAATGACCAGATAACATTATTGAAAATGAAGAGAATTATTATTATACAATAAATATTTATTTTATCTCAGGTAGAGCCCATGTGCTTCGAAGAGGCTACCAAAGATGTGATTTTAGTCAACAGAATGCCTGAAGATCTATAACAAATTAAGAAAAATCAAACATGGGAAAATGTACTGAATCTATAAGATACAATTATCTTTGAGAACAATTTGAGGCTTCAAAACAAACTCAATTAATATGAGAAGGTGAATCGAAAAAAATAAGCTTGGTGTGTAAGGGATATTCCGAAATAAAAGGTATTGATAGCAATGAGACATTTTACCCTATATCTTGGTTGGAAAATATTCAACTATTATTAACAATGTTGGTGAAAATAGGATTTGAGGTGTTAAAAAATGGACATCATATCAGCATTAGTTAATGGAGTCCTTGAGGAGTAAGTATACATCAAGAGATATATGACTCTATTATAGATGAAGAAAAAATAAAAGTATTTCAATTGAATAAATCATTGTATAGGAAGAAGTAATCACTAAGAACTTGGTAATCAAGTAATGATCAATACATGATAAATCTTGCATTCTAATGAGGTATAGTTGATCACAATATCTATATCAAGAAAGGGAATGATCAAAAGATATTGGTTCTTATATTTGTGGACAACAAAATTTTTAGTGGATTGGAAAACACACAATGAAATATTTTTATAGATTAAAGTAATTAAAAAAATTGAAATTTCCATGATTTAAATTTTACATTTATCCTTGGTTTATAAGGGACTCGAGGAAGGAAAGAAAAATTTATTTTGTAATCAAAATATACTAAATAAATACTCAATAGATTTGGAGTAGAAGATTTTATGGAAATGAAAGCATTGGTGGACAACCAAATGAAGTTTTCAAGTGACAGTAATGGAAATAAACTCCATGTAACATTATATAAATATATCATTGGATGTCTATTGTACCATACAATGACACAACCTAACAATTTATTTTCAATTTTTGACGTTGCACAATACCAAAGTTGTTCTTGAAAAATACACTAGATAGAAGTGAAAATAAATCTCCATTAAATCAATGTCATGTTTTTTTCAAACCATTTTAACATAAAACATAACAGAAGGAGTTTTGAGGGTATAAAAATGTTTATTGGCTAGGTGTAATGGATGTTTAAAAAACATTGGGTGGTGCATTCTATCATAGAGGATTATTCATTTCAAGGCTGGGTAAGTAGAAAGAATGAATTTGAATTAGAAATATGGAATATGAATATATTATAGCTACTAAAGCATGTACTTAATTTTTATGGATGAAGAAACTTCTTGAAATTATTATATTTGATGAGAAATATCAAGATTCAATTAGGTGTTGATATCTTGAGTGTTATCAATCTTAGAAAAAATATTGTCCATGACCCATGGACAAAAAAAATCATAATAAAAAATCATTTCGTTAGGGATAAGGTTGAACAAGTTCTGGTGTAGTTGGATGATGCATCGAAATTGAATCATGTTATGGAAATCATGACTAAGGAACTACTCAATACTGATTTTTAAAAGCATCAGTTGGCTCTTGAAGTCTATCTATCTCCATCAAAATAAATGGTTTATAGATGGGACCCCCGCTTCCCTATAAATATTTATATATTTAACAAACTGTTAATTAAATTTTAGGATTTTAGAACCTAACTTGTAAATATTTAGAGAATCTCACATAGAATTCATGTAAAAAGGGTGAAATGTTTTCCATGAGTTTCAATGGATAATTTTTCCATGATTTGAGATGAAGATAGATGTGAGTGATCTTCCTTATGAAAAATATGGATTTATCTCATACTGATGTTTTGAAAATGGGTGAAAATAATTTTCCATTACAAAACATTGATCATAAAAAATGTGGTCACTTGGGTTTGGATATTTTTTCATGTACCATTACCTTTTAACCATGTCTTGTTAGAGAATGAGCACAGTCCTTATCCATTACAACTATAGATCTACCTTTTGAACAATAACTACTTCAAAAACCACCATAGTAATAGTGTCCTACCTATTTCATATAGGTATAATAGAAATCCCCCATGGGGTCCACCATTATAATTTTGGTATTGGCCATTTTTCAGAGGCACACCAAAATACCACCAAATGAATGCTATTTTTAGAAAAATTTCTTCTTATTGATATTAAGTTCATTAACACTATAAAAATTCCATATTCACTATCATAGTTTCGAGACATATTGAAACACATGTACACGGATAAAACCTACATCTTTACCTATGTATTTAAAGTAGTGGTTAGTATGATCCCATTGAAATTTGAATCATTCCAAAGGATAGTATTATTATTTTGAGTGAAAAACTTTTTAAATATATTTTTATATATGTGTTTTTTATAAACATTTATCAAGATTAACTTTAACCAATGATTATTGTGATATCAACAAGGTAACTAAAATTAATTGGATAATTGATTAAACCCCACTTAGTGAATCCATGTTGATCTATGAGATGCCTTCTCAGTTACATTCATAGAGAAGGTTCCCCTCATTGGTGATTTTTTTTGAAGTTTGAGAACGAGTTTATCTATGTTTGAAGTGTTTTTCACTAAATTTATGTTTCATATCATACCCAATATAATTCAGTGAATAGAAAGTGTATTTCTACATTCAATGAAAAAATTATCATCTCTAGGAAAATAGGATGTTTCTTTTTCTTTTGCCTATTAGGTTGAAAGTTCTTGAGGAGAAAATTGATGTGTTTCCGCCTCATGTTGAGAATATGTCTTTGAGATCAATAGATGGATGGAATATTGATAATTATGGTCATTGAAGGAATTATTTAATTTTATAATTATCTAAAAATAAATTTCTCAAAGTGAGAGGCATCAAGACAACTAAAGGAATTTTGGATAAAATAGGAAATAACTATAAATTTAATAAAAATGTGAATCAAGATGAAATAAATATTTAGAGATTGAAATATAAAGATCTGAAAATGCAAGAAGATAAATTTTTTGATGCCTTCCTCATAAGATTAAATGATATTTTTAGTATATTTAGAAGCAATGGTGATAAATTAGATTATACTATAGTGGTTGAAAATATACATTGTATCTTACTGAACATGTTTGATGTTAAAGTATCTTATATTGAACATAGTGTTCTAGAAACACTTTCTCTTGAGTATTTACATAACATTATCATTATCTAAGAGATAAATAAAAGATGTGAACCCCCCTAGTTTTAGGTATGTTACCGTTTATGCATTTTATTTTATTATTGGTGTCATGGAATAGTTTAATTGGAGGAGTTTAAGGACCATACCATTTTAGGAATGACCAAACTATGGAGTTGGGAATTTTTGTTGTGTTGTTGGTCTCTATGGAATGGATATCCTAGTTGTGGCATAGGGGGATGGGAGGAGGGGTTTTTTGCTAATTTATTTTTTTAGGGTAGCTATAAAAAAGCGAATGTTTATAGAATAAATCCCTTTATATTTCTTGACTCATGATATATAGTGGCCTTGGATGCATCATGTCCATTTCCATAGTTTTTCAGATATTCATCATGAAGATCATTGAAAATCTCAGATAGTCCATTGAATAACACTACTATGGTGTGGTCTGTTCCACTGTGTAGTGGTATGGTGCTTTTATTTATTTCATGTGATGTGGTAATGTATCATGTGTCAGGGTATTCAGTTTCCATCATGGGTATAAATACCATCTGGAAATTTTAAATCCCTATTTTTTTATTCCTCTTTTCCTCTCAACTTATAGGTAATCCCTAGGAAATTTCCAATGATGTTTGATGTTTGGAATCGAACTCTTTTGGATCTTTGAGTGGTTGTTTGTGTAAATCAAAGGATAGGATCTTCTTCTTCCTTCCTTCCATGAGTCTCTTTGGTTTTTCGTAAACCAAATAATATATAAGTGTGTAATTCCTAGATTTGGATGAGTTTTTGAGGATATATTCTTGGTTTTCAATATATAAGCATAAGGAATAGTTGAGATCTGTTGAATTGTCTTAGATCCGTCGTACAAAAAAACTTGACGTATATGGTTTTTAATGTTTTCTAATTTTATTTGAACTAAAAGGATTTTATGTTTCTAAAATATTTACCCTATACTTTTTAATGGTTTTTCCCTAGTAAAATTATATTTATATTCCTTATGTTTGTTGGATTTGAAATTGTGTTGTGGTTGTTTCCACAATGGACTTGTTAAATTGATTAAAAAGGGTTTTCTTGAATAAATGATGTTATAACACATGTTCCTATCATAAAGGGTTATGAGTGATATCTAGAAAATAACATGTTGGTGTATGTTCATCATTTCATTATATTATCCCTTGTTGAAATAGACATAGTACTCGGTACCAACTAGAAAGGTGAAAGTATGAATATGCCCCCCAAGAGATGGCTTGGTGGAGGATATACCACCACTCATGTTCATAAGGGTGTCATTTTTCATGAATGTGCATGTGTTTAAGGAACTAATCAAGATATACTCAAACACAAACACCTGTTCTATCTCTGACATGGCTTGAAGGCAATCACTGAATCCCATGGATGTGAGACTTCCACCAAAAACCTTATTCCACATTAAATGGAATCGTTTTTCGAAAAACAAAAAAAATAGAATAAGATAAAATAGTACAACGTCATTATGCCATCTAGGTTTTCCTGATATATAGGATTTAGTATTAGTAGGCCTTAATAGGTAGTTTTGAGTGAGTTCCTAGCTAGCTCTCATTGTATCCCATAATAAGTCATCATGGGTGTCTGGGAAAAGTTTATTTGATGAATAATTTTATCTTATTCTATTTTTACCTAGTTTATTAAATTTTATTGAAATCATAGAAGATTGATATCCCAGTATCTCTTAATTGGTTCAATGATCTAAGAATACATAATTATGTTTTCAGTACTTTTAATCGATGTTTTGTAATAGCATTCCCCTAAGGAGGCCTCTGGAGGAAGGTAATAGTAAACTAAAGAAAGAGAACGCTCTAGTTTATCATAACCCTGTTGAGATATTGGTGTATGTTATCCATACTCTTGTATAGGTTGCTACACCTATTCCCATTATTGCTCCATTTGTGGAATTGTGAAGGAATGAAACTAGATATAATGCCTAGTAGTTTCTTCATTATAAACTACTAGCTTTTCAAGGCTTAGATTATCCTCAAGAGGCATAATATTTGTTGAAAAATATTGATCTTCTCATTAATTCAATAGACACATGATTCAACCATGGTTAATTGAGCTACCTTCATGATGAAAGGGCCTAATAGTAAACGGTGAGACTTGGTGGTTACCATGAGGAAACATGAGGGATAAGAGTAGAAATACATCAAGGATATTTTAAAAGTTAATTTACATATATAATCCATGGTTTTGGAAAACTATATGGTGTTTATCAACATCCTACATGTGGATAAGACTGTTACTCAGTATATAAACCGTTATGTTAAACTTGTTTAGTTTTCTCTTGAGATGGTTCCTGAGAAGAGATTGAAGGATTAAATATTTAATACGGGTATTCAAACTAATATTTCATCCTAGGCCTTCATGTTGAAGATCACTACTTATGTTGTAATACTGGATAGAGAATTGATGGCTGACCTTGACATGGCTAGTAAGTCAGGGTTGAAGAGAGTTACTCTAGCTCCCAATGGTAGTTTCATTGGTCCCTTTAATGTAAATATACAGTTTTAGGGGTCTTGTGGTGGATAAGGACAATAGTTGTCATCTAGACATTTTATGGTGTTTGGAAGAGTCCCTTTGTCTTACATTCAGTTCGGAAAGGCTTGGAATTCTAGTCAGGTTTTTATTGAGGCACTGAAGATTTGTGGTTCTTGTGGTCACTCAGGCTACCTGTAGATGTTATTAAATTACATTTATTCCCCATACAATGTCTTGAGATCATCATCTCAACATAATACTTTCATTCAATAATATGCTTCAAGAACTATGGGGTTCCAAAAACATGCATCTAGAATAAAACTTCCTTACAAAGTGGAAGAGTCTGTAGAGGAATCCAATATGGGTCCAATGATAGTGAGATATACTATCACTATAGCTTAATATTTAGTGATTATTTTATTTTAAATCAGTTCATCTCAGTCATTCATATTGACTCAAATTTTGAATTTTATAAATCTTAATATGGAGTTTTTTTCTTACATGAGGGATATTACTATTCCCCTCAAAACAAAGAGACATCAAGGTATCTGGTTCCCTTATTATGTATTATAATTATAATAGATCAATATTACAAGGGATTTTATGCTTCTTGACATGATACCACTTTATTTTATTCTTCGAAAATTATTTTCTGATTACTCATAAGGCTCAGATCGACTATTACCTTTGATGGGTCACCTTTACAATGTTCGATGGGGTGTGTTGTATCTTTTAGGGAGGATGGGACCCAAGATCTAGTAGTGTTAAACCTTATTTTATAGAGATGAGTATGGTAATATTGGTGTTTTATTTTGACTTGGTGTAGGAATCATTGAGTGGTCATATCCCTCTAGTTTTAATCTATTTATTTCCATCTTATTTTTTAGGTTTACCACCAGTAAGGGAAGTATATTCTTCCATAAATTTTGTACCTATTACTCAGCCAGTTTCTATTCCTTCTTACTATATTTCACTAGATAAATTGAAGGATTTAAAAATATATTTGGATGATTTTTTAGAGAAAGGATTTTTACACCTGAGCATGTCACCCTTGGAAGCACTTATTATTTTTGAAAAGAAATATGATGAGATGATTATGATTTATGTTTATTACCAAAAACTAAATAGATTTATGGTAAATAAAAAGTATTTGTTCCCACATATTAATGATATTTTTAAATGTATAGAAAAAGTGGTTCTTGAAGATTGATATTTGATGTGGTTATCACCAGTTGAGAATTAAAGAATCTAAAATTATAAAGATAGACTTCAAGAGTATGTAAGACCATTATGAGCATCTTATTATGCCATTTGGTTGAAAAATTCTCCTACAGTTTGTATGTATATGAGGAATAAATTATTCCATGATAGCCTAAACACATTCCTGGTGGTATTTGTGGACTATATCTTGGTTTACTCTAAAATTGGTAAGGATCATGTGCATCATTTGAGGATAGTTCTCGAAATTCTGAGAGATCACCAACTTTATTTCATTCTATTAAAATTTATTTTTTAGATTTAGGATGTGAAGTTCTTGGGATATGTGGTCTTATAATATGTTATTTTAGTTGATCCTCAGAATGTGAAATCTATGACATGAGAACAACTACAAAATGTTTTCAAGGTCCAGATCTTCTTGGGTTTATGAGGGTATTACCATAATTTCATAAAATATTTCTCAATGTTGGATTCTTTGGTGTCTTCCCTCACTCAAAAAAGAGTAATGGTCTTGTGGGATGAAAAAATTTTGAGTTATCTTGATGAGATGAATCATATTTTAACCTCTACACTAGTTTTGAATCTTCCAGAGGATGGACATGGATATGTGGTCTTTTATGATGCATCCAATTTTGTTTTTGGTTATGTTCTCATACAGGGTAATCATGTGGTGGCTTACAGTTCCTGAAAGCTTAGGCCATATGAGATGCACTATCTGGTCCATGATCTCAAAATCATATCCATGATGTATTCTCTCAAGATTTATTAAAATTTCCTATTTAGAGAATTTTTTATCATTTATTTCAATCTCAAAATTTTAAGTGATATATTCTTACAAACATATTTGAACCTTAGATAGAGAAATTTAGTGGACTACCTACAGTCCTTTGGTTTCCACATTTCCTAAACACTTCTTATGGGTAATTTCATTGCTGATTATCTTAGTAGGAAAATTCAATCCCATACTATGAAAGAATCATCATAAGGGTGGAACCTAATGGATCTCATTTCTCAGTTTCCTTTGGGATTTTTGGAGGATGTGATCGAGATTATTCTGACAAACATTCAATTAACTTCTTCACTTCATGAGACAATAATTTATAAGTATCATCTTCATGATAATTTTCATGGATTTAGGGACTCTATTTTTAGTGGGGAGACCACTGGGGACTACTTTTTCTATTTTGAGGGTATTCTATGTTCATGAATCAGTATGAATTTATTTTTACCGTGAGAAAATCTATGATGAGATACTATCATAGTTCATATTGGGAAGTGCACCTTGGTACTACTAAGATGTTCTATGATATGTGGTGGTGATTTTGGTATCCTAGTATGAGATGATACATTGCTTATTTTGTTTCTCATTATTTTACTTGTCAATAGGTCGAGGTCAAGCACCAAAAACCTTCATGTTTATATCATCCCTACCAATTCCAACAAAGACGTAGAACTAGATTTATATGGAATTTATGGTGGGGTTTCTATGTACCCCTTGAGGAAAGAGTGAAATATGTTTATTGATTGATCAATTGACCAAATCTTCTCAATTTATACCCATTCATGATGCAAACATTTTTAGGACCATGAAGACCTATATGTGAGAGATATTATTAGATTTCACTGAGATCCATCTATCACAGTTTCTAATAGAGATCCTCTATTCACGTCTTGTTTTTAGAGAAGCCTCCAGAAGGTGTTGGGATCATTGGTGAGTTTGAGCATGACATATCATCTTTAGATGGATGTCTAGATAGAGTGTGATGTAATGATTTTGGATAAAATTATTCATTATAAATTTCTCAATTTTTCTGGACCTTGGGTTAACTATTTGGGACTAGTTTAGTTTTCGTATTACAATATTTAAAAGTTATCCATATGATTGGAATACTTTGAGGACTTTTATAGCTTCCAGTGTAAGTATTTAGTTTTTTGTTCAGATATTGGTGAAGCTTCCTCGATTAGACCTAGTTTGAACAAAGAGATGATTGAAAAGATTTATTTCATTTTTTGGAAGATGGTGATGGCATATATTTGGAGTAAATATTAATCTAATCATTTTTTACACTCTCTATATTATTTGGTTGGTGAACATATTTTTTTGAGAGTTTCACCACTATTTGGTCACTGTTGGTTGGGAAAAAGGGAAATATTTATCTAATATATGTGGGAGAATTTGAGTTAGTTGAGTAGATTGGGAATAACGCTTAATACTTTCAGGTACTAATTACCTACCATTTTTTGTTTCCCTTTTATTTTGGGTTCATTTTGGGTATTTCATAATCCATTGATGTTTTTAGGAAAAAATGAAGGTTTTTTGAAACATGATATGTCATGGTGCGAAGACTAAGATGTGGTGTATGAGGGGTTTATTTTTGGGCAATTAGGCTATGGTGTAGGGGTTTCTTACTTTTGGGAAGGCTACAACGGTGGTAGTTGGATACACCATAAAACATGGAGAACTATTTTTTGAGCTAATGTCGATTTTATCATAACTACACCATAGAGTCTAGGATAAACAATAGCCCTTTTCTAGAGAGTTATACATGTGATTTAGGGGGTGTTTGTAACAACATGGTGATCTTGGGAGCTTTTACCATTTCTAGGGTTGTTTTGGTATGCTTCTTTAGATGTTTCATGATGTTATCTTAGGTTAATAGGATCTTGTCGAGGTATGTGTTGTGTTTTTAGGAGGCCATTTGACCAGGAGGGGTTGCAGCGTGATCTAGGGTTGTCATTCTAGGGTCAATCTATTTTATAAATTTCATTGTTGTATTCATAGGGGTTGTAGTGTAGTCTGTGTTTTTCTAGTGGTAAAAGTACCATATCTAATTTGAATCCCAACATATCCCACACAATCCTCATTCCACTTTTTAGCTTTTAAAGTCTCCTAGGAGTCTTTTTTATGCCTGCAACATCCTTTCTTCTCATATCAAACCACCAATGGACGTGCTCAATCTCCATCCTATAAGAGACCATTTTCTAGTTTCAAATCCAATTTTATTCTATTCCATCATTTCATTGAAATGAATCCTCCCATTATTGATGGATTGGAACCCTATTCTAATAAGGAGGGTTTCTAGGGGTTCCTTCTTGATCTTGAACACCTTTGACTCTTTGTTTTCATTCTCATTTTGGTTTTTTATTGTTTGATCTTGTGATTAAAGGTTAGTGGTCCCATATGGATTTCCCATTTTTATGAAAGTTTGAATTATGGATTGTTTCAAATGTGTTTTCAATTGATATATTATCCTTGATTGGTTTTTTATAAAGTCATTATTTTGTGAACAAAAACCTTTTCTAAAAGGTTTAGATGAACTTGATGGATTTTTATGAAATATAGATTTAATTTGGAAATTATTTTATGAAATGGTTTGATGGTTGATCTTGAGAAAATATATTACAAGGAAATATGATTATGAAAGGTATGAAATTTATGATGACCATGATTTAGTTTTAAAATTGAAACGGGAATATTGAAACCCAAAACTGGGTAATTTAATTGGCATAATTTTTTAAAGGAATGATTTTTTCTTGTTTGTTTAATTGAAAATAGAACCTGTGATCCTAGGTAGTTAGTGATTTATAAGATAAGTATGCTAATTATTGGACTCCCTAATGGATTTAAGATCAGAACTCTAATAAAAACCTACATAATATAATTTTCTTATGATGACGTGTTTGTTCTATTGGCATGAGCTGAGGTACATGTGGACACTTGATCTGCGATCACTGATTATAATGTTTGAGGATCCTTGAACCAAAAACAAACTGACCACAAGGATAATGAAATGGTTCTATTGTGTATTATGATACGACTTTTACATTCTCTTAATTATGGAATAGTTCTATTCATTTCCTTTCCATTTTATGAAAAAATCTCATTTACATATATTTTTATATAAATTCCATTTCTTTGAATTGAATGTTAATTTGAATGAAAATGTAAAAAATAATTTTACATTACTCTTTTATTGTAAATTGAAGCATATATGGTTTATTTTTTTGGGAATTACTTATGGAACACATGGTGAGATCCTACTGGGTTCCTTAGCTACACCCTACCTTTTCCTTTAAGAATTTGTATATTATGTAATGATGGATCTTGGGAAAGGGATAACACCACTTGGAGGTGGTGAGTGTTCTTGATCTGTGGGACTCAGTAGTTTTTGTGGTGACCAATGGAGTTATGGTCCACTTGTTTCATAGGTACTTGAGGCTTTGTCTGGTTGGATGTCATGTTGTCTTATAGATGATGTTTTCTTTGGGATTATATATCACCTTGATCATAATATATCTTCATGTGGTAATTTTATCCTTGAAGAGTGTTTGGAATATAAATTATTTTTTTATCATCTATTTTTATTTATATATGGTTTTATATTATGGTAAAATGGTTACCCTTCATGCCCTTCTGATTCCAGGTGCTAGTCTCCAAACTGCGGAGATAAAGGAAATCCTTCAGATATGTTAGGGATGAATTAGGTATGAACATACCAGGGAATCCGAGTTTGTTCATGGAAGTGTGTGTGTGAGAACATGGATGATTATTCCAAATTATAAATTATTAACCGCTTTTGATTTTTTAAATAGAAACACCATTTATATCTTAAACTTCTTTTCGAAAACCCACTCATCTGATATATTTTAAATTGTGAAAATTTTGAACTACTTTAATATTCTTCTTACATATTCTATATCCCGTGAGCTACCCAATTTCTAGACTTATTGGAATGTGGGAAAGTTATTGGGGGTTTCCTACTGAGTATGATTATTCACAACATGCATATGTATTTTAGTGTGTATGTAGATGTTGTTTTCCATGATATAGAAAATGGAATAGTTTCTTACTTACCTAGTGTAATTCCTTAGTGGTGTGGTCATATTTGTTGTAGTTGTAGCATGGATTCATTTCATTTATTGGTCAGGATTGGATGCACCTTGGTACCAGGGTATTTTTTCACTTCAGAGTTATAGTTTCTATATCACACTCTTCCACTATTACACTGATATTTGTACCAATTTTATTTTTGATTAATGGATTAATAACTTTTATATTAGTTGTGTTTTGGGGAATGCATCATTTATTTAGATGTCCTTGGTTTTATTTTATCTGTATTTTGATATATGTGGGCTGTGTGTGTGAATTTATTGAAGGGGTAAACCTTTCCCCCATGTATCTTGTGTTTAAACCCTTATCATTTATTTCCAACTTTTAGTGTCCAGGGAATGTCACTTAAGGTTAGTGGAACTCCATATTTTCTCAAACCAATTAGTTGGGGTGGGATGTTATAAATTGAATCAGAGGGAGGTTCAGTCCTTGAGTTGGGTTGGTTGTAAAGAGATAGGAATATGAAAACATTAAATTTATATTTTAAAAATACACAAATAACCATTTTATGGTGAAATTCATGTTACTATGGTATTTTGGTTAGAAATGTGTTCTAGGAAACTTCAAGGAATGTTTTCCATAGAACATCAAAGGTTTATCTTATTAGTCTATCATATCTTGAATTAGTAAATTGATTTACCCTCTAAGACAACATTGACACATAATCCCAATAATGGTGCATTATTTTATTACATTATCATAGAAACAATCTTCAAATACTAAGGGAAAAAATAATTTAGCTATTTGGAAAACCATATTACATACTTGATACCCATATTACATTGGGTAAATAAAAATAAAGCATAATAAAAATGAATGCCCTGAATCCTTGAAATCTCATTCAAAAGATTATTCATCATAACCAAGGAAAGGGAACATAATAAGGGTGATCTAAAATTAAAATTAAGGGTATGTGCAGTAGAAGTAATAATGAATCAATGAGAACAAATCTATATGGCAATGTCAATAACTGAAAACACATTCCATTCAAATAACTAGATAAGGAATAATCAATATTGAATAATAAATAACTAAAATACATGAAATTTAATAAATAATTCGATAATGAAATGTATTCATAGAGAATTTCAAAGCAATAATATCATGGATAGTAATAAAAATAACTGAAATCTCAATAGAGGGAATGCTTGATTATTGGACGCCATGTTTCTTATGTACATAGTAGCTTTACCATCAAGGAATTTCATAAGAAAATTTAGCATATTAGGTAGAAACCCATCTAAGTTATCCAAATTATTTCTCTCATGATACTACTGATTCATAGAGGGGCTTACATTAAATAGTCCCCAATCCGTGTCATACCTGTCCAAAGCATTATTCATATAATAAACAATCGATTTAAAAGAATAATTCAAATCAAAGTGTCTCATACCACTTTGAAACATTATAATAACATGAAGAAAAATATATTTATGAAATTTTATATCCAAGGGTAGTATACATACACCACACACCAGAAATAATTGTTGAATAAGGCTGATATCTCATAGAAGTAAAAGTTAGATGAGAAACTCCTGACCTCACACTTTTTTATAGTTGTATATGAAATAACCTCATGTATATTGGTTAACAACATGTTATAAATTTTTATAATAACTTAATATATATTTATTATATCGTATATGATGTTCCTATATTATTTTATCACTCGGTTTTTGATAATATTTTGTTGTTACCCTTGTTTTGGGTGTAAACTGCTTGATTTTCCTATGTACGTTTTATCCTAAAAGTAAAGCTTATTTTTCATAGGATATATATATATATATAACATCTCCATAATGATATTAATGTAATAAATATTATATTTAACCCTTAAAAACTTTTTGAAATCAATTCTTGAATGTTTTATTTAGAAAATGAACCGCATCGCATCGTGGAGACGGTAGGTCGTACGTACGTACAGATGACAATATCATTCCCTTAATAAATGAAAGGATGAGGAAGTTTATGAAATATTAATTTTTATGGATCAATATAATTTCATAATTATAATATATATCCATTATTTCTATCAATTATACCGATCCAAGTAAATTGGTGATCAATAATAGATTACATCACGACGTGGAGACTGTAAGTCGTACGTATGCACGTGTTGAGATTTTTCTTTTTATAGGATGGATAAAACATGGAATATGAGTATAACATAAACATAATAACTTCTCATAATATATATTATACTTTATTTATTAGTTTATCATGGAATCAACACATGAATAAGAAATAGAATAATAAATGATGTTGAATGATTTTGTAAAAATGCTCACCTATTCTTTGGTGGACTTCCTTTAGATCTCTTATTAAGTGGTATATGGTAGGTGTTTTTGTAGGAAAAAATCTCTATAAAATGGATAAAAATGTTTTCAAGATTAATG
Source organism: Viscum album (assembly GCA_963277665.1). Lineage (NCBI taxonomy): Eukaryota > Viridiplantae > Streptophyta > Magnoliopsida > Santalales > Viscaceae > Viscum > Viscum album. The sequence goes on from OY728155.1 coordinate 533,763,861, forward strand.
TGGTGGATTTAGTCGATGTAGAAGTCTCAAAGCGGTGTGAGGAAGTGAGGGAGGAGGGTCCATTTTATAATTGAGGTCATGGTCACTTTTGGAAACTCTTAAAATACTAAATTAATATTTTTTCAATTAAAAATGGAACCAAAGTGATTTATTTTGAAGATAATATGAGTAAATGTTGAAATAATATAAACTAATAATTTTTATACAATTTTATGTCACATTATTACAAGAATAATTTTTTTAACCCTTAATCAACTCATTTAACTCTTAATGTGACATCATATAATTTACTCTTTGAGGGTTGATATAATTACAATAAAATGTAAAAAGAACAATCAATGAGTCATTGATGAAATTTTAGTACATATCCCAATCATTGGAATGAAATTTATATGTTTAATAATTTTATATCATTTAATAAAATATTATTTATTATAAAATATCAATAATGTCAGTTTTGACACTATTCATGAAATGGATTTTTAAAAATATCATAAAAACAAGATAAATTAGAACCTATACTTCTAAAACACCAATAAAATACAAAATTCTTCTATAAAAATTCCTTGTTGACATTAATCATGTCAAATTATATTTATCTTATAATTTTTAATATCATTTATTTGATAATACTTTTAATTAAACAATTACTACATCATTATTATGCCATGTTTTAATTTAATTATTTATTCTATAAAAATGAAAAATAAATTATCATCATAAATATAAAAATTCCAGATTTCAAAATTATATTTATAGTCAAACAGATACCCCAGACAACCCATTTTAAAAGTATTTCACTTGTTAAAATCAAAAGTGTGGGAAAATCAATTTTTTCTTGAATATAATATTATAAATGGCATACCCTCATACAAGTGGCTTATAAATGTTATAATTTTGTCCCAAGGATGATTTTAGTTGAAAAAACTAATCCAATAGTATTACGGATAGTGTTAGGGTAATTATAATTTATTTATTATATAATTTTTACCCAAAATTAGCAGATTTACCCTTAACTTTTCTAATTAAAATATTACTAAATTTACTATTCATACGCCCAAAAAAATAGAAGAAAAATATTTATATAATTTGGACCCACTGATTTAAAATATAGAATTTATTTTTCAAAATTCAAAACACATAAGATATAGTAATTAATTTAAAGTTAACCTCATTGATGAAATAAGAAAATGGATTATTAAAGTGAAAACATACAGATGGTTGTAACGTTTTTATGTTCATATTTAATGTAAAATTGATTCCAATGAATTTTATTTTATTAAATTGTAAAAAATTAATCTAATTACCTTAGTGACAAAACAATACCTCAACTCCCTTATCCCTTAATGGATACTACACATCCAACACTTTGATCATATCATCGGGAAGTTCACATTTTGGATTTTGAACTGGAAAAATCGCTATCTATCTTTTAGAGGAAGAATTTCATTATTCAATAATTTCAATTATTCAATTATGATCCATTCTACCTCCACTATCAATGTACCAAAGATATTCCTGTCCAACATTGATATAATTATTGCCTCTTTAATTTGGGATTCCCACAAAGATGGTAAACATCACTAGGTGTTGTGGAAGTGGGTGTATAAAACCACGATGGAGGGGTAATTAATGTAATTAATATCAAGAATACACTAAAATTAATTCATGAAAAATTATCTTGGGATATGGTGGAGGAATATACCCTCTAGTGAAAGTTTATGGGGGTAAATGAAATAGAGAGATCATATTTTTAGGAGGTAACTCTTCCAAATTCTGGTCTAAGGAAGCCCCCATATTCAAATCCTTCAAAACCATTCCTGATAGACAGTGGGGAGGGGAGAAATCTTGCTTAGGTTACCCAAATAGGTTGTCTCCAATATCAGATTTTTTGGGTGTCCTACTCTTGATCTTACTTTCAGGGATGCATGCAGGTTTCCGAGTTTCATCAATGCCGTTATGAACCAGAGCCAGTGCAACACCTTCTACCTAATTTACATTAACATGGATCCTAACAAATGAATTTTCATGGAGTATGCCTTAGTGGAATTTTTTGGTATAGATTATCACAAGATCTTTATTCACAATGAGAACACTGACGAGTGGGGGGAGGTTCTTTGGAGTATAGAAATATCTATGAAATAAAATGATTTAGGATGGAGAATCAGGAACCGTGTGGTGGCCACATATGAGAATATCCAACACCTCAAAATTATCCGGTCATCTAGATGTTCATGTTGTAGCACATGAAGGGAAAATAATACTAATCACCTCTTCTTTGAGAGTGACTTGGCTTATACAATTTGGATCTCCTTCAGTGAATTACTGTGATTCTCTTCACCAGTTTTGTGGAGCCCACCCTTCCTCGATAGATGGTTCCATGGTGTGGTTAGTGGTAGTATAAAGGGAAAAAACCAGGGTTATTTTAGCTGGATGATAGTGAATATGGAATGTGAAAAACTCAGCATGCTGTTAAGGGATTTCCATTCCGAGAATTCTCTAGTTATCCAAATGAAAAATCTCTTACTGAGCATGACTGGATTAGAAAATAACTAGAAGGATGCTCTCAATATGAGAGTTCTACTGATTGGAAACTCATCATGTCTCTCTTCCTCCAGAGACTGTCATGGCCATTGAGTACTCTAGAACCCTCCACAATCAGAAATTAAGCTTAAGACTGATGAATCATGTTTTTTTGGGGTTATTCATAGTTCCGACATGGTGTGTGACTCTAGGGGCTTGGTCATTTTTTCATTCAATGCGTTCATTGGCCACATACATTCCCTTAAATAAAAATTCATACTCCTTGATCTCTGCCTTTGCATCAAAAAAGATATTGTCTTGGAAGTAGTGGAATTAGACTCTATTATTCTCTATGATTCTTTGCTAGGAGTGAGAAGACCCCCTAGTCAGTCACTTATATTTCATGAAGGTGTAGGAACATAATCAACTCCTAGATAGTGGTTCTTCAGACTTGGAAGGAGGGTAATAATGTTACGGACTACTTCACTTCATTGATATCCCAATGCACAGGTATCACCTAATCCTTTTCTTTGAATTATTTCCCCCCAAGGGAATGAACATTGTATGGGGAGATTACCTAGGGTTTCACTATTTCAAGCCCCCATAACTTGGTTCATGAATCACATATTTTACTTCAATATTTTATCATTATTCATCAAAACATGAATCATATCATATAAATACCAAAATTTCAGCCAAATTAATATTTTATATCCCTCTTAAAAAAAGAAGTTGAATTTTTCAAATAGAATATATAAAATCGTCAAAAAATGAATTTAAAATATGTTTTCTATTAAAAGGTGGTAAAAATATTTTTATAAAAATATATGTTTTTTATGTGTAATATTGGGTCTTCTATTATCATATTTCTAAAAAATATATTGGATGAAATTTGAAATATTTTATTAGGTATACAAAAAAATATTAGTATATAAATTCTCTAAAATTATTAGAATTTAATTGACTGAGAAAAATGCGGCTAAATAGTGTTTTAATCAAACTCGTTGTTTCATTCATTATAAGCTATGGAAAAAATTAAATTTATTCTAAAAGGGAAATATGGTAAAGTCTTGGGGTGCTAGGTTATTCCATCCAAAAAAATTATTCCTTGAAAATTTAGTGGTGTTATCTTCTACAAAAATATGTCTGTAGTTTTGCTTCATATAATCCTCTGGTTCCCGTGTTTCTTCTTCTATTTTGTGATTTTTCTAGAGTGCCTTTACAATATGAGTTATCCGATTACTCGATACATGCTCTCTAGTATCAAGAATTTGGATGGATTCTTCATAGTATGAAAGGTAAATTTCCAAGTCTATTTCATTATAAGTGAGCACATGCATTGGGTAAGGCACCTACTTCCTTAGTAGAGATATATGAAACAGATCATGTAATTTTGAGTGATTTAGTGTAATTTAAAAATGATAATAAACAAATCCAACCCATTAAAGAATATAAAGGGAGTGATGTACCTAAAATCAGTTTCCCTTTCCTACCAAACCTTATAACTCCCTTCCATGGAGATAAAATCAAGAAGTCATGAACTCCCTCTTAGAACTCTAAACCTCACCTATGATTATCGGCATAAATATTTTTCCAACTTTGAGATTATTTAATATGATCCTGAGTAGGATATACGTTTTGTATTGTCTCTTCATCTAGTTCAAGGCCTAGGAGTTCTATTTCAGCAACTTATTCCCAAAAATTTGGAGTATGAAATCTCTTGCCATATAATGCTTTTATACAACACCAATTTAATACTTGAATGGAATCTATTATTGTAGGAAATCTATACCAATGGTAGGTACTTATCCCATATACCTTGAAAGTTGAGGGGTAATGACATCAAAAAGTCTTCCATAGTTTGAATTCTATTTTAGACTATCCATCAGTTTGAGGATGGTTGGCGGTTCTCAATTGAAGATCAATATTACACTACCACAAAAGAGGGAAAGGGAACCGTTGCATTTTATCAGTGCTAACCAGAAAGCGCTGATAAAAGGGTGGGAATTTATCTATGCGAGCTAAAAGCACTGACAAATGTTTCCTTTATTAGTGATAAAACAAGTGCTGATAAAGGTGTACCCTTTATTAGCTCATTTCTTAGTGCTTATAAAGGGTACATTTATCAGCACTGATAAAAGTTTTTATTACTAATTTATATAAAATTATTATATTTATAATCAAAACTAATTTTTATTTATATACATTAAATAAATAAATGTTTATAATTAATATATATTCTTTATTAATTCAAATATATATATATATAGATATAATGTTTTCATTGAAAAAAGTATTTCAAAAATTAAAATTAAATAAATAAATATATAATTAAATAATTAAATGATTATAATAAATTACATTAAATAATAAATATATTTATTAATGATTTATTAGATTTATATTTATTATATAAATTAGATATTTTAGATTTTTTTTGAATTTTTAGACTAATTCATTGTAGTTATTAAATTCGTTATATTTAATATATTTATTTTATTTATAAATATATAATAATTTTAATATATATATTTATAATTAAAATTATTGAATATATATGTGTTTTCCAATGAATTTTGTCAATGAATATATTGATCATGCGTATATGTTATGTATCATATGCATGACTGTTAATTTATACATTACATCTCGTTGTCCATTGATGTGGTATATTGATTAATTCATAATGTTACCCATATGAACTATATATGTTCTAAAAAATGTACTTATATAATTACATTAAATATATTAAAATAATAAATATATTTTATTATATTTTTAATGATATATATAAATACTTTTTAAATACATTTGTAATTATAATTTTATTAATATATATATATTAACAATTATATACCCATATTTAAAAATATATATTATTTATAGTTATAATTATTAATAAATACATACATATTTATCCTGTATATCATTTTAAATAAATATATAATAATATAAATAAATTATTAAAACTATACCTTTATTAGATTATTTTTAGAATTGATAAATGCCTATCATTATCAGTGCTGAAAAAGTGCTAAAAAAATATGTCTTTATCAGTGATATAATTTTAACACTGAGAAATAGGTATTTTATCAACACTTTTTTAGCACTGATAAAGGCCTATCTTTATCAGCGCTAATAAAGAGCAGATGAAGGTAAGTTTTATCAGCCCGTTTTATATTAGTACTGATAAAACATACCTCTATCATCACTTTTAACTAGAACTGATAAAGGTTCTAGCTGTTTATATAAAAGAACCCTAATAGGATCCTCCACCCTCGCACCCTTTAAAGTCTTCATAGAAGCTGAACCCTACATCGTCGACCCCTCCTTCTCCTCCTCCTCCTCCTCTGCCACCGATGCCTTCTCCTCCTCCACCACTTCCTTGTCCTCCTCCCCCGTCAGGACCCCTCCTCCTATGTGACCCTTCTCCTCCGCCTCCTCCTCTATAGCCAACTCCTCCTTCTCCTCCCCCTCAGTTTGGAAAATCATCCTCCTCAACTATCGCTGCCTCCTCCTCCTCCCCCGCCTCCTTCTCCTCCTCATCATTGTGCAGCCCCCTTGTCCACGTGACAATCTTCGGTGCATCCTCCTCATCTAAAGACCATCCCGACAGCCTCCTCTATAGTGCACAGATTTCCCCCAGGGAGTCTCTTATGTAATGAATTTTTACTCTTTTGCATTACATAGATTTAGATATTTGGAATAGTATAGAATTTTATGTATGAAGAGAATATTACCTTTACATGTTGAGAATCTAATGAAGATATGAATCTTACAAGTTACAGTGCATTAAGAGATGAATTTTATGTATTCAGTGGATATAATTTTATGTATTATCCTAACTTATGTGATGTTACATTTATATAATAAGGAATATCAATCATATTTTTTGATAGGATCATCAATCATAGTCTATGATAGATAATTTTGAGAATTTAAATAAAATTCTTTATAATGAACTTGAAGCAATCTCTATGATTATTTAAATAATGATTCTCAATTAAATAATTATTCTCAATCATCATTAGAACCCTCTATAAATGACTAATAAAATAAAAGTCAAGACCATTTCAGAAATTATGGTAGTAATATTATTTATATTTTAGTTCTTTTAATGGTTATAGGTTTTTTTAATTTCATCTATAAATAGAGGTCAAAGAAAACTAGTACCAAGATTACTGAAGTGTTGTAATGTTTGAAAGTTTCATTGTTTATACTATTGTGCTAGATTTCCCATAGCTACATACATCAATTACATCTTTCAAGGGTCAAAGATCACTACTTCTATATTATTAGCAACATATACAATATTTCATTGGTTTAAAAATTTTATATTTCATTGGGTAGTATCATTTGTATAGAAATTTTTTTATTGAGTTGTAACCACTCAACTCACACACCAGTTATACTTCCACTAAATGGTATGTGACTTTGTTATGATAACCTAACCAAAAAGTAAATGATAGGTTGTGCCTTATCATTTAAAAAAATCATATGTCTGGGTTATGCCTCTAGGTGTGTAAGAGGCAATGGGTTTTTATTGATGCATTGGTATGGTGAAATATAGATATTAAAGTGTCACACTCTCTTTCAAAAGTGAGGTTTATCTAGTGCATATACATGTGACACCCCTGTATTTTAATGAATAACCTAGGGTTGGTTTCGAAGGTGAAAGAGGGAAGTTGAACTTATTTTTCAAATGGAACTAGATTCCATGACATGGTGAATATTCTACACTGTGGAGGTTGTTCTTGTGGCATGGTTGGGGAACTACGGTGTGAAAGTTAGTTTTTATGGTTCTATTTGTTTTGTAATAGTTTTTTCACGGTGTGTTGGTTTTGGTTTGAAGTATTATAATATGGAGTTTTCATAGTTCTTCCTATTTTGGTATCATTTCACTACAAAGGGTGTGAGGGCTCAGAGGTTATGGTGTTGTGATAACCAATGCATCATAGTACCTTTTCCATAGATTATATGATCTCATTGTTAACCATGCATGTGGATTCTAGATATGTTTTTACCATGAACCATTATAGTGTGTCCATATACTTTGTGTTGTAGTTTTTTCTAATTTGGGACCCATTTTGGCATGGCCCTATGTGTTGTGTTGTGATGCATGTTTTCCTAGATTGTCTATGTGTTGTGTTGTGATGCATGCCTTGTTCTCCCTTTTATTTAGGTCCTTTTTGATTAAGTCCATTTGATGCATGGATGCTTGATGCACCTCCTCTTATTGAACCTTATGATGGAATAACACAATTGACCTAAATATAGTTACATAAACCATCCTAATTATAATGAAAAATATACAATGAATATTTAAACACACTGCCACATAATCATTTCCATCAACATCTTCACATCATTCATCCCCCAAGACTATCATTTACACATTCCACATCACCTGTAACTATATTATGAATGAAACCGAACAAATTAATATTCAATGAGGTTTTTAAGATATTTTCTATATATTTTTCCATAGGTTAGGAAGTCATCACATATGTTTTAATAATTTATTAGTTTTTTAAGTCTACTTCACAAACTAGGTTCAACAATCATTACTACCATTAAAATTAGTAAATACTTATCTGTGAATACTATAATTTCTAATATATAAAATATTTATTAGATATGGTACTATCAGAACCCACCCGCATTTGAACTCTAGTGGAGTTGTAAATATATTAGTGCCTGACCCCCCCCCCCCAAATACTATATTTAAAAAGAAATGGGTCAGTTATAATTAGAAATGTAATGATACATTCGAGGCTGGTATCATAACCAATAACTGACCTGACATTCCACTAACCTTATAGGTGTTCATGATCCCTACGGGATAACAATGATCCTTTGGAAAGAAGATACAATTAATTTGGAATATTTTACCCCTAAATTAGATTAAATTAAAAATGACCTTTCTCCTAAAAACCAGACATGACCCATTCATAAATTTAATATCTAGAAAAATAGTAGATACTCAAAAAATAAATAAATAGAAAGAAGATATCATAGATGAAAAATAAAATCCCACTATTGACTAATAAAACTGTTTAACCCGATATGTCTCATTCCTAAATCTCATTGGACCTATTTTGGATAGGTATAATATATGAGTTCTCATTTTATGTTGTCTTTACATATACCTGGATAATGAATGAATTCCCTAGGATGATAAATTTTTTGTGATAACCCCTAAATTAACAAATGGAATTGTATAAGGGATGCTTTGTAAAATCAGAAATTGTATTTTTTTTGGTTTGTATGGTGTTGCAATTGTGAGAATGATTGTGTGTTTGTATGGTGTTTTCAGTTGTTGTCAGGATTGGTATGATATTTTTTTCCATGTTGTAGTTCTTCCACTATTCAATATCAATCAAAACTGTTCCCATTTCAATGGTACCACCACTTCACTAGAAGACTCTATGGGACACTTTATGGACAACCTAGTCAAATAACCATAAAAACACATGTAATGAATCCTTCCACCTATAAGAACTCTATTGAAAATCATACCATATATTATTTTAGTACCATAGTTATTGACTCAAGACATTATGTTTCTAGAGAAACACTAATAATGGGTTTACAACAATGAATTAGATCACACACGGGATACTAAAACATTCTAGTTCAAGGGATTATCATAGTTAGTTCCACTGATCAGGTCGTTGGGAAGATGGGTGCGATCTACTTTGGTCCTGAGTAATGGATGGAGAGGTAAGGGTGTTGTTTACCATATCTAGTTCCATTGATTATAGTTGGATGATGACCCTAGTTGAACATATTTTATGCAATTATTTTGTAAAATATTAATATTACTTAATCAAATAGAATTAATATGAATATCAGTTGACAAAAGAGTATGAAAATGGTGTGAAAGAGTTTATCAAGTGTGAAAATGATCATGCATATGACCCATCTCAAATCCTTTTTCTAAGTTTAAGCTGTTGTTATTCAAAAATATTACTCCATAGGAGTTGAAAGAACACTTGATCTATCAAGGAATAGATCGAATTTATACATGTTGGAATAAACATAGTGAAAAATGAATGTAGGTAGTGGCTGGGATAGCACTGTATTTTGTGGATCATCTGATATGATTACAAGTGTGAAATATGAAGATAAAAATATAGAGGATGTGATTAGATATGTGAATGATGATGAAGACCGTATTGATAAAATGACAAGGATAGTTGAAGATGAACTTTGTGATTGACCAAAATTGTTTGAGAAGTTAAAGAGTTGTTCAAAGATACCATTGTATACTGGTTGCACTAAATATATAGCATTTTCAACCATACTGAAGTTGTATAATTTATAAGTAGGCAATGGGTGGAGTGATGCTAGTTTTATAGAACTAATTTCTCTCTTGAATGACATGCTCCCATAAGATAATGAGATCCCGAGATGAACATACGAATCCAAACAAACACTAAGCTCGATCGTTATGATCTTAGAAAGAATACACGCTTTCCCAATTGAATTTATACTATTTCAAAAGAACCATAAATCACTTAAAGAATGCCCAAAGTGTGGTGCTTCTTGATTCAAGAAAGATGAATCCAGTCCTATAAAATTTGTATGGTACTTCCCAATCATTGCAAGGTTTAGGAGCCTATATGGATGTGAGGATATTATAAGAAAATTTAAATGGAATGTAGAGACAAGAATTAAATACGGGAAAATATGTCAGCCATCAGAGTCTCCTCAGTGGAAGAGAATTGATCATGAGTATCCTGAATTTGGAAAAAGGATGAGAAACCTTCATCTTGTGTTATATACCGATGGAGTGAATCCTTTTGGTTTTCAAAGAAGTAGTCACAGTTCATGTCTGGTTATGTTGGAAAATTACAACTTACCACCATGGTTATACATGAAAAAAAATACATCATGTTATTTATGCTTATATCAGTATAGAAAAAACCGGGTAGTGATATTGATATTTATTTGGCTCCATTGATCTAGGAGTTGTTATTATCATGGGATTTAGGTGTTACATTGTATTATTCTTACAAAAATGGAGATTTCACTTTGAGATCCATATTCAACGTGAAGATAAATTACTTTCCTACTAATGGAAATTTGTTTGGATATAGCATTAAAGGAACTCAAGGGTGTCCCATTTGCGAACAATGTACATAGTCAATTAAGTTGAAACATTCATAAAAACCCGTGTTTCTAAGACATCGTAAATTTCTACCTTGATGAAATAAGTATCGATCTTGGACGACGTCATTCTATGGAAGTTCGGAAGAATGTACAACACCATATCCACTAACAGGAGATTAGATGTTTGAGAATGTAAAAGACGTGGACACTACATTTGGTAAACCATTTTTAAAAAACCTTATGAAAATCAGTTAGAGAAAGAGATCAGTTTTTTTTAATTACCATACTGGAATTGTCTGTATGTCACAAATTTTCTTGATGTTAAGCATGTTGAAAAAAATGTATGTGATAGTGTCATCGGAACATTGCTAAAATCCCCCGTCGAAACAAAGGATGGAATTAATGCTAGGTTGGACATTGTTGAGATAGGAATACGAAAAGAGTTGTCACTGGTGAAGGGTGAAAAATGAACATTTATTCCTCATTGTTCTTACAGTCTTTTTAGGAAGGAGGGATATCAGTTTATTAACTTCTTGAATGATGTAATGGTTTTAGAGGGGTATTCATCAAATATCAAGAACATCATGTTTATGAGCGATTTAAAGTTAAAGGGTCCGGAATCACATGACTGCCATGTTTTGATGAAAGATCTAATTCCTATAGCTTTCCATTGAATTTTTTTAACAAATGTAGGAAATTCATTAATGAAGCTCTGTTTCTTCATCAAAGCTATATGCAATAAAGATATAGAACCGGTGAAATTTCCAACTATGAAAAGAGAAATTTTCATCATAATATGTGAATTGGAAATGTTCTTACCACCAAAATTATTTGATATTATGATTAATTTTATGGTTCATTTGGTGAGAGATATTCTATTATGTGGTCCTATACATTATAAATAGATGTACCCAATTGAACGGTATACGAAAATTTTGAAAGGGTATGAAAAACAATTGCAATCGGGGAGAGGGTTGTATTGCATAGAGATATATTGTTGAGGAAGCCATTTAATTATATACCCAATACTTGTCTGGTGTGGAAAACATTGGCCTACTGAAATATCATCACACTGGGTGGATTGAGGGTGAAGGAAGTTCTGGAAGAGAGTTTGTCCCAATCAATATTACAGATCAGGATCATGACCACCTTTACATTTTTCATAACATTTTTGTTGTTGACCCATATGTTCAAACCTACAAAAAAATTCTTAAGAATTTGAATCCATCTAGGGATAAAAAATTGATATTAGATACACATAATCGACAGTTTATAGGATAGTTCTTGGACCATATTTTGAAGAAGTTAGATGAAAATTCAGACTCAGTTTCAGAACGACTTCGATGGCTAGCTGGAAGACCAAGTGTTTATGTATTATCTCACAATGCATATATAGTTAATGGTTATACATTCTATAATAATGAACATGAAGAAGACAGTACCATTCAGAATAGTGGGGTTACACTTGTGGCTGAAGGGATTCATGTATCCAGTTCTAAGGATAGAAATTCAATTTATGAAAATATGTCATACTTTGGCATCATCAAACAAATATGGGAGTTGGATTATACAAAATTCCAAGTGCTGATTTTTCAATTAAAGTGGGTTGATAACAAGAGTGTTGTTAAAATATATGAATTGGAATTCATGAAAGTTGATTTTAGTAAGGAAGGGGAAAAAGATGAACAATTTATAATGGCATCACAGGTAGTACAGGAATTTTATGCTTTGGATCCCACAAATCAAAACTGGTCAATTGTTCTGTTATCAACCAAAACAACTGAAGGGTCATATGAAAGTTAAATGGAGGATGAAACTTTCTTTGGGACTTTGCAATCATTTCTCTATAGTCCCAATGTAGATAGCATTTTTTATGTCTTAGGAGACTGCAATGAAAGGATTTATATAGTCGATAGAGGGGTCAAATCTCATCATCCATTAAAAAAAGAGTTCAATAATTTATTGTCATAGACATTGTGTTACATTATTTTATTATATGGTTGATACGGCTTTTATGTAGTCCCAATTAAATGTTAAACCACTTCTATAGATAATGACTTCTACACCTATGGATTCTCCCAATCCCAATGAACCAAAAGTCTCTCAACCTGCTGCTGCTAGTCCCAGTGCAGAGCAACAACAGTTTTCTCAACCTATTGTTGTTGGTCCCAGTGCTGAGGTATGCCAAGTTTCTCAACCAATTGTTGTTGATCCCAATGCCAATTATAGCGCTCTAGAGGAACATAATGATGATGCTTAAACTGAGGAAATGGTAGGCAATGTAACCCTGGCAGTGAAAAAAACAAGAGTGCCATAGTTTAACTGTGTTAGCCAAAATACTTAAGTAAAAAAATGGAATAAAATTTTTGGTGGGATGGAATAAATGAGTCCAACATGTTAACCCCAACAAAGCCATGTTTAGTATCTATATTAGAATCGTCACTCGATAACACATGCCGATTGAAGTATAGTCAAGGAACCATGTTGTCATTGGGATTAAGACACAAATGTGGGAAGAGATTACAGTAACATTATGATATCATTTCTTTAATTTAATAAAATAAAATAAAATACTAAAACATTTAATTACTGTTCATCATCCCTTGAAGAGTTCATATATAGTAGATGCCTCGCACAAGGAATATGTATTAATATTTTAAGGAAGTATTCATAGAGGCTTCCGCACAATTTTAATGAAATATCATCTTAAGGATAATAAAGGGAAAAACAAGCCACACCCACCTCTTCTTTATGAACACTTGTTATCCCAAGGAGCATGGGATGCATTTAGCAGCCATCGTGGGGAACAAAAATTTCAGGTACATTGTGTCTGGTAAAATGTTGTTTGATATTTCTTGTATTCATCACATCGATTGACTGTTTTTTATTTATGAAATAGTAACTGAGTGCTAAAAATAAGGAATGGGTAGTAAAACCAGTGTAACACTGCCATAACCATGTTTGTTTGCTTATATATAGATTCATGAATCAAAAATCAAAATCCAATTCCATCCCATGACATGTACTATGGAAGGAGGCTCGGGTAAATAAATATGGCATACTAATAGACGAAAATACCCAAAAAGTGTGGGAAACATGTGTAAGTATGACATAATATGAATTTTATTTCCTTTAAATCACAATTACATAATAATGATTATTTATTTTTCTATATTTTGTATCAAACATAGTCGCATGAATCAACAACACCCACAATATATGTATACATACTTTCAGCGGTATTGAAGCAACCAAAATAGTATGGCCGCGTCAAATGTGCGGGTTTTTGGGGTGACACCCTGGTCATATTTTCAGAAATAATAACAAGTGGGGGATCTAACTGAGGGAATGAAAAATATGAGAGAAACAATAGCTACATTTCAAGAATAATTATAATACCATAGAGAGCTAATAATAAGTTTGATGGGGGATTCGAAGAGAAGAAACAACTCAAGAACAACCTGTGAGTGATGATCATGCCCCACCCCCACCAGTTTTTAAGTGAGCCATTCCCCTAAAAATCTATCTTAGCTGAGGTAATCAATGTTCTAATAATTGTTTCTATGAAATTTAAATTACATAGACACCGATACATTTCCTTTAATAATATTCTACTAGGTAAAAATGACTATGATTTATATCTATCAACTCCCACTTATTGCCTTATAGTGAGTGCTATGGTGCTCAATATGCAGAACGACATGCTACACAACAGACCACTTCTAACAGGTCATTTCAGAGTGTCGATTAACATAGCTAATGATTTGAGCATCAATATACCTATTTCAAATAATGATGTAGGCATTTATATATTCGAACAAGTTGTTGGAACATTCATCACATAGCTATCAATTCTTCTAAAAAACATGTCGAGAAGGAGGTATTTATTTCCAATTTATTTTTCAAGATGAATCTTTAACATTTAATTAAAAAAGGTGTAAAAACCTTCACCCTACCTGTTCTATATCCACATCTATTATCATTGTAGGCTCAAGTGAATTCAAAGTCAATATATGGAAATACTCACACAATTGATTTTGAAAAAAATATGTATGAAGGGGAAGAATCAGATTACATTAGCGCCAACAATGTAGTGAAATCATCAAGTATGAATAGCTAGAAGCCTCAATTATAAATGTATACATGAGGTATGTTTTCATGATTTGATTATAAAAAATATGATATATTATGATAATTATGAATAAATATGTTTTATATTTTTCATAGGTGTATATATGAAAAAAATTGAAGTGATTTACCCATGAACAAAAATTTGGACTCGTTATTCCTCACATCACCTCTTCAATAGAAGAAAAAAATGATGATAAAGAGGGTGAAATAATGTCACCCCTACTCAAATTGTTTGAAAACAATATTATGGATGACAAACTATTTTTAATACCAAAACTATAGGGGTAAAACTCTAAAATTTTATTATATCAACTATATTTTCATTTCATTCATTACTTATTCTTTTTTGTGTTTTTAAGTAGCACTGGATTCTCATTGCGGTTAATTTGGATACATCAATGATTTATTTTCTAGATTCAATGCATGGATATCCAAAAAACTGACCATGCATGATGGAATTTATCAATTTATAATACACTACATCCTACATTTTAGAACAAAAAATCCAGTTATATAATTTATATTATATTTTAATGAGTATCCTATTATGATAAGGTAGTGAATCAATATTGTCTACTTCATGGAATGAATCCAGGGCTTAAGGAAAAGAACATCGAATAGATCTAAAAGTGGAAAAGTATAATGGTATATATAATAAGACTACACTATCCAAACACATATCAAAACAAATTACTTATTTTTCTCGATATTTCTACAGTGTCCAAAACAAACAAACAGAAAGCACTGTGGTTATTATGGTTGAATATTTATGAAACAGATTGTATTTCATCAAAAAACTATCATCGCTAAAGAGGTATTTTTGAAAATAATTACTAGTTCATTTAAAATATTTATTAATCCTTTGTGTATTTATATTTTTTAGTACGAAATGACTATTTCAAAAAATTATATTCACAAGATGATATAGACATGTTTAGAAACAAATGGGCATCATACCTGATGAAATATTTTACACAAATAGGATGAAGGTGAATTCCTACTACTTATTTTATCCTTATATGATCATTTATATCTCCCTTTTTTACACTTATTGATCATTTATGATCACCCTTTCTTATGTTTAATATCATTAGCTAGGTTATGAAGAATTGTTTTAGAAATGATTTTTCTTTCTTAAAATTAATAACTCAATCAGAGAATCTTATAAACTAGTTATTTATGTTTCCATATTTCCAAAAGCACTAGACCTAAACTATTATGGAATGGATCATTTATATTCTATATTTTGTTCATTTATGCTTCTGTTTCTACTGATTTAGTGTGATGGAAGAAAATTGATTGTGCATCACTCACAAATTTAATAACAAAGCTAAGGATTCGTTACTACTGTTGGTTAACTACCGATTAGCATAGAATCTTATCTAAACGTGAGATCTGGCGTCCCCATGATGCTCTCATCCCACACTTTCCTTATGATATCATCATTAATCCTTCAATTTTCCATCTCTTTCTGTACCCATTTACTAGGTAAATGGGTGCCGAAAGGGAAGGAAAGGTGAACGCTGAATGATGATATCATAGAGATGGTGTTTGATGAGAGCATCAGGGGGACACATGATCGGATGATCAGTTTGAATGCTATGCTAAGGGATAGTTAACCAACACTAGTAAAGAATACTTAGTTTTTTATTAGCTTATATCTGGACCAAAGAAACCTTTTATAAATATATAAATGTAATGTTACGAAATAATATGTCTATTTTAATGAAAAATTATATAATGAAACATTGATTTAATTTTCATTATTCCATGCAGGGTTCATTTATTTTAGAATATTTTTATCCATGTGACATGCCTTTGTAGGAAGAGAAATGACACTGTGTCTTCTCAATCATAGAGTAAATTTTGATTTTTTCACAGTAAAATTATTGTCCATAGAATTAATTCATTGTTTCATATTTATGTTTAATTAATTTATTTTATTTAAATAATATTAATATACTCATATGTGATATCAATGTATGAAATTTTTAGGTCATTATAGTTGTTATCAGATTAACTGACCTATTCAAAATCGAGAAAATTCATTCAGTTGTTTTGATACTTTAGGGAGATGATCCATAAGTCATTTGAAATGTGTAGGAATCAACCCTGCATCAATATGACACACGATGAAACCTTTTTGACTCAAATTGTATATTTTTATTTAAAATTGACATTATTTTTAGTAAAAAGAACATGTGACATACTAAAATTTGAGCAAATGCATTCTGACTATTTTGATACTTTAGGGAAACGATCCATAAGTCATTTGTGACCTGTAAGAATTGACCACACTTCAATTCAACGCACAATGAGACTCATATGACTCAAAGTGTCTCTTTTATTTTAAATTAACATTAATTTTACAAAAAAAAACACAAGTGACATACTGATGGTCAACACCATCACCTAACTACTTACTCTACGAGGGCCTCCACCCACAACGAGAGGCCACCACCACCTCCACTAAGTCCAATCTATGTGAACACAACTCCAACAACACATCGAACAAAAAATGATGAGCAGAAATCAAAAAAAAACCTAATCCATGTCATCTGACACCTCGTGCCCCTATGAGCATGTCCCTAAAATCATGATGGTCAACACTATCTCAAGTCTCAAGATCCATGAAATTGTTCTGAGGACTTCATCACCTCAGATCCTGATGACAAAGTCATCTCAACCTCGTTATCATCATCACTCCAAGTATCTGAGCCAAGCCCCACCTGATGAACCATATCACCTCAATCCATAAGATCAATAGCCACCTCAATCCTAAGTCCAAGTCTATTACATTCCCATAGAATCAAGTAAATAGTATAAAAATTTTATTTAATTCAAATTTACATTTGGCCTAGACTTTCCATGTTAGTCTAAACCTCTTACCCAGTTTAACCAATAGTAGTGGAGCAAGAGAATTCCTATAAGCACCTCATATAATCATTAGAATAATTTAATAAGAAATTATTTAATTAATTAGGTTCTCTCTTGAACAACCCATACCATGTATATGAACGCACCCCCAAAACACTCAAAAAATCCAGGAGAAATCTAGGAAGCACATACCTTGTACTAGTATGTTCTCACACATTTGAAATCTTCCTCAAAATTGATCCGAATCGGATAAAAATACTGTTTTATATGAATTCCCTTAAAATATAGAAATAGGGATCACATGGATTTACCACTCCCTATGGTGAGATAAATAGAAAAGAGAAGCCAGAAAATTGAATGTATTATTGAGATGAATCTGTATCCACTAACGGATCAATGATCAAAGTCTGGATGATGGAGTTCCCTCAAAGAATAGTGGGAAGGAAGATGGAGGAGATCCCTTTGTTCTAAATTGTAAATGGGAGGAAAGGGAGGAGAAATAAGGAAATAGTGAATGAGGGAAAAAATTAATTTCCCCCTTTTTTGTGGACCACATGGTTTGGCCACACAAGTTGGATAACCATGTGCCAACCGCACCGTGTGTCAACTAAACTCTCAGAATTAGGTTCCAAATATAAAAAAAGGATGTCCCGCTCCCCCAAAATGAAAATTTTAAATAGGTTGAGGATTTTTCAACCAGCTCAAAAACCCAAGACATTACAATCTCCCTACCTTAACCTAACTCGTCCCTAAGATATCAATATTTACCCAGATATGGTACCACATATACTCATCTCATCAAAATCAACCCGGACTACCCTAGTCATTAAGTCATAGGTTAACTCCCCTCAAGGCACTCCCCACTTTAGGAGTTACCTACTCAGTCACGTCTTGACCAAAAAATCAAATTTCTAGATGGTACGCCAAAAATCCATGGACTCAAATGTCCTCCAATGATGCATAAACATTCTTACTCCTCATCGGGTTCTCAAATAATACCCATGTCCTATTTAACACCCTTCAAGTATTGTATCTCATTAGATCCCCATATATACTTGTTCCATACACAACAATCATAAAATCCCACATACCATCATATTCCTATAGATCTTGCATCATAACAATTTTTCAAATAAACCCGCACCATATATACGTATTCATTCCCATCAAAATCTGGGTGCCAATGCACCTCATATAGAACCTGTAGCACATTAATTATCATATGAATGCACACCTCACATACAAATCTGAATTACTTAAATTCACACATAAATCTGGATGCCAACACACCCCATATATATATATATATACATCTCACATCATAACTGATGGAAACATAGTAACCAGTTCCTAGTTATTCCAAAAACAATACTCGTGAACCTCATGAACCAAAATCAACCAAATACAAAATGAAAGAAAAGTGTGGTCACACCCAAGAAGCACCACTAACTATCATTAGATCACTGTCCTACTCTAAACCTAATATCTTGATAGTGTACTTCTAGCCTAATACATGACTACCTATGTTTTAGCCCCCCTGTGGAGCTCCACCAGCCACTAGCCACATATCCCACTATTGGGTCCTGCTATCTTTTATAAGACCTCCACATGTAGCTAAATCCAAACTACCCACTCTTGGTATTGCTCTTAGTCTGACGTTAGATCCCTAAGTCTTCCCTATTCCCTTTCTCCTTCCTATCTGATAAGGCTTCTTATAGAACCTCTCTAAATGGCTCATCTGGTCACATGCATGACACTACTTTAAAAACATATCACATTGGGTATGAGCATGCCATGGATTAGTACACCAAAAGAAAAGTACTGTATACCCACTCCTTTGAAGTCTTCCCAAGTCTCTATCATGGATTCCCTACTGAGACTCCTCAGGGCCTCACTCCATAGTTCGTGAAGCATCATTTCTCTGCTCACCTGACACATTCACTCAGATCAAAGAGGACCAGTCATTCAAGTTTTCCTCAGTTATCGATGGATAATTGACTTCCACTAAGAAGGATGTTAGTCTAAAGATGTCGACCTGCACCCTGATTTTGTGTCACAAGACATCCTCAAAACATTGCACCCTAGTGATGTCCTCTCCCAGCATATCAGGTAAAAATCACGATAGGTTAGTGGAATTATCTACATAGTCCATGACAGAAGTATCCCCCTTCTAGAGGTTCATGAACTCACACGCTCTGTCGACCCTCAGTGTATCTGGATGAAGTGATTGAAGAATATGGACTCAAAATCCTTCTAATATAGTCCCTTGTGTCTACCCGCCTATACCTATACGTCCCACAAGCGTTATTTATTTCTTATAATCATGCATTCTACCAGCCTCACCCTCCGCCCTGGGGTGTCTTGAGCTGGTCAAATATAGTTTGTATCAAATCTATCAAGTTCTCTATTGTTTGTGGTCCACCCTCACTCTAAAATAGTGATGGGTGCTGAGACTGGAACTCTCGAGTCAATTATGCCATAGATGGATCATCTCCCTAGGATACCCTATTGATGACCTATATGAAATGAACCAGGATCACCCTGAGCTTCTCATCAATACATGGTCCAAATATTTCATATGCAACTTTCTATATTGTACCGAATCCTATACCATGAGATCATGATCATTCTGACCCTTTAGGACCTCATCCCAACTATCAAGGGCCTCATCCCATGAACACGTAAGTAGCACCATATCACCACCCTCCTAAAACTCCACCGAATCCCATCTAGGTGGAATCCCACAGAATACCAATCATGATGGTCAAGTAGACATATCATTGTATATATAAAAATATCACCAATATAAAAGGTTGTAATGGGTAACGCATCTCACCACCCTTACACTCCCTTACCAAACCATGTCACAAAACATCTGGTCTTAAGGCTGCTTACCTACCCATATCAATGTCCTGTATCATGTATCATCTAGTCTTATGTCCCCCTTCCTTCCCACAATAGAGTCATGCTTCAAATATAATCTGGCCTCATGAACCCTTTCCTACCCATGATAAGGCCATGTATCCAATCTCATGTATTATTTCTGATTAGCTGAGTATAATTCCACTAAAGTGGCTATACAAAAAAACACTATTTAGATTCTTTGTTGACACTTTGAAAAACTCACCCCAATCATCATCTATGTCTACCCTTATCAGGGTCAGGACCATATATCAAATTCATATAAATTCACATACAAATATCATTGGAACCACATGTTTTGGTTGGCTGAGTAGAATTCCACCAAAAGAGTCTAAGTAATAAAACACTATTTAGCTCTTTTGCTAACATTTTAAACAACCAACCCCCTATTAGCTCAATCTAGGTTCCCAATGAAAATCATAAGAAACCATAAATAATGTGATCCAAAGTTCCTATCATGATGTGTAATCGAACCTCCCTTACCATACTGGGATAAGTGTCAAAATCCACATAATAGATAAATATCACACCAAAGTGTTCCACCTGAGGTGGAAATAAAATGAACTATAAAAGAGAAAATTAAGATATCAATTTACTTATGTTGGAAGCATAGTCAATCCCCTATTCTTGGGGATGAAATCACCCAAATAAATGATCTACACCCATTCTTGGTAAACTCAAAATAACAAGCGACATACATAAAACCAAGAAAACCCATTCGTATTGTTTTAATATTTCAGAAAAACGATATAGGACTCATTTTTAATGTTTAGGAATCAAACCTACCTCAATTAGATGCACAGTGTGACCGGTATAACTTCAAATGTTTCTTTTTTATTAAAAATTGAAATTTATTAATGTATTCTTTCATATCAATGTTTAATTTATTCCATTATTTTATTACTAACATAATATTTGTTTTCTTATATATGTGGAATTTTTTCTTGATTTTAGATTCTTTGTTTAGCAACTAATACTATGGAAAAAAAATATTGAGAGGGGATCACAGATGAAAAAAGGATGAAGCATTAATGTTTTTAACTGTTTGTTGGATAATTGTAATTGTAACAATATAAATCATTATTTGAAATGTATGTAGCAGTGTCTTTTTTTATTCATGATGTCATGTAAACGTATATAGCATTGATTGTGAAACTCTTGTGTGAACTGTTTCATTCTTCTATAATTTGTTTGTGTGCAAGTGCTATTTTGTACAGGTGTGGAGGTGTGAAGGTGCTATTTTGTTTGTGTGAAGGTGTTGTTTTGTGTGAAGGTGTTGTTTTGTGTTGTTTTGTATAGGTGTTGTTTGTTTTCATGTCTTGTATTGTGCGGGTTTCCATGTGCTGGGTGTGCTGTTAAATAAACAACACATTACAGGAAACTCAGCCTTTATCAGTGCTATTTTGAGCGATGGTAAAGGCCCATTTTATTAGGGCTAATTAAGCATAGATAAATTGGGCCTTTATTAGTAGTAAAAAGTTCTGATAAGGGGGGGAACTTTATCAGCATTTTTTTAGCACAGATAAAGGCCCCCCTTTATCAATTATTTTTTAGCGTTGTTAAAGGGGACCCCCATCTTCACTGAGATTAACAACATTGTTTAAAGCGGTTTCTATAACTTTTAAAAGCCTTATTTGTAGTAGTGTTAAGAGCATTATGAAGACTCCTCCAATGTTTTGAGGTAAAGTGGGGTTCTCAATCAGATTCAACTGATAGAGATTCACTATAAAGTAATAAAACATTATTATATAGATTCTTTCCTATAATTCAAGAGGTGAATATTCTACTATAGAAAAATATGTGTTGATTTGGTTAGGTGATCAACAATAACACATATCACATCATTACATCTAAGAGTATTTGGTAGTCCCATGACAAAGTCCACTATAATTTCATCCCATTTCAACATAGTAATTAAAAGAAGTTGAATAAATCTTTTAGGATGCTACCTCATAGGTTTCATATATTGAAAACCCAAACATCTTGACACATAATCAGCAATTCCCCACTTCATGTTATCCAACCAAATATTTTCCTTAAAGTCCCTATACATATTTGTGTTACTAAGGTGTATACAGATATTTGATCTATGAGCATCTTCCAACAATTACCTTTTTAGCATAGGTATAGATGGACCATATAGCCTCTTTATGAATTTTAGAACACCATCTTCACAAACAAAGTTTTATTTCATTCACACCTTTAATTTTATTTTGAAGGTTATCATCAAGAGATTGAGAATCCTTTATCTTCTCTAATAAAGATGGTATTTTAATCATTTAAAAAATTAGTAATGTCACTAATTCCATAGAAATTCCCATATCCATATTTACAAGATCCATTAACATATGATCCTTATCATCCCACATTTGGGTTAGAACTCGATGATCCTCCCAACTCAATGAATCTACTACCATATTTTCTTTCCCTAGGTGGTAGTGTATTGAGAAATAATAATACTTGTGTAGTTCAAGTCATCCTCTTTGTCTCATATTGAGCTCTTTCTAGGCGAATATGTATTTAGGAATTTTATGATCCATATATATTTCACATTGTTCACCATAGGGATAATGTCTTCATGGTTTCAAAGCAATGATTATAGCCATTATCTCAAGAACATGGGTTGGATTGTTCTTTTCTAAGTCTTCAATTTCCTTGATGCATATGTGATAACTTTATCATTTTTAATTAGGACATAACTAAGTCCCTTATTATATGCATCAATATATACAAAAAACCCATAACATTCAGTTGGTAGATTCAAAATTACATTATTGACTAATCTTCTATTTAGTTCATCAAAACATTCTTCAGATTCCATTTTCAAAAACAATATTAACCCCTTTATGTGTAAGCTTGGTTAGCGAGTTTTCCAATGAGGAAATTTTTTTGAACAAACCATCAGTAATTACCTACCAAACCAATGACACTACACACCTCAGTTATATTTTTTGGTGTAGTCAATATTCAGAATTCCTTTAACTTTTAGGATAAACTGATAATCCATCCTTAGAGACAACATGACCAAGAAAAGTAACTTCTTGAAGCCAGAAATCACTCTCACTAAATTAATCTTACCTTATAAGATTATTCATCATGGTCTTCAAGTGATTCCTATGATTCCCACATATTTTAGAATACACCATAATATAATTAATGAATGCCATAAAAAATCATCAAGATATTACTTGAATACTATGTTCATCAGGTCTGTAAAAATAGAGGTGCATTATCCATTCCAAATGGAATTGCTATAAACTCATAATATCCATACCTAATCCAAAAATATATCTTAGGAATGTCTTCCTTATTTAATCATAATTTTTGATATCTATAATGAATATCAATATTTAAAAAAAAGGGCTCTATAATGTTGATTAAAAAAATCATCAATGCGAGGTAGAGTATACTTGTTCATTATTGTAATAGAATTTATTTCCATATAATCAATGAAAAACATAAAGAATATATCTTTATTATTAATGAAGAGAACATGTACCCCCTAGTTAAATAATAGGGAGAATAAATCCCTTGTTACCAAAATCCTCTAGTTTTTTCTTCATCTGCACTAATTCCACAGTGTCCATTCTATAGGCAGTCTTTGATATTGGAGTTTCATCGAGGATTAAATCATTAGAAAATTAAAATTCATTCTATGGGGGGGATTCTTGGTAATTCATCATGCAATACATATATTTATTCCCACAAAATAGATACATATTGAATTTTAATATTACCTTCTCCATCACTTGATGTTGTTTTCTCTTATTCCCCAAGAATTTCATTCAGTAATGCTATTGGGGGTGGATCTAGATAATCATTAGGTGAGGAATATTTTTATCTAAAGATAATTTATTATTCCACTTCCTCAAAAATCATAATTTCATTCCTATTGTGATATTTGTTTCATTATATTTTGAGAGCCAGGCAATACTGAGGATTATATAAAATTCAACCATAGGTATGATAACAAGGTCAGCAAGTAAAACCCATTTATGTGTCATAATTGGGACTTCCCAACACATATTTGATGAAATGATTCTTACCTAAAGAGTTTCTAATGTGATCTATCTTATTAAATCAAAAGTGAAATGTCTAATTTTCTTAGAAAAATGGGTAGATATAAAAGAGTACGATGATATAGAATCAGATAAAGTATTGTATAAATTTGAATATATGATTAATGAACCTTTCACCACTTAATTGGGTAATTATACCACAACTGTAGTGATTTCATAATCATGGTTGTCTCCCCTTTTACTCTTATGTGTTATATTCTCTCGATTCTTTGGTCATTCATTTGCATAGTCCCCCGTATCCTTGAAGTTGTAACAATAAATATTAGTTTTTTCCTTCTTCCATTTTAATTCCATGACATGATGACCCATTTCTCCACACATATATCAAAATCACATGCCTTTGATACATTTCCTTGGGTGAATTTTTTCATAGTTGTCACATGATGGAAATTCCTTTATCATCCTATATGACATATTCCTTTTTCATGGTGTTCAAAAGACATATTATTCTCTTGATATACTTTGAATATGTTGGATGTCAAAAATTCTTTATCTATTTTAATGTCATAAAAAAACTATCTGTTCGTATGATAAAGAAGTATGAGAAATGATAATCCTTAAGATATTTATCTTAAGACCTTAAAATAAGTGGTCAATCTTGCACTCTTGGTTTCATATGTAATTCTTCTCATACCTGGGGTTCCTTCTAAAGGTATCTTCATAATCTCAAACACTCACTTATTCTTTTTTTTCTTTAAGTCAAGGAAACTTTTATTCCTCCTAATTAGTTGATCATGAGGGAAGTATTTATTGAATAATGTATCCTTAAAAGCTATCCATTCCATGAGTTTTGTGTCCTCTTCTTCTCTGGTATTTTGGAACAAAGACCACTATTGATCAGTATCACTTTTGAGAAAATACACCACAAGTGTAACCTTTTCTATTTCACTACATCCTAAGGCCATAAATATATTCTCTAGATACTTAATACATTACAAAATTATAACTAGATTATTAGTCCCACTGAAATATATGAGATTATATCATATAAAGAGATCCAACATAGGATATTCCCTCTATATAGAAGGTTCCTCTATTCAGGTATGGTTATTGGTCATAACCTGATTAAGTTGTCCTAGTATCAAAATAATTTACTCCATTCCAATACTTGATATATTAATTTCCTTTGTGGGGAAACCTCTTAAATTTCCATGAGTATTGATACAACTCATCCTTCCAGGTATAGTTTCTAAATAATGGCATACATTGTATTGGATCATAATATTATGAATTTAAAATATGGTATAACACTCAACATAAATTAAAAATTTATGCAACATAAATAATAAAATTTGGTTACATTGGGGACATCACTAATTTTAAATACTTCATAATGGTAAGTAAAGAGAATGTGAATTATCCTAAGAATATCCCCTAGGAGTGTCATACTAGGTGTGTAGTAAGGCCCATTTTCATGTACCGGGTTATTCTCGTGTCAAGCCCGATAATCATTGTCGGAGTTGTTACCCCTAGGTACATATGTTCTAGAACCACATCTAGTTACAGTATCTAGAAAGGGATGTATTTATAGGAATACCCACATAATATCTAACTTATAAAAATTCTAGTATGTTCTTCTATACTTATCCTAAAATTCTATATTAGTGTTATGTTTTTTAAATATATGTATTCTAAATCTAGTTTCCAAGGTTGCTGCAAAACATACTTTGATACCAACTATAATGATCTGACCCCAGAATCCCAGAGCTGATGCATTATTTTATACATTGGTATAGATACAAGATTCAAATTCAATGGGACCAAACAATTTAGCTTTTTTGGAAAAATATATTATATATATGATAACCATGTTACATTGGGAAAAGAAAAATAAAGCATAATAAAAATGAAATCTCATAATCCTTGAAAGCTCAATAAGAGGATTCCTCTTCATAACCTTGGGAAATGAAACATAATAAGGTCGATCTCATATTCTTATTAAGGGTAATTATAGTGGAAGAAATAATGAATCAATGAGAAAAACTCTATATGGAAATGTCAACAACTAAAAATACATGCCATTGAAATAACTAGATAAGGCATAATCAATATGAAATGGTAAATAATTGAAACACATTCCATTTAATAAATAATCAATGAATTAAATGTTAACATATATAATGTCAAAGAAATAATATTTTGGATAATAATAATAATAACTAAATTCTCAATAGAGTAAATGTTTAATTATTGGACACCATGTTTCTTAGGTAAATGGTACTGTTACCATCAAGAAATTTCACAAGAAGGTTTATAATATCAGGTTGAAACCCATATAATTTGGCCAAATGATTCATATCATGATATTACTGATGCATCAAGGGGATTATGTTAAATAGTTTCAAACGTATGTCATACCAATCCAAAGAATTATTTATATATCGAATAATCGATTTAAAAAATATTTTAAATCAAAGTGCCCCATACCACATAAAAAATTAATACCATGAAGGCACTAAGATTTATGATATGAAATATCAATGGGTAGTATACATACATCACACATAAGTAATAATTGGCGAATAAGGCCTATATCTCACAGAAGTGAAAGTGATATGAGAAAATCCTTACCTCACACTTACTTTTTAGTTGTACATGATTGATCCTCATGTATAATGGGTTAAAACATTTTATTAATTTATATCATAACCTTATTCATATTTATTTTATCAGATATGATCTTATTATATTATTTTATCACCCATTGGTTGATAACATTTCATTGTTACCATTCTTTCGGGTGTTAACTGCTTCATTTTCCAATTCATGTTTTATCATAAAAGTATACATTATCTTTCATAGAATATATATATATATATATATATATAATTAAAAAAATTAGATTAATGTTATAAATATTATATTTAATCATTAAATATATTTTTAAATCCATTCTTGAATGTTGGGTATGATAAATGAATCATATCGCGTCATGGAGACAGTAAACCGTACGTACACGTGAGCGACGATATCATTCCATTAATAAGTGAATGGATAAAAAAGTTTATGATATATTAATTTTTACATTATAAATATAATTTAATAATTATAATTTATATCCATTATTTCCATAATTATACCAATCTAAGTAAAGTGGTGGTGAAAAATAGATTACACCACGATGTGGAGATGACAAGTCATACATACATATGCATTGTGATTTTTCTTTTCATATGATGGATAAAACATAAAATATAGATGTCCCATAACCATAATAATATCTAATAATATATATGATACTTTATTTATTAATTTTAAATGTAAACAACACATTAATAAGAAGTAGATAAAGAAATGAACTTGAATGAGTAAGTAAAAACGATTACCTCTTTTTTAGTGGACTTCCATTAGATCTCTTCTTAAGGAAACTATTGTAGGTATTTTGGGAGAACCAAAACCTTCATAACGTGGATAAGGATTCTAGGAGGTGAAATAGATATGAATTTTTTGATTTATAAGTATCAATGTTTTGTGAGGAAGTGAGAGAGGAGGTATCCTTTTATAATTGAAGTGACGGTTAATTTTGGAAACTCTCAAAATATTAAATTAATATAAATTAATTTTCAATTAAAAATGGCACCAACATGAGTTATATTTAACATAAGATGGTTATGTTTCTAAATAATCTTAAATAATTATTTTTAGAAAATTTTAGGTCACATTCTTACCCTTATATTTTGGCATTATCCCTTAATTAACTCTTTTAACTCTTACAGCGACATCAAGAAATTTACAATTTGAGGGTTAGAATAATTACAATAAAATGAAAAACGACCAATAATTGATTCATTGATGATATTTTAACATTTATCCAAATTTGTTTTACTAAATTTAAATTTTTATAATTTTTTTATCAATTTATAAAATATTATTTAGTTTAAACTATCAATAATGTCAATTTTGACAAAATTCATTACTTGAATTTTTAAAAATATACTAACAAGATAAATTAGAAAAAATAATTCTCAAACACCAATAAAATGTAATTTAAATACAAAAACATAGTGTATGACATTAATCATCTCAAATTATATTTATTTTAGTGTGTTTAATATAATTTATTTGATATTTACTTTAATTAAATAATTACTGTATCATCATTGAACAATGATTTAGTTTAATTATTTATTACATAAATATTAAAAAACAATTACCATGATAAAGTTAAAAAAATTTATATTCCAAAATACTATTTATAGTCGAACATATACCCTATATTAAAAAATATTAAAATTATTTCACTTATTAAAAATAAAAGTGTAACAAAATTTCATTTTCTTTCAATATAATATTATAAATTTCGTACACTAATCCAATTTGATACCAAAGGTTATTATTTTTTCCAATGATTATTTTTGTCTAAAAATACACATCTAATGAAATTAGTATAAGTGTTAGGGTAATTTTATAGTCTTTATAATATTATTGTTACTTCTAATTACCTGATTTAAACTTAACCTTAGTTATTAAAATATTACAAAAATTACAATTCATACTCCCAAAAAATAAAATAAACCTATTTACATAATTTGTACCCACTAATTCCAAATATGGAATCTATGTTTCAGAATTAAAAATACATAAGTTTTAGTAATTAATTTAATGTTAATCTTATGGAGGGAATTAGAAATCGAGTTTCCAAAGTAAGAATGTATAAAAGATTATAATGTTTTTATATTCAAATTCTATGTAAAATTTATTCCAATGACATAAATTGTATTAAACTATATAAAATTTATCTAATTTTACTTTAATAATATTAAAATTATAATTTAACACTATAAATTATTTAGATGAAAAATCTATTTTAAATTAAAATGCAATATTTTATCACTACAAATCAAAACCTGAAACTTATCTAAAAAATAAAAAAAATAAACCAAAGTAAATTTTTATATTATTATTTAAAATAAAAAGTCTATTTTTTTAATTATAATAAATAAAAGTTTCAAAATTTGTATTTAAAATAGGCCCACCATTAAAAATCAGTAAACCTACTTTTATAAAAATATACATTTTATGTGTAATATTGGGTTTGTTATGATCTTATGCATGTAAAATAAATTTTATTAATGTCAAATTATTTTATTGGATATATAACATATAAATTTACTGTACAAATTCTCTAAAATTGTTAGAATTTAATTGAATGTGAAAAACGTGAGTATATAGTGTTTTGTTCAAAACTATTATTGCATGCATTGTAAGCTATTAACAAAATAAAATTTATTATAAAAGTTAAAATATGGTATAGTATTTGGGTTCTACAAGTATGAATAAAAAAATGTGATAAATTTTTTATTTTTTAAATGGTTTGTAGAAAAAAAATTTCAATAGTGAGTAGAATAATAAATTAGCGAGAGGAAGCCGTTGAGAACTTGGTTTCAATTGGAACACATGCAAACCATGATTTTCCTCAAAGTACAGTGAAATATTTTTGTGACGTTTATAAGGGACCTATAAAAATAACCTCATCTGTTGGATCACTCAAAATAATTTCTAAAGTAGAACCCATCGACGTTTCATGGTGATTTTTTGACATGATCATGCAGAGGTGTGGCTGAGTAGGATGTCCAGATTTTTTTTACTTTTTAGGGACAATATATGAGATGATGGTCTAAATAGTAATGTATATTCTTGATTACATGGAACTAGAATAGCAGGAATTAACTATTCAAGCTATATTGGATCAAGACCTCACATTGAAAGGATTTGTGGAATTATTTAATAACAAGCACAGTACAGAAAGCTTTCATCTAGTGAATACAAAAAATGTATTTAAATTAGAATAAAGTAGTATTACAGTGACTGAATATGATCCTAAATTCACTCACCTTGGTCTATAAGCATCGAAGGTAGAACCTAGTGAAATATTTAAATCTCTTATCATTAAGGTGGGTCTCTGACCTAAGGTTATCTCAAAGGTTTTAATGTTATGTATTACTGATTATATCGGGATGGGAAAAACACTACTTGTTATAGAAAGAGACATTGTAGGGAATCTAAATGGAGGAAGAGCCTTTGTTAATCTGAGTGATGGTGATAGTTTTAGTATGGAAAATAAATTGAATGGGGAGAGTTACTTCTAGGGTAGCAAGGAAATTGACAATCAACCCATGAGATAAATATCTTAACCACCATACCACAAAAATGAACATGGTTATTTATAGTGTGGCATGATTTCTTAAAGGAAGAATGAATTCATGGGACTATTGAGAAATTTGCACCACTAAAACAAGATAGAGAATATCACAAATTATTTCTATAAACTTATAAGATCAGTATGTGGAGTTGGATCAACTCATCCCCAGGGTTCATAAGCTAGGATGGAATAGTCCTACTAGACTAGTTCATGTCCACAATATCAAGTGAACCAGGATACCTCTAAGAAAAATTTAGTTGTTTAGGTAGCATATCAACATGGAAGTAAGATATATCTTTTGTAATATAAGAAAAAACATTATGAAATAGAGTAGACTATCATGAGCAAGAAACCGGGTCGCTCTATTGTACGAGGTACCATTATTTTGATCTTAACTATTATGCATGACTTGTTTGTTACATGAATATCACATTATTTCCTTTCTTATTATATTGTTAAAAAAGTTAGATTACATGCGTAAATGATTCTTCCTATCATTATTATCAAGAAACCACTTGGATAGTGGGAGTGAATAGGATTCAAATGTCCATCATGCTCCATTACCACTTATGTAATAGTATTTATCTGGGAGTTTATAGTCTTAGAGATGGATGTTTTTTATGTAACCTTTGGTATGGATTAGATGGTGGGATTTGAATTCCATATATACTACCATTCTTTTCAAGTAATTTTCATGTACCTAATTGGGGATGTAATTTATTCATGTGTGGTTAGGATACAAATCAAGGTAGCTATAGACCTCTAGTGATAGTGGACAGAGCAATCTCAAGCCAGTTAGTGATAATGACCTTTGCTACCACTGATGGAACCAGAAAAATGACTCTTAATAATATAATGGATTGATACCCATACATCTTTTTGAAAAATTTCACTAATTTACCACTGAATCAAAAAATCAATGTTTCTATTGATATACACCTGGGAACAAGTATTATTTCACTACCCTCATATATAATGGGTGAAAAATATTTTTTAGAGTTAAAGGTTCATCTAAAAGATTTTTCAAGTAAAGGATTCATTATAATGAGTATATCACCTTGGGTTGTACGAATTTTATTCATAAATAGGAAAGATGGAAATATCCATTTATGTATTTATTATCATAAGTTGAATTATCTATCAAAAAAAATATATCCTCATCCACAATTTGATGGCCTGTTTGTTTAATTAATGGGAGCCAAATGGTTCTCTAATATTGATCTATGATTAGGATGTCATCAACATTGATTTAGAAGGGAAGATATTGTGAATAAAGCAGTCCATAGTATATATGTTCATTATTAATATGTGATCATTCCATTCGGTCACATGAATGAACCTATAGTTTTTATGACCTTAATGAATTATATTTTCCATAGGAACCTTGACTCATTTTTTATTGTATTTTCTGATGATATTCTAGTTTAATATCATAGTGGGAATGAATAAAAAGAACACTTATATAATTTTTCAGTCCATTCTAGGGTCATAATTTTAATACAATGTTTTCTAAGTGTTACTCATATATTTTAGAAGTTATTTTCCTTAAGCATGTCATTTCTAAAGAAGCAATATCAATTGAACAAAGAAATAGAGAAGTAGTATTCTCCTGGTAGCCACCAAATAAGTTTTCAAATATATATAGTCTGTTTTAGGATTAGTAGTTTATTATCATCACTTTTTTTAGGATTTATAAAGAATTTAATTTCCCATTACTACTTTTATAAGAAAGGATATTCCATTCTTATGGAATGATAACTATTAAGAAATATTTCTCGATCATAAAACTCATCTCACCTAAGAACCCTTCCTAATATTTCCAAAATCAGGTAAGGACTATGTGGTATATATCGATGTGTCTGGATTATGTATTTGTTGTGTTGTCATAGAGGGATATCATGTTGTGACCTATGGTTCGAAGTAATTTTGAGCACATGAGAACAATTATCCAATGCATGTATTGGAATAAGTTTTGGTTTTAAATGCCTTAAAGACTAGGAAGCCTTACCTCTTTCGGTAAATGTTTTGAGTTTTTACAAACCATAAGAGCTCTAAATATTCTCAGTTAGACTTGAACTTGAGGAAATTATGATTAATGAAGTACCTCTAGATATTTGATTTCTATTTGGTATACATGACTGGTAAAATGTTATTTGTTGTATATGTGTTGATACATAAATTTTATAGAAAGTGTTTTGAGAAGCTCATGACTAATGGATGTCTATGAGAATGATTAGTGACATGCATATAGAATATTCCATAGAGGATGAGCTTGTAATATTCTTAGTTATGTTTTTTCCTGAAATGATTGAGTTGGTAAAATAGTCCTAAAATGTAGGTTATAATTTCATCACCATTAGGTCAAACCTAAATAGTTGGGATACTTATGGTGGATGGACAGAGGGTGAAAAATCATTGTTACATTTTCAAAATAAAATTGTAGATCCTAATTATTACTAGTAATAGATTCTTGTAGTATATAACCCTTCAAAATTTCCTATTTATTTTGGTATTAAGAAATGTACAAGGCATTGGAAGTGTATTTTTGGTCGTCAGGAATAAAACTCAAGATTGTAGAGTATGTTATAATATGTCTATTGTGTCGATTAGTAAAGGATGAAAATTAATGACCAGAAATTATATTGCATTCCATGAATACATGGGAATGAAAATAAGAAAAATTACAATATATGTTTTCATAGGTATACTGAGAATATTATGAAATAATGATATTGTTTGTGTTATTGTGGATTGACTCACCATGTCAAAATAATTTCTCCCAATAAGAGAGTAAAAAATGTAGAGAATTTTTAAAGGTTGTATTAATGAGAAGTGTTCATGTTTCATGGTGTTATTGTTGCAATTATTTCTAAAAAGGATCATCGATTAACTTATCAATTTTTATGGCCTTTACAATAGGAATTATGGATTCTATTGACCATGAGCACAACATATCATCCAAAGAAAGATGGGAAGTTAAAAAACAAAATTTAAACATTGGGAGATATGCTCAAATCTTGTTTCATGGACTTTGGTGGTTCATGGGAGGATCATATTCCATTGATTGAATTATTCTATAATAAAAAATTCTAAGAGACAATAATGATGGCACCATTTATGGATTTATATGGATATCATTTCATTATCCACTCTATTGGGTGGAAACATGAAATACATAATCGATTGGAACAATTATTGTCCATGAGACTATAGAGAAAATCCAAAAAATTCAGAAGTGGATGGATATGGATCAGAGCTAATAAAAATCATTTATAGATAATAGTCATTGACCGTTATCTTTCAATATTAGTGACCATATCTTCTTTAAAGTGTCACAAATGTAACGTAATAGAAGATTCCTAAGCATTGATTTATAATTCTAGGGTTTCTGGTGGTTCATGAGATGTGTCAAAAAATATAGAAGTTGTTTTTAAATGCTTTTTTAATTTATAAAGTGGTTTTAAAATGTTTTTAAAAATTATGGAATTAATTATAATGTTTTAAAATTTTATTTTAGAAATAAAGTTTTCTTTTTTTTAAATGATTTTATTCAGGATATTTTATTTAATTCTAATAAATTCTTTATTTTATGGTTTTAAATTACTTTTTAAAAAAAAAATCTATGTGAATTATATTATGCATTGATATAAAATATTTTTCACAAATTATTTTCATTATTAATCCATTATGATTTCATACACAATTATTTAATTATATTATGAATGAACATAGTTTTCTTGTGTGTTGGGTTCTTCATAGGTAAATTATTTGGTGAATATAAAATATGTTACATTTTATATATTATATATTTTGTGTATATACATATGTATCTATACTAGTATATATCACACAGTTATATATATATATTATTGATTTCTTATATATGAGAGTATATAAATATATATATGGTTATATATATGTGATGTTTTGAAAAACATTCATGAGTTTAAAAAAATGTCAAAACATGATATGTGTTGTGAGAAAAGAGAGAAGGCATGGTGAAAAGGAAATTATAAAAAAATGACGAATAAATCCTGAAAGATAAAAAATAGGGGAATTTGAATAGATTGGAGATAGATCTTCAAAGGGATAATTAAAAAAGGTAGTAATGGGTTGAATTTATGGGACATGAATCTTCATATAGAGAATTAGGAAGGGAAATAGGCTTTATTGAAGGTGTGAAAATTAGGTAAATAAAATTCCCAAATTCATCAAATTTTCTTTACCATATATCCCTCAATACTAATAAAACAGATTTTTAATTGGTACCATTGGATTCACCTCAATGAGTATAAGTTAATCTCATAATTTGTTTCTATATGTGTTTAGAATTATTTTCTAGATTTAATTAAATCCAATTTTTTTGTTTATATTGTTAAAGATTGAGAATAAAATGATTATATATTAATTTGGAATCACTATTTTGGTGGATTAACATCTGATTATGAATTTGAGTAATTTTCTAAACTATTATGCATCTCACAAGAATTTCGGATTGTTTGGTATTTCCCTGTAGCTTTGTGTCGGGCCTTGCAAATGTTTCTTCTAATCCTATTAGGTTATTCAAATTGAGCTAGGGAATATGTGGCATTTCCTTTTCCAAAAAATATATCTCTACAATATCATTCTGAATACCAATCATATTTATGTTTCATTGGTACTATTGGATTCATATTGATTAGTATAAGGTAATCTCAATGTTTGTTTTTATAGGTGTTGAGCATCTTTTCCTAGATTTAATTAAATCCAATTTTTTATTTAATTGTTTAAATATGATTAATGAAATTATTATATATTAATTTGGAATTTCATTTGTGGTGTATTGAAATTTTATTATGTGCGTTTGGATTGTGTCGAACCATTCTTCTTCTCACAGTGATTTCATATCATCTGGTCTTTCCCTACAACTTTGTGTTTGGCCTTGAAAATGATGCTTCTAATCTTGGTTGGGTATAAAAATCGGGCTAGGGTACCGATGGATTCTCATTTTCTATATTATTAAATTGTGGAATTATAATGTTTTAGACTCTTTGTTTATTTATATGAGAATAACCATAATCAGAAAATAATTTTGGAAAATGATCACATGAATTGAATATGTAACAATCAAGAATTATAAAAGATGAGGATAAATTACATGCTGTGAGATTTTGTTAATAAATTTTTAATTCCATAATTTTAATTGGAAGAATAAATTATTTTGATTAATTTTTATTTTTTTAATACAGAAAATCAATACAATAGAAAATCAATGTGTTAATATTATATCACGCAATAGGAGTTTAATTCATGAGGGAAATACTTAACCATGTTATGTTTTCCAAAATCGAATTAAAGATAATATTGCTTTCCCTATATGCATTTAATAATATTATAATCTTGAATATAAGATGTTAAAAGTTGTTTATAAAATTATACTGATAATAATTCCAAGGATTCTATTTGGAAAATTATCCCATCTAGTGGATGATAATATTTGATACTATGTAAGATTTTTGGAAGTGAGAAAATAATTTTTTTCATGCTGGAATGATTATATTAAATATTATTGATAATAATTAAAAGGTTTTGATTTAGAAAATTATCATATATAGTGGATAATAATATATGATTTAATGTTTCAAAATAAATATAATTATTTTGGAAAATTATCCAAGATAATGAAATAGATAATCAAATGAATTTGTCTAATTATATGATAAAATTAAAATGACAACATGTTGTAGTGTTAAAATAATTAAATAATGTTGATTAGATTTATGTTTATAATTATATATATTAAATTTTTGAAATGAAAATTTTATTTCATGTTTAAAAATATTTTTTTTTTCAGGGAATAATTTTTAGCACATGTTTGTTCTAAATTTACAAGTTGAAAATATATTTCAAGAATAAGAAATTATTTAATCCAGGTGCCTCAGTGACTATTATTTTGTTAAGAATATTACTTCATGCATAAATTTATTAATATTTACTAATAATATTATTACATGTTAGAATTTCATCAAATCCTAGGAACCATAAGTATTACATCATTAAGAAATATTAATATTCATGTTTGAATATTTTTATAATATACAATTTCAGGCTTTTGAGATATATAGTTTTTTTGACTCTTGATTTCATAGATAGTGTGCTATCTATGTTTATGCTTTGTTTAGGATGTTGGTTATGCTTTTCTTAGAATGTTTAATTTGAAGAAAATGGGTAAATAACATAAATATGGTAATATTGGATCGTTAATGAATTAATGAACCATGTTGAAATAATTATTGTCGATATTGGTTATATGTTTGAAAGAGTAGCTTAGGGAAGAATTATAAAATAAATAAATAATATTTATCCTCAGAAAATTTATATGTTTATATCATCTGAGATTAATTGTTAAATTAATCTATAAATTAAATATAATTAAAAATAATTAATGATTACTTAAATCATTACTTTGGGGATGAATGAGCCTGATGTTGCTTGATGACGGAAAGAATTCCTTATTTTTTAACATAGTTTTATTGAAATTATCTATGGAATAATACATTGAATATATATTTATTCTCTAAAAATTTACATATTTGATATGATTAAGTTATAACACTATACAATTGGAATAATGGTTGAGGATGATTTAGGTAGTGATGGTGGAATGATGCATTGATGATGATGATGATGTTGGCATGGGATGTCGGATTTTACATGAAGTGGTGTCCAGAATTGCATCGGTATTGATGGAACTAGTTACAGTTGGGATTTCCTATAGATGTGATGAAAGTTTTAAGATTTCTTGATAATGAATCTAATTAATTAACTGGATGATGGGTGATTTTTATTTATATAACATGGTTCAAACTATGGGTAGTAGTTTGATGTTATGAACTATGAATGAACTTTTTTTTGTGGTAGCTTGGGTTGAGTCCTAGAGTACCCGAATGATTATTAAAATGATAAAGGGATTAATAAATGATTATGGTTTATTCTTGTTGTTTTTTTAATGATGACATACTGGAGAATACAATAAAATAATTCATATTATTATTGGTACTTGGATCAAAATATTAAAATGTTGATATTGAAAATGATTATAGTAATAATTAATTAGTTGACAATTAATTAGTACAAATAAATATTTACGCTTATATTCTTTTGATACTTAGGTTTTAGAAATGGTAGCTATGAGTCTCGTGCATCGTTAGTAGAAGATGATTCTAAGGATAGGTAGTTTTCCATAGTTTGGTTGTCAGTCTTATATATATATCATGTATGTTTTTTATTTCATACACTACTACACCCATGTAGGTAAGGATACTGACAATCAATGGTCTTTGGGATGGTGTTTTACCCAACATCTAGGTTAGAGAGGAATAGTTGACTGACAACCCCCTCTGACCCTGAGGTCTTTTTCTATTAGTATTATCTTCTAGTATGTATGGTGGTCATATTTCATCATATATGTGTGCAGAGGTATGTAGTGGGTTGGGGTTATTTCGTAAACACTTATCTCTGGATAGAGTATTTTATTGATTATTATATTTATTTTTTGTATGTTATATGATATCTTGAGCTACAATACTCAACATATGGGATGTGATGGATTCGGGTACAATACTCGATGTATAATATACAATATACGACCTTTGGTGGATCCCAGAAACTACTCGGTTACTATTTGAAGATATTACATGAGATGATGATATTATGTGTTGCACTAGATGCATGTTACGAGACTTATCCTAGGTTCATTAATGCTGGATTGTTTTGGAGAGAGATGGATTAGGATATGTGATGTTGGGGAAGAGTGACAAACAAGTAGGTAAGTGGTAGGAGGGTACCCTTTTTTATTATTATATTATATGATCTTATGTAAGTGATATATGGTGATATATAAACATAGTGAGGTTGGGAAAATAATAGTTTACCAATTTAGGGGACATGTTGGGTTCATTTATTTACTCACCAGTCTTTAGTTTGTTTATGTCACATATTTCATGATAGGATGCTGAGAGGATCCTATTGAGTATACATGTTATGATCACCCTATGTATATTTAATCTATTTTTTAGTTCTATAAGAGCTCGTTGGTGATCAAGTTGTACTTTCCTAGTTCAAGGAGTTGTTCATGAGATGTTTGGGATTTGAGGTCATTATAGATGTGTCATGAATTTTCTAGATACCCTTATACATTTACACCTGAGTCGGCTTTGACATGACCCAAAGGGTCTTCCCAATCCCCACAGGTTGGAAACATGAACCTAGAATCATATTGAAATCAATGGGAATGGTTTTTCCACAAGCCTGATGAAATAATGAAAGATAAAACAAGAAAAATTCAGTATTACAACTCTCCTCATGTATCAAACTACCATATGAGGATATATAGAGATCAAGATGATACATAATCCAAATGAAAACATTATACAAAAGAAAACATTACATCCAACTAAAAAAAGACTCAAGATACCTATGTAACAAGTTGACCATATACCCACAAACCACTATCATCACTCTAATTCCCATGAATCAAAAACATCTTCCACCACCTAATGCTGCATTCCATTTTCCTAGACCTGGAATAATGAAGTCTACAAATGCTTGAATGAAATGGTAGGGTGTGAGATAAATAGCCCAGCAGGGTCTTGCCAAGTAGTCCATTAGCAATTCCAATACAAATAATATATATGAGCTTTAATTCTAATTAAACAAGGCATAAACATCCATTTTCACATTTTCAGTCAAATCAACATTCATGTCAAAAGATGGAATTCAAACTAAATTGTCTTAAATGATCATTTTACATAAAGATGAATGGACATGAATAAAACAATACTGTAATCAATGGAAATTAATCATTGATCAAAATATTTCATAGAACCATTTTATAATCCATACAATCAATCAATTTTAGGTTCATAAATCCTCAAATTTCTCAATCAGTGATCATGACACAAGTGTGCACACATCCCTCATATCATTCCACTAGGACACACACCCCATCAAAAAAATCATGATGACTAGGGTTTTGTTTGAGTTTTCATTGTCAATCCATTACATGGGAGTCAAATTTATATCATGCTTATCTGGTTCACCTATTAACTACCTAGCCTCACATGTGCTTCAAACAAACAACTAGTCATGGGGAAATAATACATTTTAAATAGAAACATAATTCAAATTATGTTACCCAGTTTTTAGGTTTTAGTATTACTTTTCAATTTATGAACTAAATCATGGTTTTCATAAAAATCATGCCTTTAAAAATCAACATTAATTTTAATCCATTTTATCAAATACCTATCATCAAATAATTTCTTAATTCAAGCTATATTTTATAAAAAACCCATCAGTTTCATTAAAACCTTTTAAAAAGGGTTTAATTTAACAAACTCATGCATTTATAAAACAACCAAATTAATGTTTAGAAATCAACTGAAGGATCATATTTATCCAGAAGGAAATCAAGGTTTCATATGAATGGAAAGTCCTTATGAAACAACTTACCATTTATAATTAGATCAAATGATCAACACCTAAATTGAGAATTATAGTGGAGAGTCATAAGAGAAGAAGATCAAGAAGGGATACCTAGAAACACAGCCCATTAGAACAGGGTTATGATCCATCGATAACAATAGGATTCATCACTCTCAAATGAGAGAAGACAATAAAAGAGTATTCTAGAAAATAATAAGGTTCTCATACCATAGAGGGATAAAAAACATGTATCAGTGATTCAATACAAGAATAAAGGATATTAGAGGAGTCAAAAAGACTATTGGGAGCCTTTAAGAGCTGAAATTGTAAAATGAGGTTTGAGTGGGAGAACATGGGATTAATATAAGATAAAACACTTTTAACACTGTAAGAGAAAATACCACACCACAATCCACATGTACATGGTATATAAATGATGAAAATAGTTAGACCACAGTCCAACCACCCCATACCACCCTATAGCCCCTCCTTGTCAACTAACCTCCTAAACAACACTGTAGACCTTACCCAAATCTACTTCACCTAGGGAAAGGCCATATTTTAGCACAAACACCACACCAAAGTGATGATCAAAATGGAAGAATCTCAAAACACACTATGCAACTACTCAGTGGTCTATATTAAAGTTATGACCAAGTAGGCATTAGATTTAAAACGATTAACCCATGGCTCCATAATAAATCCCACTACCCATGCTGCAACCCTACCCAAATTGGAAGAGGCCCCTAATTACCCTACATTATAGTCTGGTGGTCCATGTTGTACTCCCTCATACACCACACAATAACCCTACCACCATAGTGAAATATAATGCAAATAACCTATATTTTTTCTCAAAGACCCCAAACAACTCTAAAATATCTAATGTGAAGGAAAAAAGGAATAAAAAACAAGGAAAGTACATAGTACCTAAAATAGGTAACATGATGTTACACAAGTATTTTCTTTTGGTTTTTCATAAAAATTATGTAATATTTGAATGAGATTTCATATATTTATTGGGTTTTCTATATCTTGTATTATGAGTAGAAGTTGTTTAGTGGGTTTTCTATCTTATCTCTCTTATTTCTCATATCATAGAGTGTAATTCCTCCCATATTAAATTATGTTATACCCCTAGTGCTTGTCGTAAACCCATGTCTAGTTAGAGGTGGGATTTGGGCATCATTATACCCCTACTCTCATTATCAAACCACGAGGGGTACCTTTAGGGGGAGGGGATCATGGTAGAGTGGTATTAGAGTTGACTGTTTATTGATATTATGAAATTTGGAGTTAATAATTGGTGAGGATTCATGGGTAGGTAGGGAAACAATTCTATTTGGACTTAGTATGTGTTGTAAATAAGGGATACCGGCTAGGACATGGGATTTTAGGTTCCCTTGTGATCTGATTCAATGAACTTCAAGTTTACTAGATATTCTAAGATATGCGATTATCTTTATAGTGTAGTGACGTAGGAAAGGATAATAATTCATGATTATATGTACATGTTCTTAAAATGGGGTAAAAATGGAAAATGTTTAAAAAATGAAGCAGTCAATCAACATTAAATAATATGTTTCCCAGGTTAAGAGTCCTTAATGTTTGTTCGTTTAAGGGGGGGTGAACCCAGGTTGATTTTCATGTCAGTTCCATATTAAAGACATTCAATAATATGTGTCATCAAATTTTAAAGGAGTGGATGTTGAAGACAAAAATTCTTGGATGAGGACACTCTGAGTGTTTCAATTATAGATTCTATATATTTTTTAGGGATCCAACTAAAATCATGGTACATCTCTTTGGATGTATAAGTTTGTTATATTCATTACTTGGAATTGTTATTAGGGATAAACCACTAGATTTATTTTATTGTGACAGTGCTGCATGGTCCATATTGAAAATAATAGTTCTTGTTCCATATATTTTCTAAGATGTTTTTTTTGAGTGGATGTTCTGATATTAATTTTTGGGGAAAGATTTTTTCTTTTATTGAAAGGTGGTATATTTTCATCTAGTGATGTTTTCCCTCTATTAAGGTATTTCTAAACTCTACTATTTATTTTGTGATGAGGCATTTTAATTTCTTTTTTTAGCTAGAAACCCTTTTATTATTATCCCATTGAAGTGAATGATTAGGTTTATAATCATTTTAAAATTTCAATCCCTTTAGAAAGAGTGTATGGAAACCTCCTCTTTCACATGATTGCACCCACCTAATAAAAAATTGAGGCATGATTATTTTTATCTCTTTAACCTTTTTGTTTCCAACACAAACCTATTATCCTTTAGAGATGATAAACACAACTCATTCCTCAGGTATAGTGGTGATATTGAGATGTGGTGTGGGTAAAAGAGTATCTATAACATTTTTCATATCCTTCTATATGTCTATTATAAGGACCTTG
Organism: Viscum album; assembly: GCA_963277665.1. Taxonomy (NCBI): domain Eukaryota; kingdom Viridiplantae; phylum Streptophyta; class Magnoliopsida; order Santalales; family Viscaceae; genus Viscum; species Viscum album. Next base: position 533,806,526 of record OY728155.1, read on the forward strand.
TTTAGTCCGATGAGATGGTTCACTATATAATCTCTCCTCAGGCCCTTGTTTGGTTTGGGGGAGGGATGTTTATCATCATGTGCATCGTATAATCATCTTCTAGGCCCCATTTGGCATAGATTGTTTATAGGGAATGGGTTTTAATATGAAAGTTTTGTATTAATAAACACAATATTCACCTGTTATAGGTGATATAAGACATAGTTTTGGTAAATAAGAATACAATAAGTTCCTTTTAATTTATTCCCTCTTTATGTTGGATTAATTTCCCTCTCTATTCTGAATTAAATTTTTCTATGTTGTGGATTTTGTGTGTGGCCTTGTTTAAAATATAATTGTGGGATGGTGTGGTTACATCCTTGAAAGGGATTTCTATTGCACTGTTAATGTGTGATATGGAATTGATAATATGAATAGAGGGTACATTTCACACATCATGGTGTATTGTATTATGAAATGTTTTAAAACCATGCGGGGGAATGAGTGCCTTCCAAAGAGGATAATATCATGTTATAGAGGATGGGTTACTTTGACTTGTATTCTTATAAAAACACTGTTGACCTTGGTGCATGTGATTATAGAGTAATTTTAGTTGACAATGATATAGAACTTTTGAGAGTAATTGCATGCACCAGTGGTAAATGGTATATAAAATTGGGTCTTTTTATCATTTATATATTTTTCCTGAGTATAATCCTGGTAAATAAGTTTGTTAAAAACATGAAAGTAGTTTTGAATCTTGATAAAAGGGATTGTTCCAATCTCATATTTTGTTTAAATTGAATTTCATATGTCAAATTTTAGAAACTTCAAAAATGATTTGAAATCGAATGGTGTGTCTAATTAAAACCCATGATAGTGGCTTTAAAAAAATTATTTATTGATTTCTAGGAAATGTTCTTGATTTGAAATAATTATTTAAATAAAATTTTTAATGAAATTAAAGGGTGTAAAATTATTGATGATCTAATTTAGGATGATTTGAAATGATAGGCATCATATTTTGATAAAAGAACTGAATTAATGTTTGTTTTTAAAATGAAAGTAAGGGAATTGTGAAATAAAACATTATTTTTAAATGCTTTGAAAATATGGGATTGATTTTAAAAAAACTATGGATTAGTTTTGAACTTCAAATTAGGAATTTAAGCAATGAATGATGAATTGATTTTAAAACAATGTTTTTCCCATAATTGATTGATATGTATAGCTTCCCGGTTCAGTTTTGGTTATCTTTGTGACCTTGCTTGGGAATGATATTCAGGAATGTGTGCTCAATATTCCAAGTTTTTTAAATTTTGTTTTATTGGGATGAATTATTTGATCCCATATTAATATATGAGATGAATTTACTCCCTTTATATAATTATTTCGTAATGGAATTTCTCCAATTTGAGAGGTATCTCCCCCGAGAGATTGTTTTAAGTGTTGTGTAGCTTTAAAAATATTTTCCCCAGTGGTTGTTGTGTTCCAAATATATTGACATCCTTGATAGGTATCTCCTAGGGAGGTTAAACTATCCCCTCCCTTTTCCCTCTCCCTTTTGGGTTTGTTTAAATTATCATGGATGATAATGGTTTGAGTGGTATCTAATGTAAATATCTAGAATATTCCCAAGCATTCCTCTTTCATTATAGGGATTCCATTGGTTTGGGAACTCTTTCATAAAATTTAGAAGTTTTTTTAATTCTATTTTAATTTAAAAGTTGGTTTTGAAATGTTGTTACAAATTATGAAAGTAATTTTTATGCTTAAAAATATCATTTCAGAAATAATTTTGGAAGTTTTTAAATTCATTTAATTTAGGGGCTTTATTTAATAATAAGTAATTCTATAATTTGTGGATTTAAATTTATTTTTTCCAAATTTTTATCTAAGATTAATATGTTACACACTGAGTATAAATATTTTGTGAAAATAAATTTTATTGAAAATAAATTATGATTTAATATGTATTGATTTAAAACTTTTACACTTGATTTTAATTTTCTTATGTGTCGAGTTTTTCATAGTTAAATTATTTTCCAAATGTAAAAGAGTTGTGTTTTATATGTTTAATATTTTAATTATATACATATGTATGTATACTTGTATATATCACATTGTTGTGTGTATATATATATTGTATAGTTTTTATATATGAGAGTATATATATATTATATATACATATATACATGAGATGTTTTGAAAAAACATCCAAAACATGATATGTGTTGTGAGAAGAAATAGAAGGTGTGGACAAAAACAAGGTGTAAAAAATTAAGACTAAATCAATGAAGAAAAAATATGGGGTTTAACTATATTATAAAGAGAGTTTGGATGGGATAATAAAAAAAGGAGTAATGGGTTAAATTTTTGAGAGAGGAATCATGAGTTGGAGAATTAATAAGGGAAATAAGCACTACATAAGGCGAGGAAATCATGTAAATAAAACATCCAAATTCCTTAATTTCTCCCAACCATATCTACCTCAAAACTAATTGGATTGATTCACTTTTTGTACCATTGGATTCATCTCAATGAGTGAAGGTAATATCATAGTTTTTTTCCATAGGCTTTAATGTTCTTTTTTCTAGATTTAATTAAATCAATTTATTGTTTAAATTCTAAAGATAGAGAATCAAATGACTATATCTTTGTTTTGAATCACTTTTTTGGAAGATTAACATTCGATTATGATTTTGAGGATCAAGTCAAACCATCTTGAATCTCACATCAATTTCAGGTTGTTGGATTCTCCCCAAAGATTCATTTTGGGACTTACGAATGTCATTTATAATCCTATTAAGGAATTCAAATCGAAGTGGGGTGTCAAAGAATTCTCCATTTATATTTTGAAAAATTATATAATTATCATGATTTACAACATTTATTTAAATATATTCAATTAACCATAATAAATTAAGAATCCAGAAAATTAATAATATGAAGTGAATATGTGATAATTAATTAATTACAAAAGATAAGGTTAAATTACATTCTATGTAATTATATTGATAAAGTATTAATTCTATAATTTTAATTATATTATTGAATTATTTAGTCTAATATTTTTTACGATAATATTATAAATTCCTGTAATATAAAATTAATATGGTAATATTATTTCAAACAATAGAAATTTAATTAATGATGTAAATGGTTAACTAGATTATGTTTTCATAAATTAGATTAAATATAATATTTCCTGACTTAGATGTTTCTAATAATATTAGAATCTATAATTTTATATATTAAAAGAGTTTTATTAAATAATTCAAATAATAATTCCAAGGTTGCAATTTAGAAAATTATCACATGTAGTTCATGATAATATTTGATAATCTGAAATATTATTAAAGAGAGAAAATGAGTTTTTTTCATGTTGGAAGGAGTATATTAAAGAATATTGATAATAATTCCAAGGATTAAATTTAAAAATTATCATATATTGTGGATAATAATAAATAATATGATGTAGTAAAATAGATATTGTTATTTATGAAAATTATCTGGGATAGTGAAATGAATAATAACATGACTTTGTCTAATTATTTGATTAAATCCAAATAAAATCATGTTGCAGTGTTAAAATACTTAAATATATTGATGGGAATTACATTTATAATTCTATATATTAGTTTTTTGAAATGATAATTTTTTTTTGAGATGAAAATTATATTTTGTTTTATTGAAATAATTGGTAATGCATGCTTGTGATTAATTGGTAAAATCAAAATATAACACAGTAATAAGAAATTGTTTTATACATATTCCTCAATGATTATTTATTTGTTAATAATATTATTTCATATATAGATTTACTTCTCTTTGTTAATAATATTATGATAAGTTATAATTTAGTTAACTCTTGGGAACCATAAGTATTATATCATATATAAATACTTATATTGTTTTTTGAACTTTTTTGGGTTGTGTGATCGCATTCTTTTGATATATATAGTTTTTTATCATGATTTTATAGATGGTGTGATATCTATGTTTCTAATTTGGTTAGAATATTGGATATGTTTGGTTTAGAATTTTTAATTTGATGAAAATGGTTAAAGAACATAAATCCAGTAATGTTGTATGACTATGGAGTTGAAGAGGCATGTTAAATTAATTATTATTGATATTAATAATATATTTTAAAGAGTATCTTAGGGAATAATTGTAAATTAAATAATAATATTTATCCTTGAAAATTTTATAAGGATAGATCTACTAATATTAATTATTAAATCAATCAATTAATTGAAGATTGTTGTGAGTAATTAATAATGGCTTAATTCATTATTTTAGGGCTGAACGAGTATGATGTAGTTTGATAAAGGATGGAATGATTTTTTTTAAATAGTTTCCATGAAATTATATGTGGAATAATACATTGAATATTTATTTATTATCTATTAATTTATATCCACAATATTATTAAATTATTACCCTAGTAGGTTTGACTTAAAGGAGAGGATTCTAGAAGAAGTGATTGTGGCACAGGGTTTTGAAGATGATGGTGATGTTGGTATGGGATGCCATATGTTACAGGCAGTAGTGTTAGGGTATGAACAATGATTTATAGAATGGGTTGTATCTAGGATTTCTTATTGATGTGCTGAAAGCAATATTCTTTCTTGATAATGAATCTTCATGATAAATTGGATGATGGATGATTGTTATTTATATAATCATTTTCCAACGGTGGGAAGCAGTTTAATGATATGAACTATGACTATACCTTAATTTTGGTAGCATGGGTTAAGACTTCGAGTACTCATATGATTATAAAATGATAAATGAATTAATAAAATAATGGGTTAGGTTATTGTTTCTTTATTTTAATGATGTCATACTTAATAATCAAATAAAATAATTAATTAAGTTGTTGGTACTTGGATAGTAAGATTAAAAATTTAATATTAGAAATGATAATGGTAATAATTAATTAACTAATAATTAATTAATTAAAATAAATCTTAAATCTTTTATGCTTTTTAAATATAGTTTTTAGTAGTGGAAGCTATGTGTCTCATGTGACATTAGTGGAAGATAAGTCCAAGTCTAGGTAGTTTCTCAGAGTGTGGTTTTGAGCCTTACACATACCATGTTTGTTTTTTTAATTTAATATTATACCCCAACCGGGCTGGTAAGGAAAATGGCTCTTACTGGACTTTGGGAGGTTGTCTTCCCCAACATTCATATTGGTAAGGAATGAATGACTAACTACCCCCTCTGACCCTGCTCTATTATACCAATAGCATTATGTTTTATTATGCATGGTGCTTATAATTCCCCATATATATGTGTATAGAGGTATTTAAGGGATTTGTATCATTTCACACACATGTATCTCGGTATATATTATTACAATGTTTACTATATGTATATTGTGTATGGGTAGTGATAGTTTGAGGTACAATACTCAAAGTATGGGATGTGTTGACTTGAGATACAATACATGATATATAATACACAATGTACGGGTTGTGGTGGATCCCAGAAACTACTTAGTTACAATAGAGTGATATGGAATAAGATAATGAGATAATATAATGTACTAGATATATGATATGTTACATATCCTAGGTTTCTTCGAGTAGGATTCTTTTGGAGAGAGAGATGGCGTAGGACATGTGACGTTAAGGTAGAGTGGAAAACCAGTTGGGAAGTGGTAGTGGGGTAACCTCATTTATTATAATATAATATAATCTCTTGTAAGATATAAATAGTGATAGATAGTGATGGAAAGGCTGGTAAAGTAAAAGTAAACCAATTTAGTTAATTAGTTCCATTCATTTGTTTACTCACTAGGATTTAGTATGATTATTTCTCAATTTTTATGAGATGTTGTAGGGAGGATCCTACTAAGTATAAATGTCATTATCACCCTATGTAAATATAAAATTTCTACACTTTAGTGGGAGATAGTTGGTGATCAAGCTAGACATTCCAATTTAAAGGAATTTTGTATGAGTTTTTTAGGATTTGAGGTTGCTACCAATGTTTTTCTTATGGTTTTGTCATTACCATTAAATTGTATAAATTTTGTATGAAATTACATATATGTATTGGGTTTTCTTCCTATTTTTTTAATGATAATGAGTTGTTTGGTGGGTTTTATATCTTATACCTCTTATTTCTCAAATCTTAGAGGGTAATTCATCTCATTTGTGTGCATTTTATACCCTCATTTCTTGTCTCTAACAGAAAACCTTTTGGAGGTGGGATTCAGGCATCATTATCCACCTTTTTTAAATGACACCATATGTGGGGTAACTTTGGGGGGAGGGGTGTAACATCTTAAACCATGTACTAATAAATAAATTCCCCGATAAAAATTTCCATATGAATCTTATAAAAATCCACACACACTAGATGATAATGACTAGTAGAAAGGGTCTAAAGAGATGCATGGAGAGACTAAACCCTCTTTATCATAGAAATATAATAGAAAAAACTAAAATAAAAAATATAAGCCAATAATAATCAATATATATACATCCCATATCCATGTTCTAAAATTTATAAAATTCCAACAACCCAATATAGGTAAAATATTACATGTCATGATAGTCTATAGTGTCAAAGGAAAACCAAAATAAAGACTCACAAACAGTCACCTAGGTTGGGCCCCGACATCATGTCTGGTCCCATCATCCATGCTCACTCTTAAGTCAACTATCTATCATAAGGCCTTTTCCCTTATCTAGGCCTACAACCATTAGATCTTCTTGAGTAACAATGGTGGAACAAGTAGGGTGTGAGTACAACTCAGTAGGTCACCACCAACGATGTATAAAGGAATATCCAGTCCAATAATAGTGTATGAAAAATTATGATAATAAGTATAAAAAGTTGTAAATAAAATAGGTTTCATTATAAAAAACATTCAAATTAACCACATCTGCACTTAGGTTCTAATTAATAACCAACCCCATCAAACATACTTTGACACATGTCGATTGTGTGAACCACAGGTCATTGGGGTCACATATCACTCAACATGGAGAATTAGTCAAAGTATTTAAACCAAGGATTCAAAATTCCATGTATGATCTTCCCAATCCATGATATGGAATGATAGGTCAAACATCCCAAAAAAAATCTTTGGTACACCATGTCCAAACCATTAGATCTTGGTGAATCATTCCAGCATCCAAACTATGAAATGCATCGGTGGTGCTTGGAGCATCAATCTAGCCCAACCCAATGATGTGGAGCCTCAGTCTAATATCTCAATCATACCATCAATCAAAATTTCTAAGTTTCATAATTAGTGACCTTTTATCAAACAATAACAACATAGGTTAACCCTTTAATTTATCATGTTTACCATTAATTATTTCATTAATACCTTAACTCATTTTCATGACTAGTCTATTTTACCTTTTATCGATGACCAAATACATTAAATATTCTTTTAAACCCTTTAATAACATGTAAATTCCCATTTAAAAATTTATTACCTTTACCCTTAATCATCTCATAACCAATTTAACTTTCCCAGATAAATGTAAGCAATCCCTTAGGCCCCATTACCATTCAATAAAATAAAATAACTGGTTTAATTACATAATCCCTATATTTACCCTTTCACATTCCACATTCATTATTTCAAAGGAATTATCACAACCCATGGGTGTCTATAGGCCCAATCCCTAAATCAACAATGAACTCAATAGGTCCATGGAAGGTCCCACATGCCAATTTAAGGCCCAATTTACTTTTCTTAGTCAAGGAAACACATGTGTAGTAATGAATCACAATGGGACAAACAAAAACAAAATAATAACACCAAAAATTGGGGAGAAATATTATAGATCACCTACCAAAAGAACATAGACAAGTATTCTCTTAACCATGACCTTGATTAAATTTGAAACTATTAATAACACAAAAGCTATGAATTCCCTGAAAAAATTAAGGTTTTTGAGCTTCATATGAAGAGAACAACCATAAAAATAATCGTATAGAAAATAAAATAAAGAGTACTCATAGGCTTAACTGGGGCTTTGATTCACACTAAAGGCACTCCAAACACCTACGAATCAAAGGAGAAAGATACCTTAAGTGGGAGGGAGCTTCTGGTTCACACCCTTTTTGTTAGAGAATAAATGGGATGACAAATTAGTTGAGAAACATTTTAAGATATGAGAGTGAAAAAATAATTTTCCCACTTTTAAAGGGCTTTATGGGTTGGCCACATGGTTTGGAAAACCGTTCCCCAATCATTTGGTGTCCTAAATCTAAGGGGGGTGGGGAATATGTTAAATTATTTGTCTGGCCACCCACACTATTTGAAAAACAATGTGGTAGTAATGTGGTTGAATTTGTGTAAATGGATTTGGATGCATGGTCTCCTAGGGCCTCCTCAAAAGGCTTGAAAACCATCCTTTCTACCCTTACCAAGATGCACAGTCTTGGTGCATGGTATGTGCCAACCATTCACCTTACACAATATGTCATGTTTCTCCATTTTCATGTCCTGAACCATAGAGAAACTCCTGAGACCTTCCCTATCCATAGAAGGAATTACAATAAATTTTTTTGAAAATTATATTACCAAAACAAAAACAAAACATGCCTCATTGAAAGTTAGGGATCCTATAAACTCCCTATTTTATAACATATCATCATCAAGCTTCTCTCCCAAGCATCATTAAGCCTCTAAAGTAAAAATATTAGGGCACTAGGCCCATATATTATTTTAACTTTCCCAAGTTTCCCCCTAAACACGACTATGTTTCTATATCACTTGGAACAAAGACACAGTCCTACCCTATATAATTTTCCCACTATGACTCACAACATGAATCAAATGCTCTATAAAGGGAACATTATCCTCAAACTCAACATCATTGACATCAATCACCTGAGATAGGTTGGGGTGATACCGCTGAATCTATGACACCTGGAAACAATCATGAATTTCACTATACCATTATGAAAAGACAACCAATATTATTTCGATCTGATCCCCTCTACTACCTCAAATATCCAATCATACCTGGGCAACGAATTTCCCTATTTTTGAATCTAATGGCGACCCAACAATAGATATTCCTGAAGAAACCACGTATTCACCAACTATAAACTCATGTGGTTGAAGATGTAGATCAAATTATGATTTCTCTCTATTATAGTATGTATACACCTTATTCTAGATCAACTAGACATGCTCCAGTTTCTCATTCATAAGACTCTCTCCCAATAACCCTAATTCTCTTGCTTCCATAAATCACAATAGTGATCAACATGGCCTACCATAGAGCACCTCATATAATGAAATCAAGATAATATCCTGGTAACTATTTTTGTAGGTGAACTCAACAAGCACTAGATTCATCTTCCATGTTCCAAAAAAATCTAGTACACATGAACGAAACTTATCCTATAACACTTGGATAATATGTTCTGATTTACCATTTGTATGCAGGTGAAAGGATTTACTCCAAAACACATGAGTACCGTGTTCTTCCTACAATCCTGTCCAAAATCACGAAGTAAAATAGGGGTCTATATCTAAATCAATATTTTTAGGCACCCCATGAAATTTCACTATCCCCATAATATATAAATCACCAAACTAGTTGATGGTGAAAGTCTCCCTAATTGTTAGGAAATGTGTTACCTTTTTAAACTAATCCACTACCCCCTATATCAAATAATTCTTCTTAGGATTCCTTAGTAGTCCTACTACAAAATCCATTGTAATAAAATACCACTTACATTAAAAAATGGGAAATGGTTATAGAATACCACAGGGTCACTGATTCTTGATCTTTACCTAATGAAAGGTGTAGCATCACATCCCTTAACCAGAAATCTCCTTCTTCATTTCTAGCCACCAATACTTCCTATGAAAGTCATAATACATTTTGGTCAAGCTAGTGTGCACTGCCCACTTTGAAGCATGAAACTCATGCATCACCTCCTCCTTAATACAAGTATGAACAATAAAATGACCATGGACATAGATGATCTCACTATCATTGATGGTCCAATCAGTATGTAGTTCCCCACAATCAATGTTTTCAATAAACTCTTGGCATTTCAGATCCACAGATGACCATTACCTGATCAGACTCATAAGATATAGTTTAATGGATAAGGAAATGAGGGTCGTCTACTCTTGATCCTCCTAAACACATATACACATGTGGGTGAATAAAGACATAATCTTCCACTTAAAACTTGACCCCTGAATTTCCAGAGTCTGTATCTTCAAACTCAAGGAATCAACAACAATATTTTTTTTTCCTAACATATAAGCTAGCTCAAAAAAAGGACTTCATATACTCAACCCATCCTTACTTCAAAATATTTCAATAAATATGGGAAAAGATATATTTGAGGATATTATGATTAGTGTAAATGATAAACTTCTCACCCATAAGATTCTGCCACCAAAACTTCAGGCATAAAACACTTCAACCACCTCGAGATCTTGTGTAAGGTGGTTTCATTCAATGCGCCTCAACTATCATGACCCATATTCAACAAATAAATCTCCCTACATGAATATTTAACAAAGCCTTATTTTATATGAATGACATAAAAAAGTATACTCTTTACCCAGGTTAGGTAGGATCAAAGTTGGTGTAGTGGCCAAATGTGTCTTTTCTCCTAGAAAGAATTATAAAATAACTCAAAACACTCAAAACATATACCCTTATTAGTCAAACCAAATAATAGAACATCCAATTGAGAAAATTATCAGATTAAATATTTTTTATAACCCACAAAACCCAACAATAATTATATATAAAAAATTACCGATCTTCTCCCAATAAACCCCTGCCTGAAATTTCACAGGTTCCACTAACTAATCTTCTTCCAAGATGGTGTAACCCATGAATTTTACATTATTGATCTTGAAATGATTCATAGATATCTTGGTGTATAGTTTATGCTTTATCAGTGCACTAAGCATGATGTCAAGAAGTTTCGCATGATCACCTTGAGTATGAGAGTACACCAAGTTGTCATCAATGAATATGGCCATAAACTAATCTTGGTATAGTTGAAATACACAGTTCCTCAAGTCCATAAACACATAATGATAAATTATTAGACCAAATAGTATAATGAATAATTCATAAAATTCATACCTTCTTCTCAATGTAGTATTTGGTATATTAGAAGGCCTTTCCCTTAACTAATGATACCCTAATCTCAAATAAATCTATCATAATACACATGCACCATTTAACTGGTCAAAAGGATCATTGATACATGGAAGATGATACTAATTATTAATTTTTATCCGGTTAAACTGCTAATAATTTGTACACAAATTCAAGGATGTGTCATCCTGATTAGAAAATCAATCTAAAAAATCCCAAGGTGATGTACTTGGATGGAAAATCCCTTTATCCTATAACTCATATTGCTGAATCTTAAGATCTTAAAGCTCTACTAGTGAAATTATATAATGTGGGAAATAAAGTGTATTAGCTATTGTCATCAACGTAATGAAGAACTTAACCTCTCTCTTAAGGGGGAAACCTAAAAATCATTAGGAATGAAACCCTGAAATTGATCCAATATAGTAGGGAAGGCATCATGGAACCCTCCCCCAAAATCAGATATGAGACTTTACACCTAAGAAATGAGTTCACCCATTCACATACAAATTGATTCTGTATAGCCTACCTGGATATCCCACTATACATGGTGGACATAAATTTCACCCTCATGAGATGTGAATGTCTCTCTCCTATAGTAACTATAAATTTGAGTTTGATACAAAACCAACCATTCCATCCCAAGTATCAGTTCAACACCTAAAATATAAATCACGTACAAGTCCCAAAGGAGATGGTACAGACCAACATCGAGGGAAAACTCTTTACAATGTCAGATAAACTTCGAGTACACCCCTAACAATATGTAGATTGACATAGCCCCATGCACAATATCCACCATCCAATGAAAAACATTCAAAAAAATAAGTGGATATAATGAAATGTGAATTTCCTACGTCAAATAAAATGATAGCAGCTGTAAAAGATAAAAGAATCAAACCTTAGACAGTTGAAGACTCATCCTCACTACCAAAAGGAATAGGTTGAACTGTATGCGGCTGACCAGTCTGTCTGCTTTGGGATCATGTATTATTAATGTGTGTCACACTACCCTATTAATGTGGATAACCTCACATGAAATCACTATGCCCCCACCCTAACTCGTACAACCATTGGAAATCCAACTACCTTACTAGTATGGGGTAGAAGATCCAATGCTGGTGCATTGAATCAACCTAGGTACTACATCACTATTCCTCTGGTGAGGGTTCTTACATAACCTCCATACATGACCCATTTTTCCATAATATTAGGACTCCAATAGTGGTTAAGGACATAAACCATGAATTTGAACCAGCCTACAGTACTGATAAGAGACCACCTGACTGCTACATTGTGAGGCTAATCCACTACCCTAGTTTCCCTATCATCCACCACCTTAGGAAAAATTCCTCTAATGATGCTTCATACAATTGAAACACATCAACCAGATATCCTAGCTAGTCCTATATTTCCACCTCTAGAAGTGACATTATAGTTCCCATTATAAATAAGAGTTTGATTCAACAACTCAACAAGATTCTTAAAATGAGATATTTTTACCTTGGACTTCATCTCACATCTATGTTTGTATTGGAAATATCTCGCCACTACTACCACATCCCCTAATAATGTTGTTAGAAAACACTATATGTTGGTGAAGATGACAACATTTTCCATCACTTATAAATTTTCATAACTAAACTATATAAACTTTGTGACCTTCTTCTTCCTCAAGGTATCTATGTAAAAGTGTTCCAAAAAATCTCTTAGATTTACTTCCAAGAAATAAACTCTAACTACTCAGCCTGAACATGAATATCGAACCAATGCTTCACTATTCCTCACAACATAAAAGCTTCCAACTTGACCCTATTCAATGCAGGAGTCTTTGAGTGATACTAAATTGTATGTATTGACTCAATATAGAACTCTACTACCTCAATTCCATCCTCATCAATGAATGTTGGAGGATGTTGTAGCTGAAAATCACTCATCATATTAAACATACTCGGAACTGCATACCCTGTGTCTCTCTCCAAAAACTAAATAAAATGAGTGATGTTATAAGAAAACTTATCTTTCCAAAATCACTCATAACTTTGGGGGTTATTATCCTGCTACTAGTAATGTAACCCTATTCAGCACTCTCTCAAGTGGTTAAAAAGGGTGGGTTATAAAACCTTAAGCACTAATCCCAGTATGCCAGAGGCTGCTGATTAGTAGTAGGGGTGTGATAAGTGTAGTGTGGAGACTGTAACCCCTATTATAAAGTGTTTTAATAATGAAAAATAATCCATATAAACAAATAAAAATAGATTAATAGACATAGAAGAAACCATATGAAGCAATTGGGAAATATTGGAGAAACCAATATACTAATAATCTGGAATCATGTAATACTAGGATAATATGTATCTATTATCAAACTAAAAACAATACATTTAAAAGACTTGATGATAAAAATACAATAAAATAACTCAGTCCAAAACCTCGCGTCATACCCATCGCAAAACTCTATCCCAATATACCAATCCACAACTTATTATAAGGTCTCTCTTCCTTGTCTATACCTCCATCCATGTAATCTACCTGGGTACCAAATGGAGGCTTGTATAAGGTGTGAGTATAACTCCTTAGGATAACACCACCATGTCAAAACAAACTAGTCTTATAAGAAATACATTCAATAATATGATAAAATAATGTATTAATTAATTTAATAATTAGTAAAATATAGCAACAACATGTTTCAGAATCCTATTGAAATGTCTATGAGAATATAGAATAAACATTACAACCACACACATATACCCATAACATAAAAAATAAATGGTCCAAAATTGATATATAATCATCTTAGCATGTGTCAGTACTTAAAATGATATATAAGAATCTTAGAATGTTCATAGGGATTAACCTAGTATATAAGAATCTTAACATGTGTCAAGGCATGGCCTGATATATAATCATCTCAACATGTGTTAGTTCATAGCCTAGTATATAGGAATATCAACATCTGTTAGGGAATAGCCCGATATATAAGCATCTTAGCATAATTTAAAGAATAGCCTGGTATATAAGAATCTCAACATGATTCAGGTCATAGCCCAGTATATAATAATCTCAACATGTGTTAAGGTATAGGATGGTATATAAGAATCTCAGCATGTCTTAGGAAATATATTGGTATATATGCATCTCAAAATGTGTCAAAAGTGAATATCACACCATCATGAATATCCCATCATGACCAAAAAAAATACTGAATGGTTAGTTCTTTTAATTACTATTTTTTTATGTTACCCATTTATTCAATTAATAAAAAATAATCCATCTTCCATGGTGAATTTATAGCAAGAAAACACCTATAATCACATGTATTTCTAAACTCATATGTAATACATTTCCAATTTATTATTCCTAAAGTTTCTCTCACCCAACAAATAACAATAATCTAGGTCACATAATAAATTGAATCTAAATATATTCAATGAAGAATCCAATATAGTATTTTCATCATTCTAATCAATTAATTACTTATTGGAAACATGCATGAACATAATCAAAATATTTCATATACATTTCACTTTAAAATCAGACCATGGTGTTAGGATTTAGACCCCTACCTTTATTTGGAAATTAAAACAATGATTCCAATGACAAACAAAAAAATGGATGAAGGCATAGATGATTGCAAGAAAAATTTTAAGTCATAACTGATCATGATCAAAACCAACAACAACCCTGGTCAAGTGATTAAACTACAATGGCTAGATAATGAAAGGTTAGAAGGGGGAAAATAAAAACGAGTACTTTCCATGGATTGATTTCTCAAATTGGATGTCTAGAAGGGCTGTAAAGGCTCTAAAATTTCTAGGAGCTCTCCCTAGGACAAGGGAGGAAAGGATACACTAAAGGAAAGAGGAAATTTCATCTACACTACCCACTTAAAACTACTTCTCATGATAAATACATGGTGTGTAAGAAACTTACATGTCCTGTATTTCTTTTTCATGAGATACATAGAAAACATTATCACCTCAAATCAATTTTAACCCTAGTCGAACATTACACGATTTGCAATAGCTGGAATGTAACAGCCCGAGATTTTATGAAAAATATTCTTTTTAATTTCATTAATGTCTTGTGTTATACGCTACACCAAAAAGAGCTTTCACAACACACATCTCTGACTTGGCTTGAATTACATGCAATCGCGACCTTCCACGATAGTGTGTGTTGTACGCAACACCAAATTTCGCTAAACAACGATATGCTATTAAGATATTATTAAAACTAGCCGTTATGAATAGTAATAACCACTTTTTGAAAATTCTGTAAATCTTATTTTTCAAAATGAACTTCATTTTTGGATTCGGAGTATCGAATTTAGCCTAAGGTGAAATTTTGGTACTTTTCGGATAACTTTCATATTCTGATGAATAGTGAAAATTACTAATTTATAATTAAAAACAACTTTTTTAATCGAAATAATTAATAGTGATAAATTATTAATTTGAGTGGTTTTAAAGTATATTTAGAATATATTTTTACAATTTAATACAATGTTGTTCATTGGATGTAATTTCACATTTAAACCAGACGTAATCAAATGTCAATCTTTTGATAGATATTGTTTCTTAAAAACACGCTATTTGTTTTAACAGCGGGATTTAATTATAAATTTAATTAATGCAACTTCTATGTTATGAATTTGGTAAAATAGATTTCATTTTTGAATTCGGAATATGAAATATAGCTTAGGATGAAATTTTGGCATTGTTCTGAAAAACATCAATTTTTGATGAATAGTGAAACTACTAAGTGGTAGGTTAAAAAACTGAATTTTGCATAAAACTTAATTTTACCGCTTCTGTGAATAGAATTTTGAAAATCCGACAGACACGGTTAATATCAAGGACTAAAATGTGGTTCAATGAGATGAAAATAATTTTTGGTGAATAGTAACTTTTTACCTTTTTTTACCGCGGTTAATAGTAAATAGGGTAACTAAGGGTAAATATGATATTAATATTACCCTAACACATGTCCTAATTCTATTGGACAAGTGTAATTCGACCAAAAACAAACTTAGGAATAAAATATGACCATTTAGGCCCACTTGGATTAGATTAGGACATTTATTATTAATTTATTTAAAGAAAGGTTAAAAGAGTTAAAATCAAAGTTTATTTACTAAAACATTTTTAATATGGGGTTATACATAAGATATATTCGATTGTAAATATTCATTAGAAAGCTAAAAAGATTTCCTACATGATGGTATTTTATTTGTAATTTTTATACATCAAATAATTTAATTTTGTTATGACACAAAGATGATGCAGTAATTATCTTGTTAACGAAATATTGACATAATTGATGTTATAAACACCAAAATAAATGTAATTTGAGACTTTTTATGAATTCCACTAATTTTATAGGATACTATGATATATTAATGTTGATTTAATCAACTTGGTTCGAACATTTAATTCTGTTATGACTTTCACAAAAATCATATATCAAATAGTGTCAAAATTGACACAAAATAGTTTTTAAATCAAATATTATATTATTAATTGTTATTTTATTCCTAAAAATCTAAGGTTCGGCCAAATGACTTAGATAAGGATATATATATTAATAATAAACAATTTGGGGTTCGTTTGGCATGTTATAGTAAGTGTATTAACCATATAGTGAAAGAAAACAAAAAGACACGGTAAATGTTAAATTATTTAACTTAGAGTTAAATCTAATTGATAAGGTTAAAATAATATCCTAAACTTGTCTAAATTCTATTGGTTGATAGGATTTCGACCCATCCCCACTTTAGCTTCTAAATAAGACCCTTTGGAACCATTATAAACCGATTTTTACTTTAATATAAAATAATATTTTGAGATATTCCTAAGGTGCCCCTCTCCTCCCCTATAAAAGGACACCTCCTCCCCCTCCTCCTCACACCAATTTGAGCACTCAAGCTCGGCCAACCCCTGCCAAAATCTCTTCTCCACTTCCCTAGAAACATCCTAGAGGTTCTGGTCTTCCTCAAAGGCCAATTTTAGTGCCCTAAGAGGAGGTCTCAAAGAGGCGCTTCAAAGAAGAGGTAATTACCGTTACCAATTCTTTCATCTTTATTTCTTCTTCCACTTCTTCTTCTTAGGTTGTTTCATTATGAAGTAATAACATCAGTATCACTCATATACTGATATGTTATTATAGGTATGAAACAACCCTATTTCACCATCTATCCATCCTACAGAAAAAGAAATCACCGCGCGTGCGTACGTACGGAATACCGTCTCCACGCCGTGGTGTAATCTATTTTCCACCACCACCTTACATGGATGGGTATAATGGTGTAAAGAATAACTATACATAGTTATTACGACATAATATTGATTCTGATATATTGTATAATCCACTCCAATTCAATTCAATATTTATAGAAATGATATCATCGCTCGTGCGTACGTACGGACTACCGTCTCCACGACGCGATGAGATTCATTCTCCATGTTAACCATTTAAGAATGATTATAAAGTATATATAAGAAATAATAATGAAATATATGAAATTATAAAGTTACTGGATTTATGTATATATAAATATGTATGTCATCTACTTACTTCCATTTCAAGACAATAAGGAAAGGAAAACAGCGTTCATGCGTACGTACGGACTACCGTCTCCATGAACGGTGTTTTTCATTTTATTTATCTACCTATTATATATATATATATATACTGAATATATATGATATATAAATCATATTTTATATTCTGGAAGTGAGTAAATCATGATATAAGTAATAATGATGTCAAGAACAACAAGTCAAAACACCTACGATAAATGAAACGATTTTACCCAAAACGCTCTTTAACATGGAATTTACAAAAGAACGGGTAAAATAAAGTCATAAGTGAACCATATATGATATCATAACAATTAGTATGATTCTGGAATAAGTCAATGACATTATTTAAATCATTATACAGGAGGTTCGGACACTTACGAAGCAAATCGGACCTAAGGTAAGGGAAATATCACAATCTCATTTTTATCCGAGATTGTTTATTCGTAAGTATTTACTGGGGTGTATTTTATCATCCACATCCATGTTTCATCAATATGTAATATTATTTCCATCCACCTACAATTGTTTAAATCCATTTTTACCCTTCGGTGAGTTTTTAGTAAAAGAAATGAAAGGAATCTTTTGTCATTTTTCGTACGAGGTACTTTTTGACTTTTCCGACAAAAGTACGAAGAATGTTTTTTTTAACTTAAATGGCCCGAACGGATTTTTACGGTTTTATAAAGCCTTATTTTCATGAAGCTTCCTCCAAAATATTTCATGAATATTTTCAATAAAATCTCTTTCTTTTAAAATTGCTTGATGTTTTGTGAAAAGAAATTGATTTTGAAGAAGAAAGGATATTTTCCTCAAGAATTCATTTCAAGTGTTTTATCAAAATTATTTTCCATCTAAGCTAATAAAGGTTTCTGTTTCTATCCATATTTTTACATTCATTTGACTATGTTGTGATGGAATTATGTTTATGAATTCCTTTATCTTATATGAATTGTTTTATAATGTCATGTTGTTTAAGAATCCCATTTTTATTACATGGGTTACGCTGTGATGTCTGGTTTATGATTATGTGGCACACATAAGAAAGGATTCATTATAAGATGTGTGGGACCTATATCTCCCTCCAATGCATTGGGTAAATATTTTATATCTCATGAGATAGACATGGCTGAAATGGTAGGTTATACCGGTTCAGCGAAACAGGACTGAAACGAGGGTTACTCGATTCAGAAAGGGACTTTGTCCACTAAGATAGTCTTGGCATTGAGTCTTGACTAACAAGAAATGATTCTCTATGATTATGTGTGTATGCCACAAAGTTTCATGTTTTAAGTTATGATTATTGGGATTACATTTCACTTCTATGATTTATCCCATGTTATGATATTATGAGCTTTTTGCAGGTTAAGATTTCCAAAAGCTATGTTCTTATATATATGACGTGATTGATATTTCTTTTGTTTACCCTTACTGAGCATTTGAGCTCACCCTTTTATGTTTTCTTTTCCCCAGGATATAAAGAAAGGTTTTAGGTAAAAAAAAGGGATGACCTTTATGGGAGATATTGAAGAACTTTCACCACGATTAGAAGATTACGTTCCGAGTTTCCAAAGACACTAAACTATTACGATCCTTTAGTGTGTGTTTTTGTTATGTACTAAGTATTCCGCAAATGTAATGTAATGTCCATGTACGTCAAGATACGGGTCTCTACATTTGGTATCAAAGGAAAGGTTTAGTCAACCTTTGGAAACTAGGATGCGAGAACGTTAGTGAGATCCCTAGAGATATTTCTAAGGTATGTCTAGGGATGTCCCTAAGGATAAGTATACGTATAGGATATAGTCCTAGAACTATGGTAACGATATTAGATTAAACCTAAGATGTTAGATATTGAAGGTACTCCCCCTTTATTATGTTGTTTTCTCTAGCATGATTTTTGCCTCTCACACTATTCTTTTTGGGTTTTAGAAAGTGGCTGGAAACAAGATGATTCACGATAATGGAGGATATGATAGACAATGGAATGATATTCTTCATGAGCAACCAAATGAAATGGGATTTGGATGTCCAAACATCATTATTATGCCGAATCAGCAATCTCATAATATGATCAATAAAGTAAAATTTGGTAAGTTTCCTGACTCGACTAATAAGAGAAAGATGGAGTTCCATGATGATCATAGAGGAAAGAAAGTTCAATTTACCCTATGTAAATCATGTGGGAAGAGGCATAAAGGAGAATGTTTCAAGGGAACTGGAAGATGCTTTGGGTGTGGAAAAGAAGGACACAAAGCAAGTAAGTGCAAAGGAAAAGGGTCGGTTAACACCATGGATGAGGATAATGGTATTGCTACGACATAAAAAATGGTTAAGTGTTTTAAATGTGGAATGTATGGGCATTATGCAAACAAATGCCCTAAGGGAAAGTCTCATGAAGATAATCAGTATGGTCGTATGGGAAGTATTTATGTGGATGATGATGAAGAGACTACAAATGATATGTGAGATGAAAGAATTGTTGAAGCACAGTCAATGGTTTAAGAATGTAGTGGAATGATTACATGTTTATCATGTGTAATGTTGTATAAGTAATCTCATGGTACTTTAGAATAAAGAGACATGTAAGGATTGTTACACTGTTGTCTGATTAATGTTACCAGTATCCATGAAAGGTTATTCAGATATTTTTGGAAATAAGATGATATGCGCATAATGAAGGGAAAACGAGAAAACGAGATGTTTAACAGTATTCATGAGCTCATGATTGATATAAGGACTAAGTGATATCATGGTTTGAGTATATAGAATTTTGAGGATTTTGGTATGTGGAAAGTGTTAACTTTTAACTGCACTCATGTTTTCACTAAGGTATTCAAGAGAATACACGATTAAGGACTTTGAATGTTTGGAATGTGACCAACAAGACATATCTTATGATATGTGGGGATCAACGACAGTATTAAATCTCTGGTAATTGTTGTCACTATATTATGAGTGTGGATTGCAGTATTATGTATAAGCCTAAAGATTAGACTGGATTATGTTGGACAGAAGTTAGTATTGTTTAAGGATAGAAGATTTTCGATATTATTGATGGGATGTTATAGTAACGTAGTTTTAGAAAAAGGACAACCTGCAGGACGGGCGACAGCCCATCGCTTCGGACAAGGCTATAGGAATCGAACCCACAACCGAAGTGCGACTGGCCTTTATCGCCTACCACTGACCTACAGGAAGTCCCTGTTTAGTAGAAACTAGTGTTATTATATTAAGCAGTATGATATATGAAGTATAAGCCCATTTTAGAAACCATATATGATTAATCCCACTATAGATCGACTTATGTATATAAATTTTGCTAACCTTTTGAGACAGATGGAATGACCCGTCATTCTATCACATGATCTGCTAACACTTCACGAATAACAAATTCAACTTCATTTATTTAAGAGATGAAGTGGAAATTGTTAAAGGCACGAACAACAGTGAGATTGTACCAAAATAAAGTAAGTATTTATTCTAATTCAAATTCTTTAACTTTAGGGAAATGATCTTGAAAACCAAAAATGTTGTCCTAGTTCTCTTATACCTGATGAATCAGATGGTACCTTAGATCGTCACAAATTTATGGATTTGTGATTACTGGCTTTTCCATAGCCATGTTCTCTACCACTCTCCATCAAAACATGATGGTTAGATTTCTCTTCCATATCCATATTTTCACCTATGTGGAAACCCAGTGATTAGTTTATTTGGGTAATCGTTACATTTCATACTTTAGTTATTAAAGCCAAGTTTTGGTATTCCTTTTTACGATGTGGGTTTCTATTAAAGAAACTTTCGAATAGTAAACCATTTATAACCCCGACGAATTTCGAGGGCGAAATTCATTTTAAGGGGGGTAGAATGTAACAGCCCGAGATTTTATGAAAAATATTCTTTTTAATTTCATTAATTTCTTGTGTTATACGCTACACCAAAAAGAGCTTTCACAACACACATCTCTGACTTGGCTTGAATTACACGCAATCGCGACCTTCCACGATAGCGTGTGTTGTACGCAACACCAAATTTCGCTAAACAACGATATGCTATTAAGATATTATTAAAACTAGCCGTTATGAATAGTAATAACCACTTTTTGAAAATTCTGTAAATCTTATTTTTCAAAATGAACTTCATTTTTGGATTCGGAGTATCGAATTTAGCCTAAGGTGAAATTTTGGTACTTTTCGAATAACTTTCATATTCTGATGAATAGTGAAAATTACTAATTTATAATTAAAAACAACTTTTTTAATCGAAATAATTAATAGTGATAAATTATTAATTTGAGTGGTTTTAAAGTATATTTAGAATATATTTTTACAATTTAATACAATGTTGGTCATTGGATGTAATTTCACATTTAAACCAGACGTAATCAAATGTCAATCTTTTGATAGATATTGTTTCTTAAAAACACGCTATTTGTTTTAACAGCGGGATTTAATTATAAATTTAATTAATGCAACTTCTATGTTATGAATTTGGTAAAATAGATTTCATTTTTGAATTCGGAATACGAAATATAGCTTAGGATGAAATTTTGGCATTGTTCTGAAAAACATCAATTTTTGATGAATAGTGAAACTACTAAGTGGTAGGTTAAAAAACTGAATTTTGCATAAAACTTAATTTTACCGCTTCTGTGAATAGAATTTTGAAAATCCGACAGACACGGTTAATATCAAGGACTAAAATGTGGTTCAATGAGATAAAAATAATTTTTGGTGAATAGTAACTTTTTACCTTTTTTTACCGCGGTTAATAGTAAATAGGGTAACTAAGGGTAAATATGATATTAATATTACCCTAACACATGTCTTAATTATATTGGACAAGTGTAATTCGACCAAAAACAAACTTAGGAATAAAATATGACCATTTAGGCCCACTTGGATTAGATTAGGACATTTATTATTAATTTATTTAAAGAAAGGTTAAAAGAGTTAAAATCAAAGTTTATTTACTAAAACATTTTTAATATGGGGTTATACATAAGATAAATTCGATTGTAAATATTCATTAGAAAGCTAAAAAGATTTCCTACATGATGGTATTTTATTTGTAATTTTTATACATCAAATAATTTAATTTATTTATGACACAAAGATGATGCAGTAATTATCTTGTTAACGAAATATTGACATAATTGATGTTATAAACACCAAAATAAATGTAATTTGAGACTTTTTATGAATTCCACTAATTTTCTAGGATACTATGATATATTAATGTTGATTTAATCAACTTGGTTCGAACATTTAATTCTGTTATGACTTTCACAAAAATCATATATCAAATAGTGTCAAAATTGACACAAAATAGTTTTTAAATCAAATATTATATTATTAATTGTTATTTTATTCCTAAAAATCTAAGGTTCGGCCAAATGACTTAGATAAGGATATATATATTAATAATAAACAATTTGGGGTTCGTTTGGCATGTTATAGTAAGTGTATTAACCATATAGTGAAAGAAAACAAAAAGACACGGTAAATGCTAAATTATTTAACTTAGAGTTAAATCTAATTGATAAGGTTAGAATAATATCCTAAACTTGTCTAAATTCTATTGGTTGATAGGATTTCGACCCATCCCCACTTTAGCTTCGAAATAAGACCCTTTGGAATCATTATAAACCGATTTTGACTTTAATATAAAATAATATTTTGAGATATTCCTAAGGTGCCCCTCTCCTCCCCTATAAAAGGACACCTCCTCCCCCTCCTCCTCACACCAATTTGAGCACTCAAGCTCGGCCAAACCCTGCCAAATTATCTTCTCCACTTCCCTAGAAACATCCTAGAGGTTCTGGTCTTCCTCAAAGTCCAATTTTAGTGCCCTAAGAGGAGGTCTCAAAGAGGCGCTTCAAAGAAGAGGTAATTACCGTTACCAATTCTTTCATCTTTATTTCTTCTTCCACTTCTTCTTCTTAGGTTGTTTCATTATGAAGTAATAACATCAGTATCACTCATATACTGATATGTTATTATAAGTATGAAACAACCCTATTTCACCATCTATCCATCCTACGGAAAAAGAAATCACCGCGCGTGCGTACGTACGGAATACCGTCTCCACGCCGTGGTGTAATCTATTTTCCACCACCACCTTACATGGATGGGTATAATGGTGTAAAGAATAACTATACATAGTTATTACAACATAATATTGATTCTGATATATTGTATAATCCACTCCAATTCAATTCAATATTTATAGAAATGATATCATCGCTCGTGCGTACGTACGGACTACCGTCTCCACGACGCGATGAGATTCATTCTCCATGTTAACCATTTAAGAATGATTATAAAGTATATATAAGAAATAATAATGAAATATATGACATTATAAAGTTACTGGATTTATGTATATATAAATATGTATGTCATCTACTTACTTCCATTTCAAGACAATAAGGAAAGGAAAACAGCGTTCATGCGTACGTACGGACTACCGTCTCCATGAACGGTGTTTTTCATTTTATTTATCTACCTATTATATATATATATATACTGAATATATATGATATATAAATCATATTTTATATTCTGGAAGTGAGTAAATCATGATATAAGTAATAATGATGTCAAGAACAACAAGTCAAAACACCTACGATAAATGAAATGATTTTACCCAAAACGCTCTTTAACCTGGAATTTACAAAAGAACGGGTAAAATAAAGTCATAAGTGAACCATATATGATATCATAACAATTAGTATGATTCTGGAATAAGTCAATGACATTATTTAAATCATTATACAGGAGGTTCGGACACTTACGAAGCAAATTGGACCTAAGGTAAGGGAAATATCACAATCTCATTTTTATCCGAGATTGTTTATTCGTAAGTATTTACTGGGGTGTATTTTATCATCCACATCCATGTTTCATCAATATGTAATATTATTTCCATCCACCTACAATTGTTTAAATCCATTTTTACCCTTCGGTGAGTTTTTAGTAAAAGAAATGAAAGGAATCTTTTGTCGTTTTTCGTACGAGGTACTTTTTGACTTTTCCGACAAAAGTACGAAGAATGTTTTTTTTAACTTAAATGGCCCGAACGGATTTTTACGGTTTTATAAAGCCTTATTTTCATGAAGCTTCCTCCAAAAGATTTCATGACTATTTTCAATAAAATCTCTTTCTTTTAAAATTTCTTGATGTTTTGTGAAAAGAAATTGATTTTGAAGAAGAAAGGATATTTTCCTCAAGAATTCATTTCAAGTGTTTTATCAAAATTATTTTCCATCTAAGCTAATAAAGGGTTCTGTTTATATCCATATTTTTACATTCATTTGACTATGTTGTGATGGAATTATGTTTATGAATTCCTTTATCTTATATGAATTGTTTTATAATGTCATGTTGTTTAAGAATCCCATTTTTATTACATGGGTTACGCTGTGATGTATGGTTTATGATTATGTGGCACACATAAGAAAGGATTCATTATAAGATGGGTGGGACCTATATCTCCCTCCAATGCATTGGGTAAAGATTTTATATCTCATGAGATAGACATGGCTGAAATGGTAGGTTATATCGGTTCAGCGAAACAGGACTGAAACGAGGGTTACTCGATTCAGAAAGGGACTTTGTCCACTAAGATAGTCTTGGCATTGAGTCTTGACTAACAAGAAATGATTCTCTATGATTATGTGTGTATGCCACAAAGTTTCATGTTTTAAGTTATGATTATTGGGATTACATTTCACTTCTATGATTTATCCCATGTTATGATATTATGAGCTTTTTGCAGGTTAAGATTTCCAAAAGCTATGTTCTTATATATATGATGTGATTGATATTTCTTTTGTTTACCCTTACTGAGCATTTGAGCTCACCCTTTTATGTTTTCTTTTCCCCAGGATATAAAGAAAGGTTTTAGGTAAAAAAAGGGATGACCTTTATGGGAGATATTGAAGAACTTTCACCACGATTAGAAGATTACGTTCCGAGTTTCCAAAGACACTAAACTATTACGATCCTTTAGTGTGTGTTTTTGTTATGTACTAAGTATTCCGCAAATGTAATGTAATGTCCATTTACGTCAAGATACGGGTCTCTACATGGAAGATGTGTATTCCTCTTACATCATGAACCTGATTCATGGTTTTTCCTAGAAACAAGTACATCTCCTGTAATATGTATACAACATGTATGTTCCCAATAGAAAATATTATGTCCTATTTCCAAATTATCCTAAAAACACTTTCAAAACCCTTTAAATACAGTAAAACACTCGTATACCCATTTAACACATCAGACTCTATTAATTAAAAAATCACATATCCCTAATATTTTGGTCATTTCCCAAAAAACGTTTCGAGGTCTTAGAACAATACTCCACCACAAATATCCAAATAAAAAATTAATCCCAAAAATAGGTTTAAATAAAAACTTAAAGATGGAAATACCTAAAAAAATATGGGATCTTACAACCTCCCCACCATATAAAATCTTGTACCTGAGCTGCTCCAAGTACCACTATGGTGTCTCGGTGAACAGTTCTGGCCACTGTGCTTGCATACCTGACTCCCTCTAAAAAGTATCTTCTTGAACATGCTCATGTTTCCACTAAACTTGAATGATAGGTATAGTCATACCCCAGATATAATTTCACTATTATCCAAAATCTCTATTATATTCTCCTAAAAGGATTCACCAACACTAATCTCTAAATCCTCGTTTTGTACAATACGATAAGGGTCAAGATAATATCTTGTACGTTGTGACACATGAGAAAAATCATGCATGGAACTGTAGTATTTTGTTAGGGCTAATCGATATGCCTCTAGATCGAACATATCCACTATCTAAACTGATCCCATAAACTTGGGCACTAGATTTATCTTTCTCTCAATATGGTGTTTCCCCAACCTAGGAGAAACCCATAAGAAACCATTATGACCAACTTAAAACTCCAAAGATCATCTCCAATGGTTAGAATAATATTTATTCTAACTCTGTGCAGTCACGAACTATCTCCTGATTAACTTAACCTACTCAGGCTTCCCTTGGATGAAACTAGGTTTAACAAGAGCTGACTAACCTGCCAGTAACAAAAAAAGATGTTAATGGTATGAACAACCATAAAAATCTTCAAAAGTATTCATATGGATTGATTCCTAGAAGCTTTTATTATATGAATCTTGATGCACCTCCTCTACCAAAGGTTAAGGACTTGCAGAAAAAATATGTACATGAGGCTCTTATAGTATATGTATACCAAAAACCTATCACCAATGAGATAATTTCTCCAAAATATCTGGCCATGTACCACCACTTATAACTCCATAAAATTATTAGATGAACTCCTCTCATGTGTTCTTAGCTCTCTGGAGCCATAAGGAACCACCCAATCTTCCTAAATCAGAACTGCTTTGAGTCTAGCTTTGGATGTGTGACAGTACATGGTATAAGAATTATTCTAAATAGTTAATGTGTGGGTATGCATTGAGTTCATCATTCCTTTTAAATTCTAAAATAAATTCTTCAAATAATTAAACCAAAATAACTTAGCTTCTTTCATTATCAATCCTGACATTGGTGCTTCCAGATGGGATAAATCCTTGATAAAACACTGATAAAAACCTTCTAACTTGTAAATCTATAAACTTCAAAGACATTATTAGGTCAATCCAAGATACTACATTTTTAACTTTATATGGGTCCAATGAAACTTCTATATTTGAGATGACATGGCCAATGAATTTCACTTTATCAATCCATAAACTACATTTAGATATAGCTTGACCTAAAGTCGATGCTCTCTCAGTGTACTCAAGATGATGTCAAGGTGTTGGGAATTATCATCTATTGAATTTTATTACACTAATATATATTTGATGTAAACCACCAAAAAATGATTCATAAAATGTTTAAATATCATATTCCTCAAGGCCATGAATACATCTAGTGCATTGGTAAACTCAAATTACATCACTTAAAACTAATAAAATCTATACCTACTCCTAAAATTAGTCTAAGGTATATCTGATGGTATCACCCTCAACTGGTGGTCTCTTTATCTCAAATATAACTTGTAGAATAACTTATCACCTCTCATAAAATTGAAGATATCATCATTGCATAGAATGGGAAATTGGTTCTTGACCATCATCATGTTCAATCATCAATAATACACACCCAAGCACAAAGTTCAATCAAAATTTTGGAAAATAGAACTGGAGAACCCCAAGTAGCTGTACTAGGCGATAGGGAACCCTTTTATTCCATTTATTCTAATTGGAGTTTCAAATTATGAATCTTTGTTGGTTCTATTCTATAAGTCAAAAGAGAAACTAGCTCCACTCCTAAAAATAATTTGATTGTGAACTCGATCTCTCGCTCAGATATTAAGACATAAAAACTAATAGGAAAGATGTCCTAAAATTGATTTATCACTAGATGAAAAGAATCATTATGTCATACAGCCTTTTTATTTCATAACTTTTCGTTACATTTTACAAATAGATGATCTTTAATGTCTAGTGTCTTGGAAATTAGGAACAATATACACGAAAACATAAAACATTCTTCAAATCCACCTGTATGGATTTTTCATAAGTTCATCCAAAGAAAAATTAATACATCTCATAACCTGTAGACATACATTAAATGAATGGGTGAGAACAAGGCCTAGTAAAGAAAACAAGTGAAATAGTTTACATGAAAACTTGAGTGATATCAATAAGAACATGAGGGATATCATGATGGAATGATAAATATAAATATAATTGAAATAATAAATTGAATAATAACATGAAGATTTGGATACATTATTTAATTTATAAATTCATGAACATATCACCAAGGTCCATCCTCAAGGTGTCATAAAAATTACCAATGTTATTCACCAAGGTATCGTAAAACTTGTCATCTATAGAGATTAAATTCTTTACCCCATGCATTGGAGAACTGTCAAATAAAACCCTTAATATGTATTTATTTTAATGTGATACACATATATCATAATCAAAATATTTCATCAATAACCCAAATAGGATAAAATTAATGGATTTCATGTCAAAATCGTGACGTTTTAAAAAGTTCTTAAAAATAACATCAATTTGTCATTTATCACCCATGGAAAGAGGGTAAGGGTTATATGTATGTAAATTCAAGAATAAAATATATAAATATTTTGTCTTTATTAATACACATAGAAATTAATTTTTTTTGGGTATTCACATAAATGAAATAATTTAATTTCTTGAGAAAATAGAGATATTTTGAGAAGAAACTTCTATAGCATAATGGCTATACAACATGGTTTTAGAAAAAATTTAAAATAGAAGGGAAAAGGGTCACCCACTCATAAATAACTCATAATACAATATAGAGACATAATAAAATGTAAATAAGATCATGTTATGGATAATTTAATGACATATGGAATAGAAACTTCAAAGAAGAGAGAAGATGTAATTTCTTTTACAAAAATTTGGCAGCCCAACGACGTTACGTAAAAATTCAGAAAATCAGTTGATGAGAGAGGAAATGGTATCTAATAATTTTGAAATAAAATGGAAATCAATATTTATATATAAGAACATACCCCCACATAATAAAATGGAAACTGAAAGACATAACATAATAGAAGTCATGACTAAAAGAGGAGGGTGAAAGGTTCCCTTACCTTGTAGAGTAACCTCAAAAATATGAAGGTTGGGACCTTAGGGGGCTTGATCGAACCTTGGGAGGAATCCTTGGGAGGTAAAAAGACCATATATTCTTTGATAAAGAATTTTTAATGAGATTAATGAAGAAATGTGTTGGTATTTATAGAAAAATTGAGGGAATATTTTATTAATTTCTACAGGACACCTCAATAGTGGTATTTGCAAAACCATGGGCTTGCCCATGGTATTGGCCACTTGGGACAACTCATAAAATATCGCACTATAAAAAATTAGACCATAATTATTACATCATTTTTACATCATTAATGATTTCATTACACACACACCGAAGCACAAAACTATATTTTCACTATTCGCCAAATAACAAAACATTTTATAAAAATCTCATAAATTCACCATAACCTACTATCGATACTATGGATTCAAAAATGTACTCCATTTTATGAAAATGATTTTTTAATTATGTGATATTTAATTTTTAATTAAAAACACTATTTACCTAAAATAATACGAATACTTAACTAATAATTTCTGAAATAGTGATTTACTTATTCTATTATATCACATTACCATTAAAGATGCCTAAATTGTATTTATACTTAATTAAATGAGGTTACTATTCCCTTGGTCACAATACTATTCATAAGGGTAATATTGCTTTTCATAATTTATTATTCACTAAAAATTAAGTTGATCTTATTAGACTCTAAATTTCTTACTGATCAAAATAGTAGAAGACCATTTTATGAAAATCATTTCACATTATTAATTTTTTAAAGTATACAAAAATATTTTAAAAATACCCTTTTTCCAAAAATCACCAATAATGGATCTTCTATAAATTCATCCTATATTTATTTTGACATTTGAAATTCACAAATTATACCATAATAAGAAATAAAAAATTTTATTTATGCAAAAGTTTAAATCAATGTAACTAATGCATCTTTACATATCCCCTTATAACACATGTATAAGACCTAAGTGTAAGGTGTGAAATGGTGATAGAATCTTTGGGTGGTTTGAAAAACATTTCGCGAGTGGTGATTTCTATCTTCTTGATCTTATACCAAAAGAGATTTCGTTCAAGCTTCACATGTTGAAGCTCATCTTGGGCTTAGTCAAGAGAAAATCCCAAAGATGCTACCTCCTTCCCAAGCTCCAATATATGGGATTCGTATGGCCCAAGTCTACTAGAGGAGGTCATTGAATCTTCTTTCTGTATTAATTATCCATGATCACTTGTATTTATAAACAGTAATCATAACCTGAAGATTATAGTTTCCAATAGTCATATTGACAAATGGTCATATAACAGTCAAAACCCAATGGTCTCATTTTAATTATACTCACTTCATTAATTAAAGAATATAGTTTTTTTAGTATAAAATAAAATAACACACAAATTTAGAAAACAAATATTATTCTAAATTTTGGGTCCTTGCAATCATATTACATTGTACCATTATCTAGAGAAATTCTAGCTATTTGAGTCATGAGATAATCTATTATGAAATGAATTGGTCATACATGACCATCTTAAAGACCCCACTAACCCTTGTAAGAATTGATTCCCCAATCCAATGATTGAATAGTAACTCTCCTCTTGTAATATTCGATATGAGACTAGAATAGAACTGACTAATCCATTCCAAGAACAAAATAATATCCTATCATTTCCAACAAAAATAGTTCCCAAAAGAAATGGTAACCCCTAATATCTAAATAACAAGCATTGCAACATTTGATATTCTTTGACCACACTCCAAAAGTCCTATTTATGACCAATTCACCATCCATGATTTCCAAAATCAATCCCAAATGATTTTTAAAAAGTGTTAATAAAAAGTAATGTGATGATATATTGTAAAAAACACAAGATAAGGTAGACAATACACTAATCATACCTCTAACATTAAAAGGTCATGTATCCATAATAGCTGGAGTAGTCTTCATAACATGCAGCTGAATTATCCCTTTACGTTGGGCTCTAGTATGACTCCCTTGAGCTATTTCCTCTTCTTGGTAATACTTCTCAAACACTGGGGTACCATGTCCCCTATCTCAACCTGTAAAACCATTGGAACCCTAGCTACCATCCTATTTAGGGATAACTGAGCCCCTTTCAGACATATGTGTCTGTGCTAATCGCCTTCTACTATGGAATGTTTCCACAAAAATTCTATAGATCACCTAGTCTACCACATACACAACACCCAATTGATGGGTAAAGACATAGTAGGTGATTTTACCAAAAAATTCCTCACTGATAGCACTATAATCGAACACATTACTAATATGGTTTTCCACTACCCTAACATATCTTACCACTACTACCTTAGAGAAAACTATCATAGTGGCACTTCATACTACCCTAATAAGAGCTCCCAGTTCACCCTGATAAAATATCCTAACCACTACTCGGGGAATTTCATAGATTTTGTTATGTTATGAGTTCTTAAGTCATCATGACCTTAAAAATGATCAAACAAAAAATGTTCACCTACAATTTAATATCATAGAAAATCCCATCCTGAAATCTCTTTTCCATTGAGATCTTATCAGATTATAGAAATGGAGGAAACTGTTACAGGTCAGTGAAACATTTAGCATAGTCTATCACATACATTCCCTCTTATGTTAGATGCATGAACTCACAAGCCTTTTCATTCCTCAATATCTTCTTATTAAAGTTTATTAGGATATTTGTCTCAAATTCTATCAAAGATAACTCATATTTCTATCTATATTTCTCTACAATTCCCCACCAATGTTTGGATGGTCTATGTAGAATATATGAATGAAGATTATTTCTCCAATCTATGGGTGTCTTGAGGTTATTGGAGATATTATGCACTATATCAATCTAGTACTCATCTTCCGGGGGTTATCCTTCCCTAGTGAACGTTGGTTGATATTGTAGCTAAAGCTCTCCCATAAACTAAGACATCAAACACCTGGTATTAACTATATCCCTTTTTATGGATCAAATGAAATTATGGAAACTGTCACAAATATAAACATCCTTTTGATCCTAAGGAACTATAGGAACATCTGGATAATGTTTTTTAGGAGAATGAAAATTACCACTCTTTTGATGCTAAATTTGAAGATGACATAGGATCATTTTCTCTATACGATAGATGCATACCTTATAACACTAGGTAAAAACAAGTTCAATAACAATAGGAGAATTAAACAGAGAAAAACTAACTCCTGGTCTCTCTAAAAAAGGTTTAAAATGTGTTTTAATTATACATAATAGTTATTTCATTTCATTTATTAGGTATAATAGATATCTCATATCACAGTCTACATAGGCAATATATCACATGCATGTAAATATGTCCCTATCATGAAAAATAAAATTCAGCATATACCCCTATGTGCCTATCATGATGTATTCATAATCCTCTCAGTCCATACCAAGAAATTATTATAAATATTTGTAAGAAATAACATCACACCACATGTGAATAAACCAAGGTGAAATGACATCTAATCATAATAAGAAGATGTCGGGAACAACAATCCCATCCCTGGAAACTTGGATTTCCCCATACATGGGTTAGATACTCGCATGCATAAGCTCATTTCCATGTCCCAACACATCCTAGTCTCATTTATACCATTCATAATTAGTAAATTAATATAAAAGAAAACTTTATCCTTCGATACCACTTTGTAACATCCCTCGATCTGGAACTTTTTCACATGGAAAACAATATTGGTTATGACTCCTCAAGCATGCATCCCTATACACCAGTGGCTTTCCACAAGTATCAGGGGTGTGATAAGTATAGTGGGGAGACTATACCCCATGGTATGAAGTGTCATAATAGTATAAAATAATCCATATAAACAAATAAAAACAGTATAATAGACATAGTATAAACTATATGAAATAACTGGGAAATAAATTAGAAATTGATATACCAATAATAAAGAATCATGTAATGTCATTCATATATGTTTCTAATGTCAAACTAAAAACAATACAGATAAAATACACTCTAATACTAATAAACTCTAAAAGGACCCAGTCTCAAACCCCATGTCGGTCCCACCTCTGAACTCCATCTGAATCCAAAAATCTACAAAAAGATACAATGTCAAATTCCCTTGTCCATAAATTCATTCATGTAATCTTTTTAGGAACCAAATAGCGTCCTTAATAGGGTGTGAGTAAAACAAATTAGGTTAACACCACCATATCTAAAAAAACCAGTCTGATAAGAAGTTCCTATAATAATGTGATAAAACAATGTATTAATTAATTAAACAATTAAAAAAATATAGCAACAACCTGATTCGGTATCCTATTGAAATGTATCTGAAGATATAGAACAACCATTCAAACCACAACTAAATACCCATGTTATAATAAATCATGGGGCGAAACCTGATATATTAGCTTCTCGGTATGTGTCAAGGCTTATCCAGGTATTTACACATCTCAACATCTTCCAAGGCCTAAACTATTATATGATAATATCAGTATGTGTCAAGGAATAACTTGATATATAAGCATCTAAGCATATTTCAATATTGAATATCACAACATCAAGTATATCACACATGTAGCAACACTGTAGTAGTACTGTAGTAGCGGCGACACTGTAGCGGTATAGGAACTGTAGCAGGGGGAGACACTGTAGCAGCGGAGGCACTGTAGTAGGAACTGTAGTGGTGGTGGCACTGTAGTAGGTACTGGAGCAGCCTGGGTATTGTAGCAGTACTATTCACTGTGGGGATCTTTGGGCCAAAAAATGGGCTTTCAAGCCTTTTCTTTAGCCCACTTGGCCTTGGGCCTTTAGGCTATGTAATGGGTCTCCCTTTACCCAGTCTAAAGAGGCCTTTACTTTAAATAATTAAATGAGGCTTCGACCCCAACCTTAAAAAAAAGTAGTTGTAATCTAGGTCACATCATCAATTGAATCCAAACAGATCCAATAAAGAATCCAACATAGGATTATCATCATTCCATTCAATTAATTAATTATTGTTAACATGTATTAGCATAATCACAATATTTACCATACTTAGAAAATAAAAATCAGACTATAAGGTTATGATTTAGTCCACCTACCTTTATACAGTATTTAACGCAACACTTCCAATGAGAAATTCCAAAATGGAAAAAGGTCCATATGAGCACAAGAAATATCCAAGATCATGACTAATATAGACCAAAATCAATAATGATCATGATCAAGAGATTACACCACGAGGTCTAGAGAAAAAAGGGAGAGAAGTTAAATAAAAAAAGGCTCACCAGGGATTTATTGCTCAAATGATACATCCATAAGGGATGGAAAGGACCCAAGATTTCCAGAAGTTATCCCTTGGTTGAGAGAGGTGAGGCTGCCCCAAAGTAATGATGAAATATTTTCTACACTTCCTAGATAATACTAATATTTGTGTTAAATACATGGTTTGTAATACACTTACACATAATATATTTTTTTATATAGATACACTGAGAAACTCATAGCCTTATATTAATTTTAACCATACTCAAACATTACATGATGTGTAATAGTTGCACGAAATATATTCTTCTCACATCATGAACCTAGTTCATGAATTTTTCCTAGAAAAAGTTACACGTCTTGTAACAAGTACATTTTGTGTAATTTCCTTAAAGATAAGTAATATTTCCAAAAACCCTTGAAAACCCCTCAAAATCCCTCCAAATCATAGAAAACCCCCATAAATCTGTTTAAAACATTTATACACAGACTCCATTAATTCAAAAAAATATATACAACCCTAACATTTAGTCCTTTTTACCCAATAATGGTTCTCTTTATCTGAACTGGACTTGTCCACTAGATCCAATGAAAAAATGAAATCCAAAAAATGGGTTTGATGAAAAAACTCAATGATGGACATAACTAGAAAAATATGGGATCCCACACTAAAAGAGTTCAATTATCAAAAAATTTCTCCTATCACACTACTATTAATGATTATCATGGTGGTATCTCTGTTGAATTAAAAAAAATGTTTTAGGGAACATACCAATCTATTTCACAGTTTTATAAGGGATGGGTCACAACTAGCCATAAACAAACTACATCACATATGTTTTCTCAATGATCACAAATAAACCACCATCACTACCATCATCCCTAATTATCTAGGGCCATGGATAACACTTGGAAAAACAATATTCCAAATTCAGAACATCAAATTAGAAAACATTTTATCATATTTAAAATTTCTAAATTATTTCAACTTACTCATTGGAAACTATTATAATAATTTCAATTTAATATCATTTTAATTTAAAAAAATTATCCATAATTATAGGAAAATAATTATATTAAATCTCAGAAGAAACAGAAAACTATTTTATTTCCCATAACACACATGTTATTCCTTGTGTTTCTAACATGATGTATTTCGCATAAATCCCTATGTGCCTAAGATAATGCATTCACGCACAATCATGTTCCATTTAGGCCCATGAGTAAAATAACAAAATAATTAAAATCACTTATCAAGTGATTTGCTCAAGGTTAAAGATAATTTCAGCTATAATAAATGAAAATCAAGAATAGAAATCCAATACTCGGTACTTGTGTATTCCCCCACACATGGGTTAGCTAATACCATACATGATCTCGTTACCAAGCCCTGACACATCCTAGTCTCATATATACCTTTTTCAAATAGTAAATAAATAGAAAAGAAAAACCCAACTAATACCATCATTTAATGTCCCATCCTGGGTAACACTAAACTGATTCCCCAAGCCATTTCATGACATGACCTCAGGTTCACATCCTCGTACACAAGTGGATACTGACAAGAAGTAAGGATTTATATATATTATTTTAGAGACTATATCATTAGTCAGAAGTTATTTTTTACAGAAATTGAAATGAAAAATACATGGGAAAAAACCTTCAAGGAGGGAGAATGTGGTGTAGGCCAAGGGAAGCTCCTTGTACTACAGTGATATACTCAATGGGTGGAGAGTTAAGACTGTCATAAACCATAAGCTCCTCGTCTTGCCTACCCACAAGAGCCTGTGAATCTACCGTAAAGTTGTTCTCCATCCAATTATGATGTACCATCCTTCCTTGATTGGTATCCACCTTACATCTACAAATGAGATATGTCAACTCACAAGGTATCATCTGGAGACCCTATAATGCATTCAAAATGACTTCAGAGTATGATTCAATCTCCGCCGTTTGAAGTCCCTACCTCCTACATACCATCAATCTAGAGAGCATGGCACAAACCTCTGCACCCAAGGAATTATGCAGACTATAGTAAGCATTGAAAGCAATGTGGAACAATCCTCAAGAGTCTGGGAGAACCCCACTGCCCCTCATAACCCCCTTTATGTAAGAGCCATCAATGTTCAGTTTCAAACCACTATTCGAAAGCTGCCACCTAACCCAACATTCGCTCCCCCTAATCTGCATGCATGGTCGATTGAGAAGGTTGCATATTGTGGCCGATGTGTGACCTCCTTTACCAAGTGAAACCAACCTAATGATGAGGGATCATACCCACATCAACAGGAAAAAAGAGAGCATTTAGATCCCAGTCAAACCTGGTTGCGCGCCTCCCAAGTGGTCTGACATATGGACACAAGGATGGTAGTCTGAGATATGCGCTCTATGGTTCTATTCTTAGTATCTAGAAACCACACCGTCATGAGTTCCTGTATAGATTGGGATTCATTATCAGTGTTTAGATGGGGAGTGAATAAGGACCATAGGTAGGAGGCCCATTGGCCATGAAAAAACATATGAATCATTGACTCAGCCTTCGGACTCTCGTAACAGTAGCATCGAGAAGCCATGGAGATACCCTTCCGTTGTATTTTCTCCTTCTTTAGAATAGCCTTGTTTTTTATCCTACATAGCAAGAAACTCATTCTCGATGGATTTTCATTGCACCATGCTATTGGAGTCCACTGTCCGAGTTGTCTTCCATCTGGAGTATCCTCTTGTAATCACAGACGTTGTACCTCCAAGTACATGACGTAGTGAAGTAGCAGATATCTGGATCTTCACTCATAACATTGTTTAAAAAAAACTCATCTGATTAGGGTACAATGCCACATGGACCAACTCATATAGTTTACTATATTCATTGAAAGAAATGCTCGAAGAGGGACATCCTGAGTAAGCGAGTATTTCCCTGAACCAGTTGGTTTCCCAGAAGTTATCTTCCCCTCTACCGATGACCCATCAAGTGTATCTAGATAGAGTCTTGATATGGGAGAACATGCACCTAGCCAAACCAGTTGCACTGTGATGACCAGCTGCTTCATGTGGTCCATAGAGTGCCTTGAAGAACCTTGCTCATAGAGTCTCCCCTGTGATGATCTCCCAAGCAAGCCAAGCTTGTATACCAAGAATGGTATCCCAGATGTCCCAAAGGCCTACACCTCATTTGAATTCTAGCCTAGCCAACCACTTTCAAGAATCTCAATGGATACATCCTTCATGTTTCATGTCCCATAGGAAGGTGTCGAGCAATCTTGCCATTTTTACAACAGTTCCTTTCAGGGGTTTGATGATGGAGAGAACATGCATCGAGATAGAGGTTAGCACACTATTGATTATTATTACCTACCCTCTAAACAATAGAAGTTTT
The DNA here is from genome assembly GCA_963277665.1 of Viscum album. Taxonomy (NCBI): domain Eukaryota; kingdom Viridiplantae; phylum Streptophyta; class Magnoliopsida; order Santalales; family Viscaceae; genus Viscum; species Viscum album. The sequence continues at coordinate 533,844,508 of OY728155.1, forward strand.
CTCTTCCAACTGATGATGCATTCCATTAGCTACTCAATAATATCATCGAAGTGCTATTTTTTGATGCGGACACAAAAGACCAGCACCCCAATGTAGATGACTGGGAGTTGTTTTTTCTAAAAAAAAAGGATCACTTGGATGTATCTACACCGCCTTCCTGGGCATTTTTCTGATATGAAGTCATGGATTTTCGAGGGGTTAATACATTTTTCGCTAAGTCGACCATATCTAGACAGAATCTCAATAATATAGGACAGAGATCTGCACCTGTAATTCATGAAAATCAAGTCATCATCAGCAAACATCAGATGAGAAATACTCTCTATACTCCACCTCCAAAAGAAAGGCTTCATATTTCCCTCTACTAAGCTGCGATTCAGGTTCCTAGACAGAGCATCCTGAGAAAGAATAAAGAGGCTTGGGGATAATGGATCCCCCTGACGAACACCCAAGACTTATTTAATGAAGCCTAAACATTTCCCTATAAGAGAGATATTCAACCAGGGAGAGGACTAACACCTGAAAAATAGGTCGCAAAACCTTTACTAAAACTCAAACCTCCTCAAGGAATGAATGATAAAACTCCATTCGATATTATCTTAGACCTTATTCATATTGACATTGAAGATAACATTGGTGACCACTGCATATTTTGGAATTTCATGAACAAGTTTTCTAGAAATGACAACTACCCCTTGAATGCTTTAACCTTGAGTAAACCCATGTTGCTCTGTTTAAACCAACTTAGGGATGAGCCTGTTAAGTCTCTTGGAGATGATTGTGGCCTGAATCTTGTAAGAGATGTTGTAGAGGAAAATAAGATGGTAATTATTAGTGAAGGTTGGGTTCTTGGTCTTATGATTGAGAACCACCGTTGAGGAGAAAATTCCCCAATTAAGGACACAACCACCAAAGAAATCTTGCACCACCTCCACCACCTGCGGGCCAACCACCTCCCAAGCAGCAGTGTAAAAGGAGGTCGGGAAACTATCTGGACCGAGTTCACTATCCTATGAAATACTCATCATAGATTCCTTAACCTCATTCTCCATTTGAAGGTTGTTTAGATAAGTGTTGTCTGCCTCCCTCATAAGTTTCGGTAGACAACTCCAGAACTTATTTCCACCCGAAGCATCCCTCGTAATGTTGAAAGAGGAATCCCCCATCAGAATACCCTCTAAGTTTTCCAAAGCCATTTTTCTAGTGAAATCCACATAAGAAGTGAACGACCCATCTTCGAGACTTAGATTAATCCTCATGTTCCTCCTCTCTTTCATACATGCATGAAAGATGGCATTGTTGCAATCACCTTCCCTTAACCATATTACACGGAAGCGCTATTTGTAGACTCTCTATTTCTAAAATATTCTCAGAACGAGCGTTCTGCTTGTCACATAGAATAATGAATGTGTTTTCATCCCAAAAAATCTGAAGAGATTCATCCAACCTATCAAACTCAGCTTGAATTCTTTTCAATCCATCCAAAACGTATGGTTGGCTGACCAGCTAGCTTCGAATGTCCTACATGAGGCGCTTTAGGTGGTTATCCAACCCTTCCTAGAACCTTCCTCATTCCTCCTTTTTCCAGGACTCTTTCAGAAGCTGCATGAAGGATGCATCCCAATTCCATGCATTGGAATAGTGGAATGTTGGACCTGCCACTCCTTCACACCTAATTTCTATATGCAGCGGGGGATGATATGAAAGTGAGCATGTATGTTCTTTGACCGACGCTTTTGAGAAATGATCCAACCCCTATATGTTTGTGAGGGATCTCTCCTGACGGCTCCATATGCGGTTTGTTCCCATTCTATTGTTTCAGTAGGTAAATTTAGGTCCCAAAAAACCAAATTCTAGAAATCCTACACTGCCATAAATCCCTATAAGTGTTTCATACCTCCTGATTAGAGATGGATCCACCTCTTTTTTTTTGATAAGTCCAAAATAGAGTTGAAATAACCACCAACAAACCAGGAAAATGATCCTGGTTGAAAGGCTTCCAGGTGATGCCATAACTCCATCCTCTTGAGGGAATCAGTACCTGAATAGACGAATGAGAATGTGATCTCAAACCCTTCGTGGGAGATATTCATGTTGATACATTGTGTCATGTGGCTCACAACCTCAACTGAAACATTATTCTTTCAACATATCAAAATCTGTGAATTATCAGAGCCTCTTTGAAAAGCACTGGAGAAACCCATTTTTTTCCAACCATGAGTGTTTTTTAGGATTATATTTAAGTTCTAGAATCACCACCATATAAGATTTATATTTCATGACTTCCCACAAAACTAAATCACGCTTGTCTTTGACCCCTAAGCCACGTTCATTCCAAATGATAAGAGAAAGAATCATAATAAGCCCTTTCGGGCCTTATGGATCAACGAGAGCGAGAGCAGTGAAGGCATGAATAAACCTGTCTCCTTTTCTTTGGATTGGGTGATTGTTCTGGAGGTCCCAAAGTCATGGTTATCCAATTTTGTAGAGAGAACAAATTTCTTGAAAGAGCCATCAAAATCTTCAAATAGTGTCCTCTTTCTGGTGGGGAGGAACCTTGGAGAGTCTTCCCCTAGATCGACTTGCACCAAGGAGATCAACAGCCAATGTTGGGGGTAAATACTGGAAGACGACAACTCCTTTTCGGTAACTTTTGACATAATACCCAGCTCCATCAACCCTTCCATAGAGAGAGTAAGGTTTCACACTAGGCATCTTTGGAGAAGATCCAGTGATAATCAGGATGAGACACGAACTAGAGAAGGAGGGGGGACAACACTTTGGCAGGGCTCCAGATAGAGTAAGCAATGCATACCTTAGTGTCCTGACAAGACACTTCTTCTACGCGATGAGACACAGAAGAGGAAATCGATCCAGGAAGGCCAGGTGACCATACAATCAAGTTCATAGGATCCTAGCAAGAAGAAAGCAAAGCATTGACCATGTCAGGGTCCCCCACCACCTTTTGATGCCGTCATGTGGAAATCATCAAAAGTATTCAAATTTTAAAGTGGGTTAATTATGGTAACATCTCCAGTCAACTTCCCCCTCGATGCAGGTGGGTCCCGAATTAAATCAACTTGAAAACCCCATCGGGAAGGACCCGCTTCTTCTCATTGTCTCTGGCTGTTCGCCTCCAGGTGGCCATGAAAACCCTAAAGCACAAAAAACATTGGAATATTTTGAACGAAGATCCACTACCGCCAACTGAAACCGTCACTCAACTCTAGCAGGACCCTAGAGGGACACTTCACTTCAAGTTACAACTCCATATGGATGTGAGGATTGGCTACCTCCTAGAGGCACTTAGTGTTATCATCCACACAAATGAATGAGCCAATAAAGTCCCCCACCGCCTTCCGAAACTTCGTCTTGTGAAAAGGAAGGGGGAGACCCAGAAGAGAGATCCAAACCGCATCAGAAGAAGACTTGCGCCTGAAGGGACAATCTCATGCCCACCTTGTTTGGGGGAAGCACTAGGACCCGCATCTCCTATCCTCTCGCATCCATGCCGCTACAAAATTCTCTATATTAGCAAGATGAATGCAGAAGGATACCCGCAAAAGCTCAGATACCTCCAAAGGATGAAGAAGTCCCTAGGAATCCACATAGCTCCAGAAGAATTCTAGAGAGGGATTCATGCTTCCAAAGCGGGCTAGCAGAGAATGGTCATGAAAGGAAGCCACCTTCCAAAGCTCCATGGCCAAAATATCCCCCACAGAAACCCCCTCCACCTACCTAGGGGCTCTGATTTCTATGTCAATCTAAGGAATGCTCGGCAGGCCCACCGTAGCTGTCGAAGTTGGGCCTCCTGTGAAAGCTGGAGAAGTCCCGCCACACAAAACGTCCTCATGAATGGTCCCTTAATCCATGTCCCATCCCAAGTCAAAATTCTATCACATTTCCTTTTCCATTATCTAGACCTGCAAACATGAGAGATTCTACGGTACCAATGACAGCCCGAGAAGGGTGTGAGTACAACTCAGTTGCCCACCACTAATGTTGTCTAAAGAAATATCTAGTCTAATAAAATTTGATGAATAATTACCCTAAAAATATGCATGGTAATTTATAAAATAGGTTTCATCATTAAACATCATTAAAATTAACCACATCTTCCCTCGGGTTCCAAGTGATACCTGAACCCATCAAACCTACTGTGACCCATAATGTTTATCTGAACTACCTGTCATAGGGTTCATGTATCATTCTACATGGATCATCAGTTCAGGTATTTAAACTGGGGATTCAAAACCCCATGTACTACCATCCCAATAAATGATATAGAACACCATGTCCCAAATCTAAAGCAATGACATGGAACTCCAAGTCCACACCATAATATCTTGGAGAATTTGTCCGACATCCAAAACAAGAAATGGATCGGTGGTTCGTAGGAAATAAATATGGGCCAACCTACCTCAAATGGGTTTATGATTTTTGGAATAATATGAACAACCACATAAATCTTCTTATATAAAATAGAATAGATAAGAGTCTTCAACTTTCTCAGGCCTTTGATTCTCACTATGAAACATTCCAAATACCTAAGAATCGAGTGGAAAACATAATTGGAGAAGGTGGGACCTCATAATCTAAAATAATTTATATTGGAGAAGTAATTTGGGGAACATTGTGTGAGGAACATTTTTGGTCCGGAAGGAAAACCTATAATTTTACCAATTTTAAAGGGCCAAAGAGGTTGAAAAACCATGCACCAACCATGTGGTATGATCTGTCTAAGGGGGGGTAGGTCTCATGGTATGTCTGTCCACCCACACAGTTTGAACAACTATACATTCACCATGTTGTTGCCTCTACCCAAGGGGCTCAGGCCACTCATTCTACTAGCCCCTCCTTTCATGGTTTGAAAACTAGGATTCCTCCCCTTACTAGGCCACATGGTCTTGGAACATGGTTAGTACTAACAATGCACCAATCTTGTACAATATATAATATGGAACTTTCCCCCAATTTTTCATCTACCAAACCCTTGATACACTCCAAGGACCTTCTCTATCCCTAAGAAGAGTTCCATTAAATTTTTCTGAAAAGTATATTACATAAATTTAAACAAAACACACCTAAGAAAAATGTTAGGATCTTATAGAGGACATGAAAGAGTGGTATCTGAGGTGATTATGGAGATATAGGATGAAGTTTGGAGTTAGAAACTATTGAGGATGCATGGGTTGGTAGGGAAACACTTTTTAGTGGACTTATTATGTGATGTAAACAAGGGATAATTGGTAGGATACAAGGTTTTAGGAACCCCCATGACCCAATGCACGGACCTTAATGTTTTCTAGATATTCTAAGAGAATTTTTAGGTAGAGACCTCAGAAAGTATCATGCATCATGATTGTATGCACCTGTGTTTGAAATGCGTTAAACAATGGAATTTTTTTTAAAAATGATAGAAATAACAAACCATAAATATTTTTTTCCTTGGTTAGGAGTCTCTAACATTTATTCTTTTTTAGAAGAGATGTCTGGTTGATGTCTTCATTAGTTTTGCGTCGAATACATTCAATAATATGTGTTATAAAATTAGTATAGAGAAGTAGATGATGATGAAAATTATCATTGGAGGACACCCTAATTATTTCAATTGTAGATATTATAATGGTATGAGGTATCTTTTTTGAATTTCAGGAAAAGTTTGTGGTTGGATTAGGTGGTGATGTCCTTCAATTTGAATCCTAATATGGGAGAGATCACTTTATTTCTTTTATTGTACTGGGCTGCACGGATCAGCTTGACACTGGTAGTGCTTGTTCCATGGAGATTATAATGTGATGTTTATTTTCAAGGGATGGACTGACATTTGTTTTTTGGAATGGAATTTCTTTTTGACTATAAGGGAAATCTTTTCGACTGGTTATATGTTCCCTTTGTTAATGGATTTTATAAGCTCTACTCTTGAAGAGTGATGATAGATTTGAATTTTTTTTTGATCATGAAACCCTTCGATTGTTAACCCTTAGAAGTGAAGGAATAGGTTTATCAACATTATTTTATTCCTATCCCTTCTGAATTAGTTAAGGTAAACCTCCTCATTCACTTTATTAAACCCACCAAATAAATCCCTGAGTCATGATTTTTTGTATCACATTAACCATTTTCTTTCTTAGCACACCTATCATCTTTCATAACGGTAATGATATCTTATTACTCAAGACTAGTGTCATGAGGGATATGTGATATGGGAAAAGAAGTTTCTATAACCTTGTTCATATTAGTATATTACTCTCTCCTCAGACCCCTTTTTGGTCTGGGTGAGAGGTCACTATTTACTCTCTCCTCAGGTCCTTTTTTGGTCTAGCTGAGTGGTTATTAACATCATGTGTATCCTTTACTCTTCTCTCAGGCCAGGTTTGGTGGAGATTTGGTCCAGGGAGTGTTTTTATATGTATTTTTTGTATTAATAAATATAATCTTATGTCATTCCATGTGATATGTGCCTTGGTTTAGGGAAAGGGGAATATTGTGATTTCCCTTTAATTCATTCCTACCTAGTGTTGAGATTAATTACTCTCTCTATTCTGAATTATATTCTTGTATTCTATGGGTTGTGTGTGTGACCTCTTTATGATATTGCTATATTATAGTGTTCTTAAATCCCTAAAAGGGATATCTATTGTACTGGTAATGTGTGATATGTCCTTGAGTATATTAATAGAGGGGAAACTTCATCTATCATGATGTGTTATTATATAAAATGTTTTAAAAACTGTGCAGGTGAGTCAGTGCCACCAAAAGAAGATAATATCATGGTATAGTGGATGGGTTCCTTTGACTTGTATGATTATAAAATATCTTTTGACCATGGTGAATTTGATGATTGGGGAATTCTATATGACTTTGATGTATAAATTTTTAGAGTAATAACATGAACCTGTGGAAAAATGTAAAAAATCGGAGAATTTTTATCATTTGTATCTTTTTCAAGAGTCTACTCTTGGTAAATACTTTTTCTAACAAACTTAGAATTAATTTTAAATCTGGGAAAATTGATTTTTCCAATATCAATTTTTTTCACTTCATGTCATATATCAAATTTGAGACACTTGAAAAATGATTTTAAATGTCATGGTGTGTGTGATGAAAACCACTTTTAGCAGATTTAAAAAGAATATTCATTGATTTCCAAAAAATCATGAGGTTAAATAATTATTTACGAAGACTTTTTATTATATTAAAATGTTTTAAATGTTTTATTACTTTATTTGGGTTGATTTTAAGTGAGCAGAATGGTTTTTTGATAAAAAACCCACATAATATTTTTTTTTGAAATGAAAGGCAAGTAATTTTGAAATAAAACATTCTTTTTAAAGGTATTCAAAATATTGGATGGATTTAAAAAATATTACTTGGTTTTGAAATTGAAATTGATAATTTGAAATATGAATAATAAACTGAGTTGAAATTATTTTTTCCATAATTGATTGACATATATTTCTTACTGTTTAGTTTTGGTTATCTGTGTAACCTTTCTTGGGAATGAAATTCAAAGATGCATGCTCAATATTCCAATATATTTAATGATTTTTTGGGATAAATGATTCCATGTTGATATATGATTTAGATTTCCTCTATTGATATAATTCTCAATTAGTGGCCTTTCTATTGTTTGAGTTGTATCTCCCCCAGGGGATAATTTAAAGTGTTTTGTAGCTTTACACTTCTTTTATATAGTGGTTCTTATGTTCCAAAAATATTTATATCCTTGAGAGGTATCTCATGGAGTGGTTAAACTATACCCATTCCTTTCTACACTTATTTATGATTTTTTAATACTTAAAGACACAAATTGTTTGAGAGGAATCTAATGTAATGGTCCAGAATATTCAAGGTCATTCTTTTTTCTTTCGAACGTTTTAAGTGATTTGGGAGTAGTTTCAAAAAAAATTGGCAGTTTTTTTATTTTCTTTTTATAATTTATAAAGTGAGTTTTAAATGTTTTTAAAATTTTTGGACATAATTCCAAAGTTTTGAAGGTTTATTTTATAAATCAATTTTTAAGTTTTTAAAATGATTTAATTTAGGTGGGTTTATTTAATTATATGAAATTCTATAATTTTGGGTTTTAATTTATGTTTTCAAATTGTTTGGCTAAGTGAAATATATTATGAATTGACTTAAAATATTTTTCACAAGTGAAATTTATTATGAATAAGTTATGATTTCATATGTATTTATTTAAATACATTATGCATGTATTTAATTTTATTATGAATTGATCTTTGCAATGGTAAATTGTTTTGCAAATATATAATATGTTACATTATATTTATATATATATATGTATGTATACTTTTATATATCAGGTTATTGAATATATATATATATATATATATATTAGTGTATTTATATTTGATAGATATAAATATTTACGGTTATATATATATATGTTATGTTTTTAATGAAAAAACATATGAGTTTAAAAAAATTCCAAAATGTGATATTTTATATGAGAAGAGATAGAAGTCGTGGAGAAAAGGAAAGTATAAAAATGAAGAAGAAAACATAGAAGATAAAAAATATCGGGATTTGAATAGATTGAAGAGAGAATAATAAAGGGATAATTAAATAAAAGAGTAATGGGCTGAATTTATGAGAGATTAATCATGAAATAGATAATTAATAATGGAATAATACTTCGTGGATTCCAATGGGTTAAATTCACAGGGGAGTGGTGTGCGCTCCACATTGTCGAAGGGATCCATGGTAAAGTTAGAGGATTCCAAATGGGGTATATCCCATACTAATGGTAATTTTGATTTACACAAAGGGAATAATACTTAGTGGAGTTTTAATACAGGGCTTCTCATGCAGTAGAGGTTATACTAGAGGACTCGTATTTTGGTGAAACCACCCTAAGAGGTATGATGTTTATTTCATCTTCCATGGAATTAGTTTTATTTTATAAGGGCACATCCCATCCACTAATTTCACTAAAAATTATTGATTCTTTTGGTATGAAATATTATTTTATTCCATAAATTATTGATTTTATAGCCATATTTGGTGGGAACATGGAGAAAGGATTCAAGTTCCCCGAGTGTCATGTTTTGGTAGCTAATGTGGCGTTAGTATGGGAATTCGGTGTCTTGAACCTAGAAGTATTCGACCTCATCATAATCATGGATTACATGATCATATTTTAGGTTCCAGTTGACTTATATCACTACATGGACCAATTTCTTACTCCCGGTTTCATGTCTTCCTGGGTGAGTGGGATTAGAAAAAAAGGAGTGTGGGGCCAGTTATTTCAAATTTGGTGTTGATCTCATGCTAGCTACCTAGTTCATTTCTTAATGTTTATGGGAAGTGTTCCATGTGATAACTTCTAGTGATAGTGTAAAAATATAGAGATGTTTTTTTATAGGATTTTTTAGGATTCCTTCTCTAGTGATAGGTCGATTCTACTATCAACTAGCTCCCTGGGATGGGCTCGATTTCCATTACATCTTACTAAATGGATCCATCAGAGCTAAAAGAGTTGAAAGATCAGTTATAGGATCTTGAGGGAAAAGGTTTTATCCTCCCTATAATTTCACCATGGGTTTCTCTTGTGCTATTTTCAAGGAAGACATACATAATTAAATTAATTTTCATAGACTTTTATAAGATTAACTAGGTTATAGTGAAGAATTAATACATGTAGACTATAATTGATGAATTTTTTGTTATCTTAGGGGAGGAAATTGGTTTTAAAATATTAATCTAAGATCAGGGTACCACATGTTGAGGGTCTAAGAAGATGATTTTCCAAATACTACATTTTAAAACCAGTATGGGAATTAGAGTATGTGGTTATGCTATTTGGTATTACTAATGATCCTATAATCTTTATAGAAATGGTAAACCATACCATCAATAAATTTTTTAGGATCCTTTGTAGTCATGTTTATGGATGATATCTTGGTATATTTTAAGATAGAGGATGATCATGTAGACCATGTGGAGGTTTTTTTGGGTGTTTTGAGATAGAGTAATCAATGCAAAGTTGTAAAAGTTCCAGTTCTAGATTCAGGAGGTAATGATTTTTGGTCACATAATTTTTGAGGTATGAGTTTTAATTGATCCAGATAAAGTTGAAGCAGTCATTTGTTAGGAACATCCCAATAATGTGTTTAAATTTTGTATATTTTTGTTCTTTTAAGGGTACTATAGACATTTTATTCAGGACTTCCCTAGTCTATCTTCTTATGTGATGGGTTTAACCTGAAAAGGGGTGAAGTTTGAGTGGGGTAATAGGTTCCAACATTATTTTGAGTAGTTGCAGACCCATTTGACTTCTATAATTATTTTGATACTTTCGGAACCTGGGAGAGATTATGTTGTGTATTTGTATGGTTCTGTTGTGGGGTGGGTTTTTTCTAATGTAGGATGGCCATGTTATGGCCTATGGATAAAGTCTATTATGCTCTCACAAGAAAAATTATCCCACCCACGTCCTGAAGTTAGTAGATATTATGAATGTTCTAAAAATGTGGTGAAATTATCTCTTCATTGAACATTTTATATGTATTAGGATCATCGTAGATTGAATTAAATTTTTATTTAGAAGGACCTAAACCGTATATAGAGACACTCAGTGGAATATCTTTGTAATTTTGGATTTTATGTTGTGTATAAACCTGGGAATTGAAATTTGGTTGTCGATACTTTGAGTAGGAATCATCTAGTGTAGTCAGGAGTTATTAGATGACTGGAGTATGATGAGTTTTTTATCTATGATAGGAGGTGTATGAGGATATAGGGTATGTATTCCTAGCTAGTGTGCAGGTTACACCCTCCCTAAAAATGAGGTTATGAGTTAGTAGGAATATTACCATGACTGAAAGAAGATTCGTTATTCTTTAAATGGTGGGGAGACCTTAGGAGGTTGGTATCAGTTTCATGATGTTTCTCTCCTCTTTCAGAAGCATCTAGTACATCCTTTGAGTCTGAGCAAGAACTGATTTAAGAGCTTCATCCTTATAGTACGATCATTCAACCTAGGGAATCCAATATGTTTTATACCTTGAGTGGCCGGTATTGGTGACCTGGGATGAGAGATGAAGTGGATGACTTCATTTCCAGATGATTGACCTAAAAAAGGATTAAATCTAAGCAACATAGGCTAGTTGGGTTTTTATATCCACTTCCCATTCTAGTATGTAATTAGGAAAAGATATATATATATATATATATATATATATTATGATTGGGACGCCTCATACTCTGAGTGGGAAAGAATATATATGGGCGATTGTTGATCATCTGAAAAAATCAGTCCACATTATTCACATCAGGAAGTTGAGTAAGTTAGAGGACCTCAAACACCTATACATTTGAGAGATTGTTTAGATTTATAGATTTCCCTCTGTAATATTTTCATATCATGATTAAAATTTTACTATATAGTTCTATATGGGACTCTAAGATGGCTTGGGATCCAAATTTAGGTTGAGAATCCTATATCACCTATAGATGGATGGTTAGTTTGAGCAGGTTGTCCAGTCTCTTGAGGATATTTTGTGGGAATGTGTTCTTGACTTCGGGGTTTCATAGGAAAGGAACTTATCATTGGCCTATTTTTCATATACAAAAATTATATTTCCTAGATTATTATGGACCCATTTGAGGTGTTATAGGGATAATAATTCCAATCCCCATTGTATTGGGATGAGGTCGGTGATAATTACTTAGTTGGATTAATGTCTCATCCAGGATATGACTGATACAATTTGGATGGTTCAACAAAGGTTAGTTTAAACTCAGTGTCTCTAGAAGTCATATTTTAACCATCACCATCACCGATTAGATTTTCAGGTTGGTGATCAAGTGTTTTTTGGGTGTCCATTTGGTTGGTTCCTTACAAAATGGGAAAATATGGGAAGCTAACATATTATTATATCAGACCATTTCTTGTTGTGGAGAATAGTGCAATGTTAGTATATCAGTTATATTTTTTGTTGTGGATGACCATGATCCATGATGTCCTTCATGTTTCCCAGCTAAAGAGATACCATCCAGACCCATCTCATCTGTCTAAGAGGGACGATTTTGAGCTCGATCATGGTACCTCCATTGTGGAGATGATATTTTTTATATTGGAAACATGACCCAAGGTAATTTGACCATATTGGCTCATGTTCTTATTTAGAGAGGTGGAAATATCCATGAGACAAGGGAGCAAGAAGCTTTGGTGAGAGAGAATTTTCCTCACCCGTTATCTTTCACGATTTCCTAATTAATTTATAGGGGTAAAAAGTTTCATCTTGGGTAGTTTATAACACCTTTCTGGTAATTGGTATGTTTAATTTTGAGATTTAATAACCTTTTGGATTGTTCTTGGTGTTCCTGGGTAGCAGGGTAAAAAATGAGATTTTTCTGAAGATACCAACGCACACCTTAGCGCATGATTTGTCTAATTGTGAGTCTAACCTTATGTGTGTGGGGGGGGGGTGCATAGGGTATCAACAAGGTTTTTCATTATCTGATCACATTTTTTCAAACTATGTGAAACCCATAAGTAATTGTGCAGCACATTTTGGGGATATAGTCTCTCCCACACTGTTGGTTCATGGTTTCCCAAAAAGTGCGACTAAAACATGTGGTATATTAATGTCACATTTAAAGCATCCTTTTACCATTTTTCCATATATATTTTATAATAATTTCCCCATTTTACTTCCTCTATCACATTATGATCCTCCATCTAGGCCTCAAATCTCCCCACTCCTTTGGTGGTGGTTTATACATAGATTCAAGTTGGTTTTGCTTGAGGTAAGTCGGTTTCTTCATGGTTTATTCTTTCTTCACCCTTATCTTACATGTTCCTCCTATATTATGGATATGTGTAACAAAAGAAGATGTTTTCAGAAGACCATGGGTTTGAATTGGGTATTTGGTTTGTTTTCTTGTGGATTAGGTGTGTAAGGCACTGATCTTTCTATCTTGGGTGGTTATCATCAAATGTGATGAGGATGGAACCATTTTAGAGATATGTATCTCTATTTAAGGTTGTTTTCCATGTATTGACTTTATATTATGAACCACATTTTTGTTTTTTTGTTTGGTTTCTAAATAAATTATTTTTGGATGATTTTTATCCTATTTTTTTTTAAAATTGTCTAATATTTTTTAGAAATAGGGTGTTTAAAAGTGGGTTAGTCCAAAGAGCTGTGTATTTTATGCACCAAAAATGTTTGATAAAATGAAATAAAGATGTTTTTATGGTTTTAAAAATATTAATATTGTGGTTTTAGAAATTATTTTAATTTTTGTGAAGTTTTTTCATGAAAAGGGAATATTTTTTCAGAAAATTCATTTTGAAAGGAATTGATTTATATGGTAACTTGTGTGTTGTTGTGTTTTAATGGAGTAGAACATGGGATAACTGGGGTGTAAGCAAGGTTATTGTTTTGAGTATTGTAAGATCCTTTGGAGGGTAGAATTTGAAAGATTCTATATTGGTTTTTTGGGGATTGTGATATCATTTGGGTATGCAGACATTGAGATATTCTATTTGGTTGTTGAGAGATCATGAGCTCTCTTGGATTTGGGCCTAGGGAAGACCGTGATAGATTCCATTATTGCTTATATGGATAGAAAATTTGTTTATTTTCACTCACAATAGGCCTTATGGTTAGATCCCTTAGTGAACATTACCCATGATGGATTTGTTTTTAGTCTCTATTCATTTTTTTTGTTACATGTTTTATATAATGAGATATGATATGATCATTTTCAATTTCCATCATATAATTATTTGATGATGATGTTTATCCTCAATTTTATTAGGCCTTGTTTTTTATACTGAGCATGTTACTCACTGGACCATGTTCATTTATTTAAGACATGTTGGAATTTTTTTTATAAAACATATTTTGTTTGAAATGGAAAAACAAAGGGGTTTCAAAAGATTATTTGAAAATGGGTTTTTTTCAAAGTATTTTAGTTTTGGAAAGAGTTTTCAAAGTAGTTTTTTATTTTTCAATGATATAATAATTAAATATAATCATGGTTTTATCCTACTAATGTTTTTACCTCACAACCTATATATTCCTTTGTGCATGTGTAGATTTTGATTTCTAGGACACATGTAAAGGAAGGGCACCATGTACCATGGTGGTTCTTCTTGATTACTATTATATATGTTTTTTGAAGAGGATATGGTCTCATGTAGTTGGCTCAGGTGGAGTTGTTTTGAGATTTTTTATCTTTGGGATGAATGCATAGGCCTTTGTTGTTCTTTCACCCATTATTTTAATCATTGTGTTATGGTTTGAGAAGACACACACACATATATATATATATATAGCATTTATTAAAAAAAATTTATAAAATATTTATTTTGGTATATGGTATCTACTTTTCATATGTTGCAATAAATTGGATAATTATTTTGATGTTATTGAATCTAATGGTACTTGTGTTTCCATCTTATTTCATGGATGGTTCATGCCAGTTTACCGTTGATGAAATTTTTCTTAAGATATTATTGGTTATTCCATGTTTTTTTCACTAGCATAAAGAGATGAGGATCAAACTTTGATTCTTGTGGAGGTCCAGATTTATTGAAGGGATGGGTATCTTAGGGTTGGTTTATTACATATAGAGTGAAAGAGAAATAATAGTTTGATATTTTCTATAAAAATCATGAGTATGGAAAAAGAACTAAAAAAAATTATGTTTAATTTACAAAAGTCTATTAATGAATTTAGAGAAATCCAAATTAAAGGAAATGATCATGGAATTCAGTAAAGATCAGTCACAAATGAAAAAATTGAAATAAATATTTGTGGGTATGAGAAAAATAATCAAATTGAGAAGACAATATTTACAGAAAAATTTTGTGATTTTCCTAAATATGGAAAGTTTGAGTACATCTACATAAATGAAAAACTGCTAAAAATGGTGAAGGAAAAAATGATGAAAAGAAGTTAAATGTGAAGAAGAAAGAGGTGGATTTTACCAGAGTTTTGTTTTTAAAAAAGATTTCTATATTAGTGGTGTGAAGAATGTTGAATGATAGGTTCACAGTTATTGAATGCATGATTGTTTAAATGGAATATCTATTCATATTTTTTATTTTTGGAACTACAGTGGTTTCCATAACATTAATAGGATTTATTGTTTTAATTTTCAATACAATGATGGGTTTATATGGTTTGTAAGACATTAATTTAGAGGGTTACAACTCATTCAAAGGATAACAATTTAGATACAACCTGATAAATATGGGTTGAAAATAAAAAAAAATATATCAATCATTGGAAGATGTTTGTAAATGATGTGAGAAACATAGACATCTAGAAAAATGGTGCCTTGTTATGAGACCTTAGAAAAATATTCTATAAAGATAGTTTTGGGTCGTCTCAAGATAAGAAGGATAATTTCAATGAAAAGTATATGGTTTTTCAGGTTTCTTATAAAGTACCCAATAAATAAATTTCATGGATTTTGGATAGTGTTTGTTCCTCACAGATTATAAAAGATATGAATATCTTCAATGATGATGAAAAATGTAAATACAGCCTTTTGAAATTTATAAATGATGCGTCACTCAAAATTAAAGGTGTTGAATCAACATTTATTGGTAATGATAAATTGAAATACAAGAGTGCACTGTATGTTAATGTACTGCCACAAAATTTTCTTAGTGTCTCCCAATTATGTGATGAAGTAAAAGAAGTGATATTTCTGAAAGATGGGATTTTTTGTGAATAGAATGAAATATGGATGTCTCCTTATATGAGGAAAGCAAATAATATTAAATTTGTTTCACATTGGTGATGTTGTAAATTCTTTTCTACTTGTGCATGACAGATGAAAATCAATTATGTCGTTGAAGACATAGTCATCTTGGATAAAGTAATATGTGTAAGATTATTGGTGGTGATAATGTTCATGTTGTTCCTATGTTTAAAAGAGAAAGTAAATATATTTGTTCAATTTTTTAAAAGGTAAATATTGTGAATAATCCACACAAGTAGGTAGAAATAAAATCTACTGAACTTTTGGATTTAATTCACTTTGAAATTTCTATGACCATGTAGAAGAAATCAAAATCGAGATAAGAATATTAGTTCCTTTATTGATGAGTTTATTTGCACTACATGTATTATGTTTATAAAGAATAATCCATAGTTACTAAAAAGGTTAAATCATTTCTAGAGAAGTGCAAAGAAAGAGTATGGTAACTCTTTGAATAATATTCAAACAGATAAAGCTGATGAGTATACCAGTGGAAGATTTGAAGCCTATATTGAAAAATATAGTATCCTTCCTGAAATAAATCCACCATACACACCTCAAATAAATAGTTTGTTTGAATAGATGAATGTAATTGTTTTGTAGATGGATCAAACTATGTCATTATAGAATGTCACATCTCATTATTTTTGAAGACAAGTTAATGATGTTTCTGTTCATATTAAAAATGATTTTATCTATAGGCCAGATTTTGACTTGCCATAATATGAGATTTATTAAAATAATTCTCCAAATTTGAATTGTATAATAATGTTTTTAATACCTTGTATTATCAATGTTAATGGGGAAAATAAGGTATAATTTTAAAGAAGACGCATTCATGGTATCTTCATAGGTTATCCACCAAATAGAAGAGGATATCATTGTTAAAATAAATAGATAGTTAATATCGTTAATTCTATTAATGTAAAAGTGATAAAAGATAAAGTGAACTCAAAGGAAGAAATAAGTTGCAGAAGTAAAGATTATGGATATACTTATGTGAAGCAACAATGTGATGTTCTAGAAAATATTGATAATTATAAAGAAGTTGAAGTGGAAGAAGTTGATCCATCAAATTAAAGTGATGAAGAACAATCTTTTTCACATAATCAAAGGTTGATAAAGAAAGATCCAGTATGAAATATCATTTTAAATCAATTAAAATTGATTTAAACTAGTGTAATTGTGAATAAATACTCTAATATCCCATTTTTCTCCCACGTTTAACTAATATTTGTGCAAGAATCAATGAAACATAAAGAGTGGATTGATGAAATGTGTGGTGAGTTGTATCAGATAGAAAAGAATGATACTTGAGAGATAGTACCCAATCCTAAAGAGAAACAAATAATCTGAACCCTATGGGTATTTCAAAATAACATAAATGAAAAAGTTGAAGTAGTGATAAATAAATAAATATTGGTTTGTAATGGTTATTCACAAGTTGAAGGATTTGAATTTGATGATACATTTTCCCTAGCTGGAATACATGAAACCATTTTAATTTTTCATCCCATTATAACACATAGATAAATAAATATGTTTCAAATAAATATCAAGAAAAAATTACTAAATAGAAAATTGTGGTAGGGGTGTATATTTAAAAACCATGTGGTTTCTTTCTTGGTGAAGATTATAATTGTGTTTGTAGGATAAATGGATTTATATGAGATAAAGATGGTCCTATGAATTTGTTATTATAAGCTTCACACATTTTAAAAGAATTTGAAATTCAAAAAATGAAGGGTTGGCAATAATATATACATCAAATATAATAAGTATTTATCATTATTAATTTTTTTATAGATGAAATTATTTTCTCTGAAAATGAAGAGTGAGTTTGTGATGAATTTTCAAGATAAATGATGAATATTTTCAAAATGTAAATGCTTTTAGAGATGACATACATTATGAGAGTCAAATTTTCAAAATAAAAGTATTATATTTTTCTATATCAAGATAATTATGCTAATGAAATTTTGAAGAAGTCTAGAACATAGGATTTTGATTCTGGGTTGTACACTAATTTTATGGGAATAAAGTTAATAAATGATAGTTACGGAAAAGAAGTTTATCTAAGAGAATTCCCAAATCTAATTGGAAGATTACATAATTTGACGATTCAAGACTAGATATATCATATATTGTTACACATTGTGTTATTTATAAAAGTGTACGAAAAATACCCCATTTCATGGACGGAAATACAATACTTAGATACATAAAAGTAACACTGGATTATGGATTAAATTATGAAATCAAAGGGAAGTCTGATCTATTTGGTTATTCAAATACAGATTGGGTAGGATGTATCAATGATAGGAGGCCTTCATCTGGTGTAGATTTCAATCTTGTAGAAAGAGGTGTTTTTGGCATTCAAGGAAGAAACATTTTTCACCTTAAGAATTATTTACGATGAATATGTGGTTTTCACCCATTTGTCAACAAAACGTATTTGGATGAACACTTCATTGGAATATTTTTATGTTAATGTTAATTTTCCATTACCATTGGGACGTGATTATAAAAGATATATTAATCTATCAAAGAATAAATTTCTTCATTTAGGATCGAAGAATAATGATATTAAATAAAACATCATCAAACATCGACAAAGATTCAATTTAACAAGTGATGAGGTTTGTTTCACCAAGGAAACATAAAAAGAATTGGATCATCGATTCACCCCTTCTCATTGATTCTTAATTGATCTAGGATATTCCCTTCTTTGTGGAACCAGATAAAACATTTCAATCATTAGTGATTTTATATTTGATGTTTGTGGAGGATTGTTTCTCTGTTCAAAGTTTTATTCATTGAATGTCTAGTGTATATCATGTAAAATCACAATTTAGTGAATATAAAGGGTATTATTACCTTCTATGGAAAAAATACCCTATATAGATGGAAAATATGTTTCGTTATATTTTTTCTATTTGTTTGTAAACTCATGAGGCTAAAACTGATGGTTTTCCACCTCATGCTAAGAATGTTTCATTGATAAGACATATAGAATGAATATTAAGAATCATGGTTTTTCCAAGAATATTTTTCTATTATCATTATCTGAAAAGTAATTTCTCAAAGTGAGAGGCATAAAGACATCCAAATGAATTTCTGATAAACTAGAAAATATATGTGAATTAAATAAGTAGGTGATGTAATCTAAACAAAAGATTTAGAGATTGAAATAGAAATATATGAAAATGTAAGAAGATAAATTTCTTGATGAATTATTCACAATATTAAATGATATTTTTAGTAAAATAAATGCTATGATGATCAATTGGATGATACTATACTGGTTAAGAATATACTTTGTATATTACCGAATATGTCTGATTCTACAGTCTCTACCATTAAAGATATAAATCTATAAATGATTCCTCTATATAATTTACACAACATTATCATTGCCTAAGATATGTGTAAAGGATGTGTTCTAAATAAGAAGTGTAAGGATAAAAAATAAATCTATTTTAAGGCCTAAAATTAGGAGAAGCATAAAAAGAAGGTCGATGAATAAGATGTTGATTATTTGGATTGTAATTATGATTTGGTTAAAACAATTAATTATATTATGTCTCTAATATCTAGAAATGTGAGAAGATTAAAATGAATTTTTAAAGGTAATATTACACTAAAATTATTTAGTCATCGATCAGTTGTAAATTTTTCTTGAAATTGTACAATGTTAAAATAAAAAAGATTCAATGATGAAAAATAATAACCACCAAATATATTATTTTTGAAGACATAATCGATGTTTGAACAATAAAGAGTTTCTTCCAAAGGAAATGGAAATAATTTCTAAAAAATTAGTAAGGGGAATTTATTTAAAAAATATGAAATAAGTGATAATAGTGATGAAGAAGATGAAATAAATATGTCAACAAATGTTGAAAAAATTATTCCCATCACTAAGGTGAATAAAGAGTAATTAACTAGTGAAAGTTATAGTGAATCTGATGATAATGAAGAACATGAGGTAGAATTATTTTTGAAAAGAGAACTCAAGGAGTGTCTCTTAAATATCTCTAAGATGAAAAAGGAGATAACAAATCTGAATAAAGAAAATTAATCTTTGAGAATTAGTGAATTAGTACATATTCAATAAAAAATAAAATTCACAGAATGATGTTATTGAGGAGAGTAAACTAGTTTTTGAAAAAACTAATTAAAGAATAAATATATAAGGATGATAGAAAGATAAAGAGAAGGAGTTCTATATTTTAGAAACCAAATTAGGGAGTATGAAAAAAGAGCCTGAAAAATTAAGTGGAATTCTTCGAACTATATCTATAAATATAGAGAATGATCAATTAAAGTTGAAGATCATGTAATTAAACAAATATCAGCCACAAATGAAGACCCCAAAATAACTAGCACTGGGTCTAAGTGAAGGAATCCAATTTAGAAGACCAAGTGTATAAAAAGTCAAGTGATATTCCAGATTTTAGAAATTATGAGTGCATATACTTTAATGAAAAAAAAATCTATAAATGGTAAAGAAAAAAAGGATAAAAGAAAGTTTTATTCAAAGAAGAAAGAGTCATGAGTTCACCAAAATTTTGGTTTCAAAAAATAATCCCGGATTAATGGTGGGATGAATGTTGAAATATTGGTTCACAGTTTTACACAACATGATGGATTTAATGTAAAATATGTTTTTTATTATTATTTTTGGTACTGTGGAGGTTTTGATCACATGGAAAGGATTTTTTGGTTTAACTACCAATAAAATGATGAGATTTCATGGTTTATAAGATATAATTAAGAGGTATTCACTTGATTGAATGGAGAAAAATTCAGATATAACCTAGTAAAAATATATTGAAAATTAAAAATATATTTCAACTATTTGAAGATGTTTGTGAACAATGTAAGAAATATGGAATTCTTGAAAAAAGGTGTATTTTTATTTTACCATCCCTCATTTTTTCTAGATATAGTGATGTTAAGTCTCAAAATAGTAAGTGGAAAGGAAAAGATAATGATTTCATTTGTGAAATTTCCTATAAATTATCCAAAGGGGGATGTCCATGGATTTTGGATAGTGGTTGTTCCCCTCATATGATATAATAACTGAATCTCCTCATGAATGTTGAAAAATTTAGAGAAGGATCTATGACCTATGAAAATGTTGGGTCACTCAAAATAAAATGTGTTGGATCGGTATTGATTGGGAAGGATCAATTGAAATCCAAGATCACACTCCATGTTGAAGGACTGGAACAAAATATTCTTAGTGTGTATCAGTTATGTGATGAAGGAAATTAATTTCTCTTTCATAAATATGGGTTTTTGTGAAGATTATAAAATTTGTATATATATTAAAAAGTTGAAAATGGATAAGATGAAATTTATTTAGATTGGTTTTCACGAACCGCCTTCACTAAGATGAGGGAAGGGACAACGGAATTTCTAGACCCTCCCCTCATCTTGGTGAAGGCGGGTCGTGACAGAATGATATCAAAGGTGGTCGAGAGATTGGATGGAGTTCAGAGTTAGGCATAGTGAGGATTGCATGGGATGGTAGGGAAACAATGTTAGGCAATCTTGGTGCGTGAAATAGGCTAGGGAATACTGGCTTGGACATGGGATTTTAGGGCCCCCCGTGATCCAATGTAAGGACTCTAGGCCTACCGAATGACCAAGTGAGACTACATTGATTGTAGGGTAGAGACCCTAGGAATGTTAAATGCACCATAATTACTATTGTTCTTTTGTTTCTTGGGTATTTTGGGGATTTAAAACGAATAAGAAGTCTAAGAAATTTTAAAATCAATCTTCTACACTAATTAGGCTTATGCATTCCATGTTTACCTTGTAGTTATGGCACCCAAATGATGCCCCCGAGTAGTGTGGGCGATCGAGGCCCAAGAGGCTATTTTGGCTAGTCAGAAGAGGGATGATCGAGAGGAGGAGGATGGCCAGTGGTAGAGGACACTTCGTGCCTTTCAGCAGCAGACCCTCGGGAAGTACGAGGGTAGCGTCTCGGACATAGAGACATAGAGTTGGATCGAGGAGCTAGTGATATATTTCTGCTTGATCTGGGCTCCAACGGAGTACTGGTATCCTCTAGATGTAAGCCAGATGTGAGGAGCGGCATTTCCTTGGTGGACTCTCTATCCTGGGGAGAAGGGGGAGGCTAAGGTTGCATAGACTGACTTTGAGATGGAGTTTCGAGCAAAATTCCTCTCTTCCATGATGAAGGATGAGAAGAGGTAGAAGAAGCTCTCCCTCAAGTAGGGGAGAATGTTATTGAGGGATTTGGGGATTAATTTCAAATATCTCCTTCATTTTCCTCTTAACCTTTTTCTGGATGAGGAGACTGAGGCGAGACATTTAGAGGAGGCACTCTGACCTTCTATTCAATATGTTGTTACTCCCTTTACCCTAATAATATACTTGGATGTCCAAAAGAAGGCTGAACTGGTTGAGAGGATGCACATTCTAGGAGGTATGCCACAAGAGGGAAGTAACATGGGATCATCAAAGGGGAAGGCAGTTAGCAGTAGGCCTTCAACGTCAGGGCCTTCTGGGTTTCAACTAGTGGGGAGCAGGCCCCAGCAGTTCCAGTTTTGATCTCATGGTCCTCACCGTTTCCTTTTGGGCCCAAGACCGAGGTTCTTCATATGTGGCAGCCATGGGAACCTTTAGAATTAGTGCCTAGACTGAGCGTAGTATAGTGGGGGTGGGTTGGTTCAGTGCCCACCTCAACAGCAGCATCAACTTCCAGCTAGGCCCTTTCAGCAATAACAGCAGTAGGGACAGCGAGCTCCCACTCCTCCAAGATCAGATGTTACAGGAGAAGTCTATCCTCAGGGCGCTCCTTAGGGACCTCGATAGGGCATGGTCGAGGAGGCGGCCGTCAGCTGAGGGGCAGAGGAGCTGGGCGTGGGCAGTTACACGCTGTAGAGGCAGTAGTTACAATAGGGTCAGAAGTCGTTCCAGGTATGATCAGCTTGTTTAGTACTCTTACCTATGACTTGTTTGATACAGGGGCTTCACACTCTTATCTTTCACCCGGTCTAGCCCATGCTCTGGGTTTAGACGTTGAG
This sequence comes from Viscum album, assembly GCA_963277665.1. Lineage (NCBI taxonomy): Eukaryota > Viridiplantae > Streptophyta > Magnoliopsida > Santalales > Viscaceae > Viscum > Viscum album. Next base: position 533,867,325 of record OY728155.1, read on the forward strand.
AGACTTCCGGTGCCCCTGGTGTTGAGTACGCCAATCAGATGTCAGACCAATTTTTTTTATGTTTTTAGAGGGTGTAGACTGATGATAGGGCCACATCAGTCTAGGAGGGGTCTTATACTATTGCAGATACAACCATATGATTTCATCATAGGCATTGACTAACTATTTTCTAAACATGTTGTTATGAACTGTTTCTGAAGAAGAGTTGTGTTCTCGGATGGGGACGGCCAACATGTGACTTTTGCTAGTGAGTGGGGTTTCCAGGAAGGTAGCCGGTGATTGGAGCCCCTCCTTTCCTTGTTAGATGAGATGTCAGTGGGTTTGGATGATACAAAGATGGTGGAAGTCCTGGGTATCGTCAGTGAGTTCCAGGACGTCTTCCCTGACGATGTGGCGATTCTACCCCCTCGACGTGATGTTGAGTTTGGGATAGACTTGAAACTCAGTGCCCATCCGATTCTTATGGATCCTTATCAGATGACGCCTTGAGAGTTGTGAGATTTGAAGATTCAGATTGACTAATTGATGAAGAAGGGTTTTGTATGAACTAGCATGTCACCATGGGGTGCTTTGGTCTTGTTCGCGAAGAAGGCAGATGGTGGTCGCAGGCTGTACATATACTACCGAAGACTGAATCAGGTAACAGTCAAGAATCATTACCCTCTCCCAAGGATAGACGATCTATATGAGCAGTTGAGGGGATAAGGTTGGTTCTCTATGATTGATCGACGGTCTGGGTATCTCCAGTTAAGGTTGAAGGATAGTGATATCACAAAGACTTCTTTCAGGTGCAGGTATGGTCACTTTGAGTTCGTAGTCATGCTGTTTGGTGTTACGAACGCACCTGTTGTGTCCATGGGGCTCATGAACTCTGCTTTCCATGATTTTCTAGGCTAGTTTGTCATTGTGTTCATCGATGACATTTTGATCTACTCAAGATCAGAGGAGGAGCATACTAATAACCTCAATATGGTCTTAGAAATACTTCGACACCACCAACTCGATGGGAAATTTTCCAAGTGTAAGTTCAGGACACAAGAAGTGCATGTCTTTGGACACGTGGTGTCTCATCAAGTTGTAGCAATTAGCTCATCAAAGGTTGAATCAGTTGTTTCTTGGGAAGCACCCAAGAATGTGACGGAGGATCATAGTTTTCTGGGCCTGGCAGGATATTATCAGAGGTTTGTACCCAACTCCTCTCGAGTTTCATCTCCCTTGACAGCTTTGACCAGAAAGGACCATGCCATCGTATGGAGTGAGCAGTGTTGGGAAGCATTTAGATATCTAAATTAAAGGTTGGTCCGTGCTCTAGTGCTCAGGTTTCGAGAATAAGGGGTGTCAAATGAGGTATTTTTTTGATGCTTCTAGACTTGGCCTGGGGTGTGCTATGATGTAGTAGTGGGGAGTTATATCTTATGGGTCTAGGTAGTTACGTCCTCAGGAGCATAACTATTCCACCCCTAACCTAGAGATTTCAGCAGTAGTGTTCGTGTTGATGTTGTGGTGGCATTACCTCATCTGGGAGCACTTTATAGTATTCACATATCACAAGAGTTAGAAGAATATCTTTACACAACGAGATCTGAACTTGTGACATCGAAGGTGGGTTAAGTTTCTTCATGACTACAACTTTGAGATCTCTTACACTGAAGGTAAGGGGAATGTTGTGACTGATTCATTGAGGAGGAAGTCACGGAGGGAAGTTGTTTAGTAATCCATGGATGCTTGGAAGGAAATGGGAGAGTTGGCTACCCTACACCTGATGAAAGGGTAGATGGTGGTAGAGGTTTTCTATTTCATATGGCAGTGCAATCTGCTCTATTTCGGCAGGTGTAGGAGTCTCAGTGGGGAGACATAGAGATTGAAGTGATGTGCGATCGGGATAACCAAGGAAATACTCTAGAAGGGTGGTCGGAGGATGTTCAGAATCAGATGAGTTTCTAGGGAAAGTTATTTGTCCCAGATATGATGTGCGACAGAGTTCTCTGTAACTTCTATAAATCACTCATAGTAGTACACCCTGGAGTTTCCAAGAAGTACTGAGGCCATAGGGAACAATTTTGGTGGCCCGGAGTGAAATGGGTTGTGGCAGAGTTCGTGGCAAGGTGCCTGGTGTGTCAGCAGTTGAAGGCTGAACACCGCATCCCAGGAGGTTTGTTGCAGCCTTTAGATGTCCTCGAGTGGAAGTGGGATGACATCTCGATGTATTTTTTCATATGAATACCTAGGGTTCAAGGAGGCTGTGAAGCTAGCAGGGTTGTGGTAGACATATTGAAAAAATCAGCACACTTCCTAGCGATCAAGGAGTTGAGTATAATGGATGCCTTAGCACAGAGATACATGGATGAGGTGGTGCGGTTTCATGGAGTTTCGAGGTCTATAGTCTCGGATATGGATGCACAGTTTACATCATGAGTTTGGAGGGGATTGCAACATGCTTTTGGCACCCATCTACACCTTAACACAGCATTCCACCCCCAGAAATATGGGAAGATAGAGTGAACCATCTAGACCATGGAGGATATGCTATGCGCTTGTGTTTTGGACTTTAGGGGATCATTGGAATGATATTTTCGCTTGGTAGATTTTTCCTACAATAATAGCTATCACTATTTTATTGGCATGGCACCATTTGAAGCCTTGTTTGGGAGGCTGTGTCATTCACCCGTGTGCTAGACCAAGGTTGGGGAGGCCAATGTTCTTGACCCAGAGGTAGTGCAGGGCATAATAGAGAATGCTCAGATTGTGTGTGAGAGGATGAAGGCAGCCCATGACCGGCAGAATTCGTATGTCGATCGTAAGAGGAGGCCTTGGAGTTCAAGTTTGGCGACCATGTGTTCTTGAAAATTTCCCCTATATGTGGGAAGCTATGGTTTGACAAGGGGAGCAAGCTCTCTCTTAGGTTTATCGGGCCTTTAGAAGTGTCGGGACAAGTATGAGAGGTGGCATATCGGCTCACATTTCCACCTCAGTTGGAAAGGATCGATGACGTTTTCCATGTCTCCCATATTCATTGGTATCTACATGATGACTCGCATGTCATTGACTGGGGAGAGTTGAATATAGGGGATGATGCTACGTTTGTGGAGAAATGCATGAGGATTGAGGATTGGAAGGAGAAAGTACTTTGTGGACAAACCATCCCTTTGGTTCATGTGTTCCGGAGGCACGGTGGCCTCAAAGAGAGTACCTAGGAACGGGAGGCACAGATGCGCACCCAGTACCCAGAGCTATTTTGAGTTTTGTTATGTTTTTTGTACTTATTGGTGATGTAATGCTGACATTATTGGTTTATTGGATGTTTTTATTTCTTTACCTGGTAGATGTTTATGAAAATACCTGATATGTGGGGGGGACTATATCCTTAATCAAGATGCATTAAGGTGGATGCGATTAAACCCATGCAGGCGACTCAGTGTTTCCCAAATTAGATAGTATCCTGGCATGGAAGAAAGAACTCCTCGATCTGTGTGTTAGGAAAATATGATCCTTGGAATTTGTATGGCTATTTGGGGGGGGGGGGGGGTCCTCGAGAGGTATATTTCGAGGTGGTTTTTCGGACCCCTCTTTTCTCTTTGGTTCTACCTTTGATTCCCGAGGATGAGAATAGTTCGTGAGGTACCTAATGTAATGTATGAGACCCTCCTGGTCCATCCATTTTCCAAATTTTTGGTGTTTGGCATGCCCTGGACCCATCAGGTCTAGATCCTAAGGGAAACGTCTCAGTGGCAGGATGTCATCGTGGTGTCAACCATCAGTGACACCGATCGGTGTGTCACTGATTGGTGCCACAGGGGGCTTGTCGGGTTTTTCTTCCCCAGTTTTCCCAGAACACCACTTTTATGTATTTAAACATTTTAAAGTGTTTCAATCCATTTGTAATGCCCATAAATGATATCTAAAGTCCCCTAAGCATGGGGGGGGACCCTCAATGGACCCATACTGTACGTTAGTTTTACCCATTTCCTCTTTTTAAATAAAATCCCTTAACCCATAGCTATTACAGTCACCTCCCCAATGAGAAATTAAATAATAATTAATTCCATCATGTGTAACCACCCAACTGTGTGGTGAAACCATGACCAATTTTTAAAGCCATTCAAAATTCTTATCCCGTAACTCCAGGATCTCACCTCTATATATCACACTAGAATTATTTTCTTTTTCTTCTTGGTTGGGTTCATTCTTCCCATTGGTGCATTTGCAGTCCCCTTCCCAAGGAGAGTGGTGTGCCTATGCTGTAGCCTTTTTTGCTCATTCTTGGAGTCCTTGAAGTTCTTCCCATTCAAGTCTCACATCACAGTTCTTGGCGCATAGATAGAGACTTCGATCGTTGACCATCCAAGTAGGGTTCTTCCTCCATCTCTCTTTGTTTTTTATCATACAGGGTGGGTATTATAATGTTTCTACGAAAATGGATGAAATAAAACCTTAACAAATATAATAAATGGATTTAAAGAATGAAGGGGTGTGTTGATAATGCTATTGTACTCCTTTATATCTTTTTATATGTTGTGAATTGAATTGGATTATTCCCACTGAAAATCATGGTTGTTAGTGGTCCTTTCTTGCACACTAATGAACCTCTGTTTTTCTAGATATTTATGTGATTGAATGGCTATAACATGGAAAATGGTAAATGAAATAAACTCTGTTGATTAAATGGACTCCCAATGAATAAGTATCCTTGTGTGGTCACCTTGGTTAACCCAACGGAAAGATGAGACTAAATAAATGGCATATTCAAATATGAAAACTCCCTTGATCTATTCTAGTGATGTTTACGGTTGATGTTTGTGAGGTGATGTGGATGGGGATGGGATCACCTATTGTGAAATTGTTGGTTTGTAGACCTAAGTCCATGTGGGGCCATATGTTGGGGCTTGGTTTGGTTCCAGTACTTTAAGGGATCTCACAGACCCATTTTGTTGTGGTCACTTTACATGGGAACCGGGTGTGAATGTTTAAATTGCTACTTGGTTGTTTTTCCTTACATGGCTTAAATATATGCCTATTAATTTCCCAGTTGTGAAGAATTTATTTAAATGGAACCAATTGAATATGAAAAAGAGAATGGGTTCGATGGGGAATCGTTTTCCGGGAATGGGTTGTGACATGGTTGTGGGTGTGCTACTCCTTACGAATGAATAGTAACGAGGGTGTTTGTGGTTGGGCTGGTTTTGGAACCCCTAATTTAGGATGAGTGGTTTTTTACCAATATTTATAATTTAGTTCTTATGTTTTATATTCATACCCCACCCAAGCTGGGAAATTTGTGCTGAACACCCCCATTTCATGGGAGAGGGTGTTTTTCCCAACACTCCTATGAGTGGCTGGTTATGAGATCCTTTTCTTCTCCCTTTCCAAAGTATCCCAAGATTCTTCGGGTAGGCTGTGACGATCTAAGGTCCATTATATCCCTAGATTCTTCAGGCAGGGTATGTGGTGGTAGTTGGACCAGGTGTGTGCAGGTAGGTGGATTCCCAAGTGTCTTCGGGATGAGGCACATGTGTCTTTGGGCGTGGCGGTAGTTATTTTGGACTAGGTGTTTGAGGGTGTGGTTTTTTGTGGCGGGGGCCCAGGTGTCTACAGGCGGGATGTGTGGTTGTGGCCTAGCTGTTTGTGGGTGGGATGTGTGGTTATAGCTTAGGTGTGTGTGGGCGGGATATAGCAGTGGGACTGCAGTGAGAATGGCGGGAGAGGTATGATGCATAGGATGTCTTCTATAAGTAGTGAGAAAGTGGTGCGGGTACCCAAATATCGATGTGATGTACCTATTACATTACTTGAATTTCATTATTTGGGGAGTGTGACTTGTTGAGGTTGGGATGGATATTTTCCTTGCTAGGTGCTCTAGTGATCTCCATTTCTCATGGACATTAGAATGTCTCCCCACTTGTGCATGAGAGATTTTGATTTTTCCCCTACTGATTATACCTGTATACTAACCCTACATATATAAAACTACTTTTAGGTTTCTAGGAGGACTTCCGGGATCATGCAGGACCGTACTAGTTAGGACGTTGGGATAGTTTTTGTTTCTACTTTTCCTTTCTTTGGTATTTTCCATTGGGGTTTTCTTGTACTTTTTTAGTATTTACTTTTGGACATGCATATGGGAATGGTTTTATTTTGGATTTACTTTTAACTCCAGTTCTGGTGTTGTTGGGATTTACCGTCTCATCTCCCAATCCCACTAAATGAAAAGGGTAATGCCTTCCATCTTGTGTGTGATTCTATACCCTTGGTTCTAGTCGCCACTCTAGGACCTATTGAAGGTGGGTTTTTGGGGTCATTATCTCTCCTTCAAGTTAAGGAAGGAAGGGTCTGGAAATTCCAATGTCCCTTCCCTCATCATGGTGAAGGTGGGTCGTGACATTGGTGATGCTAGAAATTCTTGTAATTTGAACATAAAAGAAGAAAATCAATTGTGGCATTGAAGACTCGGTCATCTTGGAAAAAAGAATATGTGTAAGCTTATTTGTCGAGAAAATATTCATGATGTTATTAAGTTAAAAATAGAAAGTATATTGATGTGTTATTCTTTTAAAAAGGAATAATTTTGAATACCTTACCTAAGAAGGTATAAATAAAATCTACCCATCCATTAGAGTTAAAATAATCAGAAATTTACAGGTTCATGAGTAAGTACTAAATAAATGGATATAAGTATTTTATTTCCTTTATTGATGAATTTACTTATATTACAAGAACAATGTTTATGAATCATAAATTAGAGGCTCTAAAAATGTTCATGAGTTTCACAAAATTGTAGAAAAAGAGCGTGGTTATAATTTGAATAATATTCGATAAAATAATGGTGTTGAGTATAATAGTAGAATATTTGAATCCAATCTTGAAAAAATTTTATCCATCATGAACTCATTGCACCATACACTCCTTAACAAAATGGCATGTTTGAATGAAAGAATACAATTCTTGAGGAGATGGATAAAAATACATTTTTATAGCATGAAATATCTCATTATATATAGTGTAATTCTATTGGAGTAGTGGTTCATATTCAATATGATTTTATTAAAGAAAATATTTTATATGACATTATTTAAGATTTATTACAATAAATATCTATGTTTTATGTATTCTAGAGTGTTTAGAAACCCTTGAAATATCAAAGTTAATGATGAAAACATGAATAAATTTGATAGAATAGGAATTGACGGTATCTTTCTTGGTTATCCACCAAATAGAAGAGGATGTCATTGTTTAAACAATGATAAAAGGAAAAATTTTTATGTAAAATTTATGGAACACACAAATAAAGTAAAATCACATGATGAAAAAAGTTCAAGATGTAATGGTTCATAAAAAACGTCCAGATCTAAGTGACCATAGCTATGGTGATCAATGTTTTGATGTAAGAACAACCAAGTATTTTTCACTATGACATTGTGCAATCCATGTTTGATGATTGATTTAGTTACAAGAATATTTGATGATCTAGCATATTGGATGACATAATATCTCACTAACTAGATCAGAGAGTCTTTGACTTATATCTTGATTTGAAAATAGTGAAACCAGAAGTAAGAAATATTTATTCGAAAGAAGGTTATGGAGTTTGATGTGTTTTAAATAAACTTAATGAAGGATAATGTTGGTAAAAATATTTCCAGTTTATGTTTTAGATATTTGGGGTTTTTTTAGTCGAAACATAATGTTGAAAAATTATTAGGTTGTTGAAGCCCTTGGGGATTTGTCATGAACCAAGACAGGGGTCATCCAACCAAATTTCTGACCTGGTCTGAGACATGGACCAAAGGGTGTTACTGATCTACAAGAGTAGGAAAATAGTGTCGGGCATCAAGATAAAGAAGTGGGAATGATTTTTCCAAAAAAATCCAGGATCAATAAATAAACAGAACACACAGAAGAACCAACAATAACTGGATCTTAATAAATATAAAAATAGATCCCGGTACAATAAAATTTGAATAAAATAGAAAACTGAAACCGAATACAAAACTAAATCTGAACTAGACAACCATGATCTCCATGTGACCTCATGGTCCCCACCAACAACAAGACCAAACTAGTCCAACAATGAGAACATGAACCATGATCCTAAACCTGAAAAATAGCTTAGTTCTAGTGACACCAAATAGAAATAGTAGGGTGTGATCTTAATAGATCAGTAGGGAACCACCAAATAATCCATATGTTTCCTCTCCCAAGATATTCCAAAAACACTAGTATGATAAATATGTATATAGGGGTTTATGATTTATTAAACCAAAATATCTTTTCCTTTAAAAAAATTCACAACATCTTTATTTTCAAGAAGGTTTACCATTTAAAAACCAAATTCCAAACCAAAAACCCAAACAAATCAATAATATTATTTGATAAAAATAAATAAGAAATTTAAGCTAGAAACCAAGTAAAAGTGAAAATAAATAAACATGTATACATAATAACCATGGAAATTTCATAAATATTCCTAGAGAGATCCCCAAAGGCACCCAAGTTAGACTTACCTGCCAACATGCGGTGCAGCTCCATAGTATATAACCAACTAGCCACAATAAATGAAACAATCCAGTGGAACATCCCACCAAGCCCTATCAAGTAAATCAGGGTACCAACCCATCTAATAAGGGATAACAATAAACCATCAATCTAACCTCTAAAACACACCCACAAAATGCATGGTAATATTATATTGTGTCACTAGGAGGCCCTCACATGTGTGACTCACCTTACCTGCCATCAGTGTACTTGCTCACCCCACACAATGACACCACCTATATGATAAACTATATAGGTAAATCCCCTATAGGTCTTCCAAACATAAAACAATCTATACATAAGTTTCAATCAGTCCTTTATATCACATGATCTTTCAAATCATTTCTCAAACATTCAATGATTTGAATTGAGCATCTACATCGAGTATATTTTAAATACACCTAAAAGGAATTTACAAACCATTTACAAATTGATATAAAAAACCATTTTCAAATATGAAATTCGAAATGGGCCTTCACCTTTCAATATCTATCCCATTCAAATCCATGATGAAAATACATAATATACTTAACGATTCAAAATGGTATTTCCCTCCTTTTAGAAACCAACCATACTTTATAAAGTTCCAAAAAAGCCATAATTTTGAACATAACATTCAAAACCACATTCAAACCACATTGAAACTATAAAACATTTAGGAAAACATGTAGGATTAAAGGGAATTGGGAGAAGGATGAGGGAAAAAGGTTAAGCATTATAAGAACTTGGGTTTATTGATAAAAGGACTTATCCAATTCCATTATCATTTGTGTTCCCATCCATGTGTGAACCCATGAACACATGGATGAGCCCACATCCAATGTCACAAGTCATGCATTCATAAAGTCACCCAAAAACACCTTTAAAGAAACGAATCATTATTTTGATCTAAACCCAATACTTTCACACGATGACAAAAAGATAATTAAGTATTTCAAAATTGAAATAACCTTTCCAAACATTTCACCATAATCATCAAGCCATAAAGAGGAATAAAAAACACATCAAGCCCAAATTATTGTTACAATCAACCAACTAAAATATTATAGGTCCAAGTATTATTACAAGAGTTCAATCACATTTTTAGAAACAATATTTCTTTCATGAAAAACCTTGCATGCATCTAAATATGGAAAAAACTAAAGAAGACCTTTTAAAGTCGATTTCACACCAAATTAACATAATTAAAATACCAAAATCTATTTATGAAAACACCCCACAAGAAATATTATAACATTTTAAAGGCACTAATGTGAATATCAAAAATCCATGGCATGTTCTAGAATGGAAAATAAAAGAAATACATACCTCAAATGATTGTAGATGTGATGAAACTCTCATAAAAGGAAGAATACACCCTAGAAAGATCTGCACACCCTAGATCCAAAAGAAATCAAATCACTCACAAAACCTAACCCATAGGGTTCTTCCAAGAGGGAAACCTAATAAGGAATACTGAGGAAACCAAGGGAAACAATTAGAAAGGATAAAAAATTCCCAAAACCATAGAAACTTACATTAAAAGCTTGGATATTGATCCATGGAGGGAGGATAATCAAAGGGAGAGGGGTTCAGAGACCCTCCCATGTGCCAAAAATGAATAAAGAGGGAGGGGTTCGATTTAGGGATAAGATGAGGAGAGGGTAAAATTAGAATTTTAAAATTTTAAAAAAATCTAGGATGATTGCATGGTTTGGCCACATAGTTTGGTAAACCTTGCACCCTCTACTAGAGAAGAGGGGTACTTCGCATGGGATGGTCATACGGTTCCCAAACCATGCACCAACTATGATGGATGTCTCTATTCATTTCCAGAACCAAACCACATGGGTTCCAAATGGTTTCCCAAACCATGCACAACTTGTGTGCCTCACTACAGGACACCCAACACAAGATTCGCCATTACCTAGGCTATGAAACATGGTTTCCGTTAACTATGATCAAATTGTGCGCCCATTGATGTTAAGCTCAAAACAAAAATTATTCAACCAGAAACATATAAATTCAAACCGGGACTCAACTCAAAACTCGAAAAAATATCCAAATCCAGGAAATGAATAAAATAATATAATATCCAAGGTTGGGGTGTAAAATTATCCCCACCATAGAAACTTTCTTCCACTAGAAAATATCAAGATGAAAAATAGAGAAAACCTATATCCATGAACGATAAAATCCATAAGAAATAATGAACCTCAGGGTGAACTTCCACTCTGCACAGCTTACCCAACTGATTGGGAAGGAACCATAGAAAAAGAATTAGGGGAGAAAACATGAGAGTTATCCCCACAACAGGAACTCAACTAGAAAATCCATGCAAATGGGGAACTCACCACATGGAATTATCCCACTTCCCGCATGAGAGAAACAACACCACCACTAATACTAAAAATTTTCCATACCATCCAGGACCACCAACAACAGAGGAATCTTAAGAAAGGAACTCAAAATAAACAACAAACATGAAAAAAGTCACAATCAGTGATTTCCATAGAAACTGATCTCTCCAAACTAATGCAACAATGAAATAGAACCAATTAATAAAAGGGATAACCATTTAAAGATTCATAATCGCTCGAAAAATGAAATAAAAAGTTCATCATACTTTTAAAACAAAGTAATGAACTTACAACAACAATGAAACTAAATTGAGGAAACTTTGAATGTCTCCACCTCAACAAGAGAGTCAAGTGCTAGGTCAAGGTTCTCCACCCCCCAGGTGACTCCTGAATATGCTCAAGCATCAATTCTAGGATAGTGTATAGAGCCTTGATGGTTGAATAATTGACTGACTCATAGTTATGCTCTAGAATCCTCTGATTAAGAATTATTCATCATGTAGTATTTTATACAAAACTTCTCCAGATGATCCAAATTTCCACAATGATGTCAAGTCTTTAGAGGAATGGAAAAATATGACTTTAAATGCATAAAATTTCTATATTGGATAAAAACAAGTGAATAGTATGATTAAATTGGGACTAAAATCAGTGAAGAATACTCCCCAAAGACTAGTTCCTCTAGAACACACTCTTCTGCAGATAGAGAACCTTCAAGAGCACTAACAACCACTGAATGCACCCTGAGAACCACCTCAGATAAACAATCCTCATCCACCAACTTCTTAAAGGGGATATCCTTAGAAGAGATTACTCACTTATTGATCTTTGGATGACGACCCCCAATAAAAATAGAAACCATCAACAAATCTTGTGACATTGTCTCTAGGGAAAATGAAAAATAGCCCCCTAAAGAGAAACATAGGCCTTCACTGTCCATTGGAATTGCTGAATACTCATGATCTCTCCCCTTTTGTTCATATTCACCTCCTCAGGTATAAATTTTCAGAAAAATATAAACTTAAACAATTCCAATGTCATCCCAACCTGTATCGACGACAGAAAAAAACTATAATTCTTTGAATGTTTAACATTCAAAAAACCAAGAACAACTTAAACCCTAATAGATTCGGGAGTTCCCAATGATCACAATACACTCTCAACTTCTTTAGTCTACTCCACTTCCTCTAACAGACATCGATCACCAATATAGATAGGAAACACTCATGAAGAACCAAAAATTGGGCATGACTCATTAGAAACTTTAGAGGCCATTCTGGGTGGCATATTCTGAACAACACAAGGATCAAAAAACTGAAATCAAAATCAACATGGAAAAAAATTGAGAAAGATTACCTAAGCCAAAAAAGTAAGATCATAAACCAAACACATACAAACACAACCAAAATCTTCTTTTCAAAAATTAAAATTTCTTTTCAATTTTCAAAATCACCTTCTTCCAATACCACTTTTCAATTCCAAAATACACTTTTCATAAAAAAAACCCACTCTTTAAAATGAAACAAATTTTCAAAGTCAATTTCCATTCAAATTTTTTTTTGAAAAAGCAATAAAAACATTTGATTTCAAATACTCATCCATGGTAATCAATGAATCACAACATATGTGTTCATCCACTTCTACTTACCTCATCCACACACATGTTCTAACTTGAACTTTCCATACATGCCCACACATATGTGAATGCCCATAAAGAGTACCAAGGGTGGCACATTTTATCCCATCATCAAATACAATCATTTATTAAATTTCCAATCCATGTCACCTTCACTTTTAAAACCATTTATTCAAATCCAAAATCATTTGAAAAAAATAATATCTAATTAAAAAACCATTTTCATTTTAAAATCTTACTTACACCAACCAAAACCAAAACAAAACAAGAATCACATTAAACCATTGGAATGAGGAACTAGTGTCTATACCTAACTTGGAGACATGGTAGTGGGCCATGACCCAAGTAAGAAACAACACTCAGAGGACATAGAACCATGCACTCAAATTCCACATGGGTCGCTAGTCCATATGAAGTTTTGAAATAACATTGGATCACCTCCATTTTCATTCCACATCCACCCAAGTCAAAACCAAAATGAAAGACTCATTTCCCAAACTACCACTTGAAACATTTTGACCATAACAAGTAAGAGTTCATGATTCCCTTCTCATACCTAACTCTCATGTTCTAATAGTCTTAATACCCAATCTACCTGACAACCCAAATAATAGGACCCTCCTCTGATACCATTATGTCATGAACCATGCAGGGGGCCACCCAACCCAATGCCCGACCTAGTCTAAGACATGGATCAATGGGTATTCTTGATCCCCATGGGATGATAACTTGTTCTGATCATCGAGATAAAACAATGAGAATGATTGTTTCCAAAAAAACTAGGGTCAATAAATATATATAAAATGATTAATGACCAATAATAATTGGATCTAAAAAAATATAAAAACTCACCTAGGTACAAAAAAAGCTGAAAAGTTGAAAGCTGAAACTAAATACAAAACTAAAACTGAACCACACTACCATGGTCTCCATGTGACCTCTTGGTTACCACCAACCACAAGACCAAACCACTCCAACAATGAGCACAAAAAATTGGAGCCTGAACCTAAAAAATAGCTCGTTTCTATAGACATGGAATCACAAAATTAGTGTGAGAGCTTAACAGCTTATTAGACAACCACCACAAAATCCGTATGTTTTATCTTCTAAAATAGTCCATAAAAACTACTTTGAAATACATGTATAAAAATAGGGGTTTCTCACTTATTAAACCAAAACATATTTTCCTTTTTCAAAACAATTCACCCAACATATTTATTTTTACAAAGGGTTACCATTTAAAAATAAAATTCTAAACCAAAAACCCAAACAATGTAATACCATGCTATGATGAAATAAAATAGAAAATGTAAGATGGAAACCATATACAATATAAATTAAACAAGCATGTATAGATTTTAACAATAGGAATTTCCTAGACATCGTTAGAGTGATCTATGGACACACTTGGGTCGGACTCACGAAGCATCATGTGGTGTATCTTTATAGTTTATAACCAAGTGGTCATGCTAAACTAAGCAATCCAGTGGATGTCCCACCAAGCCCTATAAATTCAATGGGGGGGGTACTAACCTATATAATTGGGCCTGAAAATCATCGATCACTCGACCATTTAAATTATTCCATGGAAACTAAAATTAATAGTATATTGAGTAATTAGGAGGCCCTTGCATGTGTTACTCACCTTACCTACTATCATCACACTTGCCTACCCCATGCACTGACACCACTTATATGATAACACATATAGGGAAATCCTATATAAGGGTGTTTGACATACAAAAATAAAAATAGAAATGAAAACCATGATTCATATCACATGATCTTTCAAGTAATTTCCCAAACATTCAAAGATTCCAATCAGACATCTACATCGAGTTTATTTCAAATACATTTACAAGGAATTTCCAAACATCTTTTAAATGATATAAAACACCATTTTAAAATATGAAATACCAAATGGTCCTTTACCTTTTAAGATCAATCCCATTCATATTCATGAGTAAAACACACAATATAATTGATGATGCCAAAAAAATTCCTTCCATTTATTGTTCATCTATCCTTTCAAAAGTTCCAAATGGGCCATAATTTTGAAAAAAAAACATTCAAAACCAAATTAAATCCACATTAAGATGATGAACCATTTTGGAAAACATATAGGCTTAAATATAATTGGGAGAAAGATGAGGAAAAAATGTTAAGTGTTTTGATGACTATGTTTTATTGTGAAAAGGACTTATCTAATACCATTATCATTTGTATGACCATCCGTGTGTGTACACATACACATGTGGATGATCCCACATCCAATGTTACCAGTCAAGTATTCATTAAATCACCAAAAAACAACCTTTAAAGAAAAAATTATATGCTTTAGAGCTAAACCCAATACTTCCACACAATGGATAATGAATAATTAAGTATTTCAAAATGGAAAGAACCTTTCCAAACATTTCTCCACATACATCAAGACATAAAGAGGTATCAAAAATCACACATCAATAAAAAATTACCATTCTAATAAACCTACTAAAATAAAACAGGGATAGTTAATAAAAAAAGAGTTCAATATCATTTTTGGAAACAATAGGCCTTTCATCGGAAACCTTTCATTCATTTCAATATTGGGAAAACTAATGAATCCCTTTTAAAATCCATTTTGTACCAATTTCCCATAATAAAAATACCAAAAAAAATTATGCAAACACCCCACAAGAAATATTATACCATTTTAAAATCATCCAAGAGAGATCAGTCATCCATTGCATGTTTCATAAATGAAAATAATGGAACTACCTACCTAAAAAGAGTATATATGTGAGGAAACTCATATAGAAGTAATAATAGGCCCCAAAGAATGATCTGCATGCCCTATATCCAAAATAATTTGAATCACAGACAAAACCAAACCCCTAGGGTTCAAACAAGATGGAAACCCCATAAGAAAACCTAAGAAAACAAAATGAGGAAGAGAGAAAGAAGATAAAATGTCCAAAAGCCTTATAAACATACCACAGAAGCTTGAAGATGGATCCATGTGGGGAGGAGAATCAAATAGATAGTGGTTTAGAGACCCTCTCATGTGCCAAAAAGTGACCAAGGAGGGAGTGGTTTTATTTTGTGATAAAAAGAGGATAGGGTTAAACTGTAAATTTAAGATTTTTAAAAATATTTTCTAATCACACATTTTGGTCACATGGTTTGGTAAATCGTGTGCTAATTGGGGGTCCTATATGGGAGAATAGGGTCCCTCCATATGGGTTGGTCGTCCGGTTCCCAAACCATATACCAACCATATTGGACGCCTTTGTCTAGTTCCAGAAATAGACTACATGGTTGCTGCACAATTTCCCAAACTATACACAACCTGTGCGCCTCACTACTGCACACCCAACACAAGCCACACAGTTACTTAGTATATGTCACATGTTTTCCCTTAATTGTTTTCAATCCATGTTTCCCTTTCTGTTAATCCTAAAACATCAATTCCTCAATAAAAAACTGAAAAATTAAAATTGGGACTCAACCTAATCCTCCAGAAAAATATCAAAATCGAGGAAAATAATACAATAAAAGAATATCCAAGGTCAAGGTGTGAAAATATTATAGAATTTTAAGAGAAAATAAAGGAATCTCACAAAGTCAAGTGGAATCTTGTGAAAATAAATTGGCTCACAAAACCAACATTTTTCAAGAATTTTGATGTTCAAAAACATGTGGTGACACATTTTTTAGGTGTTAAAGGATTTCATAAAGCATCCAGTTGGTCTATAAATGGGGTTATAAGAATATAATTATGAAGTGATGAATAATTATAGGATATTCAAGTGACCTATTTTCATGTAATAGTTACATTGATATATTTATTTCTTGAAGTAATTTTACACAACAACATGTAGTGGAGAGAAATAAATTTACATGAACTAGAATTATTGTAATGGGTTTTATGTGAACAACATTTGTTCACAAGGGTTACAAAAACCATAAGAAAATTTCTTATAATTGTTTTGATAATATGGAATTCATAATTTAGATTAAAGAATAGATTCATGATACACCAGTTATGGTGTAAAAAAATTTGATCCAATGCATACAAATATTCTTCTAGAGTGGTCTATTTTCTTCAATTGAGAGAAAAATTAGTTCTCAAAACATTATTGTAAACAAGTAGTTCGCATAGTGACTCTAGTATATTGGTATTTTTTTGTTTTATGGTCTTTGGATTTTCCAAGTGCATGTGAACCAAGTAAGAAATTGACCATGTCCCTCTTTATTTTATTTATCATTTAATATTAGTTGTGAAGAAGAAAGGTATTTCTAATAATAATGAAACAAGATCATTGGAGATGGTCATTTGATGAAATCGACAAACCCGGATCCCCTCTCCCTAGTATGAGGGTATTTACCTTGATTAGATCCAACATTAGTGACATAATGATAAAAACACCATTAAATATTTATATTTTGGATATTTATTAAATATATGATTATAATTTAACCAATAATAATTTTTTATTCTATATAAATTAAACCCCATTTAAAAATTTTATTATCATAGGTTGTAATTCTAAATTCATATTCCTACTCTTTATCTATATACTTTTACCTTCCATAATTTATTGGGAAATCATATTTTGTTATGATTAATGCTAATTATTTTTATGGGATATTGAAAATTATTTTGAATTATTTGTTCCCCATTTTTGATTCCATCGTCCATTATTATGATTTATTTGGTGAAAATAATATTAAAATTTTCTATTATTATTTCATATAATAGAATTAAACATGTGATGTTCAGTGAAGGATAGTTGTACATTCCTTCTTTGGACACCCCTATTCATCTCTTCTCCCTATTCTTTTCCCCTTAACTAATGTTCATCATCAGTGAAGATCACAAGGAAATAGTTGAAGAATGAATGTTGTATTTGTTGTCAATGTATCACATGGATTAAAGTCAAAATAAAAAGAAGATAAATGATAAAGGAATGATAAGGAAATATTTTCTTATGATGATTATTGAGATGGTATTAATAATCAATACATGTGCTAATGATTTTTGGAGATGACAAATTGTTTACAATAATGTTCAGTGAAAATAGAGAAACATTTTCTAATTTTGAATGAATAATCCTAAAATTAGATAATTTTAGGAGAATTAGATATTATGATATAAATTTTAAATGAATATGATATTAACCTTGAAAATTATAAAGAAGTTTTGTGGATGAAACAAAGAGTATTTGAACTGGTGTCTTTAATAAGAGGATATCATGTATAGGATTTTGAGGTCTTATAGAATTTCAGTCGTATATTTAGAAATTTTACTACATATAACAAAAAAATACATCCTTAGACAACCATGGTAACATTATCAACTATGCAAATTAGGATAATAGAGTACAAAATTCGGTGCACATTGGGTGAGGGTTGTTAGCTTCAGCCATGAGGGGAGGCACATATGATCATAGGATACCACTGGATCTCTTCAAACTTCATTAACCAGATTAATGGACACAACTTCTAATAAACCATCATATATCACATAAGAAAAATCTATGTGGGATTATATTTAATAATTACACTATTCATCATAAAAAATATAGACACACTTTGCAGCAGATTTAAACCACACTATATCATGGCTTTTTCAATCTTATCTCTTTGGGTTTCTACATGTTGTAAAAACCGTTGTCAAGTATACTATGATAATGTTGATGCCACCGTAAGTATGAGATACACCATGCGAGGTCATTAAAAGAATGTATTTTATCGGATAAAAATGAGATGAGACTGATGAAAAGATTTTACAAGAAATAAGAAGCATAGAACATTGTGATAGGGAGATGATTCCATATCATGACATGTGGTTGACATGAAGGTTGATTTATACACATATACGATGCATGAATTAAAGTGTTTCTTGATAAATAGAAATTTTTTGTAGGATATTTATTTTATTTTTTGAAAGAATAAATCCATAATTATAAAAACCTTATAGAATTTGAGTATGTAAAAGGAAGGCGCCATGATTTTTGGCGTTGCAATGGATGAATAGATCACCTTGATTTCCCTATGATCTAATTCAGTGAAATCATCTATAAATATAGACTGGTACTAAGTAGGAGTAAATTTTTTAGAACCATTTGTTTTCACAAAATAAGACTAAGTAATTCAATTAGTTTTGTTTAGAAATAAGTGATTTCATGAGCTATTATATACATGAAATGATAAAGTATAAGTCTATGCACAATCTAAGAAAATCTTGAAGTAGTGGTTAGTTTGGTAAGTAATAATATGTACATAGGAAGAGAATTTTTTATTTCTTATTTTCATGAAGTAGATTTCTCATGCATTAATTCATGTGAGAAAGAAGAACTAGTGTATTTATACATGTTTGAAATTACTATAAGAAGAACATGGATGATATTTGAAAAAAGTTCATAAAATACACTTTCATGAAGTAAGATTCCACTAAAACATGTTAATGAAGTTTTATATTCATATAGATGGGAGTATGAAAAGTAAATGAAATAGAATAATTATAATAAATGGGTATTCTACAGTTATCATAGGGATTATGGAACATGAAGTGTAACATACTTACACGATGTATACCTGATTTTGTTTAGTTCAGATTCTTGAAGTTATAGAGTTAAGTTGCATTGATTAATTCAAGTTTATTACTTTTAAAATAATAATTTAACTAGTGGAAGGAACAATGAGGTTAGGAATATTTTATAGCTATATAAATCTTGTGTTTCCTATTATTTAATAAACTGAGAAGGTTCCAAATCATTGAAGATATGAAGATGTTGAGAATGGATAAAAGTTTTAAAATCAAACATCAAAGCACATAATGATGGATTGATTAGAACAACCAACACAACGAATCATGATCATTAGCTATCATGTTTATTAATGTAGTGTACGTGGGAGAAATAATTGATCTAGTGATATCATAGAGAAAGACTTGCTTCAGGTAGTTTAGAATAAATCAGGAGCATTGAAAGAAGATCTTTATTGTCTTCAATCACACTCATTGCAATAGGCAGTGGGAATTTGTATTCTCGAATGGGAATCTAGAGTGGGAACATATTAAGACTCTATGTAAATAAGAATATGAAGTTTATTGGTGTAATTGCATGTGTTTATAGTTGAGAGTCTATTTTTTATGAGTTTAAACAATCACAAAAATGAGTGTGTTCTCACATCAACTTGAAACCTTATAAAAAATAGTGTATCCTAAGATATGGTTGTAATACATACAATTGTGATGATTGATATCTTAACTATTCATATCGGTTGAATTAAAATAATGAATTCATAAATTAGTATCAATAATTCACCCCCACCCTCAATGGTTTAACCATATCAGGGTACATTAATTGCTATCAGAGCTAACTTGGATTCCCTATGTTAGATCTTAGAGTTAATAAGGATCAATAAATTGAATTTAGTTAAAAGAAATGGTTTTCCCAAATTTGATAGAAAGAACTGTCACATTTGGAATAATATGATGTTATCATATCTTCTAAATCTTGGCATGGAAGTAAATGATGTGGCTATAATGTTGTTCCCACATTCGATGAAAGAATTATCATAGTTCTAAGAACATGTTGTTGTTCTATCTTATATCTCTTGGCCTGGAATTATGATATGTTTCTAAAGTTTTATTTCCTCCTCTTACTAATAATTATATTATTTCGTATATTTATAGGAGAATATGGAAGTTAATGAAAAAAAATTCATTTTGATGTCTCTTTCATAAAATTTATACCCAAAATTCATGTGATTTAAATCTACTAAATAAACATGGGGAAATATTTATAGAAGTTACAAAGGAAATGTGAATGTCCGGGAGTCCAAGTTATATATTTGAATAAGATAATTATAATATATTAAGATAGAAGTTTTATGATATTAATATGTCTAATAATGAAATCATTTATGTATACTTTACAAGAGTAAATAAGATTTTTTTAGAAATATGTGACTTTTGGTGAAAAGATGGATGATTATTTTAATTCTAGAAATTTGATGAGAAACATTCAAGATATGTTTGATCATAATGTTTCCGCAATAAATGATAGATAATACCTATATTATGGTTAAATTCATAATATTTTCATTACTTATTAATTGATAAAGCCACTAGCTTTCATAAAGAAAGAAATAGAATTAATATATTTTGAAGCCATGAGAAATATCAAAATCAAATTTTATGAAGTTGCAGATTCAAGAGAATTGGATAATTAGGAAAATAATGGAGAAGTAAATAAAATTATTTCACTTATGTCAAAATGATCAAACATATAAAAAGTAATGGAAAAAAGTAATAAATAACCAATTTTCTATAATTATACTGAAACTATGCACTTTTTCATAAATTTCCCAAAGAAGAAGATAAGTGGATCTAAATCTCATGAGGAGGATGAAAAGTCACTAATGTAGCAAAAGGCTAAAATCAAGAATTAAATATTACAACTATATGAATATAAGTTTTATAATAAAGATAAAACATTATTACTCATCATCTATAATCTAATTACAATATGGAGTTAATTTCATGTATTATGTCGAGAAATGGCCCCTCTCTCACTGGACCCTCCGATCTCACCCTCCTCTAGGGTTTAGAGTCTTCCGGTGGTGATGCTTCTTCCCTCCTCCCCATACCTCATGGGTCATTCTCTTCTCTAGTTATCTTTCCAAAATCTTCTTGATGGTGGCTCCTTATGGTTTTTCCTCATCTTTAGCTTATTATATAATCGTGTCTCCCCATGATTGTGCTTGCTCCCCTTGCTTCTCCTTTCTAGGGCTCCCCATGAATCCCCACTCTACTTCATCTCCTCTCTTTCGCAGTTGGTCTATAGAGACCCAAATCATGACATACATAGACATTACATTACTCTTGCAGAATACTTAATACATAACAAAAATAGACCCCAAAGTACCGAAATAGTTTAGTGTCTTTGGAAACTTGGAACATAATCTTATAATCATGGTGAAAGATCTTCAACATCTCCCATAAATATATTCCCCTTTTGTTTTCTTACCTAAAACCTTTCTTTATATCCTGTTGAAAATAAAGCATAAAAAGGGTGAGCTCAAATGTTCAGTAAGGGTAAACATAGAGAACATAAAACAATCCATAAACATTTGAATGAAAAAACTTGAACATAAAATCTAAACATCAAAATCTTGAGAAAATACATAAATCTTGGAAGTACGTAAGGCATATATCATAATGGAACATCAATCATGATAAAATATAATGGGAATAAAACATGTAATTGTGGAAAACCATGAAGCACATGATATGATTTCCATAGTAGCCAAGGCATTTCTGCCAAGACCATCTTAGTGGACAAAGTCCCTTTCTGAATCGAGTTCACTCCTCATTCCAGTCCTCTATCACAGAACCAGATTAACTTGCCATTCTAGCCATGTATATCTCATGACATATAAATCATTACCCAATGAATTGGAGGGAGATACACGTACCACCCATCTAATATTGAAATCATTCTTACATGTGCCACAAAATAAACATAAATCATTCATTATAACCCAAATAATAAAATGGGTTTCATAACCATCATCCCATCATAACGTAATTCATATAAAACAAATGGTTATCATTTCAACAAAAGAAGAATCAAACCATGTAAATAATAGAGACGTTATACCATAAACATAAACATGCTAAATAATGTCATCTTAGATGGAAAATAGTTTTGATAAAACATGTGAAATTAATTATTGAGGAAAATATCCTTTCTACTTAAAAATAATTTTCATTTCACAAAACAAAACACAATTTTAAAAGAAAATTATTTTATTAAAAATAACCATGAAAACTTGTAGAGGGGGCTTCTTGAAAATTAGGCGATATGAAACCGTAAAAATCTGTTCATGTCGTATAAGTTAAAAAAACATTCTCCTCGTACTTTTGTCAGAAAAGTCAAAAAGTTCCTCGTATGGTAAACAAAAGAAATATTTCCTTCCATAAAATGTGGTAAATTTCAAAAATGGGTAAAAATGAAATTAAAAATACATGAAAACATATTTATAAAATAGGGTCATGGATGATAAATATAACCCTAGTAAATACTTACGAATAAACAATCTCGGATAAAAACGTGATCGGAAAAGTTATCCCTTACCTTAAGTCCGATATGCATTGTACGTATCCGAAAATCATTTATAATAATTTAAATAATGTCATTGATTTATTACAGAATCAGATTCATCATTATGATATCATATATGGTTCACTTATGACTTTATATTACCCGTTATTTTGTAAATTCAATGTTAAAGCAGCGTTCTGGGTAAAATCATTTTATTTATCGTACGGGTTTGGACTTGTTGTTTTTGATATTATTATTAATTATATCAAGATTTACTTACTTCCATAATTTAAATAATTATTTATATATCAATATATATTCAGTATATATATATATATATAATAGATAGTTAAATTGAATGAAATATATCGTTCATGGATACGGTAGACCGTACGTACGCATGAACATTGTTTTCCTTTCCTTATTGATTTGAATGGAAGTAAGTAGATGAAATATATATATACATAAATCAAGTAGCTTTATCATTTAATATATTTAATTATTATTCAATATATATACTTTATAATCATTCTTCAATGGTTAACATGGAGAATGAATCTCATAGCATCGTGGAGACGGTAATCCGTACGTATGCACGAGCGATGATATCGTTCCCAAACTTATTGAATTGAATTGGAGTGGCTGAAATAATATCTCATAATTAGTATGATATTATAATAACTATATATAGTTATTATTTACACCATTATACCCATCCAAGTAAGGTGGTGGTGGAAACACAGATTACACCACGGCATGTAGACAGTATTCCATACGTACGCACGCACAGTGATTTCATTTTCTGTAGGATGTATAGAAGGTGAAATGGGGTTGTTTAAATTATATAATAACATATTAGTATATTAGATATACTTTTTTTATTACTTTATAATGAAACAACTAAATAAGAAGAAGTTGAAGAAGAAAGAAACTAGAAAGAATTGGTAGAAGAGATTACCTCTTCTTCGACGCACCTTCTTTAAGCTTGCTTTTAAGATACTAGAGTTGGTCTTTTGAGAAGACCAGAACCTCCAAAATTTTTCTAGAGAAGTTGAGAAGAGAAATGGGTAGGGGTTGGACGAGCTGGAAGGCTCAAAGTGTTGTGAAGAGGAGAGAGATGAGGTGCCCTTTTATAAGGGGGGAGAGGGGAACCTTAGGAAAAACCTAAAATATTATTTTATAATAAAGTCATATTCGGATTATAATAGCTTCAAATTGATTTCTTTCTAAACTAAAGTGGGTATGGGTCGAAAGCCTCTCAACCAATAGGTTTTAGAAAATTTTAGGTTACTATTGTAACCTTATCATTTATATTTAACTCTAAGTTAAATAATTTAACTTTTACCGTGTCTTCTTGTTTTCTTACACTATATGGTTAATAAACTTACTAGAACAAGTCAAACGGACCCCATGTGGTTCATTATTAAAATATATAACCTTATCTAAGTCATTTTTCCTAACCTTATATTTTTAGGAATAGAATAACAATTAATAATATAATATTTGTTTTAAAGACTACTTCATGTAAATTTTGACACTATTTGGTAATTGATTTTTGTGAAAATCATAACAGCATGATTAGTTCGAAAAAAGATAATTATATCAATAATAAAATGTCATAGTAACCTATAAAATTATTCTAATTCATAAAAATTCTAAAATTACATTTATTTGGATATTTATAATATCAATTATTTTAATATTTCATTATTTAGGTAATTACTACAACACCATTGTGTCATAAATAAATTTAATTATTTAATGTCTAAAAATTATTAATAAAATACCATTAGGTAGGAAATCGTTTTATCTTTCTAATTAATATTTATAGTCGAATATATATTATGTATAACCCTATATTAAAATTTTTTTAGTTATTAAACTTTGATTTTAACGATTTTAACTCTTTTTTAAATAAAATAATAATAAATGTCCTAATCTTTTCCATGTGGACCTAAAGAGAAATTTTTTATTCCTAAGGTTGTTTTTGGACGAATTAAACTTATCCAATATAATTAGGACATGTGTTAGGGTAATAATAATATCATTTTTACCCTTAATTTCCCTATTTACTTTTAACCGTGATAAATAAAAGTACAAAGTTACTATTCACCAAATATTATTTTTATCTTATTGAACCAATTTTTACTCCTTGATTTTAACTGTGTCTCTCAGAGTTTTGAAATTCCACTCACAAAAGCGGTAAAATTATGTTTTATGTAAATTTTCAAATTCTCCTAGGAGGTGGGTAAAAGACGGTGAAAAGTTCAATAAACTTTTTATATATATAAAATTATTATAAAATGACTCCAATGAATTACATTGAAATTATATAGGTATTTTGTATCAATTTTTACCTAAAATAAATTTAAATAAAATAAATAATTATTTAAATAAAAAGTTTGGTTTTAAATAGTAACCCAGTGTTTTCACTATTCATTAGAAATTGAATGTTTTCATAAAAATACCAAAAATTTACTCTTGGCTAATTTCGATATTCCGAATCTAAAAATGAAGTCAATTTTGAATGTTAAAATTTATAAAATTTAAAAAATTGGGTATTGCAATTCATAACAGCTAGTTTATATAATATTTTAATAACATATCATTGTTTAGTGAAACTCGGTATTGGGTACAACACGTGCTATAGTAGAAGGTCGTGATTGCATGTAATGAAATCCAAGTCAGGGATTCTTGTAGTGAAATATCCTTTTGGTGTAGCGTACAACACAGGACATCAATGAAATTAAAAAGAATATTTTTTCATAAAATCTCGGGGTGTTACATTCTACCCCCATTAAAATGAATTTTGTCCTCGAAATTAATCAGGGTTATAAATGGTTTACTACTAGAAAGTTTCTTTAATATAAATCCACATTGTAAAAAGGAATACCAAAAATTATCTTTAAAAACTAATGTATGAAACGTAACGGTTACCCAAATTAACTAATCACTCGGTTTCCACATAGGATAACATTGGTGAAAATATGGATATGGAAGAGAAATCCAACCATTATTTTCTGATGGAGAGTAGTAGAGAACATGGCTATGAAAAATCCAACAATCACAAAGCCATAAATTTGTGATGATCTAAGGTACCATATGATTCATCGGATATAAGGGCAATAGGAAAATATTTTTGGTTTTCAAGATCATTTCCCTAAAGTTGAAGAATTTGAATTAGAAGAAATAATTACTTTATTTCGATATAATATCACCATTGTTCATGCCTTGAACAATTTACACTTCACTCCTTAAAGAAATGAAGTTGGATTTTTCATTCGTGAGGTGTTAGCAGATCATGTGATAGAATTATGGGTCATTCCATATGTCTCAAACAAAAGGTTAGAAAAAGATGTCAAATATACATAAGTCCATCTATGGTGAGGTTAATCATATATGATTCCATAAATGGACTTATACTTCATCTATCATACCACTTAATAAAACTAGTTTCTACTAACCAGGGACTTCTTGTAGGCCACTGGTAGGAAATAAAGGCTTGTTGCACTTCAGTTGTGGGTTCAATTCCCGCAACCTTGTTTGACACGACGGGTTGTCTCCCATCCCGCAGGTTGTCTTTTTTCCCTAAAACTTCACTATTATAACATTGCAGAAATAATATAGAAAAAAGTTCCAGCCTTAAACAATACTATCTGATGTCCGACATAATCCATTCCAGTCTTTAGACTTATCCAAAATACATCTTTCCAATCTCATAGTATAAAGAAAACAATTACCAGAAATGTCATTAACCAAGCATGTGAATACCATCATTTATCCCCCATATATCATAAGATATATCTTGTTGATCACATTCCAAAAATGTGAATACCTTAATCATGTATTCTTTGGAAACATGAATTACCATAGAACCTTAGTGAAAACATGAGTGCTATCAAAAGATAACTCTTTCAACATACCAAAATCCCAAAAATTCTATATACTCAAACCATGATATCCCTTAGTCCTTATATCATCCATGAGCTCATGAATACTATTAAACATTTCATTTTCTCTTTATCATATCATCTTCTTTCCAAAATCACATTTCATGGTTACCGGTACCATAAATTTTTTGAAAACCACAATAGACCAATACATAAATATTCCAATATTCCACGATACTATATACAATAGTATTTTAGAATCCCATTACATAAAAACTTAATCATTCCACCACATTGTTGTTATATTCAACATCGCCAATAGTGATCGCATTTGACTTCCCTTTGTCCTTTTCCTTAAGAGGTTGTTGATGTCGATCATCATTAACCCTTGGATTAAGGCATTGGTTAGCATAATTCCCCCATTTCCTTGCACTTGAAGCATTGAAGTGTTGGTGGAGCATTCTCTGTAGTCATTTCTCTTTTCACGTCATTAGAAACCTTTTTCCCATTACTTCGGCACTCATCTGCTTTATGAACCTCTTTTCCACACTTGAAACATTTTCTAGTATCTTTTAGATGATCTCCACCATGCTTCTTTCCACACATTGAGCATAAAGAAACATTCACCTCTTTTTCATCATTATTCTGAGGTTTTTCCTTGAAGTCCATATTTCATTTCTTGTCAAAACCATGAGATGGATATGTTACACTAACTTCCAGTTCTTCCTTGATAGCACAACACACAATTTCATCATAGCTACTAAAGTCTATTATAGCCAATTCCCTTCGAAGACTTGGTTTTAAGCCACTTAAGAATCGATCAACTTTACTTTCAGGTTGGATGATAATGTAAGATGTAAACCTTGGAAGTCTTGTAAAATTCGCTTCATATATACCAACATATTCATCATCCTTCTGCTTAAGCTCAAGGAACTCTTTTTCCATATTTGTTCGAAGAATACGAGGGAAGTACTTACTGAAAAACATGTTCTTGAACTCATACCATTTCATGGATTCAATTTCATCTTGGGGCCTTGTATTCTTAATTAGAGTCCACCACTGGTCTGCTTCATCTTCTAAACGGTAAATAGCTAAAATGAATTTTTCATGTTCTGGATAGGGAAGTATGAAAAATATCTTTTCAATGGTTCTGATCCATTGTTCAGCAACAAGTGGATCAGAAGACCCATTGAAATACGGTGGACGTTGTCTCATGAATGACTCAATAGAATATTGTTCCCTTCTCTAATCATTTGGAAATACAGAATGATTCATAGCTTGTGTAAGTATAGTAATAAGATTTTTCACTCCATCTCCCATCACATTTGCTTTCTCAGGAGGACAATCATTGCATTGTCCATTACATTGATCAACACGGTTCCTTCGGGTTCTAGCCAACGTCTAAACCCCAAAAAGAACAGTGTGAGAGGAAAAAATCATGCTAGGAAAACAACATAATAAAGGGGGAGTACCTTAAATATCTAACATCTTAGGTTTAACTCTAATATCGTTACCATAATTCTAGGACTATAACCTATACTTATACTTAACCTTAGGGACATACCTAGGAATATGTTAGAAATATTTCTATGGATCTCTCTAAAGTTTTCGCATCCTAGTTTCCAAAGGTTAACTAAACCTTTCCTATTATACCAACAGTAGAGACCCAAAGATTTAAATACATAGACATTACATTACTTTTTCAGAATACTTAATACATAACAAAAATAGACACCAAAGGAATGTAATAGTTTAGTGTCTTTGGAAACTTGGAACATAATCTTCTAATCATGGTGAAAGATCTTCATCATCTCCCATAAATATCTTCCCCCTTTTTTTCTTAATTAAAACCTTTCATTATGTCTTTTGGAAAAGAAAACATAAAAAAGGTGAGCTCAAATGCTCTGTAATGGTAAACATAGAGAACATAAAACAATCCATAAACATTTGAATGCAAAAACTTGAACAGAAAATCTAAACATAAAAAACTTGAGCAAATACATAAATAATGGAAGTACGCAAGGAGTATATCATAATGGAACATCAATCATGATAAAATAGCATGGGAATAAAACATTTAATTGCGGAAAACCATTAATCACATGATATCATTTCCATAGTATCCAAGGCATTGCTTCCAAGACCATCTTAGCGGACAAAGTCCCATTATGAATCGAGTTCACTCTTCATTCCAGTCCTGTATCACTGAACCAGATTAACTTACCACTCTAACCATGTTTATCTCATGAGATATAAATCTTTACCCAATTCATTGGAAAGAGATATAGGTCCCACCCATATCATATTGAAATCATTCTTACTTGTGCCACAAAATAAACATAAATCATTCATCATAACCCAAAGAATAAAATGGGTTTCATAAACATCATCCCATCATAACATAATCCATATAAAACAAATGGATATCATTTCATCATAAGAATAATCAAACCATGTAAATAATAGATACATTATACTTGAAACATAAACATGCTAAATAATTTCATCTTTGATGGAAAATAGTTTTGATAAAACACTTGAAATGAATTCTTGAGGAAAATATCTTTTATCCTTAAGAATAATTTTTTTCAGAAAACACCACACAATTTTGAAAGAAAAGGATTTTATCGAAAATAACCATAAAAAATTTTAGAGGAAGATTCTTGAAAATTAGGCGATATGAAACCGTAAAAATCTATTCATTCTGTATAAGATAAAAAAACATTATCATCGTACTTTTTTCAAAAAAGTCAAAAAGTTCCTCGTATGGTAAACAAAAGAAAGATTTCCTTCCATAACATGTGGTAATAGAAAAAAATGGGTAAAAAGAACATTAAAAATACATGACAACATTTTTAGAAAATAGGGACATGGATGA
The DNA here is from genome assembly GCA_963277665.1 of Viscum album. Classification (NCBI taxonomy): domain Eukaryota; kingdom Viridiplantae; phylum Streptophyta; class Magnoliopsida; order Santalales; family Viscaceae; genus Viscum; species Viscum album. The sequence goes on from OY728155.1 coordinate 533,896,694, forward strand.
TAAATATAACCCCAGTAAATACTTACGAATAAACAATCTTGGATAAAAACGATATTGGAAAAGTTATCCCTTACCTTAAGTCAGATATGCTTCATACATATCTGAACCTTCTGTATATTGATTTAAATAATGTCATTGACTTATTACAGAATCATATTCATCATTATGATATCATATATGGTTCAATTATGACTTTATATTACCCGTTCTTTTTTAAATTCCATGTTAAAGCAGCATTTTGGGTAAAATTGTTTTACTTATCGTACGTGTTTGGACTTGTTGTTCTTGATATTATTATTACTTATATCATGATTTAATTACTTACATAATGTAAATCATGATTTATATATCAATATATATTCAAATATATATATAATATATAGATAAAGTAAATTAAATATATCGTTCATGGAGACGGTAGACCGTATGTAGGCATGAATGCGGTTTTCTTTTCCTTATTGACTTGAATGGAAATAAGTAGATGACATATATATATATACATAAATCCAGTAGATTTATCATGTCATATATTTCATTATTATTCATTATATATACTTTATAATCATTCTTTAATGGTTAACATGGAGAATGAAACTCATCGCGTCATGGAGATGGTAATCCGTACGTACGCACGAGGGATGATATCCTTCCCATATTTATTGAATTGAATTGGAGTGGGTGATATAATATCTCAGAATCAGTATGATATTATAATAACTATATAAAGTTATTCTTTACACCATTATACCCATCCAAGTAAGGTGGTGGTGGAAAAACAGATTACACCATGGCATGGAGACGGTATTCCGTACGTACGCACGCGCGGTGATTTCATTTTCTGTAGGATGTATTGAATGTGAAATGGGGTTGTTTAATATTTATAATAACATATCACTATATTATAGATACTGATGTTATTACTTTATAATGAAACAAATAATTAATAAGAAGTTGAAGAAGAAAGAAACCTGAATGAATTGGTAGAAGAGATTACCTCTTCTTCAACGCACCTTCTTTAAGCTTGCTTTTAAAGGACTAGAGTTGGTCGTTTGAGAAGACCAGAACCTCCAAAATGTTTCTAGGGAAGTGGAGAAGTGAAATGGTCAGGGTTTGGCCGATCTTGAAGGCTTAATGGTTTGTGAAGAGGAGAGGGAGGAGGTTCCCTTTTATAAGGGAGGAAAGGGGCACCTTAGAAAAAACGTAAAATATTATTTTATAATAAAGTCATATTCGGTTTATAATAGCTCCAAATTGATTTCTTTCTTAGCTAAAGTGGGGCTGGGTCCAAATCCTCTCAGCCAATAAATTTTAGACAAGTTTATGTTACCATTTTAACCTTATCATTTAGATTTAACTCTAAGTTAAATAATTTAACTTTTATCGCGTCTTCTTGTTTTCTTACACTATATGGTTAATAAACATACTATAACAAGCCAAACAAACTTCAAGTGGTTCATTATTAATATATATAACATTATATAAGTCAATTTACCTATCCTTAGATTTTTAGGAATAGAATAACAATTAATAATATAATATTTTTTTAAAAATCTATTTCTTGTCAATTTTGACACTATTTGGTAATTTATTTTTGTAAAAATTATAACAGCATGATTATTTCGAACGAAGTTAATTAAATAAATAATAACATTTCATAGTAACCTATAAAATTATTTTCATTCATAAAAAGTCTCAAATTAAATTTATTTTGGTATTTATAATATCAATTATTTTAATATTTCATTATTTAGGTAATTACTACATCACCATTGTGTCATAAATAAATTAAATTATTAAATGTCTAAAAATTATAAATAAAATAACATGAGGTAGGAAATCGTTTTAGATTTCTAATGAATATTTTTTGTCGAATTTATCTTATGTATAACACTATATTAAAAAAAATTAGTTATTAAACTTTGATTTTAACTATTTTAACTATTTTTTTAAATAAAATAATAATAAATGTCCTAATCTAATCCTAGTGGACCTAAAGGAAAATATTTTATTCCTAAAGTTTTTTTTGTTCTAATTACACCTATCCAATAGAATTAGGACATGTGTTAGGGTAATAATAATATCATTTTTACCCTTAATTACCGTATTTACTTTTAACCGTGGTAAATAAAAGTAAAAACTTACTATTCACCAAAAATTATTTTTATTTTATTGAACCATATTTTACTCCTTGATATTAACTGTTTCTCTTGGATTTTTGAAATTCCACTCATAAAAGCGGTAAAATTACGTTTTATGTAAATTTCCAAATTCTCATAGGATGTGGGTAAAAGACGGCGAAAAGTACAATAAAATTTTTATATATCTAAAATTATTATAAAATGACTCCAATGAATTACATTGAACTTATATAGGTATTATATATCAATGTTGACCTAAAATAAATTTAAATAAAATAAATAATTATTTAAATAAAAAGTTGGTTTTTAAATAGTAACCCGGTGTTTTCACTATACATTAAATATTAAAAGTTTTCAGAAAAATACCCAAAATTCACCCTAGGCTAATTTTGATATTCTGAATCCAAAAATGAAGTCCATTTTGAAAGAAAAAATTTCTATAATTTCAAAAAGTGTATATTACTATTCATAACGGCTAGTTTATATAATATTTTAATAACATATCGTTGTTTAGTGAAACTCGGTATTGCGTACAACACAAGCTGTTGTGGAAGGTCGTGATTGCATGTAATGAAAGCTAAGTCAGGGATGCTTGTAGTGAAAGCTCTTTTTGGTGTAGCGTACAACACAAGACATCAATGAAATTAAAAAGAATATTTTTCATAAAATCTTGGGGTGTTACATGGTCGACTCTGAGGAAGGTGTTATGCCTTTTCCAAAGATTCCAATCCTCACTCTAACATCGAGTTACCCTACTCCTCTGCAAGTTGGTTCGAGAGAGTTTGATTTTTGAGGTTTTGGGCTTAGTGTATCGGGGTTTTAGGATATTCAAGGCATCTTCATCCCTTCTCTATAGGGTTCCATCCCCCATCTCTCCTTCCCCTTTCTTAGATTTGGATTTTGATTTGGGTTTATCTCTAATTATGTAACACCCCAAGATTTCATAGTGTGTTATTTCTTCAAAATAATGCAATAACTTGCACTACACGCAACAATGAGTTCAAGCGCATCACGACTTACCAAACTAGCCGTTCAAAAGTGGTTATGAATAATATTAACTGAATTTTGAACATTATATAATACTTATAATTTTAGAATCCATATTATGAGTTTCTTAGACATAATGTAAGAACAAATTCATTTTGTTCAGATAAAAGAATTATTTTTCCAAAAAATGCAATTTTACCGCCTTTTAATGGTGAACCTTTTTAAATCCAATATTTGATGTTTTTATATATTAAATTTTACAAAATAAACTTCTTCTTTAGAATCGGGACATAATAATTTAGTTTCAATAAATTTTTGGTGTTTTTTAGAAAACGTTCATATTTTGGTGAATAGTAAAAAATACTATATTTTAACCGAAAAAAATTTTTTTAATCAAAATAATTTATAGTGTTGAATTATACATTTTAATGTTTTGGAAGAGTAATTAGATTATATTTCTACCCTTTAATCCAATGTTGGTCTTTGTAATTAATTTCACATTGAAATTATACATAAACAAGTGTCAATATTTTGATAGTTATTGTTTCTTAAAAACACGCTATTTGTTTTGACAACGAGAATTATTTTTAAATTAATAAATGAAAATTATATATTTTGAATTTGGTAGAATAGACTTCATTTTTGGATTCAGAATATCGAAATTCACATTGGGTGAATTTTTGGTCTTTTTCTAAAAACGTTCAATTTTTTATGAATAGTGAAAAAAAACTGAGTTATCGTTTAAAACCGAATTTTTATTTAAACAATTTTTTATTTTATTTAAATTTATTTTAGGTCAAAATAGATACACAATACCTATATAAGTTCAATGTAAATCATTGGAGTCAATTTATAATAATTTTAGATATATAAAAAATTTATAGAACGTTTCACTTTCTTTTATCCACCTCCTAGGAGAATTTTTGAATTCATATAAAAATTAATTTTACCGCTTCTGTGAGTAGAATTTCAAAAATCTGAGAGACATGGTTGATATCAGTAAGTAAAATCTGGTTCAATAAGATAAAAATAATTTTTGGTGAATAGTAACTTTTTTACTTTTATTTACCACGGTGAAAAGTAAATAGGATAATTTAGGGTAAAAATGATATTATTATTACCCTAACACATGTCCTAATTCTATTGGATATGTGTAATTCAACCAAAAAACAACCTTAGGAATAATATATGACCCTTTATGTCCACTTGGATTAGATTAAGACATTTATTATTATTTTATTTAAAGAAAAGTTAAAAGAGTTAAAATCAAAGTTTAATAACTAAACCATTTTTAATATAGAGTTATACATAAGATAAATTAGACTATAAATATTCATTAGAAAGATAAAACTATTTCATACATAATGGTATTTTATTTATAATTTTTATAGATTATATAATTAAATTTATTAATGACACAATGATGATGCAATAATTACCTTATCAATGAAGGAATCAAATAAATGGTTTTATAAATATTAAAATAAATATAATTTCAATGTTTTTATGACATACACGAATATTATAGGTGAATATGAAATTTTTGTATTGATTCAATGTATTTTTTTTGAAGTAATCATGCTGTTATTATTTAAACAAAAAACAAATACTAAAAAGTGTTAAAATTGATATAAAATAGTTATTAAAACAAATATTATATTATTAATTGATATAATGCTCTTAAAAATATAAGTTTCGGCCAAATGACTTATATAATAATATATATGACATTTTTGATCCAATTGGGGTTCTATTGTAAATATATAGTAATTTTATTAACCATATAGTGTAAGAATACAAGAAGACACGGTAAAAGTTAAATTATTCAACTTAGAGTTAAATCTAAATGATAAGGTTAAAATGGTAACCTAAACTTGTCTAAAACCTATTGGTTGAGATGATTTCGACCCATCCCCACCCTATACTTTAAATAAGTCACTTTTGGAGCCATTATAAATTGAATATGAATTTATTATAAAATAATATTTTATGTTTTTACAAAGGTTCCCCTCACCCCTCTTATGAAAGGGCACATCCCCTTCTCTCAAATTCACACCTCCAATGCCATTTGGCTCGGCCAAAACCTTCCCAAATATCCTCCCAGACTATCATAACATCATCCTAGGGTCATTCCTTTGGTCATAAAGCCAACGTAAGGATCCCTTTTGATCAAATCAAAAGGAAGAACCCGAAGAAGAGGTAATGATTTCACCACCATCTTTCAAGTTCTCTTATTCTTCCACTTAATCTTTCTTTGTTGTTTCCATTCTAAAATAATAACTCCAGTATCTTATATATACCGTGATGTTATTTTAAATATGGAACAACTATATTCATTATTCTATCCATCTTATGAATGATAATTTCACCATGCGTGCGTGCGTCGGGCTTACCGCCTCCACGTCGTGGTGTAATTTGTTATTCAACACTATTTTATTTGGATGGATATAATGATGAGTACTATGTATATAAATAATGAAAATAACATGATAATGTATCTGTAAAATTAATATACCATCCAATTCCACACCTTTAAAGAAATTATATTGTCGCTCGTGTGTATGTACGGATTACCGTCTCCACGACGCGATGAGAATCATTTCTACGTTCACCATTCATCGACAATTATAAAAATATATATTACTAATAAGTATTTAATATATGACATAATAATTCTACTGGAGATATATATATATATATCCAGTAGCATTATTATTTCATATATTACATATCTATACTGAGATACATCTTATTCTCTTAGTTTCATTCAATACGATATGAAAACAGAAACAACCTTTATGGGTACGTACGGACTACCATCCCCATAAACGGTGTTTTTCATTTCCTATATATTTCTATTAAACATATTTATATTCTATATATATATGATATATAAATCATGTTTTATATTCTGGATGTATTTAAATCTTGATCTAAGTTATACAATCAAGAGTAACAAGTTAAAAAATGTACGATAAAGAAAGCGATTATTACCCTAAATGTTAATTTAACATGGAAATTATTATTAAATGGGTAGTATAAAGTCATAAATAAATCATGTATTATATCATAAATATTAATATCATTCTGGTATAATTTAATAACATACTACAATCTTCATACAGGAGGTTAAACATACCCTCAACTAAAGGAATGTTCAAGTTAGGGGTTAATTCCTCCATCTCATTATTATCCGAGATTGTTTATGTGTAAGTATTTAATAGGTCATTTTTATCATCCATGTCCATTTTCATAAAAATTATTTCAAAATGAATATTTTAAGTATTTTTTAAAATTACTCATTATCATGAGCAGATTTTCAAATGTTTTAAGGATTTATCTTTCTAAACCTTTTTAATTAATGTCATTGTTTTCAAAATGATTTTAATGATTTATTTATGTGGACATGAATGCTTTGAAATGATAATTATTTTCAAAAGTGTCAATGTTGTGTGGGACACATTGATTCAAAAATATCTTTAAATTACTTCCTTTATAAATGTGTGACTTTTAAATGATTTTACAAAAAGGATATTTCTCCCAAAAAGTTTTACTCATCATTTTCAACTATGTCAGCATCCATTACTAGATATTATTTTTTATTGAGGTTGATTTATTCTAGTACAATATTCCATGTTATATTGAACGAGTTATGATATGTTTGAATGTGGATATTCTATTTTTATACCATTCATGGTTTATGGTTAATGTATTGACATTTCGTATGCTTGTTTTAATATGAGTGTTTATGTTATGGTTCAACCTTTTCATTTGAGGAATGCAGTGGACTTAGTAAGTGATGGGTGGATCCCACTATACCTCCTCGATGCATCGGTAGGTATCACTAGACAAACTAGTGTCTTGGAATAAGGCCTTGACAAAAATTTTATTTGTAGTCTTGGCACGGGGCCTTGACTATGTGGTAATGATGTCCGGTGTTAGGAATTCCCTCATTATGAAATTAGTTATTGAATGTGATTATTCGACTAGTAGAATATCCATGTGTATTTTTATATGGTAATGTTTTATTTATTTTTTCCATATTATGTTCATTTTTTAAAAAGGCTGTTGTTTTTATTACAAATCCTGCCATAAATGTTTATAGTTTCCGCTAAATTATTTACCCTTACTGAGCATCTGAGCTCACCCCTTTCTTATGTTTTATTTTCCCAGGATTCCAATAAGTGTATTATGATTGATAATCAGGGTTAATCTTGGAGATTAATGGCATTCTCAAAGGATCATTTATGTTGTGTTTTCTTTTCTAATGTGTAATGTAACATTCATGTATGTAATCAATTTTTCAAGACTGCTAAACTGATCGGTCCTTCGGGACTTGATTCCTTGTAATCATTCCAATGTATTAAAATAATGCACCGACTCTGGGTAACTGGGGTTGGGGTGTTACACATTTTTTTATGTCCCCATTTTTCTTCATCGACCTCATCATCCTTTCTATGACCTAACGTTCCACCTCTCCTCACCATGCCGGATTTAGAGTGATGGATACATAGGGGGTTTGGGCCATGTGGTACAGCGGCCATGGAGTTTTTATTTGGGGTTAATTCTGGGAATTATTCAGGTTTTTAGATCAAGATTCCATTAGAAATAGTGTTTTAATGTGGTACTTATTGGAATTTTTTGATCCTGTGGTGTTTTTTATTATCCTACATGGTCATTGATGATCCTTTTCTGTATGGTCCGTTTTTGAGTAATTGTTGTTTTTAAGGTCAGTGTTGGTTGAAGGCGAGGGATTTTTTATCATGGTTCTAGAGGGGTTTCTCATCTGGTGGTGTTCATTGGAATGTTTTTTATATTATGACAATGGTTCTTTTGCGATGATGGTGGTGGACTTAGGTGGCCTTCCCCATAGATGATCTAATAGGCGAAGAGAGAATATGACCAGTGTGAGGATGGTTTGGATTTCAAGATAGCCAATGATGATTATGATTATTAGATTGTTCATAAACAATGTGACCTGAACAATTGTGAATTTTTTGGAGGAGATGACAATGATTTTGATCGTAGCATTCCTGAGAAGTGTACCCTGTGACATTTACTTCTACATTTGATTTTGAAATTTGAATTTAATGACCATCAATTTGTGTGATGCATTGGATAATTTTTGGGTTCCCACTTTTCACCCTAAAGAGGTTTTATGAAAATAATAAAAAAATGATTTAGCTTATGGATTATGTGGAGAAGGGTTTTGATACCTCGATAAATGATAACGTTGGAGGAGAAATAATGGAGATGGAATACATTTTTAAAAAATGAGTTGAAATCTTATCTTGAGTAGAACACTCAACTCAATATTAAAAAGAAAAATCTAATGAAGTAAAATGATAAAATGGTTGAATAAAAAGAGGAACTATTTAAGTAATAAAAATCTTATATTGATTATATAAATTCAGTTTGAGTGTTAATGAGCATGAAATGATGATGAAATATCATGAAGATATATTTTCTCTCAAGGAATAAGAAATTTCCAAGACACAATCAAAGTGTCTAGAGCTAAAAATTATTTAAATTAGACCATAAACAAGTTCAAAATCTCCATTGAGATTAAATTAAAACCATCAAAATCTTAGGAAATGATGATTCTAGAGAGGTAGGTTAATTCCACTCCTAATTAATTCCAAAGTAAAACTATTGCTTCTAACAGTGCTTATTTTAAGACCAAATGTGGACATGTACAGAATAAGAATATGAGTTTTGAATCCTCTCAAACATCAAAGGTAGAACAGAATACTTTAATAAAGTCATTTCTCTTAGATAAAAATATCAATAGTTCATGGAAAGAAAACATCAAAAATATTCACGACAAAACTATAATCAATACAAAAGATCAAGGTTCTGAGGACACTACAAGTTTTTTAGAATTTTTGGGGAAATATATTATATATTTTGTATAATGACCCAAAATTTTATCAATGAAAATTATTTTTTTAATGAATAAATACCTTTTTAAGTAATGTAGTTATAGAAAAAACATGTACTATATTAGTTATTTTGGACCAATATAAAATATACCCTATTAAACTTAAAAGATCATTAAGCATCAAAAGAATTGATAATATAGTCATTCTATAGTGAACGTTATGATTTTTATATATTAAGAGTTATAATAATATCTAATTAACATAGAAGGAAAAAAGTGATAGCCTGGACCAGTAGGATAATACCCTATGATGACCATTTATTAGAGCTTTCAAGGGAGATGGTATCACTAGGATTTTCATATGAGCAAGACCGATCTAATGTTAAAAAACTAATACTTAATAAATACAATTTATGAGAGAAGTTCAATATTAATGTGATCACCAACCAAATCATTTTCACCGAACCACCCTAAGAAAGTACCACCATTTCACACCTTACCCATAGGGGGTATACTGGTGTAATAAGAAGTTATATAATAAGACCTGAGTTGTATGAATTTGTATATTTTCTTTTTAATAAAATAATGATTATATTTATCTCTTTTCATTATTACTTTATACACATTATTATATAATAAGTTTAATTGATACTACATTTTGATAAAAAGAAACCAAAATAAAATTTTTATGAAATTTATAGTTTTAATTATTATTATTTTGATAAGATCATGAATTTTGATATAAATTTTATTTTCATGATAATATTATTAAATAATATTTATAGAAATATAAATGATAATATAATTTAATGAACAACAATTTAATTTTTATATGGTTCAGAATGATGATAGAGTCGTAAAATCTAGTATTCTCTACTAAATAAGGATTTTTATTATAAATTATAAATTTTCATATTTATAAAATAATGATGGTAAAATATTTATTATTTTTTGAATCATTAGTTTGAAATTAGACAATGGTAAATTTTTTCAAAATTTTTTAAGATAGTTGAATTTTGGGGTAATGTATAATTTTTTATAAATATATAGTATGTATTATGGCATCATAATAGTCTAAAAATGTTGAAATAAAATCTATAAATGGAATCAAAAAAAAGAGAATTACCCATTAAAATAATTTTTTAACATGTTTAGGGTCAACCCCCCTCTATTGAAAATGAAGAAGAAGACCCCTTTTGAAAAATGGGAAAATAGGGAACCCATTACATGATATAGAGGCACAAAATCCTTAAGGAGACATGAACCGAAGGACTAAAGATCCTCCCAACTATCCAATGGGAAGAATACATCAAGGAAATAAAAAACAAATAGTCTCTTAAACTCTTTCTATAAAGTGAAATAGTGAACCTAGTTAATGATGATGTGTCAACCCTATAATGAATTTTACCTTACCAGCCCAACAAAACATGGAAGAGAACCCCTCCAACCCACAATGATAGGTTTGGTGGGCATGATGATATCTTCCTACACACCTATTTATATTTCACATTTCCCATCTAACAATTCATACAAGAAACCCACTATGCTATCAATATGATTTAACACAAAACCAGAAGGAAAACACTATGTAAAAGATAATGGCAGGGCACCCATCCGTCCATTAAGAAATGATGAACGATGGTTAAATGATAAGGTTAATTGCATCAATTCCTCTATCAAGGCCACCCACCAAGTGGAACCTGCAATGTTTCTCACCCCCTACCAAATGTAATGAGTCAAAGACCAATGATCACAAATATTTTTTTATTCCAAAAAACAAAAAGTCTAAAAAATTAGCATGGATTACAACTGAACCATGCCTAAAATCAGAAGTAAGATCAAAATTGAAAAAATGAATATTTGGTTCCCCTGAACTGTTTTTGAAACTGGTGACACCAAATGACCACCATAACACCTCAGTTAATGTCTGTGAAGTCAATTCTATATCAGCACCCAACTACCACCATGAAATATCATAGACTCCCCTGAAGTTCATACCTCATCATGTCGAACCAAGACCATCCCAACATCAATTGATGCATGACACCATGCCATTTGGCTACCAAGATTCCTCCTCCATGGAACATTAAATAACAATAGTAGTGGCGATGATTCCCATATCTAGATGAAACCAGATCTAAATAGAGGGGTCCTTGCACAACACTAACATTGGTCTTCGACCGACACTGTGAATCCAACAGTGCTGCTAGCACCATCATCGTGAGAGTAGATAATACAAGTCCTTGATTTGTATTAGCAGCGAGAGAGGAAAGGTGTTACAATGATAAGTGAATTATCACAAACAAATATGTAAACTAGAAAAATTCAATAGTGAATATTTAAGATCCTTTGATTCACATCCTCCAATTATTTTTTGACAACTTTCGACCCAAAAAGGCCCAAGTAGCAAGAGGATGTGGATGGGAATCAAATAGATATGAAGGGATTAGGAGTAAACCCTAGTGGAGGGTTTTAATCATCCTAGAGAATGAGGAACTATATTAATAATTCTACTCTATTTAAAATAATGTGTTCTTGAAGTTATTTGATTAATTTTACAAACCTATAATGAATCCTCCAAAACCTATAATATATTTTGTGGATTACAAATTAATTCTTTATGAACATGAATCCCTTTCACATTATGAATTGTATAATTTTAAGTATTTAAATTCTTAAAATAATAAAATATTTAAATTAACTCCTAATTGGAAAAAACCATGTAAAATAAACCTATTAAGGTTTGTACTTTTGTTTATTTTATCCCACAAAGTCTAAAACCAATGTTTTGAAATTAAAAAAGAATTCCCCCTTTGTTCTATAAATACCCGACGAAAATTTCACTCCTCTTCCGTAAAAATCATCAATAATGAGGTCACTAAACCTATAACCATTTAATTAAATCCCAATTTATTCTGAAGTTATTCTCATGATCTTGAAAATCTCATCCCAAGAGTTTAGCAGTAACCTCTCAAGGTAAGGGATTCTCTCCTCATCATTTTTATTCATGTCTTTTTGTTATACTAATCCTTTTGATCTCAATTTATTAATGTTATAATGTGTTTTTATAAATCCTATTTACTTCCCTTATAATTACCAATTAACAATTGATTACCTTTCACTCACATTAATACCTTCCTCGAACCTTGATATACCCCTATTATGTGGCTGAATTTATCCAATGATTTTCCATGAAAAAATTTGTGTTGTGGATACCCATCCCCATATCCACTCATGGGTATTCATTTAGATATAAACATCCTTTAATTATTAGGTAATTCCATGTATGTAATCTACACTAATTAATCATGGAATTAAATATGACAAAACATGTTTTTATGTTGTATAATTTATATCGAAGAAAAATTCATGTACATTATATGAATGTGATAGGTGGGACAAGAATTGTATAGACCTAAAAATAATTTATTAATGTTTTTATCTGATGAGATACCATGTAGGATGCATGGGTATTTAGTCTAAGCACTCTATATTATGATTTCATTGTGGTTAGCCTTGAATTATGATTATGATTTCATGTTTTATGTAGTTTCCATGTTCATATAAATCCATGAAGTTATCATATTTTTTTTATTATTTTGTACTAATGATTATGGTTATAACCCTCCTATGTTACCATGTTATGCATCTTGACCTACATGTACTAATTTAATTTATGTTAATCTTTGATTATTCATTTATTGGGATTAATATCTAACACCTTTCTTATGTAAACCCCCAGGTTATCCCATAAAGTATTAGAATATAAATAGATATTAAGGGCATGTTATGGAGTTTTAAGTAATATCATTGTATCCCTTATTCAATTTATTCTGATATCTATAAAATTACCCAAAGACATGAGGATTTGTTATCTTTTGTGACTGTGTTATGTGTATCTTTATGTAATAAATCACAAAATAAAGTGTATGGAAGATATGTGTTGTCATAGTTGGTATCTGAGAAAGAACTAGTTATTTTGGGGATTAATATTAGAAAACCACAGTGAAAACCATAAAGATAAGTATAAACATGGAAAAACATCCTTAGAGTTTGGTAAATTTTAGAGATAGTGATTTCCAAGAAATAAAATACCTTTATACATATTACAATGGGTGGGACTCTAGAACAACTTTAAATAAGGGTAATAACCACAAAAGGCAACATTGGGTGTTAACATGATTATCAACTGGTGAATGATAATGATTTATTGGTAGAAACCTAGTTTGAAACTATATAGGGATATGATTTGGTAAATTCACAAGCTCTTTATGAACCATTATGAAGGGAATAAATTTCTATGAAATTTATGCTGGTACTAAGGGCCCAGAGAAAGCTAATGGGTTGGGGTTTTAAAACATTTCACTGGTGATTTATGTAACTAAATCATCAGTAATGTTGTGAATACATGGTAAAAGTTTGAGGATCCCACGTGATGAATTTTATGCGTAAAACACAAACCAAAAATACATTGTTTAATTTGAAGTTGCGGTCGAGATATGATATTTTCTGGCGATCACTGCAAGAAGGATTTGAATATGAATCCTTATATATCATACATATGTGATTTAAAATTATACATATATACTGATCATCTTATTTGGAGTGTTATTGTGGAGGTCTAACGAATTATTTTACATCCCGATTATCACCACATCATCGATCTTATAATGCGTGAAGAAAAGCTCGATCTGATTTCCTAGATCAATAGCTTCTATATATAAGGAGGAGATGAGAGAGAGTATCTCAATGAATGATAAATAAATATTTTTTATCATTAGATCTGCCTACTCCATTAACGGTGAGTTTACAAATACCCATTTAAGTCACCCTGATCCCTTGTGTAGGCATCCTCTAGTTTTAATTCTCAAAAATCATGCTCATAAATCATTCTTATTTTTTATTCAGGTTACATTTTGTTTAATCATGTTTATCTGGTTTTATCATGATTCATAATGTTAAGTTATGTTTAATTATGATTACATATAACCTTACTCTATTCTGTTACTGTGTCACTTCATAAGACATGTTAATAGATTTTGGATAAGTATAAGTCACCAATACTTGTCCTAAAGATAGTTGAGTCACCAATACCTAACTCACCCATACATAAGTTATCGACAAAATTCTAAGATACATATGAAATGAGCTATCGATAGGGAGACTGGCTAATAGAAATACTTAGAGTTTTACTAAGTATGACCTACCGATGCCTGACATAACAACCTATCGACAGAGCGACAGACCAAATTTTTTTTCCAAGTATGAGCTACCAACATCTGAGTTACTAATGCATCATCTACCAATGGCTCAACTGACTGATCCTATGTTACTTATGCAAGTTTGATCCACTAATTGAATGATCTACAGACAGACCGACTTACCAAGAACTTGAGTCACCGACAACTTAAGTTATCGACAACATGAGTCACTGACAGTCTGAGATATAGACCGACTGAGACAATGATGATCTGTCTCTTAAATTCAAAATTATTTCAAATGATTGTATTTGTTTTATTTAATGATACAGAGTTTATTAATGATTTTTTAAAAACAAAACTGAATCCATTTTTAGACAATAATATGAGGTATGAGGTACCAAAAAATTCTCCTTGTCGACTGACATATATAAAGCACATTCATAATCAATAACCTATAGACACATGTCTATGAGAAGTGAAGGTGATAGCTTGTTCAACATAGATAAAAACACAAAATATGCATACTATTCATACATGAAGACATTACTATGAACCAAATCACCATCAACATTTGCAGTAAAGAGAAGAACACTTTATGGATTAATCTATCTTCCTAGAAACAAAAGACATAATAAAAAAAGATACTCTATTTTTCTATCTATTTCTGGAAGTCGAATCCGGATTAAATTATACCATCTTTATGGAGTCCAGAAGTTACATATCACATCACACAAAGCTTTATAAGCCCTATTCTCATTATATTTTTTCTATCGGTGTACATAATTTACATTTAGAGTAGTGTGTTTCCTCTATTTTATAAACACACACTAACTCCTTTGCTAAACTAGAATATACATAGATAACTTCACTAACCGAACATTTTAAACCTTACACTCCCATGGATAATAGTGGAAGAGGTCCCTGTTTAGCCCTTTGTTTTGTTTTTTAGTCCCATGAATACAGTGGAAGAGTTCTGGTGACTTGGACAGTTTGTATACTATTGTATACCCCGATCAGGGGTGTGGATCAAATTTATTTATATAAATTTTTTCATGGTAGGTGATAACTAAGTTGAGAGGAATAAGTCTCTTCATGATACTAAAACTATTATTTTAATTTTTTGTGCATTTTCATGTTTAGTTTTTCAAATCTGTTTTTGTTTATTCGTATCAGAAAACATCACATCACTCTAATAGTTTTTAGATGGTGTTTATATTAGAATTTTTTTAGTATACTGATTTCAAAAGATAAAATAGTAATTCATATTATCTTAAATGAGAAGTAATCAATCATTAATATATCTTTCAAATGATAAAATCCTTTATAATCTTCTACATTGGTTAACTGGACTGTATTTTTTTAAAATTGGGGGATTTTTAAATAATCATTTTAGAAATAAATTTTTATAGGAGCTAAATTCACCCCCTCTTGAGTTTCCTACTCTGACCAACATTTGGTATCATAAAATTTCATTCATTAAATTTTTTCAATGTTTTTAACTCTTTTAAAATGTGATTTTAGTTTTGTTTTAAATATTTCTAAATTTCTTTCAGTTCAAAATTTATTATTCTTTAAAATATTTAAAATATTTTTTAAATGGAAAATAGATAAGAAGGTGTTGCTACCAAAAAGCCTCCATAATTTAATGGAAGAAATTATACCTACTAGAAAATTAAAATGAAAATTCATTTACAAAGTATGGGTTTTGAAATATGGTCTTTAATTTTTGATAATATAAAATTTCTACTGCTGCTATGAACACTTGGGATGATTCCACTAAGTTAGCCTACAATAATAATTATAAATATATGAATTACTTATAATATTCTTTAGAGGAAGAAGAATTTAATAATATTTTTTCATGTAAAAAATTATTTTAAATTTGGGATACACTGGCTATATCACATGAAGGAACCACGAATGTCCAAGAAATGAGACTAAATATATATACCATTAAGTATGCCAACTTTAAAATGAAGCCAAATGAACCTATATCTGACATGTATCTCACGTTCAATGAAATTGTAAATATGATGGTATCTCTAGGAAACATAATCACATCCAAGGAACAGGTAATCTGATTTCCCAGATGTCTTCCAAAAAGATGGAGAGGAAACTCAATGTCAAAAAGGGAATCCCATTACATCAACACTTTACCTGTAAAGGAGTTGATAGGAATGATGATGATGTATAAAGAATAATTTAAGGTCAATAGAGAGGAAGATGATGAACCAAATAGAAATTTAGTGGATTTCAAAACTACTGCTTCTAAACCCAAAGAAAATGAGAAACTTCAAGTTCATGCTGAAAATTAAAACAAAGAAGAATCACCAAGAGACCGTGATGAGAAATGTCTTTGTTATCCATAAGGTTCAAAATGTTACATAAAAAGATGAAATTCTTTAGAAGTGATAGTTATAATGGTATGTATAACAATAAGGGAATCTATAAAAAGAACTGGAAGTGAAATGAAAACAGTAATGGGATAATATTCTTTAAGTGCAAGAAGAGAGGACATGTAAAAGCTGACTTTCCTAAGTTAATGTATAAAAATATGTATGAGTACAAAGATAGAAAATATAAGAAGGAAATGAAGAACACTAGGAGTTCTTCGGATGATAGCTCTAGGGAATCTGAATATTCACATAATGATAAGTTTGAAAAATCCAATATGGGATTCATGGAAAACACATCGGAGGTAACTCTATAATCTCTTATATATAATTCTTATTATTATGAAGGTGAATATGATTATGAAAACATGGAAAATGTTTTTTTTTGAATATTGTAAAATTCATGAGGATACATGAAATAAAATAAAGGGTAAGTAAACATATCTCAAGAAACAACATGATCTTACTGTTTCTGTTAAATCTTAACTTACTATTGAAAAAGAGAATAATTATCAATTGCTCAATGGGAATAATGAACTTAAACCATATAATGATAAATTAAAGAAATATTTATAGAGTTTAGTAAATAGTAAATATATCCTAGTTAAGATTCATGGGAAAAATATTCCCTAAATTATATTACTATTATTTGTTATCATCTAGGGAAAACAAATTTTGTTAAATACAATACTTTATCAAAATTTAGAAAATTTGGTTTTGTGCCCATATTTGAAAATTTTCATGCGACTTTTAGCACTACAAAATCTTTTACAACCTTTATCTTCTCCAGAAAAATAGATTTTATTTTTCTAATACCATATAAAATGCTTATAGGAAACCCATGAAGCAAATTTGGGTTCCCAAATCTTTAATTACTAATATTACATGACCCAATCAAGTCTGGGTACCAAAATCTCTTCTTGTTTGAATTGTTTTTGTAGGAAAGTTGTTTGAAGAGTTCCTTTAAGATTTTTTGGTACATGGATAGTGGGTGTTCAAGAGACATGAAAAGGGACTATTATAGCTTTAATAACCTTGGAAATATTGATGGTGGTAAAGTCACCTTTGGTGATAATGGAAAAGGAAAAATTATTGTCCCTGGCCAAATCTCTACCAGTGATTCAATTTTAATTTCTAAAGTTCTTTTTTACGGTCTTAAGTATAATATGAATAGAATCTCACAATTATGTGATTCTGGATTTCATGTTAAATTTCAAAATGATGCTGGAAATGTTTTAAATTCTAAAAATGATTTAGTATTCATTGCTTTTATAAATGAAAATGTTTATGCTATGAATTTAGATTTTGTTTTTTTTCAAATTATTTCTTTCATGACTGTATTTTAGAATGAGTCTTGGCTCTGGAATATGAGATTTGGCCACTATAATATTCACTCCCTTTTAGATCTAACTAGTAAAGGACTGGTCAATGATATACCTAAACTTTAGTTTCCAAATGATATATTATGTAATCCTTTTTAAAAGGGAAAATATCAAAAAAAAAATTTCAAGCCAAAGAAATAAGTTTCAACTTCTCAACCTCATGAGTTGGTTCACATGGATTTGTTCAAACCTTATAGAGTTTATATTATAAATGGCAAGAAATATTACAATGTTGTAGTAGATGATTTCTATAGTTATACTTGGACTTTATTTTTAGCTCACAAAAGTGAAGCATGATCTTATTTCACCATGTATGCTAGGTCATTAAAAAACATAAGTAAACATAGGATGAAAACCATAAGAAGTGGCTATGGACATGAGTTTAAAAATCATTAATTTGAATATTTTTTCTCACAAAATTCCTATAGACATAACTTCTTTACTCCAAGGACACCCTAACAAAATGGATTTATTGAAACAAGAAATATAACCTTAAAATAAATATCATGAACTATGATTAATGAATTTGATTTACCTGTTTATTTTATAGAAGAATATATGAATAATGTTTGTTACATAATCAATAGAGTGTTAATTAGACCTATCCTAAGAAAACCCCCTAGGATTTATGGAAAAATAGAAAGCCTAAAGTTAATTAATTTAAAGTTTTTGGTTGAAAAGTATGTATCCTTAATACAAAAGATAATATAGAAAATTTTCATCAAAAAGTGATGATAGAATTTTCTTAGGACATTCAACCTCTAGAAAATCCTATAGGATCATTAATAAGAAAACCGAGAGTGTAGAAGAATTTTTACATGTCATGTTTGATGAAATAGATCCACATGAACCTAAGACCTCCATAGAAAATATTGAAGATGATTTGTGAAATCTTTACCTAAATTCTAAACCTTCTGACTCTTCTGTTAAGAAAGATGAAAAATCATATAGTTCTAGAAAATCTCTATATTCTGATCATAGTGAACCAAAACCTATATAATAACCACAAATAACTAGCCCTATTTTTATAGATATATTCGAATCCTTAATAACTATCCCTTAGATGCTATAGTTAGATACTTAGATAAAATGAAACAAACTAGAGATTCTCGAAGTAACCATATTGAATATAAAGCCTTTTTGTCATACCTTGAACCTAAGAACGTCAATGATGTAATCAATGATGAGTTTTGGGTAATGAATATGAAATAAGAGTTAAATCAATTTGAAACAAATAAAGTCTGGAAAATTGTTGATAGTCCCAAAGAAACCTTTAAAATAAGAACTATGTGGGTGTTTTGGAACAAAATGAATGAAGTTGTTACTATAGTAATAAATAAGGCTAGATTGGTTTTAAAAGTTAATATTCAAGAAAAAGGAATTGACTTTGAGGAAACCTCTACACCTGTTTCCAGGCATGAATCCATTAGAATACTACTAGCATATACAACACATCTGAATTTCAATCTCTATCAGATGGATGTTAAAAGTGAATTCATAAATGGGTATATAGTTGAGGATGTTTTTGTTGACCCCCCCCCCCTTGGTTTTACAAATCCTCATTTTCATAAAAATGTTTTCAAATTTACTAAAGCTTTATATAGTTTAAAACAAGATCTAAGATCTTGGTATGATAGGATCAATACTTTTATTATTTCTAAAGGTTTTTAAAAAGGTATTGATGACCCTAATATTTTCATAAAAATAACTTCTAAAGATTTTTTAGTTGTTCAAATATATTTTGATGATATTATCTTTGGATCTTATAAAAATTTTCTATGTATTGATTTTTAAAAAATGATGAAAAATGACATTGAAATGAGTTTAATGGGTGAACTCAAATTCTTTCTGGGAATTCAAAATTATCAAAATTATTAATGTATTATTTTAAATCAATGTAAATACACTAAATATATTTTAATTTTTTTTTCATGGATAGAACAAAACGTAGTGATAATTATATGAGTACCACCTGTGAATTGGATCTTGATGAAAATGGAAAATCATTTGATCAAAACAATTATAGGGGTATGACTGGAATTATTCTTTAATTAACTGTTAGTAAACCTAGTATTATGTTTAGTGTGTGTATGTGTACTAATTTTGAAGAAAATCATAAAGATTCACATCTTCTTACTGTTAAAATATTTTTTAAATACCTCAAATATACTACCAACTTAGGACTGTTCTACCCTATAAGACAACAATTTGACTTAGTTATTCTATTACTTATTTTTGTTGTTACAAGTTAGGTAGAAAAATCTCCTCTGGAAAATGTCACTTTTTGGGAAAGTCTCTAGAATCATGGTGTAGTACAAAGAAAAATTATTTTTCATTATCTACTAATGAAGATGAATACATAGCTACTCATAATTGTTATTCTCAAATTTTGTGGATGAAACACACATTACTAGATTATGGATATCAATTTAGACATTTCCCTATAAACTTTGACAAAACAAGTGTGATTGAAATTTCTAGGAATCCAGTTTCTCACTCAAGAACAAATCATATTGATGTAAGACATCACATTTTGAGGGATACTTATAAAAAGGTTATATAACTTCTGAATTAATTGGAACAAAACATTATCTTTCTGATATTTTTACAAAGACTTTAAATTATGAGACGATAAGTAAATCATAATTTATTTGGGTATGATCAATTTTTTAGGACCTACCGATGATGACTCGCGAATAGGGTATACCGATGATGACTAACCAATATGACCTACCAATGGTGACTCATACACAAGTCTCACTAATGTGTCTCACCGACTGATATTTAATTATTTATCTATGTAGAATTTCAAGGGGCACTATTTTATTTGTTTTATTTTATTTTAACCCACATTTCATACTTAATGTTTTTGAATAATTTACCCTCACACACTTAATCTCGTACTCTCACCCTCGAACCATTATTTCCTAAAATGCTACCATTCACTCTCAAACTGAAACCTTCGAACTTCTCTCAATGGATAATTTAAATCATGTCCTACAAGGTTCTGAGGATGAGTCACATCCATCCAAGAAGAAAATAAGTGAATCTGGAGAACCAAAACCTAAGCCTGTTTATCAAGAACTCACAAACCATATCGTGATGCCTAAGAAAAAAGTGCACTCTAAATGGTTTTTATCAAGTAAGTATATCCTACTGAATGTGTTTCAAGATCAAGGATCATTGTAGTGGTTCTACGAAAATGAAAGACCATACTATCTGTGTTTGGTTCATGATTTTTACCTATATGATGATTTTTTTGAAGGATCTGATTTTTTTGGATAAAATTGATGATTGAAAGACAAATAATCACGTTTTCATCCAAGATTTTGGAAGAGTGTTTGAAAGTACCCCTTGAGGGTCTATGTGATGATCATCAGGGAATTGTAACTCTAACCAGTGATATTTTTAGTTTTGAGGAAGTATTAGTTGAGCTTACTAGAAATGGAGATCACAGAAGGCCTATTGATATAGAGCATGATGGTGAGTGTAGGATCTTATTCAAATTCATATAGCATGAATTATATCCCAGGAAAGGTGATTTTTCCTAAATCAAGTACCATGATGTTTATTTTCAATATCTATTAAAGAAACCCCATAATATTGATTTGTGCATATATTTGATGGTTCATATTAGTGAGATGATCAAACCCTACTGTAAGAAAAACACTTTGTTTTATCCTAGTATTATATCTCATATGTTGAAAGATAAGGGTTTTGTGAATGAAGGTGAAGAGACAATATCAGATTTTGATGGTTTCTATCTTGACAAAACTATCTTTATGATGATTATAATTAATTGAAACCAATGGAAGAAGATATCGGTTGAGAATAATGATAAATTGTATGCTGATTTCAATCATATTGAGATTCCCTCGAGATCAAGGAGTATAGTAGGCTCTGGTTTAAGACTATATGAAGTGGGTGTACATTCAGATGAGGAGTATATAGTTGCCGTAGATCAAGGAGTTGAATCACCAATAGATGAAAGGATTGATTCTGGCATTGCTAAGAGTCCAGAGAGGAAGAATTATGGTCCTTCATGTACACCTAGACCTCTACCCTATAAAGAACCACATGTAGATGAGGATGATAGTGAGGAGATTTAAGAATATAAGGATGCTGAGTATGAAAGTAGATCTAGTAGTGATGAGGAATCTAGTGAAGAAGAAGAAAATGGACATGAAGAAGAAAAAGTTTATTATTTTGATAAATATGAGGAAGAAAATGGATAAGATGAGGATGTAAGTGAAAGGGTAGATAAAGGATGTGATGGATCTAATAGGGAATCAAATCATTCTAGTGATGATCAAGGTCCTAGTGCAGAACCTATTGATCTTACATTAGATCCTAATGAGTATGAAAGTATTGTTGTTGATTCTGTAGTGAAATAGGATCTGGAACTAGTTGAGAAATCCCATAAAGCTCCCAAAGAATTACTGGTTGAGGAAACAACTCATGATGTCCTTGTTCATGTTGAATTTCCTACTGTAAGGGAAGTATTCGTAACTCTAGTGAGAGATTTAGTGTATTTTAAAAAGGGGATATCATCTGAGGGGGAGAGATAGGCTAAGAGAGAAAATGTTGTTGTACTTGCCCCTTTGGATAACATTGTTGTGCCTGTATGGATGAGAGATCGAGGATATGTGACTTTTGGTTTAAAGTATCTTGACTTAGAGGATATCATAATTTCTTCTACTCCTACCCCTACTTCCATTCCTATGGTTGCTTCAGAATCTATAAATTATGTCACCAAAGCTGATCTTGATTCTTTCAAGGAAGAATTGTTGGCTACCGTTAGATCTGCCTATTCAAATCCACCCTCTTCAGTTCCAAGACATATTAAAAGAGATTAAAAATTGATCGTATAAAGAGTTGTGTCTTATTTTGAACCTCAGTTGGTCTCAGTTCTAGAATCCATTGTCCTTAATAATCAGAAAATGATAAATGAGCTGATTGTTTTGGTTTCAACAATTAACAGTCTCACTATTGATTATAGGACATACATGGAAAAAGTAATTAAAACCTTTGAGGATTCCACTTATAAGAGTACTACTAATCATCCTCATGCTTCTACTCTTTATGCGAACTAGTTGAGATTATATGTCCTAGATATAGTGGAAAGTACCGCTACTTTATCTACTTTTATTGTTCATTCTTCAGATGTTGAGATGATTGGATTTGTGATTTGAGAAGAACTTCAAACATTGGTGGGTGGAAATGATCATGAGAGCCCTAGTAAGATCAGGAAGAATAGTATCCATGTTCATGACATGGTGATATTCTACTCAAAAGAATAAAAAAATTTATCAAGAATAAATTACGAAGAAGGTAAAATTCTATTTTAAGAGGATTTACACCAAGAATTAGTTAAATTTTAATTTAAAGTATTTAGTGGAAAATTTGAGGCTACCACTAGTCACTCAAGCCATAAAAAACATGTCATGTAGCTTATGGAATTCACTCCAACCCTTGAAAATTTTACAGAGAATAAGTAATATTTTGAAAAGGATATGGAATATGGCGGTTAGATCATCAAGGACTTCATCAATCTATTGAATCCCTACCTACATCATCATAGTACTACCATTGTTTCTCCAGTAGCTAATCCTTTCAGACCTATCCCATGGCCTTATACATCTTAATATACCCCTTTGACCATGGACCATGCTTATTCTCAATATCCAAATTATACTTTCATCCATAAATAACTTATAGGTCATCCTTTCTCTTCTATCCTGATCCTTGCTCCTATTTTTAAAGGAGTTCATCTTCCCACTTTTAGTACCGTCACTGTACCTTCCACCACTACTACCTCTGCACATACTACTCCTACTTCCTTCGATTTAATTAAAGTAAAGTATGTGAATGACTCTGATGTGACCAAGAATTAGTTGGATCACTTTTTGATAGGTTTCGATTTTTATATTTTGCAATCTCATGTATAGTTTGACTAATGAAATATCATGAATCTGTTTTTATCTCATTCTGTGTTCATTAATTTTATTCTTTGTTTAATTTTTGATAATCCAAAATGGGTTGGTTTTGTATTTATTACATCTCAGGGGGAGCTAAAATATAACATAAAATGAAAATAGAACCTTTGGTTAAAAAGATATCTTAATAAGTGATCTATAAATCTATTTCTATTTGTCTTAAAATTTTCACCCCTTATGATAATTTCCTCTATTATGCTGATAATAAAAAACTAATTATTGTTCTATATAATTCCATGATTTGTGATCATCAAAAAGTGGGAGATTGTTGGCCTCCTCTAGTTTTAATTAGGGGTGTCCAGACTTGACCTGACCCGACGGGTTTGACCCGACCCGACCGGGTTGGGTCGGGTTACAAAAAAAACCCTCGGGTCAGGTTCACATCGGGTTTATTTTATATGGGTCGGGTCGGGTCACGGGTTGGGGTCATTTAGACCCGACCTGACCCGTGACCCGATGGGTGCCCAACCAAAAAAAAAATCCCGATCTCACACTTAGCTGCGGCACAGGGATGGCCGACCTCACTCGCCCCCGACCTGACAATTTTTTCCTCTCCCTCATGCTCTCGCCCTCTTCTCACCCCGACCGAAGAAACCCTACCCTCGTATTCCTCTTCCCTCACGATTCGTGATCGACGAGTCTTTCCTCTCCTCCCTCGCACTCTCGCCCTCCTCCTCTCTCTCCCGCATCGGCCCCTACTCGAGTTGCGGTCATACGAAATGAAACCCCCCAACTGTCTTCCCTCGTGAGTTGTTATCGAACGAAACCCCCTAATCTCCCTTCCTTCCCTCGCTAGTTGCAGTTGTACAAACCCATATCCTCCCTCTCCTCCTTCCTCCTTCCTCGAGTTCCCCAACCTTGGCTTACGGCGCCTCCTCCTCCTGTATAACATACTAACAACAGTAAGCAATTTCTGTAACCCCTATTACTATTAGTGGTGGCAGGTCTTTGAATTTAATTTGGTTTTTGATTTTGTAGTATTTATCTTTATTTTAAAGGTGGATTAAAATAGGAGTGAGATTGATAATATTGGATTTTGGGTGTGCTTTGTGGCGCCTCCTCCTACTGCCTATTGCTGCGTATTTGTGCAGTATGGATTGGTTCACTTAGTTCACTAATTGGTAAGCAATTTTTATTCGAAAACCCATATTAGTGCTTTGAGTTTGGTTGGTGATTATTTATAATTTATCTTCCTTTTACACCATTTATGAGTGTACTATCACCTATTTTTTATACTTATGAGAATTCATTTGATTATATGAATTTTGATTCATGTTTCCTAGTTTTGGATGAGTCAATTTATTAAATTTAAGAGGGTGTGTGTGTTAGAGGTCAAATTTTATTTTATTATTTTGTTATAATGCCTTAGGGTAGTGTTCATCTCACATTAAAACATTTTCTTTATTTTAACTCCATCTTTTTATCCAAAACATGAGGAACCTAGGTTACCAAGTGTAAGTTTTAGGAATGTTTCCTAAGTGTAATAACTTGGATAGACACCCATACCATAGTAGAATGTTATATCTTGCTAGTGGGTCTGTCTGTCACCACCAATGAGGCTTTTTGAAAGTAATTTGGGCGATGAGTTGTGTCACCATTAACTTATTGATAGAAGGTTCAATGTATGAACTCCAAGAGAAACATGTTTTATTAGCTCCTTGTGTGTTTCCACATGGATTATACAATATGTTGTGATCATTGATTATTTTTGGCTTATGACTTGTCATGTTTTTTTATGTGCTTATATTGGATCTTTTTGAGTAAGAATCATGGTGGTGAGACTTTCCTTTTATGATTATTGTCAATTTTTTAGGACTTTATGGATTTTAATATCATTATTTATTCCCTTTGACAGCATCTAGCGATCATGGAAGGTGATAAAATAAGTGGTTCTAATCCTCTAGTTGGCGCAAGAACCCAAAGTCAGATGGGGTCTACTCCAACTACACATTCAATAGAAATAGGAGGGGGAGTAGTAACATACCAGTTAAAGAAAGTGAGGGTAATGGGTCTCCTGAAAAGGTAACAATTCCTAAAGCTCCTACTGGTTCTAGAATTTCTCAAGCTTGGGATCATTTTCATAAGAAAAATGGTAGAGATGTTTGTAATTATTGTGGAAAATATTATGCTTTCACATCTGGCAAACATGGACTAGTAATCTAAATAGACATTTGATAAGGTTCGACAAAAATCCACACAAAAATCTTGACAAAAGTCAAACCACTCTTGGTCTCAGGAAGAAGTGTGAAGATGAGGATGATGGGATGGTTAAAATTTTAGTAGATCATTTTAACCAAGAAGAGTGTAGAATAGCTCTTGCTAAAATGATAATCATTGTTGATTTATCATTTATGTATGTTGAGAATCAAAGTTTTAGAGAATTTATTGATGTTGTTCAACCTAAATTTCAAGTTCCATCTAGGCAAACAGTTGCTAGGGATTGCTTGCAGTTATATTTTACTGAGAAAGAAAAATTGAAGTCAATGTTTGATATGTTCTCTCACATGGTATGTCTTACCACCGATACATGGACTTCAATTTAGTATTTGAACTATATGTGTGTGACTGTACATTTTATTGATGATAATTGGATATTGAATAAAAAAATCATCTGGTTTTGTGTTGTTGCAGATCATAAAGGAGAAACAATTGGCCGAGTATTACAACAGACATTAAAACAATGGGGGATTGAAAGGATTAACACTGTTACAGTGGATAATGCTACTTCTAATAATACAGCGATCTGTTATTTGGCGAGGAGGGTTAATGATTGTAATGGGACTATCCTTAATGGAGAGTATATTCATGTTAGATGTTGTGAAAATTTTTTAAACCTTATTGTTAGTGATGGGTTAAAGGAAATATCAACATCAATTGCTAGAATCTAAGCTTCCTGCAAATTTGTGAGAAGTTCACCTTAAAGATTGGCTCTTTTCAAAAGCATAGCCGAGGAGTTAAAAATTCCTAGTAAACAGGCCATAATTCTTGATGTTCCTACTAGGTGGAATTCTTGTTACTTTATGTTGGATGTTGCAGAGAAGTATGAAAAAGTATTTATTCGCCTTGAGGAGGATGCATGTTTTAGGATTGCTCTTGTCTGTGAAGGTGGGGCTCCTACAACATATTATTGGGAGCGTGCTCGTGTATTTGTCAAGTTCTTAAAAAAAATTTATGATAAAACTATTGAGTTTTCTGGTTCTTTGCATGTGACATGTCACACATTCTTTCATACACATTGTAACATATATAAAAAAAATCAAGAAATGGATGAAGAGTCATGATATTACTGTGAGTGCAATGGCTATTACAATGAAGCTTAAGTTGGACAAGTATTGGGGTATTGGTTCAAATTTTAATTCTCTCTTTCCTGTGGAAGTTGTTCTTGATCCATGATATAAATTGGAATATGTTCGAGATAGTTTTGAAATGATGTTTGATGATGAAGAAGACAAAAATCAGTTGATCAGTAAATTATCAGAGGTTCTGAATAATCTCTATGAGTTTTACAAATGTAGATATCCCATTGCAGTTGTTGGTGATAAATGTGAGTCAAGTTCTCATCAAGAGTCACATATTCATGATGCTAGTACCGATATTGAGTATGATGAGAAATGGAAGGATGCATATAGATTAAAGAAAAGGACAAGGCAGATGACACAACAAAGGATTGAACTAGAGAGATATCTTGAGATTGATGATTTTGAGGATGATTTTGAAGGATTTGATATTTTGGGTTGGTGGAAAGGAAAGTCAAGAAAATATCATGTTCTCTCATGCATTTCTAGAGATATTCTAGCAATTCTTTTAACTACAGTATCTTCATAGTCATCTTTTAGTACAGGAGGATGAGTCCTTGATCCATTTCATAGTTGTTTGAATCCCAACACTGTTGAAGCATTAATTTGCTCACAAAATTGGTTTAGAAAGTTTAAACCAATTGAAATTCGAAATAAACTAGAAGAAGTGGAATAAATTGAATTAGGTACTAGAATTAAAAATATTATGATTTTTTTTTATCATTTTTCATTTTTCAATTATAAACGTTTGTTTGAAAAAGTAAAAGACTGACTTGTTCTTTTTTTTAAGATATGCCACCATCCATCACAATTTATGATCATAGTTTCACTATCTAAAGTATAAGAAGCAAGGATGATAGAGAACTCTTAATTAAGGTATAAATTTATGATTATTTTACAAATTATTTTCATAATACTGTCATCACATATGAGTTTTTTTAGATATTGTTTTCTGATATAAGCTAGGTTTGTGGTTCTTTTTTAAATATGGTTGATGACTCAGTGAAGGATCAACTACCTACCCACTGCCTTATTTGATATTGAAATGTCTATAGATGAGTGTTTCATTTTTCATCCATTTTCATTCATTTCTGATTTCAGAATAAGCATGTTCCTTCCTGCTACCTGCAATGTTTTCATTTCATTCCCTCCATGCATGCACTCGGAGGGGCTTGGTCTGGGGGGGCTGGACAGGGGTCTGGGGGGGAGGGGATGGGTTGGGCTAGGTTTGGGGGGGATGGACAGGGGAGGGGCTGGACATGGGTCTCGGGGGGAGGGGTTGCTGGGTCTAGTGGTGGGGCTGGACACTGGACAGGGGAGGGGATGAACAAGGGAGGGGATGGGTCTAGGGGAGGGAGGGGCTAGGTCTAGAGGGATGGACAGGGGAGGGGCTGGACAGGGGTTTGGGGGGGGGGAGGGGCTGCTAGGTCTGGTGGGGCTAGACACTGGACAGGGGAGGGGATGGACAGGGGAGGGGCTGGGTCTGGGGGAGAGAGGGGCTGGGTCTGGGGGGCTGGACAGGGGAGGGGCTGGGCAGGGGTCTCGGGGGGCGGGGCTGGGTCTGGTGGGGCTAGACACTGGACATGGGAGGGGCTGGAGGACAGAGGAGGGGCTGGGTCTGGGTGAGGGAGGGGCCCAGATGGGTCTGGGAGGGCTGGATAGGGGAGGGGCTGGACAGGGGTCTATGGGGGGAGGGGATGGGTTGGGCTGGGTTTTGGGGGGATGGACAGGGGAGGAGCTGGACAAGGGTCTGGGGGGAGGGGCTGCTGGGTCTGGTGGTGGGGCTAGACACTGGACAGGGGAGGGGATGGACAAGGGAGGGGCTGGGTCTGGGGGAGGGAGGGGCTGGGTCTGGAGGGCTTGACAGGGGAGGGGCTGGGTAGGGGTCTGGGGGGGAGGGGCTGCTGGGTCCGGTGGGGCTGGACACTGGACATGGGAGGGGATGGATAGGGGAGGGGTTGGGTCTGGGGGAGGGAGGGGCTAGGTCTGGGGGGCTGGACAGGGGAGGGGCTGGGCAGGGGTCCATGGGTGAGGGGCTGGGTCTGGTGGGGCTGGACACTAGACATGGGAGGGGCTGGAGGACAGGGGAGGGGCTGGGTCTGGGGGAGGGAGGGGCCCGGATGGGTATGGGAGGGCTGGACAGGGGAGGGGCTGGACAGGGGTCTGGGGGGAGGGGCTAGGTCTGGGGGGTTGGACAAGGGGGTCTGGGGGGGGGGGGTCTGGGGTTGCAATTATGTTCGAGTGATTTTAATCCCTGTGCATCTAGTGACCATGTGTGAGAGCTAGAAAAAGAAGTTCCCTGTAAAGAATAAACCAGGGGAGAGAGAGCAATCACCATTGTGCATCGGCTGATAATGTGCTTAAAAAAGAGCAATCATATTTTATTTTTCAATCAACTTGGACATTTTTTCAGCACTTATTGAAAATTTTTTATGGAACTTATTACCTGTAATAAATAGTTACACGATTCTTCAGGTGTCGGTGCCTATGGTCATTGGATGAGTATGGGGGAGAAAGATGCATTCTTTTGGGTACAAAGCCAATCCCCTGCTAATGTGTGTCGTCAACATCCTCATGCTCATCTGTGTCATCAAAATCATCGACCTCAGGTGTTCCATGGGTTTTGGGAACAACCACTTCTAGACCACCCATGAGAAGCTGCAGTTCTATCTTTGTACCAAGACATTAGTATGGTTGTTTTCCAAGATGTTTTTTCCACCTATCAGTTTTCCAAACAATTTTTTTATAAGTAAAGGTTTGAGGTTTTTAAGTGCATGTCAAACAAGAAATTATTTGATAATCCAGAAATGAATTTATTTATATATTTATCTCAACATGAATGCTGATATATAGTTTCATTATAGTTTTCTGTCCATAGTGTTACAAATTCAAATGCACAATTATTTTCAGTTTGATTATTGAATGTGGTTTCTGGACAGGGGTCTGGGGGGGTGGGGTTGGGTCTGGGGGGATGGCTGCACAACACATGGGGGGCTGGGGGGAGAGGCTGGACAGGGGTCTGGGGGGCTGGATAAGGGTTTGGGGCGGGGAGGGGAGGGGCTGGGTACTCTGGGGGGATGGCTGCACAGAAGGGAGGGGGGCAGGGTCTGAGAGGCTAGCTGCCTGAACAGGTGTTAGTCAGGGGGGAGGGGGGGTAGGGTCTGGGGGGCTTGCTGCACAGGGGGTGGGGGATGGGGGGCTGGGTGCACAGGGGGTGGGGGATGGGGGCTGGGTGCCCAGGGGGTGGGAGTTGGGTATGGGGGGCGAGCTGCACAGGGGGGAGGGGGCTGGGTCTGGACAGGGGTCTTGGGGGGAGTGGCTGGGTCTGCTCTGGGGGGCTGGCTGCACAGGGGGTGCTGGGTGCTGGACCGGGGTCTGGGGGGGGGATGGGTCTGGGGGTTGGGTGCATGGGGGAGGGGGATGTGGGGCTGGGTCTTGGGGGTTGGCGGCACAGGGGGGGGGAAGGCTGGGTCTGGTGGGGTGCTGGCTGCACAGGGGGGTGGGGCGTGTCTAGCTGCACAGGGGGGGGGTCTAGATACACCCAGGGGGGAGGGAGGGGTTGGGTCTAGGTAGTGCAGGGGTCGGGTCTGGGGGGAGGGAGGGGCTGGGTCTGGCTTGTTCTGGCTCGGGCTAGCTCGGGTTGGGTCGGGTTGGGTCGGGTTCACCCAAGTAACCCGACCCAAACAGACCCGACCCGCAGAGGGTTGGGTCGGGTCGGGTCGTTCGACCTTGAGTCGGGTAACCCGACCCCATCAGTTTGGGTTGGGTCGGGTCACCAACCCATGAAGTATGAGACCCGACCCGACCCGACCCGGCCTACCGGTGTTGGGTCGGGCCCTAGAACACCCCTGACCCGACCCGACCCGACCCATGGACACCCCTAGTTTTAATGCTCCAAAATCATGGTCATAAATGATGATTATTTGTTATTAAAGTTACATTGTTTTTAGTCATGTTTATCTTTTTTTATCATGATTAATAAAGTTAAATTAGGTTTAATTATGATTACATAAAACCTTATTCTATTCTATTAGTGTGTTACTACATATGAAAGGTTTACATATTTTGGCTAAGTATAAGTCACTCATACATTTCTTACCGATAAATGAGTCACCAATACCTGACTCACAAATATAAAAGTTACCCATATAAGTATAAGATACCTATGGCATGAGATAACAATAGAGTGGCAGACTGATAAAATGAATAATAGTTTTACCAAGTATGATCTACTGACACCTAACCTACCGACACCTGACCTACCAATAGAGCGATTGACTGACACTCAAAATTTCGTTGATTTTGAGCTACCAATAGCAAAGTTACTGAATAATCACCTACTAACAGCTCGACTAACCAATCCTAAGTTACCGATGCAAGTTTGATCCACTGATAGACGGACTTATTGATAGCTTGGGTCACCAACAACATGAGTCGCCGAAAACATGAGTCATCGAAAATCTAAGCCACCGACAGTCTGAGATGCCCACAGACTAAAACACCAATGATTTGTCTCTTAAATTCAAAATTATTACTAATGGTCCTATTTTTTTAATTTAATGCTAATAATTTTATTTATTATTTTTTGCAGATAACATTGATGACATTTTCAAAGAACAATAAAAGGTATGATGTAATAGAACATTCTTTTTTTCAGCTGACATGTATAAATAACATACCGAATCAATAAGATGCAGACACATATGTGATGGAGATATCTTGTGCAACATAGATAAAAAAGACATGATCTACCTAATGTGCATACCCAAAGAAATTACTGAGTAACAAATAGAAGAAATTTTTTTAGCAAATAGAAGAATACTTCATGGAAGCATCTACCTTCCTAGAAATAGAATATAGAAGAAACAAATGACACTCAATTTTGTTGTATATTTCTATAATTTGACTCCAAATTCACCTTTACCATATTTAAAGATTCCACAAGATACATATAAAATAACACAACTCTTTCAAAACTCGATTTATATTATATTTCCTTGTCTCTGTAAATTATTCACATTTAGAGCAGCGTGGGTACCTCTATTTTATAAATACACACTGAATCTTGTGATAACATGGAAGATGCATACATATCTTTACCAACCTACCTTTTTAAATCTCAACCTCCCATAGATAATAGTGGAAGAGGTTCTTGTGGGGCATGTCTATTTGTTTTTTACTCCCATGACTAGAGTGGAAGAGGTCTGTTGACAGGGAATGTTTTTATGATGTTGTTTACCGTGATCCAAGGTGTGAATAAAATTTATTTATATAAATTTCTTAGTGGTAGGTGATCACCATGTAGAGGGATCTATGTCTCAACTTGATACTGAACCTCTAGTTTTAACCCATTGTGTCTTTTCAAGTTTATTTTTTATTATTTGTTTTCTATTCATTCAAACTAGAAAAATTCACTTCACTCTGATAGTTAATCTTTGATAGTGTTTATATTAGAATTTTATTTAGTATATTGATTTCCAAAGTTAAAATAGTAATTCAAATTATCTTATCTAATAAATAATCAATCTTTGATAAATATTTCAAATGATCAAATATTTTATAAATCTCATACTTTGGATAATATACATGTATTTGATTTTAAATTAGGGTATTTTTAAATAGCATTTTAGAAAGAAATATTAATAGGAATAAATTCACCCCCATATTGAGTGTCCTACTCTAACCAACACCTTGGATATGGATTACTCACTAAATAAATTATAAATGACTTATTATGACGGGCTTATTGATTCATAATATCAAATATATTTTTATCATTTACATGTAACATAATAAATATATTTTTTGATAAAACTGGTCCATTAACTTGACATGATGTACCCAAAAATATTAAATGAGCATTGAATATTAAAATAATATTTATTTGAATAATATTTTCCATGCATTTACTTTATACCTGTAAATAAATTTAGTAAATAAATTCAATACTAATTTTTCTAAACATAAATAATATGAATTTATTTATTCCTTGGTGATCGTATATCCTCATACATAACACAAACCCCATAGTGGGGACCACTATTTCCTATACCATTATTCATTAGAGTAGGTAAAAACTTTGAATAAACTATTGTGTGTGACCATTTTGGCCCTTATCTTGATAGTAGTTAATACTATTAACAAAATATGAGTGAAGTATAGCAACCCATAAAGTACCCTAAAGAGATAATAATTTTTTATTTAAATTAAAACCTTCTACAAACACTTTATATTTAATATAATATTATTGTCTTATGAAATCTCATAAAGAAGAATGTATACATCATGAAATCATACTTTCTTGATTTATTGTTCATTTACCTTACAAGATGGACATACATTCTTCTACCATGTTCATGGATTTAGTAAAGGTAGTTCCATCCCTATTATCTTTTCTTGAGAGATATCTTCCTATAAGAAGTGAAAAATTATTTCTTTCTTATTCAAAAAATGGAGAACTACAAATTACACACACTATGTAATACACCTCACTAAAACTTCATTTCAATAGTTTTTTCCTCGTTTAAAAGTACGCAGTAGAATAGTATACATTGATATTAATCTCAATTCAGGAGACCATTATATGTTTTTATAGATTGGAACTTCCTTTTATCCTAAAAAATGTAGGGTTACTATTAGTGGGTCAGTCCTTGTGATCTCATCTACTCGAGATAACCGAGTGTGAACTTCAGGGGAATAAGTATCAATGCTTATGATCCCCCAAAACCTAATAGTCAGATAGCTTCTGTGTCCAGTTGGTATTATGTATCTAGAATGTAGTACATATATTTAAGCGTAATTTCAAAGTATATAGAGGTTCTCATTATGACCCAGGAACTACTATAACCATTTTATATATAAAACAATCTAATGAAATTACTATATTAATAGTGGATGAAAAATTATCAACAATATTATGGTAATTTTAAAACATTTAAAACTCACTATAACCATGATATTGTAATCGAAAAGCACTATTTAAGTTGGGTTTAGGGCACACAATATTAGAAAACTCACACTTCCACTAAAGATATAGTTCTAACTAACCTTATTATCTCTCACAAGATAAGAACATTTTTTATTAGTTATGTCTATAGAAATGTTCCTACCACATCTCTGCTACATAGAAACTCTTTTGTCTGTAACTTTTACCTCCTTGAGTAAAAATCCTCCAGAGATGATATACCCAACTATATAGCCTTTTTCATCTTTCTAAACATGAAATCATAGATTTTACCAATAGATCTATTATAATCCTGATAAAACATTCTAACTAGGTGTGATTCCAAGAACTAGAAAAAAATCATTTCATATTTTACACGACATCTTTAGTATCTTCAGAAGTAACGATGCACTTGGTATTTGTAGACATGGTTATCACTAGCTTTAATGATTCTGTATTTCTCATTACATTATCCTAAATACAATATTATATCATATTTATGTATATAAATACTAGTTTTTATCCTCTTATAACTAGTATCCATTCCACTCCACATATTATATTCTTATATTTTGTACTTTTCCAAGTACAATTGGTTAGTTATGACTACTTCCCATGGATTTATCATAGATTATACTAATATCTTTCAACCATAATGTTTTTTTGGTAATGTAATTTCTTGTAGATATAATGGAATATGTAATTTATCTATCCTAGAATAATTTGTAATTAACTCACCACATCAATCTCATCCTATGTCTTATACATGTTTTATTAGAGTGATTTATTATGTGTGACATTGGTAACAATTTTCTCACAAATTGTTCAAATATTTATTTTTCATTATCTAGTGAACATATTTACTTTTTAAATTGTATTAGAAAAAATTATATCTATTTAGTAGATAGAATACCATAATACATATGTTACTACTTTAAGTCAATCTATTGAATGTTATTTTCAATATGATCTTAATTAACTATAGGAAGACTAGTCATTTTACATATGTTACCAAACATTTCTTACTTTGAAAATTAATGGCACACCAACTAACCACTTGAATACATATTAAAAAAATTCATTCCAAATTAATATTCTATGATCTAGTTTCTTACATCAATACTGAACATAATCATAGTAACGTGAGCACCTTATTGGAATTCCATGGTGTCACCAACCCTTTCTAGTTGCATCGTATATACTTATTCAATGATTGGTGGTCTTTAAATCCAATTCTCAATAAAATTATCATATTATGTAGCTATGACAGGAATAATTATAATGGATTTAAGTAGAGCAACTTTGGGTTACCAATTGAGCCTTATTGGTACCACGCTTATACCATCCATGAATAGTTTCACTTGAATACCCACAATAGTATTCATAATAATATTCCCCATATACATTGATACATGAAATCCATTATTTATCTTTAAGTGATATTTCCAATCTTAGCTTGTTTTCATTTACATCCTACTTTTAGTATTCATTATTCTTATGTAATAATTTATCACCATTCATGGTGAATGTAAAATTATTACCATAGTTTTATCCTTCCTATGTAGTATAGGTCACTGGAATATTCCACTTTGATAGGATTTTTCAAAACATGTTCATATGACAACTATTTGTGCATATTTGAAATTTACTAAATACAAGTGAATCTTACTCCCACTATTTCAAATAGAGATGTACATATTTTATAGAAATATAGCCTAACACTTGACAGTTACCTCTTCTATCCCAATTATTTATGTAATATCCTTAGAAAACATTAGAAAAATTACTTTAGATGCACACAATGTTTTTCTTGATGCATGTTTTTTATTTACTTAACAAATACTTTCAATCTAAACCCTTGTTATTATAAAATAATAGACAAATATAATACTATAAATCATATGATATCCAATTTTCATTATAATTGGCATATATTTATGGTATAATTCTTCTATTTTCATAGAATGGATGTTAAAATGGAGGATTTTGCAATGCATATAAATCTAAAAATTGATTCTCCCTTTAATTACATCAAGACTGTGATGTGTATAAAGAAATGTGAATTTAGGAATTTCTCCACACTACATTTTATTTATCAATGTTTTCATGTAAGACTCATCATCTATTCCCATACCAACATTATAACATTAATGTGTATAAGTTAATGTGTGTTTAGAAATTACTCCATGCTAAAATATAGTGATCAATTAATGCTTCATGAAGATACATTTTGGAACACTAGACCGAAGTAGCTTGTATCTGATGACCGTGAATATTACATACTACACTTTTTCATTCATTAAAACACTTAAAGTAGTCTTTTAAAGTATTGTTACCACTATATTTTGCCTGGAATAGTTCACACACTCCAAATGAACTAATTGAAAAATATTTCTGGATTTCATTTATATCTAAAAATTTATTTGTTTAAAACTATGTATATAAGTATGTCGATAATACCTAATTACTTTAAAAACGGTGTAAAAAATAACACGGAGTATATCATTAACAAATAGTTATTTTTGATCAAAAAAGTTTTATCTTTTCAAAAAATGGAAATATAAGTCTTATATTTTATATTAATTGAGTATTGGTAATTATGGAATCCTTATTGAATTGTTGGTTAATTATTAAACAACACCAGCAACATTAATTCAAAAACTAGAATAATGTCTCCTTATATCAATTATACATAAGAAATTTATGTTTTGGTAATACATAACAAATGTTTAACTAGAACCATAAAGATTGAAAGTGAGAATTGGTGTATTTCTCTCCACTAACATAGGTATAACCCTTTCCCAGTTGTAGGGAGAATTTTTTTTGATACTTGTAAAGTTTATATATTTGATTATTTTATTTAAATACAAATATGTGATAGGCATATTTTATTCAATACCCAATAACAAAAATGGAGACATTACTTACAATTGATGATTATACGTGAAGAAGAAGTGACTACTTTCTTCTTCAATTGAGTTCAATTGATTTAAACATTGAAGGACTTATTTCATGATAAGAAAAGAAAATAACCTCTTATTTGATACCTATTTTATTTTAAGGGTGCTGAAATTGTTCCTTTGACATCTTGCTTTTAATTTTCATTTTTGCATTGTCTTTCAAACTGTCACCATAAGAAAAAAAATATTATTATTTCCTTAAGTTCTTATTTACTTGGAGGACCTTACTTAAAATATAATGAAGTATTTTCTCAATAATGATCAATTTTTGATCATAAACGTAATTAGTGAAAGTGGGTGAAATTGATATATCAAAGGAATGTACTGAAAGATCATGATGTATCTTTCAATTTATAGGTATCCAATGCAATCATCACCCTATTCATATCTTTCTTCACTTTTTCATTAAAAACTTCTCATAGATGATACAACATGTGAAATCATCCCTATTATGATGTTTTATCGATATATCACATCAGATGTTTATGATAGAATAAATATTTAAACATCAAATGAATCATACATGAGTCTCATGTAAGAATTTTTCTCAGCCTCGCATCCTGAGGTAGATTAACAAGTATTGATGACTCTCGCACATTGAATTTCTTATATTATAGTACCTTGTGAAAGTGCTTATACTACTCTTGGAGACTCATGCCAGAGAGTACATTGAATTTGAAAAAAAAAAATCATAGTGTACTTCTGTTATTACATTAACTTTTCTTCAAAAACAAAAATCTAGCACATTATTATATTTATCTTGATTACCTATTAGACACTACTGATTATTGAAATCATTAAATGTATCCCACTATTTCATCTATCTCAAGTATCCGTCACTACTAGAGGAAGAATACTCTGTCTCTTGAGAATTATAGTGTAAAAGATCCTTAAAAATTATCCTTATAGTCTACAATATATTTCTATGTCACTATTTAGAGGTTCCAAGGTAAGAATTTGACTATCTAACCACATTAAATCGCTACTCATTGATATGTTGAGGGAAGTCCAACCTTCTAATATCATAAAATTGATTTACTCAAAGAATTTCCTCTAAATATGAAATATGGTAGCAATGGATAGTTCTTTGTTTCCATGTTTCGTTAAGCCAACCCATCGCTCTTATAAGGACTCCCCAGTAGTAGGATACACCCTCAACTAGGGATGGTGAGATCCACATACACCAAGTTGTGTAAAAATTCAAATGACAGAATATTTTTCTAACTTAATATTTCTTTGAGGGTTTTTATTAGTTATAAACAAATGAAATAATTTTTTATGATATACAAGAACTATTTAATCTCACTCACAATATACA
The DNA here is from genome assembly GCA_963277665.1 of Viscum album. Lineage (NCBI taxonomy): Eukaryota > Viridiplantae > Streptophyta > Magnoliopsida > Santalales > Viscaceae > Viscum > Viscum album. The sequence goes on from OY728155.1 coordinate 533,935,189, forward strand.
ATGAAATAAATAAAAAATCCCTCATCACATTATAAATTTATTTAATCTATACATTTTAGTTTATTAATCTAGGTAACCGCACTAGCATGAAAAAGAAACAAATAATAAACAATGAATAAATTAAATAAACTACTTGAATGATATTGAGAATCTACCATTGGGTAATCCATTTAAACTCAATGGACCAACCCTGACCTAGGGGTATTATACCTAATTATGGTCTTTACTTTTATCTCAACTTTCTCCCTAGCCTAATGTTTCTACATCCCATTTGGGATACCGCCTAATCTTTGAGAGGTCTATATCTTATAACATCGTTATTATAGTCCATAAATACTCATATGCATGCGAGGTGGTCTCAGGAGTTTGTAATATAGATAAATTACAGTAATCTAGATATGCAGACCCTTATACATATGAAACCAAAAAATGACGTTGTGAAGACCATCTTATTTAAATAATTAAATACATAAATGAAATCAATTGAAATAAATAATTAATTAATTAATTAAAAGATCATACATATATTGGTCGGTACTGATCAATATTAGTTGAAGAATAATTAATTGTGTAATAGAAAATAATTTTGTAATAAATTTTATCTCGAGGGTGTTATTTGAATTAAAATAATTCTCTTAAAAAATTAATTTCAAATTAAATCATCACTTAGATTGAATTTTAATTTTTAAATATATATTTCAAAATTATAACTTATTTTTAAATATTTATATTTAAAAACACACACAAACACACTCAATCACACACAAATATATATATATATATATATATATAGGTTTTTTCTCGGACCCCACAAAGTCAGAATAAGATAGGACATATCATGCATGACCCACCCAAACCAGGTTTGGGTTTATGAAGACCCACCCCACCATTTCTGGTTAGGCTAATTATGGCAGGAGGGAACCTTGTTGTAGTGCGAGAAAAGCATTTCTAACATAAGAGGGTGAGGGTAACTATAAATGTCACGACCCATCCTCAGGGCCCGTGTCGTGACTACCCCAAGCCCACCTTCCATATGCCAGGGGCTGGCGACTAGCACCAAAGGCATAAATCCCAATAACAGGTAACCCGTTGCCTTTATAAAAGTAAACAAAACACCACAGAGTACAAACGGAAGTAATACAATGATTACAAAATAAAGTGATGAAAATTAAAAAGGGACAGAATACAAACCCAACTGAAAAGTACAGCTACAACTGAAAGGAAGTACAAAAGAAAAGACAAACAACTGGAAGAATAGAAGCAACTCCATGGTCTTCCACCTCAGATCCTACCTGAAGGGTAGGTACAGATAGCGTAGCTCTTGGATCGTCCACCACGGATCCTACCTGAAGGGTAGGTACAGATAGCGCAACTCCTGGATCGTCCACCATGAATCCTACATGAAGGGTAGGTATAGATAGCCTCCACAACGCTCTCGCCCATCTTCCTCCTCCGAGTATCATCTCGTCGTGAAGTCCACCCTAGATACTGACTCATCGTAAGGTCCACCTCTGGGTACTGTCTATTCCTCGAACACTCGGCCTCTGTCAGCGCTGCCTGCCATCTGCAACCGACACAATGAGGTGCAGGCATAGCCCGTGCAGGGGTGCGTATACAATACTCAGTAGGGACCCTGAGACCCTCAAAGTCTCACTAAATCCAACAAGGATAACCACAAAGAAAAATCTCAATAAATAACCCTTACTTATGTATAAGCCCATACTTATACCTAAGTTATCAAGTAACCCATCTCAGTCATGAGGAAACACAAAGGTTATGAAATCAACGGATAACCACTACCTTGGTATATGCTCATACATATACCTAGGTTATCAAGTGACCAATCTCAATCATGAGGTAAACACAAAGGTCATAGACTCAGCTCAAACCAGCATTTTCATTATCGAAACCGTAACTGCTGAAGAGCTCTGTCTCTGATGAGTACAGTGATCCTGTCACAACTCCGAGGTACTGCTCACTAACCTAAGACTGCTGAGGTACTCCTCCTATCATGTACCGCAGGTCAGCCACTCAAACACAGTAGTGCTTCCCGCCGGGGTCTGCCACCAAACACAGTAGTGCACCCCCCTAATAGCCTGCAGAGGTACCACTTCTATTTAGTACCACGGGTCTGCACCCAAACACAGTACTGCTAGATCTTCCATGGGTCTGCACCCAAATATAGTAGTGCTTCGTCCACTGGGCTAGTCGACTCACTCCAAGTCTAGTTGGTCAAGTAGTCGTCAGGTCTCAGTCGGCTACACGGTCTTCATACTCCGTACTCTCGTCTTTGGGAGGGTCCACTCCATGAGCTACAGGTCGATACTCCAAGTATCTCAATGTCCCATGAAGAAGTATCTCAAAGTACTGCCTCGCCATATGGGTCTTAATGCAATAGACGGCGCGTCAAACGGACGGTCGGTCTGTGAGTTATTATCATTTTTGTCCCAGGGGCCCGGTTGGTTTCGTGTAAAAACCAACCCGACCATATATCAACTGTACCCCGAACTCTCATAGGGTAAACTCATAGGGGCCGTTTCTCAACGTGATCACCAATGCCGCTGATGGTTCGTCAAACAGACATCTGGTCTAAATGTTATCGCCTTTTCCGTTCCAGGGGCCCGGTTGGATTTTGAGTACAATCCAACCCGGCCATAATCCAACTATGTCCAAATCTCGGGTTAAGTATGCCAAAAGTTCCGTCTCATCAAGAGGAATACAACAAAGTCGATGCCACTTCAATCAGACGTCCGGAGCTCAAGTTATAAGTGTTACCGCTTTGAGGGCCCGGTTGGTTTCGTGTTCGAACCAACCCGACCATATTCAACTTTCTCCGAAACCTTGAGTGTAATATACCTAAACGACCGTTTCGATCCAAGGATCACTATGCAACTGATGGTGTGTTGATCGGAGGTCCGTATTACAAGATATGGGCAAAAGACCGGAGGTGATCTGAAAATGGGGGGTCTGAGCCCGGTCCGACCCGGCCCAACCCCCCATGGGTTGCCCCCGAACCGTGTCGACCCGACCCGGGTCCGGGCCCGACCTGATGGGGTGCATCCCGGCTCGGCCTAGTGGCACGCTGGCTCGGCCAGCGAGCCGAGTGGTCTTTGCGCTCTGCGGACGCGGCGAGCGCCGCGTCCTGCTCCCCCAGATCCAGCGCGGCTGCAAGATTCGGCCGCCTGCTGCCACGGCTGAAGCCGCTTCGGTTCTTCCTGGCGGTTTGCCGGGGCGCTGCCGATGATGTCCGTGGGCCACCAGAGTTGCTCTGGTAGTCCTTTTTCAATTCCTTCTGCGCTGGGAATCCTTACAGGACCAGATCTTCACTGCGGGGTCATCAAATCGCTTCTGCAGCATGTTCTGTCATCGTCCGTCAATACGCACGTCAAATAAACAAACTACGGAGTCTTCGATTCACCTTTATGGCCCCTACTCCGACCATGGTTTCGTTCGGCCTCAACGGCGCGGTGCGATGGCACTGTGCTTCTTCGTCGTGTTCCTCTTTGTTTCCGCACAGTGCCTTTGCACCGTGCAATGTTTTTTCGTGCCGCGACAAACACAACATTAAGGGGGAGGAGAGTCGGTTGTGTTCATGCGGTCTGGCCCCCTCTCGTTAATCCGATATCAAACGGCTGAGAAATTTATGTTTGACAACAAAGACCATTTATGAACAAAACAAACCCCTACCTCGATGAAGTCTTCGAACGAGGTTCGTTGCAGAAAAAGGTCATCGCGGAATACGGCATCGTGGAACGATGCTCCGTAAGTGTCGTCGGCGTCACGGTACATGGTGTCACATCGTCAATCTCTTAGGAATCAGCGTTCTTTATCGTCCTTCGTCGGAGGCCAGTGTTCTTCGTCGTTCTTCGCCTTCTTTAACAAGGAAGAATGTTCTTAAAGACTAGAGGTCTCTTCTTTGTTCCACACAACGAAACCACAATAATAAAATAAGGTTTCTATTATTTTATTTCTCATGTCAACCCTTTCAAAATTCAAAAAGAATCCATGAATTAATTAACGTGTGTTGACCAATTAAAGAGGTGTTTAATAAACCAAAAAAATTCGAGAGTTGACTTGGAATTAAGTGGGGGTGTGGGTGCGTTACTCAATTATAGATGAGTTTACAAAATTAAAGAGGGGGTGAGGAGTTATGGAAAAAGTGAAGGGGTGGGGCTCGTGTGGGCCCTACCTCTCCTTTATTCTCCCAAGGGAAGTTAGCAACCCAACCGGTCCCACTACAACTCCCAAACCTAGGAGTTAAACCACATAAGAGAGGGAAAAAGTGTTGTGAAACAACACTTAAACCACTTAGCAAGAAATAAAAATAAAATTGTAAAACAATTATATTTTTATTTCTGACTCTTTTTTTTAACAACTCCTCTCGAGCAAACAAAACTCCAAAAAGGGTCTTCCTAAGCAATTACTGGCGCTGCGGTTTCATCCGTGCCCTCGGATTTCGATTCCGAGCACCGGTTCAAAAGTTAGAAAAACCCGCTCGTTCGTTCACTGAACTCACCCAAGCTAAACTTTGGAAATTGATTCCGGGCACACTTGGCCTCAGAATCAGGTACCGTTAGAAACCAAATACTCATAAAATTTCAAATAAATAAAGAAAAAATATTTCCTTGAAATTTTTGGGTCTTTACATTACTCCCACCTTAGGGCTTTACGTCCCCGTAAAGCTATAACACAAGCTAGGGAAATATAAGTGGTACTGAGCATGCATCTGAGCCTTCCGCTCCCATGTGCTCACCTGGAGTTCCCTGTACTTCCAGTGAAAGCCCAACTGAGGAATCGATCGTTCACATAGGACCCGCTCCTGTCGATCCTAGATCTTCACTAGAACCTCCGTGCATGTCACCCTTTCATCGACGTCCAACTCCCTGAGGTCGATGATGTGTGAAAGATCATGCACGTATCTCCTCACCCGAGGTACGTGGATGATTTCATGCACCCGATGCAACTAAGGTGGAAAGGTCAAGCGGTAAACCACCCTGCCTACCTTGATGAGGACCTAGAAAGGTCCATTGAACCTCAGAGACTACTTTCCACCTTGGCCGCATCTCTGTAAACCTCGTCGAGGTGAGACCTGTATAAGGACGTGGTCGTCATCCTCGAACTCTAGAGGCCTCTATTTCCTTATTATAACTGAAACACAAAACTCCAGCTACCATGAGGGTAAGGTGGGTAGACCCAAGAGTGATCGACCAAACCCTCCTATGCATGAGTTTATCCTTTGGTGCCTGGGGTTTCCTTTTCGCCGACAAAGGAAAACCCATCCCGACGTTGTAGTTAGACCACAACCTTTTTGCCCGATACAGTCAATCTGAGCATGAACTGTGAATCCAATCCATACCGAGACCAACATCGTAAGGCTTCGACACAACCACTAAGAGATTCTAACTGAATCTCTCGCATCAAGGGTCAAACCACACTATCGGCGTAAGTGTGATTATTGAGTCTCCTCCCAAGGTATCTCCAGACGTGAGGGTCAATTCTACAGCCTACTGGAAACTCTAGGTCTGGGAGAATATTAGTGGAAGGAAGGAATGATTCATATCAACATCTATTACTATGACATCTACTAGTGGACACAGACTGTCCCTTGAATCATTTTTAGAGCCATTGGGTCGCACTCCTTGACTACATGCAGCCGCACTCTTCCCCTGCCCTCCAGCTCCCTGAGCCTGGCGGGGACAACTAAGGCAGGTGGTTGTAGCATGTTGAAATGTACACCACCTCATGCTGCTCTCCTAGCTCTGCCTCCATGTCTACTACTTCGCAGACTCATCTCTCCTTAATTATTCATCTTCTTGAAACATTTAACATGCCTGAGTCTCTAAGAGTTGCTCCAGTTTCCTATTTCTTACTGCACTGTGCAGTCTTCATCTGCTCCTGGATGATCTGCACCCTCTATGCCTACGATCTGTAAGAGCTACTAAGATTTCTCCTTTTCCGAAAGGAGAAACTTCATCTCATCCCCTGGATGAACCAAGCCCATTGCCTAATACAGTCAATCCTGACATGAATGATGCATTCATGCCATGGATGACGTCGTAAGGCCTCGATGTTACTACCAAGAGATCCAACTGTCACTCTCACCTCCAAGGGTCGAGTCACACTGTCGGCATCAGTGTGAGGTCACTGGGTCTCCTCCAGTAGAAATATCGAATGTGAGGGTCAAGTCAACAGTTATAACTGGGACCTCTCAGTATCAACCAAACAAAAGGACAGGAAAGCAAACATCACAAAGATAAGTGTCTTTTATTACTACAACTCGAAGTACAAAGACACAAATATAATAGCAACATGGAACTATAAGAACAAGGGAAAAAAGGAATCCACTAATTCCGCTTATATCCACCTGCTTCCGGAGCTCTACTACCTTGTCCACTGCTCAGCTGTTGCTCAAGCACCCGTCGCTGCTTCTATCTCGGTGGCTCCTACAATGCATGCGGATCAACTGTGCGGGTGTTCGGACAGTCATGTGCCAGGTGACCCTTCCTGCTGCATTCATAACACTTCCTGCTCCTCGTATGGTTGGGTGTGTTTTGTGTGCCTCGCACAACCAAACCTGTATCCTGAGGTCACCCATCTACTGGTTTGGTCCTCTTGGACCTCTACATCATCTGTATACTGCCTACAGATGACTCAGCTACTGATGGAAAATAATGCAGCAAAGGCAGCAGCTCCTGAACACGCTCGGGGTGTAGAGCAACTGGTACAAACTCCACCCTGAAAAAGGTCTCGAAGTCTCCCCATGTGAAGGACATATCATCGCAAAACTAGAGCATCCGGCTCCACCATCTGCCTGCTGCTTCTTGAAGGAGGCTGGCAGCCAAGATCACCATGAAGTTCTCTGGTGAACTCACTATCCTGAAGACTCTCATAATAGCCTCTAGCCAATCCTCAGCCACCTGTGGGTCCGTCTCTCCTAGGAACCTAGGTGGCCTCTGGTGCTGGAACTTGTGCAGCGTGCTCAAGAGGTGTGCATCGCCTGTGGTAGGGGCTGGTGGCATCGGTGGCCCAACGTATGGTAGTACCGCTGGTGCCTCCTCTGGTGACTCAACTATAAGAGGGCCCTGTACCGAAGCCTCCTCACTCGGCAGGCTGTCAGTACGTATATCTCTCGGGGTTATAGCTGATTGTTCGTGATAAGGCATCCTGAAAGAAATAGATGTGACACAGTCTAACGATTTATACCTAGTGATCTGACCTGGTTTGAGCTATTTTAAGGGAAAAACTATGGAAACACACACGCAATTAGTGTTTTCATGCACTGAGTCAGAAATCAGAAGTCAGGGTCCTGGTGTATGGATACTTCGGCCGCCCGCACCAACACTGGACTCCCTGAACTGAAGACCACACTCGGTACCCTTAACACTACTACTTCACAGAAAGAAAAATATCAGAGTTATAAGTTCTTTGGTAGAACCGACTCCTCTGATTCCAATATTTCATGACTCGTCCTCGGGGCCCGTGCCATGACTACCCCAAGCCCACCTTCCATAGGCCATGGGCTGGAGATTAGCACCAAAGTCGTAAATCCCGATAACAGGGAAGGCATTGCCTTTATAAAAGTAAACAAAACATCACAGAGTACAAGCAGAAGTAATACACTAAGTACAAAAGAAAGTGCTGAAAAGTAAAAAGGGCTAGAATACAAACCCAACTGAAAAGTACAGCTACAACTGAAAGGAAGTACAACAGAAAAGAAAAACAACTAGAAGACTACAAGCAGCTCCTGGGTCGTCCACCTCGGATCCTTCCTAAAGTGTAGGTACATATAGCGCATCTCCTGGACCGTCCACCACGGATCATACCTGAAGGGTAGGTACAGATAGCACAACTCTTGGATCGTCCACCACGGATCCTACCTGAAGGGTAGGTACAGATAGCCTCTACAACGCTCTCACCTGTTTGCCTCCTCCGAGTATTGTCTCATCGTGAAGTCCACCCCGGATAATGACTCGTCGTGAGGTCCACTTCCGGGTACTGTCCAGTCCTCAAACACTCGGCCTCTATCTGCGCTACCCGCCGTCTACAACCAACACAACGAGGTGCGGGCATAGCTCATGCAGGGGTGAGTATACAATACTCAATAGGGACCCCGATACCCTCAAGGTCTCACTAAATCCAACAAGGATAACTACAAATAAGAATCTCAATAGATAACCCTTACATAGGTATAAGCCCATACTTATACCTAAGTTATCAAGTAACCCATCTCAATCATGAGGAAAAACAAAGGTTATGAAATCAACATATAACCACTACCTAGGTATATGCCCATACATATACCTAGGTTATCAAGTGACCCATCTCAATCATGAGGTAAACACAAAGGTCATAGACTCAGCTCAAACCGGGATTTTCATTATCGAAATCGTTACTGCTGAAGAGCTCCATCTCTGATGAGTACTGTGATCCTGTCACGACTCCGAGGTACTACTCACTAACCTAAGAAGGTTGAGTTACGCCTCCTGTCGAGTACCGCGGGTCAGCCACCCAAACATAGTAGTGCTTCCCACCGAGGTCTGCCACCAAACACAGTAGTGCACCCCCCGCCCCTAATAGCCTACAGAGGTACTCCTTCTATTGAGTACCGCGGGTCTGCACCCAAACACAGTAGTGCTCCATCCACCATGGGTATGCACCCAAACATAGTAGTGCTCCATCCACTGGGCTAGTCGACTCACTCCAAGTCGAGTCGGTCAAGCAGTCATTAGGTCTCAGCCGACTACACGGTCTCCATACTCCGTACGCTCGTCTATGAGAGGGTCCTCTCCATGAGGTACATGTCTATACTCTGAGTATCTCTAAGTCCCATAAAAAATTATCTCAAAGGACCACCTCACCATAGGGGTCTCAATGCAACAGATGTCGCATCAAACAGATGCCCGGTCTGTGAGTTATTAGCCTTTTCGTCCCAGGGGCCCCGTTGGTTCTGTGTATGAACCAATCCAACCATATCTCAACTGTACCCTGAAAACTCATAGGGTAAACTCATAGGGACCATTTCTCAACGTGATCACCAATGCCATTGACGGTTTGTCAAACAGACGTCCGGTCTGAAAGTTATCGGCTTTTCCGTTCGAGGGGTCTGGTTAGATTTAGGGTACAATCCACCCTGGCCATACTCCAACTGCATCCAAACCTCAATTGAAGTATTACAAAACTTCTTTCTCTTCAAGAGGAATCCAAAAAAGTCAAAGGCATGTCAATCGGACGTCCGGAGCTCAAGTTATAGGCGTTTCTGCTCCGAGGGCCTGGTTGGTTTCGTGTTCGAACCAACCTGGTCATACTCAGAGATCTCCAAAACCTTGAGTGTAATAGACCAAAATGACTGTTTCGATCCAAGGATCGCTATACAACTGATGGTGCGTTGATCATTGGTCTGTAGCCCAAGATATGGGAAAAAGACCGGAATTGATCCGAAAATGGGGGGTCTGGGCCCGGTCCGACACGACCCAACCCCCCCCCCCCCCGGTCAGTCCGAACCGGGTCGACCCGACCCAGGTCCAGGTCCGACCCGGTGGGGTGCGGCCCGGCCCGGCCGGGTGGCACGCTGGCTCGGCTAGTGAGCCGAGCGGCCTTTGCGCTCCGCGGACGCGGCGAGCGTCGCTTCCTGCTCCCCCGGATCCCGCACGGCCGCGGGATTTGGCCGCCTACCGCCGCGGCTGAAGCCGCGGCGGTTCCTCCCGGCGGCGCACCAGGGCACTTCCGGTGATTTCTGCGGGCCACTGGTGTTGCTCCAGTGGTCTGTTTTGAATTCTGTCTATGCCGGGAATCGTTACGGGACCCGAACTTCACTGTGGGATCATCAAATCGCCTCTGCGGACCGTTCCATCATCGCCCGTCGATCCGTACGTCAAATAAATAATCTGTGGAGTCTTCGATTCACCTTTGCGGCCCTGACTCTGACCACGGTTTCGTTTGGCCTCAACGGAACGACGTGACAGTTCCGCGCTTCTTCGTTGTGTTCCTCCTTGTTTCTGTGCGGTTCCGTTGCACCATGATGCCTTTGTTCGTTCCACGACAAACACAACATCAAGGGGGAGGAGAGTCGGCCATGTTCGTGCGGTCCGGCCCCCTCTCGTTAATCCGATATCAAACGGCTAAGAAATTTACTTTGGAAGGAAAAGAAAATTTATGAACAAAACAAATCCATACCTCGATGAAGTCGTCGAATGAAGTTCGTTGCGGAAAAATGTCGTCGTGGAAGACGGTGTTGCGGAACGATGCTTCGTAAGTGTCATTGGCATCGCTGTACATGGCATCGCGGAGAAGAGGATCGTCGGCGTCGTGGTACAACGCATCGCGGAGAAGAGGACCGTCAGTGTCACGGTACATGGCGTCACGTCGTCGATCTCCTAGGAATCAGCGTTCTTCGGCGTCCTTCATCGGAGGCCGGCGTTCTTAGTCATTCTTCGCGTTCTTCAACAAGGAAGAATGTTCTTAAAGACTAGAGGTCTCTTCTTTGTCACACACAACAAAACCACAATAATCAAATAAGGTTTCTCTTATTTTATTCCTCATGTCAACCCTTTCCAAATTCAAAAAGAATCCATGAATTAATTATCATGTGTTGACCAATTAATGAGGCGTTTAATAAACCAAAAAAATTCGAGAGTTGACTTGGCATTATATGGGGGTGCGGGTGCATTACTCAATTAAAGATGAGTTTACAAAATTAAAGAGGGAGGTGAGGAGTTATGGAAAAAGTGAAGGGGTGGGGCTCGTGTGGGCCCTACCACTCCTTTATTCTCCCAAGGGAAGTTAGCAACCCAACGGGTCCCACTCGAACTCCCACACATAGGAGTTAGACCACATAAGAGATGGAAAAAGTGTTGTGACACAACACTTAAACCACTTAGCAAGAAATAAAAATAAAATTGTAAAACATTTATATTTTTATTTCTCACCCTTTTTTTAACAACTCCTCCCAAGAAAACGCAACTCCAGAAAGGGACTTCTTAAGAAATTACCGGCACTGCAGTTCCATCGGTGACATCAGATTTCGATTCGGATCACCGATTCAAAAGTTAGAAAACCCCGCTCATTCGTTCACTGAACGTACCCGAGCTAACCTTCAGAAACTGATTCCGGGCACATCGGGCCTTCGAATTAGGTGCCGTTAGAAACAGCATACTCGTAAAATTCCTAAGAAATCAAGAAAACAAATTTCCTTGAAATTTCTGGATCTTTACAATAAATAGTGATGCCAGCCACAACCAACTAGATCTGACCGAATGTGGATCTCCCATCACCAGGTTTCACCGAAAATGACAGCACAAACTCAACCGGAGAAACTAATCACTATGGATCAGAACTATGGGTTAGCAGTGGCGTGACTTAGTGGGAGTGGGTGCTTCTAGGTAGAGGACTATGGTCTATCTAAGGTTCTTCATGGGATGTCTCCCAAGGCTGAGAGTTTGTTGGACAATGCATGTGTGGACTGGATCTAGATGAGGAGGAATAACATGTGGTCTTTGGGGGAGAAGGCTTGTAGTTGGGACATGACCGGGACATTAGGGTTCCTTATATGGCGATTCACCGATCACCGTGCGAAAATAATAGAAGAAAAAAGAGAAGAAAAAAATCTTGATTTCATCAAGAACAAAGGTTATAATGTACCACTCCCGCACCTCTCTTTATTTCTATCACATGGAGCTCTCAAGGCTCTCTTTGGATATAAGATCTCATTGGACTCAAATCTGATCCACTAGAATCTCAGTTGTCCATACTTAAATAGCCATGGTGGGAGGTGTCAATTTTGAAACAACTCCCAACAATCCCACACCAACCATAGAATTCTCCCATGGATGCCACTGAACATGGTGGATGGAGTTGGTGCTTCAGTAAAATTTAACAACATTTGTGGGAAGTGGATGGTTATTTCCCTCAACTATTCCCCTCCAACTACAATATTCTAGAGCACCTGCAAAGGTTTAATTTCTCCAGAGAAACCAACATTGTCAACATATCTATTGAGTTCTCCTTTGCGGGAACCTAAAAAGTTTCCATATTTTTTTATCCATCACTTCGCATATCTAATGATAGTGAATTTTGATGTGGTTCATCTAGGAATGTTGCATGGAGTTATTTCTTAATTCCAAAGAATCTTGACTATCACAATGAACCATTTACTCTTTCAAAATGAATCAAATATCCTAGAGAAAACACTTTTTCCACAACATCTTCTTTCCATATTTCAATATATAAATGTACTCTTCTTCCATCGTGGACAAAGAGACGCACTTCTATAACCCTGACTGCCATTATATAGCTCCTCCTGGAAAATCATAGATGTATCCAGATGTAGACTTCCTATTATCTGGATCCCCAAACATATCTGTATCTACACAGCCCTATAAGAGAGGTAAATCTACCCCATAACACAAAAATTATTAGAAATGCCTTTAAGATACCTCAGATTCCACTGGACTGCATCTCGGTGTGGCTTCTTGGGATTGAAAAGAAATTTGATCATAATCGCCACTACAATATAAATGTATTCCCTCTTATTCACTATAGTGTACATCAAGATTCCAACTACTTGGGAGTATAGTATCATCTCTATCACCTCAATTTCTTTCTTGGACAATGGTCACAAACTCTTTATTAACTTCAAATTACCGGGAAGAGGAATACTCACTTTTTTAGCTTTTTTCCATGTTGAAACATTTCAGAACACATTCAACATATTTCTCATGATATAGCCATAAAAAACTCCTCTTTTTATCACGAATGATTTTTGTTCCCAAAATCTATTGATCTACACCCATTTACTCCATATATAATGACTTAGATAACTACTTCTTCATATTTTTAATCTTCATTGAATCTTTCCCAAGGATCAACATTTCATCAACATAAAGTATAAGAGAAAAAAAGTTACCATCCTAAAATATTTTTATATAAACACATTGGTGCACCTATGTTTACTTGTATACATGACTCACCATGAATGATTCAAATTTCGTATACCACTATCTAAAATCCTACTTTAGTCCATAAAATATCTTCTTCAATTTGAATATGATGATTTGTTGTCCAAAAACCAAAAAACCATCAGGATACTTCCTATATATATCCTCAAAGGGGTGATCATGAAGAAAATATGTCTCTACATCCATGTTTTCAATATCAAAACTCTAAGCTAGTCACCAATCCGAAAATGACTCAGATGGAATCCATCTTCACCATGGGTGAAGAGTTATTATCAAAGTCAACTCTTTTATTATAATGGAATCCCTTGAAAACTAACTGAAATTTGTGCTCGACCTCCCCTTTTCTTCCATCCTTATTTAGCCTAAACACCCATTTGTTCATTAGTTCCTTATTACCATTGGGTAGTTCCACCAAATCATATGTCTAGTTCTTTTTCAAAGACTCTATATCATCCTCCATTTCATGAAGCCACTTGAGTTTATCAGGATGATATACTTCTTCCTAGTATCCTTCTGGCTCCCCCTCATCAGTCAGCAATAGGTACTCTGACTCTGAGTATCTTATTGATGGAATCCATCTTCATGAAGATCTTAAATCAGGTGAAATGTTAGTCTTAGGAGGCAAAACATCACCTAGATCCTATGATGGTTTTGAAACATCATATGGAAAGGATTGAGGCTCCACCTGATCAATATCCTCTTTTGTTGCCTCCTAGTATGCTATCGATGAGTCTTCTTCCACATCTTCCTCTTCATTGATAGGTTGTGAAGATACAAATTTTGAATCATGAATTGATTCCTCAAAACATTCCCTTTAGGAAATTCTAGGATTTTAATTTCCTCGATCATATGGTTCTCTTGGAATAAAACATCACTTCTTCTGATCAACTTCATGTCCCAAAGTTTGTATCTGAACTCCTCATCTTCATATCTGATGAAGATTCATAGAGTAGATCTCTCTTATAGATTATGTCCGAGCTCCTTGGATACATGTTCAAATTCCAAACATTCAGATACTCGTAAATGAGAGTATGAGGGATATTTACAAAACCATATCTTCCAAGAATCTTAAAATTCAGTGGGACTGATGATGATCTATTGATGGGGTAGTATAATACCTGAACAACTTCTCATTAGAATGTCTAATGGAGCTTATCCAAAATCATCATGCTTCTAACCTTCTCCATGATGGTTATGTTCATCGTTTTTGCAACTCCATTATGTTGCGGGGTGCGCGAGACCATCCTCTCATGTCAAATTCCCTCACTCTTGCAATAGGTATCAAATTATCTAAATTTGTACTCTTATCCATTGTCTGAATGAAGACATTTCAACTTCCTTCAAGTTTCACACTTCTCCATGGTGTGGAAAAACTTGATGTAGTACAGTACTTGGTCCTTAGACCACAAGAATAACACCCACACCCTTAGATATGTATCATCAATAAATAACCTGAAATATTTTTCCCCTACCAGTAAATCCACATCCATGGGTCAAAATATATCAAAAATAGTGCACCAGATCCAATAACTTTTATCTCCTTGAAGAAGTAGTATTGAATGAGAATCTATGAGTCTTCCCATAAAAGCAATATTTATAAGGATCAAGTGATGCATCATTGTCAATATTGATGTACTTATTCTTTTCCAAGGTAGATAAACCTCTTTCAATCATGTGTCTGAGTATCCTATGCCACATATTGGATAATGTATCTCCTACCATCATGTTGAGGTTGTCTACACATATCTTCACATGAGATTTGTAAAATGTACCACATATGTTTCCTTGGGCAATGATGATGGATCCTATTTTCATCTTCCATGCTCCATCGTTGAATATATTATCATAGCCTTGTTGATCAATGGATATACTTGATAACAAGTTAATTTGAAGGCTATGAACATGTTAAACACCCTTCAGGGAGATTTTTATCCAATGTTCATCTTGCCCTGGATATCACCCATGCCAACAATCTCCATCGAATTGGTATTTCCCATTTTGACTACACTGAAGTCACCAACTTGATAAGTTAAGAAATAATCATGATGCAGAGTGATGTGGTATGATGATGCAGTATTGACCACCCATTATATGTCTTGTCCTAATGGATGAAGGAATGCCTCTTTTTCATCTTTATAGAAAATCATTATTTTAAGGATACTGTAATATTAACGTCTCCATTTCATTTTTTTTAGTTGATACATTGACCATTTTTTTGTAATAAACATCAGATATTCTTCTACATGTGATCCCCCATGATGAAATGGTATAATTTTTATGATGGTATCCTTCTATCTACATACCTACTCTAGAATGGGAATCCATTTCTGTCTCCTCAACCACCTATCATGGATGCCTCTCCATAGAATTTTAATATAGAAAACATTTGTGTAGAATCTGGAAAATGGAGCTCACAGTTGCGTTTGTAATGGTCAAAGATGTTGGAATGGACTCCTAGATTGTCAAAATTAGACACTGATTGATCAAGATATGAACAAGATAGTGTCAATATCTAAGATCAACAAATGTTTTGGAAACAACATGGTGATGATGGGGCACTGATGTGTCCTGGAAGTGAAGCTTCTAGAATTTTTCCAGAAATTTCACATGCAACGGAACAATACCATCTTCTCTGACAAGGGGTACTGTAGCACCAAAAGTTTGAAAAAACTTTGACCAAGCCTAGGGTGCTCATTTTAGCTCCATTTTCAATTCCATTTATTCCATTATAATCATCTCACCATGAACATTAATAATCTACCTTCAAAATAAGATTATAAATAAGTTTATTTGTTTCTCACTAGAAAAACATCACTAATCACCACTATTTCACTAAAAATGGATCTGATACCACTTTTTTGTGATTCACTAATCACTAATAGAAAATAATGGAAGAACATGGGAAGAAAAAAACATTATTTTATCAAGAAAAAAGGTTATAATGTACCCCTCCCACACCTCCCATTCTTTCTCACGCATAGAGGTCTCAAGGCTCTCTTTGAATAAAAGTGCTCTCTAGGCTCAAATCTAATCCACTGAAATCTCCCTTGGCCCTCTTTAATTAGTCATATAGATTAGATTCAAGCCAAGATATCTCTTATATCCAAATAGAGACTTTATAGCTCCATGTGAGAGGAATAAAGGGAGGTGTGGGATGGGTACATTGTAACCTTTAATCTTGATTAAATAAAGCTTATCTTTATTCCCATTTTTCTTCCATTATTTTTTATGGGTGATCAAAAAATCACAACACATTAACAGTGGCCAATCGATATGGGAGTGGGGTGACCCTCGATAGTGTTAGAAAATAAAGGGGTATCCAAGTGAGGGTGAGGCATGACAGATGGAGTCTTGATGAACATGGGACATTAGAGCAATGGGAAACCTGGCCTAGCTTGATTTGGTCAGGAAGAAGAGGGGGGATAGCCAAGCTGGGGTTGTGGCTAGAAGTAGGGTGGTGGGACCCATTTTTGTCATTGTGTATGTTTTTTGAAATACTAATAATATATTATATGGGAAGCGATGTTGACCCACTACAATGATATCCATACCTTGATGTCTATCATTAATTTTATCAAAAAGAATATTCACAATAGTTTTTAACAAAATATTGGTCACCCCCAATCCATTTTAAATTTTCAATTTTATTTTTTAATTAGTTTCTACTACCTAGATTTAGGCTTTAGGGTTTTGTGTTAAAATGATTGAAACATCAGAGACACTATTATTTTGACTATTTCGGCTATAGGATCTCCGACTGTATACCATGGTTCATCGGAATTCTCTTCCGTGGACTGTTTTGGGTAAAAATACATATATTAATATATATGTTCTACAAATTAAAAACAGAAATATAATTTTAAATCAGTAATAAAAAAAATTGAATGACTGCAACTTGGAAATCCATTGTCAAATTCAAACTTCATCAATGTCATTGGGGCCATAGCAATTCAATCTACACAAATTTAATTTCAATTTACATTCTCCATGGATTAAATTATAACAAAGTCACTATGATACCAATTTATTATATCAGGGTATACAATGGAAGCTGGTGGGGGTAGAGATTTAAATTTTTTCACCAACCAATGATGTAACTACATCATCATTGGTGAAGCACATCACTGGTAAAATTACGAGGATCCTGCAAGATGTATTCTAAGAAAAAAACATTACAAAAAAACCTAGATTAATATAAATATATTTTTTACATATACTTGTCATCAATGATAATTGTTTTAAGGATCTAAACCTGAGTCCCTCTAGATCATCTACACGTACTTCAAAAATATTCCTATACCAAAAATGTCGTATTTTGGGTGCTAGTGCGGAGGACCTATGAATTCTTTGAAATCAGAACGATCACCACATCATCAATCCTATGATGCATGAAAAAGAGATGAATCTTGTTTCTTTGATAGATATCTTCTCTCTCTAATAAGCGGGAGAGGAGAGAGTGGATCTCACCAAATGTGTAATGAATAGTTTTCCTCATGATAGCCTCCTCCTCCATTTATACTGTGTTTCAAAATACATATTTATGAATCCCTATCCCCTTGGATATGGATTACCCACTAAATGAATTATAAAAGACTTCTTATAACAGAATTACTAATTCATAAATATGATTTTTATTTTTATAACTTACTTATAATATAATAAATATAATATGTGATAAAACAAATCCATTAACTCAAATCATTATTCTTGAAAATATTATATAAACTTTGAATATTAAACTAATATTTTTTGAATAATACCCTTCCTTGTATTTACGTTAATACTTGAAAATACATTTAATAAATAAATTCAATTATAATTAGTCTAAACTCAAATAATTTGAATCTATTTATTCGTTGGTCATCGTATATCTTTAAACATATCTCATACCCTATTGTGGGGACTACTTTGTGCAATATCACTATTAATCATAATAGGGAAGACCTTTTAATATGATATTATGTGTGAACTTCAAGGACCTTATCTTGAAAAAAGTGAAAACTATTTATATACTAGGTAGAGAGTCTAGTAACCCATCAAGGCCCCTAAATAGATATTGAGTAGTCATAGAAATGATAACCTTCCTACAGACAAATTATGTGTAATATAATCTATTTGTCTCGTGATATATCATAAATAAGGAAAAAAACTTCATGTCATCAACCTTTCTTTCTTTACTATTCATTGACCTTACTGAATGGACTTAAATTTTTCTACCATGTCCATGTATTTATTAAAGTTACTACCATCCTCATCAAGTGGCCCCAAGATGTTGTAAAATAGGGTTCCCTAGACCCAAAGTTATCATTACTTTTAGATTAGTATATCATGAATATAGTGATTTATTCATGATTTAATCTTACTATAATAGTGTTATTATTTGCATATCCACTATTTAAAAGGTAATTTCTATAGATTAATTTTTCTATTAAAAGGTTATAGTAGTTCCCATCCTATAATGAGAACCTTGAGATACTACGACATCAATCTTAAACATATTTTCTATGGTCTAGATACATCATACTGACTAGACACAGTTTATTTCTGACTATTAGGTTTTGGGGGTACATATGAATTGAGACGTCTTCTCATGAAGTTAACACATAGAGATCTCAAGAAGATGAGATCATGAGTACAAAACTTTAAATAGGAACACCACATGTTTCAGATGTCATTGGTTATTACTATCAATGAACATGTATATTAGTCTCCTGAATTAAGATCATTTTCAATATGTACCATTTGGTCACATACTTGGATTCATGTTAAAAACCATGACATTAAATTCAGTTCAAGGTAGCTTGTGTTGGGTGCATCTTTGGTGGTTTGGCATGGATTATTGTTCAAAATAGAATTTATCACTTTCGAGTTAAGGAAGTGATATCTCAGTACTAGTTGATCAAGATGGTATTACCATAATTAAACTAATGGCTATGGAATTCAGTGGTAAATCCATCCAGTTAGTTCAACATAAAATAATACATGAATGGATGATGGTACAAGCTCTATATCATTCTTTATGAGATATCACGAGAAAAATAAATTTTATTACATGGTGCATGTTCGTTGGATGGTTGACATTGTTATGACAATTCCTTATCTCTTTAAGGGCCTTTATGGGTCGCTAGACTACAATATTAGTCCATGAATGGTATTCACTACTATCGAGATAAGGGACTACATGGTTACAAACAATAGTGTATTCAAGAGTCTTCCATATTCAGATGAATGGGTGTATAGGTTATGGTGGGCCCACCGTGGGGTTTGAGAGTTGTATAAGTATTAATGATCAATGAATATAATCACTATTATTCGAGCATAAAATAATTGGGTCAAGTTTATTTATTAAAACCATTCACCCGGTATTAAGTGAATATGTGAAAAATATTATACAAATGAATATTATTTTAATATTCACGTTTTATTTAGTATTAGTGGGAAATGAGAGTTGAGTCAATGACCTAGTTCTATCATTTCAAATATTTATTATATGTTACATGGTTGTGGTAAAATATAAATTATATTTATAACATAGTGAGTTCATCATAATGAGCCATTTATCATTTATTTAGTGGGCATTGGATATACAAGGACTGAGGATCCCTTTATATGTATTTTACCTCCCACAATATAAGCATAGGACAAGTTCTTTTCTAGTGAAAAATTCATTATAATAGATTGATATCTCTTATCTCTTACTCCCGCTTCTAAGATAGATAAAGATATCATATGATATTTCCTTCTTGAATATCCTTCATGAATTAAAGGGACGAGATCATACTAATCATCTTGATATCAAAGGAATTGTTAGATCTCTACTCTATAACCTGAAATTTGATGATTGATATTCACGTGAATTCCTGAAGAGTGTGTGGATGATCTAGAGGGGTTCCTGATTGGATCCTTCAAGAAATACTCTCTAGGGACATGAAAAAGACAAAATCTTCTTCGATCCAAATGAGGCATTCAATTATTTAATTTTATGCATCAGAATATTCATCTGAGATCCTCAGACCTCGACTAGGGATTGGATCATTGAAGTTGACAAAGTCACATCACTACAATGATAAAAAAAATATCCATGGCCCACCAGATTTTGTTGCATTCCTCAGAACCTTCATTTGTTATCAGAGTGATCCTGTAAATTTTTTGAGCTAAAATAAAATTGAATTTCATTAAATTAAGTAGAGGTATTTAAGTTGGTATCATCATAATAGATCATTAAACAATCCCATTCTAGATGGCCTTGTTATGGTCTTCCAAAAATTTTAATATAGATAAAAATGCGGCTATTTCATGTTAAAATTTGAGGAAAAACATAAATATACTAATATTTATATTTTTTTATTTAGTTCTAACCAGGTTTCGGTCAAAACAATTTTTCATGGTGAGATATATACTTCCCATTTAAGCTTCATCAAAAAACAGATAATTGTGAATATAAAATGTCCCAATTATCTTAGACTATGAATTTGAGAACATATGGACAAAAGGGGGCATCATATTTATGCAAGTTAGTGGGGATGAAAAAAATTTCATTTTTTATGGGAAAAAAGATCACAAATTTCAAACAAAAAATAATGGAATTGTAGCTGACTTCTCATTGAATAAAAGAAATACTAATAATGAAATTAAGATATAGAATTTTGGAACAACATATGGAATCTAAGAATAGTCTTTACCCTGGTCAACCCCACTCCATCGCCTCCCTTTACGATGGGTCCCTACCGAACTCCTCCCCTTGGTGACCCACATCCACCACGCCGGTTTCATTCACCACCAACAACCTCACTAAATCAATCCTTCCCACCACACATAGGTCTAGCTTCTGTGTTACCCTCAGGATGAAACTGCCTTTAGATGCCACCACCTTCATGCATGGTCGGCCCACATGTGATTTTCAAAGTTGTTGAAAAACCCTCCTCTTGGTTGGCTCACCTTAGTATTCCAAGCCCCCACTACCATCATGTTCCTCCACCCCATCTATGAACATTTTCCCATTTATGGTAACCCCTTGCAATGATCTACTGACATGCGAGTCCAAAGAGGCTCTCATGGGTCCTAATTGACATGAACCACTCTACAATGGGTTTGTACAGGCTTTCATGGCCTAAAAAAGGTCAGGGAGGCTCTTTCTAGCCCATAACATCTCTCCATGGGGTCTTCCCGACACGGAATAGCCCTGGGCGGGTTCGGCCCAGCCCGGAATTGGCATGTGTGGATTCGGCCCAACCCACAATGGGTCTAGGGGGATTTTGGGGCTTAAGAAAATTTCAACATACAGCCAAAAAATAATTTATTGATTTTATTTTAAAAATTTATAATAATAATTGTTTTTTAGAATATTATTTTATTTTTGGTATAAAATTAAATTAATGGATTAATTTAATTATGGATGAAAAAATTAAATTATTATAGGGAACAAATGAAACTACATTATTTTAATTTAAATAAATAAATTTTATTATTTAAATTCACTCATACATAAAATTAATGCATTTTAATTTTTTTTACCATGCATTTAATTTTCTTATCAATGGGTCATGTGTAGTGACTGACCCATTGTTTGTTTAGTTTATTTTATTTAATTATTTGTTACAATAGTGTGTGATGTTTGTAATATTTAATTAGTTTTTCAATGTTTTGTGATTATTTTAATTTGTATAAGTGTATGTGCGCCAATAATTTTTATTTCTTAATGTATTTTTCACTATTTTTCCCCCCTTGCACATGCACAATATACTTTTATTTTTTGGAAATAATGATGTGAGATTTGGTCCATGCCAAGAAGAGGTGGTATCCCAGACAAGAAGTGAAGACGATGGACCATGGTCAAGATGCATTATGAGTCAAGACCAAATTAGGTATGATACCCCTCGGTCATGGTTAATCCATTAAGTTTAAATGGATCAACCAATATTAGATGTTCAACACCTATTAGGTAAATTATTTACTTTATGTATTGTTTATTATTTTATGCATTTTCTTGTCTACGAGAAACACATAAAATAGTAAATATAAAAATGCATAAAGATGTGATGATTGTATTTTATTATATTACGTTCATTTATGAGTGAAACATCATATTATAATCATATTTAGTAGATAATAATTACATTCATTAAAAATAATAAAAAATCCATCAAAGAGATATTAAGTCATGAACACCTTTCGTCACTCAAATTTTAACAAAACTGAATGTATGGGGTGCTCATCAACTAATGTTCAAGTTGACTCCTACTACTAGGGAGTTTTTATGAGAATAATGGGATGGGTTAACTATATATGGTAGAAAAAGGAGTATCCAAATATATATTCACACAACTTTTGAGATAGAGAATTGAGTAAATAATGTTTATGATTTTAGAAGCTGGAAATTCTCTCAACAGATCAAGAATTCAGGAATTATGTGGTTGGCCAGTCTAGTGTTTACCTTGAAACTCTACATGTAATGGAACAACCAAAGATTATATATGATGATTTTAGGTTTTGAGGATCATTTCAACTAGAATTCTCAAAGGACATAGTATCATGATTCTAATAGAAAGGGATACTAGAGTATGATAAAATATTGGGAGATATTTAATGATTTATTTAATCAGTATTGTCTAATCAGTAATCAATATAAAAGTATTAATATTACATACTTTATTTCTATAAATAATAAAAATTAATACCACAATATATACAATGATATTTATTGGAAAATTCAATTTCCACTCCCGCATGAGTTCCCAAGGGTAGTACAAGCACTTGCATTTGTCATATGATATAAAACAATTCAAGGTTCAGGTGTCCCTGATACTTATTAACATACCTTAGGAAGTATGGGTGAGAAAAATGCTTAATGGATAATCTTTTATGACACATATGATGGTTATATTATAATGTTATTGTCAATGTCCTGTGTGAGTTGTGTATACAACTTCAAGACATGGATGATTTCACATTTTTTCTGATCTCTGAGAATCTTGGGAGGACAAAGTGAAGCAATATTTGAATGGGACGATGATTACACTAGATACGTGTTAATATGAAAATGGATCACGTTCTTTCAATATATACAATTTTAATATAATTTGCACCCTTTTACTACAATTTCATTTAATATTAAAAAAATAACTATATGGTAAAATATTCATTATCTTTTATTTGAGGTTTTACAAGAAAAATAAGAACCTAAATAAAGTATAATACATACTTATTATGGTGAAGAAGTTAGAAGAAAGGCAAAAAGTCGAATGGTAAGTGTGAAACCAAAGGGACCTTCATCATCCTTCAAACAAAATAGATACTAAAAAGGTATTTATTTTCTTCTCATATCATGAAATAAGTCTATGAAAGTATAAATGTTATGAATTGAATTAAAGAAGCAAGTAATCAAATCTTCTTTAGGTATATTCATCAATTATAAGCAATGATTTTGTCATAATTCTTGGTTATTAAATACAATATTCCTATCACATTTATATGTTGAAATATAGTAACCATGTAAGTGTAGAAATGTTATAAGAAGTAAGATGTGTTCTAAATGAATATGAGAAAGGGTGATTCATAAGTCTACAGAGAGAAGTACACAACATACAATTTCTAATATTATTGCTTCTAGTGAAACATTTATTGAGTATAATAACAAAATACCTCATGTGTTCATTAGAAACATGGAGAAATTTTTCTAATTTTGGAATAAATATTTTTTGTGGCATCACATACTTAATCCATAGTCTTGTGACAAATGAATCATATGCAATATGTGATGGATATAAAATTCAATACTTTTAAACCAAATTTTGGAACGATAATGTTTTTCAAGATAAACTAATTAGTTTTCAAGGATATAACTAGTATGGTTTTAGAATATTTTCAGTTAAATACCTTAGGTATTTTCAACACAGTTATATACATAGTTTTGGAAAAATAAACCTTTAGAAATAAAGGTATGCCACAAGGATTTCAGAATTAGTTTAGGTAGAGAGTATGAACCATTCCAAAGGAAATATATTGGTAACTGTACTTCATTATATTCCATTAAGTATTTTATAAAATGTCAATGTGAAGTACATAATATGCTTGGCCATAACATATATGAGTTTCTTCAAGCCCATTTGCCGATGAATATCTTGACCAATTATTCATCAATCATTATAATTTAGTTTGGAGTAATTTCTTAGCATAAAATACCTTATCCACATCAGAGTTATGATTCTAATAAGGGGAATTGATGATGATTCTTACATGTTAAAATTTATCAATATAATGTAGCATGGATTAATTCCTAAACAAACATTTCCATACAAAAATCAGATTCATGATGTTGGTAAAAGAATCATCATTGTTGAGACTTATACCCATTGTATATAATTCCATTTTTTCAATACATCCTTCACATGTAACTGTTTGATCCCATAACCATATTCCAACTATAATGAAAAATGGATATCATATGAGAGATATCATGATATAAGTCCATTATGTCCTATGAATATGTGTTTAGATGAAAAGAGTTTGCAAGTATATAAACAAGATTGCATCAAGAAAAACACAATGAGCATCTAAAGTAATTATCCCTACTTTTTTTAGGATATTACAAAAGTCCCTATGATTGAAAGGTTTTGTTCAAGTGCTTGAAAACATTTCTATATAACTGTTTACATCTATATTTTAGATAGTGGGAGCAAGGTTGAACTGTGTTTAGTCTGTGTCTAAGATGTAGAAATATTTTTCATAGGAACAAGTTCCACAAGATCATGTGGAAGGGGAATGTTCCAAGGACACATAATTCATAGAAGGATAAAACCATTGTCATGGTTTTACATTCACAATGGCTAGTGATACTTTATTCTTTATGAATAATGGACCCTACAAGAGAAAAATATATGCAATATAGATACAATTGAAAATATTAGATTAAAATTTAAAAATGGATTCCATGTATCAAATTAAAGGGTCTTATTGTTTTGAATATTTTGGTGGGTATTCAAGTGTGACTATACATGGGTAGTACTAGTGTTGTACCAATAAGGCTTTATTGGTTATACTAAGGTTATTCCTAAATCCACTATAACTATACTTGTCATGTCTACTTTCTATGGTCATTTTATTGAAAATTGGATGTCAAGAGCACCAATCATGGAAGGTGTTTATACGATGCAACCAGAAAGGGATGGAAACACCATAAAATTCCAATAAGGGGTTTAATTTACTATAATCCATTTTAGGATTAATTTAAAAAACTAGATCATAGAATATTCATTTGGAATGAATATTTTCCATGATTCTATAATAGGTTAGTGAGAGTGCCATTTTTTTGAAGTAAAATATATTTGGTAATATATGGAAAACAACTATTGGTATTACAGTTAGTTGCAACCATAATATAAGTAACTCACTATATATTTACATAAAGTAGAAATATATGTTCTAGGAAACAAGATCTACTAAGGATTCTATAATGATTTCTTAGACTAATTCAATAGTACATATTTTGAAAATGTATTGGAAAATAAAAGTTGGAACAATTTGAGAGAAAATTGTTTCCAATGACACATGGAGTAAATATCTCCAAGAAGTTATACAGAGGATAGTAAAGATATTAATGTGGTGAGTATAATTACATACACTTATGTGATAGATCAATCACATATTCTCTGTGATTCATAAGAAATGATATTTCCCACATACATTTTGTGGTTGGAAAATATCAATTTTATCTATGATAACTGCAAGGCAAGTAGTCATAACTATCCAATAGTACTTGGTAAAGCACAAAAGATACCCACCTAATATATGGAGAGGAAGGTAAACTTGTTTTAAGGTGACACAAAATAGTCTTCTTATAGATATCTATGATCAAATATCATAGTTAGTCTATGGTGATGAGCAATACAAGATTATTCAATCTAGTGGTAGCCATGTCTACAAATACTGAGTGTGTTTTAGTTTCAGTAGAAGATAAAGAAGTAGTAAATAATGAAAAATTATTTTTTCCAATTCATGGAATCACCCATATTAATTAATTTTTAATGATAATATAAATTATTATAATTCTATAACTAGTTCTAGAAAATATGTCAACTTTTGTTAGTGTAAAAAAGCTATATACTTGGGGATATAATCTCTTGAGAATATTTTCTTAAGGAGGTAATGTGTAAAATAAAAAATATTCTCATGCAATGGAAACATGGTAGGACCATGAATAAATCCATAACTCCATATAAACATGATCATATATTGTGGGAGAGTACAAGGTTGGTTAAAAAGTTAGATTGAGCCCATGTGGGATTTTTTTAAAATTTGGTTCTCTAGGACCAAATTTATTAGTACTTTTATATTACCATGTCATGAAAACAGTGTGTTATGTCTGATGTAATCTTACCATAATAGTTTTGATATTTATGTATCCACTATTGATATGGTAATGTCCATAGATTACCTGTATTATCTAAATTTTATAGAAATTCATATTCTATACTTAGAACCTAAATATACAATGAAATTAATCTCAAATATGTGTCTTATGTTCTAGATAAATCATACTGACTAGACATAATTGATGTTTCACTATTAGGTGTAGGGGGGTCATGATAATTGAGACTTCTTCTCTTGAAGTTCACACTTAGTGATCTTGAGAATATGAGATCTTGATGAAAGACCCACCAATAGGAACACCACATGTTTTTAGTGTCATTGTTTGTTTCTATTTATGAACATGTGCATTGTTATCCTCACTTTATATTATTATAAATATGTTTAATTTGATCGTGTGCATTTATGGATGGAAAAAACCATGACATTGAATTTTTTGTGAGATAGCTTATATAGGGTGTGTATTTGGTGGTATTGCATTGGTTGAATGGTGAAAATAGAATTTCTTTCTTCTGAGTTAAATATAGAGACCTGAAGCTTGCTGTACATGGACATTACATTACTTTTACAGAATACTTAATACATAACAAAAGCAGACACACAAGGATCATAATAGTTTAGTGTCTTTGGAAACATGGAATATAAACTTCTTATCATGTTGAAAGATCTTAAACAACTCCCATAATGATCTTCCCCTTTTTGTTTCTTTACCTATAACCTTTATTTATTTATTGGGGAAAATAAAACATAAAAACGGTGAGCTCAAATGTTCGGTAAGGGCAATCATAGAGAACATAAAACAATCCATAAACATTTGAAAGCAAAAACTTGAACATGAAATTTAAACATCAAAATCCTGAGCAAAGACATAAATCGTGGAAGTATGTAAGGAATATATCATAATGGAACATCAACCATGATAAAATATAATGGGAATAAAACATGTAATTGTGGAAACCATTCAGCACATGTTATGATTCCCATAATAGCCAAGGCATTGTTGGCAAGACCATCTTAGTGGACAAAGTCCCTTTCTAAATCAAGTTCACTCCTCGTTTCATTCCTATAACACTAAATTGGATTAACTTACCATTCCATCCATGTCTATCTCATGAGATATAAATTTTTACCCAATGCATTGAAGGGAGATATAGGTCCCACCCATCTCATAATGAAATCATTCTTACTTGTTCCACAAAATAAACATACAACATTCAAAATAACCCAACGAATAAAATGGGTTTCATATACATCATCCCATCATCACATAATCCATATAAAAGAAATAAATATCATTTCATACTAAGGAAAGTGAAACCATGTAAACCATAGATACATGATACTTGAAACATACACATATGAAATAATGTCATCTTAGATGAAAAATGGTTTTGAAAAAACAGTTGAAATGAATTCTTGAGTAAAATATCCTTTCTTCTTCAAAATAATTTTCTTTTCACAAAATGTCATGCAATTTTAAAAGAAAATGATTTTATTGAAAATAGTCATGAAATATTTTGGAGGAAGCTTCATGAAAATAAGGCTTTATAAAACCGTAAAAATTCTTTTCATGCCGTATAAGTTAAAAAAACATTCTTCTCGTACTTTTTCCAGAAAAGTCAAAAAGTACCTTGTAAAAGAATGATTCCATATATACCATGTATTAAAAGTCAAAAATGGGTAAAGAGGAATTTAAACATACATGAAACCATTTTTAGGAAACATGGACATGGATGAGAACAATAACCCCAGTAAATACTTATGAATAAACAATCTCGGATAAGAACGATATTGGAAAATCTATCCCTTACCTTATGTTCGATATGCTTCGTATGTGTCCGAACCTCCTGTATAATGATTTAAATAATGTCATTGACTTATTACAGAATCATATTCATTGTTATGATATCATATATGGACCACTTATGACTTTATATTACTCGTTCTTTTGTAAATTCCATGTTAAAGAGCGTTTTGGGCAAAATCGTTTCATTTGTCGTCCGTGTTTTGACTTGTAATTCTTCATATGATTACTTAGATCATGATTACTTAATTCCAGAATATAAAACATTATTTATATATAATATTTATTCAGAATATACATATATATAATATATTTATAAATGGAAATAAATACACACCGTTCATGGAGACGGTAGGCCGTACGCACGCATGAATGCTGTTTTCGTTTCCTTATTGAATTGAATGGAATTAAGTATATGACATACATATGTATATACATCAATCCAGTATCATTATTATTTCATATATTTCATGATTACTTATTATATATACTTTATAATCATTCTTGAATTGTTAACATGGAAAATGAATCTCATCGCGTCGTGGAGACGGTAATCCGTACGTACGCACGAGCGATGATATCATTCCAATATTCATTTAATCGAATTGGAGTGAATGATTTAATATCATAGAATCAGTATGATGTTATAATAATCATATGTATTTATTCTTTACACCATTATACCCATCCAAGTAAGGAGGTGGTGGAAAAACAGATAACACCACAGCGTGGAGACGGTATTCCGTACGTACGCATGCGCGGTGATTTCGTTTTCCGTAGGATGAATAGAAGGTGAAATGGGGTTGCTTCATATTTATAATAAAATATCAGTATATTATTGATACTTATGTTATTACAATATAATTAAACAACTAAAGAAGAAGAAGTTGAAGAATAAAGAAAATTGAAAGAATCGGTAACAGATATTACCTCTTCTTTGACACGCATCTTTGAAACCTCCTCTTAGGGTACTAAAATTGGTCTTTGAAGAAGACCAGGACCTCTAGTATGTTTCTAGGGAAGTTGAGAAGGGAAATGGGAAGGGTTTGGCCGAGCTTAAAGGCTCCAAATTGTGTGAGGAGAAGAGGGAGGAGGTGCCCTTTTATAAGGGAGGAGAGGGGCACCTTTGGAAATATAAGAAATATTAGTTTATATTAAATCCCAACCCCACATAAAAACTTCCAAAATGACTCATATCCGAAGATTAGATGATATAGGGTTGTAATCGCATCAGCCAATAAAATTTAGACATGTTAGGAATCTATTTTAAACGTTATCAACTTGATTGATCCTTATTTATCAATTTAATTTTATTTGAGGTAATAATATTATAAATTTAAAATTATTATAAATAATTACAAATGTGTTGTTAATTTTCCATAATTTGACCCTTTATGACATTTTCGACAACATAAATTTAAATTTATAATTTTTAAATATTTTTGTTATTTTTAAACAATTTTATAATATGGTATTTTTATAAAATAACAATACTGTCAATTTTGACACCATTCATTTATTTGAATTTAAATAAACAATATACAGAAGATATGTTCGAACTAAAAGCTTTAATAGATTAATAAAATGTCATATGTATCTATAAAATTAGTGGATCACATTAAATAGTTCATATAATATCTATTTTAATATTTTTAAGATCATTTATTTGATATTTCAATCAATAAAATAATTTCAATATCACTATTGTGTCATAATTAATGATAATTATTTAATCCCTAAAAATTATAAATAAATTCATATGATGTATATAATTGTATTTAGATTTCTGGATACTATTCATGTTTGAAGATCCATTGTGTTTATCACTAAATTAAAATTATTATACTTACAATATTTAAGAAAGTGACATGTTGTCACTTTCTTTGGTTTTAATAATAAGTAAATTATTTTCATGAAAAAAAGTAAATTAAATGTATATAATACGACCCTTAGGTGATATGGGTCGACTTTTAGTCATCCAATAGAATTTTGTTTAGGTGTTAGAGTAATTGTTTTAATCTTATATTTACCCTTAATTACCCAATTTACCTTTAACTATGGTAAATAAAATTTACCGTAGTTATTATTCATAAATCCCAAAAATAAAATTTAGATTATTAACATAATTTGGACCCACTGATTCCAAATATAGATTCCATTTCTCCAAATTCAATACACAAAAGTCGCATAAATTAAATTAAAATTAATCTCGTTGTCGAAAGAAAACTGGTTTATGTTTAAAACATTGCAAATATTGAATTGATTTAACTTACGAATTCAAGGTAAAGTCAATGCTAATGACATAAATTATATTAAATGGTAAAAATATATTCTATTTATACTTTAAAACCATTCAATATTATAATTTAAACATATAAATTATTACGATGAAAAAAGTTGTTTTTAATTAAAATATAGCGTGTTTTTACTATTCATTAAAATTTGAAAGTTATCAGAAAAATATCACAACTTTATCCAATGTAAATTTTATATCCTGATTCAAAATAAGAAGTTTATTATGTAAAATTAAACTTATAAACATGTCAAAAACTATATTTAATATGGGTGCTCCATTAAAAGGCGGCAAAACTGCATTTTTTGAAAAATACTTATTTCACCCGAAAAATTTATTTTGTTCACATACCATGTTCTAGAAAATGTGTAAGATGAAATAATAATGTTATAACATTAAAAATTTAGTTAATACTATTCATAACGGCTAGTTCATAATAATATTATAACCATATATCATTGTTTAGTGAAACATGATATTGCGTACAACACACGCTATCAAGGAAAGTCGCGATTTCGTGTAATGCAAGCCAAGTTAGGGTTGCCTGTTGTGCAAGAATCCTTCGTTGTTTTGTATAACAGAATCCAACCATATTTCATCTATACATTTAATATCTATATATATACACTCAATGTTGCATAGAATGACTATTATAAAATGAACTTGAAATTGTGTGTAACACAATCTAAGAATAGTGTTGTGTATACTTCAAGCTAATACAGTGTTGCGTATAGCACACGATAATCTTGTTGTATCATAAAACACATGACATAAATTAAAATATATACTTATCATAAAATATCAGGTTGTTATATTCTACCCCCCTTAAAATTAATTTCGCCCTCGAAATTCATCGGGGTTATAAATCGTTTACTATTCATAGAAACCCACATCGTAAAAAGGAATACTAAAAATTAATTTTAAAAACTAAAGTATGAAACATAATGATTACCCAAAGTAACTCATCACTGGGTTTCCATATAGGAGAACATAGGTGAAAATATGGATATGGAAGAAAAATCTAATCATTAAGTTCTGATGGAGAGTGGTAGAGGACATGGCTATGAAATAGCCAACAATCACAAAGCCATAAATTTGTGATGATATAAGGTACCATCTGATTAATCGGATATAAGAGCACGAGGACAACATTTTTGGTTTTCAATATCATTTCCCTAAAGTTGAAAATTTTGAATTAGAGGAAATACATGCTTTATTTTGGTACAATCTCACTATTGTTCGTGCTTTGAACAATTTCCACTTCATCTCTTAAAGAAATGAAGTTGAATTTTTTATTCATGAAGTGTTAACAGATCATGTGATAGAATAATGGGTCATTCCATCTGTTTCAAACAAAAGGTTAGCAAAAGTTATGAAATATACATAAGTCCATCTATGGTGAGGTTAATCATATACGATTCCAAAAATGAACTTATACTTCATATATCATACCGCTTAATAAAATAAAACCAGTTTCTACTAACCAGGGACTTCCTGTAGGCCAGTGGTAGGTGATAAAGGTTAGTCGCACTTCGGTTGTGGGTTTAATTCCCATAGCCTTGTCTGACTTGATGGGCTGTCTATCATCCTGCAGGTTGTCCTTTTTCTAAAACTACATTACTATAACATCACATCAATAATATCAAAAAAAGTTCCATCCTTAAACAATACTAACTTATGTCCAACATACTCCATTAAAATCTTTAGGTTTATCTAAAATACTTCGGTCCACGATCATAGTATAAAGAAAACAATTACTAGAAAGTTTATCTACCAAGAATGTGAATACAAGCATTTATCCCACATATATCATAAGATATATCTTGTTGGTTGTATTTCAAACACATGAATACCTTAGTCATATATTCTCTTGAAACATATATTCCCATAGAACCTTAGTGAAAACATGAATACAGTCAAAAGGTAACTCTTTCCACATACCAAAATCCCAAAAATTCTATATACTCAAACCATAATATCACTTAGTCCTTATATCAGTCATGAGCTCATGAATACAATCAAACATCTCATTATCTTCTTATCCCTTCATTATGCGCATATCATCTACTTTCCAAAAATATCTGAATAACCTTCCACGGTTACCGGTACCATTCAACATATACTTTCAAATACTGTAGGAAAAAAATATTGTAACAATCCTTAGATGATTATTTATTCCATAGTACCATACATTATTCATTATAAACATACAATCATTCCACTAACTTCTTAAACCACTGATTGAGCTTCATCATTTCTTTCATCTCATATTTAATTTATAGTCTCTTCATCATCATCCACATAAATACTACTCATATGACCATGCTGATTTTCTTCATGAGATTTTACCTTAGGGTATTGGTTTGCATAATGCCCATACATTCCACATTTAAAACATCTAATCATTGTTGATGTCATAGAAATACCATTATCCTTGTCAATGGTGTTAACTGAAACTTTTCCTTTGCACTTACTGGCTTTGTGTCCTTCTTTTCCACACCCAAAGCATCTTCCAATTCCTTTGAAACAATCTCCCCGATGCCTCTTCCCACATGATTTACATGAGAGAAATTGAACGTTCTTTCTTCTATGATCATCATGAAACTCCATCTTTCTATTATTATCTGTGTCGGGAAACTTACCAAAGTTGAGATTATTGATCATATTCTGATATTGCTGATTAGGCATAATAACGATGTTTGGACTTCCAAATCCCGTTTCATTTGGTTTCTCATTAAGAATATCATTCCATTGTCCGTTATATCTTCCATTATCATGAATATTCCTGTTTCTAGCCATTTTCTAAAACCCAAAAAGAATAGTGTGAGAGGAAAAAATGATGCTAGGGAAAACAACATAGTAAAGGGGGAGTACCCTCAATATATAACATCTTAGGTTAAATTATAAGACCATTACCGTAGTTCTAGGACTATATCCTATATGTATACTTATCCTTATGGACATCCCTAGACATACCTTAGAAATATCTCTAGGGATCTCACTAACGTTTTCGCATCCTAGTTTCCATAGGTTGACTAAACCTTTCCTCTGATACCAACTGTAGATACCCGAAGCTTGAAGTACATGGACATTACATTACTTTTACAGAATACTTAATACATAACAAAAACAGACACACAAGGATCGTAATAGTACAGTGTCTCTGGAAACTTGGAATATAAACTTCTAATCATGTTGAAAGATCTTAAACAACTCCCATAAAGATCTTCCCATTTTTTTTCCTTACCTATAAACTTTCTTTATTTCCTGGGGAAAATAAAACATAAAAAGGGTGAGCTCAAATGCTCAGTAAGGGAAAACATAGAGTACATAAAACAATCCATAAACATTTGAAAGAAAAAACATTAACATGAAATTTAAACATCAAACTCTTGAGAAAAGACATAAATTGTGGAAGTACGTAAGGAATATATCATAATGGAACATCAACCATGATAAAATATAATGGGAATAAAACATGTAATTTTGGAAACCATTCAACACATGTTATGATTTACATAATAGCCAAGGCATTGCTGCCAAGACCATCTTAGTGGACAAAGTCCCTTTCTGAATCGAGTTCACTCCTCGTTTGAGTCCTGTAACACTGAACTGGATTAACTTACCATTCCAGTCATGCCTATCTCATGAGATATAAATCATTACCCAATGCATTGGAGAGAGATATAGGTCCCACCTATCTCATAATGAAATCATTCTTACTTGTGCCACAAAATAAACATACATCATTCATAATAACCAAACGAATAAAATGGGTTTTATAAACATCATCCCATCATCACATAATCCATAGAAAAGAAATGAATATCATTTCATAATAAGGAAATTGAAACTTTTTAAACCATAGATACATGATACTTAAAACATACACATATGAAATAATGTCATCTTAGATGAAAAATGGTTTTGATAAAACACTTGAAATGAATTTTTGAGGAAAATATCCTTTCTTCTTCAAAATCATTTTCTTTTCAAAAAATGTCATGCAATTTTCATAGAATTTTTTTTTTGAAAATATTCATGAAACATTTTGGAGGAAGCATCATTAAAATAAGGCTTCATAAAACTATAAAAATTCCTTTCATGCCGTATAAGTTAAAAAAACATTATTCTCGTACTTTTGCCGGAAAAATCAAAAAGTACCTCATAAAAGAAAGATTCCATACATACCATGTAGTAAAAGTAAAAAATGGTTAAAAAGGACTTTAAACATACATGAAACCATTTTTTGGAAACATGGTCATGAATGAGAACAATAACCCCACTAAATACTTACGAAAAAACAATCTTGGATAAGAACGAGATTGGAAAAGTTATCCCTTACCTTATGTTCGATATGCTTAATATGTATCCGAACCTCCTGTATAATGATATAAATAATGTCATTGACTTATTACAGAATCATATTCATTGTTATGATATCATATATGGTTCACTTATGACGTTATATTACCCGTTCTTTTGTAAATTCCATGTTAAAGAGCGTTTTGGGTAAAATCGTTTCATTTGTCGTCCATGTTTTGACTTGTAATTATTCATATGACTACTTATATCATGATTACTTAATTATAGAATATAAAACACGATTTATATATAATATATATTCAGAATATACATATATATAATAGATTGATAAATGGAAAGAAATACACTGTTCATGGAGACGGTAGGTCATACGTACTCATGAACGTTGTTTTCATTTCCTTGTTGAATTGAATGGAATTAAGTATATGATATACATATATATATACATAAATTCAGTAGCAATATTATTTCATATATTTCATGATTACTTATTATATATACTTTATAATCATTCTTGAATTGTTAACATGGAAAATGAATCTCATCGCGTCGTGGAGACGGTAATCCTTACATACGCACGAGCGATGATATCGTTCCCATATTTATTGAATCGAATTGGATTGAATGATCTAATATCATAGAATCAGTATGATTTTATAATAATCATATTTATTTATTCATTACACCATTATACCCATACAAGTATGGTGGTGGTGGAAAACGATTACACCACGGCGTAGAGACGGTATTCCGTACGTACGCACGCGCAGTGATTTCGTTTTCCGTAGGATGGATAGAAGGTGTAATGGGGTTGCTTCATATTTATAATAACATATCAGTATATTATTGATACTGATGTTATTACAATATAATTAAACAACTAAAAATACTAATTTGATGAAGAAAGAAAATTGAAAGAATCGGTAACGGATATTACCTCTTCTTTGACACGCCTCTTTGAAACCTCCTCTTAGGAGACTAAAATTGGTCTTCGTAGAAGACCAAGACCTCTAGTATGTTGCTAGGGAAGTTGAGAATGGAAATGGGTAGGTTTTGGACGAGCATAAAGGCTCCAAATTGTGTGAGGAGAAGAGGTAGGAGGTTCCCTTTTATAAGGGAGGAGAGGGGCACCTTTGGATATATAAAACTTATTAGTTTATATTAAATCCCAACCCCACATAAAAACAACCAAAATGACTCATATCTAAAGATTATATTATATAGGGTTGTAATCTCATCAACCAATAAAATTTATACGTCTTAGGAAACTATTTTAAACATTATTAACTTCATTTATCCTTATTTATCAATTTAATTTTATTTGTGGTAATAATATTCTAAATTTTAAATTATTATAAATAATTACATATATGTTGTTAATTTTCCATAATTTGAAACTTTATGACATTTTAGACCATATAAATTTAAATTTATAATTTTCAAATATTTTTGTTATTTTTAAACAATTTTATGATATGTTATTTTTATAAAATAACAATAGTTTCAATTTTGACACTATTTATATATTTTAATTTAAATAAACAATATACAGAAGATATGTTCAAAATAAAAGCATTAATAGATTCATAAAAAGTCATATGTATCTAAAAAATTTATGGAGCACATTAAATAGTTCCTATAATATTTATTTTAAAATTTTTCAGATCATTTATTTGATATTTCTATCAATAAAATAATTTCAACATCACTATTGTGTCATAATTAATGATAATTATTTAATACCTAAAAATTATAAATAAATTCATATGATGTAGATAATTGTATTATCTTTCTGGAGACTATTCATGTTTGAAGTTTCATTAATTATATCACTAAATTAAAATTATTATACTTATAAGATTTAAGAAAGTGACATGTTGTCACTTTCTTTGGTTTTAATAATAATTAAATTATCTTTATGGAAAAAAGTCAATTAAATGAATCTAAGCCAACCCTTAGGTGATATGGTTGAACCTTTAGTCATCCAATAGGATTTTTTCAGGTGTTAGAGTAATTTTATAATCTTATATTTACCCATAATTACCCGATTTACCTTTAACTATGGTAAATAAAATTTACCGTAGTTACTATTCATAAAGCCCAAAAATAAAAAGTAGCTTATTAACATAATTTGGACCCACTGATTCCAAATATGGAATCCATTTTTCCATATTCAATACACAAAAGTTTCAGAAATTAAATTAAAATTAATCCTGTTGTCGATAGAAAATGGGTTTTTGTTTAAAACATTGCAAAAGATTGAATTGATTTAGCCTATGAATTCAAGGTAAAATCAATGATAACGACATAAATTATATTAAATGGTAAAAATATATTCTATTTATACTTTAAAACCATTCAATATTATAATTTAACCATATTAATTATTACGATGAAAAAAGTTGTTTTTTATTAAAATATAGCGTGTTTTTACTAGTCATTAAAAAATGAAAGTTATCAGAAAAATATCAAAACTTTATCCAATGTAAATTTTTATATCCTGATTCAAAAGAAGAATTTTATTTTGTAAAATTGAACTTATAAACATGTCAATAACTAGATTTAATGTGGGTGTGCCATTTAAAGGTGTCAAAACTGCATTTTTTGAAAAATACTTATTTTACCCGAAAAATTAATTTTGTTCACATACCATGTTCTAGAAAAGGTGTAAGATGAATTAATAATGTTATAACATTAAAAATTTAGTTAATAAGATTCATAACGGCTAGTTAATAAAAATATTATTACAATATATCATTGTTTAGTGAAACCTGATATTGCGTACAACACAGGCTATCGAGGAAAGTCGTGATTGCGTGTAATGCAAGCCAAGTTAGGGTTGCGTGTTGTGCAAGAATCCATCATTGTTTCGTATAACATAATCCAACCATATTTCATTTATACATTTAATATATATATATATATATATACACTCAATGTTACGTAGAATGACTATTATAAAACAAACTTGAAATTGTGTGTAACACAATCTAAGAATAGTGTTGCGTATACTGCAAGCTAATACGGTGTTGCGTATAGCACATGATAATCTTGTTGTGGCATAAAACATATGACATCAATTAAAAATAATACTTATCATAAAATATCAGGTTGTTACATTAAAGAAGTACTATATCAGGTCTACTTGATCAGGATGGTAGTACCTTAATTAAATATATGTCCGGAATCATGTGTGGGTTCCCACTTTTCACATAAAACTGATTTTTGAAAAAACAAATATCAGTAAGATCAAAAAAAATAAAAAATAAAGATTGTATTATGTACAATATATGCATCCTTCTTTATAAGATATCACGATACAAAGAGATTATATTACATAGTGTGTGTTCATACAATGTTTTTCATTGTTATGACAATTAATTATCTCTTTATGAGCCTTTATGGGTTTCTAGTCATTTCTATTGGTACATGAATGGTATTTAATGCAATCGAGATAATAGACTAGAGGGTCACACATAATAATATATTTAGGAGTCAGCCCCATTCTGGTCAATATATTTATAACACATATTTTCCCCCACCACAGTGTTTAATTTTTGACCACGTATTAACAACAACAATAAAATAAATAAATTCATTATTATTCATGAATAGAATAATTGGGTTGAATTTATTTGTTAAAAATATTCACAATATATTATCTGAATGTGGGGAAAGTATTATACGAATGAATATTATTTTAATATTCAAGGTTCGTTTAATATTTGCAGGGAATAAGATTCGAGTCAATGACTCGATTTTACCACACAATACATTTATTATAGGTTATAATAATGTGATAAAATATAAATGATATTTATTATACAATTATTTTGTCATAATGATTTATTTATCACTTATATAGTGGGAATTAGATATACAAGGGTTAGGGAACCCTTTACTTATATTTTACTACACACTATATAATCATTGAAGAAGCTATTTTCTAGTGGAGAATCCATTCCAATGGGTTGAAAGATCCTCTATCCTCATCCCAAATCCAAGAGAGATAAATCTCATGTCTGAGATTTTACTTTCTGATCTCCTTTATAGATCGAAGGGAAGAGAATGTGTTGATCACCATGATGTCAATGGAATCATCGGGGCTCAGTACCAGCACCCAAATTTGATGACCAGAATCTATGTGTATTTTTTATGAGTGTGTGGATAGTATATAAGGCTTTGAGCTCATATTTTTTAAGCAATTCTCACTAGTAGTGTGTGAATAATAAACTTTTCTTTAATCAGAATGAGTTATTGGTTTATTTAATTTTTCACTTTGAAATATTCAAGAGAGATCCTCAGACCTCTAACATGGCTCAAATTAATAGAAAGGATGAAGTTAAATCACTTTGATTCTAAAAAAAAATTCATAGCCTACCGAATTCCACTGCATGCCCAATTACTTTCATGAGATATCACTTCTTATCGAAAGTGACAAATTATATCTTGATTATTCACACAATTCCATACTACCAATTATGAACCGAATACAAGATATCTCATTATGAAATCATTGTTATAGTTTTTTACTTGCATCAAAGTACACAATTAAATAGTATACACAGATCATAATTTCTAGTTAGGATACCAATACATGTGTTCACAGATAGAAACTTCTAATGATACATGGAACATGTGGTGTCAATTATTAATGGGTTAGTCCTCATTATATCATCTACTATAAATCACCAAGATCATAGTTCATGATAATAATTATCAATGCTTATAATCCCCTAGAACCTAATAGTTAAACGTTATCTATGTCCAATCAGTATAATGTTTCTAGACTATAGAATATTTTTTTATGATTAATGTCACAATATATCAAGGTTTTCATTATATCCTAGTAATTTTTATAACCATTTGATATACAAATAATATAGGGACATTACAATATTAATTTTGGATGAAGAAATATCAACACTATTTATGGTAACTGTTCATCATGTATAACTTATTGTATCCATGACATGGTAATAAAAATGTACTATTTGAGTTAGGTCTAAGGCACACATGATTACTACAATTTAATATTATGAGTAGACCATGAATAACATAGATCGAAACCTAAAAATTCATTAGGTAGGTAATATTTTCTATTTATGAGTTATCCCTTCAATTTTCACTATTTCAATTTTATGTTATTAATAGTTTAGTAATTCTCATCCCAAATGTTTTCATTATTTTATTCAATGGACTAAAATATGTGGAATCATTTCAAAAAACAATGTGATGAGAAATGTGATGAATACCCAAATTACATGCCCAACTTGATGTAGAAGGATTCAATAACTACATGACAATACTTACTTAATTAAATAATGTTTTGAATAGAATCTTGAACCATGGGTAAACCCACATCCCCTAAGAGAGATCATGTTTAAATTGAGACCTTTATGCAAAAGAGGCCATAGAATTCAAGTAGATCTTTTGATCCTTAGATCATGGAACAAATTGATCAACTAAATTGAAAAGATATTCTTTGACCTTAAATGTTTTGAGAAATAGAATTTCATATTTTCTCTTTATCACATTGAAGGAGAACCTGGTCAATGGTTGAAATTGATCAATAATATGGTCCATGGGGAAGCAATTTATGTGATGTAATGAAAATAATTAAGGGAAAAAATTTATGAATATTTTCCTCACACTCTCAAGATTAAGAAGTAATGAGAGTTACTTGGCCTGAAGAAAAATGAGGATGGATCCATTGAAGTGTATAGGAAAAAATTCTCAATTCTTTCAAATAAGCCTTCAAATTCTTCATTTTCCCCAAAAGTAAACTTGAAAAATTATTCTGTAAGATAAAGATGAATCTGAAAATGGATTTATAAATTTGTGACTTTGACATCTATGAATGAATTGTCCGATGTTCCCTCAAAGTAGAGATGAACATCGGTGAATTTGAAGGGTCTCATGGGTTTGAGGATATGAAACTAAGAATGAAATTTAATTCTTAAGGAGAAATGGAGAAATGTCACAGTGATAATAAATTCCTACATCCCAATTTTCAAAATAGAGGGAATAATAATCCTATAAATTATCTTAATGGGACAAGGAAATGCTTTATGTGTGGTAAAAATGGGAACCAAGCTAGAAAACATTGATGGGAGAAACCCACTGATGTGACAGAATAAATTAATTCTTCATTAAACCCTCATCCAATTATCCAATGATAAAAATACATGGAGAAATAACACAATTAAAACTAATGCACTAAACCAAGGTTTGTTGAAGATAACGAGTGACAATAAACTCCATGGCCTAAATAGAAATAATGATCATATTCCATCACAACTGCTAGGGTGGATCCTGAAAATGAGGTGATAATATGTAATCTAGTTATTCATTCAAGAATAGATAACATATAATTTTATTATAGTTATATGTATTTTTTCATATAATAAAATTTTAGTAAATCTATTCAAATACCACCTCAAAACATTGAAGTCGTGTTATTGTTGATAATGGAAAATAGGAAAATTATTTCATCCCAAGTTTATAACTTATTAAATGACAATATTTGAGGGATTAATTTCCTAATAAAAAACGTGATAGTCCATTTAATAAAATTCAATACTATTCTAGGTATGGATTTAATTTCCCTCTATATATCCAACATAAATTGTTAGAAGAAGGCAATCACAATCCATATCATGAATTTCACTCTAATTCTATACAAGTGTAATGAGGGGGTTCGATCTCCTTTGGAATCATCATCTAAAGCATGGATATTATTTCTTTGTGAGAAATATTATCTATATAAAGTGTTTGAAACTAAGGAAAATATCAACCTTGATGACATTCCCATTGTAAGGGAATATGCTGATGTGTTCCATGAAGAATTTTCTATTCTTCCTCTTATTAGAGAGTTTGTGTTCTCAATAAAAATAATACATTGAGATTTTCCAATAGATGAGAATATATATAGAATAGACACTTTTGAATTTTAATAGTATAAGAAGAAACTACTGTAGAATATAGATAATGGTTTTATACACCCAAGTGTTAGACCATGAGGTGAACCGATCAATTTTTCAACAAGAATGAATGGTCAATTCACCTATTTATTAATTCTCATGAACTCAAAAAAATCACGATAAATTAAAAGTATCATCTTCCATGGATTTATGACTTATTTGATCAGATTTTTAAATCTTAGTAATTCTCTAATTTGGATCATTGGTTGGGATTTTATCAAGTAAAGGTGAATAAGTAGGATATCTCCAAGGCTGATTTTTTGTACAAGGTATGGGAACAACAAGTTCATAGTGATTCCATTTGGACTCAGTAATGCTCTTGATATCTTCATGTATGTAATGGATAGAGTCTTTATGGAATACCTTGATAAATTTTTTTCTAATTTATAAATGATATAATTTTCTACTACAAAATAAAGGAGTAACTTGAGGATAATTTGAATGTTCTACTAAATACAATGAAAATGTAAACTTTACATGTGAACTATAATAAATGTAAATTTGTATAGAGTAAGTTAAGTTTCTAGGGAATGTTATTATTATAAAAGGAATATTTTTGGATCTCTAAAATATATAAGAAATTGATGTATGATTCAAGGAAACATCTATGATGGAGAGATATTGTTTCCTCAGATTAACTAGATACTATCGTTGAACTGTGATGAATTTATCATGATTTTCAATCCCACTAACCAAGATAACATTTAAGGGAGTAATGTTTTTTTGGGATTGATTAATACGAGGAGATTTTAAAGAGTTAAATAAGAGGCTAATAATTGCACCATTGCTCAAATTACCCACTAGTGGGGAAGGATTTGTGATTAATTGTGATGCATCCAAAAAAGGACTGGGATGTGTAATCATAGAAGATGAATAGATGATATATTATTCCTCCTTGAATTTTAGGATATATGAGAATAACTATCCAACACATGATCTGGAATTGGATATAGTGATCTTTTCATTGAAAATTTGGAGACATTATCTCTATGGGGAGAAGCGTGACATATATACAAATCATAAAAACCTCATGTATATATTCACAAAAAAGGATCTCAATATGCATCAATGATTGTGGTTATAGCTAATGAAGGAT
Organism: Viscum album; assembly: GCA_963277665.1. Lineage (NCBI taxonomy): Eukaryota > Viridiplantae > Streptophyta > Magnoliopsida > Santalales > Viscaceae > Viscum > Viscum album. The sequence continues at coordinate 533,978,009 of OY728155.1, forward strand.
TATGACTATTAAAAACATTTCCATTGTAGGAAGGTGAAAAAAGTGGAAAATGGATTGATTAGAAAGGATATAGCAACCCTATCCATGATGAGGATTAAAATAGATCCAATAATGTTGTACATTTAAAGGATGAGAGTGAGAATCCTAAATGAAACCTCATCATACCTTTCTAATTTTTTTACCATCTATTATTAAGATGATCACAGTGGACCCAAAGGATGAATAGGATCTGCAGATAATGGTATCAAATATTTGGAATTCAACTTCATGAAAGATGGATTCATGAGATTTGGAACCTGGAGATGTGTCCCATCAAAATAATAATTGAAAAAGGTAACATCTAGATGATTTATATAGCTCATACCTCATTATACATATATAAAGAACTAATATGTATAGAGATATGAAGTAATACTTCTCGTATAATAACATGAAGATGGAAATTTTAGAATTTGTATCTCAAAACTTAGTATTCCAACAAGTCAAGGATGAACGGAAAAACTATAATGGTATGACACAGCCATTTCCCACACCAATATATAAATAGAAAAATATGACTATGGATTTCATCATAGGACTCACCAGCATATCTAAAGGAAATAACTCCATTTGGGGGTAGTTGAGAACTTTAAAAAGCCAAAAAATTCCATTGATATTAAGGAATATTTCTCTCTTGACAAACATGATAATATATAAACAAGATAAGTGGTATTACTACATGGATTACCAAAATCCATTGTCTATGATCGAGATCTGTGGTTTACATTGTGGTCTGGGAGAATCCTTCAACATGTTTTGGATACAAAGTTGAGTTTCATTACTACTTATCACCCTCAAGAGGATGGTCAATATAATAGAACCATTTATACTCTAGAGGATATAAAGATATCATGTTAAATGTATTTATAAGGATGTAAGGATCAATACCTTCCTCTAAAAAATTTCTCGTATAAAACAAATTACATCCTATCATTTAAATGGAATATTTTGAGTATCCCTATGGGAAGAGGTTTTAGACACCAATAAGTTTCCATGAAGTTAGGAAGAAAAATATGAGGAGACTTGATCATATCCAAAAGGTGAAAAAGAAGGTTAAAACCATTTCATGTCATATGAAATCAATGAGAATTTGATAGAAAACAATATATATATAATCATCTATGAGATCATGATTTGGAGTTCTATGAAAAGGTGTTCACCTATATATCACCATGGAATATGTTCATGAGGTTTAAGAAGAAGGTTAAGAATAATACAAGATACATCAGACCCTTTGAGATCCTTGATCACATCAATGTTATGACCTATTGACTAGAACTCACACCTAACCGGTCTCAAATACATGATGTGTTGCATTTATCCCTATTAAAGAATTTAATACCATGTTGGAATGTTTTATCCCAGTCCATTTGGATGAAGTTGGGTTGAATACTATTAGGCTAGACTTCACACCAGAATATAAATATGAAAGGGAACTATAGCAGTGCAAAATTTGGTGTGGTTACTGTATACTCATAGATTTTGGAGATAGTAGTACTGTATCTCTAAAAAATTCTTACCACCAACATTATAACTACTCCGAATTGGGTGGCTATGGATTTTTTACGGTTTGGACTTACTATTAAATTTTTTCCATAAAAACATCATATTCTTTATGAGCTTAATAGAGATAAAGTTTCTATGGGTCTAACACTCTAAAATTTTCATGTGATTTTCTCCCCCTCATAGTAAACTTTATTCCTCTATAAGGATATATGGACCACTTCTCAAACCATGTAAATATATATATCTCGTGTCAATATTCTTCTTGTTCTTTTTTTTTCTATCTTTTCATTAATTTTAAACCTTTTTCCACTATGACTCTATACATTTCCAAAAAAACTAGTATTAGAGGTTCAATTTGGAAGATTGAGTTTTTAGTTTCTCAAAATTAATGTAATCTATGGAATAAAGAAATGTGAATATAAATATCTTTTATGTAACTGATTTAATTTACTAGAGGATGAATATCAGGAATTATATTTTTCAATAAAAGATGCACTTAATGCTTTATGGTGTAAAAATAATAGATATAGAGAAGGCGTGTGAGAAATATATTGATAGGTTCTGGGTCTTGAATACTATACTTTTCCCAAAAACATGGTTTTCATTATCATAGAGGAAGAAAATGATAAGGTTGATGAAGGATATCCTGAATATGTATGAGAAGCCTTCTTCATTGAAGAATGTGTACCTGAAGTGAAAATTGTAAAATATGAAAATTATTGAAGGGATTATGGTTACAGATCATGTGAATGAATTCAGAACTATCACAAGTTAGTTGACATCAGTGGAAATTATAAATGATGATGATATATGTAAACTGATTTTAATATCTTAATAACCTAAAAGTTGGGAATAAATCCCAAATAAGTACTTTAGGATATAAAAATATGGTAATAATGGATGTTTGAGACCTAATCCTCAGTAAGGATATTCGAATAAGATAATTGGGAAGATTCTATAGTTCTTCTCTAAACGTGAAAGAAATAGGAAGATTTGTTCAATAGGATAATATGAGAGGATGATAAAACTCAAGAGTAATGATTCCATACATGGAAATGGTTCTTGGTTCTACCTAATAGATTTTCAGAAAGAAATGACACATTAAGATAGAGTGATGAGAAAAATAGAAGGTGTCTGAAACTAATACAGTAAGCACAATGACTAAAGAAACTGATGATTAGTTGATGCCAAGAATGTATATCCCTTGGGAGTCTTGTATTTTAGGCTCAAGGGAAACATTATATTCTACATCAGAAAAGGGTTTCAGGAAAAATTATGTTTCTCAAAAAAAATTGCAAGGTACATCATACTGATGATGAACCCTTGAAAATTTTGGGGAAAGGATGTTCATGGATTAAAACCAAGAATATGGGTTTTCCAGTTCTAGAGAATGTAAGAAATTTCTCTATAATAAGAAGAAATCATATTTCTATAGTATAGTTTGATGATTCTGGTTTTCATACCATGTTCACTGGTGGTGCATGGAAGATTACAAAGGGAGCTATGTCTATAGCTTGAGGAATATAAAATGGAACGTTTTACTACATGACACGGACCATCATGTACATGATTTCATCAATAAATTCTATAAGGGACTCAAAACTATGGAACTATAGTCTAGGAAACATGATTGAGCATGGTTCAATGTGATAAAAACAAAATTAATGATACCAGAGTTAATGTTAATGGAGTTTGGTTTGTGTGAATATCATATATTTTTAATGTATAATAAGGTATCATTTTCAAAAGGAGGTAGAACACTGAATTTTAAGAAGTTGGATATTGTGAACACTAATGTTTGGGGTGATCTAAAATACATTCCTTTGAAGGGTTATACTATTATTTGATATATATAGATGAACTAACAAAGAATAAATGAATTTTCTTTCTAAAAATAAATATGATGTGTTTAAAATGTCTCATAAGTTGAAAACCATGGAGGAGAATGAGTCTGGATCAATGATGAAATATTATAGGTTTGGAATTTGAGGAGATTATGGAAATAAAGAGTTTAGATAATTAATTTCTTATAATAGAATTTGGTGCGATAAGATTCTTTCAGGTACACCACACAAAAATGGTCTAGATAAAATTATGAATGGGACACTAAATGGATGTTCTAGGAGCATGTGTTTGCACTTAGGGTTACCCAAGACTATCTAGGAAGAGGTAATAAACATGGAAGCATATCTGATCAATATCATTCCATTTATACCAATAGTATAATTTTTACCCATTTAATTTCGATCTATAAATTGGGTAGGACCCTTACATTTATGATTCTCTATATGTTTGGAATATGTACATATAGATGTTGATTAAAGGAAAAATAATGAAATGAAGTCCAAATCATGTATCTTTATTGTATATGGTGATGAGGAGTTTGGTTATTACTTTTGGGATGATAATAAAAAGATGATAATTAGAAGTTAGAACAAAATATTTAATGAAGGTGTCATGTACAAGGAAAATAATGTTTCTAAAGTTTATAGTTGGAATAAAAAATCAAAATTCCATGAGCAAGTAAATCTTGATGGGGTACTAGATCATGTGACACCAAAACTAGTGGATCCTAATCCTTATGTGGATTTTAGGTGATCAAAAAAGGTGAGAAGTCATGTCACAATTTACTCGCTATCCATATATTATTTTTTATTGACTAATGATGGAGAACCATAATGTTTTGATAAGTAAATTCAGTTGAAGGAGTATAAATAGTGTGATTTAGATATGAAGTATTATATTTATTAATTACATGAAAAAAATACATGGTATTAGACACTTTTTCCCTAAGGAGATAAAATATTGAATAATGAATTGGTATATCGAGTCAAGAAAGAACATGATGGTAAGTTGAGATAAAGGAAAAGGCTGGTGGTGAAAGGTTTTCAAAAGAAAAAAGGTGTTGATTTTACTAAACTTATTTCACCTATATCAAAAGTTACCACCATCCAGGTGGTTCTTAGTGTTGTTACATTAGAATAATTATATATTGAGTGGATTGATGTGAAGATGACTTTCCTTCATGGAGACCTAGAAGAGGATCTTTATATTCAATATCCAAATGAATACATTGAGTAAAGGAAGTAATACCTAAAGTGAAAACTCTATAATAGATTATATTGGTTAAATAAAGCACCCCGGTAGTGGAGAATTTTTTTTGATTCATTCATGGATAAAAATGAATAAAAATCATGTATTATGGATCAATGATTCTACATCAAGTCTTTAGGTGATTGATACATTTTAGTACTTCTATATATAGATGACATACTCATTTCAAGATCATGTATATAGAGGATTGATGTGATGAAAGGGAATCTAGCTAAAAAGTTTGAGATGAATAATCTTAGAGAAGATGAAAATATTTTGGTGATGAATATCTAAATACACCTCACAAATTGAACAATGATGTTATCATAGGATGACTACATTGGAAAGGTTTTGAGAAGATTAGGTGTGATGAAAGTCAATCCATATTATTTTCTCTAAGAAATTCATTTCAAACTATCAATGGAGTAAAAACTAAAGACACCAGAAGAGGTTGAGTTCATGGAAAATGTTCCATATGCATTAGCTATTGAAATCCTAATGTATTCAACGGTATTTACTTGATATGATGTAGCTCATGAAGTTGGAGTTGTAAGAAGGTACATGGAAAACCCAGGAAAACAAAATTGGGAGGCTATGCAATGCTTACAGAGGTATATGAATGGAAGCAAGGAAGTACCTCTATGTTTTGGGAAAGGAAAATCATTGCAAGGGTATGTGGATGTGGACATTAGAGGTGATGTCGATAGCAGAAGGAGTTCAATTGGTTATGTATTTACATATAGATAAACTTCAATGAGATGGATATCTCAACTAAAGAAGGTGGTCTCTCTATCTACTATAGATGTAGAATACATTGATCTAATTTCATCCATGAATGATATTGTTTAGCTGAAGAACATATTAGATGATTTTTGTATAAAGTGAGAAAAAAATGTTTTCACTATGATAGTTAGATTTCCATACATGTTAAAAAGAACCAATTATTTCATGCCCAGATAAAGAATATTTAGTTGAATCAAAAATTTATTAGAGCCATTATACATGATTGGTTTCTAACATTGAATAATATTCTTGGAACCAAAAATCCAACATACATGTTGGAAAAACCAATTGTGATAGATAAGTTGAGGAAATTCTATTCCTCTCTCAGTCTCCAATGATGAATAGAGGATGAGAGGTGTAATATGGGAGAACTCTATCAGAGCATAGAAGGAAAAGAACTTGTATTTAATGAATCATCATCTTGAAATTTAAGCATTGAATAGAAGCATGCACAGGTTAGTGAAGAAGAGGTGGATCTTAGATTATGTATGTTTTTCTTAGTCAATAGAATTAATTTAGGTCAATGTAGTATATCAAGATCCAAGTCAGATATTTTTTGGAATGGTTTAGCCTGATCCATTTGGATGATGTTGGTTAAAATGATAGTTATCCATAATAAACACCAAACTAAAAATATCACAATTTTAACTCTATGATGATGTTATTGTGGGTTGGAGGGGGAAACATTCCCCTAATATAGGGGTTGCCTTTGTCCCATGACCAAATTTTTTGGATTTTTAGAAACATTGAATTGATTATAGCATAGTTAACTAGGAAATACCAGTAGGGAATAGTAGAAATTTGGACTTTAAAATGGCTATTGTAGCATATCAAACATTGGATATAGTGTTATTATATTTTCACAATCTTCTTAACATTGACATTGTAGTTTCTTGGATTTGGGTAGGTGTGGTCCTATTGTAGTGTGAAATTATTGTGTGATTGGTGGAAAGGTAGCATCTTCTTCTTTATGATCTCATTCAAGATACGTTTTATATGTTTCAAAAACTATAAATTTTCCCTTTAATTATACTCCTGATCATAGTGAATATTTTCTTCTCCATGGATGTTGGGATCATTTCCTGAACCATGTAAATCTCTATGAATCATGTTCATCTTCATCAAGTTATTTTGTTCTGTAATTTCATCATTTATAAACCATTATGTCACTGTGAATCCTGACATTTTTGAAACATACCAGACCCCACACTTGTACTGAATCTATATGTGGTACCTTTTGAGAATAATCTTTCATATGAGGATAAACATGGGAAAATCATAAATATTATAGATAATGTTTTATAAAACAAGACAAATCACCTAGACAATGAACTATGGAATAACCAAAAGTTTGAGAAATCATCTTAGGAATCAGAAGAGGTGATGAAATATAAGTGCACTAATATATTTAAATGTATGAAATGAAATTTTGGGGGAGAAATTTCTAAAGGGGGAAAATGTAATGACCCCAACTTTTATAAATGAAAATAATTTTTGAATAAATAAATTTCTTAATAATAATAGTAGTTATAGAAAGAAAATAAAATACATTAATTATTTTTAACTATTTTAGAATATAGTTTGTCCCATATAAAAGACCATTAAGCATCATAACCATTTATAATATAGAAATTCTACAGTAACTATAATTATTTTTATATAATAAGGGTTATAATAGTATATAAATGACATAGAAGGAATAAGTGATAGCCTTGACCAGTCAGATCATACCCTATGAATCACATTTATTATAGATTCCAAGGGACATGGTATCACTGGGATTTTCCATTGACCAAACATAATCTAAGATTCAAAAATTGAAACATGAGAGGAACTGTTTATGGGACAAGTTTAATCTTATTGATATCACTAAACAAACCATTTTCATTGAACCACCTAAACAAATTACCATCATATCACACCTTAACCTTACGGAGTACACTAGTTTAATAAGGGGTTATGAATCAAGACACTAGTGGTATGAATTTTATATTTTGTTTATGATAGACTAACCCAATAAATCCCTCCAAGAGATACTCAATTTGGCCCATGTTAAATCCATAATGACCTTTCTGATCCCCATGGGAAAGCCCAAGTTACTGGGCATCTTGGAAATAATGCTTGGGAATATTTCACCTAAAAAACAATTATCTATGACTAATGATAAATTGACATGACCCATCTATATATTGGATATCAGTAACAAATCAAATATACACATAAAATAAATAAACAAACCATATAATATAAAAATATTAAACAAATAGAACCAACAATCCCTTTGCTTCCCCTAACTCCCTCTCCTATAAATAAAACTGTAGATATATCTAGTTCCCTCAAGGCCTCCCATATATATTTTATCCCCTTTTCCATAGAAATAAATATAATGGATTATATAGATGATGTGATAAGGGAAACTAAAAATAAAACTTACATACCTCGACAGAATATCCCCTATGACCTGAGGTCACTCTCCATCCAGAATGGAATATAAATCACACTAATAGTTATTAAAAGATGAACCTGAAACTGAAAATGTATATATATATTCTTGAGTATCAAATTTCATACCTGAATATGATTACCCTTTAATTAAAGATCCATTATCATAATATTTTTATAAAAAATATAGAAAAATGGTTTTCAATTTTGATTACATTTAAAACAAATAAAACATTATCAACATTTATTAAATCTCATTTAAAGATATTTAAACTTTTAAAGAAGTAAGAAAAAAATAATAAAATATAACATACTAGCTAAAAAATATTTTTTTGAAAACATTCTTTTGATAATTTAAATATAATAGAATGAGGTAAAAGTATACCATACAAAGAACTGTAGGAAAGCCCTAAGTCATATAAGGTTATGTGAACTCAAGTTCCTTGCATCAATGATGTGATCTAATCAGTCAAAATCCAGTGGTGGATGCATGTTGATATGGATTTCATGTCTTTGTCCAACTAGCAAGGGGAAAACATGGTCGATGCCCCATAATCGAGTCAAAAGTTACTAAGAATTATATTCCCTAAGCCGAGTGGCATGGAGAATTCCTAGTCATTTCCCAATAACCAATTTATCAAATACCAAGTTTTTGTTAGTGTGTAATAAGGGATCACTTAAAATATCCTTCCCCCATCCAAGATACTTGGGATCCCATGTGATATTTTGTTATAAAACAAACCATTTAAACAAATTTCATGAATTGACCCACCAGGTCCCACTAGGACAACAGTAATCCAACTGTGACAACCCCATGCTCATCTTCAATAGGATAGTGTTTATAGTCTAGCATTGAGTAGGAATATGATACACTTTAGAGGCAATATCCTAATGTACCTATACAAACACACAAACATCTCCAATACCCATACAATGTTGAAAGGTAAAATAGAACTGATACCAAATGTAATCATAGTTTTATATCCCACAATTAGAGAACAAAATAAGTATTTAAAGTGTAAAGTGACAAATATAATCCAACCAAAACTTGAAATTAACTCAATATTTATTAGTATGAGGGTAATTATTCCAAATGAAACACTATTATGAACCTCTATATTTCAAACCAAAACTATGATCGGGATACTTCTTCTCCTCCTTAGACTCTATCAAAATTCCTGACATCTATATAATAAATGAAATGTGTGGGAAGATCCCATGCCCAGGTGAGTATAATAATACCCAGTATGAAACCATGAAATCTCTATTCATAAACCCTTAAGAGTAACTATCTCAAAAACACATACATATGTCAATCAGGATATGATACATAGTAATAAGAATAATAACACCCATATATACTCATAATAGAAACTAAGTTTCATTTTAAGGTCACAATCATAAATCCTACCTGGGATTCTTAATCGTGGTATCAAGATAACCTACATCTAGTAGAACTCACTCCATGAGCATGAGTATGTTGATGATGCTCCATTGATTCATCATGCTTTTCGGGCCTTTATATATAATGTATATGCTAGAAGTTGAAATAGATCGATACACATATGGGGGATCACACCCCTGGTGATGGGGTATACCGAATATTCTATCTGGAATAACCCACTATATAGGGGATCAACACCCATCAATATTGGTCATGTTATTTCCTAGAATCAGAATTAGTGTAGAATATGTTAAAGAATTCAACCTTGGGCCTCACAGAAGGATACCTATAACTCTTTCTGATATTAATACCTTATAGGGAATCATAATTCTATACACATGATGTAATTTCATAATGTTACCTCATGGGGATAGACTGAGGGAATGAACCCTAAGGAAACAGGCAAATAAGAATTGATTTCTTTTTCCAACTTGCATCCCCCCACATCATATCCTTCATTCCAAAACAAAATCCACCATCATGTTCTATATGGAAAACATATCAAAATAGGGTACTCATGTTCCCAAGTCTACGTCTAGAAAAATCCTAATGAACATATTGGTCTCATCATTGGTCTGACATGAAAAATTATAAATATGTCAATATGTCATCACAAACATTCATAAAAAAGGAATCATGATATTGCTATCCTTGAAGATAATCACTTAGGATATACTATCTACTTTCCCGTAATAGAATCTAAGTGAAATGAAATAAATTTCACCACATCACTCACAAACATTTCTTTGTGGGATCAAGCCATGAGTAGGAATTAAATGCCTAATATTGTTCATGAAACATCTACCACAATATTCGAGTCACAATTCCATTGAAGGTTCATCAATCCAAGACCGTATGGTGATGATATATCATATTTAGATTTAATGATAACAGTAATAATATAATAATAATTATAATATTATTTTAGTTATTATAATTTATTTTCTTTCTCTCACCCCCATATTCTCTATACTCGCACACTAGTGTGGGAGCACCATGTGCTGGACACCATTGCAGGGTAGGATCAACACCACAGTGCACCACCACCATCATCGTGCACGACCACCACCACCATAACACTACACCAATACAATTTCTTCTCACCAAAATATTGTTGTTTGATTGTCATGGAAAACTCCCATCAATTCATCCCATATCATCATGTCGAACCATCCAAAAATAAAATTAATTTTTTCCCGAACTAACGTCTTCACCATCATAGCTTGATCTAATCATTAACATCGAACCTAGATCTAGGAAAATCAAAACATTATGCCAATGATTAGTTGTGAAATTATTTTTTTGGGTATTGGACGAACCACCAACTAAAATAAATACTAGTATTGAATGAGTAAAGAACAATGTGTAAAAATCATGAACAGAAAATTGGGGAACAAACCTTGGTCATTTCTTGTGTTGGCCTCCATTTTTTGTCATTATAATGATGAATGAAGAAAAAAATTAATCATAAAAATCAACCTTTGATGTGAAAATAAATTATTATTGGTTGAATTCGTCAGTTTTCGATCTGAAGTAATAAAATAGGATGAATCCACAAAACAAAATTTTCTTACCTAAATATTGGATCATTATTTGTTAAGAACATTCCCATTAGCGATGGAGATGATGATATCGTTGCGTTTGTCGATCGTCTCATGGTTTGCCTTGATCATTTCATCATTGATCCTCAGCCCCAATCTACCAATAGGGATGAGTCTCTCCTCTAATTCTCTCTTGATTATGTGGATAACCCTAAAAAAATCATGATGATTTATTTGTAGAGGATTATTTAGGTTATCTTTATTAAATAAATAAATATATTTATTTATTCAATGCACCAACCAATGGCTACCTTCTACAGAACATTCTACACTAACCAACATTATGTCACACCTAGGGTAAACCCCATGTTTCTAAATCAATCATAGTCTATGATTTCTGATATGAGACTCCATTTTGGAGTTATTTAATTTTTTTCATAAAAATTTCATGTGTTTGATGAAATATTTTCAATATTTTTGTTATATCCATACTCGGTTCCCTGAGCTTTGGAATTTTTCATTTTATGGGAACCTGGCTCTAAACAAATTCCTTAATATCTTCCAAAGTCATATAATGGAAAATAAGGATCTTCATTGGTCATTACTCAAAAACTACAAAGCTCTTAGAAGTCCATGAAAAGGAATCTCCATAATCAATATCGAGGTCATCCTGTTCAACATTGTGAAATGAGACATTTATATGTATCCTAAATTTTGATATGTGAAAAAAATACAAGCACCCAATCTAACTACAATCATATGTTATAGTGGTATTTCACCTTGCTAACCCAATATAGTGAATGTAAAAAAGGGCATATGATCCTTAGATATAATCTTTTATCCTAGATAAATCCATGCGATCCTCTATGATGGGTAATCAAATGGAATACACAATCCCATAAATGAACCAAAAGATTAATATCATCAATATATTTAGAACTCCTAAAATTACTAGGATTTCCCTATATTCCTCTAGGTATTCTAAACCCTTTATAACCATTGCAATCATCGACACTAGACCCACAAGCATTGCCTCCCACTAGTATCAACCAGTACATCACTAGCCTACTAGATCTCTTGTACATGGAATCACATGGTGCTACACCAATGGTGGAGTTGATTTTTTTATGAAAACCCCATCGATAGTAAATGATACTCACAATTAAGGATTGAAACTTACATGAAAACTTATATCATGTTTTCAAGAAACTGAACAGACTAATTTTCATAGCCATCAGTTTAGGGTAGAAACATTGATATCAACTGACACCAAGTTCAAAAGGCCTCATAAATCCTCTCCATAATCATGTTGTGAAATTAGTATCATGTTCTAAAATGATCATAGAGGGAACTACATGAAGTTTGAACTTTAAAGAGGTGAATTACTTCATCACCAAAGGTACCTCCCTAACTTGGTGAATAATTAGAGTGGGGAAAAACATAAATTGAAGATACACAACACCATCCATATCCTCAATGTTCAAATAAAAATAGGTGATCTTTTTATCAAATTGATCAAAAATAGTGGATAGAAAACCTTGTTGTGACCATCTTATACTACAATAATTCCCTTGAGTGTATCTCAAACTAGAACTACCTCAAACTTTATTGGGTTCATAATCACTCGCATGTCTAAGAATACATATCCCCAAAAGTGAAACTCTTAAATCTAAGACAGATTCTTGGATAGATTACTGTAATATGTTTCTATCAGAGAATGTATAGAACCATCCTATTGCATCTGACATACTCCACCACTGATGCTGAGTAAACATGGATGTCAATAGAGAAGAACACCATGAACCGATCCTAGGAGATGGATCTGATTTATGAGTTTTATAAAAAAATTGGGTCTTCCAACGCACTGAAACCTATCACCACAAATCCAATGTAACTCTAATATCTTTATAAATCTTCTTTTGGTATGTCCTCCACTCAAACCCGGTGCTATTGATAACCTTTCATGAGGTCAAACTTCGAAAAACATTTTTCCCCTTGCCCAATTGGTTAAGAATTAATTGATTATTATGAGTGGATACTTATCCATTATATTCACTAGGTTTAGGTGATGTCAATACACACCCAAACTCATTCTCTTATTCCCCTCATAGGAGAACCACACTAAGCTAACCTGATGAACACATTAATTTTAATAAATAACCCACATCTACGAATCCCCCAATTGCACCTTAATCCCTTTCAGATCTATGGTTCCATCTAATATGCTGGTGAAAATATCATTTTGTCCATGGGTGATGGTCTATGAAGAGAAAAAATTGATGAGGTGGTAGGAATTGCACACCCTCAAGGAAGGTATCCATGTATTATTTTAACACATTAAGGAAATGAATGCTCATAGAATCCACTTCTATAAGGCTCATACAATCTAACTAATACAAAATTAGATATATCATCATGCACACTAGATTATCATGATCTACCTATAACTCCTTATCACCAAAGAAGGATATTTTCATCCCACTAACTTATTAACACTAATACCCTCACTGATAAAAACCAAGTTGGGAATGGGAAGTTAGAAACTAGTCTATATTGAGAAAAAAATCATAGGGTCTCACCAAATATAAGGAAATATTCTACATGAGGATCTCTCTCCACCTAGAATGATGTCACAATATCTATAACAATGTTCCATCATAGATCCTCTCAACAAGAGCCTTCAACACATGGGTTAAGTTAAAAGGGCTCCACTGGAACCACTAGGCCTCAAAAAAGTGATGCATTCATGGAAAAAGACCTTCATATGTGCACTAAATTTGAAACTGGGGAAGAGAATACACCAATCATACCGCTATCTACACCCGAAGCTCCTAGGTCACAATATTCTACCATCTGAAGCTATCATTTCCCTTTCCAACCGATTCACCTCATACAAGGATTTCTCTGACACCTTAGCACATCAGAATGACCTCAAACACAGAAGTTGATGGAATAGACATGCCACACCTCGATACTATTATCTTTGGGAGGCAATGAATCACCTATAAAGTTTTTTATCATGTCATAAGATTCAATCTTCTTGGGGAAACCATCCATCTTCCTTGTGTTCCTAAAGCCATGTCAATCAACCCCAACATAGGGCTCTACTAATACCATGTATTTCCATAGAGACGTCTCGCTACTATGACCACCATTGAGAGGGGACCTAACTGAGTGGTAAAATCACACCAAAAGCTCGTTCCATTCCTCTAACACCCATAAAAAGTGGGTATATCCCACCATGTAGCTTAAAAAACATCTATCTCTAAAATTTGTGACACACACTCAGTATCGACCAACTACTTCTCATAGAGAATAATGGTTTCTAGTATATCCATATGATCGTTCTAGTTATGAAAAGGACATGAAACATGACCCAACCCATCAAGACAATCAACTGCTTCTTTAGGGTCTAGATCACTGCATAATCCCATCGGTCACTTAAATTGTAACTCTTGTAACATGTTAAGCCTATGATTTTTTTTTCTATCCTATAAGAGCTATCGAAAGATCAACATATCATAAATAATCCATTAGATCCATGGATGGATATAAGCACTGCTCATCACGTGGTAGCACAACTCTATTCCCTCTTGGATAAAAAAACCTTATGAATTTGTCATTGTATTGAGGCCTCAACGATCAACTGGTCATCATCCCGATAGTGACTCAGAATCCTTGATTGTTGTAACCATGTAGGTGTCTTAAAAATATCTAGATGTACTTTGGTCGATGATTATATCTTTGGATATGACTCAAGAAGTATATTGAAACAAAACTCATTATTGTTTGATGCATGTAACTATGTTTTCTCTAAAACCGGTTTCTATATGTTTCAAGTCGAAAAGATGGTTATTAGAGTCATGGTGAATGGATACATCAGTCACCACACCAAAATTGGATTCCCTGGCCTAAGAGATGATCTTTAACCACTATAACAAAACTTCCATAAAACCAAAACCAAACCTCACATCTAGACAAAACATTAAAATTCGATCCTAAGATGGAACATTGATCTGATACCAATTTAGGATGACCCAACCCACTAGGGATTGAAAAAAAATGCATATTTTAAAACAGATATGAGACATAAAAATAATAATAATGACACCTAGATATACTCATGATAGAAACTAGGTCTCAGGGTAGGGTCACTAGCACAATTCCATCCAAGGATTCAAACATAGTGTTTCAAGATAATTCCTATCTTAGAGAACTCACTCCATGATCCTGAGTATAGTAATGGTGCACCTATGAGAGGTCATTCTAGTTGGTCCTCACCATTAATAATTTTGTATTAAAAGATATAATAGATAAATAAACATATGGGGGATCACACCTAAGGCCATGGGGTATACTAACAAACCTATTTGTAATAACTTTCTATGTAGGGGATCAATTCTTGTCTATATTGGTAACACCAACTCCCGGAACGCCATATAAGGGAAAAGATGATAGAGGATTCCAACCCAGGACATATTGAGGGACTTTGTTAAATCTATCAGTTAATAATCTATTAGAGGCAATCACAATACTATGTTATGGAAATAATGCTATAATATACCCTCATGGGGATAGACTGAGAGAACAAACCATATGTAAACTTACCAAGCATTGTAGAATGAAGAATCCCACATTCATTCCCTAAAATCATATCTATGATGACCAATAAAATTCCACCATTATGTTTTATGTGAAAAAATGATCAGGATAATGTACTTGCATGCCTGATTTTGAGTATATGAAATGCGTGATGAATGTGTGGGTCTCTTAGTTCATTCGATAGACTAAAACATAAATATGTCAATATGTCATAAAAATGTCCATGAATGGCCAAATACATCACTATATTGTGATGCTCAAAAAAACATTCTGGATAATCTATTTACATTCCCAAAATAGACACTCGGCAAAAAAACATATTTCACCACTTCACGTATGAACAACGCTTCATGGGCCCAAGAAAAGGGTCTAAATTAAATAACAGATATTGGTCTTGAAATTTACTACTCAATATTAGGGTCATAATTTTCTAAATGGTTCATCATTATGAAACTATATGGAGAAAGTATGTTGGATTTAGATATAATAGTAATAATAGTAATAATAATAATATTATTATTATTTTATTTTTTATTTTCTTTCACTCACCCCCTCTTCCAGAAGATCACGCACAAAGTGAGAGCACTGGTCATCATACACTATCACGAGGATAGATCACCACCGCTACTACCATCGCCATGTGATTTAGCCACCATTGTTTCCATGAACCACTTCCATAACCACTTTCTGCATTTTGGATATTCGATTCACATGGAAAACACTCATTGATTCATTCGATCTCCTCATGTTAAACCATACCTTACAAACACTGAACAAGTCTTAGTATGTAGTCATTTTTATCCTTTATTGATCCCATCATCGACCTAAAATGAAATATATGAAAATTAAATTGTTACATCAAATATCAGTTGTGAAATGATTTATCTTAGTTAGTTTTTGAACCTTCATTCAAAATAAATACCGGTGACGAGTAGGTGTAGAATGGTAGCTGAAAATAATGAAAAAAAATTGAGTAATGAACCTTGTTTGATGTTTGTATGGGCCTTGATTCACTTTCATTAAAACAAAAAATGAAAAAATAGTAAACAAAAATTAGATAAATCAATCATAAATAAATCATTGATGTATAAATCAATTCTTGTTAGTTGAATTGATCCATGTTCAACATGCGATAACAAAAGGTGATTTATTCATAAAAGAAAAATTACCTACCTAGATATAGGATCATAATTATTGAAGAAAATTACCATTAGATATGAAGATGATGATCCTGTTGTGTTCGTCAGTTATCTCATAGATCAAATGATCCATTTATCATCAATCCTTGGTCCCAATCCACCAAATATGGTGTGGATATCCTCTAATTATCTTTGGTTTATATGGATAACCATGGTAATAAATCATAAAAATTTATTTGAAGAGGATTATTTAGGATAGGTTTATTAAATTAATAAATATATATATATATTTATTCATTTATTCAAAATACCTGTCGATGGACTCCTTCCATGAAAAGTATGATTCCAACCAACATTATATCACACATAGTGAAAACCCCACATTTTATAATCAATCGTGGACTTTGATTTCTGATATGAGAATCCATTCATAAGTTATTTCATTATTTTTGAAAAACATTATGCACATTATATAATATATTCAATATTTTTATTATATTCATACCGAGCTCACATGGCCTTGGAATTCCACATTATCAAAGCATTTGGCCTCGAGAATATTCTTTAATTTTTAAAAATTCTTACAAGGAAAAAATAAGGATGATAAAACAAAAAACAAATTACACCTTAATCCATTTTTACATAAAAATCAAGAGAACCATTTGATAATATCCCTGAAATATTGATAATTTTTTATTAAAAACCTTTGTCACATGGCATTCATTAACTAAGATACCATTTATAAAACATATAAAACAAAATAGAATATTCCAACTGGTCCTACACAATTAATTTTTATATCCACTTAAATATTTTTTTGAAATCGATTTTGAAAACCAATTTTTAATTCATATGGTATTCTTATTATTATACCAATATACAAATACAAACAAACACTCACTCACACACACACACACATAAATATTTCTATGATTACAAAAATTCACATGCTTCCAGGTGAATATATATACTTACAAATATATATGCATACCCATGTATATATGCTTAATTATCGGATACCTAAAAATTAATATGAAGAACCTCACATTTATTTTATTATAATTATTCTTGAATTAATTTAGAAATACTTGGAAATATATATAAATATAAATTTATATTGGTAATCTCATTCGAATGAAAATATTCACACATCATTGTGTGAATATGTTCCATAATGTATATTTATATTAATATTGAAAAGAAATAACACAAAATGTATTTAAAATAATTTAAAATTAATGAAAATTGGAAAACCTACTTGGAATAGGTACATAAGGTGTGAAAACTTCAAGAATGTCAAGAATAAGGTCCTGGTAATTGGCCACATTCTTTAAGAAACCAAATACATAAGAAGAAATTAATAACTAAAAAACCTATACCCTAGGGATAGGCCTATGAATAAATCTCCAATGTAGAAAGTAAGAGGATTATAGAAAATGGAAGAAGAAGAAGAAGAATCCAGAGATGAGAAAATACTTACCTACGATGATCACATACCAAATCAAAAGGAAAAATAATAAAGAATGTATGTCAAGAGTAGGTGGTCGTTTGTGCCTAGACTACCTTAACAAGGAGTGGGTTTCATGTGAGGGTATGAGGGTAGGGGGATTAATTAGATTAGGTATTATTATTATTATTTACAATATAGAAGAGATGCATATTTTGGTTACACACATGAAAAACATTGTGCATACCGTGCAATTGACACTGTTCAGTCGGGAGAACTATATAGTTGGGATGCATGGTTTAGAAAACCAAAAACCAAGTGTGAAAATCCAATTTTGTAAAAAAAGAACCATTCACATAGTTGACGTATGGTTTGGCCAACCGAGTGGCCAGATCATCCAACGCACAAAAAAATGTAAAAAATTTAAAATTCTATATATTAAATGAATCAATACTCTAAAACAAAAATATGAATTAATATATAAAAATAATAATTAAGAAAATATGTGTTTTTTTGTTTCAATTTCCCTCACCATCACCCTTTCTAACCCCATAAATTCACTGAAATCATGGAGGAAGACACACCCAAGGAACTTTGAGTGGAAAATAAACCACCAAAAACAACTAACTCCAAGCCACTCAACCTCTAAATAAGACTTAAGAATCTAAAAATGTATCCAAATTCACATGTCACACCCAACCACTTATATCAAAAAAGGGTATGTAACCAAGATATAGAATAGATCTCCCTTCAATTTTATGGTTCCACTAGAATGATGGATTGTAAATCAAAGGACCCTCCATAAGGATCTCTACAAATCACAACCCAAATTTCCAATATAGAGAAATCAAGTGGAACTTAGGATATACAGCTCATCTAGAACCCCATTAAATAAATTACAAATTATCCAAAATATTACCTCTATGATCAAAACTGTAAACACCAAAATAATAATAAATAGGAAGAGAGATGAAAAGATAAGAAGATTAAAATAAATAAAACACCTCAAAATTTTCATCAAACCACTCTTATTGATTAGAAAGACCTAAATAACACCCTGATAATTTATTAAAATGGTGGACAACAACACTATATTCACCACATTTTTATCTAGGAATTAATGGAAAGAGAGGCATAAATCATTAGCATGCCTTTTCAAAAATGGCATGGGCTCCAACCCAGTGTCTAAAATAAAATAAGGGTAACCAAAAACCTAAAATCAGAATCACCAACCCTAGAGATCTCTAGAACAGTCCAACTGACACCACCCTAAGAATAAAATAAATTTGTGTGGGGTCTGTCCTAGTCACCTAAAACACACACTGAGAGTTTCCCATGTCTAGTTAATCAAAATAATACCTCACCAAAACCGTTATCATGTAAGATACTCAAGAAGCACATTACCACTAAAAAATAAAGAACATAACCCAAAGAATCACAATCGGCATGAATAATTGGAGAAGGTCCGGATCGCACCGTGATTCACTGTTTCATTTTCACCCTTACACCATTATGCTAAACTTGATTTATATTAAAAATTTTAAAAATAACAATAAATTTCATTCCATGATTTAATAATTTATTTTTTGTTTATCACTGTTGGAAAGGACAATGTTACTTGTTTTGATGATTCCGTTGCATGTGGAGGTGATTTGGAGGCCCTAGAGATGATCCAGAAGGAAAATGGGCCAAAACTGCATGGGTCCCATGAAAACCTGTCCACTGTTGGGTAGAGTATGAAAAATATCTGAATCCAAATGGGATGATATTTATTGGTATGATCCAAAATTTAATTATCTACAACTCATATGCATACAACCAAGACCCATTTGTCCATTAAAGGGCCCAAAATAAGTGATATGTCATGGACACCGAATCTACATAGAATCAAAATTTGTGTGTTGTGTATTGTCCATATCTGGAGTTTCATATGTTAAAAGGTAGCCAAAACTCTAGTGGAGATATCCAAGACGTGGGTAAATAACTTCATAGTTTTGTTAGAAGTGTTTTAAGACTTTATAGAGGCCAAAAATAATGTGACAAGTGGTTTTACAAAATCTGTGTGCCCAAAACCACTTCCCATTTTTTTCTATAAAAGAGCACCATGGGTTCCTCATTTAGGGAGTTCGAACCAGGAGCCAAGCTCTACCATTGTGGAGTCCTAGAGAAGTCTCTTAAACTTTATATAAGTTCTATAGGCCCCTATACTCATAGGGGGATCAAGGATGACAAAGGAGTTTCACCCGAGCCTCCTCCTCCTCTAGATGGCGAGCTAAACAGTGGAAGATCATTTCGAGGGAGCTACACAAACATGGGAGGGAGTTACGGAACATGTTCTTCTACTAGTTTTTTATAATTTGTTTGTTGAATATTTCACTTATTTTTTATCATGACATTCTTCCCCCTTGATTAAATTTCATTTGATATAATTAAGTGGAACGCTTTTTATTTCAACACCGATTGGGTTGAGATTTCAAGTGTGAATCTTGGGTTATTCCAAATGGACCACACAATAATCCTATTTATCTCCCACATACAAAATATTTAGGTATGCATTGGTAGACCTTTTATTTTATGTTTTATATCCAAATCATGGAAACACGATTGTTGTGTCAAGGGGTGGTTCTTTAAGCATATTTTGAAGAGGCAAGAGGGGAGTCAAGATCATGAAAACCTTAAACCAAAGAATTAAACAAAACCATGTTAAATTTTTAGATCAATGATCTTAAAATATGTGTAGTGAATATTAAATTATTTTCTCATCTCATAATTATTAATATACCACCTTTATTTTTCAACTATTTAACTCTTTAATTAAGTAATTTACATAAATCTATTTTCAAAACCACCCCTCTTTTAGTAATTCTTATTAAAAATAAATACTCAAAACCTATCAACTATCCTTGACAGATTACCTAGGGTCTTTCCTAGACTATAAATAAATTTAATATCATAATAAATTTGGAGTTCATGATAGTGTGTTCAAATTTTTTCGTAATTGGCGGGGAACGCTTTGGTTTTAATGCGTGTTTTTGATAATTTTATTTATAAATTTTGGGAATGTTTGTGTGTTTTATCTTATACCTTTACATTTATTTTTGTTTTTTAATTTATTTATTATATAGGTTTTGTGTATAATGCATTCTACTGTAGGAGACTTGCAACATTTCAAACCCAAACCAGAGAGGATCCTACATCAGTTACCCTGAGATACACAAGAGGAACCTTTGAAGGAGAGCGCACAAAACATCAACACTCATCTTGATCCTTCTTATTCTTCTTTGTAAACCCACATTAAAACTTAAATTAACGTGAATAACATGGATGAAATCAATTGAAAAATAAAAGATCCAACCTCGACTGATGTTGATATCCAACCTACCTATATTCAATTACAAGTTGAGGCACCCAATTTGGAACCAAAATTTGGTTTAATTCATATATTACCAAGATTCCATGGACTTCCTGGAGAGGATCCGCACAGGAATTTAAAATAATTTCACACAATGTGTTCTACATTAAAACCAATAAATTTGGATTAATAGCAAGTAAAGTTAAGGGCATTACCTTTTTTATTAGAAGACACAACAAAATATTGGATACATTATGTTAATTCCCCAATAAGAGGTTGGGTGGACATGAAACGCCTTTTTCATGAAAAATATTTCCTAGACTCTTGAACTGAAACTATAAGGAAAGAAATTTGTGGGATAATAAAATCTCTAGGGGAAACATTACATGAATAATGGTAACACTTTAAAAGGTTATGTTCAAGTTTCCCACACCACCAAATAAGTGATCAACTTTTAATTCAATATTTTTATGAAGGATTAATCCTTATTGATCGAAATATGATCAATGCTGCTACAAGTGGTGTGCTAGTTGATAATACCCCAATTTCTTTGAGAAACCTGATTGAGAACATGGTACAAAACATACAAAAACTTGGTTCAAGGTCTTATGTACTGATTCGAGGTGTCCATGAGGTGCAAAGTACTGTATTCGAGAAGAAGGTGGAAAAAAATTTCAAATATGTAAGTACCATTCTTCGACAACTTGATTTTTCCAAAGGGAAATCCCAATCTCCTCCTCCTATCCATTGTGGTATATGTTCTTCTAACACCCACAACTCTGACCAATGTCCTCAATTGATGGGAACATCTGAGAGTTGGGAGGAAATATTTCCAAGACGCCCCTATAACCAACCCTTTAGGCAAGAACCATACTATCCATCCAACCCTAGGTTGAAGGAGAACCAAGCCTATAGGCAAGGGGGTTATTCAAACCAACCTAACCAATAATGGAACCAACCGAGGTAGAGTAGTCATCCACCACCACCACCCAGGAATCCTCAACCACCCCAAAGTCCTTTCTAAAAACCCCCTCGAAAACCCGATCCTAGCCTAGAAGATATGATGAATCAAATGGCTTCCAACAATATCCAATTCCAAAAAACCACTCAGGCATCTATACAAGACCTCAAAACCCAATTAGGCTAACTAGCTAACACCATTGGTGAAATTCAAAGTCACAGATCAGGTAAGCATCCCTCTCAACCAGTAGTTAACCCTCGGGATAAAGGAAATGTGAGTGCCATCACCCTTAGTAGTGGAAAAATACTAGAAATTAAAATTAATAATCTATTATAGTCATCCCCTCCTGAGGAAACCTCTATCCCAACCATTAAAAATGTTCCAAATGTTGAATAATCTTGTCCTGAGAGAATCCATTCCAAAGGAAAGTGTGTGTATATTGAGGAGTCACCTAACCCAGCCATTCCTCTTCCATTTCATCAAAGTTCCACCCACCCATGAAAACAAAAGTAAACTGAACTTGATAAGGAAATATTGGAAAATTTCAAGAAAGTTCAGGTTAACATCCCATTGATTGATGTTGTCAAGAAAATTCCACAGTATGCCATGTTTCTAAAAGAGATGTGTACCCACCGAAGCCAACTTCAAGGTGATGAGAAAGTGAGATTGGGGAGGAATGTTTCAACATTGATAGAGACATCACTTCCCACCAAGTGCAATGATCTTAGAACATTCTCAATTCTATGAACCATTGGGGAGTATTCTTTTTCTAATGCTATGCTTGATTTAGGTGCTTCTATAAATGTGATACCTCACTCTATTTACTATACATTGTATGTCAGGGAACTGAATCCCATTGGAATTATTTTTCAAATGGCTAACTGGAGTACCATACACCCCTCTTGTTTGTCAGAGGATATTCTTGTGAGGGTCCAAAATTTAATTTTTCTTGCTGAATTTTAAGTGCTTAAAATGGAGGATGGTAGGATGAATAGACATGCCCTGATTATATTTTAGACACCTTTATTGAAAACCACCAAAACCATAATTAATGTCTAAAATGGTACATTATCTATGGAATTTGGTGGTGATATAGTCCATTTCAACATCCATGATGTTATGAATCATACTTCAAAAGAACACTCCTCTCTCTAGGTTAATTCAATTGATGTACTCCCTACCCCTAAAAAATATCTTTTATTTCCTCTGATATCCTTTCTAAGTTTTCTTCATTGATTGAAATTATAGGAAATGAGTCATGAAATTGTTGTTGTAGTGGATTATAAAAATTTCATGCATGTTTATTAATTGATAATTTCTTGAACAATGAGGATCCACTGACCATCGATGATACTGCTATGCTTGTAAAAGCTCATTACTCTATTGAGGATAGTACCATTGAGCAGTTAGATGAGATTAGCGACCTCTCACTTTCACACACACTCCCATAAATCCAAAATCTACCTGAATTAGAACTGAATCAATTGCCTCAAGATTTAAAATATTCATATCTTGAGAGTCGAAACAAGTTTCCCATTATAATTGCTAGTTCACTCCCTCCTAGGCATGAATCGCGACAGCTAAAACTTATGAGGGAGTATAAATAATATTTGGGATGGACACTTTCTGACTTTCTTGATATCATCCCATCAATTTGTACACATCATATTTTATTAAATGATGAGGATAAACCAGTGAGGCAGCCACAACGTCAACTGAACCCAAACCTCTTATAATTTGTGAAAAATGAGGTGACAAAACTATTGGTTGTTGGAATCATTTACCCCATCTATGACAGCCAATGGGTTAGTACCATTCAATTAGTTCTTAAAAAGTATGTCCTTATAGTAATCAAAAAATAAATAATGAATTTTTTCCAACTATTGTGCAGAATAGTTGGCATGTTTGTATAGACTATTGCCGACTAAACCGACACACTAAGAAGAACCATTTCCCTTTTCCATTCATTGACCAAATTCTAGAGAGGCTAGCGGGGAAGTCCCATTATTGTTTCCTTGATTTTGTATTCTGGATACTTTCAGATCCATATTTCCCTTGAGGATTAGGAAAAGACAACCATTACTTGCCCCTTTGGTACATTTTCCAATAGAAAGATGTCATTTGGTCTGTGCAATGCTCCGGGTACATTCCAACGATGCATGGTTAGTATTTTTTCGGATTACCTAGATAATTTCATGGAAGTATTCCTGGATGATTTCACTATTTATGGATCTTATTGTGATGAATTTTTGAGTATTCTTGGTTCAGTCCTACGTCGCTATTTTGAAATGAATCTTGCATTAAAATATGAGAAATTCCATTTCATGGTGCGACAAGGTATAGTTTTGGGAAGTGTAATTTATGGGGATGGTATACAAGTAGATAAATCAAAATTGGATGTCATTTATTCCCTACCATTCCCAAAAAATGAAGAAGAGGTACGATCTTTCCTATGTCATGCTGGATTTTACCGTCGGTTCATTTGTGACTTTAGTAAAATTTCTCTCCCCCCTCCCAATTACTCAAAAAAGAAAAAGAATTTTTTTTATAAAGAATGTGAGGAAGTTTTTAATAAGTTAAAATGGAGTATCATGTCACCCCCGATAATCAAACCACCTCGGTGGGATTTACCATTTGAGCTCATGTTCCATGCCTCTAACTATATAGTTGGGCCAGTCTTGTCACAAAGGGCTGACCGAGCTCCACATGTCATAGCCTATGCCTCATGTACATTGGAACCTACCCAAGAAAACTACACCACAACTAAAAAATAATTTCTTTACATTGTTTTTTCCTTGGATAAATTCAGGTCGTATCTTTTAGAGTCTAAAGTCATTGTGTTCTCAGACCATGCAGACCTCCAAAATCTCCTTATGAAATCAAAAGCCAAACCACATCTCATTCGTTGGATGCTAGTCCTTCAGGAATTTAATCTTGATATTAGAGATAAAAAATAAGTAGAGAATGTGGTGGCTGACCATATTAGTAGGATCTTACCATACATGAAAATTGACTTGTCCCCCTGTATTCCCATTAATAACATGTTTCATGATGAGAAATTGTACTGAGTGAAAGATGTTATTCCTTGGTATGCTAAAATTGTAAATTATTTTGTACAATCTTGCATTCCTATTGATTTCAATAAATACCAATCCAATTGTCTAAAACATGAGTCTCGTTGGTACATTTAGGATGACCCCTATCTATGGTACACATGTAGTGATCAATTCCTTAGGCGTTGTGTTTCTGATAGCGAGTTTCAGTTTGTCCTTAGATTCTGTCACACTCTTACTTGTGGGGGCTACTTTGGTCCCCAATGGACTTCTTGTAAGGTCTTTGATTCTAGTATCTTTTGGAAATCAATTTTTTTGGGATGCCCATGATTTTTTCAACTCTTGTCCTCATTGTCAAAGAATGGGAATTGTCTCTTAAAGAAATGAAATGACACAACAACCATTTTTCATTGATGACATTTTTTATGTTTGGGGAATTGACTTTATGGGTCCATTTCCCAATTATTTTGGAAACTTGTACATTTTTATGGAAGTTGATTATGTGTCAAATTGGGTAGAGGCTTGATTCACATGGATAGATGATTCCAAAATAGTTGTGAAATTTTTGAGAACTGAGATCTTTTTTAGGTCTGGATTACCTAGGTTCATCATTAGTGACTAGGGTTCTCATTTCTACAACTGAACAATGCAATCACTTTTGCATCGGTATGGGGTCGGTCATAGAGTTTCTATAGTATATCACCCACAGACCAATGGTTAAGCCGAGGTGTCAAATAGAGAGGTAAAATAGATTCTTGAAAAAATAGTATCACCCAATAGAAAAGATTGGAGTCTTTGACTTGATGATTCATTATGGGCCTACCGTATTACTTTCAAAACTCCAATTGGAATGTCACCCTATTGTCTTGTGTTTGGAATGATTTGTCACCTACCTATTGAGATTGAGCATCGGCCCTACTGGGACATCAAACAATGCAATTCTAATCTTTATGGTTCAGGTTCTCAAAGGGAGATTCACGAGTTAGATGAAATGAGAAGAGATACATATGAGAGCTCCATAATTGATAAGGAGTGAACAAAGGCTTCCCACGACCATCTTATACTTCATCTTCAGTTCCACATTGGCCAGAAGGTCCTCCTTTATAATGCAAGACTTAAGTTGCATCCAGGTAAGCTTTGTTCCCACTAGTTTGGACCATACACTATTATTAATGTATCTCAATTTGGTGTTGTTCAGGTTCAAAATGAAGAAACCAAGAAAACTTTCACTGTCAATGGGCAGCGGCTGAAGAACTTCCATGAAGCCCTTTCTGAGTTCCCAATTAAGGAACTCCATGTTTGAGAAGCAGCATACCAGTGAAACACACCAGGTTTTATCCTTCCTTCTCACATTCTCAGATATTATATTGAGGACATTGCACATTCTAGGTGTGGGGGAGGGGAACATTTATAGGTTAGTTAGAAATTTTCATCATCTTTCTTCTATTTTCGCCTTCATTATGGTATTTTCACTTTTCCCCATCTTTATGGGTTTATTTGGACTTCCATTGTCTTTCTCCATTATTCTCTTTTTCACATTCTTTATGGTATTTTCATTTTTCCCCATCAAAATTTCAAAGTTCCAGGATTTGGGGACCATAAGGGGGGAAAGTAAAAATACCATAATGAAGGCAAAAAATAATATTTGTATGAATTTAACATCAGAGAGTGAATTTTAATGAATTGGTTTTCTGTCAAAGATATAAATGGTTGTATCACTGTGAAACATTTGAGATGATTGATGACCCTTGTGTGAGTAGTTTTTGGGAAAAATATGTAACTAATATCTCCACACATGTTTTCAACAAACCACAAAGTGTGAATATTTCTTTCTTATTATAAGGTAAATATATGTTAGGTTAATATTTTTCATCTTTAAAATATATTTCTATACGTTCATTCCTTATCCAATCTATTTCATTACTGTACTAGAATGACCTATACGTGTGTACCTAATGTCCGACTATTGTATGCCCACAAAAAAATTTGGTTGTTTCTTAGGTAGGTCAAGAACCACTCCTCCTTATCCTTTGATCTTATTATAACTATTACAATTAGTGTCATGAGGATATGAAATAAGGGTTGAGAGATGAGTGTGATATTTGTTCCAAATGTAGCTTCTAAAAAAACAAAAAATAAATAAATGGGGTGAGTGATGAAATGTAAAAAATATGGAGATATATACGTCAGGAGCTTATGGTTTGACTTCTGGGAATGCTTAAGTGAGTGGGTCTTGAAATATGATTGCAAAGGATGTAGGACAGATTCAGTGAAAAAAATCATTTAAATGTGAATAATGTTAAGATAACCTATATTTATTGGATAGAAAGTGGAAAGAATAAAATGGAATGGTTTTCAGACACACAAATCAAGAGTTAGTGGAATGGTTGACTTTGGAATTTCTTACTCATTTTGATGTCATTAGTCTCCATGAATTTCCTTGTGATATGATTTATGAGACATCTTTTTCCATTTTCACTAGGAAGAACTCTTTGGTGTGGTTCATGCATTGATCACATTACATTAATGAATTAAAATTTCCTCAAATGTTAAATCTTTATGATGTTGGAAGTATATATGTATAATTTTATTTTTATATGTTACTTTTCCAAAGAGTTCCAATTTTTAGGTGTGGGGGTGTGATCGCACCACGATTCCCAGTTTCATTTTCACCCTTACACCACTATGCTAAACTTGTTTTATATTGAAAATTATAAAAATTACAACAAATTGAATACCATTTTAAAATAATTTATTTTGTATTTATAACTATTTAAAAGGTAAATGTTAATTTTTTTGATGATTCCATTGCAGGAGGAGGTGATTTGGAGGCCCTAGAGATGATCTAGTAGAAAAATGGTCCAAAACTGCATGGGTCCCATGAACATATGTCCATTTTTGGGTAGAGTATGAAAACTCCGTGAATAAAAATTCTGTGATATTTTGTTTTCTGGTCCAAAAGTAAATTATCTACAACTATTAGGAAGAAAACCATGCCCTATTTGGCCATTTAGGGGCCCAACAGAAGTGATCTATCCAGGACACTGAATCTGCACGTAGTCAAAAGTTGTGTGTTATGTGATGTCCATAACTTGAGATTTATGTGTCCAAATGGATCCAAAAATTTGGTGTAGATAGACAAGACATGGGGAAACAACGTTCTAGTTTTTTTAAAATAAATTAAAGAATGAATAGAGGCCAAAAACTATGTTAAAAATGGTTTTACACAATCTGTGGGCCCAGAACCACTTCCCATTTTTGCTATAAAATAGCACCATGGGTACCTCATTTGGGGAGTTCAAACCAGGATCCAAGATCTACCATATTGAACTCCTAGAAAAGTATCTTCATCATCCGATAAGTTATGGGGGCCCCTATCCTCATAAGGGGGTCAAGGATGAAGAAGGAGTTCCACTTGAGCCTCCTCCTCCTCCTCTCAATGGCGAGCTTAACGGTGGACGATCATTTAGAGGGAGCTGCACAAACTTGGGAGGGAGTTCCAACACATGTTCTTCTACCCGTTTTTTATAATTTTTGTGTTGAATATTTTACTTATTTTTAATCTTGACATGCTTCCCCCTTGATTACATTTCATTTGATATAATTAAGTGGAAAGCATTTTATTTCAACACTGATTGGGTTGAGATTTCAAGTGGGAATCTTTGGTTATTCCGATTAGACAACACAATAATCCTATTTATCTGACACATACATAATATTTAAGTATGATTTGGTAGTCCATTTATTCTATGTTTGATAACCAAATCTTGGTAACATGATTTTTGTGTCAAGGGTTCGTTCTTTAAACATCATTTGAAGAGTCAAGAGGGGAGTCAAGATCTTGACAACATTCAACCAAATAATTAAACAAAACCATGTTAAATTTTCAAAAAAATGAACTATCCAA
This sequence comes from Viscum album, assembly GCA_963277665.1. NCBI lineage: Eukaryota > Viridiplantae > Streptophyta > Magnoliopsida > Santalales > Viscaceae > Viscum > Viscum album. The sequence goes on from OY728155.1 coordinate 534,007,318, forward strand.
GATGTGTAGTGAACATTAGATAATCTTTTTCTCTCATAATTATTAATACACCACCTTTATTTAGCAACTATTTAACTATTTAATTAAGTAATTTACTTAAATATGTTTTCAAAACCACCCCCCTCTTTTAGTAATTCTTATTAAAAATACATTCTAGAAACCTATAAACACTCCTTAAGAGATAACCTAGGGTCTTCCCTGGACTGTAAATCAATCTTAAAATCATAATAAATTTAACGTGTCATGACAGAGCGGTCAGGTCCCTAAGAAACAAATCCAAGAATGGACTACCTTAATATCAAGAATTCATAATAGGAATTATCCAAGTCTAAGAAACACTTGATACTTCTTGGAGGAAAATTATAACAAAACAAAACATAAATACTAAAATAATGAAAAAATAACCATGAAAAAAAATGAAAAACTCTCTTAAAAATAATACTCAATCCAGATTCTAAATCCTTATCCTTTTATACAAATGGTTTTTATTTCCTTAAATATTTACCATTTATAGCCATTAAAATCCAATTTAAAAACTATAATAGATTTAATCCTTATTTCAAAACAATTAATTAAGAATGGAAATCACAACCACTTCCCAAATAAATCACAAACAGAACACATCCTTTAGTTTATCATTTTAAATCATTTTTAAATCCTCATATCTTTATATCAAAACATTAATAATTTTTTCTGTATTTGCATTCCAATTTTATAATTTTGGTTCCCATTAAACCCACTTTAATATTCCACACTTCCTTTCTTGAAATATCAATTATCCATTTAAAATAATTTCAAAGCATCAAAAGTTCTTTTTTAAAACACAACATGTGTCTTTAAACAAAAAATCAATTTTATTATGTTTTAATGAAATCTTATCAAATTATTTAAAAACACATATTTACCACTTGAAACCAAAATTTCATACTAAAAATTCATTTAATTCAAACAAAATAATATTAAAAAACCACCTAAAACAATTCTTAAATCCATGGGAACCCATGAATGAATACTCTTGAGGGGTTATTGGTCATAAATTATTTAACCACATAGTTTGAAAAACCACAATCCAATCAAACAATAACCACAAATAGATTCTTACAACCATCCATATGGTATCCACATGGTTTTCCAAACCATAAGAGAAACTGGTGTCCTTTGTTCCACTCTAAATTCACCTAAAACCTCAAAAAACATCAAATTATTCCATAGAACGTCCAAATAAAACACAATGTCATATGTTCAAATTGAATTCTATCAAAAGAAGAAAAAATAAGTCCCAAATCTAAAATTCAAATCCTAACATACTCTTGTAACTCATGTTTCTCCATGAGTGGTGGTGATTAGGCACTAACCCATGACTATCCTTCTAGATTCTACAACCTTATATATTATCGACAAAAAAGTCCTAAATTATATAGGTGATTTAAGAATACTGGTACACTTAAAATCCTAGTGCCCTGATACCATTTTTTCACAAACCAACTGGTGTTGTCCCTCTATTAAACACCCGAGCCAACACATGATAAGGATTAAAGGAAATTCCAAGTCCCCATGGGATGGAATAGGTGCATGGCCATATAATCATCAATACCTAGGAATTATTTCACCCAAATAAAAAAAATTAATCAAGTAGTAGAAACTAATAATAAACCAGTATGACCCATCCATATATCAGGAATCTGTTCCGAATTAGATATACAACATAAATAAATAAAAAAAGCACAAAATTAAAAAAATATTGAAAAAATTAAACAAAAAATCCCTACACTCCCCCTAAATACCACCCCTTCAATTAATATTTTATCCACTTCTAGTGCCCTCCTAACCTCCCATAAAAAATTTTATCCTTCATCAATATATTTCAATAAAATGTCATGCATAGTCGATTCATAAAAAATACTAAAACTAAAATTTAAATACCCAAATTGATTATCTCATATGTGGTAAATTAACAAGGGACTTAGAGTGAGATTACCCAAAGAGGGAGGGGTGAATCATGGTATACACTATCAATGATAATTATAACTTTTTCTACTGTAAATATCCTACTTTACCAATATAATCTTGACCTCTCAACATTGAGGGTCACTATGTTATACTCTTTAACTAGATATTCTTAAGGTTGATTAATCTTTTTTAGTCTACGTGCACAATGTAAATATGGGAATGAGTATTTACTTGGTTCCCCTTTACTAGGATTGGTCTAAGAAGATTGAAAAAACATTATACCATGGAAAAAAATCACTAAAAAGATCACTTATTTCAAAGGTTTGGGCTAGGTCACGCATATTTCTAGTCTCGTTTCTATACAAGGTTTTGAGAAAGCTCACTACTTCCCAAGGGTCACTACATCGAATGTTCCTTTTTTGGATCTCTATTGGTGGAAATGATCATGTTCAAAATTTATGGATATGTACGCATCTTCTCTAAAATCACTTTCATGGAATGTATCCTCAACTATAGATAGATACTCTATTTATGTCTCTTTCACTTCTCCTTCACAAAATATAAAAACACATTAGAATCACTTCTTCTTCAAATTATAGATTCTGTCTGGAACAATTTCAATTTGGTTTAGGCATGAAAAACAACTTCTTAAACATTGAAAATATCTTCAATAGTTCCAATACATCAAGCTTCCATACCCTTATCTATAACAACACCTTATTCCTCCTCCAATATTCTGATCTTTAATATTATCTTTGTTCATATCTCCCAAAGAATCCTATCCTATATTTTTCTTCTATTAAGAGATATATCTAATGTCATACAGATCTCCATCTTTGATACATTCATTATCAAATATGTTGTAACATACATTTTAAGTGTCACAAATGGATCTCAAATTATATATGTGTCTTAGGTTAGGTATTATTATATGGGTAGGGTCTGAATGACCATGATAACTACCCTTGATAATATCTCCATCTTATAGCATCAAATTATATATATATAAATATGGAAAACTGAATGTGCAACCACAATAATTGTGGTCTTCAGTTTTTAACTCTTTATGGTCCATGATGAAAACTACTTCCTAAAATGTTGTTAAACCTCTATTTAATAATAACCAAGCACATTTACTGCATTTATTGAATGAAAGAGTCTCCCAAAATATCTTCCTATATTTATGAATGGCTACTGTGGCATAGACATTTCCTCTATTTGTATTAACATGAAACCCTTACAGAGTAGTTCATATTCCATAGTGTAGTACTCCATGAATATTAAGAACCACCCGCTGCTATGATATAGCTTCTTTACTAAAATATAGATGTCTCTTAAATGGAAGATTAGTAAATATTTTCCAAAATAAACTTGTCGGCATAGACATATGACCCATAGGGAAATATTCCTTTCTCATGTTATGTGGATTATTCTTTATGGTGCAAGAAACACCATAAACTCATTTCAAACATCTTCTATAATGAAAAACATGACTCTACTGTTTGTGAAAACTCTCAACATCTCAATATCACATGTACAGTGATGTGGTAAGCTTGTAACTACCATTACATGTGTGGATATCCTTCTGTAAACCTATCGGATTAACTTTATATAGTCTCAAACCCTTGCATGTTATGTGATCAACCTTTATGCAATACGAGGTGGATTATTGGTACCCTTGCACAAGAAGCTATGCTTATGAAGGTCAACCAGATACCCTTACGCAACCTTTGCATGTACCCTTATGAAATTCTCCTTCTATATCCTCATTACCCTTATGAAGCCTCACACCTTTAACTTAGTACCCTTAAATAAATTCATTACCCATCTTCAGGTACCCTTATATAGCCTCCAAGACTCTGCATATCCCACTATAATGCTTAAGCATACTACCCTTTCGTAAGGAATGATACACTTACACAAGATTCCATGCTACCCTAACACAAGTCATACTACCATTATCCATGCTTCCATTATAACCTTAGGAAATGCATTCTACCTTTTCACAAATCAAGTAAATCATCAACAATCATATTCTCTGCTATATATAATTCTATAACCTTCACTTATGGAATGTCACTAGACACCTCCTCTTGGCCAATCATCACTTTATCAACACTTCAACATGTTTCTTGATGTCAACAACATACCATGGCCATAACATTGGGATTAACCAATCTATCAAGTATTTATTAACCACTTTGGTCATCTTCAACATGTATTGTAAAGAATGTTATTATCAACAAATTCAACATGATTTATTGAGATTTGAACACTCATCTTGGTCATCAACCTTGAACATATTATTCTCAATCAACCTTGACCATCTAATTATCATCAACCATAATTATACTTATTATCAACAAATCTAACTTTAATCCTTTGGGATTGATAACACCCTGTGACCTGATTCACTCTCCATCCAAACCATAACATCAATCACTAAAATAGTGACTAATAGATGAACCAAAAACTGAAAGGGCGTATATATAGGCATTATCATTAAAAATGTTAGTAGTCCACCACCTTTCTTGACACATTATTACCCTTTAATTGAAGATTCATTAGCATGCTTGTTTGAAAATAAAAATAAAAATATGTTTTTATGATTAATTACATTTAATATAAATAAAAATTATAAATATTTATTAAATATGTTTTAAAACACATTAAAATTTAAAATAAGTAATAATAAAAATGATTAAGGGTAACATTTTAGTTCAAATTTATTTTTAACAAAACATTTTTTTGATAATATAAATAAATAAAGAAGAGAGAAAAGTAAACCATAAAAATCACCATAAGAAATCTATAAGTTATATAAGTTTAGTGTGAACTCTAACTACTCACATAAAACTCATGATCTAGTCAATAAAAATCGAAGTTTTCATTCATAATGATAAAGAGAACATTCCCTTGGCCTAGCATTGTGGAAAGATCCTAGAAGATTCCCCACAATCGAGTCTGGAGCCATTAAGGAGTATGTACCCTTGACCTAGCAGCGTGGTGACACCCCAACTGGTTCCGCTTAACCAATTAATCAATGAAAAAGTGTTTTTTTGGTGCAGAATATCTAGAAGGGGATATATAAACTATCCCTCCCCCTAGATACCCAGGTTCCCATGTGTTGTTTCCATTTCAAATTAACCATATTTATAGAGTAAAAATTCCACTTTACACCATTTATACTTCAAAACCAATAGAGTAATTCTAGAATAATTGTGATTAATGTATACATTATCATTCTGATCATTAGTGGAATAGTGTTTGTTAATTAAGATACCCTATGTAAAACATATCAAACAAAATAGAACATGCCAACCTGACATACACAATTTATTTTGAAATCCACTTAAAAAATTATTTGAAATCGAGTTTCAAAATCAATTTTAAATTCATAAGGTTTCATATTCTTTTTCCCATATATAAACACACACACACACACACCTATATATATATATATATTTCTATGGTTGTGAAGGTTCACAATACATTATGTGATTTTTTACACTTATATATATATATATATATATTCTTACCCATGTATATATTCATAATATTCAAATACCTAAATGGGAATATGAAAACGTCACATTTATTTTATTGAATCTATTCTTAAAACACATTAGAAATACTTGGCTATATATATATAGAAAGAGTGATTTTTTTCATTTGAATAAACATATTCATACATTTTCTATGAATATGTGAAATAGTGTATATATATATAGATAGATAAAAATTAAAAATAAATAACACAAAAGAGTTTTAATATAAATTAAAATTAATAAAATTTAATAAATAAAGTACATTCAATTAAATACCGCCAATAACTCATATAAAAAATTATAAATAACTATTGTGGTATTAAAATACCCAATTTCATTTTATGAGCCATCACAATTAATTTTATGAGAATAAGTAAAATTTGTTTTTCAATCCCATAAGGAAGCAAAGGGGAATCCCAAGGAAAATTTATGTTGAAACTTGTTTTATTCCATAGAAATTTCTTAAAAATTGAAATTAAAATTATTTGATATCAGGAATGATAATTTAAAAGTAAATCAGTCAAATTCAATAAAATTAAATGGGTGATCATGGGGAAAACCTTTTTGGAACAAGAAAATATGGTGTTAAACATTCAATAACATTATGGAGAAGGTCTTGGGAGCATGTTACATTCCATATGAAACCAAATCCATGATAAAAAGAATAAAAAAATAAGTGATCCCTATACCCTATAGTTCATCCAATGCATGATGCACCAAGGGGGAAAGAAAGAGGAGGAATGAAAAAGAATAAAAATAAGTCAGAGAAGAGGAAACACTGACATATGATTATCACACACCAAATTGGAAGGAAAGATGACGAATAACAGAGTTTGGGAGTAGGGGTCATGTGCACCTATCCTACCTAGCCATGGAGGGGGTGTCATGTGAAGGTATTAGGTAAGGGAAGAAATTAATTTAGGTTTTATCATCATCATCATCATCATCATCATAATCATCATTATAATCATCATCATTATAATCATCATCATCACCATCACCACCACCATCATCATTATTTCATTTTTTAGACCTTGAAGTGACATAAGGTGTGGTCACATGCTTGAAAAAACTGTGCACTGAGCATGTGACTGACATTGGTTAGTTAGTACACTACCCTAGTTAGGCCACATGATTTAGAAAATCATGTGCCATCCATAAAAAACCCCTCTTCTATGAATAAACACACTCAAATAGTTTCCATATATTGTGTCCAATCGTTCAGCCAGATCACACGACACACAAAAAAACATTAAAAATCAAAAATTACACAAAAGAAATGACCTGAACCTCCATAAAAATATAAATAAAAAATAATTAAGAATATTTCAATCATGGTGTCACATTCCATTTTATTAAAATAATGAAAACATTCATCCCAATTAATTATTACTTTATATATATGATTGTATGAAGTGTTTAATAAAAACTAGATTTTGATATGGGGAATCAAAAGTTATATTTTTTAGAAATATATTGTTTCAATTGAAACACCCGATTTGATAATTTCAAGAATTTTTTAAAAAATTAAATTTTCACGAAATATTCCAATGAAATAATATATATTTAAATTATAATGATAATAAAATTTAATGAAGTGCAATATAATTTTTACAAGGTTCAAAAAAATATTTGTTTCATAAAAACTAGTATTCTATAGTAAATAAATATATGTATTTAAAAGTGATTATTATCATATTTAAAAGATTATTTTGGTAAAATAAATTTTAATTTTGAAATCAGCACATAAAAATTATCCAATGTGGAATTTTTCTTAATTTTATAATACATTTGAATTTTCGAGTAAAAATTAATTATGTTATAACTATTCAATATGTATTATGACATAACAATACCAAAACTGATGTAATAAGTACTTTAAATTGAATACAGAACCAAAAAAATACTACACATTTAGAATAATGTGTTTTTGAAGTTATTTTTTAATTTTACAAGCCTAATAGGAATCCTCCAAAACATATATAACAATTATGGTTTCAAAAATAATTCTTTATGAACATGACTGACTTCCACATCATGAATGGTATTATTTTAAGTATTTTGGTTCTTAGACTAATGAAATATTTAAAATAAATTTTATTTGGAATAAAAAATGATAATAAAAAACCTTGGTAAGGCTTTTATTTTTTATTGTTTTATCACAAAGTCTAAAAATTAATACAGAATTCCACCCACTTTTTATTTAAATACCCACCCAACCTCCCATTTTTCTTCACTAGAAATTAATGGATCATGAATTTACTCTCCATATCCAACTATAAATACCTCCCAAGGTTTTACCAAGCTCTTAACATTCCCCTCCTAATCTTTTATAATCACCCTCTCAATGTAAGGGATTATCTCCTCTTCCTTTTCATTAGAGTATTTTCTTTGGACGAAGCCTTTTTATTTATAGTTTTTCATCTTGTAATATATTTTTACACATCCCATTTACAATAATTATGATTCCCAAGTACTAAAAATCTACCTTTCACTCACATTAAACCCTACCCTGAACCTTTATATACACTTGTTATTCTTTCAAAATTATCCCATTCTTTTCAAAGATTTAATTATTTATTATGGATACCCATTCTCATTGACCGTAAATGGTATTAACATAGATGTAAATATCCCTAATTTATTATGGAAATAAGTATATGTAACTCACACTACACAATCGTGGTATTAAAATTTATGAATTGATTTCTTATATTATACAATCTATGTGGAACATAAATATATATACATAATCTTAATGTGATGGGTGGGCCTAGATTTATAGAGACCTTAAATGCATTGTTTAATGTTTTAATGTCATGAGATACCATGTATATTTCATTTGTGGTTAGACTAAGAATAATATTTTATGATTTCTCAATGTTCATCCTTGACTTATTCTTATGATGTTATGTTTTATATTTTTTCAACTTTGATATAATTCCTTGATGTTATTTTTTTATGCTTTGATGAACATGATTATGATTATAACCATCATATGTCATCATTTATGCCTCTTTAATCAAATTTAATTATTTAAATTATATTGTTATTTGATTATTTACTTAACAATATTTATTGCTCATCCCTTTATTATATACATCTCTAGGTTATCGTGTGCATTATTACAAGATCTGTGGATTTTAAGGGTATGTTATGGAGTTTTAAATAATGTCATTGTACCCCTATTTCAAATTATTGTGATATGTTTCTAATTAATGAAATACACTAGGCCTATTAATCTTTTATGATTTTCTAATATCTATATTTATATAATAAATCATGAAATAATGTTTATAAAAAATATGGGTTGTTATATGATGGTATAATATGTCACTATAATAAAAGAGGTGTGAATCAAGGTATAATTTTTCTAATAATATGAGAACATATTTTCAAATAAAATGAGTAGTGCATGACTATTCCCCATGGATATGTTCCCTATGGTGTAAAAGGGAATAAAATTAAAAATAAAATTGAAAAAAACCATGGAATGTTAAGGATGATAATAAATATTATGAGAAACTCAAGAAATCTAAGCACATCAAAAAATAATGAAAATAGTGTGGTCTAATCAACTGTAATTATATAAAATTATAGAGAAGGAAAAAAATTCAGTTCTAGATCCAAAGTAAAACAAGTGGTTACATAATAAGAGATTCAAGATGATGAGAAGTTTTCTACAAGTTTTGATCTAAAAATTCAAGGAAATTTGTGTGAATGATGTGGGTAGTTTCAGAATAGAACAAAATATTATATGATAATCTTACCTGACTAAGAAAATATTATGAGAAGGATGATGAAAGAATAAGGTAATGAATATTTGATGACCTCCTAGGTGAATATAATTTCTCCACATGAGAAAAAACTTAATTTAAGAATAATTCCATGCATCTAGGTAAAACTCATAACCAAATAAATGAATTTAAATAAATCTTCTCATGTTGTGTCTGAAAGAAAGGATAATACTTGGTTGAGAGAAACCTCTCAATCGTGTTTCTTATTGTGTGGAATCAGAGAGGTACCTCACCATTCCCAAAATATTTCTATAATTATTAATAACATGTAGAGAAATGAAGGGGTGAATTAAAGGGGGTCTGGATAAGTGTTTTAATAGTTTTATAGTAAGAATATGTGATTATTACAGAATGCTATAATAGACAAGATTTGGATTGGATTGAATCAATTGGAGAGGATATTACATATTAAATAATATATTAGAGAAATTTTAATTTGTATAAATATGGAAATTGTATATAATCTAAAAAATTTGGAAGCTAAGGTAACCAATCACACTTTTCTAATCTTATTGTGATAATGATAAATATTTTCATAAAAGGGTAGTGATGGTTGAAGGGGAATAAATGAAAAAGGGTGTGTAATATTTCTTTTAAATGAATTTTTTTAATATATTTAGTGATGATTATTGTATTTTATACTTGTTTTGATTGAATTTTTCTAGTTCATTTGGTGAAGAAGAATATGGGTTATACGTTTCCTATGGAATCAATGTATACAACCACTAGAATGAGAAAGTTAAAGTGGTATCACATGTTGAACATATTAATGTAAAATTTTGATTTCATGGTTTATTCACTCTTATTTTATACATTGATATATCCCAATTAGACTTAGGTTTGAGTGGTTGATGGTTCATTATTAAGACACATGTGATGACATTCTTCTCTCAAAATATTAGAGCAGGTTTTTATTCATGAAAAATTGGGAGAATATTTTCTTAAAAATCATGGAAGGATCATGAATATGAGATGATAAGTTCTTTCCGTATATTATCTATGTATTTATTTTTTATAAGGAGGATAAAAAATTTACTTTATAAAGTGATGTAGTGCTGAAAATAAATCAAAATGTATAGATTGAAGAGACCAAGTTAATGGTAGAAGAATGAATGTTTTAATTATTGTAAATGTATCATGAGGAATAAATTAGATGTTTAAGAAAGATAAATGACAAAATATTGATGAGTAAACTATTAATTGTAATGATTTTTTAGCTGATCCTACAACTCAAGAAAATATCTAATGATTTTTGGAGATGGCATATTATTTTCATGATTTTAGAGTGAAGACGAATCATATTTTGATGACCTTGAATGAAGAATCATAAAATTGGATGAATTATTAAGAAGTTTAGATTATGATAAAAACTTTGAAATAATATTATATTGGCCTAAAAAGTATGAAGAAATTATTGGGTGGCTAGAGGAATATTTGATGAATAGTTTTTAGATGAGTATATGGCATAGAGGACATTAAGGTATTTTGGAATTTTACTATTGTAATTGGTTATTTTTTATAAATATCACTAAAAAAATTATACACCTTATCCAACCATGGGAATAAGTTAAATCTTATTCATGAAGAGAATAGTGTATATAGGTCGACACATAAGTGGGTTACGATGGTTAGCTTTACCCATAAAGGGTAGAATATATGACTATAAAGACAACTGAATCCCTTTATATTTCATAAAGTGGATTAAGGAACACACATACTAATAAATAAGTTCACATCACATAAGGAAAATCAATCTTGGATTTTACTTAAGCAGTACACTTTTCTTCTACTTAAAAGAAACAGAAACATTGCATGGCTATTTGAAATGGAACTGCATCATGTCATCCTCAACCTTGGAATATAGGGTTTTTGCATGTTGAGAAAAACTGTGTCGAGCCTTTTTTGATCATGTCGAGATAACCATAATGACGTGATGAACCATGAAAGTCTATAATAAGAAGTCATTGTATCTGATAATATTGATTTAATAATGTTAAATCGTTTCTCTATGAAAGAATAATCTCACGAAACAATGACAGTGATATTATTTTATGTCATGATAAATAATTTCTATAGATATTTATTATTTCATGATTGTGATACATGCTTATAGCTTCACCTAAATTCATGTGTGTTTATTGATAAAAATACCACATAGGATGATTTTTTCATTTTCAAATGAATAATGGCATAATTCATGGAAACTTTGAGAAGTTGAGTATTCAAAAAAGAATACACTTTGATTTTTTGTGTTTCCAAATAAGAGTGGGTCGCCTTTATTTTTGGATGAGCTAAGTTGGTGAAATAGTCAATAAATATAGACTAATACCAAGTGGGAGTGTATTTTGAGAACCTTATATTATTCACACAAGTAGAGAGGAGGTCACACACCTAGTTGTGTGAAGAACAATGTGATCTTAAGAGAAAGTGTACGTACACAATGGAAAAGTAAAAAGGCCATAAAAACTATTAGCAATCTGTGAAGAAGTGGTATGTTTTGTAAGTAAGAATCTGTTTGAAATATGAATATAAGTTTCAATATCTTATTTTTATGAAATAAAATCTGTGAGATTTAACTTTCATGAATTATGAGAATAAACATTGTATACATACTTGCATGAAGATACTATAAGAATAACATGCATGGTATTTGAAAGAATTTCATACAATACACTTTCATGAAGAGATATACCACAAACCATTTGTTCATGATGTGGAATTTCAAAAAATATATGACTATGAAAAGAACATGAAATAAAATAATGATAATAATAAAGGGTATAGTAGTGTCAGTGCAAGAATCATGCACCATGTAGGGTATCATACTTGTATGAACTATATCCTATGTTTTTGTGTTGAGATTCAGGAAGTAATAGAGTTAAGTTGTATTGGTTCATGCAATTTTATTCTCATGTAGAATAATAATTGAACTAATAGAAGGAAGACTGAGGTTATAAATATTTTACAGCCATATAAGTCTTGTGTGTCTAAGTAATTGATAAACTAATAAATAACTATATCATTGAAGATCATAAGATACAAATTAATTATGATAGTTTTGATCATAAGACATTGAAGACGATAAATAAGGAAGATAATTAAAATTTAAAGAACTCATAATGACCATTAAGTGATGAAGACCTTATAGAAGTTTAAACAAAAAAATGACCCTTCTTGTTTTGGATCAAACACATTGTATTGGGTTGTGGGAAGTAGTGGTATGTGATTGTGTTGTTGTGACCCATCGAATTGATTATTTGTCCAATGCTTATTGAAATAATAGGGAAGATCCTAGGTCATCTCTCAAGGATAATTAGTGGTTTAAATTTAATATCTTTAATATAAAATCTAAAATAGGGGGAGGGGGTTGAATACATTTTTAAATATAATATCACTAAATTTAAAGAGTTTAATAGTTGAAAAACAAGTGTATTTTAAAAAATATGTGATAAATATGTGATAATTAATAAGTTAATACACCAATTTTAAAGTTAATTTTCCTTAATGTATTATTAGGTTTTGTTTTAATCCTTTGGATTAGGGTTAACCAAGATCTTGGGTACCCATAAGCCTCTAAAGTGATGCACATATGTCTAAACCTTGATATAATGTAATGACAAAAGAATTTATAAATAAAATTCCCCTTGTGATTTAAGAAAATATATTATTATGTATTATAGTTATACAAAACGAATGAACTTATGAGGTTTTATTATATCCTATCAGATTTAAAATACTATTAAGCATTATAATCGTTGATAATATAATCATTGAAAATGATCATATGATTAGTATAAATATAGGGTTTTGACCAATCCAATTGACACAAACAAAGGAAGCTATTGACTCAACCAATAGGAAAGTACCCGATGATGCCCATTTATTGGAGATTATAAGGGATATAGAATAACTGGGATTTCCCCTAGACCAATCCCAACACGATATCTATTAACTAAATCACGAACGAAACAATTTACGGGATAAGTTCACGCTCATCGAGATCACGACCCAAATGATGTATGTCAAAACAGCCCATGAAAAAATCACCATCGTACACCTTACCCTTAGGTGTTTGATGGTGTTATAAAGGGATATTTATCAAGACACTAATAATATCAATATTAATATTTTATAGAATAATGAATATATTTTCATCTTATTGTTGTTACATTATAAATGGTTTTGATTTTGATATGATAAAAAACCAATTTTATTTTTGTGTAACATGCAATTTGAATTAAGACAATTATTTTTATGAAGTATATTATTTTCTAAATAAATTTTATTTTAATAAATGTTATTTATTAAATTTATATCATTAAAATTAAATTATAATATAATTTTTACGATGTCAAATGTAATTTCTATAATGGTTTGAAAACTATTATTGTCAAAAAAACTGGAATTTCTGAATAAATGATGATTTTATTTTAAAAATAAAAATTCATATATATATAACAAAGTTTTTTATAAAATAATTATTATTTGTTGTAATTGGAACATTTAAATTATTCAATATTAAATTTTTCATAATTTTCTGAGATAGTTGAATTTTCATGTAAAAACTAAATATGGTATGAATTTATGATGGGTATTGTGACATCATAATGACCCAAAATAGATGTAATAAATTCTTAAAAGGTATCCATGACCAAATATATATTTTTCTTTAAATTGTAGTTTTTATAAGGTTTTTTATTAATTTGAAAAAACATTTATGACTCCTCTGAAACCTATATTATGTTTTATGGTTTTAAAATCATTTATTTTTTAACATGACTCACTTCTACATCACCAAGGTTAATATATTAATAAGTTAGACCCTTGGATGTATAAAGTAATTAAAACAAATCCTATTTGGATAAATCCATGGGACGTTTTTTGGTTTTGATCACATTATTAAATAGTGTCCAAAACCTATGTTTGGAAAATAATAAAGAACGCGTCAGTCTTTTCATATATAAACCCAACCAATCTCCCATTAGTATTCACTAATAATTCCTTGGATAAAATAATTAATATATTATTTCATCTTTATATTCCTCCCAAGGTTCCACCATTCTCTCAATAAGCTCATACAAAGATTTCGGAACCACCCTCTAAAGGTAGGGGATATCTCTCTCTTCTTTTTATTCATGAACCTATTTTATGTTATACATCTTAATTACCATTTCATCTTGATTGGGTTAGTTTTTATAAATCCCTATTAATTCCCTTCTTTTTCATTTTATTATTAACCCATTTCACTCTCATTAAGGACTCCAATAAACATCCATGTAAACACGTTATGGTGTCAAAATTATCCTAGGATTTTCCTTAGCAAAAGTGAGGGACCTCTCAATATTCTCTTCAATTCAAGAACCTTAATTATATTTTTCCTTTTTAATACCATTTTTTAATGTTTTCATGTCCTTATAAATATCCAAATACTTTAAAATTTATTTTCTAGTAATGAAATACCAATTATCCCCTCTCATTATAGAATTTACCTAACCTATTATATATTGAAATCCTCTCATTTTCTACTTTATTCAACCATCTTCATTTTCTTGTCAAATTTTTCTCCTATTAATAATATTGGGATATGTTCATAAATATTTCCCTTAATAAACTTATTATGTATAAATGATTAAAGACCCATTTCAAACTCATTAACCCCTATGATGAGCATTTATTTGAGTCTATTATACTACCAAAATTTTACTATGATTTTCCATGCCAAACAGTTGTGCAGTGAATACCCATGCCCATTTTCTAACAAGGGTGTTCAAATTTGTGTACATATATTTATTTTATTTGGTACTTACATTTATGTAATACACACTCCATTATCGTGGAATTGAATGTGATGAAATATGTTCTTATGTATATGATCTATGTGAAACACTTATGCATGTACATGATATGGTTATGATGAGAGCACCTAGATATTACTCCAATGCATTGGTTAATTTTTTAGTCTCATGAGATTTTATGTATGGTTAATGGGAGTTTAACCTAATAACATTATGATATGTTTTATTAGTGTTTAATCTTGACTAATGCTTATGATTTCATGTTTAATGTTTCTTTCACATTCCCATGTTGCCTTTATGTTACATTGCTATATCATGCCTCATTGTTCATGATTATGATTATAACCCCTTTAATGTCTTATTGATATTCCTATTATATGATATGAAATACCTTCTCCATGTTATTCTTTTCTTATTCACATACCAAGTTTTATTGCTCACCCATTTCTTAGGTACGTCTGCAGGTTATCCCATGCAGCTTTAGGAACGAAAGAATATTATGATCATGTTATGGAATTTTTTAATAATTTCAATGTAACCACTATTTTAAGTTTTTATTTAATGTAAATAATTGAAAAATACCCTAGACTTATCGATTATATGGATTACATTATGTGTAAACTTATGTAATAAATCATGAATTAATGTGAAATAAAGGCAAGATTTTTTACACTTAAAAAGTGTGTAGTAATGTTCTAGCATATTATATTGATTTAAGGTTGGTAAGGGAAACTTTAAATCTCAAATTTTTACGAAAGAAGAGGATTATTTTGTTGTATAATAAAAAAAATCCGAAGAATCACACTTAAAATTACACACCGATTGGTTATAAAATTAGAAGTGTTTCAATTACGTGAATTAAAAATGTTATGATAAATCTAAATAAATGATTTAAAACCACAATATACAAAAAAATAGTAGATAATAATGATCTAAAACACCCTCTTAATGTCTATAGATACCTCTAAATGATCAACCATAGTTTATCCCACCATTGAGAGGAGGAGGAAGCTCCAGTGGAACCCTGACATTATCATTGATCTCCCTATGAGGATAGAGGCCTAAAAAACTTCTGAAATTATGAGAAGAATCCATTGGGCCTAAAAAATTGAATACATTTTATCCTTAGTCAAGTTTACAAAAGAGGCAGCCAAGGATCCCTTTTATAGGAAATTTGGAAGGTCGTTTTGGGAACCCATATTTTGACTAATACTTAGCCCATGGTTTTGGGTAGACAGAATACCTTATCACATTTTAAAAAAATACAAAAAGTTATTTTTTCACCACTTGAATATAGCCCTATAAATTTTTTCCATTTAATGTATAAAATGGTAGATATTTCCAAGATAAAGAATAAAACATTTAACTTTGAGAAGATTCAGTTTTTTGGATAGATTAGTTATGTTTATCCCCTTATTGGATGAATTGGGCTTGGGTATCTTCAAAAGAGTTGTACCATACTGAATTTTGGATTATCTCACAAAGCATAATTCCAATTATATACATGGATTATCTAAAATGCACATTTGATTCCACATGTGTTCTTGGGATCTAGTGTAGTTTGGCCCATTTTTCTTCAACATTATCATGGGTCCTCCAAATCACCTTCACCTACAACGAAAACATCAAAACAAGTGAAATATACCATTTTTATAGTGATAAAACTAATAATTGAATCAAATATTATTTTTATTTTGTTATTATATTTAAAATTTATAGTAAAATAACTATTTAATAGTTTGGTGTAAGGGTGGAAATGAATATCAAATCACTACATGATGACATGCTGAAACCAAAACATTTTCACTCTTGGGAAAAGTCACATTTAAAAAATGATTCAAAGATATAATCAAATCTACATTATGATTTTACATTCCAATATTATTCAATTTATTATAGAAGTGTGGTCAAAACAAAAACCGCACCAAGGAGTTATTATTAGTGATCATGGAAAAATATGTTGCTTAAATTATATCAGAACAAATTTTAAAGAGATGTGTGATAATAGTATTGGAAAGTAATTCACATATAAACCATGTCACTAACTCTCCATGTCTATGTGTGTGATGGCCATTTCATTTTATTCTTTCAAATTTAAAGGTTGAGGCCAAAGCCTCATTTTATCATTAAAGAAAAGTAAAGACCTATTTTAACTGGGTAGAGAGAGACCCATTACATAGCTTGAAGACCTAGTGGGCATGTGGTCCAATACATAGCCTGTAGGCCCATTATATGAATAGTACTTCTACAGTACCCACATTCTACAATACTCACATAGTACCTACCGCTGCTACAGTCCCCTGCTGCCACTACACTGTCTATCAAACTTTCCATACATATCCTACAATCAAATTATAAGACCTAAACAATTAACCATTCCCATATTTCAAACCATAATATCTAATCCTAGATATACCCATATGTTATAGACTTCAATACTCCCCTCATTTATTATTTGTTTTTGTTGTTTTTTTTGGGTGTACATCAATTTCACTATTGGTACACACATATAATGATCCAAAAATTTTATTCATTTAAAGTAACTCTTTCCTCTCAACAAATTTTATTATGTTTTACAATAAAAGAACCTAATAAACATTTACATTTCATATGAACATTACACATCATGTATTGATTTGGAATAATTAAATGAGGAATAGTAATGGGATATACACATGAACAAATAATAAATTTGTTAATAAAAACCACATTGGTTTGAAATTACCCAAGAAGATCACCCATTACCTAAAAATCATAAAAAGAAAGAGAAGAATTAGGAAAATAATTCACCTTTTCAAAGGATTTAAAAGCACCTTCATAAGAAAAGTAGTGTGTGATAAGGTGAAAATGATGGTGTATTTATAGGGAAATATGATCATTAGCCTTTATGATTTTTCAACTAATATAGATGATTGAAATATTGAAATTTTTCAATAAAATAGTTGGTCATTATTATTGTTGGTTACATAGATACATTGAAATGATCATAGGGATTATTTAATGATATAAGAAAAATTGTATTATTTTTTAATACTATAAACACATTCCATTAAAATATGTTTTATATGAAAATATCAAATAAAAAAATATTTCATGAAATAATCTTATAGAATACTTTTTTAATGATAATACACTGTGGGAAACACATTCTTTTGTGATGGGTTATATAAGACGAGATTATTTCATGTCGCAAATAGTCCATCCCAGGGGTTATTTGTGATAGGGAGTTCGTCCCGTCATAAACGGTAATGCGCGCTTTGGCACGAGAAGGTTATTTGCGACGGGGGGATCTCCTCATCACAAATATTGTGTCGGTCGGAGGGTATTTGTGACAGGACCTGTTGAAAATAACGGCGGTGGTAATTGCATTTTTGCGACGAGATGTTGTCCTGTCGTAAAAGGTGTGTCTCGGCAGGTCACCTTTTGCGACGGGTATAACGACCCGGCCTTTTATTACATTACTATTACATCATTTCAAAGATTAAAAACATAATAGTATTACACATGGAGGATCCAAAGGTTTAGTGTCTTGGGCAAACTAGGACTACACATAAGAAGTACAACATCAAGCATAAAAATTCATTTAATCTCTTCTTCTATAGCTTCTTAGTAGCACTTGTCCTCTCCTTAGTACATGTAGTCACCTGAGGATACACATCAAAAGGGGTGAGCTAAAATCCCAGTAAGAGGATATATAAGAACAATATAGCATGGGGTGATCATAATCATGACATAGGAAGAAGATCTTGAACATGAGAGGAGCATAAACAATAAACTTGAAATGTGGCAAAGCATAAAAATGAAACATCATGTCTTAGTGGTTAACTACCACACATATTTATGAACAAAGCTAGCATCATGTTCACGCATCATTTCACATTTACTCATGAGATTCATCACTTTACCCAATGCATTGGATCACAATATAATTCCGGGCACACCCGTCACATTTAAACATTCATATTGTGCTATATAATTCCAGGCGCACTCGTCACATCATAACATTATCATTATCATGCTTTCCACATAGAACACATATCAAACATGTACATAAATAACCCATGGAAAGGAATGGGTTTCATCTCATAATAACACATTCATAAGCTTTGGGTTCCCAAAAGAAAGAGGGAACAACATACTTGATATAAGAACCATCAACCTTTAATGAGAGGTAAAATGTGAGATCTTGAAAGAAGAGTTCTTTTGGAAAACATTTTGATGGACATAAAAACCAGTGACAAACATGTATATCCCATAAAAGTAAAGGAAATGATGAACAAATGATCTTTGAGGAGTAACCATATCAAAAATGGAGGGAAAGAGGGAGAACCCGAAGGAAGAAAATTGGGTTCGAGATTTCCCCTTACCTTGTACTCGAATGCCTCCTTCTCTTTAATGTCCTGTATAATGACATTATATTCATTAATTATAAATTCCATAACCTTTTATACATTAATAGGGTTCATTCTGGTTTCATTATTTCATATTATGTTCCTTTGGATGACTTATAGAGTTTAAAAACATTGTTTGGGGATGTTCTTTTTCATGGTTTTCTTGAGCGGTCCACTTGTATTCTTAATTTGATGTTTGGGTAGATCATGGGTAAACATCCAGAACTGATGTTACATGTAATTAATGATATTACAGAATCTTGAATGATTTTATAATGAGTTATATTAGATCCATGTGGCCGAATTATTAGATAAGAATTAAATGAAGATTATTTGGGCTAATTTGAGCAGTTTTTTTGGATCACAACCAACTCATTTTAACTTTTCACTTAGTAGAATGGCCATAGGTTATTTCCAAAACTTAAAATAGAACATAATACATACAACAACATTCTGGTTCAACCATAAAATGGTTTCATGACCAGATTGAAGGTATAAATGGAAGAAGAGAGCATGTTGTTTTTGAAGGTGATAAATTATCATCACATGAACAACGTTCCCTAAAATAAAAGGAAGGGGGAAAGGGTGTAGGGAAGGTGTTTGGGCAGAATTTAGAGAAGGCTTGGAGCTTGAGAGGTGTGAGGAAAAGAGGGAGTGAAGGGTGGCTTTTATAGTGGAGGGGAGAGGGGTTTCCTTAATATAAAATTGATTAGTTTATTAATTTCACCCAAGACAAGGAATAGTGAGTCTTGGATGACTAAGAATAGTAAATTTGACTTGTGAATTCGGGATTTGGGTGCTTGCATCACTTGTGATGTCAGGAATAGTGGGTTTTAATTAAAATGTATTTATATGATAAATTAATGTATTCTACTATTCATCAAAAATTCAAGTATCTCAGAAAAATCCCAAAATTTTACCCCAACCATTTTTCGACGTGTAGAATCCAAAAATGAATTCCATTTTTCAAAAATAATTTTCTAAATATTATTAATTTAATATTTAATTAAAATCATAATTTACTTAAAAACAGTTTTTAAAATTAAAACTGATTTTGCAATTCATTCAAAAATTACTTAGGGTCTTATAAAATTATCTAAAAACTATTATACATTGATTCAATAATTTATGAATATATTTTAGGAAAGTAAATATTCTTTTAAATTAATTAATTGATTATAATTAATTATTTGTGACTTATAAAATACCAAAAACATTTACTAAGGTCAAATTAACACTTTCTATGATGTCTAAATTTTATTTTATTATTCATAGGTAATGTTACTCTTATTTACTATTCATAAGGGTAGGTTACTATTCATAAGGGTAGGTTACTATTCATAAGGGTAGGTTACTATTCACCAAAAATTATTTTTGTTTCATTAGACTCCAAAAACTATCTTGAACACAACTGTGTATGTCGGATTTTTAAAATTCCAAACATAGGGGTGACAAAATTATGTTTAAAGGTCACTTATCACTTAGTAGTTCATTATTTTGTGTTTTTATGACATAGATATAAGAAGGGAATTTTCTATTGAAAAACTTTGGGTCGTTACATTCTTCCCCCCTTAAAAAATTTCGCCCCCGAAATTTCACTTTACACAAATAGGTGAGGGTACTTCTCCTTCATTGCCTCTTCCGGTTCCCAAGTTGCTTTCTCAAACTTTTGGTTCCGCCACAACACTTTGAAAAGGCGGGTTGTCTTGTTGCGTAGAACCTTATCAATTCGGTCCAGAATTTTTACCGGCTGCTCCTCGTATGAGATATCATCTTCCAACTGTACCACCTCTGAGTTTAGTACATGTGAGGGGTCTGGAATGTACTTCCTCAGTAGTGATACGTGAAACACATCATGAACTTGAGCCATATTCGGTGGAAGTGCCAGTCGATAGGCCACGGCTCCTATATGATCAAGGATCTCAAAAGGGCCAATGTAAATTGGGCTTAGCTTCCCTTTCTTCCCGAATCGCATGACTCACTTCCATGGAGATATTCGAAGGAAGACTTTATCTCCAACGTCGAACTTCAATTCCCTTCGACGATTGTCAGCATAGCTCTTTTGCCGATTTTGAGCAGCTTTGATATGTTTCTGGATGACTTGAACCTTCTCTGTTATCTCTTGAACAATATTGGGACCAAGTAGTTTTCGTTCTCCAACTTCATCCCAACAGGTTGGAGTTCTACATCGCTTCCCATAAAGAGCTTCATACG
The DNA here is from genome assembly GCA_963277665.1 of Viscum album. Taxonomy (NCBI): domain Eukaryota; kingdom Viridiplantae; phylum Streptophyta; class Magnoliopsida; order Santalales; family Viscaceae; genus Viscum; species Viscum album. Next base: position 534,029,013 of record OY728155.1, read on the forward strand.
GAGCCATCTGAATACTCGAGTGGAAGCTATTGTTGTATGAGAACTCAACCAATGGGAGATGCTGATCCCAACCACATTTGAATTCAAGAGAGCAGGATCTTAGAATATCTTCAAGTGTCTAAATAGTCCTTTCAGACTGGCCATCAGTTTGGGGGTGATAAGTCATGCTAAAATTTAAGTTAGTACTCAAAGCATGTTGAAGGCTCCTCCAGAATTTAGAAGTGAACCTTGGATCACGGTCAGATACAATCGAGAGCGGAACACTGTGCAATCTCACTAATTCCTTCACATATATCCTTGCAAGTTGTTCAAGTGAGAGGTCTTCCCGAATAGCGATAAAATGGGCAGTCTTGGTGAGTCGATCAACCACAACCTATATCGCATTATTTCCTCTTGACGTCTTCGGGAGACCCGTGACAAAGTCCATAGTAACATTTTCCCATTTCCACATGGGTATAGGCAATGGCTGCATCATACCTTTGGACTTTTTTCACTCAGCTTTAACTTGCTGACATACCAAGCACCTTGATATATATTCCGCAATCTCCTTCTTCATGTTATCCCACCAGAAGTGTTATCGAAGATCACGATACATCTTGGTACTTCCAGGATGAATAGAGAAAGTTGAGCTATGTGCATTATCCAATAGCTCCTTCTTTATTCCGGGTGATGAAGGCACACAAAGCCGCATTCCAAACTGAATCACACCATCATCGTTGATATGGAACTCTTGCAGCTTCCCTTCCTTTACTACATTCACCCTCTTTTGTATCTCTATATCATCCCTTTGTGCTTCCTTAATCTTCTGTTGGATGGATGGTTGCGCAATCATTTGGGCAAGGTAGGATGTATCCCCTACCCTTACGATTCCCAAATCCATCCTTTGCATATCCAAGAAGATAGGGTCTTTCTCAATCCTCAACATGGATAGAGTAGCAGGTTCTTTCCTTCTTAGAGCATCAGCTGCCTTGTTCGCCTTTCCAGGATGATAGTGAATAGAGAAATCGTAATCCTTGATTAGCTCTAACCATCTCCTTTGACGCATGTTGAGCTCCTTTTGTGTGAATATATACTTTAGGCTCTTGTGGTCAGTGTATATGTCACACTTCTCACCATAAAGGTAATGCCACCAAATTTTCAAGGCAAAAATCACGGCTGCCAGCTCTAGATCATGCGTCGGGTAGTTCTTCTCATGGATCTTCAACTGTCGTGAGGCATAGGCTATCACATTATAATTTTGCATGAGTACACAACCCAAGCCTTTCTTTGAAGCATCACTGTATATCAAAAAACTTTCTCCACTTTTCGGTAGTGTGAGTATAGGTGCAGTGATTAGCCTTCTCTTTAGCTCCTTGAAGCTTCCCTCACATTCATCCGTCCAGACATACTTTACCCATTTCCTTGTTAACTTAGTTAGCGGGCATGAAAATCATGAGAAGTTTCTCACAAAACGTCGATAGTACTCAGCTAATCCAAGAAAACTACGGATTTCTGTGACACTAGAGGGCCTGGGCCATTCCTCAATCGCCTTTGTCTTTGAAGGGTCCACAGAAATTCCCTCGCTTGTGATCACATGTCCCAAGAATGTGACTTGATTCATCCAAAAGTCACACTTGCTGAACTTGCCGTACAACTTCTCCTTTCTCAATGTCGCCAACACAAGTCTTAGATGTTCTTCATTTTCCTCCTTACTCTTGGAGTAAAAGAGAATATCATCAATAAACACTACCACAAATTTGTCGAGGTAATGTCTAAAGACTCTATTCATCAAATCCATGAAAATTGCAGGGGCATTAGTAAGTCCGAAGGGCATCACCAAAAACTCATAGTGCCCATACCTTGTACGGAAGGCAGTCTTCTGAATATCTTCCTTCTTCACCTTTACTTGATGATATCCAGAACGAAGATCCACCTTTGAGAAGTATTGAGCTCCTCTTAACTGATCGAACAAGTCATCAATCCTTGGGAGAGGATACTTGTTCTTTATAGTGATCTTGTTGAGTTCCCGATAATCGATACACAGCTGCATGGTTCCATCCTTCTTCTTCACAAAGAGCAGTGGCGCACCCCAAGGTGATGAACTAGGGCGTATAAACCCTTTGTCCAGATGCTCTTGCAGCTGCTTCTTTAACTCCTCCAGTTCGATAGGAGCCATCCTATAGGGGCACTTCAAGATAAGAGTAGCTCCGGGTATGAGTTCAATTGAGAACTCTACCTCACGATCTGAGGGAATTCCGGGTAACTCTTCGGGAAATACATCACCGTATTCCCTTACGATGGGAATTTCCTCAAGGTTGGAACTTTCCTTCGACTCAAACATTTGGGTGAGGTATGCTTCTTCATAGGGAATCATCACCCACACCATTGAAGGATTTTTCAAAGGATATTCATGATCTTCCTTGCATTTGTAGAGGAGAATAGGATGGTTCGGAATATGAAAATGTATTTCCTTTTCCCGACAGTTGATATGTGCTCTATATAACGAGAGCCAATCCATTCCCAATATAGCGTCGAATTCCACCATGGGAAGTATTACGAGATTTACCGGAAGAATCTTCCCACATACGTCAACAGGAGAAGAATAAAACACTTGGGTTGCAATGATTGCACCACTTGGTGTTTTTACAGATATCTCTACTTCAAGGTTTCGGGGCTTTGATTCTATAGTTCTAGCAAACTTGCAAGATATAAAGGGATGCGTAGAACCAGAATAAAATAAGACTTTTGCCATTCTTGAGTGAATAAGAAGTGTACCTTGTACGACTTCATTATCATGTTCCACCTCCGCAGTAGTGATGGCATAAGCCTTCCCTAGTTCCTTTAGCTTTGGTGGTTGTTGGCGCTGATTACCCTCGAAAGCTCGAGGTTTAGTGCACTGGTTTGAATAGTGCCCTAGCTCCTTAAAGTTGTAGCATTGAACCACAAGTGGTTCTATCCTTTCATCGGCTACATTATCCTTCCTTTTCATGTCTCTTCGACACTCGTGAGCTAGGTGTCCTTCTTTCCCACACTTGAAGCATTTACCCGTCCCTTTGAGGCAGTTCCCATTGTGCAACTTCCCACATTTTTGGCAAGTGGGTCGTTGTGTTTTCTTCCCATCTTTATCACTAGATCCACCAGCATGAAACTCCATATTTATTTTCTTATCACCATATCCATGGGACCATTCTCCAAACTCCATCTCCACTTTGAGATCACACCGAAAAACTTCTTCATAACTCCCAAAGTCTCGATTTGCAAGATCTTTTCGAAGATGTGGTTTTAATCCACTAAAGAATCTATCAGTTTTGCTATCATTGTTGATAACAAAACCCGAAGCATACCTTGAGAGCCTTGTGAAATTTGCTTCATAGGTTGTGACAGATTCTCCTTCTTTTTTCTTGAGCTCTATGAATTATCTCTCCATCTTCGTGCGAAGAGTTCTTGGGAAGTACTTATTAAGAAACATTATCTTAAAGTCTTCCCATTCCATCTCTTCAATTTCCTCCCTTGGCTTGGTGTTCTTAATCAAAGCCCACCATTGATCAGCTTCTCCATCTAGACGATAAACAGCTAGAGTCACCTTCTCTGTCTCAGAATAGTGAAGAACAGAAAATATCTTCTCCATGGAGTTGACCCACTATTCCGCAACTAGTGGATCGGAAGATCCACAAAACATCGGTGGTCGTTTCCGCATAAAACATTCGATAGCTAGCTGCTCCCTCTTTGGTGAAGGAGGAAGTTCCCCATTATTATGGTTATTATTCATAACCTGGGATAATTGGGTAAGCATCTCCATGAAGTTTTGAACTCCACCTCCAAAATCATTGGGGATGTCGTTCGGGCAATCGTTGCATTGGCCTTCGCAAGAGTTGTTGGCCTAATTTCTCCTGGTTCCCACCATTTTCTAAAATAGAAAAGGTTAGAACAAAACATAAGTAAACAAGTCATGAATAAATTATCCTTTTAAACAATTATACCAAAAACATAACATATGGGATCCTTAGGAAAATATCCTTGTGTGCATATTTGTACTTAGTCTCATGCTAGAGGTTTTCTTTAGGGTTCACTAATCCTAATTCCCAAATTAACTAAACCTTTCCTCTGATACCAACTATAACGACCCAGCCTTTTCTTACATTACTATTACATCATTTAAAAGATAAACAACATAATAGTATTACACATGGAGGATCCAGAGGTTTAGTGTCTTGGGAAAACTAGGACTACACATAACAAGTACAACATCAAGCATAAAAATTCATTTAATCTCTTCTTCTATAGCTTCTTAGTAGCACTTGTCCTCTCCTTAGTACATGTAGTCACCTGAGGATATACATCAAAAGGGGTGAGCTAAAAGGCCAGTAATTGGATATATAAGAACAATATAGCATGGGGTGAGCATAATCATGACATAGGAAGAAGATCTTGAACATGAGAGGAGCATAAACAATAAACTTGAAATGTGGCAAAACATAAAAATGAAATATCATGTCTTAGTGGTTAACTACCACACATATTTGTGAACAAAGCTAGCATCATGTTCACACATCATTTCACATTTACTCATGAGATTCATCACTTTACCCAATGCATTTGAGCGCTATATAATTCCGGGCGCACCCGTCACATTTAAACATTCATATTGCGCTATGTAATTCTGGGCGCACCTGTCACATCATAACATTATCATTATCATGCTTTCCACATAGAACACATATCAAACATGTACATAAATAACCCATGGAAAGGAATGGGTTTCATCTCATAATAACACATTCATAAGATTTGGGTTCCCAAAAGAAAGAGGGAACAACATACTTGATATAAGAACCATCAACCTTGAATGAGAGGTAAAATGTGAGATCTTGAAAGAAGAGTTCTTTTGGAAAACATTTTGATGGACATAAAAACCAGTGACAAACATGTATATCACAGAAAAGTAAAGGAAATGATGAATAAATGATCTTTGAGGAGTAACCATATCAAAAATGGAGTGAAAGAGGGAGAACCCGAAGGAAGAAAATTGGGTTCGAGATTTCCCCTTACCTTGTACTCGAATGCCTCCTTCTCTTTAATGTCCTGTATAATGACTTTATATTCATTAATTAGAAATTCCAAAACCTTTTATACATTAATAGGGTTCATTATGGTTTCATTATTTCATATTATGTTCCTTTGGATGACTTATAGAGTTTAAAAACATTGTTCGGGGATGTTCTTTTTCATGGTTTTCTTGAGCGGTCCACTTGTATTCTTAATTTGATGTTTGGGTAGATCATGGGTAAACATCCAGAACTGATGTTACATGTAATTAATGATATTAAAGAAGCTTGAATGATTTTATAATGAGTTATATTAGATCCATGTGGCCGAATTATTAGATAAGAATTAAATAAAGATTATTTGGGCTAATTTGAGCGGTTTTTTGGATCACAACAAACTCATTTTAACTTTTCACTTAGTAGAATAGCCATAGTTTATTTACAGAACTTAAAATAGAACATAATACATATAAAACATTCTGGTTCAACCATAAAAATGGTTTCATGACCAGATTGAAGGTATAAATGGAAGAAGAGAGCATGTTGTTTTTGAAGGTGATACATTATCACCACATGAACAACGTTCTCTAAAATAAAAGGAAGGGGGAAAGGGTGTGGGGTGATATAATATAACATTAGAATCATAATATTACAGTATATATATAATAATGGATTTAAAGAACAATTTGGATGAAGATAGATAGAGAGAGATCAAGAAAGGAACTTGAACTTGAAAGGAAATTAAAGGAGAAGAGAGAGAGAAATTACCTTTAGAATCCTTCTCTTGAGATCCTCTTTAAGGAAGCTAGGCTTGGTATTTTGATGAGACCAACAACTTTTGGATGTGTGGGATGAGCAAGGGAAGGTGTTTGGGCAGAATGTAGAGAAGTCTTGGAGCTTGAGAGGTGTGAGGAAAAGAGGGAGTGAAGGGTGGCTTTTATAGTGGAGGGGAGAGGGGTTTTCTTAATATAAAATTGATTAGTTTATTAATTTCACCCAAGACAAGGAATAGTGAGTCTTGGATGACTAAGAATAGTAAATTTGACTTGTGAATTCGGGATTTGGGTGCTTACATCACTTGTGATGTCAGGAATAGTGGGTTTTAATTAAAATGTATTTATATGATAAATTAATATATTCTACTATTCATCAAAAATTCAAGTATCTCAGAAAAATCCCAAAATTTTACCCCAACCATTTTTCGACGTTTAGAATCCAAAAATGAATTCCATTTTTCAAATATAATTTTCTAAATATTATTAATTTAATATTTAATTAAAATCATAATTTACTTAAAAAAACAGTTTTTAAAATTAAAACTGATTTTGCAATTCTTTCAAAAATTACTGAGGGTCTTATAAAATTATCTAAAAACTATTATACATTGATTCAATAATTTATGAATATATTTCAGGAAAGTAAATATTCTTTTAAATTAATTAATTGATTATAATTAATTATTTGTGACTTATAAAATACCAAAAACGTTTACTAAGGTCAAATTATCACTTTCTATGATGTCGAAATTTTATTTTATTATTCATAGGTAATGTTACTCTTATTTACTATTCATAAGGGTAGGTTACTATTCATAAGGGTAGGTTACTATTCACCAAAAATTATTTTTGTTTCATTAGACTCCAAAACTATCTTGAACACAACTGTGTATGTCAGATTTTTAAAATTCCAAACATAGGGGTGACAAAATTATGTTTAAAGGTCACTTATCACTTAGTAGTTCATTATTTTGTGTTTTTATGACATACATATAAGAAGGGAATTTTCTATTGAAAAAATTTGGGTCGTTACAACGGGCCCCGTCGCAAATACCATTTTAACCACTGGCAGCAATTAATGCGGGCAAAGTTATTTACGACGGGGCCCGTCGCAAATAGTCATGTCGCAACTAATCTAACCTATATATACCTCCCTCCATTTTTCTTTCTCTTACTCTCATTTATCACTTTCTCTCTCTTTGTAAACTCGAATTTAAGAGTGAAAATTTCTCTCAATTAAATGTTTTTACGGAGAAGTTGTGTAGGCACATACATCAATCGTAAATCAAGTTTAAAGGTATTTATATTTTATTTAATTTAGTATTTATTTAATTTTTTTATGTTAATTTTAATTATTGTTGATTAGTTGTAATTAAATAAGATTTAAATTGTTTTGTTTTCTATATTTTAGTAATAAATATTAATAAATAGTACCAATTAGTAGTAATTAGGAATAAATAGTAACAATTAAGAATAAATAGTAATAATTAGGAATAAATAGTAATAAATAGTAATAATTCGGAATAAATAGTAATAAATAGTAATAATTAGTAATAAATAGTAATAATTATTAATAAATAGGGATAAATAGGAATAATGAGTAATAAATAGGAATAATTAGTAATAATTAGTAATAAATTGTACTAATTAGTAATAAATAGTAGTAATTAGTAAAAAATATTAGTAATTAGTAATAACAATTAATAAATAGTAATAAATAAAAACAATTTAGAATAAATAGGAATAATTTGCAATAAATAAGAATAAATAGCAATATTTAGCAATAAATAGGAATAATTTGTAAAAATTAGCAATAAATAGGAATAATTAGTAATAATTAGTAATAATTAGTAATAAATAGTAATAAATAGTAATAAATAGTAATAAATAGTAATAAATAGTAATAAATAGTAATAATTATTAATAATTAGTAATAATTAGTAATAAATATTAATAAATAGTAATAAATAGTAATAATTAGTAATAATTAGTAATAATTAGTATTAAATTAGAATAAATAGAAATAAATAGAAATAAATAGGAATAAATAGGAATAAATAAAAATAAATATGAATAAATAAAAAAAATAGTAAGAATTAGTAATATTTAGGAATAATTAGATATAATTAGTAATAATTAGGAATAATTAGTAATAATTAGAAATAATTAGCAATAATTAACAATAATTAACAATAATTAGCAATAATTAGCAATAAATAGTAATAAATAGCAATAAATAGAAATAAATAGCAATAAATAAAAATAAATAGCGATAAATGTCAATAAATTGCAATAAATTGAATTAAATAGCAATAAATAGAAATAATTAGCAATAAATAGCATTAATTAGCAATAATTAGCAATAATTAGCAACACTTAGAAATACTTAGCAATACTTAGCAATACTTAGAAATAGTTAAGAATGGTTAGGAATAGTTTGTAATAGTTAGGAATAGTTTGGAATTGTTAGTAATAAATAGGAATAAATAGTAATAAATAGTAATAAATAGTGATAATTACTGATAATTACTGATAATTACGGATAATTAGTGATAAATAGTGATAAATAGTAATAAATAGTAATAAATAGTAATAAATAGTAATAAATAGTAATATTTAGTAATAATTAGTAATAATTAGTAACAAATAATAATAATTAGTAATAATTAGTAATATTTAGAAAAAAATAGTAATAATTAGTAATAATTATTAAGAAATGGTATGAAAAAGTATGAAGTAGTAAGAAATTGTAAGAAATGGTAAGAAATAGTAATAAATAGTAATCAATGGTAAGAAATAGTAAGAAATAATAATAAATAGTAACAATTAGTAAGAAATAGTAATAATTAGTAACAATTAGTAACAATTAGGAAGAAATAGTAACAATTAGTAACAATTAGTAAAAAATAGTATGAAATATTAACAATTAGTAAGAAATAGTAAAAAATACTAATAATTAGGAAGAAATAGTAAAAATTAAGAAAAAATTCAATTGTAATAAATTTTAATAACTTGTAATAACTTGGCACAATTTCCAGTGGATTGACGGCACTCCTTTTGATTGATGACTCTTCTCCTTTCAGCTTTCACTGACTCAAAACATTATAAAAAGAATGCTTCTACAAATGCATATCTAATCTTGTATGCATGAGTTTGAATATAAATTCGTAGTACTACATTTTTCATAATATGTTCAGGCGGTGACAGTTTCAAGAAGATGATTTTTCGACAAAAAGGGGGCTCTTTTCTCTGAAACATCATTTACATGCAACTTTCTCACAAAGAAAGCACAATGAAGAATCTTCTCGGAGGTATGCAAATTAATTCTCATGCATACGAGAATGAATATGTGTACGTCAGATCAGAATCTTCATTGTGGTTTCTGTTTGAGAATTTTTCAAGTAAATGAGCCGTCAGACAAAAGAGAAGATGTCAATCCACTGGAAATTGTGTCACCTGTAAGTAATGGTAATTATTAAAAATTAGTTGTAATTATATATCTTTTTTTCAGATAGTGTTTTTATAATTTCAGATTATTCAAAAATAGTGATGATTTTATATTTTTTAGAAAAATATGGAATGAGGAAGTCGACAACAATCATTATTAGATGATCATGCTTGGATAAATCAGCATAGAAATTCGAATGGTTCTAGTTTAAATCTTGTATATATTGAGGGTGTTGAAACTTTCTTAGAATTTGATCATCAAAAGTAGAATATGTTTCAGAAGGAACAATAAATTTTCCTTGTAAAAATGTGCTCTGAGAATGTTTGACACATTTGACAAGGTTGGGGGACATCTCTTGCATTTTGGTTTTCAACCAGATTATGTTTTTTGGTATCAACACGGAGAATGCAGTTCCGTAGAAGATACTAATAACCTGATTTAAGATCCATCACAGTTTCAAAATTTATTACATGATGTTGTAGGTCCATCTGTTCAGAAAATTGAAACTCAAGATGATATTGATTTAACTCCTAAATTGGTACAGTCTGAATTTTATTAGTTGTTGAGGTCTGTTGAGGATGCATTATATCTTTGTTGCAATATAAGAAAATTAGAAGCATTCGCAAAATTTATGGCGATTAAATCAGATACTGAAATGTCAAATAACTATTTTGATCATATATTTTCTTTGGTTAAAACACTGTTACCTGAAGAAAATGTGTTGCCTGAAAATTACTATGAGGGAAAGAGGCTGGTTTGTAATCTGGGCCATAGTTATCAGAAGATTCATGCATGTCCAAATGACTGCATATTATATTCTGGTGAAAATTATTCATTGTATATTTGTCCCACATGTGGACAATCGAGGTATAAAGAAGCTCAACCGGGGAAGTCTGGACCGATTCCAGTAAAACAGTTGATATATTTCCCCCTTATACCTAGGTTGTGGCATTAATTTATGTCTTAAAACATAGTTTCAATGATGTCATGGCACAAAACCAATATTTCAACTGATAAAAGCTTGATTCATCCATATGATGGTGGTTCATGGAAACATATTGATCTCCTGCATCCGTCTTTTACTTTAGTAGCCAGAAACGTGCGATTGGGTCTTTTAACTGATGGTTTTTTTCTATTTGGTTCTTATGGTAGTCAGTATTCATGTTTGCATGTCTTTACAACTTCGTATAATTTACCTCCATGGATGATGAAGGAGCCATATATCTTTTTGACCATATTAATCCTTGGAGATTCGAAAAAGAATATTGATATTTATTTTAAACCATTGATTGATGAGTTAAATGAATTGTGGAGTCATCGTGTTGGTATATATGATGTTGCTGCGAAACAAAATTTCATATTAAAAGATGCATTGATGTGGATAATTAGTGACTTTCAAACATATGACATGTTATCTTGCTTGAGTACACATGGTCCAAAATCATATCCTTACTGTGTGAAAGGAAAGAAACCCTTTATGCTCATCAATGGAAAAAAACCTGTCATTGCAGATTTCTTCCAACCGATCATCCTTTTCAAAGGAACAAACCTCATTTTAGAAAAGGTACAATTGAAAGGGTTAAACCTTCACAAATGATCTCAGCCACAGAGTTAAAATCAGTTTTATTTTCATTACCCCCCCCCCCATCACATTTGGGCCAACAGTAAACCAACAAAACATTCATTTCTTTTGGAAAGAACACAACTGGATAAAAGGAAGCATTTTTTGGGATCTTCCATATTGTTATGATTTGTTGGTCCACCACATGTTGGATTTCATGCATATTGAGAAGAACTATTTTGATAATTTATTTCATACAGTTTTGGATACACCAGGTAAGACCAAAGATATTGTATAGGCACGATTAGATCTTGCCCAAATTTGAAGGTGACCGAAACTTGAACTATTTGAAAATGTAATATCACAGAGGTTAATGAAGCCAAAAACATCTCATACACTGTCTAAAGAGAGTCTCATACCATTTTTTTAGTGGGTTGAAGATTTGATACTTTCATAAGGCTATGATTCCAATTTGGGCAGATGTGTTAAGAATGGTTATATTACCGTATTAAAAAGTCATGACTGTAATGTTATAATAGAAAGACTTATGCCGATTAGATTAAGAGGTTTGTTGAATTCTATGATTTGGGATTCGATAACAAACATATAATATTTTTTTTGAGATATTGGTGTAGTGACAAAAGACTATGATGCGCTAAAAAAACTGGAAGAAGATGTTGTTGTAATCATATGTAAACTGGAAAAAAACTTTCCGCCAACTTTCTTTGACTCAATGGAACATCTGATATTATAGTTTCCACATGAAGGTAAATGTATATGTCCAATATAGTTTCGATGGATGTACTCATTTGAGATATGCATGCCGAAATAAAAGAAAGAAGTGTGTAACAAAGCATCAGTTGAAGGCTCAATTGCTGAAGCTTACTTGCAAGAGGAAATTTATTTTTCCTTCTCTAATTATTTTGAATCTCAATATCCCTCAAAACAAAATCGAATGCGATGAAATGAGGGGAATGTTAATGAAGAAATGGAGAATCAATTATCAGTTTTTAATCAGCCAAATCTTGGTTTTGGTGGAGTTCATGAACAAAGGATTTTAGATGATAAACATCACAGAGCTCATACATATGTTCTGCTCAACTATGAAAAAATAACATCATTTGTAATGTGAGTGCATATATCACTTCTTCTATAATTTATGTTACAGTATGTAAACTTATTTTATTTTTAGGTTATATGATAATCATATTAAGAAGCAACTTCCATAAATTACTGCAGCTGCTCTTAAAGAACTCAGACAAATTTTTTTCTCAATGGTTTCAAAAAATGGTAAAATAAATTATTGATGGTTTAATATCAATTCCATTGATTATTTATCATATTAATAATTGGTTTTAAAATTTTCAGGTGTTTCTACATGGTGATAAAATTGATAAGTGACTATGTATATTGAGTAACCCACCATCCAAAATGGTTAAATTTTATAATTCATATGTGGTGAATGGTTTTAGATTTCATACACGTGAATATAGGGAATAAAAAAACAATAAATAGTGGAGTTTTCTTGAGAGGATCGCATCACAAAAAAACTGAAGCTGACTTTTATGGAATTATGGATGAAATTATTGAGCTGTGTTATCTAGGATATAATTACATAACGCTGATTAAATGTCGGTGGTTGGATACTGAGAGAGGCTTCCATGTTCATTCGACTCAGGGAATTGTCGATATTAAATGTGAAAGTCCTTTTGTAGTAAATGAACAATTTTTATTAGCTCAATAGGCACATAAAATCTATTACGCAAAGTATTGTGATTCTTCAAAAGACTTGAGTGATTGGTGGAGCATAATAAAAATGAAATCTCAGGAAAACTAGTTTACTCAAAAAAAATGTGGTTCTGTTGAAGTGGAAAGAATTGAATTTTTTCAAGAGACTGCTCAAAATCCATCTTTTTTCACAAAGAGATGTGAATATCGATGATGACACTCCACAATTAAGGTTCGATGATGATAAAGATGTTAATGATGTTACAAATGAATTTGAAATGACAAGATATGGTGAAACTGAAACTCATATGGATATTGATGATGCTGGGGAGGAAGATGAAGTCATTGACATGGATAGCTATGGAGATGAGGATGAAGATGGACATTGACATAGTTAAATACTGGTTAAAATCATTTCTAATATATATCTATATATAATAGTTATTTTCAATATCTGCTAACAACAATAATTTTGTGTTTTAGATGGATCCTGATCTATTTCGCGAGTTACTGGAGGCTGATATACCTTTGGATGAGGGGGATTGTGGACTATCTAACCCTCACCCAACTGACAGTTCATGGGGTATGTGGATGGGGCACGGTCTTGTGTGATTGATGATTCCTGACCCTATCCCCGAGTGATGTCCACGTCTTGGTTTCAATCCATGCAAACAGAGGTATGGTAACCTGTATATTTTAGTTAGCTTTCATTAATTTATTTATATATATATACTAATTGTTTGATTATTTATTTCTTTTTCACAGTTTTGAGCATGTAGCTATTGGACAGGTGAGTGCTATCTTGCATAATTATTTTTCTCAGCCATGGATCACATGGAAACAGATTCTCGTTGATGTATGGTGCTACATGTTTGATCATTGGCTGGTACATAAATAAAGAATATTTATTTTAAAATTTATTATATTAATTACTTGATATTATAAATTATTTGTAGGGTTTATCGTATCTCATTGATGATAGAATGCATGACGCTATCCACATGGTATGGCAGGTGTCTATGCATGACTATTTCCATTAGTCTTTGCACAATTTGAGAAGAACAACTATTAAGAAAGTAGGAGTGACATAATTTGATGAGTCGTGTAGAGACCACTGACCAGAGTACATTTCATATCATTTTTGGGATGGATTATGTTTACACTAGTTGGGTGGTGGATTTCAGATGAGATCTTCATTGGGACGAAAGAACTGGGGGAGATAGGAGGTGACACATCGAGCTGGTAGTTATAAATTTAATACGCATAGAGAGCATCTAGTAAGTATATTTTTTAAATATTATATATAACATTAAATATAAATAGTTTATTTTATATTTCTATAGGCAGTTAAGAATCCTGATATTACAATGTTCGACGTTTATCAGAGGATGTACAGTGATCCAGCCATTAGAGAGATTAGAGGTGATCACCATCGTCAGATTGTGGTTCGTATTATTTTTTTCAGTTTGACAGTTAATTGCATATAATATTTGCACCATTTGAATTTCAAATTGGAATTGAAGGAGTCATATGAGGCTGCGACCTCTCAGACACAGGCTAAGAGTCTGGACGAGATGACTGAGCAGACCAGTGCCCACCATTTTGATGTGGCAACACGGATATAGGCGACACAGTATGGCTTTGAGAATGGCCAAGTAGTTGATATCAGCTCTCATTTGACTTCTGGTACTTACTTCGGTACTGCTACGATGTCAAAGTCCAGCTCGAGGGGAGCTCATGGAGAGGCATCATCTTCTGCCTCATAGTATCAGGAGTAGTTGCGAACTCAGTCTGAGCTTGTATAGAGTTTTCAGAAGCAACGTGAAGAGATGTGTCGATGACAGTAGTAGTAGCAGTAGCATGAGGAGGAGATAAATCGATGGCAGTAGCATCATCATGAGAAGATGGAGTACATGTGTCGTCTGACTCGTAGTAAAGAGATGGAGTTTCCTCCACCATCTCCTATAGGTCCTCCACCTCCTCCAGAAGACAACCTCCTGAGTGATTTGTTTTTTACGTTAATAAAATTTGAATTTATGATTTATTATAATACAAACTATTTATAGTTTCTATATTTTATGTTGGCACAAATATTGTATAATTTAATTTTTTTTTTATTTTTAATATTTTATTATTTATTATTAGTATTATATTTTTTAATATTTGTTTATTTTACTAATAATAATAACATTTTATGAATTTTTTATATTTTTTTTCTAAATATTGAAAATTGTAATAATTTTCTTTTTTTTAATAAAATTAATATTAATTTTTTATTAATCATAATTTTATTAATTTTTTATTATGTTTAGTATTTCGACAGGGCTTTTTATGATGGGCTCCCATTGCAAATAATCTAAAATATTTTTTTTAATTAATAGTATTTGCGATGGGACGTCGGGCCCGCCACAATAGGTATTTGTGACGGGCCCGTCACAAAAGATTATTCTATATATACTGTAAATAATCAAAGGATTAGTTGCAGCGAGTGAGTTTCCTGTACAAAATAGTATTTGCGACGGTCCATGATGAAAGGATTTATATATATAATGTATATAATCAAATTATTATTTATGATGAGGCCCTTTCCCATTGCAAGAAATAATATTTGCGACACTGTTTTATGCAACGCGGTATTTGTGACGGGACCCCGTCGCTAAACCCTATTTTCAGTGGGATCCCATCGCAGATAGCCCGTCGTAAATACCTCTAATTCCAGTAGAGATATATTTTAATGAAGTCTTGTGTAATTTTTATAATGGATAGAATGTTTATTTTTTTATTAAATGCTCAATTTTCTTTAAAATAATGATTTAATTAGAATTTAAAATTATCATACATAGATAATTATTTAGATTAAATAATTTTTTTGGGACTCAACACATCGAAATTTTCATAGGTTTAACTTATGGTAATTTTCCAAAAAAAAATTATTTTTGGGTTAAAAAGATAAAATATTGTTTTTAATAAATACGATAACTCTTATGATAAAATTAGTATATGAGAAAAATTTAAAATTTTTTAGTCCTTAATCGAAATTAAAATAATTATGTAAGGAAAAAAATATACATAAATTGTTACAATTAGAAAATATTGATTAGCATTTTTGAAATCCATGAATTTAAGTTAAAAATTTTTTTTATGAGTTATACACATAATATATTTAGAATTTATTTTTATCATTTTAATAAATTGAATCAAGTAAAATGGATTGAATATTTTTAATTATAATTTATAGATTAGTTAAAAATATTAATTTTATTTTTAGACATAAAATAGTTATCTTGGTAAAAAATGAGTTACCGTATTATAAGTAAAATAATGTAGCAGGTTAAAGTTAAAAGGTAAAGGATAAAAATTCCCAAAAAATACAAAATTTATTGAGTGGTTGATTTTTTTTATTAAATTAACCACCATATCAACATTATTTTTCAACTAAAATATTTGGAATTAATGTAACCCAATAGTTGATATCCATAAATAAAAAATATTCATTATTTATTCACTTAAATCCACCCCTCCGGAAGTATAAATACCCCCTTTCCACACCCCCTTTCCACACCAAATTCATAAGCCATTATGTTCTGATTTTTCCCTCCCAAATATTATCTCCAAGGTTCCTATTTTTTTCACTGTCATGCTTGAGGAAGATAATGTCTAAGGTAAGGGAAGTCACCTCATCTCTTTTTTTCATCCAAGTAACCCTTTTTGTATACCTTATAAATGTTAATCCAATATCTTCTATTATACTTTTGTAATACCCTTATATCCAAAATTAGGTTTTATCAATGAGTACCCTTAGTTACATCCCATTATTCCCTTTCATAAGAAAAAATTTATACCATCATGTGGCTGAATGCATTTTTTGATTTTCACTTTTCCACATGATAAATTCTCATATTGTAAATAATAAAACCAATTTAATTTACATGGGTATTCTCATATATTTAAACATGTCTTATTTATTTGGGTATATACATACATGAAAATCATAATCCATTTTCATGGGTTAAAAATTATGTTTTCTTGAAGACTTTAAGCACTTTGTATGCAATGATTTTGATATGAAACCCATTCTTTATTTTCCATAGGTTGTTGATGAAATGATTTTTTATGATCAATGTGGCTCAAATAAATTAATACATATTAAGTTTGCACTATGATAACACTCTAATTCATTGGGTAAAGAAATAATCTCTATGGATTAAATTTTTTATGGTACCTTGGTGAATAACCTTGGAAATTAAGATTTATAACACCTTGGTGATAAACATAAGGGATATTCTTATGAATGTCCCATTTTTTATGTTGTAGAAACATTTCCATGTTATGATTCATGTTTTTTATCTTATTATATTCCTATTGATCATAATATCATTCCTTATTGATATAAATCTTGCACACATGCTAATAATTTCCTTTACTTATTCCCATATTGGGCTTTATTATCACCCCTTTCTTTGACGTAAGTCCCCAGGATATGATATGTAGTAAAAGAAACTTAAAAAAACATATGAAGAATTATATCAAGATAATTATACGAAATTTTATGTTTATATATTTTTATGTGTTATTTTCTTATTTCCAAGGCACTGAACCCCCAAATATCTTCTTTATTATTAAATGTTATATCGTGAAATGAATGGTTATGTAATAAAAGGTGGGAAATAATACACATGTAATCCAATGTAGTATATTAACAAAACATATCTAAAATGGAATGAACATATAGAAAAATAATTTTGAAAATATGATAAATATTCATATAACTTATATTTACCTTCTACTGAGTAAAAAAATATTTCCACTTCATGGTTGGGTGCAAAGATGTGTGGAGATGTTAAGTGACACAATTTTCCCATAATATACTCACACAGTGGGTATCAATCATCTCAAAGGTTTCATAGGGATTTAACCATTTATATGATGTGAAAACAACAAATTTAATTTACAAACTTTACACATCAATTTTAAATTCATGCTAAAAATCACATTCTAGAACAAAAATAAATTTTCAATAAATATTAATAAAACATGGAATCAGGATTTTCATTACATCTTTTCTATAATTTTCACGATTAGGTAGGAATCGAAAATGTGAATTTTGGCACAAAATTGAGAGAGAAATAGGGGAAAAGGTAAAAATACCATGAAATAAGAAAAAAAGAGAAAAAATAAGAAAAAGGATTAAAATCCTAACTAACCCAAGAATGTACCCATCCCCCATACCTAGAGCATGCATTATCCTCACTATAATAAAAGAGAATGTGGGTATGAAGTATAAAACCCAGTTAGTGTCATTGGAAGTTTCTTCTTAAATGTGGATTTCCTCAACCGTGGTCTTTGAAAAGGTTTCCAGAATGTTCTTCAACCATTACACATTAATAGGGAATGTGTTTTTTAAACATATATAACACCAAATGGATATACATTGGTGATTGTGCATGGTCCAAACCAGTAGGAATGAATATTACATGGGTGTAACTTCAATCTTAAATTATAAAGTAGGACCTTCTACCAAATGTGGAATTGATGATGAAGGATGAGGTGGTCATGGGAAGCCTTGGTTATCTTCTTATAGATTCTGAAGTTCTCATATGATTATATTTTAATTTCTTCCAACTCTTAAATCTACAACTTCCTATGCCCGCCTACATCTGATAGGTTCATATTTCATTGTTTAACAACCCAATATTCATGGTGCTCTACCTAAAAAAAGTGATAAACCTTTCCAAACACAATATGATATAGTGAAATTATAATTGGGTTTTTAAAATCTATAAATTACACCCAAAGTGAATCCACTAGGTGTCGAATATTATCTTTCCTATTGAATTGTACTATTTTTTCCAAGATTTGATTAACTTCACTATTTGAAAAAAAATCAATTAGTTTGTGGTTAATTTGATGTGAAGACTTTATATAAAACCACATACTTATAAAGAATTTTTTTCATGTTTTGTTAACAAAAATGTGAACCTTGATTACTAATGATTAATCCTAGAAAACCAAACCTAACTAAAATATGAGATCTCACAATATCAACAACCACTTGAGATTCATTTGTCATAATAGCATTTTCATCCACCCATTTAGAGACATAGTAAAAAAACTAATATGTAAACAAATCCAATTGAATTTTAAAAATTACTCATGAATTCAATGCCCTCATCCAAAGAATATCTCACAAAATAACATGGTATTTTGTGGCATTTTATTCCTCTTGTAGATATTCCTAGTGAATTTATTTCATGTGCATGACATACAAAACTGTTGGGAATATCTATGCAATAATAACCAATAATGTCTGGAGTCAAGGAAATTTCGAGCTATACGTTGAGATCCAATGTTCCCTACATAATACAATGTGTGGAAGAAGCTCAAAATAAAGGTGGACTAATGGTCAAGGACACACGAACAAAAAACCCGGTCAATAAAAATTATCCAAAAGTATGGGCCATACCAAATGAACTATCACGACTCATTCTTAAGTTTTTTGGATTCTGAGGTGCTAAAAAGGTGGGGACCCAAGATGCTTCCAAAATTCAATAATGTTTGTATACCAGGGGTAAGGTATACTACATCACAATGGTTCTCAATAGGGAAGAATTATCTAATGGGAAGCGATGAGTCAACATGGTGGTAATGGTGGGATAATCCAACTAATGTGGTCTACAAAAACATTATCTATTAATTTTTTATCCTTAATTTCAATATTAAATACCTAAAAGAGGAGAATACAATGAATGAGATATAGTTTAGGTTTTTGTTTCTTAAGTAGATAACAAAGAGATACATGTTCTGAGAACACAATTACTTTTGGCACTAAAAATTACGACCTAAAATTATCCAAGGAATACACAATGTAAAGGGATTATTTTTTAGTTTTGGTGTAGTTTTCTTGGTTAGGGTCTAATGTGCATGATATATAGTCTATGAAATGTAGAGTTTGATTGACCCATTGTGATAAGACTTCCCCAACAAATATTTTGTGGCATCACACAATATTCCAAATGTAAATCCCACCAAGGTGGTTGGATTACAGGGATGATGTGAGACTTAATTTTAATTTGTTAAAAGCATCCTCATATTATTTATCAAAAATAAATTATTTTACTTTTTGGAGTAAGTAGGAGATGGTAAGGGTAATGTTTCTAAATTCGTGAATGAAAGGATGATAAAATCCATCATTGCTTTAGAAATACCTCAAGTCCCACACATTTTTAGATATTTTTAGGGAATAAATGATGTATAATTTTGATTTATCTACTTTGATATCATCCTAAGAAAAGACATGTTCAGGTAATATACCTTTTCACAACATGAAAAAGAAATTTATCAAAAATTATTAAAATATTAATTTTAATACTACATGGTTGGATAGAACCAAGGCCAATCAAACACTCATAAATAGAGGATCCATAAAAATTGAAATCATCCATGAAAACATCCATTCAATTCTCTTGCAAATATGAAATAATACTAGTCATGCGTCACTGGAAAGTACATGGATCATTTTACAAACCAAATCGAATCCGCCTATATGAAAATGTGCCAAAGGGAAAAGTAAATGATTTATTTTCCTAATCCTTGAGGTAAATTTGGATATGAATGTATCTAGAATACCCATCAAGAAAGAAGTAGCAGAACTTCCCTACTACCCTCTCTAGAATATAATCAATGAATGGAAACGGGAAATGGTATTTCTGAGTGTAATGGTTTAGTTGATGATAATAGTTATTGACACATCAACTATTCTATAAATGATTTAGAATAAATTTGTTGTTTTCATATTTGATTATTGTTTGAAAAGTTTTCTTAGGAACTACCAGCACTAGGATGACCCATTTGTTATCAGAGATGGTGTAAATGATTCCATTAACCAATAATTTATTTACCTCCTTTTTATCAATATCAAATAGTTTTGGGTTTAGTTATAATTATTCCTACCTCACCAGTTTATTCTAATCACATAAAATTATATGATGCATAAAAAATTATGAGATAATAATAAGATTTTCATAAAGTTTCTATATTGAAGCTTTTTTTATTCTTCCTAGAAAGTTTAACCAATATCAATTAATGATTTAGAGGGAGTGAACTCTAAATGAGTACAAAAAAACTCATTTCCATTCATAGAATATGAAAATTGTAACGCCTCGACCCCAGTTACCCATAGTCGGTGCATTATTACATAACATTGGCATGATCACAAAAGATCAAGTCTCGAAATACCGATTAGTTTAGTAGACTTGAAAACACTAGATACATTCAAAAAGTTTACATTACATCATAAAGTGAAAACTACAACAACATCTTGTCTCCACACTCATATCCCCTTATACTATCCTTACAGGTCATTCATAAAATACCTTTTCACATCCTCAGCAAAATAAAACATAGAAAGGGGTGAGCGGAAATTCCTAGTAAGGATAACAATATAGAAGAAACTTTCATAAGAAAGCATAAAACATTAAGGCAATGTATAATGAAAACAAAAGCCTTTTAAACTTGAACTTAATCATAATATGATAGAAATAAAATTAAATAATTATATTTAATTATTCACATGGATATTCTACTGATCGAATAATCACATGCAATATCAATAACCACTTTCATAATGATGGAATGCGTAATTCTAGACTATTATAACCACGTATCCAAGGACTCGTGCCATTACTACAAATAAGATTTTGTCAAGGCCTTGTTCCAAGACACTATTTTGTCTCATGAGACCTAATGATTTATCGTGGAGCTATAGCGGGCTCCACCCATCACTTACTAAGTCCAATGCATTCCTCATATGAATAGGTTTAAACATAACATAAACATTTGTATTAAAACTAGCATATGAAATTTAAATAATTTCTCCACAAAACATGAATGGTATAAAAATAATACATCCACAGTCAAACATATCACAAAACCTTAAATACAATATGGAAGTTTTGTATCATAATAAATCAACTTCAAATAAGCTTTAAATCCATCCAAGGACGTTGACATAGATAAAATCAAAACTATTTGAGAGAAATATCTCTATTTTTGAAATCATTTAAAAGTCAAATAATTATAAAATAAAACATTTACTTTGAAAATATTCTAATAAGCTTGTATGGGAAGCATCGAAGATTTTACAATGGTGGAAAATAGCCGCACCCGCTGTATAATTTAAAAAAAGACATTCTTACCTTAATTTTTCGAAAAGGTAAAATAGGTCCTTGTTTGGAAAATGACGTAAAGATTCCTTTATAAACATATTATAAAAAGTAAAACAAGGGTATGAATGACTTTAACCAATATTCTGTAAAATATTAAGAATGTTTTGAAATACATTTTTGAGAAACATGGATGTGGATGATAAAGAGGTTTGAGGAGATAATTACGTATAAACAACCTCGGATAATGAAGAGATTGTGAAATAAACCCTTACCTTGTACTTTTCCTTGGTTGAGGGTAGGTTAACCTCATGTATAATGTTTAAATAATTGTTATTAAATTATACAATAATCATATACATTAATACGATATCATATATAATCTTTTAATATTGCTTTGTTAATAATATCTTTGTATTATCGTTGTTTCGGGTGTTAACTTACTCATTTTATTCTATATGTTTTGTTACATAAGTCATGTTTTTTATGGATAGGTTGTATCTTATTCATATACAGAATTATATCAAGTCCTTAAACATTATTTATAATCATTTAATGAGAATTAGTCTTGAATGGATACGATGGGGAATGAATCTTATCGCGTTTGTGGAGACGGTAGTCCTTACGTACGCATGAGCGATAATATCAATCTTTTGATATTAAAATAATATATAATTGGATGGTATATCATATATAAAGAATAATTATCCTATTATATTTATTATTTACATGAATTAAACATCATTATTATACCCATCCAAATAATAATTTATTGAATAACAATTACACCACGACGTGGAGACGGTAAGCCGTACGTACGCACGTAAGGTGACATGTCATTCAAAGGATGGATAGAATAATGAATATGGTTGTACCATATTTATAATAACATCGCATTATATATAAGATATTGTAGTTATTATTTTATAATGGGAATAACAAAGAAAGAAGAAGTTTGAGAAGAAAGGAACTTGAAAGAGGGTAGTGAAAACATTACCCCTTAATCGGGTTCTTCCTTTTGATTTGATCAACAGGGCTCCTTAGGTTGGCTTTCTGATCAAACTAATGCCTCTAGGTCAAAGTGAGGGAAGTTTAGAGAATATCGGGGATGGTTTTGGCTGAGCCAAAAGGCTTTTAAGGTGTAAATTAGAGAGAAGGGGGAGTACCCTTTTATAAGAGGGGTGAGGGGCACCACTGGAAAAGCTAGAAATATAATTTTATAATAAATTTATATTCGGTTTATAATGGTTCAAAAGTATATTATTTAAAGGTTAAGGTGGGGATGGGTATAAATCCTTTCAACCAATAGCTTTTAGATAGGTTTGGGTCACTATATTTACCTTATCAGTTATATTTAACTATATGTTCAATAGTTTGACATTTACCATGTCTCTTTGTATTTTTATATTATATAGTTAATAAACCTACTATATACATCCAAGAGACCACCAAGTAGTCCATTAATAATACACCTATCATTATAAAAGTCCTTTCTCCGAACCGTAGATTTTTAGAAATAGAATATCAATTAATAATATAATATTTGTTTTAAAAACTCTTTTACGTCAATTTTGACACTATTGGGTATTTTGTTTTTGATAATTGTATAAAAGCATTATTACTTCGAAAAAACTTTATATAACCAATCCTAATATGTCATATTAACCTATAAAATTAGTCTAATTCATAAAAATTCTCAAATTACATTTATTTTGATATTTATAATATCAATTGTTTTAATATTTCATTAATTAGGTAATTACTGTATCACCATTTTGTCATAAATAAATTGAATTATTTAATGTCTAAAAATTATAAACAAAATACCATTATGTAGGAAATTTCTTTATATTTCTAATAAATATTCATAATCTAATTTAACTTATGTATAAACCTATGTTAAAAATGGTTTAGTAATTAAACTTTGATTTTAACTCTTTTAACTCTTCTTTGAATTAAATAATAATAGATGTCCTAATCTAATCCAAGTGGACCTAAATGATAATAATTTATTAATAAGGTTGTTTTTGGTCGAGATAAACTTTTCCAACATAATTAGGACATGTTTTAGGGTTATATTAATATCATTTTTAAAATTAATTACCCTATTTACTTTTAACCATGGTAAATAAAAGTAAAAAGGTACTATTCACCAAAAATTATTTTTATCTTATTGAACCACATTTTACTTATTTATATTAACCATGTCTCTCAGATTTTCTAAATTCCACTCATAGAAGCGGTAAAATTAATTTTTCTGTGAAATTCCAAATTTTCCTAGGAGGTGGGTAAAAGACGGTGAAAAGTTCCATAAAATTTTTATATATCTAAAATTATTCTAAACTAACTCCAATGAATTAAATTAAACTTATATAGGTATTATGTATCCATTTTGACCATAATTTAATTTAAATTAAATAAAGAATTATTTAAACAAAAATTTGGTTTTAAACTATAAATTAGTGTTTTTTCACTATTCATCAAAAAATGAATGTTCTTAGAAAAATACCAAAAATTCACCCTAGGCTAATTTCTATATTCAGAATCCAAAAATGAACTCCATTTTGAAAGATAATATGTATGAAATTTCAAAAAGTGGGTATTACTATTCATACGACTAGTTTGATTGGTTGTGGTGTGTGTTAGAACTCGAAGTTGCGTACAACACATGCTACTGTATTATTCAAAGAGAAGTGTACCATAGAAGCTTGGGGTGTTACATTCTCCCCTCCTTCAAATAATTTTGTCCTTGAAATTTCTAGAATACTACCGCATGAAATGACTTGGATGGTTCTTCATCATAAGTTCCTAGAGTTCCCATGTTTTATCTTCCATCTTATGGTTTCTCTATAGAACGTGTACCAGACGAGTCATCCGGTTTCTCAGTACTTGTTCTCTTGTATCAAGAATTCTGATGGGCTCTTCGCAATAAGACAGATCAGGTTCCAGTTCTAATTCCTCTTAGGTGAGTACATGCGTTGGGTCAAGCTTGTATTTTCTCAACAGTGATACATGGAACACATCATGAACTTTGGAGTGATTTGGAGGCATTTCCAAATAGTATGTTACAGCCCCTATTCATTCTAGAATTTTTAAAGGTCCATTGTACCTGGGAATCGATTTACCTTTCTTACCGAAACGTATAACTCCCTTCCATGGAGATACCTTTAAGAAAACATGATCTCTTACATGAAATTCCAAATCCTTCCTTTCATTATCGGCATAGCTCTTCTGCCTACTTTGAGATGCTTTTATGTGGTTTTGGATTCACTTTACCTTTTCCATCAGTTCATCCACCAGTTCTGGGACTATGAGTTTTCCTTCACCAACAACATCCCAACAGGTTGGTGTGCGACATCTATTTCTATATAACGCTTCATATGGTTCCATCCGAATACTTGAATGGAAGTTATTGTTATAGGAAAATTCCATTAGAGGTAAATATGGATCCCACATACCCTGAAAGTCAAGTGAGAAAGATTTCAACATGTCTTCTAAGGTTTGAATAGTTCATTCCGATTTTCCATCAGTTTGGGGGTGGTAGGCAGTGCTCAAATGAAGGTCAGTATCCATGGATTTCTAATGACTTTTTTAGAATCTTGAAGTAAAACGGGGTCCACAATCAGAAACAATCTATATGGGTACTCCATGAAGTCTCACAACTTCATTAATATATAGTCTTTCTAGACATTAAAGTGGTAGATCTTCTCTTATAGAAATAAAATGTGATGACTTGGTAAGACTATCAACAATGACCCATATTGAATCGTTGCTTCTAGGAGTCTTTGGTAGCCCCATGATGAAGTCCAACATAATATTATCCCATTTCCACTCATGTATGGGAAGAGGTTGCATGACTCCTCCAGGCTGTTGCCTTCCAACTTTCACATATTGAAAAACCATACATCTTGACACAAAATCAGCAATCTCCCTCTTCATGTTGTCCAACCAAAATTGTTCCCTAAAATATATATACATTTAGGTTCTCCCATGGTGTATATAGAAATTGAAACTGTGAGCATCGTCCAACAATTCCCTTTTTAGATCAGGTATATCGGGAACACAAAGTCTCTTCCCGAATTTCAAAATTCCATCTTCATACACGAATTCACTCAATCTCCAATCATTCATAGATTTAATTTTCTTTTCAAATTCTTCATCATCGGTCTAAGAATTCTTAATACATTCTAGTAAAGATGGTTTGGCAACCATTTGAAAAATAATTGATGTTTCACATTCCATGGTGATTATCATATCCATCTTTACTAAATCCATGAAAATAGGATCCCTTTCAACTCTCGTCATGTTCAAAACTCCATGATCCTTTCTGCTCAAAGAATATGCCACCTTATTTACCTTCCCTAGGTGGTAGTGTATCGTGAAATCATAATCCTTGAGTAGTTCAAGCCATCACCTTTGCCTCATGTTGAGTTCTTTCTGTGAAAAAATGTACTTCAAACTCTTGTGATCTGTATATATCTCAAATTTTTCACCATAGAGATAATTTATCCATATTTTCAAAGAAAAGATTATAGCAGCTAACTCAAGATCATGAGTAGGATAGTTTTTCTCATGAATTTTAATTTGTCGTGATGCATAGGCAATAACTCTATCATTCTGCATAAGAACACAACCAAGTCCTTTATTTGATGCATCACTATAAATAATGAACCCATCATTCCCCGATGGTAGAGTCAATATAAAAGCATTGACTTATATTCTATTCTGTTGTTCAAAACATTCTTCACACTCTATTTTCCAAACAAATTTAACCACTTTACGTGTGAGCTTCGTTAATGGGTTAGTCAATTAGGAAAAGTTCTGGACGAAAAGTGGATAATAACCTGCTAAACCAATAAAAATACGTACCTCAGTTATACTCGTTGGTGCATGCCATTCTTGGATTCCCTTGTTCTTAGAAGTATCAACAAAGATTCCATATTTAGAGACAATATGGCCAAGAAAAGAAATCTCCTGAAGCTAGAATTCACACTTTCTAAACATCCCATATAATTCATGTCTTCTTAGAGTCTTCAGGATAATGCGCAAGTGATTTTTATGATCTTCGTAACTTTTGGAATATACCATGATATCATCAATAAATACCACCAAAAAATAATCGAGATATTCCTTGAAAACTCTATTCATTAGATCCATGAATACATAGGGTGCATTAGTCAATCCAAAAGGCATTACTGTAAACTCATAATGCATGTACCTGGTTCAAAATGCTGTCTTCGGAATTTCTTCCTTCTTTACACACAACTGATGGTATCCAGATAGATGGTCAATATTTTAAAACTACTGATCTCCATGCAGTTGGTAAAATAAATCATCAATGCGAGGTACAGAATTCTTGTTCTTTATTTTTATAGCATTGATTTCCCTGTAGTCGATACATAACCTCATAGATCCATCTTTCTTTTTGACAAAAAGGATAGGGCCTCCCCATGGAGAAATACTAGGGTGAATAAATCCCTTATTACTCAATTCCTCTAGTTGTTTCTTTAGTTCAACTAATTCCACAATTTCCATTTTATAAGTGGTCTTCGATATAGGCCTTGAACCAAGAATTAAATCAATGGAAAAATCAATTTCTCATTCTGGAGGATGTCCAGGTAAATCTTCCAAAAACACATCTACATATTCTTTCACAATAGGTACATCCTCTATTTGAACATTCATTTCCATACCCACTGTCATTTCATTCTCTTCCTCCCCAATAATTGAATTTAATTGAGCTACTGGGGGTGGATCTAGATAAGAATTAGGTTGTGAAAATTCTGCTCTAAAGATACGGTGTTCCTTATCATCATCATCAAAAATTGTAACCTCTTTCTTCTTACAATAAATCTTCGCATCATGGTCAGAAAGCCAATCCATACCAAGGATTATATCAAATTCAATCATGGGTATGGCGATGAGATCATCAGATAAAGAATATTTATGTTCTCTAATGGGAATGGATCCATAGAACTTTGTAGCAATGATACTTCCCTTAGGAGTTTTTACTGACAACTCCCTTGTTAAATCAAATTAGAAATATCTAATTTTCTTAGCAAACTGGGAAGACATGAAACAATGTGATGATCAAGAATCAAATAAAGCATTCACTAAACTTGAGGAAACCATTAAATTACTGCCACCACATCTTTCGGAGCTTCAACCTCAGCAGTAGTGACAACATAAGTTTGGCCTTGATCCCTTGGCCTTTTCTGAGGTAAGTTCCCATGACGCTTAGGATATTCATTTTCATAATGTTCCATCTCCCTAAAATTGTAGCATTGAACATCGGTAGCTTCTTTCTTCCCCTTGCAATCATGAGCTTGGTGGCCTTTTTCACCACACTTGTAATAGACTCCCATTCCTTTCAAACAGGTACCGGGGTGTTTCTTCCCACATTTACTACATGAAGGATAATCAAATTTTCCCTTCGTCCCTTTATTTCCATTTCCAGAGTGATCAGCAGATCTCTTCTTCTCTTGCTTTGCTTTAAAGTCGTAAGACTTAGATAATTCTTTTTTTGTCTTGATAGCACATGAGATAATGTCTTCATACGACGAGAAGGATTGTGGCACTAATGCTCGACGAAGAAATGGTTTTAACCCATCAAAGAAATGATCAATCTTACTTCTTGGGTTACATATATAATCTCCAGCATACCTCGCTAACCTTTTAAAGTTAACCTCATACTTTGAAACATTCTCATCCTCCTTTTGTCTCAAACATAGAAATTGCCTTTCCATATCTGTTTGATGGTCACGAGGGAAGTATTTTTCTATGAAAATCTCTTTTAACTCCCACTATTCCATATTTGATACTTCATCATCTTCCTTCATGTTTTGAATCAATGACCACCATTGATCAGCATATCCAGTGAGGTAGTAAACTTTCATGATAACTTTTTCCCTTTCACTACTCCCCAAGGCATGAAATATTTTCTCTAAGGAATTTATCCATTGCTCATATAATAAGGGATTTGTACTCCCATTGAAAATTGGTGGTTTTTACCTCATGGAGAGATCTAACATTAATCCTCCACGCTGTGGATATGGGTGCTCCATATGAGTAAGGTTATTATTCATAACCTGAGTTAGTTTTCCCAGTATGGTGATTAGCTGATCAGCACCAGTTGCATCACCAGCTCTACTATAATTATCTAGAGCAGGAGAGAAATCCCTACATGGAGTGCATGCATTGATACGATTTCCATTCCTTCTACTAGGCTCCATTTCTAAACAATGCCATAAACATGATCAGTTTATGAATCAAAATACATAATTCAATACTTGTAAAACACTTAACAGAAATTGAAAAATTTATGGATATAATCCATAATCATAAAAAAAATTTCTTTGTGGAAGTATATACTCATAAACCCTTCATAATGGTTTGTAAAGAAAATAAGAAATATTCTAAGCATATCCCCTGGGAGTATTGTAAATAACAGTGTAGCAAGGCCCGTTGTTGTGCACCAGTTCCCGCTCGAGTCTAGCTCAAAGCAGTTTTTTTTGGGTTTTAACCCTAGGTACATCTATGCCAGAGCCGCCTCTACTTGCTCGTATCAAGACAATGATTTATTTCTCAGAAAACTCACAAATTCTCTACAATACCAAAATTCCAGGAAGTTATTCTATACTAATCCTCAAAGTCCATCTTAGGTCTATGTGCTCTAATCAGAGTTTATCTAAATCTTGCTTCCAAGGTTTGTACTAAACTTCCCCTGATAGAAAATGTAATGCCCCACCCCAGTTACCCAGAGTTGGTGAATTATTACATAACAATAGCATGATAACAAAATATCAAGTCTCAAATGACCGATTAGTTTGGTAGCCTTGGAAACACTAGATACATTCATAAAGTTTACATTACATCATAAAGTGAAAACTACAACAACATCTTGTCTCCACACTCATATCCCCTTATGCTATCCCCACAGGTCATTCATAAAATACTTCTTCATATCCTAGGAAAAATAAAACATAGAAAGGGGTGAGCTTAAATGCCCAGTAAGGATAACAATATATCGGAAACTTTCATAAATAAGTATAAACATTTAAGGAAATATATAACTAAAAAAAGCCTTTTAAACTTGAACTTCATCATAATATGGCAAAAATAAAATGAAATAATTCCATTTACTTATTCACATGGATATTCTACTAATCAAATAATCACATGCAATATCAATAACCACTTTCATAATGATGGAATGCATATTTCCAGACTATCATAACCACGTAGCCAAGGCCTCATGCCATGACTACAAATAATATATTGTCAAGGCCTCATGCCAAGACACTAGTTTGTCTCATGAGACCTATCGATGCATCAAGGATCTATAGCGAGCTCCACCCGTCACTTACTAAATCCAATGCATTCCTCATACGAACATGTTTAAACATAACATAAACATTCATATTAAAACTAGCATATGAAACGTAAATACATTCTCCATAAACCATGAATGGTATAAAAATAATACACCCACAGTCAAACATATCACAAAACCCTCAATAAAATATGGAAGTTTTGTATCATAGTAAATCAACTTCAAATAATATTTAAATCCATCAAAGGATGTTGACATAGATGAAATCAAAACTATTTGAGAGAAATATCCCTTTTTTTAAATGATTTAAGTCACATAATTATAAAATAAAAAATTTACTTTGAAAATATTCTTATAATATTGTAACGGAATCTTCAAAGATTTTACAATGGTGGAAAATAGCCGCACCCTCTGTACAAGTAAAAAAAATACATTCTTACCTTAATTTGTCAAAAAGGTTAAAAAGGTCCTTGTTTGGAAAATGACGTAATGATTCCTTTATAAACTTCTTATAAAAATTAAAACAAGGGTATGAATGACTTTAACCCATATTTTTTAAAATAGTAAGAATTTTTTGAAATACATTTTTAAGAAACATTGATGTGGATGATAAAGAGGTCCCAGTAGATAATTACGTATAAACAACCTCAGATAATAAAGAGATTGTGAAATAAACCCTTACCTTGTACTTTTCATTGGTTGAGGGTAGATTAACCTCCTACATAATGGTTAATTAATTTTTATTAAATTATAAAAGAATAATATACATTAATATGATATCATATATGATCTTTTAACATTGCTTTGTTAATAATATCATAGTATTATCGTTGTTTTGGGTGTTAACTTACTCGTTTTCTTTTATATGTCATGTTAAATAAGTCGTGTTTATTATGGATAGGTTGTATCTTATTAATATCCAGAATTATATCAAGCCCTTAAAAATTATTTTTAATCATCAAATGAGAATTAGTCTTGAATGAATACGATGGGGAATGAATCCCATCGCGTTTGTGGAGACGGTAGTCCGTACGTACGCACGAGCGACAATATCATTCTTTTTATGTTAAAATAATATATAATTGGATGGAATATAATATATACAGAATCATTATCATGTTATATTTAATATTTACATGAATTACACAATATTATTATACCCATCCAAATAATAATTTATTGAATAACAATTACACCACGATGTGGAGACGGTAAGCCGTACGTACGCACATATGGTGACATTTCATTCAAAGGATGGATAGAATAATGAATATGGTTGTACCATATTTATAATAACATCAAATTATATAGAATATACTGGAGTTATTATTTTATAATGGTAATAACAAAGAAAGAAGAATTTGAAGAAGAAATGAACTTGAAAGAGGGTGGTGAAAACATTACCTCTAAATCGGGTTCTTCCTTTTGATTTGATCAAAAGGGATCCATAGGTTGGATTTCTGATCAAACTAAGGCCTCTAGGTCTAAGTGAAGGAATTTGAGAGAATATTTGGGTAGGTTTTGTTCGAGGAAAAGGGCTTTGAATTTTAAAATTAGAGATAAGGGTGAGTGCCCTTTTATAAGAGGGGTGAGGGGCACCTTTAGAAAAGCTAGAAATATTATTTTATAATAAATACATATTCAGTTTCTAATGGATCAAAAGTGTATTATTTAAAGCTTAAGGTGGGTATGTGTATAAATAATTTCAACCAATAGATTTTATACAGGTTTGTGTCACTATATTAACCTTATAATTTATATTTAACTCTTAGTTAAATAGTTTGACATTTACCATGTCTCTTTGTATTTTTATATTATATAGTTAATTAACATACTATATACATCCCAGAGACCTCAATGTGGTCCATTAATAATACACCTATCATTATATAAGTCCTTTTGCCTAGCATTAGATTTTTAGGAATAGAATATCAATTAATAATATAATATTTGTTTTAAAAACTCCTTTATGTCAATTTTGACACTATTGGGTATTTTGTTTTTGATAATTACATAACAACATTATTACTTCAAAAAAACTTTATATAACTAATCCAAATATTTAATATTAACCTAGAAAAATTAGTGCAATTCATAAAAAGTGTCAAATTACAATTATTTTTATATTTATAATATCAATTATTTTAATATTTCATTAATTAGGTAATTACTTCATCACCATTATGTCATAAATAAATTAAATTATTTAATGTCTAAAATTTATAAATAAAATACCATTATGTAGGAAATATTTTTATTGTTCTAATTAATATTAATAATAGAATTTACCATATGTATAACCCTATATTAAAAATGTTTTAGTAATTTAACTTTTATTTTAACTCTTTTAACTCTTCTTTGAATTAAATAATAATAAATGTCCTAATTGAATCCAAGTGGACCTAAATGATAATATTTTATTCCTAATGTTTTTTTGGTCGAGATACACTTTTCCAATAGAAATAGGACATGTGTTAGGGTAATATTAATATCATTTTTACCCTTAATTACCCTATTTACTTTTAAACCTGGTAAATAAAAGTAAAAAGTTACTATTCACCAAAAATTATTTTTATCTTATTGAACCACATTTTACTCCTTGATATTAACTGTGTCTCTATTATTTTTTAAATTCCACTCACAGAAGCGGTAAAATTAAGTTTTATTTGAATTTCTAAATTCTCCTAGGTGGTGGGTAAAAGACGGTGAAAAGTTCCATAAAATTTATATATATCTAAAATTATTCTAAACTAACTCCAATGAATTAAATTGAACTTATATAGGTACTATGTATCCATTTTGACATTAGTTTATTTTAAATAAAATAAATACTTATTTAAATAGAAATTCGGTTATAAACTATAACTCAGTGTTTTTTCACTATTCATCAAAAATTGAATGTTCTCAGAAAAATACCAAAAATTAACCCTAGGATAATTTCAATATTAAAAATCCAAAAATGAAGTCCATTTGGAGAGATAATATGAATAAATTTTCAAAAAGTGGGTATTACTATTCATAACAGCTAGTTTGATTGTTTGTGGTGTGTGTTAGAACTCGAAGTTGCGTACAACACACGCTACTGTATTATTCAAAGAGAAGCGTACCATGGAAGCTTGGGGTGTTACAAATATTTTGTGTTTTTATGTTGTGTTTTAAATTCCATGTCCGGGCAATTTTGGATTGATGGGAGTGGATGTCAAAGTGAGAGGTTAATGATCTTATCTAACTACTCAATGGTAATAGCCCTAGATAGGGATTAATCTTTTACAAGCTAAGTTCAGTCATCAATGGTCATAATATCCTTAGTTCTTAAGAAATCGTCAAATAAAACACAATATTTTCACCAAACCCACACAAAACTTGAAAGATGAATCACAAACCAAATCATAAAAGGGTGAAGAAGAGGGAAAAAATAGATAATGGGTTGATGAGAAAATCTTGTTTGTGTGTTTCATCAGAGATAACTTCCAATGAATATAAATGAAGAGTGGATTTCTCTTCAACAAGGTGTTCAATAGCATCAAGGATATTGAGTCATACCATTTATCCCCCAAAATACATGCGCATCATACCATTGTGAATGATAATTATTATCTTTTATGTATTTGGAATTTTCTTCCAATAATGAGAGGAGCCTGACCTTGGGCCAAGGTTTCATCCATATAAAGAATGTAGATTTTTTTGGAAAATTACATTCTTTACTCACATGAGTAAATCTTCAATAACTTATATTGGGTTTGTGGTGATGCAGTTGTAAAGTTGTGTGATGATTCCTATTGGTTGAAGATCTCCAACTTGAAGATAATTATACAAATATTGAGGAATCACATTAATGGAATAACCTAAACCAAGCATTTCATTATAAAATAAATTCTCTCATATGGTGCAAGATATTGTAAAAGTGTTTGGGTCTTGAATTTAATTAGATTCACTGGTTGTATCAAGTAAGAGACATTCCTTACAAGGTTTAATCTCCCACTCCCTCTCATTCACCGTATGTGGTTGAATAGTCAATTGAGTACATCTATGATTTTTTTAACTACATCCCAGAGAGGAATGTTAACTTTTACCTTTTAAATATATTCATGATCTATTTATTGATTTCACTATCAAAATGTTTCTTGTATTGAGAGATTCTTTAGGGAAAGAAAATAGGAATGTATTTTTTAAGGGAATCCTCAATGATAAATTTTTTTTCTATTTTTTATTTTTTTCATCATTTGAATCCTTTAATGGTAGATAAAGAGAGTTTTAATAAGGAGGAAATACCTTATGTGTAAAATCATAGGAAGGAGAAATTTATTTAAAAATAATAAGTGTGATAGAAAATACATTACCTTTTTCATTGGGATTAGAAACCGTTTTGGATGGTAGTCGCCCAGACCCTAGACATTGGATTTCACCCACCAGGTTAGAGAGTTTCCTTAATTGAGTTTTTAGGTCTTGTATGGATGATACTTTATTTTTTTGGAATTGGATATTATTTATAACCATTTATTTAATCATATCCTCAAGGATAGGATCGGGTGTTGGAGGGGTTTTCTAGAAAGGCCTTTGTGGGTTTATTAGGATTTATAAGTGGTGGGGGGGGGGGATTACTACACTAACCCTTATGGTTACATGATTATTGATGTTGTTTTGAATACACCCATTCCTATAGAATTAGTCATCCTTCCATTAAGACTTATATGGATAGTATGGTTCTTCACTAGTAGGTTGGTTTGAGGGGTAGCCTAGAAATATTTCCTTAAAACTCTTAGTTATTCATAGCTGGGGAACATGTTAGAATTGTGGGTTTTAGTGGTACATATATGACAATGAATTATATGAGGATGTGTATATTTCCAGTGGGAATGAAAATTTTGTTGGAGTAGGGTAATTATCTATTAAAAAATTTTGTGAACCTTCTTATCAA
This sequence comes from Viscum album, assembly GCA_963277665.1. NCBI lineage: Eukaryota > Viridiplantae > Streptophyta > Magnoliopsida > Santalales > Viscaceae > Viscum > Viscum album. Next base: position 534,063,961 of record OY728155.1, read on the forward strand.
ATTTAGAACTTTTCACCACATGGACAGCTCTAATGGGTACACTAGACATTCTATAAACCTTTTGAGTCTTTTGTTCCATGATTTTTATTAGAGTACTTGCTGGGATTGGGTTCTTGTTACAGTTTCTGCATCAGTATCAATAATGTTATGTTCATTTATAATTAAACCTTCATAAAGTTATTGTATAAAAATTTTCTTGATTATTTAGTTGTGTGGAAAACTTGAACACGTTGGCACCAGGGCATGCAGTGGAACCCGATGGGCTATGGATTTATAATTATTTTCACAAAAGTGATAGAAGTTGTCCTCTATAATGATCCAAGACTAGATACGGTCTGATAATCACAAATAGATTATTTAAAAGAACATAAATATAAAAAAACCTCTTTTGATCTGAATACGTGCTCAAAATATTATTTTTAAAAGTGATATCTACTCAAATTATCCAACTAAAGAGAACCTATAGATCATCCAAACATGCTTGAAAAATATGTAGAAGCATCTATTGTGAGATTCTAGGTTCTAACGAAGCAATCTGATGATTCCTTCAATGTTCTGACGATCACTGCATCAACATTCCTTCGATGCAAGGAGATGAGCTCAATCTCATCACTTGGATCAATATCATCTCTCTCTCTCTCTCTCAAGAAATTGGTATAGGATAGAGAGGATTTAAATAACTAGTTGTAAATATTCATCATGTGAGAGCTTATCTCCTCATATATATAGTTAGTTATGAAATTACCATAAAAAGTATCCCAAACCCCCTAAATATTTAGTACTCACTATATAAACTATAGATGATATATTATGACTGATTGAATAAGTCATAAATATCATTTATATATTTTCAATCACTTTTAATATAATAAATATATTACGTGATAAAATCATTTCATTAACATGACTCATCATTCTCGCAAATATTAAATGAACCTAGAATATTAATTCATATAATATATTCCTTGTATTTAATTTATTAATAATAAATAAATTTAATAAATAACTATAATAAATAAATTGCACCAAAATTTTCTATACATGAATAATAATTCAATTTTTTTGGTAGAACATGGACATCTCTCAGACCACATGATAGGGCCCATAATGTCTTATATACATATTCACTTAAATAGGGTAGATTATTGAATATTCTATTATATGTATCCATCTTCACCCCTATCTTAATAGAAGTGAATATTATTCATAGACCAAGATTGGGGTCTAGTAACTAATTAATATCTCTAAAGAGATAAGAAATAATCATAGAAAAAACAACCAACCTACGAACACATACTTTGTAATATAATATATTTATCATATGATATATCACAAAGAAATATGCACACTTATGTTATCATCCTTTCATACTTTATTATTTGTTGATTTAAAAACAAAAAGTTAACTTTGACTACCTTTTCCCTAGATTTATGAAGGTACTACTATCCTAATCAACATATCCTGTGATATTAGTTTCTCAACTTGGAAGAGAAAATTTTTATCTTGATCATTCGACTAATGTCATACCACTGATGATGCACCCAACCCAATCACCTTACCACAACTTCATTGTCATCGTTTTTTCCTTGCATTAATGTACATGATCAAATGAAACACATAGATAAGTATCTCAAGTTAGGAGACCAATAAACATGTCCATAGATTGGAAAAACCAACAAAACACAAAACATGTGTTGTTTCTAATGGAATGGTTGTCCTCACGGTCTCACCTACTAGATATCACTAAGTGAAAACTTCAGGAGAATAAGTATTAATTTTTTTGATCCCACAACACTTGATAGTCAAAAATTTACTCTATCTAGTTGGTATAATATATCTAGACTATATGAAATACATTTAAGATCAATGTACTAGTATCTAGAGGTTCTCAATATAGAATGGGATCTACTATAACCATTTTATATGACAAATAATCCATAAAAATTAACATTAATTAATTATAAAAATGTATACAATATAGTTGTAGGTGTACATCATGTATATCTCACTATATACATGAAATAGTAATTGAAAATTACAATTTAGTTGGGTCTAGGGAACCCACTATTACAACACTCCCACTGTCACTAGAGACAACTTTCTAACCATCCTATTTAGCTCTCACATTATTATGATCATGTTTCTAATGAGTCCTGGCTTTAGTTTCTAGGTATGCCACATCTCCACGGTGTGGCTATTCTTCTATATGTGACCACATATCCTTTGGTAAAACTATTCAAGAGATGTGAACCCTGAGTTTATTCCTTTTTTACATGGTCAAAACATGACATATTTTCTAGTAAGATTATCAAAATTTACATTATGATAATACTTTACATACTAGCTATGATTCCAAGAACTAAATAAAATCATTTCATATTGTACACTTCTTCTGAGAAACCATAAAAGCTTTAATGAACTCAATATTTATTGATATGGGAACCAGTATCTTGACTGATCTTGTTTTTCTTGTTACCTTAGCTTAACTATGATATTATATCATATTTAAAATATATGAAAATAAGTTGTTGTCCCTTGTAACTAGTATCCCTTCCTCTCCACATACCAGTTATATATCCATTGTACATGTATCAATTATAATTGGATAGTTTTCCAAGAAATTAATGATATTTTCCTATAATAAAGTATGTGCTGGAAATATAAAATCATGTACATATTATGTCATACATGATTGATCCATAAATAAGAATATGGAATTAAACTCACGACATGAATCTCTTCCAATATCACATACATGTCATCTTAGAGAGATTTATTCCATGTGATTTTTTTTTACAATTAGATCTCAAAAAAAATTCTACTTTTATTTTTCAATAGTATTTCCGTATATGTAATGTCGAATTTGTCTATGAAACCACTTCATCTACCTCAGTGGATCTCATTCCTAAATTTTTTTGATACTTTAAGTCAATATCGAGAGAGTTAATATCATCCTTTTATTAACTAACTATAAGACCAATAGTTGTTTTCGATTTGTTTTCAAACATATTGTACTTGGAAAATAATGGTTCTCCCACTAACATTTGGTAGATGAATGGAAAATATTCATTCCAAATGAATAATTTGTGATATTATTTCATATTTTTAATCTGGATCTAGATTTCAATAACTTTCACCCATATTTTTATTTTATGATGTCTCCATCCCTTTCTGGTTGCGTCGTATGTAAACCTTCTATGATTGGTGTCCATGACATCCAATTCTCAATAAAATGATCATAGAATTTAGCTATGATAAGTAAAATTATAATTTATTCAGAAATAATGGCATGGTATTTCAAATCAAACCTTATTGGCACGATGCTTGTACCACACATGTATCATCTCATTTGAATCCCCACCACGGTATTCAAAATAATAATCCCCCTATAATTTGATACATGGAATCCACTATTAAATTTTAATTGATCCTGTTATTTTTTTCTAATTTCTGTATACTGAATACTTTTAGGAATTATTATTCTCAATGAATAATGTTTCATCTAACATGGTAAATATAAAACCATCACTATGGTATTTAACCTTCCAACATTGTATGTGTCTCTGGAACATTCTCTTTCAATATTCCCTTGTGAAACATTTTCCTATTCCAACTATACATGCATCTCTGACATTGACTAAAACCAATTCAATATTGCTCCCAATATCTAAACTATATAACTATACATTTTTATATAATTATATTATATTACATTGACTATATATTTATTATCATATGGATTTATATAATATCTTTAGAAAACATTAATTTGATTACTATAGATTCGCATTGTGTTTTCCTTGATGCATGTTTTTTATACACTCAAAAAACTATTTGCATATAAACTCATTTTATTATGAAATAATTTATATCTATTATAATATAACTTATATTATAAACATTTTTCATGATATTTGAAATATTTTTGTAGGCTAATTCCATTATTTATGATGCATGCCTTTAAAAATAATGGAAGTATCGACGATGGTTATAAGTTAGAATAATAATTCTCCTTTACATACATCATGTCTCTAATGTGTCTAAGGAAATGCACACATAAGAAATACTTTTGTAAATATAAACATGTAGGATGCATTATTTCCTTGATGTGGATAAGTTAATGTGCATTACTTCACACTAGATTATATTGATCGATGAATTCTTGGTCAATATAATCTTTGGGACACCAGCCTGAGGCGCCTAATGTATTCCAACCATGCATATAAGATACATAACTTTAATATTATTTAATCACATAATGTAATATTTTGAAGTATACATTCCACTATCTTACACTTAGAATTCTTCACTCTATCTATTTAAACAAATACCGAAAGCTTTGTGGATTACATTTATTGATAAAGGTTTATTTGTACAAAACTAAATAAGTATATACATCAAATATTCTAAAGGTATTTAAATATATTGAGTCTAAATTTATAGAATTTCTCTTTCCATCGGCCCTCTTTTCCTTGTTTTTCAACTTTTTCCCATAAGAAATAAATATTTTACTTCTTTTAAGCTCTTCTTTACTTAGTTAATTGTGCATTGAAGTTAAAGAAGTATTTTATTCCTACTGTTTGTTTTGTAATATAAAATGAAACTAGAGTAAATGGATGAAAATGATATAATAAATAAATCCATTAAAATATCATGAACCATTATTCAGTTTACACATATCTAGTGTAATCCTCACATATTCATATAAGTACTTCAATTTCTCCTCAATAGAATCTCAAAAGATGAGACTACATGTAAAGCCATCCATTTCCTAGTGTAGTATCCACAACATAAGATGTTGTTGATAGAATTATGACACGACCTCTATAAATTCCATACGTAAGTCTACTATAATTATTTTTAACACCCTCTCTTCCTGAGGTGGCTTAACATGTACTAGAGGCTCTAGCACCTTGAATTTCCTATATCATAGTATTGTGCGTAAGCACTTGTACTACTCTTCAGAAACATTGGCTGGATAGGAAGCTGACTTTGTCCAATAAAATATTATATTATGTCTTGTGATATTACATTCCATTTTCTATAAAAATAAATAAAATATTGCATATTAGTACTTTTTATATTGATTACCAATTTTAGAAATTATTGATTAATTAAATAAATCCTAAAATGTCTCCCACTATTTTATTAAACTCTAGAAACACTTTGTAATTAAAACAGAATACTCGGTTTCTTGAGTATTCTGGTGGAAAGGATACTTGAACCTCCTCTAATAGTCCACAAGTTAAGGAAACACCACTACTAAGAGAGTTCAAGTTGGTCATTTGAATGAACAACCACATTAACTCAAGGATCCTTGATCTGTTGAGTGAAGTCCTAGTTTCCAAAATCATAAATACGATTTATTGAACACTTTACTTTGAAGTTAAAATATGCTAGTTATGGATACTACTTTTCTTCCAACTAAGTCAACCCACCGTTCTCATAAGAACTCTCCAGTAGTAGGAGGTAACCTCAACTATGGCTAATCGATCACCCAATACACCTAGTTTTATTGAAATTCAAACAAAATAAGGAATTCGTTGCATAATATTTCTATGACAGTTTTAATATTTTTTTATGAATGTAATCCAATTCTATTTATCAATTAATTTAATGTTTTCATGCTCATAATTTAATGTTAATAGAAAAAAATTTATCACTTCTTTATACATTTTACTATTTATTATTTTATGTGTTTCACATTGTCACAAAAAATTATAGTATAATAAAAAAAATACATAAAATAAATAAAAATACTTGACTCTTCTTGATCATATAATATTGGTTGATTAATTTAAACATAGTGTATTAACCATGACATTGGAGAATCATAACCGAGTAATGTCTTGACTCATGAAGCATTTCATCCCATGTCTAGTGTGTCCAATTCTCCTCTAATATATTTTCGTTCCTTGATTTATTCTACAACATACACCATCGTCATCATAGTAAAAAAATTATCACACGCATGAAATTGGGTCTCAAGAGTACACAATTAGAAAATTTACTTTTATTTGGGTGCATAGACTCTAATACCTATTAAATGAGAAAAAGATGACGATGTGCATACCATTTTATTTTCTCACATTAATCAAATTAAATTAAATAATTAAGTAAATAAATCAAACATACAAGGTTGGTCAACTGCTCAGGACATGTTAGCATATACAATAAACACGTGAAAAAATTAAATTGATATAAATTTAAAGTATGAGGGAAATATAAACAAATTAAATGAATTATGTAAATTCAAATAATTTATTCTTATTTGGTCCTGACATTAATTTAATTTTTAGTCCAAAAAATAAATAAATAATGTAATTTATTACCAAATATAAATAATTTCTTTTAGAAATATTAAAATAATATAATTTTTAAACCAAAAATAAAATTTTAATTAAATTAGTATAATTACTAAAATAAATAAATAAGTAAAATTATTTTTTGATTATATAAAAAAATATCTCGGGTCTAAAAAACATTCTAACACCTATCATGTTCCATATCGAACCATCACAGTCCCTTTTCAGGATAGAAAAACCTTGTGTATTAGTGTTTTGGACTATGAAAAAAATGTTCAAACCCATTCCAGGTCAGGCAAATCTTCCTAACCCTATTGTGAGGTTGGTTGGTTCAAGTTGGAACTGAGGGAGTCTATTGAATGGGTTACACATAATATTTGTCTGATAGGGGGTTCATGATTGGGAAGTGGGGTTTGCCGGTGGCACTATCGACGGTGGGTCAGGGAAGCAGCTCAGTATAGGGTGTGGCAGCTAGCTAGAGCATGGAGGAAGCAATGGTCATCCTTGATAGAATCAGCAGTGGTTGTATCCAGGCGGCTTGACTCACCGATGAAGGAGGTGGTCTGGGTGAGGGTGGTTAGACGGGTGTTGCGGTGACTAGGTGTGTGGGAAGCATGGGTGAAAGAGTGTGATGGAAGATAAAATCTCTTGTGAGGGGGTAAACACTACTGGATCTCATCCAGGTGACCATTCCATGGTGTTTAGATGACGATGGCACCCATACAAGATGGGGGATATGCTCTGAGGAGGTGGAGCTGACCAGGGTGCTACTAGAGAGGAGGATTTAGCCAAGTATGGAGCAGGCTTACCTGAGGAAGGAGGTACTCAGCGGCATTGGTAGGGTGGTACAACCAAAGTATGAGGCTTCCATATAATGGAATGGGGAAACCCATGGGGTTAGGAAGCCGAATTGGTGGGGGTATAAATTGTATATTTTTCGAATAGAAGAAATCACCCCCACCTTTGGAAAAATTTTATTTTATTTTTTAAAATCCAAGTAACAGGTTGATTGAAAAAAAGGGGTTCCAATTTTTTTTAAATTTTTTCTTTTTTAAAGACCATCCAACAGCTTATAAAATTATATTATTTAATTTTAATAATATTCCCAAATTCATGTGCAAGGAAAAATTCATCAACCATGGAAATTATTGAAACCAGAATCTGACCAGTAATATGCTAGGTAATGAAAAACCAAACAAATAACTATTTCTCTTTATATTTTAATATCTAATTTTTTTAAATTACACCACTTTTGATCTATAATGTTTTTTTAATGTTCACAACTTGACCATTTGAAATCGGATTGATGTGTGGTCACAACAGCTAGAATCATTTTAAACCACTCTACTAATGATTAAAGGAAAATAATTTTTATTGGCTCAAAAAATCCATGCGAATACTCTGATACCAATTGTTGGTACTCGGGAATGCAGAGGATATTGGTGGGACAGAGATTTATAATTTTTATTACCAGAGTGAAGGAAAATTTGTATCTAGATATTTGATCACCAGTATGGTCTGAGGAACTCACACGGATAATTCAAAGCACAAAAATATAAATAAAAAATAACTCTTTTGATATTAAGATGTTCTCTACATCTTTTTATCGCTAATAATCACTGATTAAATGGTCCAAATAAAAATCCCTCTATATCACCCAAACATGATTAAAAAATATATAGGAGTTCCAATCATCAAATTTAGGGTGCTAGCATAGGGATCCAATGATACCTTCAATGTCCCGATAATCACTGCATTGGCATTCCTTCAATGTAAGGAGAAGAGCTCAATCCAATCACTTGGGTCGAGAGCATATTTCTCTATAAAATGGTAGAGGAGAGAGAGGATCTAAAGATCTCTCAATGGATATTCATCAAGTGAGATCCTCTCTCCATATATATGTATATAGTGAGTTATGAAAATACCTAGAAAAGGCTTACTAGCCCCCTGAATATTTAGTACTCACTATATAAACTGTACACGATATATTATGAATGAATGACTAAGTCATAAATATCATTTTTATATTTATCAATTAATTTTAATATAATAAATATATTAGGTTATAAAATAAATTCATTATCTCAAATCTTTATTCCTACTAAAATTAAATTAACATTGAATATAAAAATAAAATTCATCCAAATAATATTTTCCATTTATTTACTTAAATACTTGTAAATACATTTAATAAAAAAATTTAACCCAGTTATTCTATACATTAATAAAAATGAGTTTATTTATTTACTGGTGATCGATAAAACTTGGAAAACTCTCGAACCCCGTTGTGGGGCCCACCCTGTTCAATATACCTATTCAACTGAATAGGGAAGATTCTTGAATATGCTATTGTGTATGACCATCTAGGCCCTTATCTCAATAGTAGTGAATAGTATTCACAGACCAAGAGTAGAGTACATAAACTCATCATGTCCCCTAAAGAGATAAGAAATAATCATAGCAACAACAACCAACCTACACACACACATTGTATAATATAATCTCTTTGTCATATGATATATCATAATGTAGGGCACACACTTGTGTCTCCATCCTTTATTTATTTATTTTTTTTATTTAACTGAAATGATTTAAATTTTACTTCCATGATTATGGATTTATGAAGGCACTACCATCCTAATCAACCTAGACCAAGATATTACTTCCACAACTTAGATGTGACAAATTCTATCTTGATCATTTAACCAATTCCATACTGATAGTTATATTTCATGCATATATTTTATGTTTTTTTAATGAATTAATTTCATTATTTAAATTTTTAATTTTTCCAATTTTGGAATAGATTAACTTATTTTTCATTTTGTTGAAGGATATAACTTATCTTTGTGAAATGATTGATAAGAGGAAAATATTTGAGCAAAACCCACGGTGTGACATCAGTTATTTGAGGATGCAGTGGAGCTAGAAAATTAGAGTAGACCTATTTTCACATAGTGTATATCAATTACATGATGTGAGTTTTTTTGGTAAAACTTTTTTGGAAAAGTTACACCAAAATTCAAAACACCTGAAAAATAAAAGATTACACATCATGTAAACAAATTACATGTTGTGTAAATATTTGGGACAAATTTTAAGCAACCAGATTCACCATATAATCCAACATTGATAGAATTTGTGACATGGGACCCCCCATGAACCACCATTGTTCCATTCCATTATGATCTACATTAATACTAGATCTCATATGGGGCCTATAAAAGGAGTTCTAACCTTCTGTTGTTGGAGACATTGGAGATCCATCGGTGACCAATGCTTGGAGAGGGAAGCTATGTTGTGCAAGTTCCTCCATGATTTCATCCCACTTTTCTTTATACTTTCATTTTATTTTATCCTTCCCTCTAATCCTCTCATTTTAGGATGAGTGGGTAAACCCACCTTGTGTTAAGATAATGTAATTTAAGGGGTGAGGTTTTGTTGGATTTAATTCTTTTGTTTTATTCATGTATTTTGTTTATTGCAATTATTCAATTTATTTTCTAATACCTTTCTTTTACGTATATCATGAACATTGATAATTGAATCAATAATGAATCATAAAATTGTTTAACTTACCACCCAAAATGAGGCATGAATGTTGGAAAATTTAGTGTATATCAGGCTTAAATATAGTATCGATTCATAATTTATTCTGAAAAATCCTAAATTACCGAACCAAAGGAGATAGGGTATTATTGTTTCAAAGAGGGTATACCATGACAATTGGATCTTACTTGTATCAACTATGATAACAATCAAGAATCAATCAACCTATTTTTTTAAATCTAATATCAACTGAACCCCTAAATTGGAAAAAACCAAGCATGCCTTAAAAATATACTATCAAACCAATAAATTAAACTCCTTCATTTCCATCCTACTTTATTAAAATCAATCAAAAAAACATTTTCTCGACACTTTCACAAAAATTAATAAAATTAAATATTTTAAAAACCTAATAAAACCAATTTCACCATCTCTGCGGATTGATCTCAAACATTCCTAATACTTATTTTTAATTAATTATGTAGCATAGTTTGAGATTTTATAAAAAAAAATCATAGACCCATAGTGAATTAACAACGCCCAATGGGCTTATCACATTCCACCAATGATGCACCCAATATAAGAAACCCTACCAAAAATTCATTTTCATGGTATTTTCCTTGAATTAATGTATGCTATCAAATTGTACACTCTGATAAAGATCTCTATTCTGGAGACCAATACACATGTCTGTAGATGGGAAAACCATTGTCACCAAAAACATGTGGTGTTCCTATTGGAGAGTCTATCCACATGATCTCACATACCATAGTTTACCAAGTGTGAACTTCATGAGAATAATTCTCAATGTTTATAATCCTTGATCACTCGATAGTCTGACATTTACACTATCTAGTTAGTATAATGTATCTCAAACATAGGACACACATTCATGATTAATGTTTTAGTATCTCATTTTTCTCATTACATCATGAGATCTGTTATAAATTTTTGATATGACAAATAATATATGGAAATTACCATTAAATAGTGGGCGTAGAAGTTTCTACACTACAATGGTTAGTGTACATCAATAATATCTCAATGTATACATGAAATAGTAATCACAAAGTAATATTTAGTTGGGTCTATGGAACCACTATTATAATATAACAATGGATTTTTAAATTTTCCTAATATTCTTGAAGTATTTCCCCTTAGATTTTAATAATCAAAAACTTGCATTCCTAATTGTAGCAGTTTGAGAGGCTGGGAAGTATTTTTCATGAAAAATGTGTTTCATGTCCACCCATCCTCTGATTAGGGAGTTAACATAGTATTTTCAATATTTTTCAATTTCTTCTAATGAGAATGTTAATTTCGTATGAATAACCAATTATTAATCTACATTAGCAGGTTTTAACATCAAACCCATAGTATAAAATTCATTTATGTGATTATTTGTGTCCTCTCTAGCCAGTATATAAGATTTGTGTAGTAAGTGAATTAAACCATATTTTAGTTGGAATTTTGGTGCTTTACCTTGTGCTTGAATATATGATGGTTGGATATCAACATCAGGAAAATAAATTTCTTTTAGTTTTCAGTTATTTTATCTCATGTTTTACAAGTTATGTTCAGTTTCTATTTCAGTTCTGGAAGAAGAGGGGTCCAGAATCATTTCAAGGCGTGGCATGTCCTCCTTTAAGGGATCAAACTGCATGTCTTGGAGACATTGATTTATGATTCTATCTGGTTTGGGGTCAATAGAAGGTAGATATCTCATAAGAGATTGTTTCATGAACATATCCTACATATGAAATTAATTATCACACAAAAAGATGAGTAAAGTTATAAGATAAAAGAAATACTCACATAATTCATAAATATTTTATTCAAAATACAATCTAAAAATGGAAGAATTCCCAAGAAATTATGCCAAAATATGATCTTGATTTCATGAAATTCCAAATTGATAATTTTTTTGTTTATCTATTGAATACGGTGGACCCTTGGTCATCTCTCAAGGAGACTTTAATGTTTATAGTGTGTATATTCAATAAAAAGTGATAAAAGCGGGGGGAGGTCTAATATAGTTCTAAAAATAAAATTAATTAATTTAAAGGGTTTAATAGCTAAAAAACAATTTGATTTTGAAAAATATTTGATAACTATGTGATAATTTATAAGTCACTACATAACTTGAAAAGTTACTTTTTCTTCATTGATTATTGGGATTTGGTGAAATCTTTTGGTTGAGGATTAACCAAGATCTTGGGTATGAATAATCCTCTAAAATTATTCAAATTAGACTAAACCTTGATAGAAAAATCATGTAGTCAAGTTCCATAATATTATCATGTATTATGTTTGTTCAAGGAACTATGAAATCCAAAATGCTTGGGAAGGAAGTTGATTCTTATATCGTACAATCAGAACAACACAAGTCACCCTCTTAAAATTATACATCGATAAGTTATGAAATACAATTTTATTCAATTAAATGAATCAAAACAATTTAATATACATATAAAATCAAAATTCCAAACCAAAATATACACCAAAGTTGTAGATAATTATTTTTCAAAGCTCCCTCATCAAGTGTGCATCTCCCTACAAATGACCACCCACCATTTATCCTTCTATCGAAAGGAGAAATATCATGGGAACTCCAACTTCATCCTTGATCTCCCTATGAGGATATGGGCCTTCATAACTTCTTGGACGAGGAGAAAAATCCTTTGGGTCTCTAAAAATTAATATCTTTTCCCACTTCCAAATGAGGTTCCCAATGTTCTCTTTTATAGGCAAAGTGGAGGTGATTTTGGGCACCCATATTTCAAGATACCAATTGTACCACTATTTTGGGATGGTAGGAATTCTTGTCTCGATTTGGAAAAAACTAAAACGTTATTACCACACCTCTTGAATATCTTCATATAAAATTTGGTGGACATTTAATGTCTAAAATGTGAAATATCTATAAAAATACCAAACCAACCTTTTTATATTGAGAAGATTTGGTTTCTTGGTAAAATCATTTCTTTTGGCCCCCCTTTTATGAATTGGGAGTGGGTGTCTTTAGAATATTTACATCCCACTGAATTTTGGATCATCCCACAAAATTTAATCATAATTGGATTCATGGATTAGCTATAGTGTTCATTTGATTCTATATGTGGTGCTTGAGATCTTGCGCGTTTTGGACCATTTTTCTTAAACTTGATCCTAGGTCCTCTAAATCACTTCTAGATACAATGAAAACATCAAAAAAATCTAAATATCAATTTTTAATGTTGATAATAATTAATTAATTTAATAAAAAATTTATTTTAATTTTTTTTTATATTTATATTTTACAATGAAAAATAAATTTAACATAGTGGTATAAGAGTGGAAATGAATAATGAATATCTACATGATTAGGATTCTAAAGAGTGAACATAATGGTACTCTTTGTTGGAAGTACTTGTAAGGTACTTGGTGAAATCACATGTATTTATAGTAGAGAATCTATGATTGATGAATTCAACAAATCAAAACAAGGATAAGGAAATCACATCAAGGCCTAATGTTGTAAAACATGTCTTGTCATATGCAATTTACATTAAAAAATATTAGGGTATGTTTGTGAGTATTTTAATTGAGATTATATAGATCTTAATAGGTCAAAGATTTTTAATTAAAAAAATCATAAAAATTTGATCACTGATCCCCCGACCCTCAATTATATAAACATATTTGGGAACATCAATTGGACTTTGTAATGGTTGGTGGTTCGATGATAAATTTTGGAAGAGTGGGATGTGGGATGATGGTGGGGGGTAGATGCCTATCTACTGGGAAATGGAATGAAGAATACCATTGATATGTATTAGGTTATGGTATTATGGGAGATTACGGTTTATTTAGTGATGGTTCCATTATAAGATATGGTGTTAGGCATTGGAGGCACCAAAAAACATGGTAGAGAGAGTTGAAAACTCAAATAGAATTTTATAGATATTCCCCAACTACACAACATGAAATATTCAAAATACACATCATGTATGTTTCTCAATGAAATGATAGGGTTTACATGAAGTTATAAATATCACACTATATGTGACTTCGGGCCACATGCCGCATATAACATAGGATAAGACTCGTCATGTACTTGAGTACATGTTGACTATCATCCTGGTCTCACAAGTTTTCTAGACTAGAGTACATGTCATGTACTTTTGTGACCCTACATTCACTCATGTGGTATTATACACTTAACTAAACTACTAGTCCCACACACCATGTTCCATATGAGGACACCCCATGAAGTGGATCTCACATTACTAGATAGTGATGAAGCACATATGGTTATCACGTGAGGCTTAAACACCCTGTATATATGAGTGCATGATATGCACTGGGTAGTCTACATTGTTTTTCATATCTTCTCACTAGAGTGTCAGAATAAAACTTGAGAGTAGTCCATTCTGAAAAAATTTCATTTAAAATATGATGGTGCATATATCCTCATCATAATGAGATTTCTGTAGATGATTGTGGTTAGTTCATCTACCAAAGCATTAGGAGATAATTATGGGGTGTAGAAAATATTATTGGGGTAGACGGGATGTTGGAAACCCTTTTGAGGCTCATGGGTATCAGGGCATGGGTCCTTCATACTTTTAGTGGAGTAGGTAAACCCTTCATGATGGGGCGTGGGTCCTCTACTTATGGAGTAGGTAACCCCCTCAGTCGATGCACATCTCACACGATAAGTTGTGGGTCCTCCATTGGGGTCATTACCCTCACAATTGACATGTAATCTTTAGTGATTTGTGGGTCCTACCTTATATTTAGAAAGATATGGATTAGAATGTTGGAAGCTAAATGGATGGAGTTTGGGTACTCCCCCAGTTATCAAGGAATAGTCCTCCATCCATGGAGTTAGTTCTTTCGCATATGTTGGGGCACATTTTTTCATAGGGGATAGAATTCCCTCAGTCAATATACATTTATCTGATGATGTTTAGTTCCATTGTACAGTTCCAAAGTGGTGACGTGGGAGTTAGTAGGTGTTGGATTATTATTACATCAAGGTTTACATGATATTCATTGGTTCCATTAACTTGAAAACATTTATAAAATTGGACAAGTGATTTGGGGTTCTCCATACACCCTTAATTGTCTTCAAGGTATGACTTACAACATGTATATGGACTTCATAATTTTTGGGACATACATTACATTGAGCATAACTAGTTTCTTATGATATGTGATTCATTATAGAGCTATGTTTAGATGTTTGGGACATATTTAAATCATTTATATTTATATTAGTTATGTTTATATGGTATTTTTTATTTCATGTGATGTTTTTGGATCAGATGATATGAGTTATCATAATGATAAAATCTAAGTTGTTGATACGGTCAGGGTAAGTCACTTGAATATCAACCAATGATAGTAAAAGAATCAAAACAAGGATTTGTTCGTTTGATTTATTCAATATTGAAGAATACAAAAATTTGTCTAATTCTGATGATGAGTAGTGAAATAATTTATTACTGCATATAGTGAAACACATGATGTTCATTAAATAATGAATTCTAATGATGAGTATAACAGAGAAGAAATATCTATATTTTTGAGCGATGAATAAAAAATCTAGTTTTGTAAATCAAGTAATTTTCTTTATACATGAAATATTTACAGTAACACATGCAATAGAAACTTGAACTATTGGTTGCATGATAATTGAAGATTTAATATCTAGTTCATTTAAAAATTTCCACAATTATATTGTTATGTAGTTCATACGGAATTGATAGTTGCATTAGAAGAGCCCATGTACATAAATGATGAAATACTAAATAGTGATATTTCCAGAACTTGTGAACTCACAAAAAATAGAAATTGAATTATAGACTATAGAAATGAAGCTTGATAGTATTTGAAACTGACACAATGTAATCTAAATATACAATTTACAAGTATAAAATAAGGTTCTATGAAAAACTAAGGCTATTAGGAAGGAAACTAAGATGACAATACATCTGATTTGAGAGTATTCAAAATATGGAAATAGATCATCTATAAAAGATGAGTTATGAAATGAAAAAAATGTCTAAATTCCTAGTTAAAGTAATATATAAATACCCTGATAGAAAATGTAGTAAAATTATTGTTTGATGGTTGATAATGTAGTCTTATACATTCAAAAGAAGGAAGCTTGTACAATAATAAAAATAATGTAAGTTAATTTCATTAAATTTAGGATATTTAAAATATGTATTTATCACATATCTAGATAACTAAATTAAAAATAAAATACATTCCTTTATATATTGAACACCTAGATTTGAGTCTCCTTGATTCTCTCCCACTTAAATTGATTTATATCCTTTTCTTATTCTATCTTCATTAGTTTTTTTGATGGAACGTACCATAATTTTTATTGAGACATAATTGTCAAGTACATGACCATTTAAATAGGGATAATTTTTTTCATGGTTGGTAATTTAATTAACTATCAATGTCCATCAATTTGACAAGTTTATCCCTTGTTATCCCATTATAATAATTTTAAACATAATATTATAGAAGTAAATCCAACATTCTCCAACATAACTCATGTGATATTACTTTATAAATTCTAATATATTTAATCAATCATATATGAATTTATATATATTGTATCATGTATAAAACATTGATCATAATTAAGGATAATTTCGACATGAGTCATGGTGTTTGTATATTTTATAATAATATAGTCCCTTCCATGCACTACAATATTTAAATTTTACCTATCACTATTAAATTGGGATTTATATAATTGTTCATACTATAATGTATTTATTAATGACTATACCTACAATCATTATTCAATTTAATCATGTATAATTATTGAAAAAACATGGAACATGATCAAAATATTTATAATTCCCAGTGTGAAATGTTGTACTCATAACAGTTCGTACATACAATGAAACATACTCAGTGACAATGATAATACTTTCAACATGTCCAATAATTTTATTGGGATTTAACCCTTTAGTAAAAGGGTCGGGAATCATAACATTTTTTCTAATATGTTTAATTGAAAACTTAAGTTTTTGAACATTACCCCTGGCTATAAATTACTTTAATTCCATCTGTTTAGCTCCTTTGGAATATCAGTCATTATTAGAAAATAATACTACTGTTGTATTTTCATAATAAATTTTCAAGGGATGGGAAATAATTTGGAAAATTACAAGTCTTAAAATAATGTTTTCTAACCACATACCTTGAATTTTTTCTTCAAATAATGAAAAACATTCATCTTTCATGTTCGAAGCTACTATAATCATTTCTTTTTGCATTTCCATAATATTGATCCTTTTACTAGAAGATACACATAACTAAAAGTATAATATCTTGTATCAACAAAACCAAAAAAGGTTGAATTAGAGTATTCAATCACCTCAAGATCACTAGTACTTTTATAAGTACATGTGCCATCCTTCATTCCTCTAAAATATCAAAAAACATTCTTTTCATCTCTTTACTGATCTAGTCCATGATTAATTTTTTATCTTCACAAAATTTCAATTAAAATGCTAATATCTATCCTTGTACATGTTTGAAAATAAATTTATATTCAAAAAAAATATTCATAATTAATTCCTTCCATCTATTTTAATTCCAAATCAATTTTGGAAAATTCATTGAGATTAAATTTATCTCCTTTCTGAAGTGGAACCAGTGATTCAGAACATATTTCCATACTAAACAACTATAAAGTTTTATTGATGTATGAATTCTTAGTTAGTCCCTATAAATATTTATTTCTATTAGAAAATATTTATATTCTAATATCATACTTGGATTCCCCCATGTATTTCATTAGAAAATTATTAGAGAAGAATTTCTTGGTCTCACATAATAGACCAAGATCATTTGTAGCAACCAATATGTAATCAACATATAGAATCAATAGTAAAAATTTACTCCCACTGATCTTCGAGTATTTACATCAATAGATGATGGTTTTTTAAATTCCAAAGATACAATAGTATCATTTAATTGAATATACCATTGTCGAGAATCTTTTTTAAGTCCATATATTTATGTCTTTAAATTACGTACCATGTGTTCCTTTCATTTAATGGAAAACCCATTGGTTGAATCAAGTATGCATCTTCCTCTATGTTTCCATTTAGAAAGGCTATTTTAACATCCATTTCATGTAACTCTAAATCATACTAAGATACCAATTCCATAATAATTATGAAATAATCATTCTTAGAAAATGGTGAGAAGGTTTCCTTGTAGTCTATACCATCATTCAGAGTGAATCCTTTAGCAACAATACTATCCTTGTAACGTTCAAAGTTACCAAGAGAGTCATGTTTGGTTTTGAAGACCCATTTAAATATAACTACCTTTCATCCATCAAGAAATTCTATAAGGCTCCATACATTATTTTGTTCCATGGAATATGAATCACATTTCATAGAATCTAACCATTTATTATATTTATCAAACTTTATTTCTTGAGAATACGAAACTGGATCATTATCAATGCCAATATAATTTTATTTTTTAGGAAGATATACCACATAGTTATCTGAAATTGGAAACCTTATTTCCCTTTGGGATCTTCTTATCACTATTTCTTATGGTTCCTCAACTATTTATGCATTGTGAATTTTGAAAACATGTTGTTGTTGTTCTATATGATTATTTTGTGATACTATAATTTTAGGAATAAAAACATGTTAAGTTGGAATAAGAAAAATGGAAATTGAATTCTAACTTCTTTAATTTACACATTTTGAGGAACTTCACTCCCCCTAGATTCACTATTCCTAATAAATCTAACATTTACACTTTCATAATTTTTCATACTATGGTCATGAAAATAAATTACATACCCCTTTGATTACTATGGATAAATAATGAAATTTCCATTGATTTTTCTTGCATACAGTTTTCTTTGTTGTGAATTATTTGCTCTTTTTTCTTCCTGACAACCCCATACAAGTAGGTATCTTAAACTAGGTTTCCTACCAGTACAAAGTTCAAAATGATTCTTTGAAACTAATTTATTAGTAACCTTATTCAAAAAATACATGGTATTTTTTAAATCATACATCCACAAAGATAATGGTACAAAATAATTACTTAACATACTCCTAACCAAATTGCGGGCATTGAAATCTATGTTGAAAATGGATCAAGGGTGGACAATGCCATTTGGGAAAACATTTGACCCTCACAAGGCACAAAAATCACCAAAGTGGGCTACTTCACGAAGCTCTATCATGAAGGCCCTTACCACCAAAAATGACATGAACTCGACTATCCAACGACCACCACGAATGCTGTAGAGAAGAAGGAAGCCTCAACGAGTGTGACAAGCAACAAAACTATCACAGAGTAGCAACAAGAGGCTCTGCGAGTCCAACAATGTCGCCTTTTATCGCGAAGTACCATTTTTATTGTGGTGTCACTTCCATGAATTGTGATACGTAGTTCCTATAAATAGGCGAGTCACCCCCACCCTAAAGGATCGCTACCCTAACCTTTCACCTTATGTGCTCTTGTTTCATGAACATCCCTCTCCTCCATGAACTATCCATAAAATGCATCACCCAAGGTAGTTGAGAATTTTGAACCACCTTTCATTTCATCCCAATTCCCCTCCACATTAAGTGGGGATTCCCTTCATGAATCCCTATGACCATCGTGAAGGTATGAGTCCCTTTCTAGTTCTCAGGACTTCACGAAGTGTTTAGAATTTTTGAAGCATCCTAAAAGAACATTTATACTCTATGCCTCAGTTGGGTCACCATGCTTTTTGATGCTCCTCCCTTCACGGAGCCCCAATTCACCATGATTCGTGAAGTTCCTTCCTTTGTGAAGCTCCCCCTCTTCACGAAGCACTTTAGCTTCATGGTGCCCCTTTTTGTACGGCCTTTTTCTCCATGAATCCACCTCCTGTGAGGCCATTCAGGCTTGTACAAAGTGATTTCATCATCCCTCAAGTAGTGGTTCATGTTTAATTCCTACCATATGATTCTTCTCATAGGTAAGTTAATGGCTATTGCTTTTTCTCATATCCATGCTAACATGGGAACCTCAATTAACCACTCCTACACCACACTCCCATCATGTGTTACTTATTCCTTCCCCTCCCCAAGTGTGGGTTTGTGCAAATTATGTAAGTCCAAGGGATGAGGAGTGAGTTGTCATCATCCGAGCTACATGAAATTAAACTACCAAGCACCATCATCCCCAACACATGTTGTTAAACTTTGAGTTTCCACATGCATGAAACGTCCAAAAGGATCTGTAGGAGAATGACCATCAACTCTATCTATCTCTCTCTCCCCTTTGGTATTTTTCAACATGTATGCCTCACAAAGTCTCCACATAATCCCCTACACACCTTGATATGGTTTCCACTGTACATGGAGTCATATCCTCCTTATACATTGAGACAACCTCATCAGGATTCCCTCATGGAGTAAGTCCCAATCTCTATATCCTTGGGATACTAGCCATGTGTAAGCCCCAAAACATCCATTTTGGATGAAACTTTAATGACATGGTCATTAGGTCTGCTGTTACCTTTTGTTTCTCATACTGAGCATCACTTATGTGGTCTTAGAGTAAGTAGTGACCATGACATCTCTATGGGATGATAACCATGTGTATGTCACATGCCCCTCGTCTATCATGATTATAAACTATATACACCACCAAACTACATGGAATTTTATCCACGTCTTCTAAAAATGGTACGTAGGAAGCCTCTCAGAGGTTCAGGCCCCTCACTCCCCACAATCAAAATTTTGTGTGTGTTTCACACTGGTTCGTGTTTTTCCCGTATATTTTTAAACTGTATGGACCAACCGAACTAGGTGGGTTTTCATCCCTTTTTGGTATGTTGGACGCCATCATGAGGCTCAATCCATCAAATTTGCAAACATTGGTGATCCCTCCTATGTTTGAAACCTTATGATGTGATAATTTCCCTTTTTGGGACATATCCCTTAAGTCTGCCACCCTAAGGTGTTCTGATCGATCCATCTAGGCTACTAACCATTCATAAGCCCTCCACTCCATCCATACTCTTCCAACCAACAATTTCCCTCTTGCGACTATTCACTAACCATGAATAAAACCCACCATGTCTCTGGGTTGCTATCATTTGTGTAAACCCCAATTATATACCCCATTCATGAACTATGTAAGATTTTATCTCTTTTAGATACATAGGAAGCTTCATTAAAGTTTATATCCCATCATCCATTCGCATCTTGTTCTTCCCCTTGATCCTTTGTGCCCTAGTAATATCATACCCCAACCTGTAGGCTCAACTTCCTTTGGGTCATTACCAATGTGTTCCATTCTCCTGAGCCACCTCCTCAAGTGTCTGATCACCCCACTTAACTATATGGACTTTGATTCCCATCCATTGGGATATGTAGGAAGTCTCCCTGAGGTTCAATCCTAGTAACATCATCTTTACAACAATTCCGTCACCTCCTTCCGCATCATTTAACACCATCTCCATCATCCATCCTGATTCTTACCCAGACCACTATTTCCCAGTGAAGTCATGCCATCCACTTCCCTATTGCGCCTAGCAGCACCTGAGATGTTGACCTTATGTAAGACCCAAATATCCCTTTCAAACAACATGGGTTTGATCCCTATCTTCAAAACAGGGTATGTAGGAAGCCTCCCCAAGGATTAGTCATATCCAATGGTAAACCATGATTCCCCCTTTGATGGGGACACCATTCGTTGATCCAACCCTTTGTGATGTTCAGATCATCTTTCACGGTATAAAATCTTCCCTTTTTCGGGACATTCCATTCTGGGCCCATCCTCATTGGGCATTCTGATCCACCCATATAGTAAACATTCTAGGTTCCCCATCATAGGGATTCACCCATTTGATCCACAATTTTTGGTGTTTTGATTATTTTGATTCATCTTCATAAGACATCAAACTCGTGGCATACCCCATGTTAAACATGGGAAGTCAAGGAAAACCTCATAGACATGCCTCTATCATATGATCCCTCAATTTGAAATGATATTCCATGGGTTTATGCACCCTCAAAATCCCTCTAATAAGGGAAAATTTAGGTAAACCAATGTTACAGCATCCATACATACCAGCAATTCCCAACATGACTACTTCCCTAATTGATGGATGCTTCCCCGACATGACCATTTGGAATGTTTTGATAGAAGCAATTTAATTAAACAGTTTTCACAAAGAGACAGAACTAGGAGGAGTTTCACAAACAATATCTTAATTTTTAAGGGAGACTCAGACTAGGTGATGAATTCCAGGGAGGAATCCACAGAAGGAGAAGCTAACATCCGATCATCCCATTCTAATCAAGGAGAAAACATATATAAAGAAGTGATAAATGTCTTCCACCTTTGGAATAAGGAAATGTAGGGAAACAAATGTGCATCCCCAAAGACTATGTTCACCCTAGTGAAAATAATTATAAATAGAAATGATGAACTCAATGTGGATATTTTCTCCTTCAACCATGGGGATTAGTGACATTTGAGACATCAACAGATAAGCATGTCAAAAGATCCAGCTATCTGTCAAAAGGTCCCACCAAGAAAATAGTGGTCCTGGTGTGGAAGCCACCAAAATTTTGGGTAGTAAATCATTTGGCATTCTGGTAAATGACATCATCAGCATGGATCTTTCTATCCATCCATGGAAGATTGAACAGCGATGAGGCACTAGGCACTATATTCCTACTATCTGTACGGATATCTGGATATTTTTTCTCTATATGAACTAAGTTACATGAAGTCATTTTCCTCTAACCAGCAGATTTAGGGGTAGGGAAAATGTCAATGAATAAATTCTACACGGCTCCACCTCCTCCGCGACATCATCCACAACCATGGATACTAGGTTCCCACACCCCATCTCACCCTCGAAATTCATCCAAAGGAGGGTGATTGACAATATGAACAAGAGGAAGTCATCCCATCTTGGTATATAACCCACCGGGATTTAGAGGTTATTGTTCCCCTCCAACACCACTGCCCCCAATGGCCACATAAGAATCCACTACTCCCCACTCTAACATCCAACCATTTCAGGAACCTCTCCCTAGAACACTCTTATTATTCGTTCCCCTTCACCGATGATGTGAGGAATATCAGAGTCATATCAACTATGACCAACAATTAGGATCTTCCAACAAGGGCTTCCATTAGGACATGTAATGTCATCATCTAGTCCCCTGGGATGAAGAACAGGGTGCTTATACCCATGCGCCACCAGCCCTGGTTCGGCTAACCTAACACCAGCATTGGTCATAACCTCAGGATGACTCCCATCTAGGGGCATCATCTTCTATAGCTATAGTGGACCATGATACCATCGACATGTCCTATATGATCCCTACTACTGTAGTTCTGGGATTCACTATTTCCATATTGGGATTGAGACCCCATCCACCCCATGGGTAGGCTACGTTAACTCTTATAGCTGGTGGAATGAGCATAATCTATCATAGGCCAACCCATGACGATGAGATTCAATAAGTATTCCCACCCGGTACCATCTCTAGTCAGATTGGAGGCCCTTTCCCCTATCATGCTCAATATGGAGGACCTCCCCATGCCCCTGACATCAGTCCAAACGGAGGTCCTCCTCATCTTGTTGACTCCCAATACGAAGGTCCTCCCCATGCCCATGATCACAGGTATGGAGATTTTCCCACATATTTTACGATATCAACATGAAGGTCATCCTTTCCCTATCACCCATCAACATGAAGGTCCTCCCTATATTCTCACTAACTCTAGTAAAGGATATCCCCACTCTAGCACCCCCAACAACTAAGGTCCCCCCAATGGGTCTAACAACTAGTGTGGAGGTCTTCCTCATACCAAAGATCTCCAACATGGAGGTCCTCCCCATGTTTTATTCGACATCTTCATGGGTTCTCCTTGCACTATAGAACAACCAAGTGAAGATCCTCTCTACTTTCATATCCAACATTGAGGTCCTCCCGATGTTCCTATCATCTCTAGAAGAGACCCTAATTGCTCTAGCACCATCCCGTGTGGAGGTCCTCCCCTTGTTAAAGATTTAACCTTCCTTGAGGAACTATCCCAGGGATAATGGTGAATCATCACCACAAAAGGAAGAAACCTTCACAGCACCAGATCAATGTCAATAAATACTGATTTTTGGTCTTCAAAAAGGAGTGTGATTCGATGATGGAGCCTTCACCTTGATCCTCTGCATCAGAGTCAGGGGAAGGAACCAGACATGTGAGATTCATTCTTCTAGAAAGATAGCTATATCAGATCCCTAAAACCCTTCACATATTCATGAAGTTGGGGGAAGATATTGATCCATTTTAGGGTCTGGCCATTCATTCCTCTCTATTTTCACTAAGATCATTCTATACCACCACTAGAGATCATGGAGAGTTTCTCTATGGTGTGATGGGTGATAAGAATCTGCCGGAACTGCAAACAGTCATCACCACCTTCACAAATGAAGTAGTGGTCAACACCCTATCCTATAGGGATGTGATTATGTGGTCAGTATCATCTCTGAGAGATAACCCATTCTGCAGTAGCTTGTCAGCTCATACAGCATTTTCTCCACTGAACAGTCCACCATTGTTGTGATCCACATCCGTGTCATTACAGGTCCCTCAACCTCCCATATTTGACAGATGGGGAAACCAAGGGCTAGATCCCAATTCCAAATGAAGAAGTTTTTGGGAAATTATGGTGGTAGATCAATTTTCTGAGGTGTTTTCGCCAACTGTGTCCCCAAACATTAACATTCTATAATTACTCACCCTTGATGAAGTCATGCATTTCCACTGAATCATCTAGGAGTTGTATTTTTTTCTCAGGAACCATCTGTTGGTGTACCAAAAATCCAAGAACATTATGACGACATCGAACATCAATTCCACTTGGCCAAGTTAGCCATGCTTCCTTGGACTCAATAACCTAAATCACCCGATTATCACTAAAATATTTAGAAATGATGTGTTTAGAGCCTCACTGTAATCTTCCAAGTTATTGAGGATGCTTCTCCACAAGTCTAGATTTTTCACTAGGGGAAGTACGCAACCCTCCATTTCAGCTTGATCCTACACCAACCTGATTTGATGGGTGATATTGTGGTCATGCCACTATGTGTAGTCAGGATGAACATGGATGACCTCACAATGAATAAAACCATGGTAGGAATAATTGAAGAGAACCTTCCCCTAGTAACAAAATAACATTTCTTAGACCCCCAGGCATTGTTAATTTCCATTAAAGGGACTTTCCTTCCCTTGATGATCCTATAGTGTCATTGCCTCTCGGTTGGGACCCCAATAGGGGAAAAAGACACACTTGGATAATTAAGCCCTCTGACTCGTTTGGCTTGAAGAAGATTGTGGAAGACGATCTTGAGAAGGGAACACTACTTTAATATATTTTGGAAAATAAGAAAATTATTGATGACCTCCTTGCTGTGTGACTAGAAAAACATTGATCGGACAATAGTGACCCTCTGTATAGTCCCATCCACCCTACACTTGGGTAGTAGGGGTAGGTATAAGTTCCCCCCATTGATATTGACAACCCTACATATCCTGACATGATATAGGCTAGGGCTTATGGAAATCAGCTATAGTATGCAACACAAAATCAACCTAATCCCTGCAAGAATATTCTCCAAGACCTAGCTCCATTGGTCATTCCTCCAGTGGCCCCTCAGGTTTCTCTTCAGGTTATATGTTTAGCAGCTCCTCAGGTCATTTCACCTACCACTCCATAAGCCGTTGGGATTATATATCATGTTGAAGAACCCTCCCAGGCATTGGTGGTCAAGTATCATCACTAATATAGGAAGCCTTGCCGGTATGATCGAATAGATTGTCTAATTACTCACCTTGAGGCCCTTGAAACCCAATAGGTGGAGATCCCACCTGATAGCAAGCCATATCCAAAATGGGTAGATGATATGGCAGCACTCATGGATTTAGGAATCCTAATTTCCCCCTTCAATGGGATGGGTGACCCATTGTAGCATCTGGATCACTTTATCTCAACATGTAGACCAATGTTGGGAACTCCAGTACGATAAGAGGACACCATGCTCTGATTCTTGGTATAGATACTGGAAGGTCCTGCATTCATCTGGTCCAAATAGCTTCCCTTCGGGTCTATAGTTGGTTTGGATGATCATCAAAGATAGTTTGTTTATCAGTTCATCTCGACCATGCAGAAGACTAGTATTGATGACAACTTCTAGTGAAAGAAAATTCCAGATGAGAACATCACGAACATTATCACCAGGTGGAAGGGCCTTACTTATTCACTTGATATGCCACTAAATCAAGAGAAGCTGATGATGAAGTGTATGAGAAATGTAATGACTAAACTCGTCCCCTATATTATCACTCATAACATCACAGGTGGATTCTGGATTTTTTATGACATGGCTCAGTGCATAGAGGAAGCCTTGCAACAATCTAAGCAGGAAAGAACATAGGCTCCCACAACTCCTATAAAAAGACAGGATAAGGCCATGACTGATGTCGTTGCATAGGTAGAGGCCCCCGGGTCACTATATTTTTTGCTAGTAGAGCCTCCTTCATAGCCTCATTGAGGGTCTTAGCCTCAGACACAACCTCAGGTTTAGAATCACCCACCTTTGAATCAAGAGGTTTCTCTATATAATGAACCACCACCACCTAGGATAGATTATCAAGTTCCACCACCTCATAAGGTTCCACCTTCTCATTAGGGCTAGGCTCCAAGGGTCCCATTCTCAAACAGGATAAACCAGACCTACTCATTTAAATAAGATCAGGTCATTGGCTATTTCTAGAGTGCCTTGGATTAGGGAATCCTATAGTCTCCAAAATATAGGAGACATCTAGAGGCTGATCTCAATGATCTCCCCAATTATTTCCCCTACCACTAGTTCCTTGTACATACCCTCAAGTAGTGATATGTCTTCAAGGAATGGCACCAGGACCAGGATGATAGTAACATAGTAAAGTTAGGTCCTACCATGGAACGGGTAGCATATGTTTCTCTAAATATAGATAGGAACATTGAGGGTGAATGGAAAAATGTCTCCATCTATGGTTCTCATAAGTATGTTGACTGGATAGCTCGTAAGGCATTCAAACATGCTCATGGTATTATACGTACCCGTATGAGTCAGCTCATGTCTTTTAAAGCCCCTACACATCCTCTAGCTACAGCTTCTGCATCCATATCTCATTCTTCTACCTCTCAAAAGAGTAATCACTAATGGCATAAGGGAGAATGAAGCCCTCCACCGGTTTTGAAGTCTCCTGGCACCCTTAGTGACTTCATGCCCCCAGATATTGGAATCACCACCAAAATATACCTAGCAATGGGGGATTCATTAAGTGATTATCAAGAGTACACCTCAATAAATACAGTCAAGATGGTGGAATTGTATATGTTCAATAGAAATGAGGAGTGTTAGGAAGATCCTTCTAAATTCCTCAGTCGAGGCCATCATTGATGAAGCTATGGATATGTGAACTGTCAGATGCACTAGCCATAACATCTAGCCAAGTTGTGCACTTCAATAAGTCCAAAAAGTAGGCTCAACATAGATCTTATAATGTGAAATATTTTCATCATGACTCATTAGATTCTTGACCATTTCCATTTGTTCTGCTCTTCTATGAAGATTCTTCAATATCTTACCATGATCAGATGTGTTCAGGCATAGATAGAGATCTCACTACTACAAAAATGGTCAAGGGAAGCACCACCTTTTATCAGCACTAAGAAAAAATTGATGAAAAACAACCCCTATATTAGCGCTAAAATTTTAGCACTTATAAAGGGTTACCTTTATCAGTTCTAAACTTTTAGCACTGATAATGGAAGGCTTTATTAGTGCTTTTTTAGCACTGATAAAACCACAGTCCCATATTTTATAAAATCAGTCGCACGATGTCCTCTGTTTATCACGCCCTAAAGCTCTCATTTTACTCTAGCCCTGTAACAACTCCCCTACCCCTCGATCTTCGCATTGCCGAACCTCCTCCACCCACTGATCTTTGCATTTCCAGACCTCCGCCACTAGCCATACTCTTTATCATCCCCCTCAAACCACTTTGAAGGATCCTCCTCCACAAAAACCATACTTCTCCTCCTCTCTACTCGACCATACTCCCCACGAACCCTACTCCTCCATTTCTCAATGGTTAGCGGCTCCTCTCGTGCACCTTTCCCTCTGGAATTCATGCCTTCCCCTCCAAACGTGTCATAGAAAGCTCCCTACTTCTCCTCCTCTAAGGTGAGTTTCTTTTCTCTTCTTCTTGATTCTCTTCTTGAACTTTCTTCTTAGTAATGATGTGACAACAATGATTATTCAGTTTTTGTGTTTTTCTGTTATGGTTTTAATGGTTAATGGTCATACATAGGACTTTTAGATTACCCTCATGTGTTATGTCATGTTTATTTGACTATTCTTCTCATTCTTATGAAATATTTTTTAAATATTTAGTTGAGGATGGGGACATGAAATTTATCCTTCTTTATTATGTATAAATTATGTAATTATCATGTTATTTTGTTTCCATTGGATGGATAGTAATGATTAAACTAAATACTATAATGAATTACAATAAATAAAATTAATTTGAAGAGGGTGTTTTGCATGTGATTTATCAAGTTCCATAATATTTATTATATATTTATCGATTTATTGGTGTTGTTGCAAAGTGATTTATTCTCGATGTTGTGAATGAAATTTCTTACTGCTAATAATATGTTATAATCATTTTTCATTATTTTCTAGTCACTTAAGGTAGGTAATGAATTGGTTGTATGGAAATATGTAATTAAAGTATTATATTTAAACTACAAATTCTAATTTAATATGATAGAGTGTTTAAGGGGTATTTTTATTGTAAATTACTTATATGATTTCCTTTTCATGCTACTATGTATGGGGTATTTATCACTATGATTATAAGGGTTATGGTTGATTGATGTGGATGGGAGCATGTGGCGTGGTAATTAATACAGTAGGGATGGATGGATTATTGTGTGGTTATGATAGCAATGAAATGGCTATTTAGGAAGAAAATAAGTGGTCTTATGGATTTTAGAATGTGTTTAGCTGTATTTTATGTCATGAAAATTTAGTTGTTTTTGGGTGGTGCTATAGTTTCCTTTTTTCATGTAATATGGTTGGAATAAATAAAAATAGTAATGAGTGATGGGTTAAAAACGAAAAACGATGGTTTGTTAAATGATTAAAGATAATGATTGGAATAATTATGTTTAATAAATGGTTAAAGATGGAATAAATGTTATTCATGATTAATGAATGGATTATAGTGGGTAGTGATTTAATGATTGGTTTTACATTAAAATGGTTAAAAATTGAAATGCACATGGTAATAAAAATCCAAGAAATTGTAATGTTAAATGAAATGAGATGTTGGTAATGTTGAAATGGATGATTATGTGATTTTTTGGGAATTATTTGTGGAATTATAATGGAAGTGGTTATAAGAGGGTGGTACTAACAAAGAAATGGTTGACGAGGGTGTTTGCAGTGTTAGTTTGGTGTAAACCCTTAGGAAATAATTATGTGTGACTATATACTTATCATATTTTCTTATTATTTATTAGGCACCCCCACTTGAGTTGAGTAACCTAATTAAAATCCATATGGGTGCTTTGTTTCTGAGTGTTTTTCTCAATATCTCAGTTATAGAGGGAATATATATAGAACCACTCCCTCTTCCCTTATCCCCCTTCACACTTAGTATGAGTTGTAATGAATCAAAGTGGGTGTATATATACAACCTATAATGATTTTAGGTTTTGGTGTATATATATTCTTGTTGACATGATTATGTGTATTTGGTGTGGATATATAGTGGGGTTTTTGCATTGTAGGAGGAGAGTATGATGTTTATGTCCCTCATGTTCATGATATCATACTGTGATGAGGATGTGATGTGTGGTTGTGATGATGATATGGGTTTTTATGTGTTTGTGACATGTGTATGTGTGGATATATGTGTATGAGATTATATAAAAGAGGTTGAAGCATAATAAATATTCCTTTAGAGTGTGAGAATGACTATATTAGTGGGGAAGTGGATGTGGGGTAATTTATTAATATATATTATTTTGATATTACACTTAAGATGGAGTTTGGAAATAGAAACTCGTGAGGATTGAATGGGATGATAGGTCAATAATATTTTTTACAATTTTCATATGGAATAACATGGGAGACCATCTATTTCACAAGTTATTATCCCCCCTATGATTTAAAGTATATAACTTGAGCTTACAAAAAAAATTAGGCATGATGATATTGAATGTAGGGCAGAGACCTAGGAGTGGTAGATGTATCATTCTTGATTATTCTTGTGTTTGGACTGGGGTGATTTAAGGAAACTATAATGAATCTAAAGTAATTATATTTAATGACTTCCATATTCTAGAGATTATGAGAATACTTTCTTTACTTATAGAGTTGGATACTGGTTTACATCCATATGTATTTTAGATTGGTGAGGTATAAAAGGATGGACTAGTTGACCATAGAAGGGTTGACCCAATAGAAGAGGATAAGCCATAGAAGATGATGTCGTGTGGGTTTTACCATCTATGAAACAAGTGATTATCCCCGTGAATCCCTTTGTGTTTGGAAACTATGTTGATTTTGATGGGGGGTCTATCCTGGTTCTGTTGATTTCCAAATATTTATTGGAAATGGTTAGGCTCTATTAATCTTTATTTTTATAATTAAATGGTTCTCTTATACTGTATTTTTAAGTCTTTTTTTGTGTATTTGAACCATAAATACAAATATTTGAGATTCAAATATGATGGAGATGAATAAATATTGGATTGATGCTAATCGTTTAATAATAGATTATGAGAATGGAGTGAAAGAGTTCGTCAAGTATGCAAAGGATTATGCAAAGAACCCTTCTCCAATCCATTGTTTATGTTTACATTGTTGTTATTCTAGACTACTTACTCTAGATGAGTTGGAATAACATTTGATATGACATGGAATAGATCAGAGTTATAATGTAGGAATAAACAGGGAAAAAAAGAGAATGTAGCTACTGGCTGGGATAGAACTGCATTTTATGTATCATCATATATGAATACAAATATGGATAATAAATACGACCGTATGGAGGATGTGATTATAGATGTCAATGATGATGAAGATCGTATTGAGGAAATGACAAGGACAATTGATGATGAACTTTATGATTGCCCAAAATTGTTTGAGAAGTTAAAGAGTTCTGCAAAGATGCCATTGTATACTGGTTTCACTAAATATACAGCATTGTCAGCTATACTGAAGGTTTATAAATTGAAAGTAGGAAATGGATTGAGTGATGTTAGTTTTACAAAACTACTTTCTCTCTTGAATGGCATGCTCTTGGAAGATAAAAAGCTCCCAAGATCGACATATGAAGCTAAATGAATGCTACAGCCGATGGGTATGATTTATGAAAGAATACATGTCTGCCTGAAAGACTGTATATTGTTTCAAAAGGAGAATAAATCACTTATATAATGCCCAAAGTGTGTTACTTCTCAATACAAGAAAGATGAATCCAATCCTACAAAAGTTGTATGGTACATTCCAATAATTCCAAGGTTTAGGCGTCTACATGGAAGTGAAGAAACTGAAAGACAATTGTTGTGGCATGCAGATAAAAGAAATAAAGATGGGAAATTAAGTCATCTGACCAACTCTCCTCAATTGAAGAAAATTTATCATGAGTATCCTGAATTTGGAAAATAGCTGAGAAACCTTCATCTTGCATTATCTACAAATGGAGTGAATCCTTTTTGTTTTCAAACTAGAACTCACAGTACATGGCCTGTTATGTTGGTAAATTATATCATTCCACCCTAGTTATGCATGAAGTAGAAATTCATCATGTTATCTATGCTTATATCAGGACCAAAACAACCAACTAACCATATTGATGTTTATCTGGCTCCTTTGATCGAGGATTTGATGTTATTTTGGGATTCAGGTGTTATGTTGTATGATTCTTACAAAAGTGAATATTTCACGTAGAGAGCAATGTTCTATGGGACAATAAATGATTTCCCTACTTATGGAAATTTGTCAGGCTATAGCATTAAAGGAACTCAAGGGTGTCTCGTGTGCAAAGAAGATACAGAATCAATTAGGTTGAAACATTCATCAAAATCTAGTTTTCTAGGAAATCGTAGATTTCTACCTCATTTTCATAAGTACCGATTGTGGACAACATCATTCCATGGAAGTTCAGAACAACGCGCAACACCTTCTCCACTAACAGGTGATCAATGATTTCAGAAAGTAAAAGAGTGAACACTATTTTTGGTAAACCATTTTAAAAAAACCTTACAAAAATCAGTTGTAAAAAGAGATCAGTTTTTTTTTGAATTACCATACTGGAATTGTTTGTATGTCAGACATTTTCTTGATGTGATGCATGTGGAAAAAAAATATGTGACAATGTTATCGGAATGTTGCTAAGTGCCCACAGAAAAACAAAGGATGGAATTAAGGCAAGGTTGGACATGGTTGACATGGAAATACGAGAAGGGTTGGCTCCTGTGAAGGGTGAAAATCGAATGTTTCTTCCTCCAGCTACTTACACTCTTTCTAGGGAGGAGAGATATCAGTTTTTCAACTTCTTCAATGATGTAAAGGATACATAGAGGTATTTATCATTATCAAGAACATTGTGTCAATGAATTATTGGATGTTAAAAGGTTTGAAATCACATGACTTCCATATTTTGATGCAAGATCTAATTCCTATAGATTTACGTTGCATTTTTCCAAATAATGTTCATCATATGTTAACCAAACACTATTTCTTTTTCAAAGCTACATGTAGCAAAGTTTTAGACCCCACAAAATTTCCAGCTATAGAAAAAGAAATTGTCATCATATTATGTAAATTAGAAATGTTCTTCCTGCCAATATTCTTTGATATGATGATTCATTTGATGATTCACTTGGTGAGAGAGATTCGGGTTTTTAGTCCTATGCACTATAGATGTATGTACCCCGTTGAACAATATATGATGATTTTGAAAGGGTATGTCAAAAATAGAATTCAACCAGAGGGTTCTATAGTGGAGCGATATATTGTTGAGGAAGCCATTGAATTTTGTACTGAATACCTATCGGATGTGGAAAGAATTGGTCTCCCAAAATCTCATCACACATGACACATTGTGGGTGAGGGAATTTCTAGAAGAGATATTTTGACAATCAGTATTACAGATTAAGAGCAGGCCCACCTTTATTTTTTCATAACAGTTGGGAGGTTTCACTATATATTGAAACTCCCAATGAAATTCTTAGGCAGTTGAATCCATTAAGGGATGAAAAATGGATATAAAATACACATAATCACCAGTTTATAGGATGGTTTCAGGACTATATTTTTAAAGAGTTGGATGAAAATCCAAATTCAATTTCAGAATGACTTCAATGTCTAGCCATCAGACCAAGTGTGTATGTATTATCTTATAATGGTTTTGTAATTAATGGTTAAAAATTATATACAGATGAACATGATGAAGATAGTATCATGCTAAATAGTGGAGTTACACTTGTGGCTGAAGAAATGCATGTTTATGGTAGTAAGGACATAAATTCAGTTTATGCAAATATTTCATACTTTTTCATTATCAAAAAAATATGGGAGTTGGATTATAAGACATTCCCATTGTTGATTTTTCAATGCAAATATGTTGATAACAATAGTGGTGTTAAAATAGATGAATGAGGATTTGTGAAACTTCATTTTAGTAAAGAATGGTACAAAGATGAATAGTTTATAATGGCATCACAAGTAGAACAAGTTTTTTATGTTCCAGATCCCACAAACCGAAAGTGGATGATTTTTATGTTATCGTCCAAAACTACAGAAGGTTCTGAGGAAAATTCAGTTGAGGATTATACTTTCAGTGGTATGTCGCAATAATTTCACAGCGGTCCCAATGTAGATTATGTTTTGTATGTTTGAGGATACCACAATGAAGGTATTTGGATAATCGATAGAGGTTTCAAATCCCTTCAGCCTTTGAAAAAAATAAAGAGAGTTCAATAAATAGGTTATATTTTTTTGTAATATAGATCTTGTTATCTAATGTTATTATCTTATCATTATTCAATTTATGTAATCTAATTTAACTGTTCAACCACTTTTTCATATAATTACTTTTGCACGTTCTGGTGCTCCTAACCCTAAGGCTGAATAAGTCTCTCAAGCTGCTGCTGCTACTGCTACTCCTACTGCGACTGCTCACAGTGCAGAGCAACAACATGTTTCTCAACATGTTGTTGCTCATAGTTTTGAGGTCCAACAACCATCAGCACATGATATTGCTACCATTTCAGATGAACAAATAGATGATGTTGATATTGATGAAATGGTCGGGGATAAAGGATCAATGTCGTAGAAAACACAGGTGCATTGTAGTTTGACGGTGTTAACCAAAGTTCTTAAGGCGAAAAAGCAAAGGCATCAAATTTGATGTTGGATGGAATGCATGAGGCCAACATGTGAATCCAAACAAGGCTATGTTTAGTAGTTACATTAGAGTTTTCACTTGACAACGCATGCCGATTGACATAGATCCGAGGCACCATGTTGTGTTTGGGATGAAGGTTGTGATATGGGAAGAAATTATGGTAACATTATGATATTATTTCTTTAATTTACTAGAAAATAAAATAATGAAACAATGTCTTACTCTTCTCAATCTCTTGTAGAGTACATTTATAGTAGACTATTCACATAATAATTATGTACTAAGTCTTTTAGGAAGGATTAATCGAGGTTTTCACACTATTTTAACAAAATGTCACCTGAAAGATTCCAAAGGTAAAATAAACCCGCATCGACCCATTGTCTACGCTCACCTGATATCCCAATAAGCATGGGATGCATTTATTGGCCTCCGTGGTTATGAGAAGTTTCATGTACATTGTGGGTGATAATACAATGTTTTAGGATACATGTATTCATAACTTTGATCATCGATATGTCATTTATGAAACAACAACTCTGTATTGAAAATAAGGAACATGCATCAAAACCTACATACAACTATCGTAAATCAAGGATGGGGACTATTCACTAGGAAAGAAAATTGTATGTATTTTAAATTTACAGTAATATTGTTAGGTGCCAATAAACAACATCATAATTATATTTTTATGTTTATATGTTTATTGATGATTCTAAAACCAAAGACACTTCCATCCCACGCCATGTGCTATGGAAGGAGGAACGTGTGAATAAGGAAGGGAAGCTAGTAGATGAGAACACACAAAAATTGTAATAAATATGTGTATGTATGACATGATGATATAAATATTTTTTTTTAAATTTCTATTACATAAAAATAATTAGTTATTTTCCTATATCTGACATTCACCGAAATCAGCTACTCTTGTAGCGAATGCAGACCTATTATTGATGGATTTGAAGCAACCAAAAAAATATGTTCGTGTCAGAGGTGCGGGGTTTGGGGTGACACGCCAAGTATATTTTGAGAAAAAAAAAGAAATGGATGATAGAGATGAAAAATTGAAACAAATGAGTGAAATACTAGTAACTCTTGAAGAATTATTTCAATGGAAGGGAGAGTTGCTAGAAAAATTTATGGGTGGGAAGCAAGGAGAAGACAAAACTTAGGAATAACCAGCATGTGAAGATCCCACCCCACCCCCACCAGATTTGAGGCGATCCATTCTCCTCAAAGAGATATCTTAGCTGTGGTAATCAATATTCTAATAATTGTTCAAATGAAATGTGAATCAGACAAACAATGATACTTTTCTTGTACTGATCTTCTACAGTGTGATAATAATTGTGATTTATATATGTCAACACCCACCTATCACCTTGTATCAAGGGCTACAGTGTTCAACATCCCAGATGACAAGCTACATAATATACCACTTCCGAAAGATCATCTGAAAGTGACGATTACTGTACCTCATGAGACAAATGCAGAGCTACCTATTCCACTTGATGATGATGATATTAATATGGTCAAAAAGTATATTGTGACATTCATTGCATGGCCGTAACAACTATTAAGAGTACATACAGACAAAGAGGTTTTAATTTCCTTTTTTTTAAGCTAAACCTTTAACAATTAATATAAAAAGGTTTTGAACCAATGAATGTTATTATAGATGGAGAATGGTAAGGGGTGACAAACGTCGACTCAAAACCATCTAAAGGATCGATGAATCAATCCCAAAGAGATACTGAAAGCACAATAACACCACATGTTCTCCATCCACATTTACTAGCATTGAAGACTCATGTGGATATGAAGATAAGAGGTGGTAGTTGTCATATAGTGGTTTTCGAAAAAAATATATACGAAGAAGAAAGTCAAGATTTCATTGCTGCTGAAAATGTAAATGAGATCCTTGAAAACAGTTGGATAGGCACCACATTTGTAACTATATATATGAGGTATGTTTTCATGAATTGATTTTATAAAATCTGATCTAATGTTCAAATTATTACTAAATGCATTTTAGATTTTTGATAGACGTATATATGAAAAATAGTTGAAGTAATTTTCCCATGATCCAAAATTTGGACTCATTAGTCCTCACACCACATCAACACATCTAATGAATTTAGAGCCATCACAAAAGGATGAAATAGTGAACGACTTGCTGAAAACATTTGAAAGTAAGATTACAGATGATAGACTCTTCCTAATACCAACCATGCAAGGGTAAAACTCTAAGATTAAAGCATATCAATTCTATTTTCACTTATTTTATTACTTATTCCTTTTTTTGTTTTTAGGTTACATTGGATGCTAATTTCGGTGAACTTGGATACTCCAAAGATTTATTTTCTAGATTCAAAGAAAGGATATCCATCAAACTGACCACACATGATGGAGTTTGTGAATATATAAGACACTACATCCTACGTTTTAGGTCTAAACATCAAGTAATATAATATTTATTATCTTTTATAGAGGATTCTATTATGATATGGTGGTGTATCATTATCATCTAAAAAAGGAATGAGAACAGGGGCTAAGCATAAGGAGGTGATCAAGTACCAAGTCTGGACAAATAACAGGGTATATATAATAAAATTCCACTATCCAAACACATATCAACATAAGTTACTTATTCTCTTAATGATCAAATTTTTTACAGTGTCTAAAACAAACAATCAATAATGATTGTGGTTATTATGTTTGTAAATTTATGAAAGAGACCATTTTTCATCAACAAACTATCATCCCTAAAGTGGTATTTTAAAAAAACAACTACAATTTCATTTAATTTGTTTATTAATTATTTATTTTTATATTTTGCAGTACTACTATGATTGCTGAAAAGCCTCATACTCACAAGAAGATATAGATTTTTTTCAGAAATGAGTGGGCTATATACATGATGGTATATTATAGACAAATATCATGAAGATATAACTTGGGGACGTGTACAATTGGTGGTCATTTTTGAGAGGTGTAAAGGGGATAAATAGATGAAACATTGTTGTATGGAAATGATTGTAGGAAAATTGTAATTGTTATTAAATAAAACATACTTTCTCCAATGAGTAATTTTTCAATTTTAACAGATTAAATGCACTTGCAACATGAAATAATTATTAACCTCTCAAAGTGTCTCTCTTTTGTTTAAAATGGACAAGATTTTAAGTGAAAACAACAAATAACCTACAACAATCTGACCAAACACATTAAGATTGTGTTGATTATTTAGAAGAATGACCCCTGGGTTCATTGGTTATTTGTAAGAGTCAACCTTTCCTCAATTCAAGGTACGGTGTGGCCGGTATCACTCAAAGGGTCTCTCTTTTGTTTAAAATGGACATAATTTTAAGTGAAAACAACAACTGATGTACGCAAATCCAACATAACGCATTAAAATTGTGTTGATACATTAGGAGAACTATCCATAGGTCATTTTTGATGTGTACGAGTCAACCCCACCTCAATCTGTTGCATGGTGTGACCGGTATCACTCAAAGTGTCTCTCTTTTGTTTAAAATGGACAAAATTATAAGTGAAAACAACAACTGACTTACGCAAATCTGACCAAATGATTTCTGATTGTGTTGATCCTTTAGAAGAATCATACATGGGTGATTTTTAATGTGTACTAATCAACACTACCTCAATCTAAGTAATAGTGTGTCCGGAATCACTCGAAGTGTCTCTCTTTTGTTTAAAATGGACAGATTTTTAAGTGAAATCAACAACTGACCTACGAAAATCCAACCAAACACATTATTATTGTGTTGATACTTTAGTATAACAATCCATGGGTGCATTGATGATGTGTATGAGTCATCTCTGCCTCAATCTGAGGCACGGTGTGGCCGATATCACTCAAAGAGTCTCTCTTTTGTTTAAAATGTACAGAATTTTAAGTGAAAACAACAACTAACATACACAAATCCAACCAAACACATTCTGATTGTGTTGATACTTTAGGATAACCATACATGGGTCATTTGTGATGTTTATGAGTCAATACTTTCTCAATCTGAGGCACAGTTTGACCGATACCACTCAAAGTGTATCTCTTTTGTTTAAAATGGATAGAATTTTATGTGAAAACAACAACTGACGTATGAAAATTGGACCAAACACATTTAGATAATGTAGATACATTAGTAGAACAATCTATGGGTCATTTTTGATGTGTATGAGTCAACCTCATCTCAATCCGAGGCACGGTGTGGCTAGTATCTCTCAAAGTGTCTCTCTTTTGTTTAAAATGGACAAAATTTTAAGTGAAAACAACAACTGACCTACATAAATCCAACCAAATGCATTCAGAATGTATTTAACATTTAGTATAAAGATCCATGGGTGAGTTTTTAACATGTATGAGTCAACCCCACCTCAATTCGAGGCATGGTGTGGCTGGTATCACTCAAAGGGTCTCTCTTTTGTTTAAAATGGAAAGAATTTTAAGTGAAAACAACAACTAACATACAAAAATCTGACCAAATACATTCTTATTATGTTGATACTTTAGTATAATGATCCTTGGGTCATTTTTTATGTTTAAAAGTCAACCCCTCCTCAATCTGAGGCACGGTGTGGCCGGTATCACTCAAAGTGTCTCTCTTTTGTTTAAAATGGATAGAATTTTAAGTGAAAACAACAATTAATATACGCAAATCCAACTAAACACATTAGGATTGTGTTTATACTTTATGATAACGATACATGGGTAATTGTTGAAGTGTATGAGTCAACCCCGCCTCAATCTGAGGCACGGTGTGGCCGATAGCACTCAAAGTGTCTCTCTTTTGTTCAAAATGGACATAATTTTAAGTGAAAACAACAACTGACATATTCAAATCCACCCAAACGAATTCATATTGTATTTATAATTTAGTAGAACGGTCCATGGGCCCTTTATGACATGTACGAGTCAACCTAGCCACAATTATGGGCACGGTGTGGCCGGTATCAATCAAAGGGTCTCTCTTTTATTTAAAATGGGCAGAATTTTATGTGAAAACAACAACTGTACTATAGAAATATGACCAAAAGCATTCGGATTGTGTTTATACTTTAGGTTAACGATCCATGGGTGCGTTGGTGACATGTATGATTCAACCCCACCTCTATCCGAGGAACGGTGTGGCTGGTATCACTCAAAGGGAGTTCCTTTTGTTTAAAATGGACAGAATTTCAGGTGAAAACAACAACTAACGCACACAAATATGACCAAACGCATTATTTTGTGTTGATACTTTAGGATAATGATACATGGTTCATTTTTGATGTGTAAGAGTCAACCCCACCTCAATCTGAGGCCTGGTGTGGCCGGTATCACTAAAATCTTGTCTCTTTTGTTTAAAATGGACAGAATTTTAATTGAAAACAACAACTAGCCTACAGAAAGCTGACCAATAACATTCAGATTGTGTTGATCCTTTAGGATAATGATCCATGGGTGAATTGGTTACAAGTACGATTCAACCTTGCCTCAATATGAGGCACGGTGTGGCCAGTATCACTCAAAGGATCTCTCTTTTGTTTAAAATGGATAGAATTTTAAGTGAAAACAACAACTGACATACGCAAATCTGACCAAATGAATTTGGATTGTGTTGATAATTTATAATAATGATCCATGGTTCTTTTAGGATGTGTAAGAGTCAACTATGACTCAATCCGAGGCATGGTGTGGTCGATATCACTCAAAATGTCTCTCTGTTCTTTAAAATGGACAAAATTTTAAGTGAAAACAACAATAGACGTACACAAATATGAACCAACACATTCAGATTGTCTTGGTCCTTTAAGATAATGATCCATGGACGGCCCCCAACCCCCTATATGGCCCCCAACCCTTGGATTCCCCCACCCCCTAGATACCACCCCACCACCTGGACACCTCCCCCACCCCTAGAGACCCCCACCCCATGGACAGCCACCCCACCCCCATGGACACCACCCCACCCCCTGGATAGCCCCACCAACCCCCTGGACTGCCCCCACCCCCTGGACACCACCCCACCCCCTATACCCCCCACCCCGCTGGACACCCCCACCCCTTGGAAAGGCCCCTTAACCCCCTGGACACCCCACCCCCTGGACACGCCAATGGACAGCCCCCCCCCCCCCACCTCGGACAGCCCCCCGCCCCTCCCCCCCCCCCCCCCCCCCGGACACTCCCCACCCCCTGGACACCCACCAACCCCCTGGATGACACCCCCACCCCTCCTAGACACCACCCCATCACCTGGACTCTCCCACCCCCTAGACACCCCCACCCATGGATAGCCACCCACCCTCCTAGACACCACCCCACCCCCCTTGGACTTCCCCAACAACCCCATGGACCAACACATATAACGACCCATACTTTACATACATTGTTATTACATCATAATTGAATGATACTTATTACAACATATAACAAAACTACAAATAAGACCATATAGGTATAGTGTCTTTAGAAACTGGGAAACATAAACAACTAGTTCATAAAGCATCTACATTGTCTCCCATTTATTTCATCATATCTAGAATCCCTTTTTTGCATATACTACTTAATACCCTTCTTCCTGACCTGGGGAAAAGAAATCATACAAAAGGGTGAGCTCAAATGCTCAGTAAAGGTAAACAAAAGAAATATCAATAACATGATACTCATAAGAACATAACATTTTGGAAATCTTAACCATGAAAAATAGAATCATTTCTTAGTAGTAAAGACTCATTGCCATGACTATCTTAGCAGACAAAGTCCATTTCTGAACCGAATTCACTCCTCGTTTCGGTCCTGCATCACTGAACCAGATTAACCTTCCATTCCAGCCATGTCTATCTCATGAGATATAAATCTTTACCCAATTTATTGGAGGGAGATATAGGTCCCACCCATCTCATAATGATACCATTCTTATGTCTTCCACAAGATCATAAATCATACATAATAGCATAACCCATTTAATAAAAATGGGATTCTTAAACATCATGCCATCATAACATAATCCATATAAGATAAAAGAACATAATAAATATAATTCCATCATAAAATAATCAAATCAATGTAAAAATAGGGATATAAACAGAACCCTATATTATCTTAGATGGAAAATAATTTTGATAAAACACTTGAACTGCATTCTTGAGGAAAATATCATTCCTAATTCAAAAGAATTTTTCCATTCTTAACAAATCATACAATTTTAAACAAAAAGATGTTGGTTTAAAATAAACATGAATACTTGTAAAGGAGGCTTCATGGAAATAATGTTCTAAAAATCCATTCATGCCGTATAAGTTAAAGAAAACATTCTTCTCGTACATTAGTCGGAAAAGTCAAAAAAGTACCTCGTACTAAAAATGACAAAAGATTTCGTTCATGTCTTTTACTAAAAACTGAACGAAGGGTAAAATTGGATTTAAACAATTTTATGAGGATAGAAATAATATTACATATTGAGGAAACAAGGATGTGGATGATAAATATTCCCCAGTAAATTTGGAAGTATAAACAATCTCAGATAAAAATGAGATTGCGAGATTTTCCCTTACCTTAGGTCTGATTTTATTTATACGTATCTGAACCTCCGGTATAATGATTTAAATAATTTTATGGAATTATTCCAGATTCTTACTCATTGTTATGATATCATATGTGTTCATATTATTACCTTCTTATTAGTAATATTTCATTGCTACTTGTTATTCGGGTGTTTATTGCTTTTCGTTCCTATGCGTGTTTTGTCGAATAAATTATTATTATTATTTTTAGGATATAGATACCTCATTTAAAGAATGGTATTAGTGTAATATATATCATATTTATTCATTCAATTCATTTATATAATCATTATGCAATGAAGATCATGTAGAACAAGTCGAATCACATCGTGGAGACGGTTGGTCGTACGTACGCACAAGCGATGATATCGTTCCCATGATTGTGGAATTGTATTGAAGTGTATGTATACTATTTCAGAATCAATATCACTATAAAATAATCATATATAGTAATTCTTTACACCATTATACCCATCCAAGTATAGTGGTGGGGGAAAAAAGATTACACCACAACGTGGAGACGGTATTCCGTACGTACGCACGCGCGGTGATTTCGTTTTTTGTAGGATGGATAGAACATGAAATAGGGTTATTTCATATTTATAATAACATATCAGTATATGAGTGATACTTATTTTATTACTTCATAATGAAACAACTAAAGAATAAGAAGTATAAGAAGAAATGAAGTTGAAAGAATCGGTAATGGGCATTACCTCTTCTCTGAAGTGCCTCTTCCTAACCTCCTCTTAGGGAACTAAAGATGGTCTTTTAAGAAGACCAGGACCTCTAGGATGTTTCTAGGGAAGTTGAAAAAGTAAATGGGCAGTTTTTGGCTGAGCTTGAAGGCTCAAAGTGGTGTGAGGAGGAGAGGGAGGAGGTGCCCTTTTATAAGGGAGGAGAGGGGCACTATAGGAAAAACATAAAATATTATTTTATAATAAAGTCATATTCGATTTTTAATAGCTCGAAATTGATTTATTTTAAAGATAAGGTGGGTAGGGTTCTAAATCCTTTTAGCCAACATATTTTAGACAAGTTTAGGTTACTATTTTAACCTTATCATTTAGATTTAACTCTAAGTTAAATAATTTAACTTTTACCGTGTCTTCTTGTTTTCTTACACTATGGTTAATAAACATACATTAACAAGCCAAACGAACCCCAAGTGGTTCATTATTAATATATATAACCCTGTCTAAGTCATTTGGAAGATCCTTAGATTTTTAGGAGTAGAATAACAATTAATAATATAATATTTGTTTTAAAACAATTTTACGTCAATTTTGACACTATTTGGTAATTGATTTTTTGTGAAAATTATAACAGAATGATTAGTTCAAACAAAGTTAATTAAATCAATAACATGTCATATTAACCTATAAAATTATTGTAATTCATAAAAAGTCTCAAATTACATTTATTTGGGCATTTATAATACCAATTATGTTAATATTTCCTTAATAAGGTAATTACTGCATCATCATTGTGTCATAAATAAATTAAATTATTTAAGTCTAAAAATTATAAATAAAATACAATTATTTAAGAAATAATTTTATAGTTCTAATGAATATTTATAGTTGAATTTATCTTATTTATGACCCTATATTAAAAATGTTTTAGTTATTAAACTTTGATTTTAACTATTTTAACTATTCTTTAAATAAAATAATATTAAATGTCCTAATCTAATCCAAGTGGACCTAAATGGTTATATTTTATTCCTAAGGTGGTTTTTGGTCGATTTAAACTTATCCAATAGAATAAGGACATGGGTTAGGGTAATAATAATACCATTTTTACCCTTAATTACCCTATTTACTTTTAACCGTGGTAAATAAAAGTAAAAAGAGTCTATTTACCAAAAATTATTTTTATCTTATTGACCCACATATTACTCCATGATATTAACCGTGTGTCTCAGATTTTCGAAATTCTGCTCACAGAAGCGGTAAAATTAAGTTTTTATGTAAATTTTCAAACTCTCCTAGGAGGCGGGTAAAAGACAGTGAAAAGTTCAATAAAATTTTTATAAATCTAAAATTATTATAAAATGACTCCAATTAATTACTTTGAACTTATATAGTTATTATGTATCAATTTTTACCTAAAATAAATTTAAATAAAATAATTAATTAGTTAAATAAAAATTCGGTTTTTAAATAGTAACCCAGTGTTTTCACTATTCATAAAAAATTGAATGTTTTCAGAAAAATACCAAAAATTCACCCTAGGCTAATTTCGATATTCCAAATCCAAAAATGAAGTCCATTTTGAAAGATAAAATTTCAAAAAGTGGGTATTACTATTCATAACGGCTAGTTTTAATAATATTTTAATAGCATATCGTTGTTTAGTGAAACTCGGTATTGCATACAACGCAAGCTATCGAGGAAGGTCGCGATTGTGTGTAAAGAAAGCCAAGATAGTTTTGTGTGTAGTGAAATATTCATTTGATGATGTATATGACATAAATACAAAATATTTCTAATAAACATCTCGGGTGTTACATTCTACCCCCCTTAAAATAAATTTCACCCTCGAAATTCGTCACATTGTAACAAACAGATGAGCATACCTCTCCCTCATCATATCCTCAAGCTCCCATGTAGATTCTTGTAATTGGTGATTCCTCCATAAAACGTTCTCCAAGCGAGTGTTCTTGTTCCGTATGACTTTTTCTCTACGATCTAGAATCTCTATCGGTTGTTCTTCATAAGAAATATCTTGCTTTAGTGGTACAACTTCTGAGTTGAGTACATGTGAAGGATCGGGTATGTACTTTCTCAGGAGAGATACATGGAACACATCATGAACTTGAGAGAGATTCAGTGGAAGCAACAATCGGTAAGCTACCTTCCCAACATGATCCAGGATTTCGAAAGGACCGATATACCAAGGGCTCATCTTTCCCTTCTTTCCAAATCTCATTACTCTCTTCCAAGAAGATTTTCGTAAGAACACTTTATCACCCACTTCAAAATCTAGGTCTTTTCTTCGGTTATCGA
Organism: Viscum album; assembly: GCA_963277665.1. Lineage (NCBI taxonomy): Eukaryota > Viridiplantae > Streptophyta > Magnoliopsida > Santalales > Viscaceae > Viscum > Viscum album. Next base: position 534,108,913 of record OY728155.1, read on the forward strand.
CATAATGTTTTTGTTGACTCTGAGCTGCTCTTATGTGTTATTGAATAGATGAGTCCTTTTCTTCCATCTCATCAATAAGATTAGGTCCCAATAGCTTTCTTTCCCCAACTTCATCCCATCAAGTTGGAGTTCTGCATTTATTTCCACATAGAGCTTCATAAGGAGACATCTGAATACTGGAGTGAAAGCTATTATTATATGAAAATTCAACCAAAGGTAGGTGTTGATCCCAAACACCTTTGAAATCCATAGAGAAAGCTCTTAACATATCTTATAGAGTTTAAATTGTCCTCTCAGACTAATCGTCTGTCTGAGGATGATAAGAAGTGCTGAAACTCAACTATGTATCCAGAGTATGCTGAAGACTACTACAAAACTTTGAGGTAAACCTCGGATCCTGATCAGATATAACGGAAAGTGGTACTCCATGAAATCTTACCACTTCCTTCACATATATCCTGGCAAGCTGATCAAGAGAGAAATCCTCTATAATATCAATGAAGTGTGCTGACTTTGTAAGACGACCAACTATGACCCAAATAGAATTATTTCCTTTGGATGTTTTAGGAAGTCCGGTGACAAATTCTATAGTGATGTTTTCCCATTTACATTCGGGTGTGGGTAATGGTTGTAACATCCCCTTAGATTTCTGTCTCTCAGCTTTAACTTGCTGACAAATCAAGCATCGAGAGACATATCCAGCAACATCTCTTTTCATGCCATCCTACTAGAAGTACTCTTTTAGGTCTCTATACATATTTGTGCTTCAGGATGAATATAGAATGAAGAACTATGAGCCTCATCCATTATCTCCTTCCTTAATTCTGGGATGGGAGGAACACAAACCCGATTCCTGAACCTTATTATTTCATCACAATCAAAGTGAAATTCAGGAACATTTCTCACCTTCTTTTGTAACTCTACATCTTCTTTCTGTGCCTATTTAATCTTCACATGTATAGAAGGTTGAACATTCATTTGAGGAAGATAAGATTTTTCCCCTTCCATTATAATTCCAAGATTCATCCTTTGTGAAGCCATAAATATTGGATCTTTTGTGATCCTCATCATGGATAAGCTAGCATGGTCTTGTCGACTTAATGCATCTTCCACCTTGTTTGCTTTCCCAGGGTGATAATGAATTGAGCAGTCGTAATCCTTAATCATCTCCAGCCATATTCTTTGGTGCATATTCAGTTCTTTTTTGTATGAAAATATACTCTAAAATTTTATGATCTATATAAATATTACACCTTTCACCATAAAGATAATGCCTCCATATTTTTAATGAAAAGATCATAGAAGCTAACTCAAAATCAAGAGTTGGGTAATTTTGATCATGGATTTTCAACTGTCACGAGGCATAAACTATCACCATATCGTTTTGCATGAGAACACACCCAAATCCATTTTTAGATGCATCACTATAAATCACAAACCATTCTCCACTACAAGGAAATGTGAGCACATGTGAATAGGATAACCTTCTTTTTATCTCCTTGAAATTATCTTCACACTCCTCTATCCAAGCGAACTTAACTCCTTTTCAAGTCAACTTAGTGAGTGGATTAGATAACAGTGAAAAATCATTCACAAAACGTCGATAATATCCAGCCAAACCAAGAAAACTTCAGATCTTAGTTACTGTTGTTGGTCTCAACCATCTTTCGATAACCTCTGTTTTTGCTGGATCCATAGATATCCCCTCTTTTGATATTATGAGACCCAAAAATGCAACTTTTTGAAGCCATAATTCACACTTGGTAAATTTGGCATAAAGATTCTCCTTTCTCCGGTTCTTCAATACAATTCTCAAGTGATCTTCATGTTCTTCTTTGCTCTATGAATAGACAAGAATATAGTCTATAAAGACTACCACAAACTGATCAATATAGTTTCTAAAGACTCTATTCATTAGATCCATGAAGATAGCAGGGGAATTAGTAAGACCAAATGGCATCACTCTAAATTCATAGTGTCCATACCTTGTACAGAAATACTTTTTTGGTATATCCTCCCTTTTGACCCTTAATTGATGATACCCTGAACGAAGATAAATCTTGGAAAAGTATTGAGCTCCGCATAGTTAGTCAAATAAGTCATCAATGTGTGGGAGAGGATATTTGTTCTTGATAGTCATCTTATTAAGTTCTAGATAATCAACGCAGAGTCTCATTGATCCATCTTTCTTCATAATAAATAGAACAGGTGCTCCACAAGGTGACACACTAGGGTGTATGAATCCCTTATCAATATTCTCTTGGAGTTTCTTCTTCAATTCTTGCAACTCAATTGGGGCCATTCTTTAAGGTGTCTTTGAAATGGGAATAGCACTCGATATAAGTTCTATTGAAAACTCAACTTCACGATTTGGTGGAAGACCTGGAAATTCCTCCGGAAAGACATCATCAAACTCCCATACAATGGGAATATTTTTAATCGTGAGTTTCTCACCAACCATTTGAGATAAATAACCTTCATTTATTGGAATCAAGACCCATAATATTGAAGAAATTTCCACCCGAAGGTTATGTTCATCCTTGCATCGATAGATGATCATAAATTGATCTGGAATATGAAATGTGACTTCCCTTCTTTGGCAATAGATATGAGCTCCATATAAGGAAAGACAATCCATGCCAAGAATCACATAAAATTCCACTATAGGAAGGATCACAAGATTTGCAGGAAGCACATTCCCACAAACATCAATCGGAGAAGAATTATAAACTTTTTATGCGACTGTTGTGTCATTAGGGGTTGTCACAGCTAACTCAACAGCTAATTATTGAGGTAGTACAGTGATACCCTTGGAAAATTATTCAGAAATAAAAGAGTGTGTGGATCCAGAATCAAATAAAACATTTGATACTTTAGAGTGGATGCAAAGTGTACCTTTCACCACTGCGTTATTATACTCCACATCGCTGATAGAAATTGCATGTGACATTCCTTTGTCTTTGGCCTTATGATTTTGTTGATGTCGATAATCATCAAAAACCCTCGGATTAGGGAATTTATTGGCATAATTCCCCATTTCCTTGCACTTGTAACATTGAAGTGTAGGAGGTGCACTCTGTGTAGCCTTTTCTTTATTCCCATCACTTGACATCTTCTTCCCGTCATTGCGACATTCAAAATCTCGATGACCTTCTTTTCCACATTTGAAACATTTACTTGTCCCTTTAAGACAACTCCCTCCATATTTCTTTCCACACTTTGAGCATAAGGGAAAACTCATCTTCTTTTTAGTGTGGTCTTTATATTTACTTTTTTATTCCATTTTCCTCTTCTTATCAAACCCATATGACTGATGGGTTACTCCAATCTCCATCTCAACCTTGATAGAACATCGAACGATTACCTCATAACTATTGAATTCCCTTATGGCTAACGCCCTTCGAAGACTTGGTTTTAATCCACTAAAGAATAGATCGATCTTACTCTTAGGTTGGATAATAATCCCAGAAGCGTACCTTGAAAGTCTTGTAAAATTTGCTTCGTAGGTACCAACATATTCATCATCCTTTTTCTTTAGTTCAATAAACTCATTCTCCATATTTGTTCGAAGAATATGAGGGAAGTACTTATTAAAAAAATATGTTCTTGAACTCGTCCCATTCCATGGACTCAATTTCATCTCTTGGACTCATATTCTTGATAATATTCCACCATTGATCAGCTTCACCTTCCAAACGATATACTAAAAAGATGACTTTATCATGTTTAGAACATTGAAGAACTGAAAATATGTTTTCAGTGGTACTGATCCACTATTTAGACACTAAAAGATCAGTAGACCCACTGAATGAGGGTGGATGCTGCCTCATGAAAGATTCAACAGAATGTTGCTCTTTCCTTTGCTCGTTTGGAAGTCCTGCATGATTCATATCTTGAGAAAGTTGTGTGAGCATGGCTACAAGATTTTTAATTCTAGCTCCCATAACGTTTGGTTTCTCAGGGGGAAAATCATTGCATTGCCCGTCACATTCCACATTAACACAGTTCCTTCAGGTTCCATCCATTGTCTAAAACAAAGAAGAATAGTTTGAGCAACACAAATTATAATAGGAAAAACACATAATCAAGAATAAAATTTCACACTTAAGGTCTTATCATAGGTTGTTCACGGCCATTTCTAAAACACTAAGATTGTGTTCTATGGTTAGACATATCCTTAGGGTTCTTAATAAGGATTTCACATCCTAGATTCCAAAGGTTGACTCTACCCTTCCTCTGATACCAACTATAACAACCCTTACTTTACATACATTGTTATTACATCATAATTGAAGCATAATTATTGCAACATATAACAAAACCACAATATGACCATAAAGGTATAGTGTCTTTAGAAACTAGGAAACATAAACAATTGGTTCATAAAGAATCTACATTGTCCCCCATTTATTTCATCATATCTAGAATCCCTTTTTGGAATATTCTACTTAATACCCTTCTTCCTGACCTGGGAAAAAGAAAACAAACAAAAGGGTGAGCTCAAATGCTCAGTAAGGGTAAACAGAAGAAATATCAATCACATCATATTTATAAGAACATAACATTTTGGAAATCTTAACCTTGCTAAAGAGATCATAATTTCATAACATGGGATAAATCATAATAGTGAAATGTAATCCCAATAATCATAACATGAAACTTTGTGGAATACACACATAATCATATATAATCATTTCTTAGTAGTAAAGACTCATTTCCAAGACTATATTAGTGGACAAAGTCTATTTCTGAACTGAGTTCACTCCTCGTTTCAGTCATGTATCACTGAACCAGATTAACCTGCCGTTCCAGCCATGTCTATCTCATGATATATAAATCTTTAATTAATGCATTGGAGGGAGAAATAGGTCCCACATATCTCATAATGATACCATTCTTATGTGTGCCACAAGATCATAAATCATACATGATAACATAACCCATGTAATAAAAATGGGATTATTAAACATCATGCCATTATAACATAATCCATATAAGATAAAAGAACATCATAAAAATAATTCCATCATAACATAACCAAATCAATGTAAAAATAGGGATAGAAATAGAACCCTATATTATCTTAGATGGAAAATAATTTTGATAAAACACTTGAACTTCATTATTAAGGAAAATATCCTTTCTACTTCAAAAGCATTTTCCTTTCTAAACATGTCATACAATTTTAAACTAAAAGAAGTTGATTAAAAATAAACATTAAAAATTTTAAAGGAGGCTTCATGTTAATAATGTTCTAAATATCCATTCATGTCATAGAAGTTAAATAAAACATTCTTCTCATACTTTGGCCGGAAAAGTCAAAAAAGTACCTCGTACTAAAAACGACAAAAGATCCCTTTCATATGTTTTACTAAAAACTCACCGAAGGGTAAAACTGGATTTAAAAAATTGACGGAGGATAGAAATAATACAACATATTGGGAAAACATGGATGTGGATGATAAATATTCCCCAGTAAATTCTGAAGTATAAACAACCTTGGATAAAAATAAGATTGCGAGTTTTTCCCTTACATTAGGTCCGATTTGCTTCGTATGTGTCTGAACCTCCTGTATAATGATTTAAATAATGTTATTGACTTATTCAAGAATCTTAAGCGTTGTTATGATATCATATATGGTCATATTCTTAGCTTCTTATTAGTAATATTTCATTGTTACTAGTTATTCGGGTGTTTATTGCTTTTTGTTCTTATGCGTGTTTTGTCAAATAAATTCTTATTCCTATTTTTAGGTTATAGATAAATAATTTCCATAATGTTATTAGTGTAATATATATCATATTTATTCATTCAATTCATTTATATAATCATTATGAAATGAATATCATGTAGAACGAGTCGCATCACATCGTGGAGACGGTAGGCCGTACGTACGCATGAGCGACGATATCATTCCCATTATCATGGAATTGTATTAAAGTGTATGTATAATATTTCATAATAAATATCACTTTAAAATAATCATATATATTTATTCTTTACACCATTATACCCATCCAATTAAGGTGGTGGTGGAAAATAGATTACACCTCGGCGTGGAGACGGTATCTCGTACGTACGCACGCGCGGTGATTTTGTTTTCCGTAGGATGGATAGAAGGTGAAATACGTTTGTTTAATATTTATAATAACATATCAGTATATGATTGATACTGATGTTATTAATTCATAATGAAACAACTAAATAAGAAGAAGTAGAAGAAGAAATAAAGTTGAACGAATCGGTAACAGACATTACCTCTTCTTTGAAGCGCATCTTCTTAACTTCCTCTTAGGGCACTAAAGATGATCTTTTAAGAAGACCAGGACCTCTAGGATGTTTCTAGGGAAGTTGAGAAGGGAAAAGTACAGGTTTCAGTTGATCTTGAAGGCTCAAAGTTGTGTGAGGAGGAGAGGGGGGAGGTTCCCTTTTACAAGGAAGGAGAGAGGCACCTTAGGAAAATCGTAAAATATTATTTTATAATAAAGTCATATTCGGTTTTTAATAGCTCCAAATTGATTTATTTTGAATGTAAGGTGGGGAGGGGTCGAAATAATCTCAACCAAGAGATTTTAGAGAAGTTTAGGTTACTATTTTAACCTTATCATTTAGATTTAACTCTAAGTTAAATAATTTAACTTTTACCGTGTCTTCTTGTTTTCTTACACTATATGGTTTATAAAGTTACTATAATAAGCCAAAAGAACCCCAAGTGGTTCATTATTAATATATATAACCTTATATAAGTCATTTGAAAGAACCTTAGATTTTTAGAAATAAAATAACAATTAATAATATAATATTTTCTTTAAAAACTATTTTATGTCAATTTTAAAACTATTTGGTAATTTATTTTTTGTGAAAATCATATAACAGCATGATTAGTTCGAAAAAAGTTAATTAAATCACTAATAACATGTCATATTAACCTATAAAATTATTTTAATTCATAAAAATTCTCAAATTACATTTATGTGCGTATTTATAATATCTATTATGTTAATATTTCCTTAATAAGGTAATTACTGCATCATCATTGTGTCATAAATAAATTACATTTTTTAACGTCTAAAAATTATAAATAAAATACCATTATGTATTAAATCTTTTCATATTTCTAATAAATATTTATAGTCTATTTTATCTTATTTATAACTCTACATAAAAAATGTTTTAGTTATTAAACATTGATTTTAACTATTTTAACTATTCTCTAAATAAAATAATATTAAATGTCCTAATCTAATCCAAGTTGACCTAAATGGTAATATTTTATTCCTAAGGTTGTTTTTGGTCGAATTAAACTTATACAACATAATTAGGACCTATGTTAGGGTAATAATAATAAAATTTTTACCCTTAATTACCCTATTTACTTTTAACCGTGGTAAATAAAAGTAAAAAGTTACTATTCAAAAAAAATTATTTTTATCTTATTGAACCACATTTTTCTCCTTGATATTAACTGGGTCTCTTGGATTTTCGAAATTACACTCACAGAAGTGGTAAAATTTTGTTTTATGTAAATTTTCAAACTCTCCTAGGAGGTGGGTAAAAGATGGTGAAAAGTTCAATAAAATTTATATATATATATAATTATTATAAAATGACTCCAATGAATTAATTTGAACATATATAGGTATTATGTATCAATTTTTACCTAAAATAAATTTAAATAAAATAAATAATTATTTAAATAAAAAGTCGGGTTTTAAATAGTAACCCCGTATTTTCACTATTCATAAAAAATTGAATGTTTTCAGAAAAATACCAAAAACTCACCTTAGGATAATTTCAATATTCCAAATCTAAAAATGAAGTCCATTTTGAAAGATAAAATTTCAAAAAGTGGGTATTACTATTCGTAACAGCTAGTTTTAATAATATTTTAATAGTATATCATTGTTTAGTGAAACTCAGTATTGCGTACTAGGCAAGCTATCGAGGAAGTTCATGATTGCGTGTAAAGCAAGTCATGCTAGTGTTGTGTGTAGTGAAATATTCCTTTGATGATGTATATAACATAAAAACAAAATATTTCTCATAAAAATATCAGGTGTTACACCACACCCCCCGGACACCCCCACCCCTGGAAAGCCCCCCGACACCCTGGACACCAACCCACCCCCTTGGACACCCCCATGGACACCCCCCTGGACAACCCCCACCCCCTAGACACCCCACCAACCCTTGGACACCCCCCCCCCCCACCTGGACACCCCCTCCTAGACACGACCCCACCACCTAGACACCCTCACCCCCTGGACACTTCCACCCTCATGGACAACCCCCACCCCCTGGAAACCACCCCACCCCCTTGGACAGCCCCCAAACCTCCTGGACCACCCCCACCCCCCTGAAAACCCTTATACCCACGGACACCCCCATCCCCCCGAACACCCCCTACCCCCCCCCCTAAACAGCCACCCCAAACCCCTGAACACCCCCCAACCCCCTGAATTCTGAATTTAATTCTTAATGTATTTAATTAATTTATTAGTTATGTGTTAATGGTGTATGGGTATAATTTTTGTATGGGTATACATTGTGTAATTACCTTACGAATTATGTGTTAATTTTTCATGGGTATAATTGTTGAGATGCTGAATTTTTTGCAGGTGTTGTTTGGGTGTGCTACTATAGAATTTTTTGTTGCAGCAGACAGGGCATTTATCAGTGCTTTCTTAGCACTGATAAAGGAATCCTTTATCATTGCTTCAAAAAGAGCTGATAAAGGATACCTTTATTAGCACTAAAAAAGCATTGATAAAGGATTAATTTATCATTGGTAAAAGATTGATGATAAAAAAACACATTTATCATGACTTTTTTAGCACTGATAAAGGGGTCCTTTATCAGTGCCTTTTGAGCACATATAAAGAGTACCCCCACCCTTATCTGTGCTGAGATTTACAGCACTTTTTTAGCACTAATAAATCCCGTTTTGAGCGCAGATAAAGCCTTTTTTTGTAGTAGTGTATTTCATTTGACAATCATATGGTAGTCATTTTTTTGGTTTATGTAGTGATAAATGGGATATTTCTAGTACCAACCATAATTATTCAGTTTGATAATCGGTACTCATGATACCCTCTACCATAGAGTAACTTCATGTTGGTAGAAATGTGTGTCTAATATGGATGTACGATGTCCTCAAGCAGATTTCTCGCATCTCTGAAAATCTCTCAATACTTGAGGCTCTCCATCTGTCAGAAGATATGCATGAATCCCTCACTGAGGCTTTAATAATCCCCATCCAGTTTGAAATAGAGTAGCCATCGAAAAATATTTCCATGATGAGGAAGACGAGCATGCTGAATGTTAAGTCATCATCTTTTTCTTAGGAGACGATGAAGGATCCCATGCACAGTGATATATCTACCCATTGTACATCATAGGTTATCTTAATGGCAAGAGATTCCCTTATTGCATTGTCTACATAGTATTTGGGATCAATCTCATCCCAACCTGTATGCTCCTGTAACACCCCAAGCTTCCATGGTACGCTTCTCTTTCAATAATTCAATAGATTGCATTGTACGCAAGTTCGAGATTCTAACACACTACGACCAATCAAAGTAGCCATTATGAATAGTAATACCCACTTTTTAAAATTATATAAATTTTATATTTCAAAATGGACTTCATTTTTGTATTCGGAATATCGAAATTATCCTAAATTGAATTTTTTGTAATTTTCTGAGAACTTCCAATTTTCTATGAATATAAAAAATACTTAAAAACAACTTTTTTAATAAAAATATTTTATAGTGATAAATTATACTATCAAGTTGTTTTAAATTATAATTATAATATATTTTTACCATTTTATCCAATGCTGGTCATTATGAATTAATTTCACTTTGAAATTGGACATAAACAATTGTCAATCTTTTGATATATATTGTTTCTTAAAAACACGCTATTTGTTGTGACAACGGGAATTAATTATTAAATTAATTAAATCAACTTATATTTTTTTAATTTTTTAAACTAGTCATCATTTTTGAATTATGAATATTAAATATATCTTAGAGTGAATTTTTGGTATTTTTCTGAAAAACTTCAAGTTTTGATGAATAGTGAAACCACTAAGTGGTAGTCTAAAAACTAATTTTTCGTTTAAATGAAACTTTACCGCTTCTGTGAATTGAATTTAAAAAATATTGCATACATGGTTGTCATTAGGAAGTAAAATGGGGTTCAATGGGATGAAATTTTTTTTGGTGAATAGTAACTTTTATGTTTTATTAATCGCGATTAAAGGTAATTAGTGTAATTTAAGGTAAATATAATGTTATATTAATATGAAATTACCTTTACACTTGTCCTAACCTTATTGGATGATTCATGGAAGACCAAGAAAATCCATGGGACAACTTGGGGACCCCATAGAGCCACATGGGTAAAAAAATGACATTAATAACTTTTTATTTAAAGTAAAAAATAAAATTGTTACAAACATGTGTTGTTTTAATAAAACAATAATTACACGGGGTTATATAAGTTAACCTCTCAACTATAAATATTAATTGGAAAGCTAAAAATATTTCCTACATCATGGAAATTTTTTTATAATTATTATACATTAAATAAATTAAATTTTTTGTGACACCATGATGTTGCAACGATTACCTCATTAATTAACGATTTAAATAAAATAAAATGATAATTCAAAATCTAAGACTTATTCTTGTAAAAAAAATATTTTATGAGTTTATATATAACCCTTATCACCTTATCCTAGAAATAAATAATTGTGGGACCTTTAAAATCTGAAAATCATTATATAATAAAGTAAACTTTCTTGACTTTCCAAGAGTGCCCCTCCTCTCCTCTTATAAAAGGCCTCCAACTCTACCACCTTATTCACACCTTCAAAGCCATTTGGCTCAGAAAACCTCTGCCCAAATACTCTCTCAAATTCCCTCTCTTACTTATACAAGCCTCACTTTGGGCATAAGTCTTCCCAAGGAATCCTTTGGCTCAAATCAAAAAGAGTTACCCGATTTTAATTTAATATCTTCTCTTATGTTCTATTGTTTTATTTTTCTTCTCCAACCCCTTAAACTCTTTTTATTACATTATTTTGTAACAACACCAGTATAATAAATATTCTAGTATTTTTTTATGAGAAGTATTTGATTTAAACATACACACACCTTCATCTAATGGTTAAAGAACAAACTGTTTCTGTGGGTGGTGAATTACTGCATCACGAAACGATGATTGTTCAATCTTCTATTAACACCTCTAATGGTGGCCATTAAGATGTCACTATATTTATATATGATATATATTATGTTTATGTTTTACTTATGATTCTGAATTTTTCATTTATGGCATACATTTATGATTTCCATTATGGGTAAATGCGATAATTTCATTTTTGGAAGTGCGGACTACCGCCCCCTCAAAGTGATTTGAATCATTAATCCCATATGTGGGACGTATAAAGAATGTAGTAAATGATATTATATATGATATTTTACTGGAATTATAATATACCTTTATATCATTATGATTTCATTCCATTAAATATGAAATAGAAATGAAAGTAGCGTTCATGCGTACGTACGGCTTAACGTCTCCATGAACGGTGCATTTCATTTCTTACCTCTAAATGTTATGTAATATTATAAATTAATATATATATATATATATAATGGATATATATGATATATACATCATGAATATAATTATGGAGATAATGGATATTATACCACATAAACAACTTGTAATTATAAGAAGTTTATTTTTGACTCAAGTACCAAAGATCGACAAAACCACTGTTATTAAATTAAATAATTACATAATGTTCATAACATGGTAATAAGTGATATAAAAGGAATAATAAACTTGAGAAATTTTCTTAAGAAAGTATAAATTAACTCTAGTTTATTATTCAGGAGATTATAGAATGATTTAGTCAAGTCGGACACGAGGTAAAGGAACATCTTAACCCAATTTCTGTTCTTTGGGTTAATCTCCTACTTTCATATTATGTCAATATATTATTATTTCCTATCTTTTATTTGTAATTTCTTGATGCTTATAATAAATACACATAATAGATCTATTTAATTTAAAAAATGATCTTTGTAAGGGACATCATCTCAATTTTCATTCATTGAGACATATTTTGTTTTCATACAAGACTTTATTTTATACGGTGTATAAACCCCTTTGACTTTTACATTTTTTCAAAAGGAATACTTTTAATATGAAGTTTTTTACTAATTGAAAAAAGGGAATGTTTTTTTGTCATACTTATGCGGAGATAATGACTTCTCTGTTGCTGTGAACATTATTTGTGTTTCGGATTCCTCTATAAGTCATAACTTTTTTAAATGAAAAATAAATTCCTTGTTTTAGTTTTCTTTTATTTTGGTATTGAAAATAGTTTTGATAATGTTTTTATTATATCAATGTGTTGTATTGATATATTGTAATTTAAATGTGGAAATGTTATGTTTCCTTTATGCATGTTTTATGTGATACGATTATGTTATGGTTTATGATATGTTTAAACCTTTTCATATAAGGAATGCATTGGACTTAATAAGTGACGGGTTGAGCCCGCTATAGCTCCTCGATGCATTGGTAGGTCTCATGAGACAGACTAGTGTCTTGGAACAAGGCCTTGAAAAAATATTATTTGTATTCTTGGCACAAGGCCTTGACTATATGGTTATGATAGTCTGGCATTATGCATTCCATCATTATGAAAGTGGTTTTTGATATTGCATGTGATTATTCGACTAGTAGAATATCCATGCGAATAAGTAAATGGAATTATTTCATTTTATTTTTGCCATATTATACTGAAGTTCAAGTTTAAAAGGCTTTTGTTTTAGTTATACATTGCATTAAATGTTTATGTTTTTTTATGAAAGTTTCCGATGTATTGTTATGCTTACTGAGCATCTGATCTCACCCCTTTCTATGTTTTTTTCCTAGGATGTGAAGAAATATTTTATGACTGACTTGCAGGGATAGTCTGAAGGGGATAGGAGTGTGGACTATGGAGACTAGTTTATTGTGATTTTTATCACTTTATGATGTAATGTAATATTTATGAATGTATCTAGTGTTTCCAAGGCTACTAAACTAATCGGTCTTTCGAGAATTGATCTTTTATGATCATGCCAATGTTACGCAATAATGCACCGACTCTGGGTAACTGGGGTCAGGGCGTTACAGTTGGTATCAGAGGCAGTTTAGTACTCACCTTGAAATCTAGATTTAGATAAACTCTGATTAGAGCACATAGCCCTAAGATAGACTTTGAGGATTAGTATAGAAGAACTTCCTAGAATTTTGGTATTGTAGATATTTTGTGAGTTTTTTGAGAAATACATCCCTGTCTGGATACAAGAAGGTAGAGATGGCTCTGGCACAAATGTACCTAGGGGTAAAACCCAAAAACACCACTTTAAGCTAGACTCTAACGGGAACTAGTGCACGACAACGGGCCTTGCTGCACTCTTGGTTACGACACTCCCGGGGGATATGCTTAGGATAATTTTCATTTTCTATACAAACCATTATGAAGGGTTTATTAGTATATACTTCCTCAAATAATACATTTCTTTTTATGATTATGGATTATATCCAAAAACTATTAAATTTTTGTTAAGTGTTTTACAAATATGGAATTATGTATTTTGATTCATAAACTGATCTACTTTATGCCATTGTTTAGAAATGGAACCTATTGGAAGGAATGGAAAATGTATCAATGCACACACTCCATGTAGGGATTACCCTCCTGCTCAAGATAATTATCATGGAGCTGGTGACACAACTGGTGTTGATCAGCTTATCACCATACTGGGACAACTCACTCAGGTTATGAATAATAACCTTACTCGTATGGGGCACCCGGATCCGCAACGTGGAGGATCAATATTAGACCGCTTCATGAGGCAACAACCACCAACATTCTATGGGAGTAAAAATCCCTTAGTAGCTGAGCAATGGATAAATTCCTTTGGGAAAATATTCCATGCCTTGGGGAGTAGTGAAAGGGAAAGGGTTATCATGAAAGTTTACCGCCTCACTAGAGATGCTGATCAATGGTGGTCATTGATTCAAAACACAAAGGAAGATGATAAAGTATTAAGTATGGAATGGAGAGAGTTCAAAGATCTTTTCATAGACTAATACTTTCCTCGTGACCATCGAGCATATATGGAAAAGCAATTTCTGAGTCTGAGACAAAAGTAGGATGAGAATGTCACAAAGTATGAGGCCAACTTTACAAGGTTAGCGAGGTATGCTGTAGATTATATATGTAACTTAAGAATTAAGATTGATAGTTTCTTTGATGAGTTAAAACCATTTCTCTGTCGCGCTTTAGTATCACAATCATTCTCAACATACGAAGATATAGTCTCATGTTCTATCAAGACAGAAATGGAATTCTCTAAATCATATGACAATAAAGTAAAGCAAGAGAATAAGAGAACGGTGGAACAAGAGACAAATAAAGGGAAAAAGTGAAAGAAGGATTTTCCAATATGTGATAATTGTGGGAAGAATCACCCCGGTACTTGCCTAAAAAGAATGAGAGTTTGTTATAAATGTGGAGAAAAAGGTCACCAGGCTCGTGATTGAAAGGGAAAGAAAGAGGCCGTCAATATTGAATTCTACAATTTTAGAGAAATGGGGAATTACGCAAATGAATGTACTAAGCATTAGAGAAACTTACCTTATAAAAGGACAAGGGATCAAGGACAATCTTATACTGTTATGATAGTTGAAGTGGAACAATTATTGTATTTGTGTTTTTGGACTCAAGAACAATATTATGGTTATAAAAAAATGTGATATATATATAAGGATTGTACTACAGTACTTCTTGTTTTAGTTAAGGTTTTAATATGATGAAGGTAATCATATTTTTATTATGTGAAAATAAGAGAAACATTACTTTGTTTGGGGAATCTGATAAATTGATTTTGGAATTTAGAATCATTTTAGAGAAATTCTAGAGAGAGGTATTTTGGATAACTATAAAGGTTGGAATGGATTGAGTTTAACTTTGAATAGTATTGTTTTAGGTTAAAACATTTCTAAAGATTAATTTTGGAATATTATAATACTATAGGTTTAGGAAAAGGACAACTCGTCGCGTCAGACAAAGCTATAGGAATCGAACCCACAACCATAGTGAGATAGGCCTTTATTACCTACCACTAGCCAACAAGAAGTCCATGTTTGTTACAAAATAGTTTTCCTAATCTAAATGGTATGTGTTAATATTTTGAACCTTGTACGATTTGGATAAATATAATTTTTTTGAGTTCTATAATCTTTTTGACTGAAAGATGAGTTTGTGGTAGAAATTAGTTGAAGGTTGAAACTCTACTTGTCAAGCATATATATATATATATATACCTATCTCTTATTTTATGAATAAATTAATTCTTAAACTTTATTAAATGGATATTAAAACAAAAAATGTGTTATCCTAATACCATATGTTTTGTTGAACTGATGATATTTTAAATCAACATAGATTGAAGGCTTTGAGGCCCTCAATTTTACACATGTTTGTGATTGATGACCTCAATCACTCCCTACAAATATTTACATTTTTCCTCCAACTATATGTCTCTAATTGCCACCAATGTTCTCCTAATCGAGATCATAATTTGGTGGTGACTTTTTCTTTTCCATTTCCCTCTTATAAAGGCTAACTTTTATTAACCTTATTTCCGATGTGGGTTTTCCATGAAGGTATTTTCTATTTTCAGCCTTTTATTTTCGAAGAACAATTTCAAATTGTGAGGACACAATTTATTGAAGGAGGGGAGAATGTGACACCCCATACTTCTACGGTACGCTTCTCTTTCAATAATGCAATAGCTTGCATTGTACGCAAGTTCGGGATTCTAACACACCGCGACCAATCAAAGTAGCCATAATGAATAGTAATACCCAATTTTTGAAATTATATAAATTTTATATTTCAAAATAGACTTCATTTTTTTATTCGGAATATCGAAATTATCCTAAGTTAATTTTTTTTTATTTTCTGAGAACTTCCAATTTTCTTTGAATAGAAAAAATACTTAAAAACAACCCTTTTAATCAAAATAATTTCTAGTGATAAATTATACAATTGAGTGGTTTTATAGAATAATTAGAATATATTTTTACCAATTTATCTAATGGTGGTCATTAGAATTAATTTCACTTTGAAATTGGACATAAACAATTGTCAATATTTTGATATATATTGTTTCTTAAAAACACGCTATTTGTTGTGACAGCGGGAATTAATTATTTAATTAATTAATTCAACTTATATGTTTTGAATTTTTTAAAATATAAATCATTTTTGAATTAGGAATATCAAATATAGCTTAGGGACAATTTTTGGTATTTTTCTGAAAAACTTCAATTTTTGATGAATAGTGAAACCACTAAGTGGTAGTTAAAATACTAATTTTTCGTTTAAATGAAACTTTACCGCTTTTGTCAATTGAATTTCAAAAACCAGACATACATGGTTGTCATTAGTAAGTAAAATGTGGTTCAATGGGATGAAAATAATTTTTGGTTAATAGTAACTTTTAAGTTTTGTTAATCGCGATTAAAGATAATTAGTGTAATTTAAGGTAAATATAATGTAATAATAATATGAAATTACCTTTACACTTGTCCTACCCTTATTTTATGATTCATGGCCGACCAAGAAAATCCATGGTTCAACTTGAGGACCTCATGGAGCCACGTGGGTAAGAAAATGACATTAATAACTTTTTATTTAAAGTAAAAATAAAATTGTCACAAGCATGTGTTGTTTTACTAAAACAATTATTACATGGGGTTATATAAGTTAAATCTTAGACTATAAATATTAATTGTAAAGATAAAAATATTTCATACATCATGGTAATTTTTTAATAATTTTTAGACATTAAATAAATTAAATTGTTTTTGACACCATGATGATGCAGTGATTACCTCATTAATAAACGATTAAAATAAAATGAAAAGATAATGTAAAATCTAAGACATAAACTTGTCAAAAACCTATTGGAAGAGTAGATTTCGGACCCTTATCACCTTATCTTCAAAATATATAATTGTAGGAACTTTAAAATCCGAAACTCATTATATAATAAAGTAACATTTCTTAACATTCCAAGAGTGCCCCTCCTCTCCTCTTATAAAAGGCCCCCACCTCTACCACCTAATTCACACCGTCAAAGCCATTTGGATCAGAAAAACTCTTCCCAAATACTCTCTCAACTTCCCTCTGTTACTCCTACAACCATCACTTTGGGAAGAAGTCATCCCAAGGAATCCTTTGGCTCAAATCAAAAAGAGTTACCCGATTTTAAGGTAATGTCTTATTTTATGTTCATTTGTTTTATTTTTCTTCTCCAACCCCTTAAAATCTTTTTATTCCTTTATTTTGTAAAAAACCAGTATCTTAAATATAATAAGATGTTGTTATGATAAGGATTTGATTTACACTTACACACACCTTCGTCTAATGGTTAAAGAACATACTGTTTCTGTGGGTGGTAAATTACTGCATCACGAAACGATGCTTGTTCAATCTTCTTTTAACACCTCTCATGGTGTCCATTAAGATGTAACTATATTTATATATGATATATATTATGTTTATGTTTTCATTAAGCTTCTGTATTTTTAATTTATGAAATACCTTTATGATTTCCATTTTGGGTAAACGCGATAATTTCATTTTAGGAAGTGCAGACTACCACCCTCTCAAAGTGATTTGAATCGTTAATGCCATATGTGCGACATATAAAGGATGAAGTAAATGATATTATATATTATATTATACTGGAATTATAATATACCTTTATATCATTATTATTTCATTCCATTAAATACGAAATAGAAATGAAAGTAGCGTTCATGCGTACGTACGACTTACTGTCTTCATGAACGGTGCATTTCATATCTTACCTCAAAATGTTATGTAATATTATAAATGCATATATATACTATATATATATATGATATACATGATATCTAAATCATGAATATAATTATGGAGATAATGGTTATTCTACCACGTAAACAACTTGTAATTATAAGAAGTTTATTTTTGACTCAAGTACCAAAGATCAACAAAACGACCGTTATTAACTTAAATAATTACATAATGCTCATAACATGGTAATAGGTGATATAAAAGGAATAATGAACTTTAAAAAGGTTCTTAAGCAAGTAAAAATTAACACTAGTTTATTATTCAGGAGATTAAAGAACGATCAAGTCAAGTCGGACACAAGGTAAGGGAACTTCTTAACCCAATTTACGTTCTTTGGGTTAATCTCCTAATTTCAAATTATGTCATGATATTATTATGTCCTATCCTGTATTTGTACTTTATTGATGTGCAATTATAGTGAATACATATACTAGATCTATTTAAATTAAAAAATGATCTTAGTAAGGGACTTCATCTCAATTTGCTTTCATTGAGGCATATTTTGTTTTAATACAATACTTTATTTTATATGGTGTATAAACCCCTTGGACTTTTACGTTTATTAAAAATGAATATTTTTTATATGAATCATTTCACTAAACAAAAAAAGGGAATGTTTTTTTTGTTGTACGTATGCGGCAACAACGACTTCTCCAACGCCGTTACCATTATTTGTGTTTTGGCTTCCTCTATAAGCCATAACTTTTTTTAAATGAAAAATAAATTCCTTGTTTTACTTTTATTTTATTTTGGTATTGAAAGTGGTTCTGATAATGTTTTTATTATATCAATTTGTTGTATTGATATCTTGTGATTGAAATGTGGAAATGTTATGTTTACTTTATGCATGTTTTATGTGATATGATTATGTTATGGTTTAAGATATGTTTAATCCTTTTCATATAAGGAATCCATTGGACTTAATAAGTGATGGGTGGAGCCTGCTATAGCTCCTCTATGCATCAATAGGTCTCATGAGACAAAATAGTGTCTTGGAACAAGGCCTTGACAAAATCTTATTTGTATTCTTGGCACAAGGCCTTGACTATGTGGTTATGATAGTCTGGAATTATGCATTCCATCATTATGAATGTGGTTATTGATATTTCATTTGATTATTATACTAGTAGAATATCCATGTGAATAAGTAAATGGCATTATTTCATTTTATTTTTTCCATATTATGCTGAAGTTCAAGTTTAAAAGGCTTTTGTTTTCGTTATACATTGCCTTAAATGTTTCTGTTTATTTATGAAATTTTTGGATGTATTGTTATCCTTACTGAGCATCTGAGCTCACCCCTTTCTATGTTTTATTTTCCTAGGATATGAAGAAATATTTTTTGACTGACCTACAGGGATAGTCTGAAGGGGATATTAGTGTGGACTATGGTGACTATGTTATTGTGAATTTTTTCACTTTATGATGTAATTTAACATTTATGAATTTATCTAGTGTTTCCAAGGCTACTAAACTAATCAGTCTTTCCTAACATGGTCTTTTGTGATCATGCCAATGTTACGCAATAATGCACCGACTCAGGGTAACTAGCATCGGGGTGTTACAGTTGGTATCAGAGGAAGTTTAGTACTAACCTTGGAAGCTAGAATTAGATAAACTCTCATTAGAGCACATAGCCCTAAGATAGACATTGATGATTAGTATAGAAGAACTTCCTAGAATTTTGGTATTGTAGAGATTTTGTGAGTTTTCCGAGAAATACATCCATGTCTGGATACAAGCAGGTAGAGACGGATCTAGCACAGATGTACCTAGGGGCAAAACCCGAAAACACCGCTTTGATCTAGACTCGAATGGGAGTTGGTGCATGACAATAGGCCTTGCTGCATTCTTGGTTTCGACACTCCTGGGGTTTATGCTTAGGATAATTTTCATTTTCATTGCAAACCATTATGAAGGGTTTATGAGTATATACTTCCTGAAAGAAAACATTTATTTTTGTGATTATGTATTATATCCATAAAATGTTCAATTTATGTTAAGTGTTTTACAAATATTGAATTATGTATTTTGATTCATAAACAGATATAGTTTATGCCATTGTTTAGAAATGGCACCTAGTAGAAGGAATGGAAACCGTATCAATGCACGCACTCCATGTAGGGATTGCCCTCCTGCTCAAGATAATTATAATAGAGCTGGTGATACAACTGGTTCTGATCAGCTAATCACCATACTGGGACAACTCACTCAGGTTATGAAAAATAACCTTACTCATATGGAGCACCCTGATCTTCAATGTGGAGGATCAATGTTAGACCGCTTCTTGAGGCAACAACCACCAAAATTCAATGGGAGTACAAATACCTTAGTAGCTGAGCAATGCATAAATTCCTTAGAGAAATTATTTCATGCCTTGGGGAGTAGTGAAAGGGAAAAGGTTATCATGGAAGTTTACGACCTCACTGGAGATGCTGATCAATGGTGGTCATTGATTCAAAACACAAAGTAAGATGATGAATTATCAAGTATGGAATTGATATAGTTCAAAGATCTTTTCTTATAAAAATAATTTCCTCATGACCATCGAGCATATATGGAGAGGAAATTTCTGTTCCTGAGGCAAAAGGAGGATGAGAATGTCGCAAAGTATGAGGTTAACATTACAATGTTAGAGAGGTATACTACAGATTATATACGTAACCCAAGAAGTAAGATTGATCATTTCTTTGATGGGTTAAATCCATTTCTCCATCGCCCTTTAGTATCACAATCTTTCTCAACGTACAAAGATATAGTCCCATGTTCTATCAAGATAGAAAATGAATTTTCTAAATCTTAAAACAATAAAGTAAAGCAAGAGAAGAAGATAATGGTGGAACAAGAGACAGATAAAGGGAAAACTATAAAGAATGATTTTCCATTATGTGATAATTGTGGGAAGAATCACCCTAGTACTTTCCTAAAAGGAATGAGAGTTTGTTATAAATGTGGAGAAAAAGGTCACCAAGATTGTGATTGTAAGGGAAAGAAATAGGCTGTCAATATTGAATGCTACAATTTTAGAGAAACAGGGCATTATGAAAATGAATGTCCTAAGTGTCAGAGAAACTTACCTCAGAAAATGCCAAGGGATCAATGACAATCTTATGCTGTTACTACAGTTGAAGTGGAATAATTATTGTGTTTATATTTTTTTGACTCAAGAACTATATTATGGTTATAAGAATAATGTAATATATATATATAAGGATTGTACTTCAGTACTTGTTGTTTTCATTAAGGTTTTAATATGATGAAGGTAATCATATTTTTATTATGTGACAATAAGATAAACTTTACTTTGTTTAGGGAATCTGATGAATTGATTTTGGAATTTAGAGACCATTTTGAGAAAGTATGGAAAGAGGTATTTTGGATAACTATAAAGGTTGGAATGGATTGAGTTTAACTTTGGATAGTATTGTTTAAGGTTAAAACATTTCTGAAGATTATTTTTGGAATATTATAATACTATAGTTTTAGGGAAAGGAAAACCTGTAGGTGGAGGATAACCCGTTGAGTCGGACAAAGCTGTAGGAATCGATCCCACAACCATAGTGAGACATGCCTTTACTACCTACCACTATCCTATAGGAGGTCCCTGGTTATTACAAAATAGGTTTCCTAATATAAATGTTATGTGTTAATATTTTGAACCTTGTACGATTAGGATAAATATAATATTTTTGAGTTCTATTATCTTTTTGAGTGAAAGATGAGTTTTTGGTAGAAATTTGTTGAAGGTTAAAACTCTACTTTTCATGTATATATATATACCTATCTCTTATTCTATGAATAAATTAATTCTTAAACATTAGTAAAGGTATGTTAAAACAAAAAATGTATTTTGCTAATACCTTATGTTTTGTTTAACTGGTAATATTTTAAATCAACATAGATTGAAGGCTTTGAGGCCCTCAATTTTACACTTGTTTATGATTGATGAGCTAAATCACTCCTTACAAATATTTATGTTTTCCTCTAATTATATGTCTATAATTTCCACCAATTTTCTCCTAATCAAGATCATAATTTGGTGGTGACTTTTTCATTTCCCTTTCCCTCTTATTAAGGATAAATTTTATTAACCTTATTTCCGATGTGGGTTTTCCACGAAGCTATTTTCTATTTTCAACATTTTATTTTAGAAGAAGAATTTCAAATTGAGAGGATGCAATTTATTGAAGGAGGGGAGAATGTAACACCCCAATCTTCTACGGTACACTTCTCTTTCAATAATGCAACAGCTCGCATTGTACGCAAGTTCGAGATTCTAACACACCGCGACCAATCAAAGTAGCCGTTATGAATAGTAATACCCAATTTTTGAAATTTTATAAATTTTATATTTCAAAATGGACTTCATTTTTTTATTCGTAATATCTAAATTATCCTAAGTTTAATTTTTTGTAATTTTCTGAGAACATCTAATTTTTTATGAATAGAAAAAATACTTAAAAAAACATTTTTAATAAAAATAATTTATAGTGATAAATTATACTATTGAGTGGTTTTAAAGTATAATTAGAATATATTTTTACCATTTTTTCCAATGGTGGTCATTAGAATTAATTTAACTTTGAAATTGGACATAAATAATTGTCAATCTTTTGATATATATTGTTTCTTAAAAAGACGCTATTTGTTGTGACAGTGGGAGTTAATTATTAAATTAATCAATTCAACTTATATGTTTTGAATTTTGTAAAGTAGACATTATTTCTGAATTAGGAATATCAAATATATTTTACGGTGAATTTTTTGAATTTTTCTAAAAAACATCATTTTTTGATGAATAGTGAAACCACTCAATGGTAGTTAAAAAACTAATTTTTCATTTAAATGAAAATTTACCGCTTCTGTGAATTGAATTTCAAAAATCCGACATACATGTTTTTCATTAGTAAGTAAAATGTGGTTCAATGGGATGAAAATAATTTTTTGTGAATAGTAACTTTTAAGTTTTATTAATCGCGATTAAAGGTAATTAGTGTAATTTAAGGTAAATATAATGTTATAATAATATGAAATTACCTTTACATTTGTCCTAACCTTATTGGATGAGTCATGGTCGACCAAGACAATCTATGGGTCAACTTGGGGACCCAATGGAGCCACTTGGGTAAGAAAATGATATTAATAACTTTTTATTTAAAGTAAAAATAAAATTGTCACAAACATGTTTAGTTTTACTAAAACAATTATTACATGAGTTTATATAAGTTAACTTTTCGACTATAAATATTCATTGTAAAGATAAAACGATTTCCTACATCATGGTAATTTTTTTATAATTTTTATACATTATATAAATTAAACTGTTTATGACAGCATGATGAGGCAGTGATTACCTCATTAATTAACGATTTATATAAAATGATAAGATAATGTACAATATAAGACTTACACTTGTCAAAAACCTATTGGATGAGTATATATAGAACTCCTATCACCGTATCCTCAAAATATATAATTTTGGGACTTTTAAAATCCGAAACTCATTATATAATAAAGTAACATTTCATGACTTTCCAAGAGTGCCCCTCCTCTCTTCTTATAAAAGGCCCCCACCGCTACCACCTTATTCGCACCTTCAAAGCCATTTGGCTCGGCCAATCTCTGTCCAAATACTCTCTATACTTCCCTCTCTTACTCCTACATGCCTCACTTTGGGCAGAAGTCTTCCCAAGGAATCCTTTGGCTCAAATCAAAAAGAGATACTCGATTTTAAGGTAATGTCTTCTCTTATGGTCTTTTGTTTTATTTTGCTTCTCCAAACCCTTAAACTCTTTTTATTACTTTATTTTTGTAAAAAAACCAGTATTTCAAATATGCTAGTATTTTTTATGAGAATTATTTTATT
The DNA here is from genome assembly GCA_963277665.1 of Viscum album. NCBI lineage: Eukaryota > Viridiplantae > Streptophyta > Magnoliopsida > Santalales > Viscaceae > Viscum > Viscum album. Next base: position 534,132,766 of record OY728155.1, read on the forward strand.
TACACTTACACACACCTTCGTATAATGGTTAAAGAACTTACTATTTTTGTGGGTGGCGAATTACTGCCTCACAAAACGATGATTGTTCAATATTCTTTTAACACCTCTAATGGTGTCCATTAAGATTTCACTATATTTATATATGTTATATATTATTTTTATGTTTTTCTTATGCTTCTGTATTTTTAATTTATGGCATACCTTTATGATTTCCATTATGGGTAAACGCGATAATTTCATTTTAGGAAGTGCGGACTACCGCCCCCTTAAAGTGATTTGAATCGTTAATTCCATATGTGAGGCTTATAAAGGATTGAATAAATGATATTATATATGATATTATACTGTAATTATAATTTACCTTTATATCATTAAGATTTCATTCTATTAAATATGAAATAGAAATTAAAGTAGCGTTCATGCGTACATACGACTTACCGTCTCCATAAACGGTGCATTTCATTTATTACCTCTAAATGTTATGTAATATTATAAATGCATATATGTACTAGATATATATGATATATATGATCCCTAAATAATGAATATAATTATGAAGATAATGGATATTCTACCACATAAACAACTTGTAATTATAAGAAATTTATTTTTGACTCAAGTACCAAAGATCAACAAAATGGACGTTATTAACTTAAATAATTACATAATGTTCATAACATGGTAATAAGTGATATAAAAGGAATAATGAACTTGAAAAAGGTTCTTAAGAAAGTATAAATTAACTCTAGTTTATTATTCAGGAGATTAAAGAATGATCGAGTCAAGTCGGACACGAGGTAAGGGAACTTCTTAACCCAATTTCTTTTCTTTGGGTTAATCTCCTACTTTAAAATTATGTCATGATATTATTATGTATTATCTTGTATTTGTAATTTCTTTATGTGTACTTATAGTTAATAAACATAATAGATATATTTAATTTAAAAAATTATCTTTGTAAGGGACTTCGTCTCAATTTTCTTTCTTTGAGGAATATTTTGTTTTAATATATGACTTTATTTTATACGGTGTATAAACCCCTTTGACATTTAAATTTATTCAAAATGAATCTTTTTTATATGAAGCATTTTACTAAACGAAAAAAGGGAATGTTTTTTTGTCGTACGTATGTGGTGACAATGACTTCTCCACCGCCGTGACCATTATTTGTGTTTCGACTTCCTATACAAGCGATAACTTTTTTTAAATAAAAAATAAATTCCATGTTTTAAATTTCTTTTATTTTGGTATTGAAAATAGTTTTTATAATGTTTTTATTATAAAAATGTGTTGTATTGATATCTTGTGATTTAAATGTGGAAATTTTATTTTTCCTTTATGCATGTTTTATGTGATTCGATTATGTTATGGTTTATGATATGTTTAAACCTTTTCATATAAGGAATGAATTGGACTTAATAAGTGACGAGTGGAGCCCACTATAGCTCCTCGATGCATTGGTAGGTCTCTTGAGACAAACTAGTGTCTTAGCACAAGGCCTTGACAAAATCTTATTTGTAGTATTGGCACAAGGCCTTGACTATGTGGTTATGATAGTCTGGAATTATGAATTCCATCATTATGAAAGTGGTTATTGATATTGCATGTGATTATTCAACTAGTAAAATATCCATGTGAATAAGTAAATGGAATTATTTCATTTTATTTTTGCCATATTATGTTGAAGTTCAAGTTTAAAAGTCTTTTGTTTTAGTTATACATATCCTTAAATGTTTAAGTTTATTTATGAAAGTTTCTGCTGTATTGTTATCCTTACTGAGCATCTGAGTTCACTCCTTTCTATGTTTTATTCTCCCAAGATGTGAAGAAATATTTTATGACTGACCTATAGGGATAGTCTGAAGGGGATAGGAGTGTGGACTATGGAGACTATATTATTGTTATTTTTTTCACATTAAGATGTAATGTAACATTTATGAATGTATCTAGTGTTTCCAAGGCTACTAAACTAATCGGTCTTTCGGGAATTGATCTTTTGTTATCATGCCTATGTTACGCAATAATGCACCAACTCTGGGTAACTGGGGTCGGGGCGTTACAGGTCCACAAGGTAGGACTGTCTGACGCAGATTTGAGTCCCTCTAACTTGAACATTAAGGATTATGATAGGACCGAGCAGAGTCCATGTATAAAAATACACCTAAAGACCCAGTTTGGTGGATTGATGTCTAGAATTGAATTCATGATCGTATCACAGGACACCGCCTACAATGTGCTGATGGGTAGACCCTGGCTTCATCTACATGTGGTAGTTCCCTCATTATATCAATAATGCCTCAAGTACTCCCTCAATGATCGATTGGGCATACTATAGGGTGATGCATCTCCTTTTTCTTCTTGTAAAACCTGTTATTTGGATGCCTACTATTACAATATCTAGGAAAATAGGGTTCAAACAAATTAGGTTGAGAATACTACTCCTTCACCGACCCATGGATAGATTTGGATGATCCATTTATCCTCTCGATTCACTATTTGGAAGCCACAACCTCAGACCTAGGACATTGATTTTTTTCCTCTACAATGATTGGGAAACATGTTCCCAAAGAAAAGGTTCACTGGAGGATTAACTCTTATTCCTATAAAAACTAGGATCGATGATTCTAGATCCTCTATCCCCTATAAGATTTTGAGATGTCCTCCCCTGGGAAACAACAATACACCATACATGAAACTTCCACCGACCTGGTCTAAACTGGCTCAATATGATGTTCCAATAATTATTTGATATTATCAATTGTGTCCCCTTGGGTGGAAGGCATAATGGGATTAGTTGAAAGCATTTTTCACAATAGTTTTGGCAGTACGGGAGTCTCCTGATGAAGATTCTACCGTCACTCAGGCTGGAAACGTCATTCTATCAGGGTCATCCAAATTTGGAGAATCACATCCTCCCAATGATCTTATAACTACATAGGATGAAGAAGATTTGGAAGATTCTCCTCATATATTCAAAGAGGGAATCTCTACCACCGTCGATGAGTTGATACAAGTGAATTTGAGTACCGAGGAAGATTTGAGACCAACACTGATCAGTGCAGCTATGACCGCAGAAGAGAAACATCTAGATGTGGATTTCTAAAAGTATCATCATAATGTGTTTTCCTAGAGTTATGAAGAGTTTCCATGATTGGACCCTCATATTTCCATCTATCGTCTATGTCTCCCAGTAATACATTGAGGGTTTAAACATCATCCCAGAATGATGCACCCCTCTAATGGTGACATGGTTGAGGCTAAAGTTGATATTCTCATCAAATCCAAAATTTTCAGAAAAGTACAGTACCCCAGATGGTTGGCCAGTATTGTCCAGATCACAAAGAATAACAGACATATCAGAGTCCATAGCATCTTCCAGGATCTCAACCACAACAGTTTGAAGGATCATTTTCTCCTTCCTTTGACATAGCTATTGATCGAAACCACTACTAAGTTCCAAGCCCTCTCATTCATGGAAGGATATTTTGGGTATAACAAAATATATATGGCTCATGAGGATGAGAAATCCACCACTTTTTGGGAACCACAAGGTACTTTCTGTTACCGGGTAATTCCCTTTGGCCTGAAGAATGCAAGAGCCACGTATCAGCATTCTATGTACCACATATTCAAACTGATCCATGGGATGCTGGTGGAATTATATGTGGATGATTAATTGGTCAAATCCATCCAATGTCAGTACTATGTCAAATATCTTCAAAAAGTGTTCGACTACCCCCACTCCCGCTATCTAAGGATGAACCCCTTGAAGTGTGCCTTCATAGTTACATTTATAAATTTCGTAGGATTTTTTTCGAATACAGAGGCATAGAGATCAATTGATATAAGATCAAGGATATTATTCAGATTCCTCCTCCAAGAAATATTTGATATCTTTTAGGATCAAAAATCCACTAATCCTACATATGCTAATTTATCATGAATCAGGATAAAAAGTGTAATCCCTTTTCCCGAATCATGAAAAAAGGTGTCGTATACCAGTGGGATGAAGACTATAAAAAAATCTTTTGATAAAATCAAGAAATACCTACTAAAGCCTCCAGTTTTTATGCCACCCATCTTTGGAAATCCATTGGTCCTCTATGAGACCACCCTATAATGATTCCTTCTCTTCACACCCAAAAGAACAATGAGGGGATATAGAACAACTTATACTATCTATACCACATGTTCCTTGACAGAGAGACCATATATTCCTATACCCAGAAGAGCTTCCTCATGCTAGTTTTTGTATTTCAAAATTTGTGACATTATTTGTAGCATCATGAGATATAGCTCGTGTCCCATGTGGATCGGCTAAATAGAATCTAAATTACCCTTTGTTGATAGGCCTTCTAGCTTGGTGGGAAGTGATCCTTGAGCAGTTCGACATTAGGTTCGTTCTGTAGAAATCAGGTCATACCATGTTTTAAAATCATATTTGATGGTACCTCATAGATCCCCACTAGCATAAGGATCAATGATTCTATACTCAATAGAGTAGGCTTGGGTATCATCTTTATCACGCCCACACATGTTGTCTTTCCCTATTAGTTCTTATTGTTCGAAGGTTTCACAAAAAATGAGGCATAGTATAAATCACTTATCACTAGTCTTGATCTATCTCTTGAGATTGATGTTCCCCACCTACATGTTAAAAGGGACTCCGAGCTAGTCATAAAACAAATAAACAATGACTACTTCATCATGAAGCAAGATCTCATACCCTTGTTTGAGCTCTCTCGCCAAGTGATGGCTCAGTTACCTTATTTTCCTGAGGTCATTCATGTTCCTTAGTTATAGAATGGTCAATCTGATGCCTTGGCCAACATTTTTGTGTTTCTTTCAAAGCTTCACCAGGACGATTTGATCATCCATGTGGCGCATCAAAGGGTCATTTCTACTGTCACCCTAGATGATGATGATATCAAAAAGGTAATCCATATTACCATTGATGTTTCCATATCAAGACCACTAGGTGCCCCTGCAATAGTAGAAGAGACCCCTGGTTGGAAACCTCCTTTTTTAGTACCTCCAATGTAGTATTTTTATAACCGACAGAGATAAACTTGAGAAAATATGTGTGCATGCAGTGCATGTCACCCTCCAGAGTGACCTCAGCCTTAAATAGATACTCTACAAACATGGGTTCAATGTATTTATTATCCATTTAATTCATGGAAATGAGTTATCATTTGTTATGTAGAAAGTCCAGGCTGGTTCCTATGGAGCTCATCAGGAAGGGTCAAAACTCTCCCACCAAATCAAAATATTGGGATACTTCTTGCCCACCATTGCCCATTATTGCATCGAGTTCTCCAAAGGTGTCACACATTTCATATCCATGTTGATTTATTACATCAATATCTATATCTTATCCACACTACCATGTACTCTTTTCCCTTACCACTATGTGGACTCAGTGTCATGGGACCATATCTACCAGCAATAGCTTGCCAGTGCCGGTTCATTCTGATCTCCACATATTTCATTTCCAAATGGGAAGAAGTGATTCCGCTCAAGTAATTAAAGGCTGGTTATATCATTGGTTTCATGAGTTTCAACATCATCCACTGTTTCAGAGTTCCTCATGTTGTATTCATTGATAACGACACCGTCTTTTGAGCTGCTGAGCTGATGAAATTGTACACCTAGTATATAATCTGGTCCAACCATACTCCTTGCTATCACGCACAAGAAAATGGATATATTGAGGTGTTCAATAAGTCTCCCTCTAATATTTTTAATAATATGGTTTGTCCGAATAAGAAAATTTTTCCCGAAAGGCTCCCAAACACTATCAAGGTTTAATAGATGATAGCTCATAATTATACCTAGGTTTCCCCTTATTCCTTAGTGTACGGAACATAGGTCGTCTTACCCATTGATATTCAGTTACCATCACTCTGTACCACTATCTATGATTTTTATACATTAGAAAAAGTCACAAAATTCTACTCCTTTAATTTGGAATCCTTTGATGAGAACATGCATTGGGTCTCACACAATCTAAAGAGGCACTAGAACTAGATAACAAGAACATTTAATAAGAAAGTTCATCTCTTCTATTTCCTTCAAGGTGACATCGTGTTGGCCAAAAGGACACCAATGATACCCAGTAGTAAACCATCTAAATTGGTGCCCAAATGGGAAGTACCCTATATTATCCACAAGGTTTCCCATAATGGGACATATTCCTTGATCACTATGGATGGAGAGAGTATTACTCCTCCCACAAATTCCAATTTCCTCAAGTAGTACTTTTCATGAGATCTTTCTCTTTTTCTATTCTCATCCTACATGATGTTAAACTGAACAATTCCATATTTCCTACATGACATTAAACTATAAAATTATAATGCATCCCACATGAAATTAAACAACAAGAACCATTTTTCTTTATCCAATCCTACATGATGCTAAACCACCATTTTTTCTCAACTTGATGAAATTAAACTTCAAACAAATTCAGAAATACATATGGTTTGATTCTGATTTTTATGAGATAGGTAGGAACACCCATACATTTTGTCCCCAGGTCCACCCATAGGTACCAAAAGTCCTTTCTTCCTTTAGGATTCTCGACCTGAGTATCTTGGGATCACGTGGTGTGGTGTGAGATGTTATTTTTCTCCATTCACATCATCTTTACAACTACCACATCATGTATCCCCTTTAGAGATCTTCCCCTTTACCATTTGTCCTTACTGCACAATGTTATACTGAATGACATTCTAGAACTAGGTATGGATTGATTCCCATCTTTATGGGATACATTGGGATTCACAGACATTTTTCCCCAGGTCCTGCCCCAGGTTCGATAAATATTTTCACCTCTCTAGTCCTTTATCCCTTAGTTATCTCTAGGGATTGCATGTGGTTTGTTGTGAGACCTTCTTTGGTGCCCATTCACATTGCGTTTATAATATCCACACCATGTACCTCCCTTGAGATAATATTTCCCTCCCCCTCCATCCTTACCGCATGATGTTAATCTAAACAAAATTATGGAACAACTTATGAATTGATTCCCATAATTGTGGGGTACATATGAACTCCTAGAAAATCTCTCTTCAAGTCCATACCTAGGTTTTTCAATTCCTATTCTATTCCCTTTCCCCAATTTCTCTTTTGGGATTGTGAATGGTTTGGTATGTACTTATTTGGTCATTATTCACATCAGCTTATTTCACCACACCGTACACATCCCCCCTTTGGGACACCTCTCCCCACTTTGTCCTTACCACGTGATGTTAAACTAAACGACATTCTAGAACTATGTATTTCTGGATTTCCATCATTATGGGTTATATAGAAATGCCTAAGCATTTTATCTTCGGGTCTAGCCCAGGGTTCATCAAACCACTTTTACTGTTTCGTCCACTCATATTCTCGAGTCAAATTCCCTGAATTGGATCCCTCAATCTTTTTTATGCCTCCTAAATGTGCTCAGAGGTGTTGTGGTGTAGGGATTAGAGTGTTGAATTCTGTATAGAAATGCTTTTATTCTATTTCAATGCTTCACATGTCCCTTTATTTGGTTCTTCATCATCATTAACATTCGAAGGGACCCCCAAATAGTATGGATTCTCAGCCTCATGGCACACTTACCATCCTAGGCCAATGTCTCAGAGGATCTCAAATGACATTTTGAGCCCATTTCTGCAATTTGAATATGGTAATTGGTTGACCTTGATTTTTCTATTCTCATCTGAGGCTATATGATATAGATAATCTTTCTCGAACAAGGTTATTAATTATCCTTAATTATTACACCACACTTATTGTGTCCCAAATATTGAATGTTGTGATTCACATCCCTGTTCACATCCTCATGTCCAAGTTTAATTTTGACACTCTTAGTTTTACCCCTATGTGCACCTTTACACCTTGAGTGGGTGGATTAGTGGCGTTGAGTAATTCTTGAATCCACAACTATATTTATCCTTTCATGTTCTTCTATGTTCTTTATGTTCTTCTCTAGCACCTTTTCTCCACACCAATCATGGATCACATGGGCTTAGGGATTTTGGTAAGGTTTTCATCTGCATGGAAGAATTGTGCCACCTTGTGTTCCTAACCCTATGACCTTAAACTAGGAGTTCACATATTAGGGTCGAAGAATCATGGACTTAAACCATATATCCATTCCTATAAGAATTTTTGGTGTGGTTTGGACTTATTTCAGGTCCTCATTCAAATTGGGTCTTTTTATGGAATTGCACTTCACATTTCCACTTTGAAAGCCTATCCTTGGGTCCGAGCTCTACAACTATAAACTAAGATCCCCAACATCCTTATTGTATGAATTTAAACTACTCCCTCTCCATCTAAGCTGTATAATGATAAAATATCAAACTCCAGGATGTCTTCATGCAATAATATGTAAAGACCCGTAAATTTCAAGGAAAATTTTCTTTCTTAATTTTCCTTGGAATTTTACAAGAACGCAGTTTCTGACGGCACCTGATTCCGAGGCCCGGTGTGCCCGGAATCATTTTCCGAAGTTTGGCTCAGGTACGTTCAGTGAACGGACGAGCGGGTTTTTCTAACAATTAAACCGGTTCCCAGAATCGAATTCTGAGGGCACCGATGAAATTGCAGCGCCGGTATTTGCTTAGCAACTCCTCTTCTGGAGTTGCGTTTGCTCGGGTGTGGTTTTTAATTTTTTGGGCTTAAGGTTAAGAAATAAAATAATTTGTTCGACAAACTTTATTTTATTTCACTTAAGACACTTAGAAGCCACTTGAAGCCACTTAAAAGCGGCTTAAGCTGAGTTGAAATGGATAGGATGCTATCCAGAAATATCCTACCCCCTTGGTAGGATATTTGTGAGGTGGGGCCCGCACGAGCCCAGCCGTTTCTTTCCGCTAAGTAACGCACCCGTGAAAACCCGTCATTATGAAAGTCAACTGACGCATTTTCTTAATTCTTAATAGACCATTTAATTGGGTGGTTTTATTCGTGAATTAAATGGGCAGTTTCTTTCGTTGAATTAATTCAACGAATTAATTCAATAATTTCTTAACCAGTTTTCAATTCATTGGCATAATAATAAAATAAGGCCAACGCATGACCTCTGGTTATTTGCGCGTTGAGAGGATTTGACAGAATCCTTGTCCCTTCTTTCTCCTTCGCGAAGAACGCGAAGAACGCAAAGAATGCGAAGAACGCCATCATCCGCGGAAATCGACGACTCTCCAATCCGAGACATTCTTCCCCACCCCGATCTCTGATCACCAACCGTTTGAGGTGAGTGATTTCGGGTTTCTTCTAAAAGTTCTTTGTGGTTTAAAATGAAACACGGATTTAATTATTTATAATTAAAATCTGTTGATTCTTGGTCCGTCGAGTTCGTCGATGCAACTCCGGATTCTGCGACAACGCGACATCCTTCCGCGACGACGCGACGCCTTCCGTGACGATCAATTTCTGCGAAGAACGCTCACGCGCGACGACTTCGAGGTAGGGATTTTATTTTTGGAAATGCCCTTATTTCCCGTGTTGTTCCCGTTCAAAATGAAGAACCCGATTCATAAACAATTTTTATTTCATTAAAATTGTTTTCGGATATTTATTCATATGTTGAATTTTATTTTTCTCCCGTTGTTTTTATCTAACGCGGAGGGTGCGGGCTAAACGAACACTGCCCGACAACCCTCAGTAGTTCTTCGTTGTTCTGCAGAATTGACGGGCAATGACGGAACATGGCGCAAGAGCAGCTTGATGATCCCGCAGTGAAGAACGGATCCCGGGAGGAACAACGGTGCAGACGGGAAGAAAAACGGCCCACCGGAGCGACTCCGGCGGCCCACAGAAGCTGGCGGCGGTGCCCGGTGCGCCACCGGATGAGACCTCCGCGGCACCGGCCGCGGCGGCGGTGCTCGCGGGACGTGGCTGAAGCCGCGTCCGGCCGCCAGGGAGACACCCCGCGGGTGTCGCGGGGGTGTCACGCGGGGGCGGCGGCTCCCCCACCCCCAGCGTCACTCGGGACGCCGCTTCAGCCGCGTCCAGCTGTCCGGCTGACACCCAGCGGGTGCCGCGGGGTTGTCACGTGGGGCGGCGTCTCCCCCCGCGTCGGCCGCTCGGCCGAGCCGAGCAGGACCGGCCCTGGCCGAGCCAGACCGGTCCAACCGGGTCGGACCGGGTCGGACCGGGTCGGACCGGGTCGGACAAGGTCGGCCCGGGTCGGACCGGGTCGGACCGGGTCGGACAAGGTCGGACCGGGTCGGACCGGGTCGGACCAGGTTCGGCCGACCCAGGGGGGGTCGGGCGGGGTCGGCCCGGGCCCGGACCCCCCGTCTTCGGACCATTTTTTGTCAAATGACCGTAAATTGAGCCCCGGGCCTCCGAACGACGCGCCGTCAGTGGCAACACGATCCTTGGATCGAGACGGTCGTTTCGGTATATCGCACTCAAGGTTTCGGAATACTTTGTGTTCGGCCGGGTTGGTTCGTACACGAAACCAACCGGGCCCCCGGAGCGGAAACGCTCATATCTTGAGCTACGGACGTCCGATTGACGTGCCGTCAGCTTTGGTGGATTCCTATAAGTGAGACGGATCTTTTGGCTCACTCCGCCCGTGGTTTGGATGCAGGTGGAGTACAGGCGGGTTAGTTTTGCCTTAAAAACCAACCGGGCCCCTGGGACGAAAAAGCCAATAACTCTCAGACCGGGTGTCCGATTGACGCGCCGTCTGCGACGTTGAGTTCCTGATGACGATACGGAACTTTTGGATACATCAACATCGGACTTTGTGTCAGTTGATATATCAGCCTCTCGGCTTGTGGAACGGACCGTCCCGAACGAGCTTACTGTGTGCAGGAACCCTAGTGCTGGCTGCGACTGCTTCTTCGACAGTGACGACTGTGCAGAGATCCTCAGTGGACAACGACGACTGTGCAGAGATCCTCCGTGGACTCTGACGACGACCGTGTAGAGATTCTCAGTGGACTGCGGCGACGACTGTGCACAGATCCTCAGTGGACTGCCACGACTATTGCACTCAGTGATCCTATGTGGATCAGTGCTACAGGTCATGTGTGGGCCCGGTCCTGTGTGGGCCCGATCCTGTGTGGGTCCGATCCTGTGTGGGTCAGTGCTCAGCGGTTCTGTGTGAGCCAGCGCCTACAGGTCTTGTGTGGGCCCGATCCTGTGTGGGTCATTGCGGGGGTTAGTCACCTATCGATCCTTTGTGGGTCTGACGACTTAGATGGATTAGTGATCATCTTTATCGTCATCCGAAGAAGTGTACCTATGTGAGCTGGATCTTGTGTTACTCTCCTTTGTGGATTGTGTTGAGCTATCCTGTGTGGATTTACTATTTACTCTCCTTTGTGGATTGTGTTGAGCTATCCTGTGTGGATTTACTGTTTAATCTCCTTTGTGGATTGTGTTGTGCTATCCTGTGTGGGTATACATTTTCTTTCCTATATGGACTGGGTTGTGCTTGGGCTCGGACGTTGGAGCCGAACGGGAATTGATGACTTAGGTATATGTATGGGCATATACCTAAGCAGTGTCGGTTGTTACTTCGTGATTGTATCTTTCCTTTGTGGATCCCGGGAGACCTTCGGGGGTCTTGGGGTCCCTACTGAGTAGCTTATACTCACCCCTGAACGGGTTTTGCCAGCACATCGTTGTGTTGGTTGCAGACGACGGATAGCGCTGATCGTGGTGGAGGCGTGCGGATCAGGACGGTACCTGGAGGTGGACCACTGGGCGGGATGCACTCGGAGCGGACGGCTGGACCGAGGAGCTGTGGAGGCTATCTATACCCACCCTTCAGGTGGGACTTCCAGAGGATGACTCGATGCTGCGGCTTTTACTTTTCAGTTGTTGTTTTTCCTTTCAGTTGTACTTTACAGTTGGGCTTGTATTTCCGGCCCCTTTTACTTTCAGCACAGCTTGTTACAGTTTTTTCTTAGTGTTTACTTTTCTGCTTGCTTACTCTGTGGTGCTTGTTTAATTTTCAAAGGCAATGCCTTCCCTTTTGTTGGGATTTACACCTTGGTGCTAGTCACTAGCCCCTGGCCTATGGAAGGCAGGCTTGGGGTAGTCACGGCACGGGCCCCGAGGATGGGTCGTGACAAATTGGTATCAGAGGTGGTCGGTTCTACCGCAGACTCTGATCTTTCTTCTATGTGAAGCAATAGTGTTTAGCATATTGGGTGTGGTTATCAGTCCAGGGAGTCCAGTGTTGGTGTGGCGGCCGACGTATCCATACACAAGACCCTGACTTCTGAATTCCGACTTAATGCAAGAAAACATTGATTGCATGTGTGTTTCAAGTTTTATTTGTGATTACTTGTGTCAGTTCACCAGGTATACTGTTCTGACCGTGGCGCACTTGTTTCCTTTTCAGGATGGCCCGACGGCAGCAGCCAGCTAGGGTTCCGAGAGTAGAGCACGACGACAGCCTGCCGAGGGACGAGGCCTCGGTACAGGGCCCGTTGACCGCAGAGGCACCGTCGGTACCTTTACCCGCCGATCCCCCGATGCTTCCAGCACTGGCAGCTGACGATGCGTGACGCCTCGGAGCTCTACACAAGTTCCAGTGCTAGCGACCACCCAGGTTCCGTGGGGAGACGGACCCCCAGCCAGCCAAGGACTGGCTAGAGGCAATCGTCCGAGTTTTCAGGCTAGTGAGGACACCAGCAGACCACATGGTGTTCCTCGCGGCGAGCCTACTACACGCAGCAGCAGAGCGATGGTGGAGCTTGATGCACCAGGTACACGATGAGGCCTCCCTCATCTGGACGGACTTCGAGAGCCTCTTCGGCTCAGAGTTCGTCCCGGCCACCCTCTGTGCGGTGCGCATTCAGGAGCTTCTTCAGCTGCGGCAGGGCAGCTTGATGGTCGCCTAGTACGCGGTGAGGTTCACTGATCTTTCTCACTACTCGACTGACATGGTACGGGACCCCTTCTTCCGGGCCCGGACCTTCGAGCAGGGATTGAGACACGAGATCAGGGCATCGCTAATCTCCCTCAGCATCCTGACCCAGGCAGGAGTGCTAGAGCGAGCCCTTCTGATCGAGAGCTTTCTGGCTGAGTCTACAGCGAGACCTACTGCAGGGCAGCAGGTAGCAGAGTCTTCGGTAGCTGGTAGCCGACAGATGACTCAGGGTTCCAGGCAGACTAGACCTTCCGGCAGACGACCTCGGGACACTGGATCAACAGTGCGGGGCACACAGCGCGGAGCCAGTCTTCCGAGAGGCAGGCAGTGCTACGAGTGCGGTGGGCAGGGCCACATGGCTCGTGACTACCCGACCCGCCGTACCGAGGGGCAGTAGACGGTGGAGGGGCCACCTAGGCAGAGGCAGATGGTCGACCGTGGCGGTCCACAAGGAGGAGGCGGACGAGGCAGAGGAGCTGGCCGAGCAGCAGGTGGTGGGCGACGCTTTGAGGCTCTGCCACCACCACCACCAGGAGGCCCGCCCTGACCACTGGGAGCTGGCAGGCAGAGACAGGCACAGCTCCAGGCAGCGGAGACCTACGACCACAGCGCACCAGAGATGATTCGAGGTACGATCTGTGTCTATTCCACCCTTGCTACAGTTCTTATAGACACAGGAGCGAGTCACTCTTTCATAGCCGCTGCCCTTGTTCGGAGCTCGGAGATTCCGACAGAGCCGTTGGCTCGATCCTTACGGCTAGAGACTCCTACGGGAGCAGACTCGACGATTACGCACTGGTGTCGGCAGTGTGAGCTTACTATAGGAGGTGAGAGCTTCGGCTGGGATCTTCTTGTAGTGGTGTCGAGGCCTTACGATGTCATCTTGGGCATGGATTGGTTATCTACAGTCCATGCTCAGATTGACTGTTTTAGGCGCAAGGTGCGATGTGTGCGCACCGACGGGAGCAGGTTCACCTTCATCGGCGAGAAGGGACCCTTAGCAGCACAGGATGGACTCACGCAGAGGAGAGGACAGTCCATCACTCATCAGTTGGCTAGCCTCATCCTTGGAGCAGTTGACGTGCAGAGTCCTAGTTTTCCTGCAGTGGTGGATCAGTATGCAGACGTCTTCCCCGATGACGTTCCAGGGCTACCTCCTCGCAGAGAGGTAGACTTTTATATTGACTTGTACCCCGGTATAGCCCCGATATCCACTCCAGCATATCGGATGGCCCCCGCCGATCTTTGAGAGCTACGGGTATAGTTGGAGGACTTGCAGGGCAAGGGGTTCATCCGACCCAGTGTTTCACCCTCGGCTTTCTTGATATTGTTCGCCAAGAAGGCAGACGGGAGCTTGCGACTGTGTGTCGATTATCGTCGCCTGAACCAGGTGACAGTGAGGAAAAAGTATCTGCTACCGAGGATTGATGACCTCTTCGATCAGCTCAAGGGAGCACGGTGGTTCTCGAAGATAGACCTCAGATCAGGCTATCATCAGCTCAGAGTTCGAGATGAGGATGTGCAGAAGACGGCCTTCAGGTGTCGTTATGGCCACTATGAGTTCTTGTTTATGCCTTTCGGCGTAACTAACGCTCCAGCAGTGTTCATGAGCCTCATGAATAGGATCTTCCAGCCATACCTCTATCGATTTGTCGTGGTCTTCATCGACGGCATTTTGGTGTACTCGACCATGGAGGAGGAGCACGCCTACCACTTGCGGGTTGTACTAGACACACTACGAGAGCACCGGCTTTATGGAAAGATCTCGAAGTGCCAGTTCTGGTTACGTGAGGTCCACTTCTTGGGGCACGTCATTTCTGAGGCGGGAGTTGCTGTGGATCCCGCGACGATCGAGGCGGTGTTAGCTTGGGATCCACCCAGGACTGTGACAGAGGTGCAGAGTTTCTTGGGTCTAGACGGATACTATCGAAGATTTTTGCTGGACTTCTCTAGAGTTGCGGCACCACTCTCAGCTTTGACGAAGAAAGGGAAACCCTTTGAGTGGTCAGACAGATGTCAGTAGAGCTTTTAGGAGCTGAGACAGAGATTGACCAACGCACCTATCTTAAGGTTGCCTGAGGAGGGAGTCGGATACGTAGTCTACTGAGATGTGTCAGGGACCGGACTCGGGTGTGTCCTGATGCAGGAGCAGGCCGTGATTGCCTATGTATCACTTCAGTTGAGACTGCATGAGTAGAACTACGCTACCCATGACCCGGAGTTAGCAGCAGTGGTCTTCGCTCTGAAGACATGGCGGCACTATCTGATGGGCGAGCGCTTTACAGTCTTTTCTGACCACCAGATTCTTAGGTACATCTTCTCGCAGAAGGACATGAACCTGAGACAGCGGCGATGGATCGAGTTCTTCTCGGACTATGAATTTGAGATAGTCTATACTCATGGGAAGGGGAACGTGGTAGCCGATGCCCTCAGCAGGAGGACGGGCATCCAGCTACTTGAGGAGGCGACAGAGTAGCTAGCTGCTTCGCAGATATCCTTCATGGATAGAGATGGAGTAGCCTTCCTTCAGTCTCTCACAGTCACCCCTTCACTACTGCAGTGGGTTAGAGAGGCATAGCGGGGGGACACTGACTGTGAGACACGGCATGCACAGATAACCTCAGGACATGCACTTGATGGTTTCTCCCTTGGAGCAGAGCACGACGTCCTTTTCAGAGGATGTACCTTGGTACCAGTCGCTTTACGAGAGGAGGTGCTGAGAGATTTTTACACTTCTCCTTTGGCGGTACATCCTGGAGTGGCGAAGATGTACTAGGATCTCAGACAACAGCACTGGTGGCCGGTCATGAAGAAGGCTGTGGCGGAGTTCGTTTCACGGTGCCTCACCTACCAGGGTGAAGGCAGAGCATCAGGTACCAGCGGGCTTGGTACAGCCCTTGGAGGTCCCGGAGTGGAAGTGGGACAGGATATATATTGAAATAGTGACTGGGCTTCCATGCACTTCCAGAGGTCATGACTCCATTTGGGTGATTGTTGACCGACTCACCAAGTCGGCACACTACTTACCCATCCGAGAGCAGGGCTCAGTGGAGAGCTTAGGGCGTCTCTACGTTCAGGAGATCGTACGGCTTCACGGTGTGCCATCGACTATCGTCTCCGATCGGGACGCTCGTTTTACTTCCCGGCTTTGGAAGGGGTTGCATGAGGCGTTCGGGAGGTGGCTACGTCTGAGCACCGCCTTTAACCCTCAGACGGACGGTTAGACAGAGAGGACCATTCAGACTCTCGAGGACATGCTCCGCACATGTGTCCTCGACTTTGGTCACAGTTGGGAGGACCACCTACCCTTGGTGGAGTTCGTGTACAACAACAGCTACCACTCCACCATCGGGATGGCACCATATGAGGCGTTGTACGACAGGCCTTGTAGATCTCCTTTGTGCTGGACAGACCCTGGGGAGTCAGCACTTGTGGGACCAGAGATGGTCCGAGCCACGACAGAGAAGGTCCAGGTCATCCAGGAGCGGATGAGGATAGCTCAGAGCCGGCAGAAGTCATATGCTGACAGGAGGCGGAGGCCACTAGAGTATGAGGATGGCGACCACGTCTTCTTGCGGGTCTCGCCTCGATCTGGTTTGGGGAGATTTGACCGAGGCGGAAAGTTGTCTCCACGCTTCATTGGACCATTCCAAGTCATCAGCAGGATTGGCGAGGTGGCTTATTGCCTGGCTCTACCACCTCAATTGCACAGGGTGCACGATGTCTTCCACGTATCTCAGCTGAGGAGATACGTGCACGACCCAACACACATCATTGACTATGGGGAGTTAGACGTGGATGATGGGGCGACTTTTGTGGAGGTCCCAGTGGAGATTGAGGATCAACAGGAGCGGGTCCTACATGGGTGATCGATTCCTCTTGTGCGCATCAGATGGCAGCACGGGAACCTCCAGGAGAGCACATGGGAGCGGGAGGCTCAGATGCGTGCTCAGTACCCACATTTGTTTCCCTAGTTTTTGATGTACCCTTACGGGGACATAAAGCCCTAAGGTGGGAGTAATGTAAAGACCTGTAAATTTCAAGGAATTTTTTTTTTCTTAATTTTCCTTGGAATTTTACAAGAACACAGTTTCTGACGGCACCTGATTCCGAGGCCCGGTGTGCCCGGAATCATTTTCCGAAGTTTGGATCGGGTACGTTCAGTGAACGGACGAGCGGGTTTTTTAACAATTAAAATGGTTCCCGGAATTGAATTCTGAGGGCACCGATGAAATCGCAGCGCCAGTATTTGATTAGAAACGCCTCTTCCGGAGTTGCGTTTGCTCGGGTGTGGTTTTTAATTTTTTGGGCTTAAGGTTAAGAAATAAAATAATTTGTTCGACAAACTTTATTTTATTTCACTTAAGCCACTTGGAAGCCACTTGAAGCCACTTAAAAGTGGCTTAAGCTGAGTTGAAACAGATAGGATGCTATCCAGAAATATCCTACCCCCTTGGTAGGATATTTGGGAGGTGGGGCCCGCACAAGCCCCGCTATTTCTTTCCGCTAAGTAACACACCCGCGAAAACCAGTCATTATGAAAGTCAACTGACGCGTTTTCTTAATTCTTAACAAACCATTTAATTGGGCGGTTTTATTCATGAATTAAATGGGCAGTTTCTTTCGTTGAATTGATTCAACGAATTAATTCAATCGTTTCTTAACCAGTTTTCAATTCGTTGGCGTAATAATAAAATAAGGCCAACGCACGACCTCTGGTTATTTGCATGTTGAGAGGACTTGACAGAATCCTTGTACCTTCTTTCTCCTTCGTGAAGAACGCGAAGAACACGAAGAACACGAAGAACGCGAAGAACGCCGTCATCCGCGGAAATCGACGACGCTCCAATCCGAGACGTTCTTCCCCGCCCCGATCTCCAATCACCAACCATTTGAGGTTAGTGATTTTGGGTTTCTTCTAAAAGTTCTTTGTGGTTTAAAACGAAACACGGATTTAATTATTTATAATTAAAATCTGTTGTTTCTTGGTCCGTCGAGTTCGTCGACGCAACGCCGGATTCTGCGACGACGCGACGTCCTTCCGCGACGATGCGACGCCTTCCGCGACGATCAATTTCCGCGACGAACACTCACGCGCGACGAATCCGAGGTAGGGATTTTATTTTTGGAAATGCCCTTATTTCCCGTGTTGTTCCCGTTCAAAATGAAGAACCCGATTCATAAACAATTTTTATTTCATTAAAATTGTTTTCGAATATGTATTCATATGTTGAATTTTATTTTTCTCCCGTTGTTTTTATCTAACACGGAGGGTGTGGGCTAAACGAACATGGCCTGACAACCCTCTGCCGTTCTTCGTTGTTGTGGGGAACTGACGGGCGACGACGGAACATGGCGCAAGAGCAGCTTGATTATCCCGCAGTGAAGAACGGATCCCGGGAGGGACAACGGCGCAAACGGGAAGAAAAACGGGCCACCAGAGTGACTCCGGTGGCCTGCGGAAGCCGGCGGCAGTGCGGGTCGCCGGCACGGTGGCACCGGCGACCGGAGGCAGCGGCGCCCGGCGCGCCGCCGGACAAGACCGTCGCGGCACCGGCCGCGGCAGTGTCGCTCACGGGACGTGGCTGAAGCCATGTCCGGCCGCCAGGGAGACACCCCGCGGGTGTCGCGGGGGTGTCATGCGGGGGCGGCGGCTCCCCCCCGCGTCACTCAGGACGCGTCTTCAGCCGCGTCCGGCTATCTGGCTGACACCCCGCGGGTGCCATGGGGGTGTCACGCAGGGCGGCGGCTCCCCCTGCGTCGACCGCTCGGCCGCTCGGCCGAGCTGAGCCTGACCGACCCTAGCTGAGCCAGACCGGTCGGACCGGGTCGGACCGGGTCCGATCGAGTTTGGCCGACCCAGGGGGGGTCGGGCCGGGTCGGCCCGGGTCCGGACCCCCGTCTTCGGACCGTTTTCGGTCAAATGCCTGTAACGTGAGCTACGGGCCACCGAAAGACGCGCCATCAGTGGCAACGCGATCCTTGGATCGAGACGGTCGTTTCGGTATATCGCACTCAAGGTTTCGGAATATTTTGAGTTCGGCCGGGTTGGTTCGTACACGAAACCAACCGGGCCCTCGGAGCGGAAACGCTCATATCTTGAGCTACGGACGTCCGATTGACGTGCCGTCAGCTTTGGTGGATTCCTCTAAGTGAGACGGATCTTTTGGCTCACTCCGCCTGAGGTTTGGATGCAGGTGGAGTACGGTCGGGTTGGTTTTTCCCTAAAAACCAACCGGGCCCCTGTGACGAAAAAGCCAATAACTCTCAGACCGGGCATCCGATTGACGCGCCGTCTGCAACGTTGAGTTCCTGTTGACGATACGGAACTTTTGGATACATCAACTTCGGACTTTGTGTCAATTGATGTATCAGCCTCTTGGCTCGTGGAGCGGACCCTCCTGAACGAGCTTGCTGTGTGTGGGAACCCTAGTGCTGGCTGCGACTGCTTCTTCGACAATGACGACTGTGCAGAGATCCTCAGTGGACAGCGACGACTGTGCAGAGATCCTCCGTGGACTCTGGCGACGACCGTGTAGAGATCCTCAGTGGACTGCGGCGACGACTGTGCAGAGATTCTCAGTGGACTCCGACGACTACTGCACTCAGCGATCCTACGTGGATCAGTGCTATAGGTCCTGTGTGGGCCCGATCCTGTGTGGGTCCGATCCTGTGTGGGTCAGCGCTCAGTGGTTTTGTGTGTGCCAGCACCTACAGGTCCTGTGTGGGCCCGATCATGTGTGGGTCATTGCGGGGGTTAGTTACCTATCGATCCTTTGTGGGTTCGACGACTTAGATGGATCAGTGATCATCTTTATCGTCATCCGAAGAAGTGTACCTGTGTGAGCTGGATCTTGTGTTACTCTCCTTTGTGGATTGTGTTGAGCTATCCTGTGTGGATTTACTGTTTACTCTCCTTTGTGGATTGTGTTGAGCTATCCTGTGTGGATTTAATGTTTACTCTCCTTTGTGGATTATGTTGAGTTATCCTGTGTGGATTTACTGTTTACTCTCCTTTGTGGATTGTGTTGTGCTATCCTGTGTGGGTATACGTTTGCTTTCCTGTGTGGACTGGGTTGTGCTTGGGCTCGGACATTGGAGCCGAACGGGAATTGATGACTTAGGTATATGTATGGGCATATACCTAAGCGGTTTCGGTTGTTACTTCGTGATTGTATCTTTCCTTTGTGGATCTCGGGAGACCTTCAGAGGTCTCGGGGTCCCTACTGAGTAGCTTATACTCACCCCTACATGGGTTTTGCCCTCACAACGTTGTGTTGGTTGCAGACGACGGACAACGCTGATCGTGGTGGAGGCGTGTGGAGTAGGACGGTACCTGGAGGTGGACCACTGGGCGGGACGCACTCGGAGCGGACGGCTGGACCGAGGAGCTGTGGAGGCTATCTATACCCACCTTTTAGGTGGGACTTCGAGAGGACGGCTCGACGCTGCGGCTTTTACTTTTCACTTGTTGTTTTTCATTCAGTTGTACTTTACAGTTGGGCTTGTATTTCCAGCCCCTTTTACTTTTAGCACAGCTTGTTACAGTTTTTTCTTAGTGTTTACTTTTCCGCTTTCTTACTCTATGGTGCCTGTTTACTTTTCAAAGGCAATGCCTTCCCTTTTGTTGGGATTTACGCCTTGGTGCTAGTCTCCAGCCCCTGGCCTATGGAAGGCGGGTTTGGGGTAGTCACGGCATGGGCCCCGAGGACGGGTCGTGACATAAGAGGTTTCCCTTTTGGTATTGGATATCTTCCTTTCCATCTTTAGGAACTACATGTGGCTTGTTTCTCACACATGTGGGATACGTTGTGACGCCTGGACATTTTGTCTCTGTTTCCAGCCATAGATTCCTGAACCTTTTCACCCATTTCTTCACTTAGGCTTCTCCTAGATGTATGTAGTGTGGTATGGGACCTCCATGGTCCTCATTCTTCATTGTTTTTTTTAATATTTACTACACTATATACCTCTTTTGGGAGTACTCCCGACTTTCTTTTTTACCACATGACATCAAACTACATGAGCACGTTCATGCTTCACATGTCCCTTTATTTTGGTGTTTATCATATTTCATGTTTGAAGGGACCTCCAAGTGGTATGGATTCTTGGACTTATGGATTTCCTACCATCTTGGGCCAATGTCCTAGAGGATCCTGAAGATAATTTTGAGCGAAGTTCAGCATTTCAAATACGGGAAGCGGCCAACCCTCAGGTGTTTTTTCCCATCCTAGTCCACACAATATGGGTACTATATCTTCAAAATGGTCAAAAGTAACCCTCTATTGTTATGCCCCCACATTTTGTCCCAAATATTAGATGTTTTTATTCACATTTTCTTTACCCATCATACTTTTGTGGATCTATGAAACCCCTAGTCTTGTCCCTTGGTGAAACTAATTACGTCTATTATGAATGTTGGTTTGGTTGGGATATTCCCATACAACATTTATTTTTCACGTTTTTACACTATAATGCAATGGTAAATCCTGAAATTTCTCCTTATTTCCTACTCCAAGCATGGATCATATAGTTTGAGGAGTTTTGGTAGGGTCAAACGCACATATAAGAATCTGCAAACCCATGGTCAATTCTAAGACCTTAAACTAAGATGTCTTTTATCCAATCCATTTGATGTTAAAATATATTGCATGATCCCAAATTATATTAAACTATTGCGTCCTTGTTTTATTATGTAAATGTGAATGGACCGGTCTTTCCATAATACCGTAAACTATGGCACCATCATCCTATCTGCATGATGAAAAACAACACAACATTGTGGTGTTCTCGTTTGAGAGGGCATCACCCCAGACTCTGGTTATTTGTCATGTCACTTGTCAAGTCCTATATACAGCTCGATTCCTTTAGTGACACATGGTATTTCTATCCCAGGATAGTCTCTCCAAAAAAAAAACAGATCACCAAGAGAAAATGAAAAAACAAGATATATCAAATACCTCTTCTCTCTACACATGGATCAGACATTATGGTGAAACCCTCCCAAAACGACTTATGGGTTGATTCCTACCCTTGTAAGATACGTAGTGACATCTGGTCATTTAATCTATGGGTCCAGTAATAGAATGATAAACTCCCCATTTTGGCCTTCTAGACCTCGACTCCCATTTCAAGGATGTGTAGTGTGGTATGGGACCTCCCTGGTCCACATTTCACATCAGGTTATGTATTACACCACACAATTCTCCTTTGGGTGTCCATATCCTCAATGTATGATCGTTAACTAAAACCTTTCCCTAAACAAGTTTGGGATTCCCCATGGTAATAATGGGATGCTTCATCTTCCTCTCTAGAGAGGATTTCCCCCACCAGTTTTGGTATTTCTCCAGGCTATACTTCACGAACTACATGAATCTTGATTCCCATCTTTATGGGATTCATAGTGATGCCTGGGAATTTTTCCTCAGCCCCATCCACAAATACAAAAACCTTCTTGGCCATTAAACCTCAATAATGTTCCAAAATATATGACTATAAATTACGATCTTAACATTAATATTCCATGTGATGATTGAAAGTGGATCCACATTGCCTTCATTTGTGTCTGGTTATGTCCCTCCCCGCATCACATATGTCCCATATCCATATGATCTTTGGTATTTGTTTTGGTGTGAAAGCCTCCTCAAGATCATTCACATCAGATTTTTCTTCCCCATGCCATGATAAAATTCTTGGAATGGACATCACAATTCATGTAACCTAACTTTAAACTGTTATCTAGGTTCTAGGAAGTACGAATTTAAACTATATGCAACATCCTGGTCATATGATGTTAAACTATCTCATGCATCTTCTCCCTTACCATACGATGCTAAACTATGTGCTTACCATATTCCATCAAATGATGTAAAACTACAAGGCAGCCACGGTCCTCACTAGCGAGGTCCTATCTGCAGGTATTTTTTATCTCAATTCAGACTGATATGCCCGCCCAATGTGCTTTCATCAAGGTTGAGTAATTACAAGAGTCTTGGACTCTATTCAAATAGATCATCACTCCATATCCGTGATTTTTGTGACTTTTATTTGGATCTGCATACCCTTTAATGTCTAAAGGAACCCCCTAACGGCCTGGTCTCATGCTGCTTCAGCTCACCTACCATCCTGGAAGACATTAGATAAAATTTTGAGTCAGGCCCCAGGTTTTCAAGCTTGATCAGTGGTTGGCCCTCGTTTGTGTTTCCACATTTCAATCTAACACATTATAGATATTGTGTTTTGAATATGGTCAAAAGTTACCCTCTATCATCATGCCTCCATCACTATGTTCCAAATGTTGGGTGTCGTGATTCACACTTCTCATTCCCCTTTGTTCAGATCAATTCCAACCCCCTTCGCATTATGCCACTCATGCATTAGAGCACATTGAGAAAAGGAAAGTTGGCTTATCTGAGATCCGTATTCTCTAGTAACAACCTTTTCTCTAAGCATGAATGTTCCAGGTGGTCAGTTATACCCCAAATGTTTAATTATTGTCTACTTTTCTCATATCCAAACTGAGAAATTATGTAGTCATCTTTTTTTTTTCTCACACCGGTCACGACCCACATGATCTTATGCATTGATCATTAATTGTTTCATATATACGTTTGAGATGAATCAATCAAAGTAGGTGGTAATATTTCCATGCATGTAGTCTAAATAAATAGACAAGAATGAAAATATTTTTATGAGTTTGGAAAAACACAACCCCTATTGATTTTCCCCTTTGATAGAGCATCTCAGCTTTTCCAATCTTTGGCATGTGGCATCTAGGATTAGTTTTCATCACCTAGGATCCCTTTATTCCTCGTTAACTTTGGGGTGAGGATAATTTTCCTTGATCCATACTCAATACTACACATATTGGATATTATCCACTTCATGAGATTCTCACCTCAGTTGCTCATTGGCATCTTCCAATTGGACTTGTAGTAATGATATGAGTTCTGATTGGATATTGATGAAAGAAGAGAACTTGTTCAACCTCATTTCTAAGCATTAGATCTCATAGTACGCTCATTACATGAATAATTTTTTAGACAAAAAAATTATTTATCCTAGTTGGGTGGAAAATTATTATGACTCTTTGAGGAATAGGGCTTATAAAAATCCAATAGTTTATCCCGTCCTCGATTTGTTACTATTGAGATCCTAGGACATGACCCCCCATATATGGTTGGGAGCTCCGAAAATTTTGGAAGGGCCGCCTTGGTTTTCATATCCCTAAAAGACTATGTGCCCACTATCGTTTCGAACACATGCCGTAGTTCCTATCCCCTACATCCATTTTCATGTGGGAATGGGTCTTTAGAATGTGGCTCTCTTGTACATAACAAATTTCATTTAAGAAACTTAGATGACACGTGTAAGATCATATCCCAATGAAATGGATTAGAGCTTACCTCATGAGTTTAGGTGAATTATCCCAACTCTGAGGCTACAACCTCAGCTTCCTCTAGAGGGATTCCTATATTGGCATCTTCTCCCCATGACTCTTCTGGACCCTTAGGTAGAGGGAAGTGCTCTTCTAGATCAGTAGTTGATAGTTGTGGTGGAGACGTTCGGTTAATATGTTCTTTCACCTGATCTATCACTGGACATGGGGTACCTCAAGAGTGTACTAAATCATCTAGCTTAGCCACATATCACTCCACCTCTATCTAAGACACCATAAATCTGACCCTAACATGGACAATGAAAAAAATTTCCATTCCAAACCAATTAAGTCATTTCTATATTTCAAAAGGACTAAGGAAAATCTTGTTAACGTCCCAAGATTCCCAAGAATATGGGTAAAAAGAATCTTTAGGAATGTCTACACAGTGCAGTCTCTTCCCAAGAGACTAGAAAAGTATTATATGGAACCCTATATATAGTATCCCTTTCTCCCAGTTCTGCCCAGTTAGATCCACTGGATCTACTGCTTCCTCTCCTCTTTTTTTACTATTACAGGCCTTGAAATTATTGTCCTTATCACTGCTACAACTCCTCCACCGCGATGTGTCTCAGACCTACCACCCCGAAATTCTCTTTCCATTTTCCGACTCCTACCTTGGGGTTGAGCAGGCACCACATCATCAACTCGGGTAGTCCATTGATTCAGTATCTCACTTGGGTAGGTTGCCTCACATCTTTTTACATACTCCTCAACTAGCCCACAAGTAGCGGTAGAAAGAGGTAGCTCATTCTAGATTTTCCTATCTTCCAATGTGAACATGGGCTATAGATACATCATCAGATATGGGTGATCCCCGTGGAATACCCCTGGTAAATTTTTGGGGTTAACCTCTACTGGCTCTGTAATTTCCTCAAAAAACGATGATGGGAATATGGATCAGATAAAGGATTGTGATATACCTATTCCATGAGAACTCCACATCAGAAGGCTTAGAGATTCAACCGATGCTCTTCGGTTCCCCTTACATTATTGGTTAATACTCCCATTGGAAGAGGGAATATGTGAAAATTGAATTTGTCCACCCTCCATACTTTTTTAATCACAACCGATGAATTCAGCTCGATTGGGAAACCCCCCACTATGTTAAAAATGTCAAAGATGAAACTCTATCATAGAAGGGGAAATGGTATCTAGTTATTCATATTCCCTCATGCATGATTCTATCTGTCCCTACAGAATATGGAATGGCCCACATACACATTGTGGCTTCATCCCCTCACTGATGTGCCAAATCACCTTGTACAACTTTTCCAACACTGGAACCCCATGTTTGATGTGATACGCCATCACCAGTAAGGCCTCTATACTATATGTTCTTATATGAACACCCAAGTGTACATACCTAACCAGAATTATCCCTCCATAAATGAGTGCTAAGATGAGCCCAACTAACCTAACTACTGGTTGATGCTCGATGTTAACGTTGTACCCTGATAGTTACCAGTGGCAGTATTCCAGGATTCGCTATCAAAAACCATACCTAGCTAGTTGATCTCCCCTGTGATAGTTAGGAGGCCTCATTGGAAGTTTCATGAGTGACTCTTCTCCCTTAGTAGAATCCACTGGGGGGAATTCAAGAAACATCTGAACCACTACTTATGATGTCCCTCACTGACTGTTTATCTTCTCTAGAAACCAATTCCATCAACATCTTCTCCATTCTTGGAATCTTCTCTAGATCCTATCATGTATTCCATGTAGAGAGGAACTCTTCATATATTTACCCTAGAATTGGAATCCCAAAAACATGGTTGACGTCCCAGAGGATGATGCTGACCTCCCCATGGTGGAAAAGGAAAGTGTTGGTCCTCCAAAACCACCATCTTAGTATTTATGTAATTATGATTTTTAGTTGGTAGATATGGAATTTAGAAGCCCATGTAGCCTTATACAGGCCTACCCACCTCATATCTTCTCTTAATTCATTTTTAGATGAGCACACCCAATAGGACCAGACCCATTAATCCATGAAATTTCCATCCTAACGTAGGTCCCAATTGCCAATCCACCCTTTCCCCAAGTTCCTTAATCCCACTTTTTTGGATGGAGAGATATTGTGGAGGAGATGATTCAGGTTGAAATGATTTCCCATAAACTTCATTGACATGATTTTAAAGGAAGTTAGTGGGGATAGGCATATAGTCTTTCTAGGTATGGTCATTGATAGTTCTGAACCACTAATACTGACACAACATGCCCCTGTACCTGTAATCATGTTCATCGCTACTCACTTTGGGGATAAAAACATCCCCAATAGAACAAATACATACAATGAAAATATCTTATAGAGAGGGTAATACTTTTTCCCTTCCTTCATCTACTCTACCAAGTACTCATGGTCGAAATGACTTCGCATACATTCCCTGAGCTGGGGATTGTTTTTTATGTCCTCCCTTTGAGCATCATCTGCAAGGATCTCCCGAGGGGTTTCTTGATTGGGCATTTTTTCTAAGACATTGTCCTTTTTTTCTTCTCTATTCATGAAGGAAATTTGTGAGGCACGATCAAAGAGCACATGATCGTAGAGCTTCAATGGACTTAGTGTGCTTCTTAGAGCAATGAGGGATCACAGTGGACCAGTTCACTAAGCAGCATTCATGGAGCACCAATATGAGGAACCAAGATCACAAAGATCATTCACAGGGTATGTTATAGCTTCACGATTAAATATCTTGATCACAATTTCAAAAATATTGGATGCAGATAAAAGAGGACCCTCACACTAAATTTATAGGTAATAGATCCATTATCTTCGTGGTGCCCTCATCCGTAGAGAGCTTCACAATGATCTCCCCACATGCTCTATTCATCCTCATCACGATAGGGATTCATGAACTATAGTTCTTCGGTGATATACCCTCATAATCCGACCCTCCTTTTCCCCTCATATCCCATTCTGAGGGGAGGGATTTTTTGGCACTGAAATCCAAATTAAAGATAGACCAAGGGTGTCCAACACAGTTTGGGATAACATTTGATCCTCCTGAGGAAACAAATCACCAAAGAGGCCTGATTTATTAATCTCCATTTTGAATCCCCTTACCACTACAAATTTTGTAAAACTAACTATATGAAAATGACCACAACTGACAAGGAGAAGATTGAATCCTCTATGAGTGTGACGACCACCACAACTATAGCAGTGTAGTCACAAAAGGCTCTGAGAGTCTGATGGCGCTACCTCTGATCGTGAAGAATCATTTTCTTCATAACACACCTTTCATACATCATGATACCTAGTGCCTATAAATAGGCCAGTCACCCCATACCAAATGATCGCTACCCTGACCATTTTCCCTCTTAGCTCTCATTTCATGAAGCTCCCTCTAATCCATGAACTAGCCTAAAAATGCATCCCCCAGGGTAGTTGAGCTTTATGAACCACTTTTTCCTTCATTAAAATTTACCTCCGTTTTAAGTGGGGGTTCCCTTCATAAATCCCTTCATCCATAGTGAAAATAAGAGTCACTTTCAGGTACTTGTGACTTCACGAAGCGTTCAACCTTCAAAAAGAACCCTCCAAGAACATGTAGACTCCATGCTTAGGTTAGGTCACCATGCTTCCTGAAGAACCCCCCTTCATAGATCCCCTTTTCAACATGATTCATGAATTTCCTTCCTTATCAGATCCCCCCTATTAATATAGCACCATAGATTTGTAAAGCCTCTTTTTGTAGGACCTTATACTTCACAAACCCCTCTCCTGTGTGGCCCTCTAGGCTTGTACAATGTGATTTCATTGTCCCTTGAGTGGTGCTTCGTGTTGTGTTGTCCTACCTTATGCTTCTTCACATAGCTATGCTAACGACTATTGATTCTTCACATAACCATGCTAATTTAGTCCCCATAGTTGACCACTCCTCCACCTCACCCTCGTCATACGTTTTCTATTCCTTCCCTTCTCAAATTGTCGGTTGGAACAAGTTATGTAATTCCAAGGGATTAGGAGTGAGTCCTTTCGTTCGAGCAACATGAAGTTAAATTACCAAGAACCATCATCCCAAACACATTGTGTTATAATATGTGTTTCCTCATGTGTGACATGTCCAGGAGTATCTGAAGGATAATGAGCATCAACGCCATCCCTCTCTCTACCCCTTTTTTATTTTTCTCCACGCACACCTCTGGCAGTCTCCACTTGAGCCCTAACACACCTTCATAGGGTGTTCCCTATACATATATCCATATCCTCCTCATAACTCAAGACACCTTATAGAAACTATATCCTTTTACACATAACATTACATGATTTTAAGCATAATTGAACATCAGATTACAGGCTGTGGTTCATAAAGTCTATTATCTTGGAAGACTATGTATATAAAACTAAAAACATGGGACTAAATGAAAAATTTATTTATTTAAACATCATATTGAGCTCCTAACTTCCATTTTTCTCATACATATACAGAGGATAACATAGGAATAACATGAACAATGGGATGGGATAAAATCCTAGTAAGGGAATAAACATAAGAATAAAGCTTAGGACTGGGTTTAGAAGGCATAACATAGTGATATAAAAAGGCATGGAAAATGATTAAACATTAGGAATCATAACATATAGAACATGGGAACATATAATAATGGAATCATATTAATGTGGTAGTCACATAAAACATAAATTTAGCATGATTCAAGGCTTGTTACACATAGAGGAGCACATGTCAAGGAAAACCACCAAGACTGTTTCACATGGAGCCTGAGTCAAGGCAAACCGCCAAGACCATTGCACATATCATCTAATGGGACTAAACTTAAACAAATGAATTGGATATATATCTAGGATCACCAATCATAACTTGTTTATTAATATTATTTCTAAATAAATAATCATACCTAAATAATCAAACATAAATATAAGTTTTACCCATGGTAAGAATTGGGTATCATAATCTTGTCAAAATGGATTAACATAAGGGAATATCACATTGGTGTATGTGAAATAATGGATTTAAATAATACGTAAGAATTAATAAGGAGAAATAGGAAAATATTACGATAATTGATGTCAAACTAAAGTGAATACATGTAAAAAAAGAATTTAGGAAGCATTAGAAACAAAACATTTTAATGTAGTTTAAGGAAAATATTTAAGAGTTTTTACAACATAGAAAATAATAATATTTAATATAAATTATAAGTGAACCAAGAAATTTTTCCTTATAAAAATAATGGTTGTTTAAAATGGATTATAGATTGTAATGAAATTAGGTAAGAATTCAGGAAGTTCCCTTAAATCATGCTTGTTAATCGTGAAGAATTTAGTAGGGAACCTTTTAAAAAATATACCCCTAAAAAATAAGGATCAATGGATATTTATACATTAGTTTGGAACATATAAATAGTGTCTATAATATTTTTTTAAAAAATAAAATAGAATTTCATTTTTGTAAAAAAAGAGAAATAATTACTTGAAGAAATAATGGAGGTTTGGGTAGAAACCCTTACCTTAAGTACCAAGGTTCTCTTACATTGATCTTGATATCCTAGATAATCAAATTAGATTTAGTAAATAATAATTAAATAACTTTTTATACATTTATTTGATTTATTATAACTTTATTTATTCTATTATGGCCTTTTTGATGGGTTAAGAGGTTTTATTTCATTGTTTGGGAGTGTCTGTTTCCTTGGTTTTCAGGATCGGTTTACTTATACACATGTACAAATAAATATGTAAGATGAGAATGGTTGAAAATAATTGATGTTATATGTTATTAGTGAACATAAAAAATATTAAATCTTTACAAAATTCATTTTTTTATTTTGAGTGAGGATGATTATGTATATAAAACTTTAATGATAAATGTTTCGATTGATTGGCGATTTTTTATCACAAAAAACTTATTTTTCTTTATGAATTAATATCATTTGCAAAAAAAAAGATTAAAGAAACTTAAATAATATATGATACATATTTTATAGTCTTTTTCCACCATAAAAATGGTTTCATGACTAGAATTGAAGATGTTAATAGAATTTGAAAACCCATCATCCTTGAATTTGATAAATTAACATATCTTAGATGGTGTTTTCATTTCTAGTATAAAAGGAGGGTAAGAAGAAATGATGATGAATTATTCCATTAGAATAAAATAATTCAAGTACATGTAAAGTAGTGGAGTTATCATACCATTTGGATAAGGAGAGGTGAATATATAAAATAAAAAAAAGAAATTGAAAATAAATTAAAAGAAAATGGAAGAGGGTTTTACCTCTTGATTCCTTCCTTTTAAGAACCTCCTTAGGGGTTTGGTTTTGGTCTTTCGATAAGTGTTCATGGGGGAGGGAATTGGTAATGGATTTGAGTAGATTTTAGAAAATATATTAGTCTTGAGAAGTGTGAGGAGCTGAGGTGGGGAGGAGTGGTATTTATAGTGGAGGAGAGGGTTGTTTTCTTAATATTTAAATCATTACTGTATTATTTTTCTCAAGACAAGAAATAGTGTTGATTATTGTGACAAAAAATAGTAAATATAGTATGTGAGTTCAAGAAAATTGTTCTTACATTAGAGGAATATCATCCATGACTCCATAATTCATGTATTTATCATTTATCTTAAATTATCATATTTTACTATTCACCAAAAAAAATCAATTATTTTCAAAAAATCACAAAAAAACATCCTAAATTTTTTTACACTTGTAGAATTGAAAAATAAACTCCATTTTATGAATATAATTTTATAAATAAGATAAATTAAATTTTAATTAAAATCATTGTTTACATGGAAAATGAAAATTTTATCATTAGAACTGTTTTTATTACACATTGAAAAATTTATTATGTTCCCATAATATTATCTTGAAATAATAATACATCAAAAAATAATTTATGAATAAATTTTATGAAAATATATTTTCTTTTAAATTATGAAATTAGTCATAATAATGTAATTACATATTAATGACTTATAAAAATACCAAATTTTAATTAATAAATTTTAAAATATTTATTTACTTATATTACGATATAAATATATCATATTGAAAATTATGAGATGAAAATTTTTTATTTATAACTTAATTGGAGGGTTTACTATTACATTGGTGAGTTTACTATTCCTAAGTTTCACATTACCATTCCAAAGGTCAAGATATTATTCCATCTGTATGTGTTCCTTAACTTCTAGAGATACCTTTTATTTCACTCTTTCTTCAATTATAAAGTTTTTGTGGTATTTTATTTATAATATTATGTGATTATAAACTAAGACATAATTATATTAAGGTTAATCCATTGATATAACATTAGATCATTATATTCTTCCCCCTTATTAAATTTCACCCTTAAAATTTCATTTTACATTCTAAGATAAAAATAGGTGTTGTTAATTCTCATTCATCGCTTTCATCGGTTCCCATACTGCCTCTTCGTACTTATGGTTCTGCCATAGTAATTTGACCATGTGAGTAGTCCTATTGCACAGAACATCATCTCTATGATCCAATATCTTCACTGGATACTCCTCGTAATAATGATCATTCACTAACTATACCACTTGTGAAGTTAGTACATGTGAAGGATTCAGTTTATACTTCCTTAAGAGAGATAAGTGGAATACATTGTGTACTTTAAACATGGTAGGTGAATGTTTTAGTCTATAGGAAATAACTATTATGTAATAAAGAATCTATAAGGGTCCTATGTACCTGGGACTTAGCTATCATTTCTTCCAAAATTTCAGGACCTTCTTCCATGGAGATATTATAAAGAATACCATATCTCTAACTTTTAACTCAAGGCATTTTTGAAAATTGTCTACATAGATCTTTTGTTGACTTTGATATACCTTGATGTGCTAATAAATTATTTTCACCTTCCTCACCATTTCTTCAAAAAGTTCAAGTTCCATCATCTTACACTCACTGACTTCATCCCAGCATGCCAGTGTTCTACACCTTTTACCACAAAGGGCTTCATATAGAGCAATTTGGATGCGAGAGTGGTAAAAATTGTTGTAGGAAAATTCAACTAGTGGAAGATGTTAGTATTATCCTCCTTTAAAGTCTATAGAACATGATCTCAACTTTTCTTCCAGTGTCTAAATATTTTTCTCAGATTGGCCATCAGTTTCAGGAGGATAGTTTATCCTGAAGTTCATATTAGTACTTAGAGAATGATAGAGACATTTACAGAACATTAAGGTGAGCCTCAGATCTCAATTTGATATAATAGATAGTGGTTCTTCAAGCATCCTTACCACCTCTTTGATATATATCCATGCATGTTGATCCAATGAGAATTTTTCTCGAATTGCAGTAAAGTGGGTTGTCTCTGTAAGATGATACACAATGACCCATATAGCATTGTTTCCTATGGATGTCCTTGGATGTCCAATGACAAAGCCCATGATAATTTTCCCCCACTTCTATGTTGGTATGGGTATTGGTTGCAACATACCTTTAAGATTTTTACTTTCATCCTTCACTTGATAACATACCAGGCACTTTAATGTATATTCAGTAATCTTATTCTTCTTATTGTCCCACCAATTGTTCTCTCATAGATCTCAATGAATCTTTGTGATCCCAGGGTGAATAAAGAAAGCTAATTTATATGCATCATTCCGAATATCCTTCTTTATCGCTGGATCCGATGGTACATATAGCCATGACACAGATCTTATAAATCCTCCTCATCAATCATGAACTCACAGGATTTCCCATTTATAATAGCTTCCATCCTCTTCATAACTTATACGTCTTTTCTTTGAGTATCCTTTATTTTCTACATGAGGGATGCTTGAGAAATCATTTGATAAAGGATTGATGATTTTACACCATGAATTATTCCCATGTCCATCCTCTAAAAATCTAAGAAGATTGGATCCTTCTCAATTCTCCTTTTTAATAAAGATGCATGACCCTTTCTACTTAGAGAATTTGCTACCTTATTTTCCTTAACAAGATGATAGTGGTTTGTGAAATCCTAATCCTTGATGAGCTCTGACCATCTTTGCTGGTTCATATTATTCTCCTTCTATGTGAATATATATTTGAGACTCTTGTCATCAGTATATATCTCTCACTTCTCCCCAGAGAGATAATGCCTCTAGATTTTCAATGTAATGATCATAGCTGCCAACTCCATATTAGGTATGGGATAGTTTTTCTCTTAAAGTTTCGACTTCCATGAGACATAAGCTATAAATTTATAGTTTTTCATTAGTAAAAATCCTCGTCCCTTTTTTTAAGTATCATTGTTCACCAAAAATAGTTCTCCACTTTTTGGGAGTGTGAGTAACGGCATAGTGATAAGCCTCTTTTGATCTTCTTAATGATTTCCTCACATTCTTGGGTATATAAAAACTTCAATCCCGTCCATATAATATTAGTTATTAGGTTTGAAAATAGTGATAAGTTCTTCACAAACCATCGGTAACACTCAGATAGTCCCAGAATGCTGCGGGATTTCCATTACAGATGATGGCCAGGGCCACTCATCGATTACCTTTATCATGGGAGGGTCCACAGATATCCCTTTACAAATGATGAAATTCCCCAAGAATGATACTTCATCCATCCAAAACTCACATTTACTATACTTTGCATAATGTTTCTCCCTTCTCAATTTATTCAACATAGTATTCAAATTCTATTCAGGATCCTCCTTACTCATGGAGTATATCAGAATATCATCGATAAAGACTACCAAAAATTCTCTTAGGTAATCTCTAAAGACTCTATTTGTTAAATCTATGAAAATTACTAGAGAATTATTGAGTCTGAAGGGAATAAAGATGAAATCATAATTTCTATACCTTATTTGAAAGGCATTCCTAGGAAGATCATCCTTCCTCTCATTTAATTGGTGATATCCCAACTGAAGGTCTACCTTTGGGAAATAACTGTCCCCGTGTAGTAGATCAAACAAGTCGTCTATCCTAGGTATGGGATAGTTTTTCATTATCATGATTTTATTGAGATCACAAAAATCAATGCAGCGGCACATTAATCCATCATTCTTCTTAATGGATAGGACTAGTGCACCCCATGGTAAAGCACTCAGGCATATAAAACCCTTCTCTAGATTCTCCTACAACTGCTTCTTTAGCTCTTCCAGCTCAACGGTGGCCATTCTATAAGGTGTACTTGATATAATCAGAGATCCAAGAATATGTTCAATTGATAACTCAACCTCTCGATCAGGCGGAAGACTAGAAAATTCTTTAGGATAATACATAAGTGTAATCTATTACAATGGGAATATCTTCAAGCATGATCATCTCCTTTGTCTCAATCATTTGAGCGAGTTAAGCTTTCATATAAGGTAGTAATATACACACTAGAGGTAGTGATTCTGAAGAATATTCGTCTTCCTATGTACACTTGTATAGAATTAGAGGATGCTTTTGGATGTGATGAGTGATCTCCCTTTCCTAACAGTTGATGTTGTATTTGTATAAATATATTTATTCCATAACCAAAATAGAATCTAACTCTACTAAAGGTAGTATGATAGGATTTTTTGGGAGGTTCATTCCAAAAAAAATTACTTAGGGTGGATTTATATAATTTGGATGCAATTATTTCCCAATTATATTTTCTCATAGATAAATCAACATTCAAATTTTGAGGTGGTGATTGAATAGTTATACTAAAATTGAATCATATGAAGGAATTCATAAAACCAGAATAAAATAGTATGTTCATTATTGTTGAATGAATAATCAGTGTACCTGTCTCCCCATCATTGTTTGAGTCCACCTCAGCAGTAGTGATAACATAATCCCTTCTTTGTTTCCCTAGATTTTTCTGTTGATTGCCTCCAATAACCCCTGGCATAGTGAAAAGGTTCGCATAATTACCATGTTCCAAGTAGTTGCAACACTGCACTACAGGCTGAGTGTGGATCTAAACCTTCTTTAATTCTTCTATTTTAGTGGAATTTTTTATATCTCTTCGGCAGTTCTTTTCTAGATATCCCATTCTTCCACAGGTGAATTAATTCTTATTTCCCTTTAGACATTTCCCCTAATGATTCTTCCCACAATTTTTACACATTGGTTATTCGGTATTCATTCCATCATGGGATTTATTTGTAGAACCACCCATATTAGACTCCATTTTCCTGTTTTTCCACCAGTCCCACAAGTCCATAGAAGTCTCCGACCTCTATTTCAACCTTCAGGGAAAAACATACATTATATTCATAACTGTCAAAGTCTTGAATTGCTGATTTTTTTTTATAGATTTGAATTTTTTCCTCTAAAGAAGCGATCCACCTTTCTTCCAGTGTTCATGAAGGATATGGGGTCATACATTTAAATCCTTGTAATGTTTTATTTATATAACATGACTGACTCATCTTCATTCTTTTTTAGTATGATAAACACTATTTCTAACTTGATATGGAGGATTCATGGAGAATATTCATTGAAAAACATTTTCTTGACTTACTCCTAATATATGAAATCAATTTCATCCTTGGAAATCGTATTCTTGATTAGTTTCAACCATTGATTATCTTCCCCATCAAAACGATAGATCACCAGTGCACCTTTCTCTTCTTTTAATAATTGAAGGATAAATATTATCTTTTTAATAGAGTTAATCCATTGTTCCATGAGAAGGGGATTAAAAGATACCGTAAAATGGGGGTCCTTTTCAAAAAAAATTATTTGAGGGAAGCTTTCTCTTTTTGTAGAGGATTAGGTCGTTCGCCATGATTTATTTTATTATTCATAACTTGATCCAGCTGAGAAAGTATTTCCATAATGTTTTGTGCACTTTTTTCCATCATAATTGGCATATCATTATGGAAATCATCACATTTCCTATCACATTGGTTATTGGAATGTGTTCTTCATTTTTACACATTAATTATGAAATAGAAATTTCAATTATGAGGCTAGAATACATAGCTAATAATAATAAAAAAGAAAACATTAAACATAAAAGGATAAACTCTTAAAGGAAAAGTGTTTCAAAACCTGTGATTCCCAAAGTTTCAATCTTGGGTTTTCATGATCTATTTATGAATATATATTATTATGGGATTTTCCCCTTAATAATAGTTCTTAAGGATCTTTTTAATTTACCAAATCATATCCCTCTAGAGTGTCAAACTAGATGCGCAGTAAGGTCGGTTGTCATATATCAGGTTACCTCAAGTCAGGCCCAAAACACCATGTCATAGTTTTTACTCCTAGGTACATATGTGCCAAAACCACATACACTTATGGTATCTAGTCATGGATGTATTTTCTTGATAAAACACTTACTATATTCTTGCAAAAATTTAGGTATGTTTTCTTATACTTAGTTTTATCCCAAGAGTTCCTACTAAAGTGATCTATTCATAATCTCCAAAAATAACTAGACCATCCTCTGATACCAACTATAGCGAACCTATCCTTTTACACAAATAATTACATGATTTTAATCATAATTAAACACCAGATTACAAGACAAGGATCGTAAAGTCTAGTGTCTTGGAATACAAGGTACAAAAAACAAAAAACATGGGACTAAATAAAATATTTCCTTATTTAATATTCATATTATTCTCTTAACTTCCATTGTGATCATACATCTATATAGGATAACCAAGGGATAACAGGAATAATGGGATGATATAAAATCCTAGTAAGGTAATAAACATAAGAATAAATCTTAGCACATGGGCTAGAAGACATAACATAATCATATAAAAAGGCATAGAAAATGATTAAATGTTTGGAATCATAACATATAGAACATGGGATTATATAATAATGAAATCATAGTAATTTGGTAGAGACATAAAACATGAATTTATCATGATTCAAGGATAATTTCACATATAGTAGCAAAAATCAAGGCTAACCACCAAGATCGTTGCACATTGTTCACGAGTCAATGATAATTGCCAAGATCATTAAACAAAATGTCTCTTAAGACTAACCATTACCCAATGCAATGGAGTTCTATCTAAGAACACCCATCATAACAAGTTCATGAATATTATTTCCACCTAAAGATTCATACATAATTAATCTAACATAATTATAATGGTTACCCAAGGTAAGAATTGGGTATCATAATCTTGTCAAAAAGGAATAACATAAGGGAATATCACAATGGTGTCCATGGATGAAATGATTTAAATCATACATGGACATTGATAAGGTAAATTAGGCATAGATCATGATAACTAATGTCAAACTGAAGTGAAGACATGTAAAAATGCATTTATGAAAATTTAGAAACAACACATTTTAGTGCAGTTTATGGAAAATATTAAAAAGTATTTAAAGCATAAAATTGCATAATATTTCATATAAGACCATAAGTGAGCCAAGAAATTTTTCATAATAAAAATTGTGATTTTATAAAAAAAATAAAGGTGGATTAAATAGGATTATAGAGTGATCTTTCAATTGGGTAAGAATCTGTTATATTTTCTTAAATTGAGCATGCTTATCGAGAAGAATTCAGTGGAGAACCTTTTGAAAAAATTTATATCCTTATAAAATAAGGATGAATGGACTTCAATACATGGGTTTGGAACAAATAAAAAGTATCATTAATATTTACAAAAAATGGAAAAAGAATTTTATTTATGTAAAAACAGAGAAAGAATAACATGAATGAATAATAGAGGTTCAGGTAGAATCTCTTACTTTAAGTCTGAAGGTGTTATTACCTTGATCTTAATGTCTTGGATAATAAAATATTTAATAAATAATTACATAACCCTTTATTAATGTATTTAATTTTTTATAACTTTATTCAGTCCATTTAAGTCTTTTTTGACGGGTTAAGAGGTTCAATTTCTTTGTTTTGGAGCGTTGGTTTCCTTGGTTTTCATGATGGGTTTACTTATATACAAGTATGGATAAACATGTAAGATGAGAATGGATTTCTATAATTGAAGTTATATTTTAATAGTTAACATAAAAAATATTACATGGTTATAAAATTTATTTGGTTATTCAGAGTGAGGATGAATCATTATATAAAACATTAATGATAATTGTTTGGGTTAATTAGCAATTTTTGATCACAACAAAATCATCTTGCTTTAAAAATCAATATAATATCTAAATAAAGATTATACAACATTTCATAATATATAATACATTTATTATATTATTTTTGAACCATAAAAATGTTTTTATGACTAAAATTGAAGATGGTAATAGAAATTGAAGACCCATCGTCCTTGAATGTGATAAATTAACATATATCGGGTGGTGTTTTAATTTTTTGTATAAAAAGAGGAGAAAATAGAAATGATGATGAAATCTTCCCTTATAATAAAAAAAATAAATTAAATTTAAGTTACTAGAGTTCTCATACAATTTGTATTAGGATAGGTGAATAGAGAAAACAAAACAAAGAAACATGAAAATAAATTGAATGAAAACGGAAGAGGCTTTTACCATTTGATTCCTTCCTTTTGAGAACCTCCTTAAGGGTTTGGTTTTTGTATTTTGATAAGAAACAAATCTCTTGTTCTTTTACAATTAAAAATGTTTTAGTAGTGTGTGGAGAAGAGGTGGTGAGTGGTTGTATTTATAGTGTATAAGAGGGATGTTTTCTCAATATTTAATTCATAACTTTATTATTTTTCTCAGAAAATACATAGGGTTTATTCTTGTAAAAAATAGTAAATAGAGCATGTGACTTATAATTAATGGTTCTTATATAAGCATAACATCATCCATGACGCAATAATTCATGTATTCATCATTTATCCTAAATTATTGTATTTTACTATTCACCAAAATTCATGTATTTTAGAAAAATCCAAAAAGTTCACCCTAATTTTTTTTCAATTTGTAGATTTAAAAAATGAACTCCATTTTATGAAAATAATATTCTAAATATGATAAATTTAATTTTTAATTAAAATCATTATTTACTTGGAAAATAAACATTTCAACATTAAAATTGCTATTCTAACACTTTGAAAAATTTATTAAGTTCTCATTAAATTATCTTATAATAATAAGACACCAAAAAATAATTTATGAATAAATGTTATTAAAATACCTTTTCTTTCAAAATATTAATTTAGTCATAAAAATGTAATTAAATAAGTATTACTTATAAAAGTACCAACACTTAATTAATAATTTTTAAAATATTTATTTACTTATACAATGATATAACTATATCATATTGACAATTATAAGGCAGAAAAATGTTATTTATACCTCTATTGCTGAGGTTACTATTACATTGTCTGGTTTACTATTCATAAGGGTGACATTTCTATTTCAAAGGTAAAGTTACTATTTCATCAGTATGTGTTCCTTAAATTCTAGAGATACCTTTTGTTTCACTCATTATTCATTTATAATATTTTTATTGTGTTATATATATATATATATATATTTTTATGTGATTATACTATAATGCAGAATTATAAGAAGGTAAATCCATTGATAAAGCATTGGGTCATTAGAATCCTCCTCGGGCATCCCACCTTGAGTAAGTCCTGATCTCTACTCACTAGGCCTCTAGCCATGCGTAAGCCCCACACCATCCCTCGTCGATGCACCTGTTGAGAAACAGTCATCAGGGCTGCTATTACCTATTGTTTCTCATACCAAGAATGACTCATGTGGTCTTAGAGTAAGCAGAGACCACGAAATCTCTCTGGGACTCTAATCATGCGTAAGTACCATGAACCTCATCTATCATGATGATAAACTATATGCATCACCAAACTACACATACTGTTATCCCTTTATTCTAAACATGGTGCGTAGAAAGCCTCTCTGAGGTTTAATCCTCTCACTCCCCACAATCCAATTGTTCTGTGAGTTTCACGTTAGTTCACCTACATCCTCCATGAAATTAAAATATATGCCCCTTCCAAAAAATGTAAGTTTTGATCCATTTTGGGTATGTAGGATGCCTCTATGAGACTCAATCCCACCAAATGGTAAACTTTGGTGCTCCCTCCTAAAGATGTACCCTTCTGATGTGATACTTTAAATTTTGTGATACATCTCCTACGTCTACCTCCTCGATGTGTTCTGATCCTTCCATATGGGATGATAACCATGCATAATCCCCACACTCTATCAATACTCTTCCATTCAAGAGTTCCCCACTTGTGATGGGCTGCTACCCATGCATAAGCCCTATCATGTCTCTAGTTTTTTTCCCCTTTTGTACACCCTGATTCTATGCCCCATTCATGGACTACATGGACTTTGATCCCTTTTGGGTATTAAGAAAGCCTCTTCTAAGATTCAATCCCATCATCTATTCCCATCCCAGTTTCCCCCTGAAGCATTTGTGTCTTGGAAAAATGATTCCCCAAGACAGAGGTTCTACTTCCTTTGGGCCCCTACCCATTCATTCCATTCTCAAAAGCCACCTCCTCAGGTGTCTCATCACCCCACCTAACTACATGGACTTTGATTCCCAACCACTAAGATATGTATGAAGCCTCCCTGAGGTTCAATACCGACAACATCATCTTCACGATAGTTACATATCATCCCTGTTCATCCTTCAACACTATCTCCATCATCAATCCTCATTCATACTCGGGCCTCCACGTCCAAGTGTGGTCTTCCATCTACTTCCTCACTGCTTCTAATAGCACTAGGGCAGCTAACCATGTGTATTCCCCAAAATATCCTTTCAAACAATGTGGTTTTTGATCCCTGTCTTCTATACATGGTATGTAGGAAGCCTCCCTAAGGTTCAATCTCATCCAATGTTAATTATGGGTGTCCCCTTTGGTGCACCCCACCATAATATAATTCACCCCTTTTTGATGTTCATATCACCCTTCATGATATGAAGTATTCACTTTTTGGGACATGTCATTCTAGGTCCTTCCTGAATGGGCATTTTGATCCATCCTTCTGGTAAACCTTTCAAATGCTCCCTCCTAGGGATGTACCCATCCGATCCACTCATTTCAATGTTCTAATCAGTCTGATCCATCTTCGCAAGACATTAAACTCATGTCATACCCTGTTTTAAACATGGAAAGATGAGTAAAACCTTAGAGACATGCCTCTTCTATAAGATTCACTGCATTTGATGTGGGATGCGTCTGGAATCCATGCCCTTGAGAATCCCTTTGATAAGGGAAAATTCAGGTGTATGAATACTCCAGCATCAAGACATGCCAACTATGCCGAACATGACTACTTCCTTGATTTAAGGTTTCTACCCTGACATAAACCTTTGTAATGTCCTGATGGAAGCACTGTAAAAAACCAATGTCCACAAAGAGATGGAACTAGGTGGAGTTTCACAAACAATGTCTTAATCTTTAATGGAAACCCAAACTAGGCGATGAGTTTTGAGGATGAATCCATGGAAGTAGAAACTGGCATCCTATCATCCCATTTTTATCATGAAGTAAAAATCTCTGATGAAGTGATGAATGTCACCCGCATTTGGAAAGAAAGAATGTGGGGAAACAGATATGTGTCCCCAAAGACGGTGTGTGCCCCAGTGGAAAGTGTTGGAAACACATATCCATTAATATTCAAACACTCCTTTCTAAAACAACATTTTTTTATGGTGTACCTAGAATGGTGTATTGTGCACATATTCCATGAATTTATAGAAACTTTGAAAATGGACCAGGTTTTTGTTCACTTTCATCAAATATTCCATAATATTCACCCCATATCAAAGCTTATGACCTTCACCTTTCTGTATAATTCTATCTCAACTTCATTTACATAAATTTACATGGAATATATTGATTAATATTTCTCATTCAGTAAATAGACATATCCAAAACATGAAAAATCATCAATATAAGTGATAAAGTATACATATTTACCTAAATAATTGAAATCAAAAGGTCAATATATATTGGTATGTATGATCTCAAGGAGTTGAGTACTTCTTCTTGAACCTTTCTTTGTGTGTTTTTTTATTTTCCATTAATAAAATCCACAAGAATTTTTAGGTCAGTAAAATCCAAATTTGGAAGTATTTCAATCTTAATTATTCCCTCCAATATTTCTTTGGAAATATGAACTAATCATTTATTCCATAAATAAGAAAACTTTTCATTTAAAAAACTATGTTTAGTACCTAAATTATTATTCTAGGTTATACATGTTATAACAAACATATTATCAAGATTTAGTTTATATAAACCATCATGCAATAAACTAGATAAAATTACACATTTATTCTTAAATAAAGAAAATATTCATTCCTAAAATTAAATGAGTATGAAAAAGCGTCATGTTTTGATAAAGAAACAAATTTTTTAGATATACTAGGTATATAAAAGGTTTTACATAACTACAAAATATATCAATTATCAAGGATTAAACAGTATGCCTTAATATCTTTAACGAGAACCTTCTTTATATTCCCCCTGAAGATGAAATTTTTAGTTGGGCTTGTGATTTGGATTGAACAGAATCCTTGCATCATATTAGAAACATGAGTCATAAAACTAAGTCATTCCACCATGTATTATGTGGATCATTATATAAGTTTTATTCATAACATGTATAATCATTTTTCTTTCATTTATTTTCAATCCAAGCCTTTCATTTTAGGAAATCCTTTTGGAAATGTCCAATTTTCCCACTAAAATTTAATTTATCTTTATTTGAGTTCTTATGTTTACTTCTAGAGGAATCATTATCCTTCATTGGCCACTTTCATTTTCCATGATTCTTTATACCATGCTTCTTTCCTCCTTGCTGATTCACATAATTGATAGAGCGAATTCCTTGACTCTTTAATCATGTTCCCTCTTAAACTGAATACTATGAAATTCATGAACATTCCCTTTATCATTCATGGTTTTGTGGTTTATTTTGAATGGTCCATACTCAGACGATAATGAGTTCAGGACAAACTGTAAATGGAAACATCCATCCACTTCCACTCCTAAAGGTTTATGAATTACTGTAATATTTTTCATTTCAATGACATGATCATACATATTGTGAGAACTATCAAACTTTATGGTGGTCAGTGTACTAATTAATAACCTAGAAAAATATTTTTCAGCAGTTTCAAATCGTTCTCCCATAGATTTCATAAATTATTTAGTACTTCCTTTTTTAGGGAAACCAAACGTGAAGTTACTTGCTATCGGATTTACATGAACATTAAACATGATCGGTTCAATCTTTCCCATGTTGTATAATATACTCTATCATTATCCCTATTTACATCTATTATAGTAGAATTTTTATCTACATGGAGTTATAAATCAAGATCCAATGCGCCAAGGTGAAATTTTATTTTCTAACTCTAATCATAGAAATTTAATCCATTAAATATCAAAAAATTTGATGTCTTTGAGTGTCATGATGATGAAAATATAGCAGTAATAAATACATTCTTGTAATTAATGCTTTGAAATAATAATAATACAATGATACAGAAAAATTATTTAACATAAATGTGTTTTAGTGTTCTCCTTTGGGTGATACACTAATACAGAAACACAATTTATACTAATTTTATTAACATTATTTGGAAATAAAATACGCATAAATTGGATTTATTTATTAATTTTTGATATATAAATAAATTTCATAGTGCATATATATATTTCCAAAAATTATATTCATAAATTATAAGAATATGAAAATTTAGTTTGGGAAATTAATAAATATCTCAT
Organism: Viscum album; assembly: GCA_963277665.1. Lineage (NCBI taxonomy): Eukaryota > Viridiplantae > Streptophyta > Magnoliopsida > Santalales > Viscaceae > Viscum > Viscum album. The sequence continues at coordinate 534,176,695 of OY728155.1, forward strand.
AATAGATAATTTTAATTAATCATAAGATACCATAATAGTATCAAATTTTTGAGCAATAAATATATATTATTTTAGAAAATTTTTGAAATAATTTTATCATTATGATTTGACCACTTTGGTGATAAAAACATTCTCTTGCATTAATGTTCCAGATATAAAAACTCTTAATCATAACATAGTTATAAATACAAATAAATTTTAATAAACATAAATCCAAATTTTGTTTACTCTTTCTATAATTGTTTTGGCATAAAAAGTAAAACTATAATAATTATTTCAAATAATGACAAATCAAAATTATAATTTTTTAAAACTACAAAATTTGAAACTTTACAACGTCTAAAACAGAAGAAAAAAATTATAATAATAATAATTATTTTATCATTCAAAAAACGACAATCATTTTTTAAATAAGAACTTCATCTCATTTTAATATGAAATAATATAAAATAAATAATAACAAATTCTAAAATTAGGGGTACGATTTAAAAAAATACGTAACAAATTATGAATGAAAAAAATATCCATTATTCAATTTAATAATATTTATTAATTAATTAAACTACATAACCATAATAACATCATAATAACAATTAATATAATTTTTCTCAAAAAATGAGGCAAAAAAATGAACAATAATTTCAAAAATATTTTCTCAACCATTATCTCAAGTATTCTATATAAAATATTATATTCCCATGGATTTTGAAACTAATTCAAAATTAGAAAAATAAATAAATAAGAGATTTCAAAATCTATTAAATTATAACAGGAAGTGTTTTGGGATTCCAAAAAATATTACATAGAAAATTTCAAATTTTTAAACACATGGGGAGACAGGTAGTGTTTTGGGATACCCAAAAAACTATTCAAAACAAATTTAAAAATTTAAAACACGTGAGGAGAGAGGTAGTGTTTTGGGATTCCCAAAAAAATTGTACAAAAACATTCATATTTCTAAAGAAAATTTCACAACCAATTATAATAGTAATAATAATAATAATGGAAATGCACAATAGATTTTGATTTCATAAAATTCCATTTCTTGAAGAAAAATATCCATATTTTTTATTCTTAATTTAACGCAACACATAATAAATTTAGATATGGAAAAAACAAAAAAAAATCATAATCATGATCTAATACCACATGTAATTTAATATCTTTAAATTTTTTATCTTTATAATCAATATTTATCATATATCTATATAAATAAATTAAAAATAAAATACACACATTGATACATTGAACTTTTGGATTTGAGTCTCCTTGATTTTCTCCTGCTTAAACGGCTTTCTACCCTTTTATTATTCTCTCTTCCACAGTGGTTTTTATGGAACATACCATAATTATGATTCATACATAATTGGCAAGGACATGACCCTTTAAATAGGGAGAAAATGGTTTTCATGGGTGGTTATTTAATTAACTGTCAAAGTTTTTCAATTTTACATGTTTACCCTTAGTATCCCATTATAATAATTTTAAAAATAATATTAGAGGAGTTAATCCAAAAAATAGTGGATAATCATTTGTGATAATCCTTTCAAATTGTTGGGAGTGTTTGAAAATAATACATTATAGTGAATATTAGATCTTAATTCATATAGGAGGTCATGACCAATACAATATGGTGAATACAATTCATGTGAGAAATTGGTGTATGTGGCAGTTAATGTCAAAAAATCGGTTATGACGATTTTTAGGTGGTCATTAAATGTTACAAATTCACAGAGATTGAGTTTTTTATTCAAGATGACTTTTAATGAAATTTTGAAAAGATATCTGGTGTCATAATTTATGAATATTTGATGAGTACTGTTGAGTCCTAAATTATATCAGATTTTTTAAATGTGATCATGATTTTGAATGATAGGAAATAGTGGAGTTTAAATTCTATGTATATTTTATTTATTTTTGAAATGAATGTGTGTATAAGAAGTAAGCTCTTATGTGTCTTGTTGTTAAGTTCTTGAGAATTTTGAGAGAAGTAATTTTTTATTAGTGTCAGACAATTTATTTTTTGATAAATCAGAAGGGTATAAGAATTCATAATTTTCCTGAATTTTTAGTGCTGAGAAGAAAATTTAAAATTTTAAAAGGTTGCTATGTTGAGATCCAAGGAGTACATCTTTTTATAATTAATGTTCTGGAGAATTTAATTCCCAATATATTACATTTTTATGGGAATTCAAACATCCAATATTACATTGGCTAGAAAAAGAATCAAATTTTATAATTGGGGGGAGCTAAAAATATTTCTTGTTAGGGTATAGAAGTAGATTTATGATAGTTAGATCAATAATATTCACTTGAATGTTTTAGTTGATATTTATGACTAAAAATGAGTTGAAAAAGTAAGGACAAGGTACCCACATTCAGACAGAACCTTTTAAAAATATGTGTCTGTAATTTATCTTCTTTATCATTGTGTGTGAGTGAGGTTGAGTTTTAATATTGAGAGAATCGATGTTTAACAATTTTTAGAGGTCAATTTCACATGAAATAAAATATTAAAATATCACCACCGATTCAACCTCCCCTAACATCAATGGTCCATATATTCCTAGGAACTTTAATTAGTATTAAAGAAACCTAGGTTCCCTTAGTAATATCCTTATATTTTTTATATATAATCTTAACACATTCAATAGTATATGTATTTTAATCTTTGAAGGTGAAAATAATCATTGATGTAAAAATAGATTGATGCCACCAATCTTCAAACTCCTAGCATGGAGGTGATTAATTCAATTATTTGGGGATTCCCACCCATAGAAAAATATGATCCTATGTCATTTTTTGACAAACATGATCTTGAGGATGATTGGAAAATGTATAATTTCATTCTAACATCCTTGTCCAACAATGTGTACAAGAATGTCATGGGTCTCCAAATTGTGAAAGAGACCTAGGAAAAACATGAAAGAAACTTTGAGGGGAATGTTAAAGTAAATGAAGAAAAGATTAAAATATTGATAAGGAAGTTCAAATATATTAGGATGTAATAAGAATAAAATATTGATGATTACTCCACCTAGGTGAATGAAATTGTTAGAAACATCATTGGATTTGGATATTTCCTGGTAGATTCAACTATTATTAAGAACTGATTATTAAATTTATAGAGTTATTTTTTCATGACCATGCCCAAGAAGGGGCTCTATCCACAACTACCCGAATCCCACCTCCATAGGCCAAGGGTGGCGACAAGAACTGAAAGGCATATCCTAAATGGGAGGACATTTCCTAATTTCTTATATACACACACTCGAACATATCAATGTAGAAGTTCATCAGAATAATAATAAAAAGATACAACTACTATAATGTAAACAAATAATGCATAACCTCTAGGGTTTACATGAGTAATATAGGGAAAAATGAAAAATAAAGGGAAAAAATATAGTCACAAATAGAAATATGTCCCAGCCTAACAAATATACAAAAGTAAACTAATGAGAGACCCTAGTTCCTAATCTCCAAGTTGTGACCACCATAGTGGTCCAAAGTACCAGGTATCCCTTAGCTCTTCTAAAGTCACTACTAACTTTTCATTCATCTTCATAATACACAACACATGTTGGAAAATCCCATAAATGTGATAGTATATACATACCTAGTAGGATGCCTAGAAAGCTAAAGGGGGAGCAGAAAGATATAAAACATGTATATAAGATAGTAGATAGTACACATGATGCAAGATATAGTAAAAGAGAATATCTCAGCCAATACCTAGAGAGTAACCTCATCCAATAAAAAGTGGATCAACATGGTGAGTAGATGAACTACATGTCGAGTCTTCACCACTTATAGTAGGAGAGTAAATCTCATCCAATCACATAAAGCTAAACACGGAAAACACATGACATATCTCGTGCGTCTTCGCATATCTTTAAATGAGAGTATTAAAATCCAAATGTATGGATATGGGGTATATATATATATATATATATATATATATATATATATTCTTCGTCAAAAGAATCCCTAAAAAGAGAGTGAGGATATATCCATCTCATAGCTTAGCCCAAGAAGAAGAGAAACCATCAATTTCAAAAGTCCATCAATGATGCCTAGCATCTCATTCATCTTTCCAGAAGTAACTATCCAAGTCATGCCACACCTTGTCATTATGCCACACGATCAAGAGGCCAAAATATATAGGAGGAGGACCCATTTATGGGTACAATAAGAGGGTTTCACTATGATAGTCAAAGGAGGACCCATGCCCTGCCCACCAGGAGGGGTCCACTTCAGTTTTAGAGGACCCGTGCCCAACCTGGCTGAAGGGTTTAACTCTAGAGGTTGTCTAGGACCCATGCCCAGATCGACTAGAGTGTTCCTCTCAGGAATTCATCAAGGGCCCATGACCTTGTCCAATAGAGGTTTCATCTTTTGATGTATGTAGAGGACCCATTACCTATGCTGATATAAGGGTTCCACTCTAGTCACTGAGGACCCATGACCAGCTTGACTGGAGGGTTCCACTCAAAATTCTATAGAGGACCAATGACTTTTAATAAAAAGAGGGTTCCAAAATAGGAGTCATTAGGGGACCCATTTCTAATCCAACTGGAGGGTTCCACTCTAAAAATCATCAAGGACCCATGCCCAACCTAATAGGAGGTTCCCATTTGGGAAGCCTCTATTGATCCTATGTGATCACTATTATTATCAAGTTCCTCCTAACCATGTATAGGGCTCTACATATTCCACACCATATCTAAAAAGACACAATAAAGGGAACCATTCCATTATACATGTAAAAAAACCTAGTATAGGCAACCTACAGGCCAAAATCCAAGTTCAAATGAACGAGATATGAAACCTTTAATTTTATTGGAAATGAACCATGTAGTACTTGGATTGTGAGGAGATCCACACAACATGTGGTTATGCTCATCCACCTAGATATTTCTCTATCCAGTACATGGGCTCCAACCCATTCAGCAGTATACACCATGTATGTGGATTACACAGTATGTCCAAACTATCCGGGGATGTGTCATGTCCTTCTGGTCTTGTCCATGTACTCAAGCCACATCCATGTTCTTGGTACATTATGTGTTGCTTCACATGGGGTTATTCCCATGTTCTCTGGAAGTGTCTGTTTAATTCATTACATGTCCATCTGATTGGATGTATACTCCCATAGGGAGTTCGACATGTGTGATCCATCACACAAATCATCCACCTAGGGACGAGGTACATGATGTGCAGGAGGTATATATGTTGTTTCATCCTTATGATTTTCCAAAACCCTAGAAACTATATTCAAGGGGATAAAAAACATGTGTTCATCATTGTATAGGACGTATAGTTGGGGTTTTCATTGTTTTCCGGATCCACTTCCCGTGACTCAATTTAATCCATTTCTCCAATGATTCTACCTCGATTCTGTTAGTCGCACCTAGGTTAAATGCCCTGAGAGAGGGTGGGTGAATCTGGGTATGATAAATTAAAACAACTACCCCTTTAGATCTTGTTTCTTCAAAAAAATCTTCTCTCTCTTTCCTACAACAATATATGAACATAAATTAAATCACATATAGTACACAGTAGTTTTACTTGGTGCAACCTCCCTGGGATATGTCCAAGGAGAATACAACGACAATGTAATGATGTCCCAAATCCATTAAAATTGCATTGCTGATTACAATGTTCAGAGTGGAATCAATATCCCTCATACATTACAACCAATCAGAATTTGATATCTCACTTATCCCTCAACTGATGTGTGCTCATTTCTGCATCATAAGATCTTATATTGATTTCTTGAATCAATAAGTTTTACACCTCATTTATTGTATCATTTAATTCCACTTTCAACTAGCTGATAAATACCACTTTACCACAGAACTATAGGGAAACTAAAAACATTCCTGAAACCTTTTGGAAGTCTTGCATGGAAATTTAATACCTTGCATGAAACATTTGAGTTTTTTTCATAGAAAACCTCTTATCCACAACATCCTTATTACACACAACTCCCTTCTTATACACAACCACCTTTCTTACTCGCACCTCCCTTATTATTCACTTCAGATCCAAGATTCTCTCTAAGTGTTGAGATGCTCAAATGAGAGGGTGGCCTTTTATTTATTGGAATTTTTAGCCCCGCGCATAATATTATCTTTGAGAATGCAAAAACCCTATTTGACATATCATTTTATGTGTAAACCTATTTCGTGCAACTCCATCTTTCATGAAAATCCAAATATTCCATACACTTCTTTCCATTATTGTATTTTGATGTGGTAGACCCAAAATATGTATTTCTCACAACATTCCAAACCTCCATCAATCTTTCATGCATATTCCTTTTCCAAAAACACCTTTCATCATTTTCCCAATTTTGAGGCCCAAAAAATTGGAAAACACTAGGAAACAACGCTACCTAGTATACAATCTTTTTGTACTTCCTCCAGAGCATCCATTATTTTGTCTTGGATATTTTTTATTATTTGTCAAAAATATCTCTGGAACTCTAGAAATTATCATGTAAACCCTCTTTGTTAACAAACACAATCAACCCACAAGTGATTTAGTGTTTCCTTGAGGTATGTTTTCCAATAGATGCTACCTATTATCATCAAATCTAGGGGTCATTCATTAATTCTGGATATCGTTCACCAGAAATCGGATATCGTCATCCTATAAGAGTTCCGTCATAGGTTTTTCACACCTGTGCATATCTGGCCTTAATTTAATCAATCATTTATTATCAATACAATCATCCTAACCCCTAAATGATCATAGATCTTTGTTTGATTCATCGATCTATCCCTCGCTTGTGAATTTGTTGCGATTTTGGGGGTTTGATTGGGCTAAATATCTCCCAGCAATGTCAAACAGGGACCACAGGGTCCAACCGGTAAAAAATGTGAAATATTGAGGAGGAAATAAATAATTAAAATGGTCTAACCATAATTGATTAATAAATATTGGACAAATTTCAAGACTAAGGATATTAATGTTAGAAAACATTAAATAACCAATTAAATTGGTTTGTGTGAGCATGCTAAGGATACATAATTAGTGAATATCAATAGAAGGAAATGATCTTCTCAATAAATTTTATAAAGGAGGGTATAACAAAATAATGATTCATATCTGGAGATTGTATCCTTTATCATCAAAGTACACACCTACCAATGATTGAAGAAATTCGTTGCATTCACTGCATCTGAATCTTCTCAGATCTGATGTTTAACCATTTTTGGATTTGATCCGCCAAAAGAAGCAGAGGAAGTGTGTCTTTGGAGATTATAGGATTATTCGGAAAAACCTGTGTAATTCACCATGATGTTTTATTTTTAGGAAAATATTTTAGGTTAATTTAATTAATTAATTAATTTAATTATTTAATTAATCCATTGAACACACCGCCAATGGGCGAGATTTATGAATCCCATGTGATGGAATATTTTAGGTCGCGCTAGGGGTAAACAATTCATTCTAGAATAAACCATGGAATCAGATATTTTATCCAATCTTATTATTAAGATTTATACCATTTCATTTAAGAAACTATGAACACATGATATAAAATATTTTTAATATTTTTATAAAATTAATTCTGGGCACACCAAGACTCGGAATCACACATCATCTCAACACCTAACTCTCTCTATCTATATATATATATATATATATATATATATTTATAGATATTACAAGAATAAAAAGGTATTTTAATTATTCATTCCTTTAATATTTGTATCATTAAAAAGAAAAACCAATGAAACTACTATGGATACTGGGCCCGCTTCTTGATCCCCCTCTCCCAGGAGTTGTCCTGCACATTTCCATGCAACCAAAAAACACGAACCAAGGGGATGGTCATTCCACCCAGGGTCATCTCATGTCAATCCTAGATAGCCATTGGGTGATCTGCAAATGTTTCTCCATCCTTCATCTCCAGATCATCCCAGTAGATGATGTGCATGGGGTTATTCAGGTATTTCCTCAGCTACAACACATTGAAGACTTCGTGTACCTGCTCCAGTTGTGGGGGGTAAGGCCAGGTGATAAAAAATCTCTCCAACCCTCTACACAATCTCAAATGACCTGATGAAACTTAGGTATAGCTTTCCTTCAAGGTTGACCCTCTATAATCCTCACCATGGGGAGAATCTTCAAAAAACCATGTCTCCTTGCTCATACTAGAAGGTCCCACAATGACGATCTACATAAGATTTCTACACTTTCTGGGTTATTCTCATCCACTTCTAGATTACTTGGACCTTCTTTGACATCACCTACACCATCTATAAGCCCATAATAGTTGTCTCACTAAGCTCTTTCCCGAACAAGGGTGGACAGCAAGGTCTCTCATATAGGGCCTCAAAAGTCTCCATGTTGGTAGTTGAGTGGTATCTATTGTTGTACGCAAATTCTACCAAGGTATAGTGATACGCCCAGCTCCAGAATAATTCTATCATGCAATCCCTCAAAATATCCTCTAACAACTAGATAGTGCACTAGGTCTTCCCATTAGTCTGAGGGTGAAAGGTTGTAATCATCCTCATTTGGTTCTCAAAATACTTTAGTATGCCTATCCACAATTGTGATGTAAACTGAATGTCACGATTGAAGACAATCATCGAGGTCACCACATGAAGGTGAATGATCTCCCGTATGCATTGCTACCCCAAACTCTCTACTGAACTCTACTACCTAATATCAAGTAATTGCACCCACTTTGTGATTCATATGAATATAACCCAGATGAACCCATGGACCTTCGTTTTTAGTGGAAGCCCTGTCATAATTTCTATGGTTATGCCATCCTAATTCTACTATGATATCTAAAGGGGTTGCAACAAACCTATTGGAACTTGGTGCTTAGCCTTCACATGCTAACAGGTGAGACACTAAGTGATGAACTCAACTATTCTTTGTCTCATTATTGAACACCAATACTACCACTTGAGGTCTTTTTACATCTTCCCCTTTCGAGATGTATGTATAGGGGAGATTTGTGGAACTCCAGCATCACCTCCTCCTGCATCATAACTAGAACCATTATCTGTCCTTGGAAAAAGATGTCAGGATTCTGTCCTTCATAATATCCATCTGGTGAGTCTCCAATGTATATTTGTTCATGTAAGTCCTAAAATTCAATGTCTCATATATGATACTCTATTACACACTCAATATGTTGAGGATTCAACACTAGCAATTATTTACAAGTTGTACCCTCCCCCTTCACTAGGGTCAGTTGTAGGTAGACCAACTGCTCTTAACCCTCCTAAAACAAATGATCATGGGACTTCTTGATAAGGGGATCTACTATTTCAGTTCCCTTACTTAAAGTATAGACTATCTAAAAGTCATAATCCAATAGGAGCTCCAACCAGCACCACTGTCTTAGGTTTAGGCCTCTCTGTGTGAAGGGATGCCTAAGACTCTGATGCTTTGAGTAAACCACAAAGTGCTCCCCAAGAAGGTAGTGCCACCACATCCTCAGGGTAAAGACTATAACTACAATCTATAGGTCATGAGTTGTATAGTTCTACTCAATGGTAATCATCTACCTCAACCCATGTGTTATAACTGCTTGCCATTGTATCAACACATAAGTGATCCAAACTCCTGAGGCATCACAATGCACTACGAACTCTACACCTTCCTCTAGTAGTCTCAACATAGGGTAACTCATTATCCTCAACCTAAACTCCTCAATGTCCCTTTTTCACTTCTCAAGCCAATTAATGATTTTCTTTTTACATCAGGGTAGTCAAAGGGGCTACAATTGTGGAAGAATCTACCACCATCCTCTTGTATTACCCCACCAAGACAAAAAAACTTCACACCTCTAACATGCTCTTGGGTGTCTCCCAAGAAATAAATACATCGATCTTCACTAGGTCCTTGAATAAACCATGCTCTAAAATGACATGCCCCAAAAATTGATACTTATTAATGCATAACTGGAACATTGATAGAATCCCATAATGTTGGTGCTCTCAAAGTAAATCTAGAACCATCCTTAAGTGATCTACATGCTCCTCCTTTGATGCGGAGCATATGAGTATGTATTCAATGAAGATAAACCAAAACTAATCCAAGTACAGATGGAAAACTTGGTTCCTCAATGTCATAAACCTGAAGGGGGAATTCATCACACCAAAGGGCATCACTAAGAACTCATAGTTCTTATAGCATCATCAGAATTCCAAATTTGGAATATCGGCCTTACAAACCCTCAACTGGTGGTAGTCGGACCAGAGATCATTCTTCGAGAACCACCCCACACCTCTTAAGCTATCAAAGAGTTCATATATCCTTGGTAAGGTGTACTTATTCTTAATAATTTCCTAGTTTAGGTGACTATAATCTATGAAAAGATACAAACTTCTATCCTCCTTCTTCATGAACAACATTGGAGATTCCGATAGGGACACACTGGGTCTAATAAAACCCTTCTCTCAAAGGTCCTCCATCTACAAAAAAAGATCCTAGATCTCTACAGGGTCCATCTGATACACTGAAAAAGATACCGGAGTGGTTCCAAGATAAAAGTTGATAAAAAAACTTAATTTCCTTTCAGAGATGTATTCCCAGAACATCCTTAAGAAATAAATCCATATAATACTTCACAGAAGAAGGAATCCAAATTCTAGATGAGCATACCGAACTAAGGGTTACAATTTCCAAATGATGCATGATGGGATGAGGCCTCTTACTCACAGAACCCACCCATACCTCCATGAGATCTATCTCACCCATAAATTTGAATCTCATCCCATTAGTGCATGGATATATGACTCATCATCAGTAACAATCAATCTGGGATTAGACTATAGAAATACAATCTAAACCCAAGATGAAATCATAGGGTTCCATGATGAAGAAAAAAAGTCTAAAATGAACCTCTCTCCACCAAGTGATAGATTGCAATTTCAATAAATAAAATATATAGAATAAGTATTCTTAATAGGAACATTAAGATGGAGATAATGGGAAAGCGTATCAACTGGGATCTTCATCTCTCGCACAAGGAGAATATAGATGAAGGAATTACTAAAACCCATGTCTAATAATACATAATAAAACATATAATAAACAAATATCATACCTATAATCATCGCATGCATTGCGGGGTCACAAGCCTCCAAATCATGTAGTTTTCTGTGGTCTCAACCTCCAGCTCCATAAGCCTAATGTTGGATGCCTGGTGGTGGTGGTGGAAGGACCTCATAGTGTCTTCCACCACCCATAGCTCCTATTGCTCCTCATCCATTTGTGCCTCCCTGGGGACCACCCTACCCTCTCCTGGGAGATCCATTATCATAACACTGCCTCTGTCATGGCAGTATTCCAACTATATACATATTCTCTTCAAAACTTATGTTCTAGAATTCATATACTATGCATAATATCCCATAAAAATCATAGAGCCGACCCTCTATGAGAAACCCTAGTTCTATGAACTATCCTAGTACTACATGACCACATGCCTGAGTCTGATCATGAAAGGATTTTCTATACAGATGTCCCGCTGACTGATGCCTACTAGAAGATGCAGACGACTCAACTTTGTGATTCCCACTACCGGTTCTATATTTTTTGAATCCCTCTCAGAGAAATATCTATGTCACTAGTGGTTTCTCTAGCACCCCTACATTGGTGGGGATTCACAAGGGTACCACCCTAACACAAATATCTCTACAGCGTCCCTACTCAAACTTCCAGGCTCAGAAGTAGACATCACATATCATGTAAAGGGAGTACTATGTGAGATCTATGAACATCATTACATACTCATCCAATTTCATCCCAGGCCGATGAATCTCCAAAATCTCTTCAATAACAACTGATTTCAAGAGGAAGAGTAGTACTCCTCATGGAACAACTGCTGGAAGTCAGGCCACAAGAGTGTTGAATCATTGTGCATCTATGTAACACAGCTCCACCAGTGACCAAATACTCCATGAAAAAGGTTTTCTATTAGTGAAACCACCTGATCCATTAGTATCAAGATAAGGCTAAAAAAGGACCACCAACACTAGCCAATTATCTACTACCTGAGGATTCAACTCACAATAGACCCTCAGTGAACTCTGGTGATGGAACTCACAGAGTGTACTAAGTCTATTTTCATCGTCATCCTACTCTTCTGGTATGATCTGCAACTCGATAGGTGGAGGTGCTTCCAACTGCCCACCTAGAGGATGAAGTTCATGGGATGGACCCTAAACTGAGTCTTCATCGCTCATCAGATTGTTTTCATGATCTAGAAATTGTATCTTGGATGGCTATCATCATAGATGCATCCTGAAAGTTATCAATTCATTCCACAATTAAATGAGAATATATATATATATATATATATATAACAATTAGGTGATAACTCAAGGAGGATATTAAAAGAAAAAATCCTATATAATTTATGTATCATTGATCCCAGTAACCAATTTTTCGGTATCTCAAGTCAATAAGAAGGTAGTCAAGGTCCTGGTGAATGGATATGTCGGCCGCTCGTACCATCAATGGATTCCCTGGCCAGAAATTTGTACTCGATTCACTCTAAAATTGTTTCCCCAATCCCAACCAAATCCTCATAAGGTGAATACTATAAACATTTTTCCAAGGAATAGACTACCCTGATACCAATTTTCCATGACCCAACCCAAATCGGGGCTCAAGCCAAAAGTACCCCAAGACCACCTCTATATCCTAGGGGGAGGTGACAAGCACCAAAATGAATATCCTAAATGAGAATCTTTTTACTAAGTAACCTTACACACACATTCAACCATATCAAAGAAAACTTTCATAGGAATATTAATAAAATGATTATATTTTTAGAAAGTAAAACAAGCATGCATAACCTCCTAGGTGTAAAAGGATACGACATTGAAAATTGAAAACTAAAAAAATACAATCCCAACAAGAAATATGTTCCAACAAGAAAGAACTGGAAAACTAAACTACTGATAAACCCTCGCTCCTAGTCTTCAAACTTCATCCACCATATGTGGTACAAAGTACCAGGTATCCCTAAGCTCATTTGAAGTCACCACTAACATGTCCATCGTCTGTATAAAACAAAACATGTGTAAAAAAATCCCATTCATGGGTGAGTATAAATACCTAATAGGACACCCCAAAATCAGAAGGGGGATGAGTAAGATATAAAATTTGAATAGAATATAGTAGATAATACACAAGATGCAAGATATAGTAAAAGATAAAAACTCAAACCAAACCAAAAGTGAGTAACTTTGTCCAAACACAAGGGGATAAAGATGGTGAGAAGATAAACTGCACACCAAGTCTTCACTACCTATTGTATGAGAGTAAATATCACCCAACCACAAGAAGATAAACATGTAATTAATGTGGCATACCCCAAGAATCTTCTCATATCATGGAAATAGAGGAACTAAATCCAATAGAATTAATACATAAGGTGTATATATATATTCTCAGTAAAAATAATCCAAAAAGAGAGAGTAAGAGGATCTCCATCTAATTGATCATCCTAATAAAAATACTAGATATCAGTTCTAGAATTCAATCAATGATTCCCGTCATCTAACATGTCTTCCCAAAAGTAACTATCCATGTAAAGACATGCCTCATCACTATATTTCACAATTGAGGGGGAAAATCTCTATAAAGAAGACCCATTTTGTGGTACAATAGTTTATTTACACTTTTATAGTTGATGGAGGACCCATTCCCTACCTAGTAGGAGGGTTCCACTCCAGTGTTAGAGGCCCCATGCCTAGACTAGCTGGAGGGTTACACTCTAGAAGTCGTTAAGGACCCATGCCTAGCTCGACTAGAGAGTTCCACTTTGGAAGATGTTAAGGAACGATTTATATCATTACTAGAGGGTTCCACTAGGAGATTATATAGAGGAACCATGACCTATGATGATATGATAGTCCCAATCTAGTCATCGAGGTCCCATTCTGATCATGACTAGAGGGTTCCACTCGCAATTCTATTTAAGATCCATGCCATGTGCTAATATGAGGGTTCCAATATAGGGGTTGGTAGAGGACCCATTTCTATCCCAATTGGTTGGTTCCACTCCAAAATTTATCTAGGACCCATGCCCAGTCCAGTTGGAGGGTTTCACTCAGGATTACTCTAGTGATCTTGCATGATGATTTTCCTTATCGAGCATTGCCTATCAAGGTTTCATGATTAGAACATTCCAAATAATCTAAAGACAAAATCGAGGGAACCATCATGGTTTACATGAAAAAAACTCAATTTAGGAAAACAATTAGCCAAATTTTTTGTTTAAATTAAGGAGATATGAAAAACATAAGTTTCCTAAAAAGGAACCAAGTAGTGCACAATGTGTGAGGGTACCCACATGAAATGTGGTCCCTCTCCACCACCAGGCTGTGTCGCTGGCTAGCACATGGATCCCAACCCATGTAGTCATACATACTGTGTAGGAGGAAATAAATGTGTGTCCAAACTATCTAGATCAAGGCTGTGTACTTCGGGCCATGTTCATGTACTCAAGTCATGTTTCTGTACTTGGTACATGACATATTGATTCACACAGGGTTCCACTCATGTGCTATATCCAGGTCTGTTTACTTCGATACATGGTTATGTAAGTGGCCGTGTAATCCCACATGGAGTCCTCCCTAGAAGGTCCATTATATGAATCATCCACCTAGGGATGAGGTAAAAGATTTATAGGAGGTCTACACCTCATTTTGTCTTTATGATTTTTGAAAAACCCAAATCATCGTACTCAAGGGGATACACGTCCTGTGTTTATCCTTGAACACTGCATGTAGTCAAGTTTTTCATAGTTCTTCAGATCCACCTTCTAATCTTTGATTCAATCCATTCCACCATAGATTTTACCTCAATTTTTTCAAATATCACAAGATCTTGGTGCAATTCATCATTTCCTATCTTCATTTTCCATAAATTGGATCTTGTATACCCATGAGAGTTCCTTCATAAGTCTATCTCACCCAAACATCATCTATCTCTAATTAGATGATCTAGAATAATAAAAATAGTCATGTTTGTCCTAAAATGATCTTAGATCTATTCTATATTCATCAATATATTCATCACTCATGAATTCATTGTGAATCTGATGGTCCTATCGGGCTTGGTACCACCCAGAAACATCAAACAGGGACCACAGGGTCCAACTGGTAAAAAATGTGAAAACATTGAGGGGGAAAGGAATAATATTAATGTTTTATCAATCATTGGACAATCATTCATGGAAAATGATAATGAACATGGATATTTGAGTTATAAAAAATTGAACAACTAATTAAATTGGTACATGTGACCATGTAAAGTATAAAAAATGGGGGCATATGAATAGTTTGAATTGATCTTCTCGATCAATTTAATAAAAGAGGGTGTAAAACACAAATTTACAAGTCCTACTTGGATATTGGATCATTATTCATCAATTAACTCACCCTCCAATGATAGAACAAAGTCATTGCATTCACTATGTCCTGACCTTCTCTATTATGAAGTTTCATCATTATTCAATTTGATCCACCAATGGAAGGAGAGGAAGATCATCAATGGAGATTCTAGAAATTTGAAGGTAAACATGGTAAATTTTCCATTATAATTTGTTTTTTAAAAAATATTTTAGGTCAATTGGAAGAATGAATGAATTTAATAAATTACTTAATCCACTAAACATACCTCCAACAGGCGAGATGTCTGAAGGCTCTTCACAGAGCTATTTTAGGCTACACCTAAGGTAAAAAACACATTACAGAATCAATTGTGGTCTCAAATTTCAGATCTAATCTTCTGTTTAAGAGTTATACTATTTTATTTCTGAAATGGAATGTGTGTATATAAAATATATTTTCCATTTTTATAAAATTAATTTCAGGAACATCAGGCCTTAGAATTTTACATTGTCACATCACCTAGCTCCAGAAATATATATTGAAATATTTCCATGTTTTATAATGAAAAATATGGGTCTATAAATTTTTGATCCTAAAGTCCCATATTTAGAATATTGAGATAATTTATCTCTTGAAGAAATACATAATATACTTGTTTTATGTTGAATGAAGAAAGCTCTCAAACACAAAAAGAAGATTGATGAGGAAATGGTGTTTGAGGCTATGAAGAATATTAACATCCAAAAAATGGAAGATTAGGATATGTTCAATACTTAATAATAAGCTAAGGTAGATGATGATGAAGATCATAAGAATATTATATCACTAATCTATAGGAAAATTCATAAAAGGTAAAAGAAAGTATAAAGGCAAGCTACCACTCAAATATTTTGAGTATGGGGGAATCAAAAACCTCATAGTTAACTGAATGAAGAAGAAATTTGGGGAATATTATAATGATGATAATAAAGAAAAAAACTCCAATGAAGAAGTGTGGGTAAACCCTCAAAGGAGGTTAAAATCCATAGAAAGTAAGAAAACGTTCTTCAGAAAGACTAGAAGTAATTTTTTGAGTAAATAAGATAAGTATTATTCTACTAATAATAGAAATTTAGAAGATTAAATATTGAAAATGTTTATAAATTTCACAGCTCATATTGAATTAATGGAAGATACATCAAGTAGTGAAGAATAAGGACACACAGAAACAAATATGGAACAGATGATGAGATCAAAATTTGAGGTCTATCATGAGAAAAACAAAAAACTCAAGAAATATGTAAGGATATTGAAAAATTAATGAGAAAAGTAGAATGAATTAAGGTAATAATTTCTAAAAATGTAAAATTCATACATTGAGGAAATTAAAAACCACAAGTGGAAAGTTGAAGAATAACAACAAATGAAAAATTATTTGATAAAAACCCATTTCTAAGGAAAAATATTTCTATAAAACTAAATCAATATGTATTAGGGATGAAAATAATTTGATGAATATAAATAATAATTTCAAAAATTATTTTGAAGTAAAGGAAGATTCATCTCATGTTGTTGAAAAATGATCAAAAAAGTTAGGTGAACTCTAATCCCACTAAACATTAAAGTTCATTTGATTTTACCAACTATGCATATTAAATAACTAAGAATTAGAAAGATTAGGATGAGAAAAAGATATGATAAATCCATCACATCAAATAATTTTAAGACAAATACTTCACAAAATATAAATTAAGAGTATCTTTCAAAAGATTGATTCCCCATGCTATGGAAAGTCAGATGTTGTCACTACTGATGAATCTCAAAAATCCTATCCCATTTAAAAAATCATACATGATTCACTCCACAAGTCACAGTGCTTCTTATTCAGAATTATTTTATATAATATTTATTGGTTTTATGTTATGGTTGGTTTCAATCTAAAAATTCAAGTGTTTTTAGGTTTTTTGGGAATATCACAGTTAGCCTGTACAGTTAGAAGTAACCATGTGGCACTCGTGTAGGTGGGACTGTCAGTTTAACATAGAAATTTTTCATGGTTTTTTCATGGTTTTTCAAATCATGAGGAGATCCCTAGATGCCATGTGAGAATTTGGATGGATCTGAGGTCAGGTACATAGTTTGTTGAAACCATGTGGCACCTCTGAGAAATCATGCAACACTTTTGGCTTAGGAAAAGGCTAGTGCATGGCATGGAAAACCATACGGCCAAGCCCTGGGGGTTCCTAGTGCCTAAGAAGTGGGTTATGCATGGTTAGTACATGGTGTGATAAAATATGTGGCCAAACAATGTGACATGTCCAACTGTTTAATTTTTGGGTTTTCCCAAAATACCCATATTTTATTTTAAGGGGATTTCTCCCCCATTTTTCACCACCCATGTTGAATGACTCTTGGGAGACTTTGAGGGGCTTTATATTCTTTCTCCTCTTTATCCCTTACATTTATCTGGTGGGTTTCATGTTGATCCAGGGTATTTATTCCCCCATTTAGCTCTTTCTTCATCCCCCATCTTTTCTCTTGGTTTTTTCTTCCCCCATAAACTATAGATCTCTTGTGTCCAATTTTAGGGTTCTAAGTGGATCTAATGTTGGTGTTTTTCATGTCTACAGTTTAGAAACTATTTTTATCTCAATTGTTATGGTAATAGTTGATGTCAACACATTATTAAGTGTTTTTTCTTGGTTTTTATCTCTTTGAGGTAGTTGTTTATTTGCAGTAGTTTCATTTTGTAATTCAACAAGTGCTTGTGATTTCTAAATGCTTTTTTACTGAAAGTATGAATATATGTGATATATTTTTTATTATTTAAAACCATATCATTATCTTTGTATCTTGGGATAAATAGTTTTTCTTTTAAATACTATGTTTTCATATTTGAAAAGGAACGTTTAAAGGTACTAACATTTTTTGAAATATCTATATGGATTTTTGAAATGATTTTCATGTTGTCATTTTTTTTCTAGTTTTTGTTTTTAATGAGTGAAAACCATGTTTTAAGGGGAATTTGGGTTTAAAGGGAGGTATTGAACTCAAAGTGATTTATGAAAGGGTTTAATTAACTTCAAAGTGTTATTTGAAATGTGTGTGTGGTTTCCCCTTTTGAAAAGACTTTGATGTATGATTTTAAAATGGTTTGATGGAAATAGTTGTCTTATGGCCTTATTCTAGTTTTCAAGAGGGGTACTATTTTTTTAAGGGATACTTTGATATGTTTTGAATGTGTGGGTAATTTCCATCTTTTTTCTTCTGGTGTTTTGAAAGGTGTTTTATATAGAGTGAAAGGTCTTGGAATCTTGAGACATATTATTGTGTTAAGGGATTATTTGGAACATTTATATTAAAATGGTGGATGTGAAAGACACCCCTTGATTTCCCCTTGATTATTTACCACTTTTGTGGGATTTTGATCACAATGTGGTTCTTGTTTTCTTCCCTTGCCTGGGAAATGCACTTTCTTATGCATTTTGGTCATTTTTGATATGGGGTTATTCATAATTGGGTGTTAGGGGTGAGGGTAGATTTATTTATACCTTGTGTGTTGGACTTGGATTATTTTCACTACGCCTCACTTCCTCTATTGTCCATGGTAAACCAAGTACTAAGTAGAGGATCTATTTTTTCACTAGTTATTTCACAAGCCTCTATTTTCCATTTATTTATGCTAGGTACAGTGAGGCAGGAGGGGGGTTTTCATCCCAATAGGGTTTGTGTTGGATAATTATATGACTAGTGGTTTGAACATCAGTGCATGATTATAGCCAGTTTGTTGGTTGGTATACCTTTACACTATTAGGTTCTTTACACATTAGGGATCCTAGTTTAGATCCCATGACACACATAGATACTCAGTGAGTATTGATTAAGGTGAGTTTTTTTAGTTATTATTTATATAATTTCCCCTTATTCATGCACCAAGAAGGTGGAAATGAACATGCTCCAGTGGTGGAGGGACCTGACCCACTTGTAGTTCCACTTATGAAACTTATAGTAGCACCACATATCATTCTAGGGATAGGCATTGATGATTAATTTTTATAGGGTTTGTTATTGTTAGTACAGTCTATGTAGGGAGTTACATGACTTATATTGACAATGTATAAGCTAACACAAGAGTTCTAACAACAACATCCACCTACTTTCTCAGGGAATGTTTTCCCAAGGATACTGGTTCCCAATTAAAGGGTATATTTTCCTTCTAAATTCACCTAGATATTCCTCTAGAATGGAGGTTAAAGCTTATGGTTTATATGATTCATGGATTTTCCAAGAATTTTTTGGGTGTTCTAAACTAGGAAGATCTGCATATGTGTATGGTATAGAGGTAATTATAGACTAGTATCTATGATTAATTATACCCAAATATGCTATGGGAAAAACAATATAAGGAATTTTGGAATATGGAGTAGGTTACTCTATCCTTCATGGACTACTCAGCTCATTTTACAGAGCTCCAATGTTCCATTCTTACTTTTTCTGATGATGAATTTTCTAGAGAAAGGTGATTTAAGGATGTTATTATATAGGATATATTATTTATTTTTAATTTATTTCATTTAGCTACCTTTTATAAAATAGTGATCGATGTGATCATCTATGAGTGTAACCTAAGGGAATCTATGGGTGTAGGACAAGATGGTAATGTTCTTGGAAAGGGAGGTAGTTCATCTATTAGTAGAATTTTTCATGATGATATTTCATGTAGAGGGAAGTAGTTTTCAGTATTTTTTCCTAGGTAGCTATGTGATATTCCATCATTGAAATCGGTTGGGACAAAAAAATCCTTAGTGTAACAAAACCCCATTAGAGTGTCATGATTTTAGAAATATGGGTTGTATTTAGTGTTTTTGAAGGAAATTTCCTCCAATGGTCAGTGAGATAGGGTTTTCACCAGATCTAGGTTCTATAGTGGGATCAATAGATTCATTTTAGGTAGGGAGCTAGATTACTATAGGCCATTAAAGATGAGGAGGAGAATGAGGTGATATAAGCCATAATTCTTATATGTAGCTCTAATTGAACACACCTGCTCAAGGTAGTGAGTTTTTAGGTCTTGGTTGCATATTGGGATAGATATATACAGTATAAAATACTTGTGAGGAGTGGATTTCTAGTATATATATATTTTGAGGTAAGATTTTAGTATCCTTGACATGAGTGTATGATTTATTTTACAATAGTTACTCACATTCATTCATATATTCTATTTTAGTGATTATTCTTGGTTATGTGATTGAATACTTATATGAAGTGATGACATAGGATACTCAATTAAAATTCTAATTAGAGAGTTTGGTATATTCAAGGTGTGTCCTCTTGAGATAGGTGACTGTCGTTTCCCTGGGAAGTTTTTCATCCTCTAGACGATGGGATCTGACATAACTCATCAGATGGAAAAGTTAGTTCCTGATTATGTAAAATATTGTTTTTATCATCAATGGGTGTCCTTTCCATCACTCGGTGGTGACATTGTTTTATGAGGGAGAATGATATGTATAGGATTGTTAAGGTATACCTGATCTTCATGGGATGGGTGGAGTGTTAACCTATATTGCTACCCTCTTTTTAGAAAACCAGGGGGTATGCCAAGCTATTATCCATCCAGTGGTGGGTTGGTTCATGAATGTATTTAATGATGATTTTTAAAGTATACCTCCTTAGAGAGAGTTAGAGTTCACTATTGGGATTTATCTTGGAGAATCACCAATATTTATTCCTCCACATTGGGTGGATCCTTCTGATCTTCAAGAACACAAAAGATAGTTGGAGGACCTAGAAGACAAAGGGTTTATCTGACCCAATACACCTCTTTGGTGTTCTCCCATAAATTTTTCAACGATGTAATAAATAAACCTTAGGATATATGTGTATTATAGGTGGTTGAGTCAGCTTAACCTGAAGAACCATTACCCACTTCCATGTATAGATTGTCTCTTTGACTAGCTCGGAGGAGTTAGGGTCTTCTCGAAGATATATTTGAGACTAGGTTATCAACAGGTACAATTTAGTCCCTAATCTATACCTACTAAAGATTTTAAATGAATATATGGCCTATATGAGCACTATGTAATGTCATTTGGTCTCAATAACATTCCATCTGTAATTATAGATTTAATGAATTGTGTTTCCACCAATATTTGGACCCTTTTTTGGTAGTTTTCATAGATGATACCTACATGTATTATCAAAATCAAAATGATCATTCCAAACACATTAATATCATATTAAATACATTAAGATATCCCAATAATAATTCTATGCTCAGAAAATTCGATATTTGGATTGATAAATATCAATTTCTATGTTAAATAATATTAGAATGTAAGGTATCTATGGTTCTAGAGAAAGTGAGAGCCGTAGTTTTTGGAGATAATCCCTAGAATATATTTGACATATAGAGTTTCTTGGGGAAATTGATGGTTATTATAGGAATTTAATTTATATTTTATCATGAATTGTAGCACATCTTACTATATTAACCAATAAAACTATTAGGTTTATATGTTTTGGAGCTTCTGGGAATTCATTTTAGGAGTTAAAATGAAGTCTAACATCAATGCCAATCCTGAATTTACCTATTCCTTTCAAATGATACAATGTTTATTGTAATGTATCAAGAATCATGTTTTGATCAATATTGGTTCATTTCAAACATGTTTTGGCATACAATTTTTATCAGTTGAGTCCTCACAAGCACAATTACCTTAACCATGATCTCAAGTTAATAGTTCTGGCCCATTATTTACTTTGTTAGAGACACTTTCCCCAAGGTTAATTTTTTGTTGTGTACATGGACAATAAGACCCTAAAATACATGTTAAATCTGTTTCATTTAAACCTTATACAGTGAATGTGGGTTAAATAAATTTATTATTTATATTTTAATTTTTATTAAATGCTTGGTATTGGAAATGTATTGGTTGATGATCTGAGATGAAATACTTAGAAACAATTTGTTCACGAATCTTGTAGTGAGTGGTAGTTGATGCTTCATATTAATAAGAGGCATATAGAGGTTTGAGAATTTCATTCATATCTTTTACATATGGATTAATTAGTGGATTCATCACTTTTGGATCGAGTGAGGATGAGACATCATTAAGATCTAGAAGCCTTGGTCCTAAGGGAATGTAATTTAGGTGTAAACCCACTTCATTTTTGGGTCATTGGGGAGGATGGGATCTTCTGTATTCATGGCCATGTATGGTTTCCCACAAATGTGCGATAGGATTTGATGTGAGGGTCTCCTACCATGAAATGGGTTTCACATACTAGTCAAACTAATATGTATAGTGTCTCAAACCAAAAGTACTGGTCTTCAAAGATAAAAATTCATATAATAGTTTTTGTTAAACATTTTTCCACCTATTTGTAGGTGATGGAGGAACACTAAAAGACTAATGGACTCTTAAAACCACTACCCATTACTGAGTGGAAATGGTATTATGTCACCATGGATTTTTTAACGGGGTTACCAAAGTCTCCTTGAGGCAGTGATGTAGTATGTATGATCATGGACAAACTGATGAAGGTATCCCACATTTTTACCATCAGGGATAAATTTTTAGTGGATGAACTTGGAAGGATTTATGTTTAAGATATTATATTTTCTCATGGTGTTCCACATAACATATAATCAGATGTGGATTATCATTTTTCTTCTCAGTTATGGTAGGGGTTATAGAGGTAATGTAACACCCCAAGCTTCCACGGTACGTTTCCCTTTTAATAATGCAATGGCGTGCATTGTACACAACTTCGAGATTCTAACACACCACAACCAATCAAACTAGCCGTTATGAATAGTAATACATACTTTTTAAAATTTTAGAAAAATTTTCTCTCAAAATGAACTTCATTTTTGGATTCGGGGTAACTAATTTAGCCTAAGGTGAAATTTAGGTACTTTTCGAATAACTTTAATATTTTGATGAATAGTGAAAATTACTAAATTTTAATTAAAAACAAATTTTTAAATAAAAATAATTAATAGTGATAAATTATGAATTTGTGTGGTTTTAAAGTATATTTAGAATATATTTTTACCATTTAATAAAATTATGGTCATTGGAAATAATTTCACAATTAAACCAAACATAAACAAGTATCAATCTTTTGATAATTATTATATCTTAAAAACACGCTTTTTGTTTTGACAGCGGGAATTAATTTTAAATTAATTTCTGCCACTTCTGTTTTTTGAATTTGGAAAAATGGATTCCATATTTGAAATCAGGATGTCCAAATTGTTTAAATAGGTAACTTTTATCTTTAGACATTTTGAATAATTACTTCAGTAAATATTTTATTTACCATGGTTAAAGGGTAAATCCGGTAAATAAGGGTTAAAAATTAATATTATAATAATACTAAATTATCGTAAAACGTGTCCTAACCTTATTTGTGGATACATGTCCGACCATGGTCATATTTGGGCCGATTTTGGGACCCCATGGAGTCACTTGTAGGTGATAGGGACACTTTATTTTAATTAAGTTAAAATAAATACAAAAATGACATAAGCATATATCTTTTAGAAAAAAAAATTTACATAGGGTTATGTATGTTGTATTTTTGACTATAAATATTCATTATAAATCTAAAACAATTTCCTACATAATTTTATTTTATTTATAATTTTTAGACATTATATAATTTAATTTATTTATGACACAATGGTGATGCAGTAATTACCTAATTAATGAAAAATTAGAATAATTGATTTTATATATACCCAAATAAAAGTAATTTTAGACTTTTTATAAATAAAAATAATTTCATAGTATAATAAGACATGTTAGGATTGATTTAATTAACTTTGTTCGAAGTAATAATTCTGTTATGATTTTTACAAAAACCAATTACTGAATAGTGTCAAAATTGACATAAAATAGTTTTTAAAACAAATATTATATTTATAATTGATATTAAATTTTTAAAAATCTAAGGATCAGCCAAGAGACTTATATCATGATATTTGTATCATCAATGGACCACTTGGGGGTCTTTTAGATGTATATAGTAAGTTTATTAACCATATAATGTAAAAATGCAAAGAGACATTGTAAAAGTGAAACTAATTAACTAAGAGTTAATACTTAAAGATAAGGTTAATATAGTAACCCAAAACTGTATAAATCCTATTGGTTGAGTGGTTTTCGACGTATCCCCATCTTAACCTTTAAATAATTCACTTTGGATCCATTATAAACCGAATATAAATTTATTATAAAATAATATTTCTGGCTTTTCCAAAGGTGCCCCTCACCCCTATTATAAAAGAGCACTCCCCCTTCTCATTAATTCACACCTTAAAAGCCTTTTGTTTCGGTCAAACCCTTCCCAAATACTCTCTCAACTTCCCTCAATTCATCTTATAGGCCTTACTTTAGTCATAATACCAACATAAGGAGCCCTTTCGATCAAATCAAAATGAAGAACTCGAAGAATAAGTAATGATTTCACGACCCCTTTTCAAGTTCCTTTCTTCTTCAACTTCTTCTTTATTTGTTATTTCTATTCTAAAATAACATCTCCAGTATCTTATATATACTTTGATGTTATTATAAACATGGTACAACTGTATTCAGTATTCTATCCATCCTTTTAATGGCATGTCACCATACGTGCGTACGTACGGCTTGCCGTCTCCACATCGTAGTGTAGTTTTCATTCAATAAATTATTATTTGGATGGGTATAATAATGATGTTTAAATCATTTAAATAATAAATATAACATGATAATTATTCTTTATATGTGATATACCATCCAATTATATATTTTTTTAACATCAAAAGAATGATATTGTCGCTCGTGCGTACGTTCGGACTACCGTCTCCATGAACGCGATGAGATTCATTCTCCATCGTGTCCATTCAAGTATAATTCTCATTTGATTATTAAAAATAATGGTTAAGGACTTTATATAATTCTGGATATGAATAAGATAGAACTTATCCATAACAAACACGACTTACGTAACAAAGAATATAAAGGAAAACGAGTAAGTTAACACCCAAAATGACGATAATACAAAGATATTATTAACAAATCAATGTTGAAAGATCATATATGATATCATATTAATGTAAATGATTCATTTATAATTCAATAAAAATTATTTCACCATTATATAGGAGGTTAACCAACCTCCGACCAAGTAAAAAGTACAAATTAAGGGGTTTCTTTTCTCACTTTTAATTCCGTGAGAATTCCATTGTTCACCACTTATTTATTACATGTTGTGTGTGTACTACCCATGTTTGTATTAATTGTGTAATATAATTTAATTCATGTATATTTACATCATTATTGTATGATCTTTCTTTCATGGGTGTATGTTTTCTATGTTACCAAATCAATACGGGAATTTGAAATTTCAATTTCCACTCATTCGGCTTTACGCATACTTCATTGATTATTTTACTCCAAGATTATGTGTAGAATCACTATTCATTTTATTATGTAATAAATTCAACTACCCTTTCCATGGATATACTTTTGATACACATAATCACTCCATTGATAAATTATCAGGTCATCGGTATGAACTTGACAAGAGTAATTTTTACTCAATCTCGATTTGTTGAGTTAAACATCCAATTCATTGCTGTTGTTTTTACAAGAATATGTGTGAATGTACTTTGATTGTTTTACACTGAATATCCAATCATATTTAGTGTATTTATATTTTTCACTCATAATTATGTCATTGATTTATCCTTAACCTAAGGATATGACCTTTATGAGATATTTCATTTCAATTTACATTCCATTGAGACTCCTTTATTGTTATACACCAAATCACTTTTATATGGTGTATATAATGTACTTTGACATAATATATCATGAATACCTTTATTCTCATGATATTAAAAAGTTTTTATTTCCTCAATTATTTTTATTCAAGTGTCTCTCTCTTTTTTAGGAACTCTAACTAAAATGACATTTTAAAATGTTTAAAAGATTTATTATTCTAAATCTTTCTCATTAATTTCCATGTTTTAAAAATGGTTTTAAGGATTTATTTATATGGACATTAAATTTTTCAAAACAAAATTACTTTTAAAAGTTTCAAAGTGGTATGGGACACTTTTATTCTAAAATCTATTTTAAATGGATTCTTGAAAAATAGTGTGACTTTTAAATGATTTCAAGAAAAAGGGGGATATTTCACTCTAATTGTTTTGATGATTATTTTCATCTATGTCAATATCCTTCATCATTATCGATTGAGGTTATTATGATCCAATACAATCTTCCATATTGTATTGAATGAGTTACGTTTGACTATGTATGTGCTATTTTTATACAGTTCATGGTTTGTGGATAAAGTATTGAAATTTTGTATACTAGTTTTAATACGAATGTTTATGTTATGTTTAAAACTTTTCATATGAGGAATGCATTGGACTTAGTAAGTGACGGGTGGAGCCCTCCATAGCTCCTCGATGCATCGGTAGGTCTCATGAGATAATCTAGTTTCTTGGCACAAGGCCTTCACAAAATCTTATTTGTAGTCTTGGCACGAGGCCTTGGCGATGTGGTTATGATAGTCTGACATTATGCATTCCATCATTATGAAAGTGGTTATTGATATTGCATGTGATTATTAGACTAGTAGAATATACATGTGAATAAGTAAATGGAATTATTTCATTTTATTTTTGCCATACTATGTTGAATTTCAAGTTTAAAAGGCTTTTGTTTTAGTTATACATTGCCTAAAATGTTTATTCTTATTTATGAATGTTTCTGCCATATTGTTATCCTTACTGGGCATTTGAGCTCACCCCTTTCCTATGTTTTATTTTTCCCAGGATGTGAAGAAGTATTTTATGAATAACCTGCAGGGATATTATGAGGGGATAAAAGTGTGGACTATAGAGACTATATTGTTTTAGTTTTCATGTTATGATGTAATGTAAACTTTACGAATGTATCTTGTGTTTCTAAGGCTACTAAACTAATCGGTATTTCGAGATTTGATCTTTCTTGTGATCATGCCAATGTTATGTAATAATGCACCAACTCTGGGTAACTGGGGTCGGGGAGTTACAGTTGGTATCAGAGGAAGGTTAGTACAAACCTTGGAAGCTAGATTTAGATAAACGCTGATTAGAGCACGTAGACCTAAGATGAATTTTGAGGCTTAGTATAGACGAACTTCCTAGAATTTTGGTATTGTAGAGATTTTGTGAGTTTTTCGAGCAATACATCCCTATCTGAATATGAGCAGGTAGAGGTGGCTCTGGCACCGATGTACCTAGGGGTAAAACCTGAAAACACTGCTTTCAGCTAGACTCAAATGGGAACTGGTGCACGACAATGGGCCTTGCTGCAATCTTGGTTACGACACTCCCGGGGGATATGCTTAAGATAATTTACATTTTCTTTACAAACCAATTTGAAGTATTATATATATAAGATGAGAGTAAATGACCTTGGTTAATCCTAATGTGTTTCAAATTGAGAATATGGTGACATGTTAATCTCTAAATGATTTTATGACTACTGTTACTCACAAAATGCTTTCTGGTTTTAGTCAATGGATGGATTCCAAGGAAGTCATAGTGACTTTGAGAATGATGTAAAAGGTGGGAACGGTGGTAGAAATGAGCAACAAAATGGAATGTTGATAGGCGTAAAAGATATCGTCTTTATGACAAATCAATTTTCCAAAAATATGATCAACAATATATATATTAACCAATTCTCAGACTCAACAAAGAAGAGAAAGTTGATGAGTGATAAGAGCTCCAGCAGTGGAGACCATAGAGAAAGGAATCCTCAATTTCCATTTTTGTAGGAAATGTGGAAGGAGACACCCAGTAAAGTGTCTCAATGGGACAAAGAAATGGTTTACGTGCGGGAAGGAAGGACATAAAGTGAAGAATTGCTGAAAAAAATGAAGAGTACTATGGAATAAGATAAAAATGGTCCCAAGAATCTATTTATAGTCATTTTCCATAAATGTAGGGGACCTTGCCATTAATCGAGTGAATGCCCTATTCTATAGGATATTTTCTTGGTCAAATAAGATGCTATGTGGGAATAAATGGTTGGTGAAATGTTTAAAAAGTATTAGTGCTCCTTGTTGATGGGTTTACTTTGGAATAATTTTCTCTTGTATTTTTAACCCTGTAGTTTTCCATGTGAGAATTATATTTGAGGAAGAATTATCTTTTTTCTTGTGGATATAGTTATAAATAACCATTTGGTTTTATATGATCGTTGGGTTTGAGGCAATTATAAGTTATTATAATTTGGGATGAAAATGCAAGGTATGAGATAATATTTGTGGTTAAATTATGTTATGGTTATTTTGAGGAATTTATCTCATTTTGGTAGTGTTATAAAATATATTTTTTGAAAAAGGACAACACGCAGACCGTGTGACAACCCATCGCGTCGGACAAAGCTGTGGGAATCGAACCCACAACCAAAGTGTGATTGGGATTTATCACCTACCACTGGACTATGTGAAGTCCCTAGTTAGTGTGACTATTAATTTTAGATAAATTATTTTATTGATAAATAATAATTTGATTTGGGATCTTATGTCTTATCAAATGAATACCCTTAGTATAGGAAAATGATTTGGTGATTAAGTGATAAATGTTATTTTGGAAGTTGTTTGCTTTTTTGTGAACACTATATGCCAAAGGAAAATAGAGTAGAATGCGATTTCATTTGAGGAGTAATGGTGGATTTTTATATATGTTTTTATTGTTGATTTATAGTGATTTGGGTTATTTACGGAAATGATTAGGTTAATTACTTTTAAGTATGTGACTTTAAGAGAAATTAATGTCATTTGGAGATTAAATTTAATGTTTAAGACTACATTATTATAAGTATTGTGTTTCAATATTTGTTTGGATTATATTAAATGATTTTAAGGATAATTGATTATTGAATGGTATTTATTTATCTTTGGGGTATTGATGGTTTAATTTTAGAAATTAAGATTAGTGTTTTTTTTCTAATGGAATATCCATTTGGGGGATCATCAGATATTATACTAACCATTTTGGTTTTGATTAATCTCTAAAGATAAGGTAAATATATAGTTTATCTTACATGGATCATGTATTTCTATAGAAGTTTATTCTAGCTCTTCCATTGTGACCAAGTCTTTTTGAATAATCATTGTTCAAAAAAATGAGATAGTGGTAAAAATTTATTAAAGAATGAAACTATACTTAAAAATTAAGTATATCTCTTTATGTTGTTAGTCAATATCATAAATTAATTCCTCGTCCTTATTTAATGTAACTTAAAACAAAAAAAAATGTTGTCCTTTTACTTTTCCTACTGGGAGACTAATGACAGTTTTTCCCAACACAAGTTTGTGATTTTCTTATTGTTAACTTTCTCCTGATCATGTTTTATATTCCTCTCTATCAGAACTTAACACTTAGATTATCATCGATATCCATGTTTTTCTACATGGAATCCTAGTATGGGTTATCTTGGGTGACCTTTATACCTCTCTTCCTTTCTTTTAAAGTGATAGTTTTATTGACTCTTTTTCCGATGTGGGACTTTCCATTATATTCTCAAGCCCAATTTTAAAAAAACTGCAAGGACTCAATTTATTAAAGGAGGGGATAATGTAACACCCCAAGCTTCCATGGTACGTTTCCCTTTGAATAATGCAATGGCGTGCATTGTACGCAACTTTGAGATTCCAACACACCACAACCAATCAAACTAGCCATTATGAATAGTAATACCTACTTTTTAAAATTTTAGAAATTTTATCTCTCAAAATGAACTTCATTTTGGGATTCGGGGTATCGAATTTAGCCTAAGGTGAAATTTAGGTACTTTTCGAATAACTTTAATATTTTGATGAATAGTGAAAATTACTAAATTTTAATTAAAAACAATTTTTTTAATCAAAATAATTAATAGTGATAAATTATGAATTTTAGTGGTTTTAAAGTATATTTAGAATATATTTTTACCATTTAATACAATTTTGGTCATTGGACATAATTTTACAGTTAAACCGGACAAAAACATGTATCAATCTTTTGATAATTATTATATCTTAAAAACACGTTTTTTGTTTTGACAGAGGGAATTAATTTTAAATTAATTTCTGCCACTTCTGTGTTTTGAATTTGGAAAAATTGATTCCATATTTTGAATTAGGATGTCCAAATTGTGTAAATAGGTAACTCTTATTTTTATACATTTTGAATAATTACTTCGGTAAATATTTTATTTAACATGGTTAAAGGGTAAATTTGGTAAATAAGGGTTAAAAAATAATATTATAATAATACTAAATTATCCTAAAACGTGTCCTAACCTTATTGGTGGATACATGTCCGACCATGGTCATATATGGGTCGATTTGGGGACCCCATGGAGCCACTTGTAAGTGATAGGGACACTTTATTTTAATTAAGTTAAAATAAATACAAAACTGACATAAGCATATATCTTTTAGAAAAACAATTTTTACATAGGGTTATGTATGTTGGATTTTTGACTATAAATATTCATTAGAAATATAAAAGTATTTAATACATAATGTTATTTTATTTATAATTTTTAGACATTATATAATTTAATTTATTTATGGCACAATGGTGATGCAGTAATTTTCTAATTAATGAACAATTAGAATAATTGATTTTATAAATACACAAATAAATGTAATTTGAGACTTTTTATAAATAAAAATTATTTTATAGGAAAAAATGACATGTTGGGATTGATTTAATTAACCTTTTTTGAAGTAATCATTCTGTTATGATTTTTACAAAAATCAGTTATTGAATAGTGTCAAAATTGACATAAAATAGTTTTTAAAACAAATATTATATTATTAATTTATATTAAAATCATAAAAATCTAGGGCTCGGCCAAGAGACTTATATCATGATAGGTGTATCATTAATGGACCACTTGCGGGTCCCTTGGATGTATATAGTATGTTTATTAACCATAAAATATAAAAATACAAAGAGACATTGTAAAAGTGAAACTAATTAACTAAGAGTTAATACTTATGGATAAGGTTAATATAGTAACCCAAACCAGTATAAATCCTCTTTTTTGAGTTTTTTTATATTCATACCCACCTTAACCATTAAATAATCCACTTTGGATCCATTATAAACTAAATAAGAATTTATTATAAAATAATATTTCTAGCTTTTCTAAAGGTGCCCCTCAGCCCTCTTATAAAAGGGAAATCACCCTTCTCATTAATTAACACATTCAAAGCCTTTTGGTTCGGCCAAACTCTGCCCAAATACTCTATCAACTCCCCTCAATTTATCCTAGATGCCTTCCTTTAGTCATAAATCCAACCTAATGATCCCTTTTGATCAAATCAAAAGGAAGAACCCAAAGAAGAGGTAATGATTTCACCACCCCTTTTCAAGTTCCTTTCAAACTTCAACATCTTCTTTCTTTGTTATTTATATTATAAAATAATAAATACATTATCTTCTATATACTATGATGATATTATAAATATGGTACAACCATATTCAGTATTCTATCCATCCTTTGAATGGCATGTCACCATACGTGTGTACGTACGGCTTACCGTCTCCACGTCGTGGTGTAATTGTCATTCAATAAATTATTATTCGGATGGGTATAATAATTATGTGTAATTAATGTAAATAATAAATATAACATGATAATTATTCTGTCTATATGATATACCATCCAATTATATATTATTTTAACATCAAAAGAATGATATTGTCGCTCGTGCGTACGTACGGACTACCGTCTCCACGAACGCGATGAGATTCATTCTCCATCGTATCCATTCTAGTATAATTCTCATATGCTGATCAAAAATAATGTTTAAGGACATGATATAATTCTGGATATGAATAATATACAACCTATCCATAACAAACACGACTTACGTAACGAAGAATATAAATGAAAACGAGTAATTTAACACCCGAAATGACGATAATACTAAGATATTATTAACAAATCAATGTTAAAAGATCATATACGATATTATATTAATGTAAATTATTCTTGTATAATTAAATAACAATTATTTCACCATTATACAGGAGGTTAACAAACCTCCGACCAAGTAAAAAGTACAAAGTAAGGGGTTTCTTATCTCACTTTTAATTCCGTGAGAATTTCATTGTTCACCACTTATTTATTACATGTGGTGTGTGTACTGCCCATGTTTGTATTAATTGTGTAATATACTTTAATTAATGTATATTTAAATCATCCTTTTATGATCCTTCTTTCATGGGTGTATGTTTTGTATGTTACCAAATCTATAAGGGAATTTGAAATTTCAATTTCCACTCATTCGGCTTTACGCATACTTCATTGATTATTTTAATACAAGATTATGTGTAGCATCACTATTCATTTGATTATGTCATAAATTCCACTCCACTTTCCATGGATATACGTTTGATAAACATAATCACTCCATTTATAAATTATCAGGTCATCGGTGTGAACTTGATAAGAGTAATTTTTACTCAATCTCGATTTGTTGAGTTAAACATCCAATTCATTGGTGTTGTTTTTACAAGAATATGTTTGAATGTACTTTGATTATTTTACACTAAATATCCAATAATATTGAGTGTATTTATATTTTTCACTCATAATTATGTCGTTTATTCATCCTTAACCTAAGGATACAACCTTTATGAGAGATTTCATCTCAATTTACATTCCATTGAGACTTCTTTATTGTTATACACCAAATCACTTTTATATGGTGTATATAGTGTACTTTGACATAATATATCATGAATCCCTTTAATTTCATGATATTACAATGTTTTTATTTCCTCAATTATTTTTATTCAAGTGTCTCTCTTTTGGTTAGGAACTCTAACTAAAATGACATTTTAAATTGTTTTAAAGATTGATTATTCTAAATCTTTCTCATTAATGTCCATGTTTTAAAAATGGTATTAAGGATTTATTTATATAGAAATTAAAGTTTTCAAATCAAAATTCCTTTTAAAATTTTCAAAGTGGTATGGGACACTTTGATTCTAAAATCTATTTTAAATGGAATCTTGAAAAATAGTGTGACTTTTAAATGATTTTAAAAAAAGGGGGACATTTCAACCTAATTGTTTTGATGATTATTTTCATCTATGTCAATATCCTTCATCATTCTTGATTGAGGTTATTATGATACAATACAATCTTCCATATTGTATCGAATGAGTTATGTTTGACTGTGGATGTGCTATTTTTATATCATTCATGGTTTGTGGATAAAGTATTGAAATTTCGTATGTTAGTTTTAATATGAATGTTTATGTTATGTTTAAAACTTTTCATATGAGGAATGCATTGGACTTAGTAAGTGATGGGTGGAGCCCGCTATAGCTCCTCGATGCATCGGTAGGTCTCATAAGACAAACTAGTGTCTTGGCACAAGGCCTTGACAAAATCTTATTTGTAGTCTTGGAACGAGGCCTTGGCTATGTGGTTATGATAGTCTGGCATTATGCATTCCATCATTATGAAAGTGGTTATTGATATTGTATGTGATTATTCGACTAGTAGAATATCCATGTGAATAAGTAAATGGAATTATTTCATTTTATTTTTTCCATACTATGTTGAAGTTAAAGTTTAAAAGGCTTTTGTTTTAGTTATACATTGCCTAAAATGTTTATTCTTATTTATGAAAGTTTCTGCTATATTGTTATCCTCACTGGGCATTTGAGCTCACCAATTTTCTATGTTTTATTTTTCCCAGGATGTGAAGAAGTATTTTATGAATGACCTGCAGGGATAGTATGAGGGGTTAAAAGTGTGGACTATGGATACTATATTGTTGTAGTTTTCATGTTATGATGTAATGTAAACTTTACGAATGTATCTAGTGTTTCCAAGGCTACTAAACTAATCGGTCTTTCGAGATTTGATCTTTCTTATGATCATGCCAATGTTATGTAATAATGCACTGACTCTAGGTAACTGGGGTCAGGTCATTATAGGTAATATGGTTCATTAGTACATTTTGAGTACAAAATATCACCCCCAAAGTAATGGTCATTCCATGCATAATATAAATATTTTATAGGAAAAGGTTCATGTATGTATCCTTTATTTCAGTGGTTTTTGGGAGAAACATTTACATTTTACTGAGTCTTCCTATAATAATAGAACTTAAGGGACTATAAAAATGGATCCTTATGATTCCCTATATAGTAGGTCATGATGATCACCTCTACGATGGTTAGAGGAAGGGGTAATCACAACTGAGACCACATATAGTTCAATAGACATTACGATAGGTAAAAATTATCAGGAAGAGTATGATTAGATCTTTTTCAAGAAAGAAGTTTTATACCAATTTTGGTCACTAACCTCTAGAGTTTGAGGTAAGGGATTGAGTATTATTATTTGTTTCTCCTATATTGGAAAATTTATGGATTTAGAGGCAACAGAAGATGGTAAAAATATATTTTGGGACTTTGGAGATCATAAAGAAAGAATGACATTATCCTATAGGATAACTTTTATTCAGATGTACTAGGCCATGCATGATGTCTTTCATGTTTTTATCTTCACCATTTTAATTTCACTCTGTATCATTCTTTTTATCCTGAGTAAGTTGAGATAAAATCTAATGGTTCTTTGGAGGAGTACCTAGTATGTGTTGTAGATTACATCATGAAGGCTCTCTGAGGAAGGACAGTTTTTCTAGTATGGGAACTATGGATGAATTACCATGTATAGAATGATACCTATGATAGAGAGGATGATATTTATGCTTAATGGATGAAGTTATTCTTGGTTTCAAATCAACCATTCTTATGGAAACCTAGGGATGAGTTTTTTTGAGGAGGGGAGGTTGTATGATAATAGTTTTTCCATAAGGTATAAATCCCTTAATTTTCAATATAAACTTTTTTTTAAAAATATATTTTCTGAAGAGGGTTATGGAAGTATGATGAGCAATTAGGCTGGGTTCAGATCTTAAAGTACCATTTTTTTTGGAGAAATAGACAAGGTCACATGGTTTTTGCATAATATTAACTCTGTGGATTAACCATGTATTCTTATAAGAACGGGGCACAAATTTTTTAACCATGAAAGAGGAGTTTTATGGACATAAAAAACCAACAATAAATTAAAGAGTGAATTCACATGGTGTGTGAATGGTTTTTTTATGTGTGTTCCCAATACATTCATGGAGTGAAAAAGTACTAAACAAACTATTTAGGAATAATCTTTCTAACCAAGTACATGAACCGTCTGAGGTGTGGCTCATAGATAGTAGGATCTATGTAGTTGGTGTATTTTTTTGGAAAACTGTGTGTCCAAACCATGTAACCCTTTAAAATAGGTGAAATTCCACTTTTTCTGTCATTTCGTTAACCCATTTTCACACATTTTCTCCACCAATTCACACAAAATATCCTCCCTTATTAGAAGATCTCCATTTCTACTTCCTTAGGATTAGAAAGATCTCCTCCTTTTGAGCTCCGATCCAAGAATGGATCATCTTGTTGGCTCATTCTCGATAATTCCATCAACAATCTTAACTCTTTTATTATTTTCTATCTCCATAATTTGTGATACCTCCCTGAGAGATCTTATACTTTTTTGGTCATTTTTATAATCTTCCATTGTATCCCATTCTAGCCAGAATCTCAAGATGATACTATACGAGGAGTCATTCACTGATCTATGGTAGGTTGTATAATACATTCCCCATAAATTCGCAATGTCTATTTTTTCACCATTATTCCGTGGTCTAGAACTTTGACATGTCACCTCATAAAAATGAAATTATTTATGTAAATTGTTAGTACCTTTAATTAGTTAGTCCTTATGCTCCTAACAGGGTCGTTGGAGGTTGTCCACCTCACCTCATACCACCCTTTAGGGTGTATAGATTATATGAATTGACCATCACACCAGTTTATAAAGATTAAATACCCCCTTGGGTGAATATATTAAATTCCATGAACCTATTTCATTTTTCATGTAATTGAACCCCTTTGAGGTGGGTTTGTCTTATCTCCAGTACATGAAATGTTCAAATAAATTAAATTATAAGTGAATAGTAATACCATATTAGTTATCCCATTTTGTTTTCTTTTTATATTATGATAGATTTATACATTATAAATTAAATGGTAAATTGTAATTATGTGAATTTTTATATGAAATGGGTAATATTTTATCTATGATAGTTTATTATGTTATATCATGTAAAATAATTGGATTTCGATTTTGAATACATTGGACTATATCATCTAACAAATTCAAATGAATAAATTATAAATGGAATTATGTTTTCTCATGGGTGATACATGGATTCTGATTCATAATTATTTAGATGGGATTTTCAACCATATTGAATAGAATCAATTATAAATGGAATTATGATATGTCATGGGTGATACTTGGATT
Source organism: Viscum album (assembly GCA_963277665.1). NCBI lineage: Eukaryota > Viridiplantae > Streptophyta > Magnoliopsida > Santalales > Viscaceae > Viscum > Viscum album. The sequence goes on from OY728155.1 coordinate 534,213,497, forward strand.
AAGATATAAAATTACTTGGATAGCTCATTAGGCAGGTGAAATAATATTATGTCATGGGTGATACTTATGTTGTGATACAAAATGACTTTGATGAGATCATTGGGAAAATGAAATTATATTATGACTTGAGAGATACCTAGATTCCCTAAATGGAATTCCTTGGATGTGATTCGGGAATCAACAGACGTGATGACGTTTCTTTCAAGTCAAAGAACACTCTTGGATTTGGTCAATATCTTAAATACATAAATGTATTGGTTTACCATTTACTACTAATTATTAAAGGAAATAAGACCTTTTGATCCATTATTTGATTATCATGATGAAGGGATGACTTGGTCAGGACCTTGGGTTATGAGCCTATAATATAAGATAGTAAATGTTCAAAGACATTTTAAATTATTACAATGAAGGTAGTATCAAACGGGTATCCCATGGGGAACCTGATCCAACATGGGTATTGTGTATTTCATTTACATCTTTCTTATTATTACCTCGAAACAACTTTATTATGTATTCATAGACCAAATAGTATTAGACACCATTAGTGGTGGTTTATTGAGTTTTACTCATAACCTATTTGGGTCAATGATTGGTACCAAGATATACTTCATGGGTGTAGGTAGGGATATGTGAAGTTCCCAACTATAGATGCTTGATTTTCTATACAAGGTTGGATTATGGGATAAGAGGACTGAGCTAGTTCCCATGATGTTATTGGAGTTTAGTTTTTTTTCATTTATATATATTTTTTATATCATGTATTTTCATATGACTTATACCTTTTTTACCTTACATACACCATAATTTTTATTGAATTGTGATATTACCATCTTTTGTATATGAAACTATCAATTTTAATTTCTTTATTTATTTTACAGATATTATTTATACTATATCATTTATATTTATTTAACTGATTTATATATTCTTCACTATTTTGTTCCACTTTAATAAATAAGGTATAAACTCCCCATAATACCATTATATACCCTCACTACTACATGATAGTATTTAGTTTATAGGTAGGCACACTTGAGACCTTGTGGCCACCATTTTTGGTTACTTATGAGTGGACTAAGTCTTGGTTGTCAAACATTATATTGAAATTAAGGTAATGTGATGGTTTTAAAGAGTAATAAATTTTGAGGGTGAGTTTATTATATGATCTTTTATGATAAAACAATTGTTATTTCAATTATCAATAACTCATGTTAACCCCATTTTGTTTTGTAATGGATAAATCTTGATGGAAACAATTTAATAATGGATACCATTGAAAATGTGGACAATGTACAGATGAGAAATCTAATAGGGTGAGAGTTAGATTGATAAATCAAGTGATAATGAAAAATCAGATATCCAGATTTATCATTAATAATGTAAAATTATTTGAGTTTCCAAACACACCAAAAAAGATAAGGGTGGAGTGGTCAGTCATTTCACCGAAAGTATGTTATCGGTGCCCCAAATTGTTATTAACCCACTCTTAAAACATTAGTATAGTTGAAGTGCGGGGTCGATCGACAGGGAACTTTTGGCAGTGCATTAGTTCATTTGATTTTATAATTAATTTAGTCAAACATACATAATTTAGAGTGGATTTTCTTGGTTTGGATTGAGTGAAACTATTTTATTTACATTAAGAAAATGATTAACAATTTAAATGAAACAAAAAGTTATTTAAAGGTGTTTTAATAGGAAGAAAAGTGTATTGGGGTTGTGGTGATTTTGGAGTTTTTATGCAGATTGCTTAAATAGTTGTGTTGTTCATGATAATTCATCATTCTGGATTCCCTTTTATCATAAGATTTCCTTGGTCTGGTTCCTCTTTTTTGGAATTGAATAAATTGACTCCATGATCTGGTAGTTAGTGTTTCTCAATTCTTAATTTGTTTCAGTGCATTTATGAATCAGTGAAACCTTTTCAATGGTCATGAAATCTTTCACTGTTACTCTTCTTTTATATCGCTGAGAATTCTTCCCTAGGTCCAGCTCAGAATTATCAATACTATTTAATAATGTTTTAAGAGGAGTAAGAGGAATAAAGAAGAACGAACACAACTATCTAGATTAATACAACATAATACAATCCTTCATCGACCACAGCCCCAACACAAGGGGTTTAGTTAAACATGGAAAGCATTATAGGACCAACACACTCGATACCTGATGAATTCATTGTGTAAGCTTCATGGAGTGGTGTCGGTGGGTGGAATGGTGGAACTACGGCACCACGGTGGCTTGGGAACAGTAGCAGCAGAACTTCTCCCCTCCTTTTAATGGTTTTTAACCCTCTGAACTCCCAAAATCCGAAGGCCAAGGCCTCTTTTTGTAGAAGAATAAAGTACATGGCATGTATAGAAAGGACACTACGTGTACTTTTCTCACGCGCTTTGGCGCCATTTTTTCCACGGGTAGGCGGCCTAACATGTCGTCTTTGACTTTTGAACATGGTGCCACCAGGTAGTTGAGTGTACACGGCATGTAGCACCGCCATACATTGCGTTTAGTATAAAACATTGTCCAGAAATCCCTTCTAGAATAGCAGACACGGTGTGTAAAAATGGAACACGTCATGTCTCCTTCAATAGCCACATGGGCGTGTAGACTCTTCTTGGCAACAATTGCTTATAGAATGTAGTACACGATGTTTAATGCATCCCCGCACGGTGTGTAACTTCTTCCTGATGACATGGGCGTGTACTCCCTCCTTCGGTCCGTGTCCCTGTCTGGATGTACATGACATGTATAAAAAGTACACGCCGGGTAGTCTCAAAATTTTCACAGACTTCCCTTGATTTGTGTATTTTATCCAGAAAGATCTTGAAAGTAAACAGAATCACCAGAATCAAAGAATATGTTAATGAAACAACAGATATTTTCTGAAAACATGTTTTTATTTTCAATTATATATATGAAAATGTATACACAAATCGGGTGCATCAAATCCCCCCCCCCCCCACATAGTCGTTTGATTGTCCTCAAGAAAATATCAACATCTAATTACAAGAGCCTATAATTTTAAAAGAAAGTAATTTAATTAATAAAAAGTATAAATGATAAAGTTACTAAGGAAAATTCTAAAAGGCACTAAAAAATTCAATTCATAAGATACTAAAATCATGCCTCATATATAATTCACTTAACTACTCTCATCCTCTTTCAACACATTTTTCAACCTTTCAAAAATAAGCACGCCACTTGATGATCTACCTTACCAGTCAATAACACAATCCACACTCAAGATGTTTTTATTCACATTTATGCTCAATCTACGGTATATACACTCTATCCATAGGTTTAAAAGATGCCTTGTTATCTACTTAAGGAAAATTTGAATTACAATAATCACGAGGGCTTTATTAATAAGGTTCAGATGTCTCTGTTGCTGTGGGTTGGTAGGTTCAGATGTGAAAAATAAATTCTGAGGCTTGAAAAAGTAAGGCTAATTCCTTTAAACAACTTTGCATGATATTCAGAATAAAGTTAAATGAAAATCTATCCTTCACAAGCTTAGTCGAATGCTGTTGTAATCACCACCTTTTCCCTTAGTCAAGTAGGGTTCCAAAATCAAATGATCACAATATTCCCTTCTCTTTGGAGTTTTTTTAATAAGAACTCAAGGTAAACACTTATGAATATAACGAATAATTTTTTGGAACCCTTTCCGCCCCAAATAGCCAAGAGGCACTCCCCCACACTTTATTTCATGAGTGTGCACAAAAAATATACCATGTATTTTCAACTCCCTCTTTAAAGCTCCAATATGAATAATCATGCAATGTTCAAAAAGAAATAGGGTAGGAAAGGAAATAGTCTTGTAACGTGGCTTCCTATAAAGGTTTTTCATGGCTTCTATTGGCTTAACGAAGATAAAATATACGGTAGGTCTCAAGATAATGGGGAAAAAATCTAGTGCCTCAATTATTTTAAAGTAATTCAAAAATTCTTCATGTTTTGAAAAGAAAACATGCAAATTCTGGTAGTGACGCATATCCTAAGAATCTCTCAAGAAAGATGGTATTTAGAAAATAAATATGAAAAAGGGTTTAGAATACCTCTCAGGGGTGGAAAAATAATAAAGGGACAATCAGGTCATGACATGCATATAAATGATTAGGCTAATAAATGTAATTAATCAAGGATTTAAAAGTTGAAATTTAAACAATATCAGCAATTAGTTTAAAATACTTAAGAATTAGAATAATCATGCAGCCCTCAAAAAGTTCCTACTGATAACTTGAGCATTGATAAATATTATTAACCAAAAATTTCCTCAATTTTGAAAATATATAATCTAATATTGATGTCTCCTAGATTAGTTCAAGGGCAAAGACTAAGGTGAAATAGAGAGATGCTAGCGCAAGTCCCCTATACATAATACTGCACATGGTCCACCAGGTGAAATTCTAAGGTAAAGGGTGGGCAAGGGAAAAATGTTGGGAGAAAATTGAGGGGAAGTAGTTGAATTAAAAAAATGAAATATCTGAACAAGAAAAATGGAAAAATACTCCCCTCTAAAAAATAATGCTGGGAGTCGCTCCACGATACCTGTGACTGTCGAAGAAAAAGAAAATTGAAAAAATGCATAAGATCACAGCACAGAAAATGACAAAATAGATATATAAGAGAAAGAGAAATGTCACTATCATGGGGTTGCCGCAAGGGACGGCACATCCGGTACAGAACTGGCTGGTAGAGATGGCGCATGAGTCGTGGAAGTGGGAGGCTCTGATGCTACACCGGGAAGGGTAGATGGAGAAGTAAGAGCCTCAGGTGTTAGACTCGGTGAAGAAGCTCAGCAGTAGGCCATGGACCGGTTGCATTGGTGACAGTAGGAGTAGTAGTAGCAGGGCTCACTGTAGACAGCAGAACAAAATCCGTGGCCTGCACAGGAGAGGGCGGTGGAGCAGTAGCAGAAGGGCCAGTAGTGGAGGCAGAGGCAGGTGGCGGAGGCAATGGATGACCAAGATGTTGAGCAATATGTGCCAACAGCTGCTCCATGTGGTCCTGGTAGTTGTTGAGATGAATCAAATGTCGTGCAATGGTGTCTTGGCGGCCGATGATACGATCCAACTGTTGTGGCATCTAATCATGTTGGCTATCGAAGTGACCCAAGACCTGCTCCATCGCGGCTAGGCGGCGGTAAAGGGAAAGATTGTCCGAGGGTGAGGGGGTTGGTGGGATGGGTGATGGGACAGAAGAAGGTGGGTCAGTAGGAGGTAGGTGAGGTGGAGAAGCTGGAGGGGGTGGGGAAGGAGGAGCAGGTGCATCAGCTGGGGAAGGAGGGTCAACAGGTGGATGGGGGCGAGCCTGGGCAAGGATATAGGAACCCCCTGCTTCAAGACCATCCCCAAGTGAATGAGAATGAGGAAGTCCATCCTTTGGGGTGAACCTAACAGGTCATGAGGCAAAGAGGGCTAGAATATCCCAAGATGGTGGGAGAGACAGGTAGTGTAAAACCCGCCGTTCAGGTTGCCCTGACAGCTGGTAAACATGGAGTGGAAATAAGAGGCAGCTAAATAGGGGAGGTCTAGGTAGTTATGCCATATGACACTGGTAAGGAGCTCCATATAATGGCCGGTCACGACCCCCATATCCTCATGGCGGATGAAAAGGGTGGCGCTGAAGCACCGATGGGTGAAGCGGGTGATGGGGTCAGTGATAAGAGTGCTCTTCTGGGAAGTGGGAGAGTACCGGTGGTCAGGCCCAGCGATCTCCCGCCACATAGCGACGATCTCAGAGTGATCAGGTCCGGATAGGGCAGAAACAGGAGGTGGGGTGATGGGATGGGGGTAGAAGCCGCACCCTTAGCCAAACTCGGTCATGGTGAGGGATAAACGTTCACCTCCTAGCCGGAACCGTACCACGGGCACCGCACCACCAGGTGTCTCCTAGTATTCCACTCCATCAAACTCAAATGAAGCCGCGAACTCCAAAAATAAATCACAAAAAATAGGAGTGCTGACCAGGAAAATATCTAGGAGTGGGGTGTGCACAAGAATCTCCTCCAAGTCCTCCAAAATACCTAGCTGATGTCGAATGCTGCTGTCGAGGTGTCAGTCACTCAACGGTATCAGTCGACGAGAGAAGTGTCAGACCCTGTCATCGGAGAGATTGGTGACTGGGAATACCGTGTAGTGATAGAGAGCACTTGTAGGTCCCGACCCAGGTGCAGGTGCAGCAGCAGGGGCTGGATCTGTGGGTGGATCTGCTGAAGTAGAGGGTGACTCGGTGGATGGGGTGCTCGAGGAGGGACTAGCTGCTGATAAAGATGGATCAGGGAGAGCAGCAGCTGGTGGAGCAAAAATGGTGGTTCTCGGATGCTCTGTGTCATAAGGTGGAGGGGAAACAAGAGTAGACCCAACCTCTATTGAGGGAGTGAGTGGCAGTAGAATGGCCAATGGAGGGAGCTCAAAGACCGGAGCATATGGGTCCGGCTACGTGAGCGGTCGGAGTCGGATCCGAAGAAAGATAGACCCCTCACCCTCAATGGCAGAGGTCAGTCGCTTCCCTCGTCAATGATCATGATCTTCCATAATCTGAAAAAGAACGGAAAACAAAACAAAATAAAAACAAAATAAAATAAAACAAAATAAATAAAATGTGAGAAAACAAGAAAATTGAAGTACACGGCATGTACTTGAGAGTACACGGCGTGTACTCGAGAGTACAAGATGTGTAGTTGAAAATGGAGAGTAGCCCGTGTTCTTTGGATAGACACACCGAGGGTGAAAAATAGACCATGTAAAACTACACGGCATGTACTGAACATACACATCGTGTTCACTCAAAGTGTAGGTGGTTGTGTATTCATAAAGGACTCGACCATGTTTGTGAAAAGCCTAAAAATAGTGGACACGCCGTGTATAGATAGGACACGGCATTTTCTTTACCATAAGAACATGGTCGTGTGGAGTGGGAAACACGGGCCAGCCAAACGAAATGGTATACTCTGCGTGTACCGAACATAAACGTTGTGTTCATTCAAAGTGTAGGTGGCCATGTGTTACAAATGACACGGCCATGTTTTTATCATTTCAAAGAAAATAATACACGCCGTGTAGGTGAAGGACACAGTGTGTATTACACATGAAGAACATGGTCGTGTAGAGGGTGGGACACGGGCCGGCTCAAGGAAAAAGTATACAGGGCGTGTACTGAACACACACCCCATGTAAAGAATCATGCGGTAAGAGACTGTGTCCAGTGATACACACAGTGGGTCCAAATAAAATGTGATACACGATGTGTACCAAACATACATGTCATGTATGTGGAAATGGAGTGTGAGGCCGTGTGAGAAAAGAGACCCGAGCATGATAGGAAACAGCACACGGTGAGTACCGAACATACACACTGTGTATATTGTAATTTTTAAGTATTTCGTGTGTGGCCGTGTACAGAACTACACGACGTGTGTTCTTTATTTCATGGCTGTGTAATGGTGGAATCCGAATGGTCGACCGATCTGAAAATCACCCTAAACGATTCTAAAAACATGAAATAGAGAGTGTAGAACGGTGTACCTTGACCGAGGATCACAATGTAAGAGAAATCAAAGTTTGAAACACACCAAATCGACAGATATGATAAATGGGGGTGCGAGTGTCATTCGGTAGAAGAAACGGGAAGGAGGAGAAATGGGGATCCGTGCGACATGGTCTCAAGCCAGGTGGCCAGTGGCTTTTATAGTTGTGGTACACAGTGTGTACGTTTTGACTACACGTCGTGTATTCCCAATTTTTTTTGTTTTTTATTTTTTTTAACATAATATATACTATATAATAATTAATATTAATTAATTAAAAATAAAAGTAAAATAGGTATATATATATACATAATTAAAAGAAAATAAAATTATACACGTAATTTAGTGATCAAATACACGCCATGTGTTTAAAAATTGGAAAAAGAGAAGTACAACCTTTGGTCTGGTGGTCGGGGGGAGGTTCGAACCAGCGATCGGTCATTACGAATGGAAGCCCTCAACCATTGGAGAAAAGGTTGTACTGCTTCCCATATTTATAATTTATATATATTTATTCTATATGGTCTATACACATGGGAAGAAATAAAATCACGACGTGTGGTTTTTATTTAGGAAAGTATGGGGATGAAGTGCGGAGATTAGCATGATTCGAAACCGGGTCTTTTAAACCTGGTGCCGAGACTTTTCCAATCTGCCAACTTCACCCGCATGCAATTTATTATTTTAAAAACATTATTAATTTATATTGAAAAATTATGGCGGACACTGAGTATATCGAAATGCATGTCATGTGGTTTTATTAAAAGAAAAAATGATGGAAATGGGACAGTTGTCTGGATTCGAACCCTGGTCTTTTGGAACCGGATTATGATTCTAGCCAACCGGTCCATCCCCATCATGGATTTTATTATATTTAAACACATTTGTATATATATATATATAGATGAAAAATACCACACACATCATGTAAATAAAAGGAGGAACCTCATACCGAAGGTAGGTCAGGAGGGTTCGAACCGGGGACGGCTCAAATAAACTCCAGTGACTTTACCATCGGCACTGGCATCATCCCTAGTTATTTATTTGTTATTCTATCGATTTATACTATTTAGATTATAAATTAAAAAAATAAGTACACACCATTTATATTAGTGGGACACAACGTCTAACCTCTGGGTTGCCTCCCAGGAAGCGCCTTTGTTTTAGTTTGTTGGCTCGACCTACTTACCTTGGCTTACCTAAGCTGTATGGTGGACAACATTCCTACCATGTTGTCTGTAGAATGGTAATCTTTCAACCACTGCTCATTTACCTTGAATGGTTGACCATCTTCTCCAGAAATTTATACTGCTCCATGATGGAATACGCATACAACGTGGAATGTTCCCGACCATCATGACTTTAACTTCCCTAGGAATAAGCAAAGACACGAATTAAAGAGAAGTACATGATCACCAGGTTGGAATGATTTTTGTGAAATAATCTGGTCGTGAATGGCTCTTGTCTTCTCCTTGTACAACTTGGCATTCTCATATGCCTCTAATCTGATTTAATCTAGTTCCGGCAGTTGGAACTTCCGTTTCTCTTCAGCTGTCTTCAAATCAAAATTTAAGGATTTAACGACACAGTAGGCTTTTTGTTCCAATTCCACTATCAGATGGAATGTCTTTCCATAGACGAGGCGGAATGGGGAAATTTCCAGTGGTGTTTTGAAAGTAGTCTGATATTCCCACAAGTCATCATCTAACTTCTTGGACCAGTCCTTTCGTGAAGTGTTCACTGCTTTCTCCAAGATCTACTTGAGCTCATGGTTGGAGAGCTCTACTTGTCCACTGGACTGGGGATGATATGGTGTCCCCATCTAATTCTTTACTCCATACTTCGATAGTATTCCTCTCATCAGTTTTTTGTCGAAGTGGGTCCATATATCGCTGATCAGTACTCGTGGAACCCTAAACCTACTAAAAATATTTTTCTTTAAAAAATTCATGACTACATTGGTTGTTTCTTGTGATGTAACAGTGGCTTCCACCCACATGGAGATGTAGTCGACGTAGACCAGGATATAAGTGTTCCCAAAAGATGGGGGAAAGGGGCCCATGAAATCTATGCCCCAGACATCGAAAATATCGACTTCTAGGATGGGGTGTTGGGGAATCTCGTCTCTACATCCCACATTACTGTTCCTCTAGCACTGATCGCAATAGGAACCAAAGGCCTAGGAAACTATATGCATGGTGGGCCAGAAAAATTCAGACTGCATGATCTTAGCTATGGTATGGTCTGACCCATTATGTCCTCCTATTGGTGAGGCATGAAAGAACTCCAGGACACCATGAAATTCATTCTTCAGGATGCAATGGTGGATCACTCCATCTGTACAGGATCAGAATAGAAGAGGATCCTCCCATAAGTACCTTTTCACATCAGAGAAAAATCTTTTCCTTTGCTGGAAAGAGAGGTCTGGGTGAACGACACCTATAACCAGAAAATTAGTGATATCAGCATACCATGGTCTAAGTGTTTCATTGATCGAAAAGATGTTCTCATTAGGAAAATCCTCCCTGATCTCCCGATCCTCTTCCTTCTCCAAATGAGGCAGCTCTAGGTGGGAGATATGGTCAGTAATGAAGTTCTCACTCCCTTTATTATCTCGGATCTCAAGATCGAATTCTTGTAGTAAGAGTACCCAGCGGATCAATCGGGGCTTCGCATCTTTCTTGTTTAGTTGGTACTTTAGTTTTGTATGGTCAGTATAAATAATAAATTTAGACAGCACTAAGTAAGAACGAAACCTTTCAAATGAGAAAACCACAGCAAGCATCTCCTTTTCTGTGGTGGTGTAGTTGATTTGTGCCTTACTAAGCGTCCTGCTCGCATAATAGATAGGTCAGAAAATCCGGTCAAGTCGCTGCCCCATGACTTCTCCCACTACGTAGTCGCTCGCATCACACATCACCTCAAATTGTTCCTCCCAGTTGGGATAAATCATAATTGGAGCTTCCACCAGGCGCTACATTAGATGCAAAAAAGATCTAACACATGTCCCATAGAACTCAATTATGGAATCCTTGGTTAGAAGATTGGTGAGGGGCTGAGCTATTTTGGAGAATTCGCGGACAAACCGCCTGTAAAAACCTACATGCCCCAGGAAACTGCGGATGGCTCGGATGGAAGTCGGTATAGGTAGTCATGAAATGACTTCGATCTTCACCAGGTCCACCTCTATCCCCTTTGCTGAAATTCTATGTCCATTGACTATGCCACTTTGCACCATGAAATGACACTTTTCCCAGTTCAAGACTAGGTTAGTGTGCTCACATTGTTCCAAAACTATCACCAGGTGCCATAAACAAATGGTTAGTGATTTTCTGTAAATGGAAAAATCATCCATGAATACCTCCAGGATTCATTACGCCATGTCGTGGAAGATGGACAGCATATAACGCTGGAAGGTCGGGGGGGGGGGGGCATTGCACATGCCGAACGACATCCTTCGATAAGGAAATGTGTCATAGGGGAAAGTTAATGTGCTCTTTTCTTGATCCTCTAGAGCAATGGAGATTTGGTTGTAGCCGGAAAAACCGTCGAGGAAGCAATAGAGGTTGTGCCCTGCTAGTCTCTCTAGAATTTGATCCATGAATGACAAGGGGAAGTGATCATTTCTTGTGGCATCATTTAGCTTCCCGTAATCCACACAGAGTCGCCAGCCTGTGATAGTGCGTGTAGGGATGAACTTGTTCTTTTCATTTGAAATCACATTAATGCCCCCCTTTTTGGGAACCACTTGGAGGGCACTCACCCATGGACTATCCGAGATGGGATAGATGATTCTTGCATCGAATAATTTGATCACCTCTTGTTTTACAACTTCATTCATGGCAGTATTCAAGCTCCATTGTGGTTGCCGAGATTTCTTGGCACCTTCTTCAAGTAGCACCTTGTGAGTGAAAATGGTTGGGCGGATGCCCTTCAGATCAACAACTATCCACAAAATATAATGCTTCCGCTATTTGATAACCTATAGAAGTGCATCTTCCTGCTCCTGTGACAGTTCTATGTTAAGTATAACAGGAAAATTTTGATTGGGTCCTACATATCCATACTTCAGAGAAGATGGAAGAGGCTTCAGTTCGAGTTCAGGCACCTTTAAAATCGAAGGAATAAGTGGATTCACCTTTTCACATTTCAAACTATTAGGAACAAATGCATGCTGCCAATAGTGGTCATCCTGGCCTTCTAAGAATTTCAAGTCTTCTGCCGCTTCTTCTAATAGAATATCTGGAATAGTTTAATTATTCGAAGTAAATGAACATACCAGATCCTCCCTTTTTTCGCTAAAATGGTTAACCATGGTGGACACTGCATAACAGTCCTCATTCTTTGACAAGGAAGCATGTTTGACGACCTTGAGGATGTTGTAGGAAACTCTTTCATCCCCTACCCAGAAAATAAGCTCTCCTTGGTGCACATCGATCAGTACCTTCCTAATTTCCAAGAAAGGTCTTCCAAGTATAAGAGGTGCTTTCGGATCATCCTTCATTTCAAGGATGATGAAATATGATGGGAGGATCAATCGTCCCACATTCACCAGTACATCTTCGAATAGCCCCTTCAGATACATAATGGATCAATCAGCAAGTTGAAGGGCTACTCGGGTTGGCTTCAAATCATGGAGCTCGAGTTGTTGGAAAACTCTAAATGGCATGAGGTTGACACTTTCTCCCAAGTCACATAGAGATTTTCCAAAGTCACAGGGTCCAATTTTGTAGGTAATAGTAAAACTACCCTGATCCCAGAGATTTGGAGGAATGGAATTTTGAACAACTACAGAACACTCCTTTGTTAGTGCAATAATGCCCAGATCCTCCATCTTACGCTTATTGGAAAGGATTTCCTTCATGAATTTGGCGTATGTAGGCATTTTTGTCAGGGCCTCCACAAATGGGATGTTGATGTGGAGCTTTCTGAACGCCTCCATGAATTTATTAAATTGGTGGTCCAGCTTTTTCTGCTTCATTACTTCTGGAAAAGGTAACGCAGGTACAAATGGTTTGACGGCTTCTTTTACTTTTCCTAATTGAGCCTCCGGTGATGGTTCTTTAGATGAAGATGGATCTGAATCGGAACGTTCTTTATCAATAGGGGTTGGAGGTACAGTTGACTGGTGGATTGGTTCCTTATGTGGCAACGCTGTTCCACTCCGCAAGGTGATAACAATGGCCTCCTCCCTCAGATTCTTCTCAGTGTTTCCCGGTAGTGTACCGGGCAGCCTCCCTGATAGCTGGTTTGCTATCTGGCCAATTTGATTCTCGAGGCTTCAGATGGAAGTCTCCTGGTTCTGGAATTTCATTTCAGCAGTTGATATAAATTTATTCATCAGGTCCTCTAACCTTGATGTGTTCTCTTGCTGAGATGTCTGGAAAGGTGGTGGAGGTGGTTGTTGCCTTTATTGCTGTGGGTGAGGGTTCTGGTACCCTTGCTGCTAATAGGAACCATGCTGGAACTGCTGTCACGGAAACTGATTCTGGTACTGAGGTTGATTATAGCCAGGCCGGTCGCTGGGGTGGAGGTTTTTTTTGTTGTTGGCCCCAGCCTTGGTTCTGATTATCACACCACATCGGGTTTTGGTACTGTTGATATTGATTCGACCCTCGATTTTGAGCGACAAAGCTCACCTCACTTGTCGAAGGGTCCGATGGTTGTCCCGTACATTCTCCCAGATTGTGGTTGTTACCACAGTCTCCACATGCTGGATGGTCCGCCGCATGAACTTGAGAGGCTTCTTTGAGATTCAATGTGTCGATTTTCTTGGGCACTATATCCAACTAAGTAGCTAACATAGTGGTAGCGCCAATACTGTGCATACCTCGATTTTGAGCCCCCTGCTTGGAGTTCCACTTGAATCTATTGGCAGACATATCTTTTAGTAGTTCATAAAGTTCTTCAAGAGACTTCCTCGTCACCGTACCTCCAGCAGCAGCATCTACCATAGAATTGGTATTTGTTGAAAGTCCTCTATAGAAGGTCTGGACTTGCATCCAGAGTGGGAGTCCGTGTTGTGGGAATTTTCATAGCATCTCTTTGAAATGTTCCCAGGACTCATATAACAACTCGGAGTCGTGATGCTAGAAGTTGTGGATTTCGTTCCATAGCATCACCGTCTTCGATGGTGGGAAGTATTTGGACAGGAACGCCTGGGCTAGCTCCTCCCAGGTGAGGATAGATCTTTGTGGCAGCCCCTTGATCCAGTCTTTCACCTTGTCCCATAGAGAAAAGGTAAATAGGCGAAGTCGTATGACATCCTCAGACAGGCCATGGTAACGAAATGTGTCGCAGATCTCCAGAAAGTTGGAGAGATGAGCATTCAGCTCTTCCCCGGGCAGGCCTCCAAATTGGACGGTGTTCTAGATCAGCTTCATGATTGCAGGAATGATCTTAAAGTGTTGGGCCTTGACCGAATGACGGACAATTCCGATATCATCTCCCTGGATTGAAGGAATTCTGTACTCCATAAGAGTATAGCATGGAGGTGGCTGCTAAGGGGGTGGAGGTTGCAGATACTGCTACTCCTGAGGGGCTTAATAGGGTCATTGGAAGAGTTTTTGCGGTTGTTACATTTGGTCGTACGCCAGAGGAGGTTGTTGTGGAGGCCATTGGTAATCCCTCAGGAGTAATTCCACAAAGCCTCCAGGAGCCTGCTCTAGTAGACCAGCAGTGAGAGGCTGTTGATCCTGGTACTGATGCTCAACTGTATCATCCAAAGATGGTGCTCCCTCTTCCGTGTTCGCCATGGTAGAGGGTTGTTGTTGGTGTGTTTCCTTCAGTGCACGTTGACGACGAAGTAGGGTCCGTTCTACTTCCGGATCAAGCGGAACAAGTTCCGATGACTCAGCACTTCTGGACCGAGTGGTTTATATATTCATGCACCTATGGTTCTGCACATCCACAAAAAAAGATACTAGGCGTAAAAGGGAAAAATGAAAGAGATAATTGAAATCGGATTAGAATAAAAAAATTTGAGAATTTTTTATTTTTGTTTTCACTTAATCAATTATGAACACAACTTAAATTGTAGCACTGAAACAAAAAGGTCCCCGACAACGATGCTAAAATTTTGTCGGTCGTTTCACTGAAAGTTTGTTATCGGTGCCCCAAATTGTTATTAACCCACTCTTAAAACTTTAGTATAGTTGAAGTGCTGGGTCGATCCCCAGGGAACTTTTGGCAGTGCATTAGTTAAGTTGATTTTATAATTAATTTAGTGAAACATGCATAATTTAGAGTGGATTTTCTTGGTTTGGATTGAGTGAAACTGTTTTATTTACATTAAGAAAATGATTAACAATTTAAAAGGAAACAACAAGTGATTTAAAGGTGTTTTAATAAGAAGAAAAGTGTATTGGGGCTATGGTGAATATGATGTTTTTATGCATATTTCTTAAATGGTTGTGTTGTTCATGATAATTAATCATTCTGTATTCCCTTTTATCACAAGATTTCCTTGGTCCGGTTCCTCTTTTTTGGAATAGAAGAAATTGACTCCTTGGTCCGGTAGTCAGTGTTTCTCAATTCTTAATTTGGTTAAGTCCATTTATGAATCAGTGAAACCTTTTCAATGATCATGAAATCTTTCATTGTTACTATACTTTTATATCGCTGAGAATTCCACCCTTGGTCCGGCTCAAGAATTCTCAGTAATATTTAACAATGATTTAAGAGGAGTAAAAATAATTAGGAAGAACAAACACAACTATCTAGATTAATACAACATAATAAAATCCATCATCACCCAAAACCCCAACACAAGGGGTTTAGTTACACATGGAAAGCATGATAGGACGAACACACTCGATACTAGATGCATTCACTATGTAAGCTTCGTGAAGTGGTGTCGGTGGGTGGAATGGTGGAACTACGGCACCACGGTGGCTTGGGAACGGTAGCAGCAGAACTTTTCTCCTCCTTCGAATGGTTTTGAACCCTCTGAACTCCCAAAATCCGAATTCCAAGGCCTCTTTTTATAGAAGAATAAAGTACACGGCGTGTAGAGAAAGTACACGTCATGAACTTCCGTCACGCGCTTTGGTGCCATTTTTTCCATGAGTAGGCGGCCTAACATGTTGTCTTTGACTTTTGAACATGGTGCCGCATGGTAGTTTAGTGTACATGGCGTGTAGTGCCACCGTACAGGAAGTGTAGTACAAAACTTTGGCCAGCAACCCCTTCTAGAATAGTAGACATGACGTGTAAAAATGGAACACGCCGTGACTCCTTCAACGGCCACATGGGCATGTAGACTCTTCTCGGCAACAATCACTTCTAGAATGTAGTACATGGCGTGTAATGCCTCCCCACATGGCATGTAACTTATACCTGGTGACATGGGCATGTACTCCCTCCTTCAGTCCGTGTCCCTTTCTGGATGTACACGGCGTGTATAAAAAGTACACGCCATGTAGTTTCAAAATTTTCACAGACTTCCCTTGATTTGTGTATTTTAGGCAAAAAGCTTCTCAAAGTAAATAGAATCACCAGAATCGAAGAATATGTTCATGAAACAACAGATATTTTCTGAAAACATGTTTTTATTTTCAATTATATATATGAAAATGTATACACAAATCGGGAGCATCATGGAGTCTCATTGATGTTCAGGTGATGAAGGAAAGAAGATTCAATTTTTATCATGTAAAACTTGTGGAAATAATCACTATGGGGAATGTATTAAAAGAACATGGAGATGTTTAATGATTGTAACAATAGGGAATAGGGAAACTAATTATCAAGGAAAGAGATCAGTGGAAATGGTAAAAGGAAATTGAGTTTTTCTAGTGGTACCTCTAATATTTCAATGTCCTAAATGTAGTGAATCTTGTAATTATTCAAGATAATTCAATAATTTAATGGATAACAAGTATTATAGGCATGATAAAAATAAAAGAAAAAGGTAAATCCTATGAAACAAAAACTATGGAAGTGTGTTTTGTAAATAATATGGAAGGAGTAATAGTGATCACACATTCAATAACCATGAGTATTTTGTATGAATATTGGTCAAAATACTCCTCTGTACCTAGAATGGTTACTAAGAATATAAAATCACCACCACAAAGAATATATTTTTCATTATAAATAAAAACATATAGTGGTAAAAATATTATATCCCAAGTATATAACTCCACTCCAATAGAAGTTTATAGGAATTTGCTTTATATAAAATGATATTATCATTCCGTTATAAAATTTGGTGTGATATTTTTCTAGTATTGTCTTAGTTAACATAAAGGAAATGATAATTCTTAATATTAGAAAATCATAGCTAAAAATAAACCCCTGGACACTAATTAATACATGGATAACTAGAAAATACCTATGAAAAATTATTCCCATTATATTGTGATAATCTTCAAGAATGGTTAAACAAAAAACTCAACATTAGTTATATTTCTATTATGAGAGAAAAGATGAGTTTAATAGTCATAGAAAGTATAGTCAGGATGAAACATCATTAAAAATTAAAAGTTGAATCATGAAAATTATAGTGACCCTAGCCTTTATCACATATTTTTACATGATTTTAAGCATAATTAAACCTTAAATTACAAGACAAGGATTTTAAAGTCTAGTGTATTTGGAAGACTACGTACATAAAATCAAAAACATGAGACTAAAAAAACATTTCTTTATTTACCATCCATTATAAGATCCTAAAATAATTTGATCCCTTATATTAACACAGGATACCCTATGGAAAAATGAAAAAATGGATTTTCTAAACATCATAGTAAGGGAATAAACATAAGAATAAAGCTGAGCACATGGGTTAGAATGTGATATTAAAAGGCACGGAACATAGCTAATAATAACATATAAAACATGGAATCTTATAATCATGGATTAATAGTATTGTGGGAGCAAAAATAAATAAGAATTTAGCATGATTCATGGGATTTTTCACAAATAGGAGCAGGATTCAAGGCTCGTTTCACATAGAGGAGAAAAAGTTAAGGCTTACCACCAAGACATATTCACAGGGAGAACGAGTCAAGGCCAACCACAAAGACTGTTGCACATAATGTATCATGAGACTAAACATTTCCCAATGAATTTGAGTACTATCTAGGTATAAAAATCCCAAAATTTTCATTAATATTCTTTCCACATAATGAATCATACATAAGTAATCTAACATAAACATAAGGGTTACCCATGGAAAGAATTGGGTATCCTAATCATGTCAAAAGCATAATAAATGGGTGTATTATAAAATTGTCCATAAAATAATTTAATTAAGTAATAAATTGACGTTCATAAATTAATATATACATATATCATGATAATTTATGTCAAACTAAAATTAAAAGTGTGTACAAAACTATTTAGAAATAAAACATTTTAGAGCATTTTTAAGGAAAATACTAAGAGCATTTAATTTACAAAAGAAAAAATATCTTTTATAAAACCAGAAATGAACCAAAGAGGCTTTCATAAAAAAATATTTATTTTTATAAAAATAATGGTGGATTAAAATAGATTATTTAGTGGACATGAAAATGGGTATGAATTCGGGAAGTTCCCTTAAAACGGCTTGCTTATCAGGATGTATCGAGAAGGAAACCACATAAAAACAAGTATATCCATGAAGACTGAGGATGAAAGGATATTGATATGTGATTTTGGAACATTTTAATAGTATTTGTAAGATTTAAATAAAAATAAAAGAAAATTTAATTTTGCTTAAAAGAGAGGAAGAGAACCCGAAGGAATAATGGAGGTTCGGGTAGAATCCCTTACATTATCTTGAAAACAGTTCCTCACTTAATCATAATGTCCTGAATAATGTAATTTGATTCATTAATAAATAATTAAATAATATTTTATACATGTAATTGATTTATTATAATTTTATTTAGTTCTTTTATTCCCTTTTGAAGAGTTATAATGTTCAATTTTATCGTTAGTGAGTGCTTGTTTTCTTAATTTTCATGATCGACTTGCTTATATAATATTATGAAAGTTCATGTAAAATGGAAATTGATGTCATGAATAAAAGTTATACGTTATTAATTATCATACAAAATTTTAATTTATAATATAAGTAATTTGGTTATTTTTTTTGAGGATGAATCATTAGATAAAACATTAATGATAAACGCTTGGATTATTTTGAGCAGTTTTTCTCACAACAACTTGTTTTGTTTTATTATTTTACATCATATGTTTATAATGATTCCAAAACATTAAAATAGATATAATAAATATATTATGATATAGTTAAACTATAAAATTAATTTAATACTATGCTTGAATAAGGTAAAAGAAATTGAAAACTGGTGGCCCTGGAATGTGATAAATTAACACATCTCAGACGGTGTTTCATTTTTGGTATAAAAGGTTAGGGGAAAGAGACCAAAGGATGAATTATTACATTAGGTAGAAAAAATTCCATTATATGTAAGGTACTAGATTTATCACACCATTTGGATGAGGGGGGTGAGGATAAAAATTTAAATAATTTAACTTGAAAGGAAATTAAAAGAAAATGGAAGAGGATTTTACCTCTTGATTCCTTCTTTTGAGAGCCTACTTAGGGAAATGGTTCTAGTATTTTGTTAACATTAAAATATTCAGTATGTGGGGGAGGGGATTGGAAGGATATTTGAGCATAATTTTTACAAGGATCAGGACTTGAGAGGTGTGAGGAGAAGATGTGGTGCGGGGTGGTATTTATAGTGGAGGAGAGGGTGATTTCTAAATAAAGGAGAGGGTGATTTCTCATTATATAATTCATTACTTTATTATTTTTCTCAAGACAAGCAATAATAATGATTCTTGAGACTAAATAAAACAACTTGAGAATGTTATTTCGAACCAATTATGCTTACATCAGTATAACATCATCCATAACTCAATAATTCTTGTTTTTATACAATATCATAAATTATTGTATATCACTATTCCCCAAAAATTCAAGTATTTTGGAAAAATACCAAACAATTCACCCAAACCATTTTTAAATTTATAGAATTCAAAAATAAACTCCATTTTGTGAAAATAAATATCAATGTATCATAAATTTAATTTTTAATTAGAATCCTAACTTTCGCAAAAAATACATATTTTAAAATTATAAATGATTTTATAACACAGTAAAAATATAACTAAGGTCATATAAAAGAGTCCTATAATCATAATATATCAAGAAAATTAATTTTTTGAATATATTTTTGAAAATAATTTTTCTTTTAAATTATTAAATTAGTCATAAAATTGTAATTATATATTTATTAATTACAAAAATACCAAATCGTAATTAATAATTTTTAAAATATTTATTTACTTATACTATGATATAATTACATCATATAGTAACTTATTGGACGGATAAATTATATTTATCAATTCATTGGTGAGATAACTATTCACTTGTCGAGTTTACTATTCATAAGTGTCACACTACTATTCCAAAGGTGAAGTTACTTTTCCATCGTTATAGGTTCTTTAACTTTTATAAATACCTTTTGTTAAATTCATTCATCATTTATAAGGTTTGTATTGTGTACTAAATTTTATTTTATGTTAATATACTATATGAAATAGTTAAAAGAAGGTAATTTCCATTTATAAAAATTTAGGTCATTACATTTTTACCCCCTTATGAAATTTCTCGATGAAAATTTCATTTTATATTCTAAGTTGAAAATAGGTGTGGGAAATTATCCTTTATCACTTCCTTGGGTTCTCATGTTGCCTCTTTGTACTTATGGTTCTGCCAGAGTTCTTTGATCAGGTGTATAGTCTTTTGTGTAGAAATTTATCTCTACGATCCAAGATCTTCATTAGATACTTCTTGTAAGAAAGATAATTCTCCAAATATACCACCTCTGATTCCATTACATGTGAAGGATCTAGTATGTACATCCTTAAGATGGATATATGGAATAAATCATATACTTTAGACATGGTAGGTGGAAGTTCTAGTTGATAGACGTTATCTCTGACAAGATCAATGATCTATAAGGTGCCAATAAACCTGGCACTTAGCTTCCCTTTCTTCCCATTTATCATGATCTTCTTCCATAGAGATTTGTAGAGGAACACTATGTCTCAAACATTGAACTCAAGGTCTCATCGACGATTGTTTGCATAACAATTCTATCAACTTAGGGATGCCTTGATGTACTGCTAAATGGATTTCACCTTCTCCACCATTTCTTCGACCATTTCAGGTCCTAGTAGGTTACTCACCCCAACTTCATCCCATATTTCCAGTTTTCTGCACCTTTTCCTATAATGGGCTTCATATAGATCCATTCAGATGTTCGAGTGAAAACTATTTTTGAAAGAGAACTCCACCAAAGGGAGGTGTTTGTCCCATACTCAATTCAAGTCCATGGAATATGCTATCAAGATGTCTTCCATTGTCTAAATAGTTTTCTTAGATTTTCCATCAGTTTGAGGATGATAGGTCATACTGAAGTTTAGCTCATTGCTTACAGCATGTTGAATAATTTTTTAGAACTTTGAGGTGAATCTCAGATCTCAATTAGAAACAATTTATAGGGTTACTCCATGATTCTTTACAAATTATTTGATGTATATATGTGCATGTTTATCTAAATATATGTCCTCTCAAATTGTGATAAAGTGATATCTCTTTATATGATGATCCACAATAACCCATATTGCATTGTTTCTTATGGATATCTTTGGAAGTCCAATGAAAAAGTCCATGGTGACGATTTTCCATTGCCATGCTAGTATGAGTAAGAATTGCATCAACCCTTAAGAAATTTTCCTTTCAGCCTTCACTTATTGACATACCAGGAACTTCGATGTATATTCAATAATATCTTTCTTCATATTGTCCCAATAATAGATGTCTTAGAGATCCCGATACATATTTGTACTCCCTGGGTGTATAGAAAATGTTGAGCAATGTGTGGAATTTAGAAGCTCCTCATTTATCTCTAGATCAGATGGTACACATTATCATGACCCAGATCTTATAATTTCTTCCTCATCCATTTGGAACTCTAAGGATTTCCTATTTTTTATAACTTCCAACTTTTTTTTAATTTCCACATCATGTTTTTGGAAAATACTTAATTTCCTCTATGAGAAATGGATGAGAAATAATTTGAGAAATAATTTATGAGGTTCCATACTTAATGATTCCCATTTCCATCATTTTAAGATTTAAGAAGATTGGGTCCTTCTTAATTCTCATCTTTGATAAAGATGCAAGATCCTTTATACTTAGAGAATCTTCCACCTTATTTTCCTTAATAGGATGGTAGGGTATTGAGTAGTCATAATACATGATGAGATCTAACCATATAAATTAGAGAATATTAAGATCCTTATATGTGAATATATATTTGAGACTCTTTTGATCAGTATATATCTCACACTTCTCCCCATAGAGATAACGTATCCAGATTTTCAACGCAAAGATCACAACTGCCAACTACAGATCATGCGTTGGATAGTTGTTATCATGAATTTTTAACTTCATCGAGGCGTAGGATATAAATTTATCATTTTCATTATCAGACATCCTAAATCATTATTTGAAGAATCACTATGCACCATAAATAGTTATTCACTTTTTTTAGTGTGAGTACTTGCGTAGTGATAAGCCTGTTTTTGAGATCCTTAAATCATTGCTCACATTCCTGAGGCCAGAAAAAAGTCACTCCCTTCCATGTCATCTTGGTTATTTGGTTTGACAATCATGGTAAATTATTCAAAAATCATCATTAATACCTATATAGACCAAGTAAAATATGGATCTCTATTACAGATGTTGGTCTTAGCCACTCTACGATTGCCTTTGTCTTGGAAGGGTCCACAGATGTCCCTTTGTTGGTGATAACATGCCCCAAGAATGATACTTCATTCAACCAAAAATCGCATTTATTGTTCTTTGCATAAATTTTCCCCCTTCATAACGTTTTTAGCATAGTATTTAAATGATCTTCAGGTTATTCATATCTTATAGAGTATATCATTATATCATCGATAAATATTACCACAATATTTTTGAGGTAATATCTAAAGAATCTATTTAGTAAATCCATGAAAATTATTGGATCATTAGTGAGTTTGCAATGAATCACTATAAACTCATATTTTCCATAACTTGTTTGAAATTTAGTCTTGGGAATTTATTCCTTCCTTGCCTTTAATTGGTTATAACCTAACTAAATGTCCAACTTAGAGAAATAACTGGCTCCATGTAGCTGATCGAACAATTCATCTATCTGAGGAAGGGGATACTTTTTATTTATCATGATTTTATTAAGTCCATGATAATCAATGTAGAGGCGCATTAATCAATTTTTTTCTTGAATAAGAATACTGGAACCCCCTATGGTGAAGCACTCGAGTATATAAAACCCTTGTCTAGATTCTTCTATAACTGCTTCTTCTATTCATCCATCTTTATGGTGGCCGTTATATAAGTTTTCCTTGATATAGGCAGAGCTACAAAAATATTTTCAATTAATAACTCAACCTCCTGGTTATGTGTAAGACCATAAAATTATAAAGAAATACATTAGTGTAATCCCTTACAATGTCCATGTGTTCAAGAATGATTCTCTCCTTTATCTAAATAATTTTAACTAGATATTATTTCTCAAAAATATTAATATCCACACTTGAGACAATTATTTTTAATAAGATCCATCCTCCTCATTACACTTGTAAAAAAATTGTAGGATTCTTTGAGATTTGAAGAGTGATCTCCCTTTCCCAACTGTCGATGTTGGGTTTCTATAATGACATCCAATCCATGCCCAATATAGCATCAAACTCCACCAAATAAATTATGAGAAGATTTTCAAGGAGGTTCAGTCCATAAAAGTTAATCGGGGAGGAGTTATATACTTTGGATGAAGTAATTACCCAATTTTCTATTCTCAACGATAACTGAACATCCAAATTTTTGTGTTGGTGATTAAATAATACTAAAAAACATAAAAGATATGAAAGAATGCCTATAACTACAATCAAATAACACATCTTCTATTCTTGAATGAATAACCAGTATACATGTTACCACATCGTTGTCCTGCTCCACCTTAGCAGTAGTGATAGAATAGTCTCTACCTTGTTTCCTTAGAGGATGTGGTTTATTACCTCTATAAATCTTGGGTTTAAGGAATTGGTTTTCAAAATTCACATGTTCATTACTGTTTAAAAACTACACTCCCATATGATTGTTGACCTGAACCTTCCATTCTTCTTTCACATTAGTGTAATTCTTCATATTCCTTCAGTATTTCTTATCTAGATGCCCCATTATTCCAAATTTGAATCATTTCCTTGATCCCTTCAGATAGTTCATAGGATTATTCTTCCCAAAACTTTTAGACATGGGATATTTAGGATTCTTTCCATTATGGTATTTATTTTTTGACCCAACTATATTAGACTCCATTTTCCATTTTTTGTCACCGGGCCCATGATACCATAGAGAGTCTCTAATTTGCATTTCAACCTTGAGCGAAAAAAGGAAAATATCTTAAAAAATATCAGAGTCTTGAATAACAAGTTCATCTCATAGACTCATATTTAGTCTAATAAATAAGTGATCCACCTTTATTTTGGTGTTCATGAAAAAGCTGAAGGCATATATTGAAAGCATTGTAATGTTTACTTCATATGCCTCGATAGACTCATCTTACTTATACATAAGTTCCAGGAACTCTCTTTCCATTTTGAGATGGAGGGTTTGGGGGAAATATTTATTGAAATTTTTTTTCTTCAATTCCTCTAAATTCATGGCATAAATTTCCTCTTGGAATTCATATTTTTTATCAGTGTCCACCACTGATCAGCTTCGCCATCAAAATAATAGATCACCAGTATAAATTTCTATTCTTCTAAGCACTGGAGGAAAGAGAATATCTTTTCAAGGGAGTTAATACATTGTTATGTGAGGAGGGTATCAGAGGATCTAGTAAACATGGGATGCATTTTCCACATTAATGATTCAAATATATCTTTCTCTTTTGTTAGAGGAGGTTGTTCCACATAATTCATGTTATTATTCATAGCTTGAGCCAGTTGAGCGAGTACTATCATAACATTAGTATCACCCATTCTCAACATATTGGCTTATCATTTAGGAAATCATCACATTTCCTATCACCTTGATTGTTAGAACGTTTTCATCTATTTCCTACCACTAAAAAAATAATGTTCAATTAGGGGGTTGAATGCATATCTAATAAGAATATAAAAAGGAAACATTAAACATAAAAGGATAAATGTGAAAAATAAAAGTATATCCTAACTCGTGATTCCCTAGGTTTAAATCTATGTTATCTTTGATTTGTTTCCTAACATATATTCTTATGGGACCTTTTTTTGTTACCTTAATAATGGTTCATAATTATCTTATTAATTTTCAATATCATATCCTCTGGGAGTGTCGATCTATATGCACAGTAAGGCCCATTGTCATGTTCTAGATTACCACGATTCAAGTCTGAAACACCTTGTCAGAGTTGTTACACCTAGGTACATCTATTCCAGAACCATGTCCACTTATAGTATCTATAAAAGGATTTATTTTCTTGATAAACCACTTACTCTATACTTACTAAAATTTAGGGATATTTTCTTATACTTTCTCTTATTCATAAGGTTCTTACATAAGTGCTCTATCCTAATCTCCAAAAACAACTAAACCTTCCTCTCATACCAACTATATATACCATAGAATCTATCATATACTTATAAATGATATTAAGCAAAATTAAACATAAAATTAAAATCCTTGGATCGTAAAGTCTAGTGTCTTTGGAAGACTGGGTACATAAAACAGAAAACATGGGACTAAAAAAACATTTATTTATTTAGCATCTTTTATGAGCTCCTAACTTCCTTTGAGCCCTTACATTAGCATGTGATACCTTGGATAAAACAAGAACAAAGGGATGAGATAAAAATCCTTATAAGGGAATAAATATAAAAAAACTTAGCACATGGGTTAGAAGGCATACCATAATGATATAAAAAGGTATAGAACATAAGAAATCATAACATATAGAACATGGAATATTATAATCGTGGATTCATAGTAACGTGGAAGTAAAATAAAAATGAATTTATCCAGATTCATGGATTGTAACACATAGAGGAGCCCAAGTCAAGGATCATTTCCCATGGAAGATCACAAGTTAAGGCTAACCACCAAGACCATTGCACATAGAGAACGAGTCAAGGATAACCACCAAGACCATTGCACAAAACATCTCATGAGAAAAACATTACCCAATTGAGTGGATAAATATCTTGGGACACCCATAATGACATGTTAATGAATATTCTTTCCACAAAATGAATCATACATGAGTAATCAAACATAAATATAAGGGTTACCCGTGGAAATAATTAGGTTTCATAATCATCTCAAAAGCATTATAAATGGGTGTATCGTAAAATGATCCATGAAATAAAGGAATTAAATCATACATGAACATTCATAAAATAATATAGGCATATATCATGATAAGTGATGTCAAACTAAAGTTAAAAGAGTGTTTAAGAAACATTATAAATAAAATATTTTAGTTTGGTTTTAAAGAAAATACTAAAATATTTTATGGAAGAAAAGGGAATAATATTTTATATAAAACCAGAAGTGATTGAAGAATGATTTCATAAAATAAATTATTGATTTTATAAAAATAATTGTTGCTTTAAAAATATTATTGGGTAAACATTAAAATTGGTATGAATTTGGGAAGTTCCCTTAAAATGACTTGCTTATACAGATGTATCGAGAATTAAACCACTTAAAATGATGTATATCCCTAAAGAAGTAGGATGAAAGGATATTGATACATGAGTTTGGAACATTTAAATATTATTTAGAATTTTTACAGAAAAATAAAATAGAATTTCATTTGGGTAAAAAGAGAGAAAGAGAACCTGAATGAATAATGGAGGTTCAGGTAGAATCTCTTACCTTATCATCGAAATGGTTTCACACATGATCTTAATGTCTTAAATAATAATATTAGATTAATTAATTAATAATCCAGAAAATTTTAATTATTTAATTTATTTGTTATAATTTTATATAGTTCTTTTATTCCCTTTCCATGGGTTATAATGTTCAATTTTATCGTTCATGGGTACTTTTTTTCTTAATATTCATGATCGAATCACTTATATAAGAGTATGAAAGTTCATGTTAAATTGAAATTTAAGTCCAGAATTGAAGTTATAAGTTATTAATGATCATCAAAAAACGTTAAGTGACCATAAAAGTTCTTTATTGTTTGGGATATGATGAGTCATTAGATAAAACTTTAATGATAAATGCTTCGACTATCTGGTGTGGTTTTTATCACAACAAACTTCTTTGGTTTTATTATTTTACATAATGTGTGTATAATGATTATAGAGCATTAAATAATATATAATAAATATATTATGATCTGTTCCGGGAATAAGAATTGTTTCATGACTAGCCTTGAAGATGGTAACAGAAACTGAAAACACATCGTCCTTGAATGTGATAAATTATCACATCTCAGACGGTGTTTCATTTTTAGTATAAAAGGAGGGGTAAAGAGAGATGATGATTAATTATTCCATTAGAATGAAAAAATTATAGAATATGTAAGATAATAATGTTATAAAACCATTTTTATGAGGGGGTTTTGGAGGTAAAAGAAAGGAAATGATCTTAAAAAGAAACTGAATGAAAATGGAAGAGGTTTTTACATCCGAATCCCTTCTTCATGAGAGCCTTCTTAGGGGAATTGTTTTGGTGTTTTAATAAGATAAACAGCTCTTGGAAGTGGGGGAGGTTCTTGGGAGGTTATTTTTGTAGAATTTGGAAAAGTCTCAAGTCTTGAGAGTTGTGAGGCGAAGAGGTGGTGAGGGGTGATATTTATAGCGGAGGAGAGGGGTGATTTCTCATTTTTTTAATTCATTAGTTTATTATTTTTCTCAAGACAATAAATACTATTTATTACTAAGAATAAATATATTAACTTGATCATGTGAGTTAGAAAAAAAAATTTCTTACATTAGCAGAACATAATCCATGACTCAATAATTCAATGTTTTAGACAATATCGTAAATTATCGTATTTCTCTATTAACGAAAAATTCAAGTATTTCAAAAAAATCCCAATAAATAAACCTAACAATTTTTAAATGTGTTTAAATAAAAAATAAAATCCATTTTTTAAAAATAATTTTATAATTATGCAAAACTAATTTTTTAATTAAAATCATAATTTACTCAAAAAATACATATTTTAAAATTATAACTGATTTTATAACACATTGAAAAATTAACTAAGGTCTCATAAAATTATCCTATAATCATAAGACATCAAAATATTAATTTATAAATACGTTTTATGAAAATAAATTCTCTTTTAAAATATTAAATTAGTCATAAAATTGTAATTAAATATTTTTGACTTACAAAAATACAAACACTTAATTAAACAATTTTAAAATATTTATTTACTTATACTATGATATAATTACATTATATATTCACTTATAAGATTGATAAATATTGTATATAATTTCATTGGTGAAGTTATATTTCACTATTATGATTTACTATTCCTAAGAATCATATTACTATTCCAATCGCCAAGTTACTATTTCATCAGTATAGGTTACTTAACATCTAGAAATACCTTTTATTTCATTCATTAATCATTTATAAAGATTATATTATGTTCTTAATGCGCTTTTACGTTATTATACTATATGGAATAATTATAATAATGGAATTTTGATTAAAAAAATGTTGTCTGGTTACATCAATATTTTGGACACCCTCAATAATTTTATTAGTTACGAAGAACTGAAATTGAGATAACACACTTTATTTAATGGGGGATAATGTAACACCCCAATATTATACTACATAATTTTCCTTTAAATATACTTTGTATCATGAAATTATTTCACAACCAACCCCAAAGTAAATAGATCCAAAAAATATTAAATGAATATTATTAAGGAAATTTTAAAATAATAAAACCATTATTAAATAAAAATAGGGTAATAAATTATAAATACATATGAAATTGGATTAAGAACACTTAATCTTTTAAGAGGGTTTTTTTCAATAAAAGTAGATTTCCTTTATATATTGTATCGTATTTTAAAATTTAAATTTATAAATTTTAGAATTTAAATTATCTAAAATTAATATTATTTGTTATTACAACATTTCAAAATTATCTTATGGTGAATTTTTAATATTTTTATAAAATGATTGATTTTCTAGAGAGTAGTAAAAAAATAATGATTTTTCTAATATAGTCATTATTAAAAAATTATCATAATAAAATATTGAATTATTTTTATTCAAACATTTAGTATTAAAAATATATTAATTAAATAAATTAAATAAAAACAAAATTATTTTTTTTAATTTTAAAAAATCATGTTTATCATTTTGGAATCTTTATTAATATTTTACTTTAAAAAACTATTTTTATTCACTTATTTTAAAATTTTTCTTTTCATTACTTATAGAAATTAAATATAACACAATTTATTCTATACATTATATCCACATTTTCAAATTACTTAATTATTTAAATTTTTTTTTCATGAATGTACGATTACTAAAATTAATGTTATTGAACATGATAATGTGAAATGGTTATTTTCGAAGAATGTTTTACTTATGATGTGTAATTTTTATCCAAAACATTAATTTTATATATTTTATATAATTAATACGATATTTTTTAAAAAATGTATACAAATATATCAACACTAATTAAATTTTTAATTATTGTTATATAATATTAATAAAACTTGATTTTAAAAACAACATTATTCAACAAGACTATTTTTTCTATATAATAAATGTTTTAAATTAAAAGTTAATTTTAAATTGTTTATATAAGGAATTATATTATACAGATCATAATTTAAGGATTAAAACATCAATATTTTCTATTAAATTTTTCCTTAAATTTTTAATAAAATATTTATTGCTTAGGTAAAAACTAGGTACCCTTATAATAACCGAAATAGTAAAATGTAATAATCAAGTTGTAAGGGGAATGAAACAGTTGTTAAAATTAGTTTTAGATTCTTAATCGAACTTATATCACCTATAAAGGTATTATTTTACAATTTTGGAGCCTCTAACCCTTTAATATTGACATACTATTATTGAAATGTAATGGGTTCTTCCAAAATTACCCATCTCTTCACTTATGAAAAGGGATCACTTACACCAATTCATGATACACCTATACCATTTGAATTAATAAAAAAATCCTCAATAACTATAATCCTAGAAACCACTATCTATTTAATAATACAATAGCCTTAATTAGATATCCTAAGGCCTCTATTTCCAAGGTGATCTCCAAGTGAAATATTAAGTTCTCAACATGAGTATTTCATAATTCTTTGCATTTTATTCTTAATAAATATCTTCCAATATTATTCTATACAACATAATATAATGAAAAAATATTATTAGTATACTTTAATGTTTTTATATTATTGTATAACCCATTATTTAATCCATTCCATCCACTAATAAATACCAAACCACATTGATTATGCATATATTCAGACTACCACCTCTAGGACACAATGTAATTCATTTTTCATCATAACCTCTCATGGATTGTGAAAAGTAAATATTTTATAAACTAAAATGTTTCATATATTATAATTATTATCACTAAAGGATAGATTATCATATTTCTTCATTTCACCCAATTCATTTAGAAATGGAAATGTTAATTGTGTGTATGTGTGAACTACCGCCTTTGTGAACGATGAATTTAATTTTCTAGGACCACCCTACCTGGATGGTTCTAAAAATCAAATCAACAAATTTAAATGATATTTAAATTTTTTTATTTATTTTATAATATTAATATTAAAATTATATAAAATATACTCTTACTCGTAAAATCATTATAGTATGCTCTTCTTTGGGTTAATTTTACCACCTAAGTGAGTGATGTCATAATGATTACATCATTAATTATTAAGTAATGTTATATAATGGTTAAATAATGTAATAATAATTTAATTACTAATATTTAGTTATTTTTAAATGATTATTTTGATATTATTATATTTATTCATATATCAGCTTTAGATCATTAAAAATTCTGAAACTAGTTGTTCATAATTTCCATTTTCACAAACCATAAAATTACCATTCACTAAATGAAAAAGGGATGTGGTGAATCACTAAAAACCATGATTATAATAGTTTGGATAATCTGGGAATGATAATTTTTTTTAAATAAATAATGGTTGAAAATTCCATTAAAAACTAGTATGAAACATGAAATCAATGTTTCTAGCATCTGATGTTGAAAATAAACCAAAATCAACTAATATAAGTATAAGAAATAGTTATAAATGATGTCTATAAATGTAAATATATGTGTATAAGGTTATTTTATAAGGTATTAATATATTTTTTATTGAAACCCTATCCTTTTAAGATAATGTTACATGAATTTAAGCATAATAAAACCACAAATTACAAGCCAAGGATAATAATTTCTAGTGTCTTGGGATGACTTGGTACATAAAACTGAAAACATGAGACTAAATTTTTTTATTTATCTAGAATAAATTATGACCTGATAACATCATTTGAGCCCTTAAATCATCATAGGAAACTCTGGGGAAAACATTTACGAAGATATTATCTTAAAAACCTAGTAAGGGAATAAACATAAGAATAAAGATTAGCACATGGGTTAGAGGGCATAACATAATGACATAAAAAGGCATGGAACATAAGTAATAATAACATATAGAACATGGAATATTATAATCCTGGATTCATATTAATGTTTCAAAAACATAAAATGAGACTTTATCATGATTCACGACTCATTTCCCATAGAGGACCACGAATCAAGGATAATGGCATATAGATGAGCACAAGTCAAGGCTAATCACCAAGACCGCTGCACATGGAGGACTGGTCAAGGATAACCACCAAGACTATTTCACATAACCTCTTGTGAGACTAAAAATTATACAATTCATTGGAGCACTATATGGGAGAACTGATGATAATATGTTCCTGAATTTCATTCCACATATAGAATTCTACATAAGTAATAAAACATAAACATAAGAGTTTCCCATGGAAAGAATTTGGTATCATAATCATATCAAAAGCATAACAAATGGGTGTTTCATAAAAGTTTCTATGAAAAAAAGGAATTAAATCATACATGAAATTCATAAAGTAATATAGTCAAACATTATGATAAGTGATGTCAAGATAAAGTTAAAAGAGTATTTAAGAAACATTATAAAAAACATTTTAGTGTGTTTTTAAGGAAAATTCAAAGAGCATTTAAAGCAAAAAAAGAAAACATATTTTATGTAAAACCATAAGTGAACCAATAATGTTTTAACAATAAGAATATTGATTTTATAAAAGAAATGGTGGCTTAAAAAATATTATTGAGGGCAATTGAAAATAGGTATGAATTCGGGAAGTTCCCTTTAAATGTATTGCTTATCGGGATTAATCGAGAAGGAAACCACTTAAAAACATGTGTATCCCAAAATAAGATGGATGAAAGGATATTGATACATGATTTTGTAACATTTAAATAGTATTTAGTAGATTTAAATAAAAATAAAAGGGAATTTAATTCGGGTAAAAAGGGAAGAAGAGAACCCAAAGGAATAATGGAGGTTCGGGTTGACCCCTTACCATATCTTCGAAATAGTTCCGCACTTGATCTTAATGAAATGAAAAATAAAATTACATTCATTAATAAATAATTACATAACCCTTTCTACATGTAATTTATTTATTATAATTTTATTTATTTTATTTATTCCTTTATTATGAGTTTTAATGTTTAATTTTATGATTCATGAGTGATTTTTTTCTTAATTTTCACGACCGACTTTCTTATATAAGAGTATGGAAGTTCATGTAAAATAGAAATTTAATTCAATAATAGAATTTATAAGTTATTAATGATAATAAAAATTTTTAATTGATCATATAATTCATTTGGTTTTTTTGGATGAGGAAGAATCATTATATCAAACTTTATTGATAAACGCTTGTATTTTTTTGAGCAGGTTTGCTCACAAAAAACTTGTTTTGTTTTATTATTTTACATAATGCGTGTATATATAATACATAAAATTAAATAATACTTAATAAATATATTATGATCTGGTTCAAACATAAAAATCGTTTCATGAATAGCCTTGAAGATGGAAGTAGTAATTGAAAACTCATCAGCCTTGAATGTTGTAAATTAACACATCTTGGACGGTGTTTCATTTTAGTATAAAAGGAGGGGGAAAAGAGAAGTGATGATGAATTATCCCATTATAATGAAAACATTATTATATATGTAAGGTACTGTATTTATCGCATCACTTGAATAATGGTAGGTGAGGAGAGAAAATAAAATAACATAGCTTGATAAGAAATTGAATGAAAACATAAGAGGGTTTGAACTCTTGATTCCTTCTTATGGAGATCCCCCTAAGGGGAATGGTTTTTGTCTTTTGTTAAGACCAAAATCTTGTGGATGTGAGTGAGGGGATTTGGAAGATATTTGATAAGAATTTGGAAAAGGTTCAAGGCTTGAGAGGTGTGAGGAGAATAGGTGGTGAGGGGTGGTATTTATAGTGGAGGAGAGGGGTGGTTTTCATTATTTAATTCATTAGTTTATTATTTTTCTCAATACAAGAAATAGTGTTGATTATTGAGAATAAATATAGTAACATGAGAAGTTGAGTTCAAACCAACTACACTTACATCAGTAGAACATCATCTATGACTCAATAATTTGTGTTTTTAGACAATATCGTAAATTATCGTATTTCACTATTTACAAAAATTCAAGTATTTCAAAAAAATTCTAGAAAATCACCCTAACTTTTTTTTCTCAAAATATATAATTAAAAAATGAAATCCATTTTTTTAAAATAATTTTCTATGAATGAGAAATTTATTTTTTAATGAAAATCAAAATTTACTCAAAAAATACATATTTTAAAATTATATTTGATTTTAAAACACTTTGAAAATTTAACTAAGGTCTCATAAAGTTATCCTATAATCATTAGACGAGAAAATATTAATTTATGAATTCATTTTACTATAAATTATCAAATTATTCAAATAATTTTAATTAAATATTTACGAATTACAAAAATACCGACACTTAATTAATAATTTTTAAAATATTTATTTACATATACTATGATATAATTACATAATATTGTCACTTATAAGATGGATAAATTTTATTTATAATTTCATTGGTGAGATAACTATTCACTTGTTCAATTTAATATTTATAAGGGTCACATTACTATACCCAATGTCAAGTTATTATTTATCAGTATAGGTTCCTTAACTTAGAGAAATACTGTTTATTTCATCCTTTAATTCACCATTTATAAGGTTTGTGTTGTGTTATTAATGTGATTTCATGTGATTATATTATATGAAAGAATTATAAGAATGTAATTTCCATTGATAAAACTTTGGTTCGTTACATTCTTCCCCCTTATGAAATTTGTCCCTTGAAATCACATTTAACATTCTATGTTGAAAACAATTGTGGTTACGTATCCTTCATAGCTTCCTCAGGTTCCCATGTTACCTCTTCATACTTATGATTCCACCATAGTAATTTGACCAGGTGAGTAGTCTTGTTGCAAATAACTTTATCTCCACGATCCAAGATCTTCACTGCATGCTCCTCATAAGAAATATCATTCTCCAAATGTACCACCTCTAATTTTTATACATGTGAGGGATCTGGTATGTAAATTCTAGAAAAGGATATGTGGAATAAATCATATACTTTAGACATGATAGGTTAAAGTACTAGTCAATAGTAAACAACTCTGAAACAATTGTGGATCTCAGAGGGGAAGATGTACCTAGGACTTTGCTTCCCTTTCTTCCAAAATCTCATGATATTCATCCATAGAGATATGCGGAGGGACTCCATGTATCCAAATTTTAACTCAAGGTCTTATTAGTGATTGCATGCATAACTCTAATGTCATCTTTAGGCTGCCTTGATATTCTACTAAATGGTTTTCACCTTCTCCAACATTTATTTGACCATTTAAGGTCCTAACAGCTTAATCTCACTGACTCCATCACAATATTTTTGTGTTGTACAACTTTTCCCATAAGGGGCTTTATATGGATCCATTTGGATGCTCAATTGGAAACTATATTTGTAAGAGAACTATACCAATGGTAGATGTTGGTCCCATACTCCTTGAAAGTCCATAAAACATTCTCTCAACATGCCTTCCAGTGTTTGAATAGTTCACTCAGATTGGCCATTAGTTTGAGGATGATAAAATGTACTAAAGTTCAACTCAGTGCTTAGAGCATGTTGGAGACTTTTCCAGAACATCACTTTGAATCTTGGATCTCTATAAGATACAATTTATAGTGGTACTCCATGCACCATTTTCATTAATTTCATGTATATCCATATAATTTGATCTAAATATAATTCTTATTGAATCTCAATAAAGTGAGATATATTTGTAAGATGATCCACAATAACCCATACGGAATTTTTTTCTATGGAAGTGTTTGGAAGTACAGTGACAAAGTCTATGTTGTTTTTTTCTATTTCTATGCTGGTATGGATAATGATTGCATCAACCCTTTATAATTTTTCTTTTTAGCCTTCACATTCTGACATATCAGGAACATTGATGTATATTTAGTGATCTCCTTCTTTATATTTTCCTACCAATATTTCTCTTGTGGATATCGATACATCAATGTGATCCCCTAGGTGAATAGAAAATTTTTATCTATGTGTACCATTCATAAGCTCCTTCTTTATCTCTGGATCAGATGGTACATATAATCGTGATAAAATATTTTGACTCCTTCCTCATCCAGTCGGAACTCTGAGGATTCCCCATTTTTATAGCTACCACCTTTTTATGAATATCAACATCATTTTTTTGAGCATCCATTATTTTATCCATGAGGGATGGTTGAGCAATCATTTGAGAAAGGATTGACGATGCTTCCTCATTAATTAGTCACATGTCCATCCTTTGAAGGTATAAGAAGATTAGATCCTTCTCAATTCTCATTATTGATAAAGATTAATGCTCCTTTCTACTTGGAGAATCTTCCACCTCATATGCCTTATGGGGATGGTAGTGGATTGAGAAGTCATAATCCATGATGAACTCCAATAATCATCACTAGTTCATATTAAGCTCCTTCTGTGTGAATATATTTTCTAGACTCTTGTGATCTGTATAAATCTAACAATTCTTCTCATAGAGATAATACTGCCATATTTTCAATGCAAAGATCACAATTTCCAACTGTAGATCATGTGTCGGATAGTTTTTCTCATTAATTTTTAACTTCCTTGAGGCATAGGTTATCACATTATCATTTTGAATCAGAAAACAACCTTAAAATTTCTTTGAAGAATCTATGTATACCACAATGAGTTGTCCACTTTTCAGGAGTGTGAGTACTAGTGCGGTGATAAGACTATTTTTGAGATCCTTAAAGATTTCGTCACATTCTTGAGTCTATAAAAACATCATTCCATATTGTTTTAGCTTGGTTGTTGGGTTCAAAAATCATGAGATGTTATCCAAAAATTATTAGTGATACCCAGCTAGACCATGGAAACTATGGATATCCATTATAGATATTGGAATGAGTAACTCTTTTATTACCTTTGTCTTGGAAGGGTCTAGAGACACCCCTTTACTAGTGATAAAATACCCCCAAAATGATACTTCGATCATCCAAAACTGACATTTACTATACTCTGCATGAAGTT
Source organism: Viscum album (assembly GCA_963277665.1). NCBI lineage: Eukaryota > Viridiplantae > Streptophyta > Magnoliopsida > Santalales > Viscaceae > Viscum > Viscum album. The sequence goes on from OY728155.1 coordinate 534,249,839, forward strand.
TCTCCCTTTTCAATGTATTCATCAGAATATTTAATTTCTTATTGGTTTCCTCTTTGATCTTGGAGTATATCAAAATATCATTGATAAATAATACCACAATTTTTTAGAGGTAATATATAATGAATCTATTAATTAAATCCATTAAAATTTATGGACAATTATTGAGTATAAAAGGCATCATTATGAACTCATAGTTTCCATAACTTGTTATAAATATAGTCTTGGGAATTTCTTCCTTACTCACATTTAATTAGGGATAACCTAACTGAAGGTCTGCCTTAGAGAAATAGTTGTCCTCACATAGTTGATAGAACATGTCATCTATCTGCACCAAGGGATACTTATTATTTACTATTATTTTATTAAGTACACTATAATCGATGCACATGAACATTGATCCATAATTGTTCCTAATAAGGAGGACCAATGCACCCCATAATGAAGCACCCAGGTGTATAAAACCATTTTCTAGATTATCTTGTAACTACTTCATCAGCTCTTCCAACTCTATGGTGGGAATTATATAATTTTTCTTTGATATTGGTACAGATACAGGATTAAGTTCAATTGAGAAATCCACCTCTCATTCAGGAGGAAGAGCAGTAAAATTTTCTAGGAATACATTAGTGTAGTACCTTAAAATTAGAATGTCTTCAAGCATTAATCTCTCTTTTGTCTCAATAATTTGAGCGATATATGATTTCTCATAAAGACATAATATCCCCACCTGATACAATGATTCTAAAAAAGATTCATCCTCCTCCTTACACTTGTACAGAATTAGAGGATGCTTCAGGATGTGAAGAGTGATATCCCTTTATTGATAGTTGATGCTGGCTTTGTATAATGATAGCCAATCCATGACCAGTATAGCATAAAAATCCTCTAAAGAGAGTATGATAATATTTTATGGGTGGTTGAGTCCAAAAAACCATTAACTGAGGAGGAGTTATATTCTTTGGATGCAATAATTACCCCATTTTTTGTTCTCAATGATTACTCAACATCCAAATTTTTTTGTGGTGATTAAACAGTTCTTCTAAACATGAATGATATGAAATAATGTATAGAACCATAATCAAATAGTATTTTTTCTATTCATTAAATAAAAACTAGCATACATGTCACCCCATAATTTTCCAGATCCACCTTAGCTGTACTGATAGCATATTCCCTTCTTTGCTACCTTGGAGGTTCTGGTCAATTTCCTCTGACAACCCTTATCTTATGGCATTGATTTGAAAAATTCCCATGTTACTTTCAGTTGAAACACTACTTTATATACTGAGTGTTGACCAAAAACTTCTTTTCTTCTTCTACATTAGTGGAGTTCTTCAAATCCATTCATTAGTTCTTATCCAGTTTCCTCATTCATATACATTTGAATAATTTCAATGTTCCCTTTAGACAGTTCCCAAGATGATTCAACCCTCAATTTCAACACATTGGATATTTTTGCTTCTTTCCATCATATAATTTATTTTCTGATCCACCTATATTAGACTCTATTTTAACCTCTTTTTCACCGGACCCACTAGACCACTGAGATTCACCGATTTTCATTCAACCTTAAGGGAACAATAGAAAATCTCTTCATAACTATCAAATTCTCGAATATCCAACAGTTTTTTAGACTCAGATTTAGTCCCCTAAAGAGTTGATCCTTCTTTCTTTCGGTGTTCATGACAAAACCGAAGGTGTATCTTGTAACCCTTGTAAATATTTATTCATATTCCTTGATAGAATCATATTCGCTCTTCTTAAGTTCAATTAACTATCATTCCATTTGGAGAAAAAGGGTTTGGGAAAATAATTATTGAATTTTTTTTCTGTAATTCCTCCCAATAAATGACATGGATTTCCTCCTTGAATTCATATTTTTGATCCGTTTTTACCATTGATCATCTTCCCATCAAAATAATTGACCTCTAACACAAATTTATATTCTTATGAGCACTAGATGATAGAGAATATATTTTCAATGGAGTTAACCCATTGTTCTGTGAGGAGGGGATCAGAAGGTCCACTAATCATGGCAGGAATTTTCCTCATAAAGGATTCAATAAACACTTTTTCTTCCCCTCGAGAAGAAGGGTGTTCCACTTGATTCATGTTATTATTCACAACTTTATCTAGTTGAGTGAGTACTATCATAATGTTTTGAGCACCTATTCCCATCATATATGGAATATCATTAGGGAAATATTTACATTCCTTATCACATTTATTGTTGGAACATGTTCTTTTATTTCATTCCATTAACTTAAAAAAATAATATTCAATTAGGGGGCTTGAATACATATCTAATAAGAATATAAAAAGGAAAATTTAATATAAAAGGATAAAATTGTAAAAGAAAATTACATCCTAACTTTTGATTCCCTAGGTGTCAATATAGATTATCCTTGATCTGTTTCCTAACATATATTTTTATGGGATAAATTTTGGTTACCTTAATAATGGTTCAAATTTATCTTATGAATTTACCAAAACATATCCCCCAAAGAGTGTTAAACTAGATGCATAGTAAGGCCCATTGTCATGTATGAGGTTACCCAAAATTAGGCCATGAACATCTTGTTGGAGTTGTTACTCCTAAGATCATCATTTCTAAAACCACATGCACTTGTATTATCCATACATGGATGTAATTTCTCGATAAACCATTTACTCAATACTTACAAAAATTTAGGGGTGTTTTATTATACGTAGTCTTATCCCTATGGTTATTACAAAATTTCTCTATTACTACCAAAAGATAACTAGAACATCCTATGATACCAACTATAGTGACCCAAGAATTTATTAAATAATGTTACATTTTTTTAAGCATATTTAAACCTCAAATTACATGACAATGAATGTAAAGATTAGTGTATTTGGAAGACTAGGTAAATAAAACCAAAAACATCGGACTAAAAAAGATTCTTTTTTTAGAATCCATTATGATATCATAACATCATTTTATACCTTATATAAACATAGGATACACTAGGGAAAACATGAGCAAAGGGATGAGTTAAAATCCCAGTAAGGGAATGAACATAAGAATAAATCTTAGCACATGGGATAGAAGGCATAACATAATGATATAAAAATGAAGGGAACATAAAAAATCACAACATATAGAACATGGAATCTTATAATAATTGATTTATAGTGTTGTTGAAGAAACATAAAAAATGGCTTTAGATTGATTCATGGATCGGTTCATATATAGTATCATGATTCAAGCCTCATTGCACATAGATGATCACAATTTAAGGCTAACCACCAAGATCATTGCACATGGAGCTTGAGTCATGGCTAACCAAAAAGACTATTGAACATAATGTATCATGAGACTAAAAATTACCCAATAAAGTGGAGCAGTATCTGGGTGCACCCATCATAACATTTTCATGAATATTTATTCCATGAAAATAATCATAAATAAGTAATCAAACATAAACCTTAGGGTTACTCATAGAAAGAATTGGGTATCATAATCATGTCAAAACCATAATAAATGGCCGTATTGCAAAAGTTTCTATGAACGAAAAGAATTAAATGATAAATGGAAAATAATAAAGAAATATAATAATATATCATGACAAGTTATGTCAAAGTAAAGTTAAAAGAGTGATTAAGAGATTCTATAAATAAAACATTTTAGTGATATTTTAAGGAAAATACAAAGAGAATTAAAAGTAGAAAAGGGAATAATATTTTATATAAAACCATAAGTGAACCAAGAATGTTTTCATAATAAAAACTATTATTTTAGAAAAATAATGGTGGCTAAAAATATATTATTGAGTTCACATGACAATGGGTAGGAATTTAGGAAGTTCCCTTAAAACGACTTGCTTATCAGGATGTATCGAAAAGCAAACCACTTAAAATAATGTATATCCTCGAAAAGGAGGATAAAAGTATATTGATACATGATTTTGGAAAATTTAAATAGTATTTATAATATTTACATAAAAATAAAATAGAATTTAGTTTGTTTAAAAAGAGAGGAAGAGAACCCAAACAAATAATAGAGGTTCAGATAGAATCCCTTACCTTATATTCGAAACAGTTCCACACATGATATTAATGTCTTGAATAATCAAATTATATTCATTAATAAATAATTATATAAAATTTTATACATTTAATTTATTTTTTATAATTTAATTTAGTTATTTTAGGACCTTTTGATGAGTTATAATATTTAGTTTTATCGTTTGTGGGTGCTTGTTTTCTTAATTTCTCTGATCGAATCTCTTATATAATAGTATGGAAGTTCATGTAAAATAGAAATTGAAGTCCATAATTGAATTTATAACCCATTAATGATCATAAATAAGGTTAAGTGATCATATAATTCATTTATTTAATTTGGGTGAGGATGAATCATTAGATAAAACTTTAATGATAAACGCTTGGATTATTTTAAGCGTTTTTTCTCACCAAAAACATGTTTTGTTTTGTTATTTTACATTATGTGTGTATAATAATTCCAGAATATTAAATAATATATAATAAATATATTATGGTATTGTTCGAACATAAAAATGGGTTCATGACCGACCTTGAATATTTTAATATAAATTGAAAGCTCATCATCCTTGAATGCGACAAATTAACACATCTTGGACGGTATTTCATTTTTAATATAAAAGGAGTGGGAAAATAGAGATGATGATGAATTATTCCATTATAATTAAAACATTAAATTATATTTACGTTACTAAATTTATCACAAAATTTTGATGAGGGGAGCTAATGAGAGAAAAGAAAGTAAAGAAATATGAAAATAAATTGAAAGAAAATGGAAGAGGGTTTTACCTCTTGATTCTTTCTTCTTCAGAGCCCCCTTAGGGGAATGGTTTGTATATTTTTTTAAGATCAAAAGATATTAGAAGTGGGGGATGGTATTGGGAGTATATTTTATTATAATTTGGAAAAATCTCAAGGATTGATAGGTGTGAGAAGAAGTGGTGGTGAGGGTAGTATTTATAGTAGAGGAGTGTGGTGATTTCTCATTATTTAATTCATTAGTTTATTATTTTTCTCAAGTCAAGAAATAATGATTATTCATGAGAATAAATAATATAAAATGATAGTTTGAGTTTGAAAAAATTGTGCTTATATAATCATAACATCATCCATGACTCAATAATTCCATTTTTTAGAAAATATCGTAAATTATCGTATTTCACTATTCCCAAAAAATTCAATTATTTCATAAAAATCCCAAACATTCACCCTAACAATATGTTGACATATATAATTCAAAAATTAAATACATTTTTTAAAAATAATTTTCTAATCATGATTAATTTAATTTTTAATTAAAATCACAATTTACTAAAAAATACATATTTTAAAATTAAAATTGATTTTATAACTCTTTGAAAAATTATCTAAGGTCTAATAAAATTATCCTAAAATAATAATACATCAAAATAAAAATTAGTTCATATATTTATAAAAATAAATTTTATTTTAAATTATTAAATTAGTCATAAAATTGTAAATAAATATTTATGACTTAGTAAAATACAAACACTTAATTACTTATTTTTAAAATATTTATTTACTTATTCTATGATATAATTATATAATATTGTCTATTATAATATATATAAATTTTATTTATAATTTTGTTGGTGAGGTTAATATTCAATTTTATGGTTTAATTTTCATAAGGGTCACATTCCTCTTCAAAGTTCAAGTTACTATTTCATCAGCATAGGTTCTTTAACTTCTAGAAATACATTTTATTTCATTAATTAGTCATTTATATGGGTTGTATTGTGTTATTAATGTAATTTTATGTGATTATACTATATTACATAATTATATGAAGGGATTTTCCATTGATTAAACTTTGGGTCATTACATTTTTTTATTATACTGTTTGTTGGAGCATGTTTTAGTAAGTGAGAATATAAGGTAAGGGGTTCTTTATATGAAAATAAATTTCATGAGACACAATCATTATTATGGACCATGATATATTAAATATAGATGATTAATACATTATTGATGGATTTTACCATAATAATTTAATTCATGGTGTTTCAAGTGCCATATTAAGTTTTAAATTTAATTGTATTTTGAATCAAAATTTACCAATGTTGTTAAAGTCATTTATCTTTATTTTAAATTCCGTGAGACTTGTTCGATATTTTTACCCTCATTTGTTTTATATTTTGTATTCACTACAGTGTTTTCTTCAATTATAATGAATATATTTCATTTCATTATATTTTAATATCCACATCAAGGTATCCCTCTTATATTTGTTTCATTCTTACATCACCATTACCATAAGGGTTTCTTCATTAGTCTTAATTTCAAATCAAGTTATGTTTTTAAAAGATATTTCATCAAGGTAATCTATAATCACTTTATTTATAAATAAACCTTCATTTTATCATAATTTATTTATTTTTGGAGTTTTATATGTCCCATCACTATTTTATTTTCCCCTTGGCTCATAATTTTCTTGTTTTATGGAAAGAAACCCTACAACTTATTTTTGGTCGTAAATCTTCCTCTTCCACAACTCTATTCATTGGATATTTATGAAAATGTCTTTATATATTTATCAATAATTGATTAGAGAAATTTTTAACTTTTTTTATTTTATTAAATAGTTATAAATAAATTTTTTACATTTTTTTTGGGTTATTTTCTTCAAAGTGTTAAAAGAATATGTTTTTAACATTTTTTTGTGACCAGTTATTTCTTACATTTTTGTATTTTTCATAAAAATTACTGAACAAAAATTCTTTGTTTCTAAAAGTAATTCCAATTCTCAATGTTTTATAAAATATTTCTTTCATTCCTAAATAAATATTTTTTAAATTGTCAAGGATATTCCTTATATCCAAAGTGATTTTTCTAGTGATACTAAAATTATTTTTTCATCTATATCAAAATACTTAGACATATTTTATACTTGATTTGTGATATTATTAAAATGATACCATCATAATTTTCATCTAGATGGATTATTTAATTTTATTCTCCATCAGATGAATTATTCAACACTACCTTTTTATTTACTAACCATATACTATGAGTAGGTATAACTTTTCTTCCAATTCATTTCCTTTATGGATACCCCCTATTCCATTTCATTGGTTAAAAGGTATAGTGACCGGAGACTTTTACATATATCATTTTATAATTTTAAGCATAATTAATCATCAGAGTATAAGACAAGGATCGTTAAGTCTAGTGTCTTGGATGACTAGGTACATAAAACATAAAACATGGGGCTTAAAAACACTTCTTTATTTAATCTCCATAAAGAGCTTCTAACTTCCTTTTTGCCCCTACATCTACATAGGGTACCCAGGGGAACACATGAACAAAGGGATGAGTTAAAAATACCAATAAGGGAATGAACATAAGGATACATCTTAAGCACATGAGTTAGGAGGCATGACATATTGATATCCAAAACATGGAACATATGAAATAATATCATATATTCATGGGATCATATAAACATGGAATCATATAAATGTGGCAGAATCATAAAAAATTTCTTTAGAACGGTTCAAGGCTAACCACCAGTCTTGTTTCCCTTTTCAGTACGGGTTCAGGCTAACTGCCAATCCCGTTTCACATCACATCTCATGAGACTTAACCTTACCCAATGCATTGGAGCGCTATCTAGGTGCACCCATCTCAACATTTTCATGAATATTCTTGCCACATAAATCTTATTTCCACATAAATATTCTTTCCACATAAATAATCATACATAATCAACCATACATAAACATAGGGTTACCCATGGAGATAATTGGGTACCACAATCATGACATAAATCATAACCAATGAGTGTATCATGAAAGTGTACATGAAATAAAGGGATTATAACATACATGGATGTTAATAAGGTAATATATGCATATAACATGGTAGGTGGTAACAAATAGAAGTGACTACATATAAGAAATGTATTTTAGAAACATTAGCATTAAAACATTTTGTACGGTTTTAAGGAAAATACTATAGATATTTTAAAATAGTAAAGAAGAAATTCTTTAATATAAAACCCGAATTGAACCAAAAAGGTTTTCATAATAAAAATACTGATTTATAAATATAACGGTCTTTTTAAACAGATGATATATTGCACTTGAAATTGGGTAAAAGTTTGGGAAGTTCCTTTAAATCGAGTGTGCTTATTGGGAAGTATCGAGGAGGGATTCACTTAAAAGCATGTATATCCATGAAATAGAATGAGATATGGATCATGGAACATGATTATGGATCATATAAACATAATTTATATGTTTTACATAAAAAAAAAGACAACTAAATTTTGGGAAAAAAAGAAAGATAGAGTAACCCGAAGGAATAAAGGAAGTTCGGGTAGAATCCATTACGGTTTATCGGCATGGTATCAGGTGTAACTAAGAGAGCTTTATGAGATAGTTAAGGGGTTTATCATAACTTATAAAATATTAGGAATGTATGGGGAGGTGAGGAAATATATCACATCACTTGGTATTACACAAAAAGGCATAACATAGAGAACAATCTTGACTAAGAGTGGAAAGGAGAGGATCCCTTACCTTAAATCCGTTGGTGTTCTCCACTTGTTATTAAAGACCTGAATAGAAATATTTAGGCTTATTAATTAATAATTAAAGAACCTCTTCTATATGTAATTTATTTATTATAACAATTTTTAGTTCATTCAAAGCCTTTTTGATTTATTATAAGGATCAATTTCATTGTTCAGGCTCGTTTGTTTACTTTGATTTAAAATATTGGTTCACTTATATTCAAGTTTGGATTATAAGTAAGACGAAAGTGGTTGTCCAGAATTGATGTTGTATTATTAATTTCACATCCAGAAGATTACAGGGTTTTAATTTTAATTAGGTTACTTGGAGAGAAGTCAAATTATTATATATATAACCTTAGTGATAACCGTTTTTGCTAATCAATGGATTTGATTACAAAGAACATGTTTTTATTTATAACATAATACCACTTTTACAAAAGGATTATAGAACAAAAAATAGGATATATTACATATATAATAATCTGGTTAAACCATAACACAAATGGTTTCACGACCAGAATTAAAGATAATAATATAAATTGATAAACCATTGTCCTTGAATGTGCTAAATTAGCACATCTCAAATGGTGCTTTCATTTATTTCAAATAGAAGGGTGGGGAAAGGAGAGAAGATAGTGAAATATACCATTAGTATTAAAACATTATATTAAATTTATTTTACTAGATTTATCATACTATTATGGTGAAGGGAGGTGAGGAAATAAATTAAAAGAAAAGAACTTAAAAGAAAAGAAAGAATTGGGAAGAGGAATTTGCCTCTTGAGACTTCCTCCTTTGAGAACCTCTTAAGGGGAGAGTTTTTAGTATTTGGAAGTGTCTAGGAGCTTTTGGACATGGGGGATGAGCTTGGGGAGAGATTTGGGTAGAATATTGGAAAGGCACTTGGCTTGAGAGGAGTGACGAGAAGGGGGAGTGAAGGGGGGTTTTTATAGTGGAGGAGAGGAGGGATTTCATAATATTATAATAATTAATTTATTATTTCCTCACAAGACAAAGAATAGTAAGTATTCCATGAAAACTAATAGTAATTTTATCATGTCATCCCGATCCAAGTGGGATTGCATCATCAGAACATCATCAATGACCTAATAAATCCCTTATTTAGCACTTATTGTAAATTAACGTATTTCACTATTTATAAAAAATTCAAGTATTTCAAAAAAATCCCAAAAAATTCACCCTAACCATTTTTTGACATTTACAATCCACAAATAAAGTCTATTTTTCAAAAATAATTTTCTAAATGTGATTATTTTTATATTTAATTAAAATAATAATTTATTATCAAATCCCGTTTTGAAACATTCATTAACTTATTCTAAAATATAGGTATATCGTACTTCCATCTTGAATATTATTTTTATACTACCATAGGTGAGGATACTATTCATTATCTTATATCACTATTCATAAGGTTTTGTTACTATTCATTAGGGTAGGTTATTATTCACCAAAAATTAAGTTTTTCTTATCAGACTTCAAATAACTTACTGATTACAATGGTGTATGCTAGATTTTCAAAATTCCAAACACAGAAGTGTCAAACTTAGGTTTAAAGGTCACTTATCACTTATTAGTTCATTATGTTGTGTTGTCATGTGATTTTATGACATACTTATGAGAAGGTAATTTCCATTGAAAAACATTAGGTCGTTACAAAAGGTATACACCAATATGTTATAAATCCGTTGAATGGGGAACTTATTTACTAAATATGATACCCTTTATCTGTACGTTGTAAATAGAACATACTTATTTAATTGGTATTTACCTAGAGAGTTACTTAATATGACTTTATTATTATTCATGGAATTATGAATTATTTATTTATGTGAATCCATTTAAAAATAATATGAAACACATTTTCTTTCCCCGGATTCTATATCATGTGATGAATGAAAACCATTTTATTCTAATCTTTTTTTATTATATAATGAATCAAATGATTCCTAGTAGACATAATATATATGAATGATGATGGTTGGGGTCCTATATCGCTCTTCAATGCATTTTTTAATTATTTATATCTCATTAGATAAATATGGATGAACTTACATGGATTTTTTTCACAACAAAAAGGATAGAAATAATTGGATTTGTTCCCAACATAAAGGGTGGGAAAACTTTGATTTTTTTAAATGTGTTCTTATGCTCATGTTTGCTCAATAGTTTTATGATTATTATTATGAATATATTATTCTCTTATAGATCATGTTTTTTTACTCATGTTTTACAAACATTTTATTCATTTTTAAGTTATGCCATTCGATATTCAATAAATCTTGTTTTAGGATCTATGTTTTATTGGGCATGATCTTATTAGATACATTGATTTTACCCATATGAACATATTATATTCACTTATGATCTTTGTTAGTCTTCATATATGTCTACCATTATTGAGCATTCAGTATGACCCATTTTTTATGTTTCCCTTTCCTTATGTTATGAATAAATATAAATCATTTGTTGTGTCTAGAAGAGTATCAGGTGTGGATATTTTTTGGGGGATGGTTAATACTTTTTATCGATTAATATGTTTCTTATATAGTGGAAAATATTGGTTAATTGAAGAATTCATGGGTTTTGTATGATTTTCATTTGTACATATTCTCTAAAAATTTTAACCTAAAATGTGTTGGGAATTTATGTAATAAAATATTTTTTTAAATAATATAGTTGATATACTCCCATATATGTCTATCAAACTGAATCTAGTTTTATGATAAAATGATATAGGAATTTTTCTGAAAGTTAAAATCCAGTAGTTTATGTTTGAGAGGGAATATATAAAAAATAAGGTAATTTTTTTATTTTCAATTAGGGATAGAATTATATCAAAAAACGTTTTATCCAATTGTTTATTGTCGGGAAACTTATCTATGAGATAGGTTATGGATTAATGAAAATGTGAGGGTAGCTATAATGAGATTTATTTTTGTTGAAAAAATATAAATGGGGATATTTAAGAAACTATGATTTTAAATTATGAAAGATGTTCAATTCATTTTTGACCTTATGTATTTTTTAGTTTCAATTGAAGAAATAGTTGTATGTTTCAGTGATCTGAGGCTATAATATGTAATCTGTGGTGAACTAATTATGTGATTTTAAGTTGCAATATTTTGATAACCATAATTCATGTTCACAGATGGTAGATACTCATTAGTTATAGAGGTGATAATGTAGGTTCCTATATCCAAAATAGATTCTTGTGAGTTTCTTTTAAAGACTCAAAACTAAAATTTTCATGTTTTGGGAGATTGAAGAATTTTTTAGTTGAGATGGTTACATTGGAGGACATGATTTAGTGAAGTTTTTTGTTTTTATGATTGAGAGTTGAAGAGTACTGGTGACTGGAAGCTATGTATTCTTAGTGATATAAGAACTTAGATAGGTGGAATTTGAAAAAAATTTATGTCTTGAAGATTTCATAATAATTTAATATTTTATAATACTATTCAATGGTCACATAATACTTTGTTGAAATTTTTTAAGTCTATTCATCATAAAATGAGAGTGAATAAATTTACTAAAATTAAGAATTTTATGTTTCCAAAAGTTATGTCATAAAATATATCCTATGGGTGATAAGTTAAAATGTGATTTGAAGTCAAGGCAGTTGTGGGTTTTTTAGTGACTAATTAGTTTAGACATCAATTATAATTATTGTACAATAATTTTTAATTGAATCAAACATTATCGTGATTTATGAGATCAACTATGATTAAATATTATTTTAATTAATAAATCCAAAGTGATATTTAATAAAGGTATTAGAATAAATATGTTGTTCTTGAGAATGATAAAATAAGGATTCTTATTGGTAAATAAATTTATGTTGAGAGGGATGATGTTGGGTCAGCCAAAAGTTATTAATATCAGTAGGGAAGGAGTTATAGGTCAAATTTAGGGGTAGTGAAAAGTTGAGATTTCTATTATTGGTTAAGTTCAAAATATGAACGTACATGGTGTTTCAAAATAATAAATATCCTAATTATAAAGGTATTAAATATAATGAGTTTAGACATGCTTGATATGAAATTAATTCAATCATAACATAGGTTGATTAGTAGTAATTAAAATATGATTTGATGACCATTAAATGTTATGCCAAATAAGAAATTGTAAGGATAATTTTTTTGATACCACTTTGTGTGTGTTTTATTTTTATCAATGGTCATGAATATTGACAATATTATGATGACCAAGAATAATTAGAGGGAAGAATACATCCTTGGATACTGGAAGGTGTGTCTAATCTTATTGAGAGGATGTGGTCTTTTTAATCTTTTTTTCATATTAAATTATGTAAATAATTATTCCAATACAAATATTTTAAGATGAATTTAGAAGTTTCTTTTCATTATTAATATAGAAAAGGAAGAGTTCATTCCTTAGAAAGCTTTAGAGATTCATTTATATTTAATAACAAAATAAAAATATTTGAGTCACATTAAGAATTTATTATGATCATTATTATATCTATATGAAGAAGGTTCTTGTAGAGTTCCATCATTAAATTGTTTGAGAAGTTTACAATTTTAAAGTTGATGTTGTGGAAACTAAAAGAAATGAATATAAGTTAAGAAGGATGAAAGTTGTATTTTGAATTCTTAGTACTATGTACTGATATTTTGAAAAGTATTTAGTCATTCCTTTTGCTCTGTGTATGTGAAAATTTCATTCATTGAAAAAATAATATATTTTGGAAGGAAAAATATTATCTGACTCAAATCCAAAACATCCACCCAAGCCTCCATTCCATTATAAAGACAGCAAGCCAAGCATAAATGTGGAACATAGCCTCGAGCTCTCCCAACATAGGCTATAGTTGAGTGAAGGGAAAAATATATCATGAAATGTTCCATAGTAGATATGATGTGGAGTCAATCCCTAAGGAATTTCATTGTTTGATTATGGATTCTTACATGTAGTAAACAAGATCCCTCTCGAACACAAGTTCATTGTGGGACCAGTCCTTAGAGCATACTATTATTCATTTTGAAACACTACCAATATAATGGTGATATGATTTCATTCAACATAATCTTCTTCATGAAACTATTTTTTCATCATTCATGTTCATGTTTTGAAGAATCCCACTATTAAAGAAAGGAAGATGAAGGATGTGGTGTTTCATTGTTCGGAGTTCTTGTATACATGAATCTAAAAATGTCATAGGAAGCTTGAGTAGTCATACAGAAGAAAAAAATTATCAAATTAAATATAAACAATATATTATGTGAAGTAAAAGGAATAAATTAGATAAAATCATTTTCAAAAAGCTAATAAAATTCTAAAAAGGTTAAATTAGTAATCTGATGTGATGAAAAATGATCAATGGATTATTTCAAAAATGTAAAACTAGAAGCCTATGTATGAGTAAGTGTTTATGGAATATTTTGTTGAAATGAAAAGGTATATTTCTTACAAAAGAGTAAATCAATGTTTGGAAGTGTAATATATCTAGGCTTCGTATGGTTAGACCAATTTGTTCAGTTCCTACAACTATGTTTGTAAGGTACAATAAAGTTTGTATGGTAAAACCATCATAAGGAGCAAGGAGTTTGTAAGTTATAGAATTTGTAAGGTGACTCAGTATAAAGACCCGCACTTATTTCATACATAATCTTGAATTTATTCAAGAAAACACTTACTTTTACATTGATGATCTTTTCAAGTTTATATCTTTAGATAATTAAGACAAAACATTCATAACATTACACATTGTTACATAGTGGATACCATAAAATCAGTTTCCATTTTTCTCAAAATATAAAACATTAAAACATAAAACAAGACTCCTTTACAATTCTTCAACATTTATCATGTCTTCCTTCCTTGTATTACTCATCCATTAACCTTTGAAAAATCATTTAAAAACTTGGGATGATCACAAAAGCTCAGTAAGGTATGAAAAAGAAGGAAAAATCACATTAGTCCATGAATACGCATGACGTATGAAAACATTTTCAAAGGACATGATTTCCACCCATAAATACTTACTTTTTGTAACATGAGATTTACACAAGATCCACACAAACATAAATATAATCATAGAGGTATCTTGTGGAATTACTTATATAATATTGTAACCATCTTGGCTACCTTAAAATTTGTAACCCTCACGGCTACCATACATTGTGTAACCATCGAAGTTACACATGGAGTAACCATACGGCCGACCTCCAACTTACTCATACCCAATGCATTGGAGGGAAATATAGGTCCCAAACTACATCATAAACAATTCCCAATAACCGAAACATAATCATACAACATAAATAATATCATAAAAACATTGCATTTGAATATTGTAAAACAGAATTTTAAAAGGGGATTTTAGAAGAAAAGTCCCTTATAAACATCATATACTTGAAGTGAGACTTAATAGAGTAGATGGAATATGTATATACTCTTTAAATACACATAATGAAACATAATATAAACAGAACCAATCACACAAACAATTTAAATAGCACATAAATTATAAAGTAGAAGGTTAACGCAAAGAATGGAAATCGGGTTAAGAAATCCCTTACCTTAGGCTTGTCTTACTTCA
Organism: Viscum album; assembly: GCA_963277665.1. Lineage (NCBI taxonomy): Eukaryota > Viridiplantae > Streptophyta > Magnoliopsida > Santalales > Viscaceae > Viscum > Viscum album. The sequence goes on from OY728155.1 coordinate 534,264,994, forward strand.
AAATTGTTTAACCCTCTTGTATAATGGTTAAATGAGTGTTATTAGTATTTTACAGAAACATTTTTATGTTTATAACATCTTATATGGTCATTTCATAACCTCATTTCACCCCTTAATTGTTAGTATTTTGTTCCTTGCATTATTTTGGGTGAGTTCTTTTGGGATTTTCACAATCCGTTCATGATGAATTGTTCTTGTTGATTGGAAGTGAAAATCCAGAATTGTAATGGAGTAGTATTTACATATTTACAGTACCATAATTTATACCATTTATCACTTTGATGCTTTATATGATAATGACTTATAATTTAAAATATTAATTATATTCGTTTAGATCATTTAAGTGATTCTTTGATAATAACAACCTCACTTAGTCTTATAAGTTTGAACCATGGGTGAAAAATAATTACAGAACCATATATGAGTTATAAAACATATATTATAACCTGGTTAAACCATATAAATGGTTTCGTGACCAGACTTGAAAGAATTAATGGAAAGTGAAATTACATCGTCCACGATGTCGGTAATTCGACACATCACAGACAATGTTCTTATTCTTTAAATAAGTGAGAGAGGAGAGGAATAACGATTTTTAATTTTCCATAAACATGAAAACATCCAGAATATACATGATTCTGGAGATTTCATGCCTCTTGGAAAAGAGAGGGTGAAGAAAGAAGAGAAAGGAATCATGAAATAAAGAAAACATGATAAATTTCTTACGAAAATTCGGCAGCCTAACGACGTCTCTTAAAATTTCATAAAAACAAGATTGATGAGAGGAATGGAATATCTCATCATTCATACAAAATTTTTACAGTAAGGGGAAATATTTAATGAAATATCCCAACAAAAGACAATGGGAAAGGAAGAGAATAACATAAAATGGAAGAAAAGAATGAAAATGAAAGAGGATGTTTACCTCTTGATCTCTTCTCCTTGAGATCCTTCTTAAGGGCATTGATTTTGGTATTTTGGTGAGACCAGCAGCTCGAGGACGTGGGGAAGAAGATTGGGGAGGGAATTTGGTAGAAATTAGACAATGCTCAAGGCTTGAGATGTGTGGGAGGAAGAGGGGAGTGAGGGTGATATTTATAGTGGAGGAGGGGAGGTATTTTAGATTATTTTAATTATTATTATAATATTTTTATCAAGACTTTGAATAATCTCAAATCAAGTGGCCTTAATTAGTGAGAATATATTGTGAGTTCGAATCAAGTGGCCTTGCATCACTTATGATGTCATAAATAGTGCATTTTTACTGAAAAATTGATTATACGGTATTTTATCGTATTTCACTATTCACCAAAAATTCAAGAGTTTCAGAAAAATACCAAAAATTTACCCCAACCATTTTTCGATGTGTAGAATTCAAAAATGAACTCAATTTTCCAAAAATAATTTTCTAAATATTATTAATTTAATTTTTAAATAAGGTCATAGTTAATTCGAAAAATAACAATATTGAAGTGCAATTAGTTTTATGTGACGTTGGAAAATTAATTAAGATCCCATTATCCTATTGCCATGGGAAAATAAAATAATATTATTATTTACTATTCATAAGGTCATATTACTATTCATATTACTATTCATAAGGGCAGGTTACTATTCACCAAAAAAACAAGTTTGTTTCATCAGACTCTAAATAACATACTGAACACAACTGTAGATGACAGTTTTGTGAAATTCAAAACATAGAAGAAATAAAATTATGTTTAAAGGATACTTATAAATATATACCTTAAACAAAATTTCAAGCATTTTCAATTTATTTTTAGAAAACCTTGGGATGTTACATTATACCCACCTTCTTGAAATTGCGTCCTTGCAATTTTATTTAATTATTAAACAATTGAGGGTATTTTTACCTCATAGAATTTTCAGACTCCCATGTTGCTTCTTCAACCATGTGGTTTCTCCAAAAACCTTTACCTGGTGGATTACCTTATTCCACAATACCTGTTCTCTTCGATCAAGAATCTGAACTGGTTTTTCTTCATAAGAAAGGTTCTCTGCCAGCTGAACTGCTTTCGGCCCCAAGACATGTGATGAATCTGGAACATACTTTCTCAACATCGAAACCTGAAAAACATTGTGTACCTGAAAGAAGATCGAAGGCAAAGCTACGCGGTATGCAACTGTTCCAACTTTATCCACGATTTCAAAAGGACCTAGGAACTGTGGACTTAGATTCCCTTTCTTACTAAAATGCATCACACTTTTCCAAGGAGAGATTTTAAGGAAAACATGGTCACCTACCTCGAAAGAGAAGTCTTTCCTTCTATTATCTGCATAACTTTTCTGCCTACTCTGAGCTGTCCTCATGTGTTGCTGGATCATCCTCACTTTCTCAACCACTTCTTATACTAATTCTGGCCCCATCAACTTTCTTTCACCAACTTCATCCCAAAACGTAGGAGTCCCACACCGCTTTCCATACAAGGCCTCAAAAGGTGCCATTTGAATACTGGAATGGAAACTGTTATTATAAGAAAACTAAACTAATGAATGATGCTGATCCCAACTTCCCTGATAGTCCATTGAACAAGCTCGAAGCATATCCTCCAAAGTTTGAATTGTTCGTTCTGACTGCCCATCTGATTGGGGATGAAAAGCTGTACTGAAATTCAACTCTGTGCCCAAAGACTTCTAAAGTCCCTTCCAAAATTTAGAAGTGAACCTAGGATCTCGGTCAGACACAATGGAAAGAGTAACTCCATGTAACCTGACAATCTCTTTGAGGTACAATCGAGAAAGTTGATCTAATGTCATTGTATCTCGAATAGAAAGAAAATGAGCAGACTTTGTTAGCCGATCAAAAATAACCCATATTGCATTGTTACCTCGAGAATTCTTTGGTAGTCCCACCACAAAATCCATGGATATATTCTCCCATTTCTATTCTAGCACTGGAAAAGGCTGAAGCATACCCTTCAGTAATTGTTGCTCTGCTTTAACCTGCTGACATATCAAACATTTCATTGTAAAATCAGCAATATCTTTTTTCATCCCATTCAACCAGTAATACTCTCAAAGGTCTCTTTACATCTTAGTACTTCCAGGATGAACAGAAAATGGAGAACTATGAGCTTCACACAACAATTCATTCTTCAGCTGGGAATCACAAGGCACACACAACCTTTTTACAAATCTTAAAACACAATCTTTATCAAGATTAAATTCTGGAAACATACCCATTTTAACCAACTCTACCTTTTTCTGTAGCTCACGGTCTTCCCTTTCCGCTTTCATAATTCTCTCTGACAACGAAGACTACACTGAAACCTGAAACAAAACAGATATATTCCCTGCAGCAACAACTTCTAATCCAAAATTCATCAAATCATTAATCAAGGGATCATGTTCCAAACGTAGCATGGTTAATGATGCATGATTTTTCCGACTTAAGGCATCCGCTACTTTGTTTGCTTTTCCAGGATGGTAATTAATCGTGCAGTCATAATCCTTTATCAGTTCTAGCCATCTTCTCTGCCTCATGTTTAATTCCTTCTGAGTGAATATATACTTAATAATTTTATGGTCAGTATATATTTGGCATTTGGTTCCCTATAGATGATGCCTCCATATTTTCAAAGAAAAAACCACAGCTGCCAATTCCAAATCATGTGTGGGATAATTCAGCTCATGAGGTTTAAGTTGTCTCAAAGCATAGGTAATTACCTGATCATTCTGCATCAAAACACAACCAAGTACCTTCAAAGAAGCATCACTGAAGATGACAAACTCACCATTCCGGGAAGGTAAGGCCAAAACTGGAGCATTCACCAATCTCTTCTTTAGTTCCTAAAAACAAACATCACATTCCTCTTTCCAAACAAATTTATCTCTTTTTCGTGTTAACTTAGTAATTGGGCTAGATAACAATGAAAAGTTCTTAACAAATCGTCGGTAATAACTTGCTAAGCCCAAAAACAATGAATCTATGTAACATTTGTGGGTCTTTTCCATTCATCAACTACTTTTGTTTTGGAAGGATCAACTGTTATTCCATACTTATTTACAATGTGCCCAAGAAAAGAAATATGTTGAAACCAAAAATCACACTTGCTAAATTTTCCATATAGTTTCTTTTCTTTTAAAGTTTGTAAAACAACTCTTAGATGTTTTTCATGCTCCTCTTTATTTTTAGAAAAAACCTGAATGTCATCAATAAATACAACCACAAACTTATCCAAGAACTCATGAAATACTCTATTCATAAGATTCATAAATACAGCAGGTCCATTAGTTAACCCAAATGGCATAACAACAAATTCATAATTCACATATCTAGTACAAAAGGCTGTTTTCGGGATGTCATCCTCCTTCACCTTCAGCTGATGGTATCCGGATCTCAAGTCAATCTTGAAAAAGTACTGAGCTCCCTGGATCTGATCAAACAAGTCATCAATATGAGGCAAAGGATACTTGTTTTTAACAGTGATGTTATTCAAAGCTCTATAATCAATGCAATGTCTCATGGAACCATCTTTCATTTTAACAAACAAAACAGGGGCTCCCCATGGTGAAGTACTTGGACGGATGAAGCCTTTGAGAAGCAAATCCTGCAACTGATTTTTCAATTCAAGAAGTTCTATTGGATCCATACGATATGGGGGCTTTCAAATTTGATTAGCATCAGGAACTAAGTCAATTGTTAATTCCACTTCTCGTTCAGGTATGACACTGGGTAACTCCTCTGGAAAAACATCAAGGTATTCATTTACCACTGGCACATCATTAATTTGAATAGTTCCCTTGTTTTCAACAATATGAGCCAGATAACTTTTATTTCCATCTTTCAGTAGTTTCTTAGCTTCTTGATATGTTATCAATTCTATGGGTTCATTCTTTTATACAAACTGAAACTCTTTCTAAAAAACAACTTCTTTAGCTCTACAGTCAATCTTAGCATGATAGTCAGAAAGCCAGTCCATCCCCAGAATAACATCAAACCCGACTAAGGGTAAAACAATAAGGTTTGCAGGTAAAGTCTTTCCACATACCACAATAGAAATATTCTTATAATTCCTCTTTGCTATAACATTTCCCCCTGGTGTTTTAACAACAAGTTCGGGTCTCATTTTTTGAGGTGATATTTCCAATTTACTAGAAAATTTCTCAGAGATGAAGGAATGTGTAGACCCCATATCAAACAAAACTTTAGCAAAATATGAGTTAACAAACAAAGTACCTGATACAACTTCATTGGATGGCCCAACATCTGCTGACGTAGATGCAATGGATCTCACTAAACCTTTTTTCTTGTAGTCTGGATTCTTTGCATCATTTGGATCCCTCTTTGGATAGGCATTTGCATAGTGACCCATCTCACCTAATTTAAAATACTTTATAGTTTTCTTATCAGGATTAGTCTTTGGATCATTTTCATTGCAATCTCGGGCTATATGTCCAAACTTACCACATTTGAAACACTTCCCAGTTTTGATAAGACATTCCCCGAGGTGCTTCTTGCCACACTTTTCACAAACTGGAAACTGAATTTTCTTACCATCAGATTTATTTGGTTGATTCTTACCCATTTCTTGCCAACTGGACCTCTTCTTCTCTTTGTTTCCAAATTGCATGTGATCGTCAGCAAACTCCATCTCTACCCTCTCAGCACATCGGACAAGTTTCTCGTAACTTTTGAATTCACAGGAGGCCAACGCCCTTCGATACCTTGGCTTCAATCCTGAGTAAAAGCGGTTGATTTTGTTATCGAGATCCAGAATAAGATTTGGAGCATACCTCGCCAGTCGGGTGAAGTTCGCCTCATACATAGCCACTGAATCTTTCTCCTTTTGTTTCAATTCAAGGAATTGTTTCTCCATTCTAAGTCGCACCACCTTAGGAAAACATTTTTCAAGAAAAAGACATTTAAATTCATCCCACACTAAGGCATCAAAATCATCTCTACCCCTGATATTCCTTACCATTGACCACCACTGATCATCTTCCGCTTCAAAACGATAAATGGAAAGACTTACCTTTTTATTGTCCGAACATCCCATAACATCAAATATCTTTTCAAGGGCTTTAATCTATCCTTCTGCTGCCACTGGGTCAAAAGATCCATTGAATGTAGGAGGATGTTGTCTCATAAAATGTTCCACCACTGTCATGTTCCGTTGGGGTACCTCTATTGGTTCTCTTGCATGGATGCCACCACCATTTATAGCTTGTGTTAGCTGATCCATTACTGTCACAAACTGCTTGGTTCCAATCCCTACCATTCCGGGCTGTAGATCAGGAAGGATGTCATTCTGTCGGTGCCTCTCCTCTTTAGAATCCATGTTCCTTCTGCGGACAACCATTCTAAACAAACATTTCTTAGATGAAGCAACATTGTAATCTTTAAATTCTATAACAAATTAAACATAGATTGAAAATTATTTATGGTATTCTATTAGCATCACCTTAACCCCTAAAGTTATCTAAACCATCCTCTGATACCAATTATAAAGACCCACAATTATTTCATACAGAATCTTGAATTTATTCAAGAAAACACTTCCTTTTACATTGAGGATCTTTTCAAGTTTAGAGCTTTAGAGAATTAATACAAAACATTCATAACATTACATATTGTTACATAGTGGATACCATAAAATCAGTTTCCATTTTTCTTAGAATATAAAACATTAAAACTTAAAACAAGACTCATTGAAAATTATTCAACATTTATCATGTCTTCCTTCCTTGTATTACTCATCCATTAACCTGTGAAAAATCATTTAAAAACTTGGGATGAGCACAAAAGCTCAGTAAGGTATGAAAAAGAAGGAAAAATCACATTAGTCCATGAATACGCATGACGTATGAAAACATTTTCAAAAGACATGCTTTCCACCCATAAATACTTACTTTTTGTAACATGATATTTACACAAGATCCACACAAACATAAGTATAATCATAGAGGTATCTTGGGGAATTCCTTACACAATATTGTAACCATCTTGGTTACCTTAAAATTTGTAACCCTCACGGCTACCATACATTGTGTGACCATCGCAGTTACACTTGGAGTAACCATACGGTCGAACTCCAACTTAATCATACCCAATGAATTGGAGGGAAATATAGGTCCCAACCTTCATCATAGACAATTCCCAATAACCAAAACATAATCATACAACATAAATAATATCATAAAAACATTGCTTTTGAATATTGTAAAACAGAATTTTAAAAGGGGATTTTAGAAGAAAAGTCCCTTATAAACATCATATACTTGAAGTGAGACTTAATAGAGTGGATGGAATATGTATATACTCTGTATATACACATAATGAAACATAATATAAACAAAACCCATCACACAAACAATTTAAATAGCACATAAATTATAAAGTAGAAGGTTAACCCAAAGAATGGAAATCGGGTTAAGAATTCCCATACCTTAGGCTTGTCTTACTTAAAAATTGTTTAAACCTCCTGTATAATGGTTAAAATAGTGTTATTAGTATTTTACAGAAACATGTTCATGTTTATAACATCTTATATGGTCATTTCATAACCTCATTTCACCCCTTAATTGTTCGTATTTTGTTCCTTGCATTATTTTGGGTGAGTTCTTTTGTGATTTTCACAATCGGTTCATGATGAATCGTTCTTGTTGATTGGGAGTGAAACTCCAGAATTGGAATGGAGTAGTATTTACATATTTCCAGTACCATAATTTATACCATTTATCACTTTGATTCTTTTTATGATAATGACATATAATTTAAAATATTAATTATATTAGTTTAGATCATTTAAGTGATTCTTTGATAATAACAACCTCACTTAGTCTTATAAATTTGAACCATGGGTAAAAAAGAATTACAAGACCATATATGAGTTATAAAACATATATTATAACCTTTTTAAACCAAATAAATGGTTTCATGACCAGAATTGAAAGAACTAATGGAATGTGAAATTACATCGTCCACGATGTCGGTAATTCGACACATCACGGACAATGTTCTTATTCCTTAAATAAGTGAGAGAGGAGAGGAATAATGATTTGTAATTTTCTATAAACATGACAACATCCAGAATATACATGATTCTGGAGATTTCATGCCTCTTGGAAATGAGAGGGTGAAGAAAGAAGAGAAAGGAATCATGAAATAAAGAAAACATGAGAAATTTCTTATGAAAATTCGGCAGCCTAACGACATCTCTTAAAATATCATAAAAACAAGATTGATGAGAGGAATGGAATATCTCATCATTCATACAAAATTTGGACAGTAAGGGGAAATATTTAATGAAATATCCCAACAAAAGACAAAGGTTAAGGTTGAGAATAACATAAAATGGAAGAAAAGAATGAAAATGAAAGAGGATGTTTACCTCTTGATCTCTTCTCCTTGAGATCCTTCTTAAGGGATTTGATTTTGGTCTTTTGGTGAGACCAGAAGCTCTAGGACGTGGGGAAGAATATTGGGGAGGGAATTTGGCAGAAATTAGACAATTCTCAAGGCTTGAGAGGTGTGGGAGGTAGAGGGGAGTGAGGGTGATATTTATAGTGGAGGAGGGGAGGTATTTTAGATTATTTTAATTATTATTATAATATTTTTATCAAGACTGTGAATAATCTCAAATAAAGTGGCCTTAATTAGTGAAAATATCAAGTGAGTTCGAAGAAAGTGGCCTTGCATCACTTATGATGTCATAAATAGTGCATTTTTACTGATAAATTGATTATAAGGTATTTTATCGTATTTCACTATTCACCGAAAATTCAAGAGTTTCAGAAAAATACCAAAAATTTACCCCAACCATTTTTCGATGTGTAGAATTCAAAAATGAACTCCATTTTTCAAAAATAATTTTCTAAATACTATTAAGTTAATTTTTAAATAAAGCCAGAGTTAATTTGAAAAATAACAATATTGAAGTGCAATTAGTTTTATGTGACATTGGAAAATTAATTAAGATCCCATTATCCTATTTACATGGGAAAATAAAATAATATTATTATTTACTATTCATGAGGTGATATTACTATTAATATTACTATTCATAAGGGCATGTTATTATTCACCAAAAAAACAAGTTTATTTCATCAGACTCTAAATAACATACTGAAGACAACTGTAGATGACAGTTTCTTGAAATTCAAAACACAGAAGAAATAAAATTATGTTTAACGGATACTAATAAATATATACCTTAAACAAAATTTCAAGCATTTTCAATTTATTTTTAGAAAACCTTGCGATGTTACACTCAGTAAGTAAAATAAACATCAACATAAGTTAAAGGGAGTTCATAATGTATAATAAGGTCATAAGGTACTGGTGAATTTTTTAGAGTACATCATAATGTGCTCTAGAAGATCATCGGGTACAAAAACCCTACTTTGGTACTTCACATTCTATAGATACTTCATGAATTTTGTAAAATTTAAATATATGTAAGAATAAATTTAGTTGATGATTATATATAAGTTTGTTTTTATATAAATAAATAAAATGTTATATATTATCATTATTATATCATGAGATGTAGAGTAAAGAAGAACTTTAGAAGTAAATATATTAATCTGCACCACTTCTTTATGTACGTTTGTAGTTTTTTATGGTTTTATAATTTAATTATAAATTTAAAATATTTAAAATGTTAAGATCTTAGAAATTTTTAATTACCAATAATTATGGTAAATTAAAATGTGATTTTTTTAAGTTAAAATATTAAATATAATATAGAGGAAACAAAAACAATAAAAATTATGATTCATTTTTATCTTATATATATTTTGTAGAATAATGGAAATATTCATGTAGTGAATTCAACACTATCATCCTAAAATAATCATTGTGTCAAGAAATTAAACAAATGATACTAAACCCAAATTGAAAAGAAAATGAGTATAAAAGAGGGGAAATTTTTAGGCTTTTACATCATATACTTCTAGAGAATAAAAGAAAGTATTGGATAGAACTAGTGTTGTTATGATTCATTGATGTAGAATAATAATTAGGGAGAATAATAAAGATCCTTAAACAGTCTAGTTCATACAAGTAAGATGTGTTTTTGGTTTTTTGTAAGATATGAAGAGTTTTTAGAAGCCACTTCAATTCTATACTGTAATAAAGGAAAAGTTTTACATTCATGTAGTTTTTTGAGAAAGAGAAGATAAATAACCAAGAATCTTGTCAACAAGATTATAGAAACTAAATTAGTGATAGAATCTCTTATCGCTTCCCATACTTAATTATAAACTATTAGAAAGTGTTATTAAAATCTTACAAGATAATGAAATTTTTATGATTCACCATACATTATATGGAGACATGTAACATAATCACATGGATATTCATTTATCATTTCAACTCATAGGTGGATATAATTAATTCATGTGATATGAGAGAAGTTTTGAATCACATTAAGGATTAGTCTTTCCTTTTTAAATGAAAACATTGTAAATATGCAATGCTGATTATGTGTGTGTATGTGTGTTCTAATGTGTTGTATATAAAGAAAAAGGTGAGAAGATAGGAAAATTTATCCATTCACTTTTAAAAGTACAAAGTTATAAATAAAAGGGAGTTAAATGTTTTAAATTAGATAAAAAGTCTTTAATATTGATTCAACCCCATCTCTATGTTGAACATATCTCAAATAGGTCATCTTAATTGGTATTAGATCCCAATTTATATCTGATTGGATTCTATCGATTTAAAGTAATTCTATTTTAAATATTTGTTACTAATTTTAAATTTATAATAAAGTGATGTTTTAGTGAAGATAAATATATATCTAATCATAATTATATCTATACTAAAACTATGCTAAATAAGAAAAAGAAGAAGAAAAGGGAATTTAACAAGTAATTATCTTGTCTAATGAGAATGAATGTCCAGTTTCTCTATTCCACAATAGAAAATAATATAGGACATGTTTTAATATATAATAAATTGTGGTTTAATATAACTCTATGGAATTAGAATCTTTTATACCTCAAAATAATCAAGGAATTCAGTTGATCAAGAGGTGAGTCTGAATTCATTTCAATATTTTCCATAAGAATAACCAAACATTACTGATCATTTTTCATTATATTAACATGAAATATTATTTTATTGAATAAAATACATAAAAAAATATTTTATAATGAAATATTTTCTATTATATTTTTGATTTTTGAAATCATATAGGAAGAGGTCACTCATCTTGAAGGAGTGGTAAATAATTTAGAGAAATATTTACAATAATATGTTTTCACTTGTACAAATATATCAAAAAAATTTGGAGCCATAAAATCAAGAAAATTTAACATAAAGATAAGTGATATATTTTTGGAAAAAGTGGATTAATAAAATTAATGAAAATGATGAGGCCATAAAATAACTTGATGGAAAGATCCATGCCTTTGAAACAACTTAGAAATGTATCGTTAATGTTAATAATGAATAACTAAAAGTTAAAAATAGGAGGATAAAGGATGTTGAAACATTTTTATAGTAAAGGTTAAAATTTCATGATGTTGAAATTTTATGAATAAAAAATGAGGGTGATGAAAAATTGGATTCAGTGGAGAATTATAATTCTATTCACAACATGAATTATTTTGAGATTGAAATTCATTCAGAAAATATGAAAACTAATCAATCCGTGTCTTCAAAAGAATTTGAAGAAAAAATTGAAACAACCATAGAACCATCATAGGTGGTTTAATATTCTAAAACACCTCTAATATATTGAGAAATTCATTTATATCATCTTATGATTAATTTTTAACAAGATCAAAAAAAGATACCATCTACATCAAAATATGAAAAATTATATTAACTCAGTTTTCATTGATGGGAAAGGTTTAAATAAAAATTAAAAAAAATAGATCAATAAAAGTGAATATATGTATACCACCATATCTAGAGTTTATTAAATAATGTTTATGAGCTATTATTCCCAAAAATAATCCCAACCAATGGTAAATAATGACAAAAAACAACTAAAAATCCATTCTAGAAAATCTAGAAAATATGTAATTCATAATAAGATGTCAATATTTATGTGTAATTTATAGTTCTATAACATGTTTTGGCACATGGAAATAAAAATTTGTGGTAATAGAAAAATTACATAAGTTCAAATCATTCCACTTTTAAGGGGGGTTAGGCTTGTGAAGAAGAAACATCCCCATATGAATGGAAAAAATATAACAATCTCCAACATATTTAAAATTGATATAAATATATATAGTGATTTCCATCAAAGTTTTCTTAATGATAGTGTATTCTAAATGATTAATGTATCAAAAAAATATAAGGCCACATAAGTCGAAGAAGAAAAGAATAAAGTATATATCTAGAAATCATAAAGGGAATGAAGCTGAAAACACTATTTTTAAGAATATTTCAATGAAGTTTGATAATTTATCCATTGGTAACAAACCCAAGATGTTCAATAAGAGTGAAAAATATAAAGAAAGTAATGTGGTGAAAATCATTTTCAATATGCCTTCTGGAAATTCTAAAAAATATTTTATTTTACCGAATGAGAGTACAATTATTTGGCCAGAAGATTTAATAATACCAATAAAGATAGAAGAAGAGAAAGTTTAAAAATGTTCTAAAGGGAAGAAATTTATTCCACATGCTGAATATAAATTTATAGAGTGTTTTCCTATATATTAAAACCCAATAGTTATGAAAGAAATAAGTGGGTGATGTAATAATGCTGGACACAATGTTAAAGTCTGTTTAATCATGCTTCTAACAAAAGAAGAAGACATAGAGAGAATAATGATTTAAATAAGAGATGAATTTGATTTTATGGATAAAGAAAAGAGAAGCATCACACACAAACAAATGAAATCTATTAAGAGAACCATACTTTCTAAAAAAACTCATATTTCAAAAATATATGTGGTATCATGAATAATTGAAAATCTTGCTATAAAATACCCTCTCAGACTTTTTTTTCACATTAAGGAACAAGAAACACCACATTAGTCCCTATTATTTGTTTTGAATTTTTATGCTCAAAATGTAGGGAATTTATGGTGAAAAGTGTTATTTTGGTTAGAACTTAATAAGGGGTATATGTTTTCAAAACATTAAAGATAAAAGAATAATACAAAATCCTAGAATAATGCATCATTTTTTATTCTAAAGAACATCTGATGAAAAATATTATCCTTGATGAAGTTGTAAAAACCATCAAATATTGATATATAATTATAGGTTTCTATCATAGATCATTCTATAATTTGGTCCTATTGATATATATATCTTTAAAAGGCCCACCATAATAAATATTATTTGGAGTGTCACTCTGAGGGGATGACAAGTAAAAATGGTTATCAAGAAGATTTCAGAGATTATCAACCTCATGTAAATCTAAAATTGTATTATATTCTTAGAAAAGGTGTAATTGAAAAGGTATTAATTCCTATTCTGTCATCCATGGTTACGAAAACAATATCATAACATTATGTGTGATAAATTCATTTTAATTAATGACATGCATTAAATTTGATGTAGATTAAAGGGTATTTTAGGCTATTTTAAAACCCTTAACTTGTGTTTGAATGTTTTATACCTTTCTAGTAGAGTTAGTGAAGGATATTTAGGTTCAATTAATTCATGATATTATTTATAAAAAATTCTATAAATCAATTTTCTCGTAATGAAAAAGAGTTAGAGAATCTTAATAAAGGTGATGAGTTTCTTATTTCAGTTGGTATCATTTTTAATAGAAAATTTATATGTCTAAATAAAACCCTCTTATTTTAAACACCAATAAAGGATCACATGGTTATAAAGAGGATGGGTTTATAGTTCATTTCTTATGTATTAATCAATATCACCCTCCCCCAATACATTATATTTATTTTTAATATAGAATATATAACCAAATTAAATGATTTTTTAATGATAATTGAATAGAGATGATAGATAAATAAGTGATGAACGGAGTTTTATATATTGACATATCATTTTCATGGTTACTGAGAACAATTAAAAAGTGTTATTTTGTTGATATCACTTTTTTGTGTCGTATTTCTCGTTAATGGTCATGTAGATTCAATGAATATTGATGTAAATATGTTTATGAAGAATAAATATATTAAAGAAGAAGTTCATATAAGTTGGAAAGTGAATTGAATAATGTTAAGAATAATTATCATTGCCAATTATGTTTCCATTTTGTACTATGTAAATAAATATAGGAAGAGGATTATTAAAAGTTGAATTTTAAACTTAATTGCCATTATTAATATAAAAAAAGGATTTTTTGTATTGGAATGTTTTTTAGATTAATTTATATTGAATTAAAATGTTTTTGAAGTATTTGATTTCCATGGATAACTTTTAGTGATCAACCTTATATCTCTATGATGAATTTTCTTGTAGAGTTCCTTCCATAAATTTTTTTAGTAGTATAAAAAATAAGGATGGTGTTGAGAAAATTAAAATAGAAAATAGATGTTGAGAAGGGTGGATGTTGGGTTTAGAGTTCTTGGTACTATATAATAATATTTATAAAAATTCCGAGTCATCCCATTTGGTCTTTGAATAAGTGATTTTCATTCACTGGGTATGGAATACAAATTTTCACGGAAGAAAATTTACCAACTCAAAGCTAGAACATATACTCATGTAGCCAGGCCATCAAATGGATATCCATCCAAGAATAAAGGTGGAAAACATTCTCAGGTGCACCCATCATTGGTCGGTGCTAAGTGAAGAATCAAAGAATTTGTGTGGGAAGACATAGGAAACCCATCATACAAGTAGGACCTAAGGGATTTTATAGTGGTTATATGAAACTCTATGGGTATAAAATGATATACCTCTAGATGAATGTCTGATACAGGATCAGTATTTAGGGCACTGATAATCATTTTAAAATGCTTATTATTTTTGGATAATATAGCGTCGTTCAACATAATCTTCTTAGCACAACTATTTTTTGTGTCATTCGTATTCATGTTATGTCACAAAACACCATCAAAACATAGAATACGAATTATAAGGTGGTTTAGTATTCAGAGTTCATGTATGCATGTGTTTGAAAATTTCATTTGAATCATGAATATTCATATCGAATAATGGAATTATTGAGATACACACCTAATTCATATCCTGTGAATTCAAAGGAATAAAGAAAATAAACCAATTTTCAAATGTGTAATGAAATTCTCAAAAGGTAACTAAGTACTATAGAGTGAAAAAATGATGAAGGGATTATTTTGTAATGGTAAGACTAAGTGTGAATAAATGAGTTAGTGTTTATAAAATATTAATTGCCTACTGAAGGGTACCTATCTTTCATAATAGTTAGATGATCTTTGGAAGTGTAATGAAGCTAGACTTCAAAAGGATGGAGTATTTTCCAAATTTCATTTTTCAAGTTTTATAATTTATAATGAACGTTAGAGGGTATAACCATCATGAATCACAATGTTTTTGTAATGTATAGAAATGTATGGAACTTTTACAGGGTACATGTATATCATCATAAGGCGTAGAGAGAAAATATGGTATAATAATATTATAAGGTGCAAGTGAAGTTCATAGAGTAAAACATAAGTTACATTAAAATATTTTAGTGTAAAATAATTGTACATTGGTAATTCACAAGGCACAAATACTTCTTGAATTTTATAAAAGTGAAGAAACATACATATGAAATTATTCTAATGACACTATGTAATCAACTATTCATTGAAATAAGTGTAATTATATAGTTTATCATTATTCTATCAAGATATGTAGAATAAAAATACTATAAAAGCATGTAGAAATAATCATGATAGTTATGAACATATGTATACATTTTTGGATGATTTTTTAATGGAATCAGTAGTTTTCAGTATTTTAAATATTTAGATCTAAAGAAATTCAAAAAATTGATAATTATAATAATTAAAAATAGTGTATTCATCTGGTAAAAATAATACAAAAAAATATGGAATAAAGGAAATGTAGAAAACCAATGATGTTATTCTATCTTATTTATATATATATATATTCTACAGTTCAATGGAAATATTATTATATTTAAGTAAAAACAATCATTCTCAAAAACAAAAATCCTTATTTCAAGAGAGAGAATAACTATTACTTTACTCATATTACAAAAATCTATTAGTATTAAATAGATTATAAAATTTCTAACTCATATATCTTATACATTTAAAGAGTCATATAATGAGAATATGGAGAGAACTAGTTCACGTCTATTACACTAAAGTAGAAGAAGAAGTGGGAAGAAGATGGAAATGTCTTGTATAATACATTTCACACAATGAATAAGAGTCTTTAATTTGTGTAAGAGAATAAAATTTTATAGTATCCTATTCATTTTTCAAATATAAATAATAAGATTTTTTTTTTATTTTTGTGTAAGTAAGAGATGAATAATAAGATA
This sequence comes from Viscum album, assembly GCA_963277665.1. Taxonomy (NCBI): domain Eukaryota; kingdom Viridiplantae; phylum Streptophyta; class Magnoliopsida; order Santalales; family Viscaceae; genus Viscum; species Viscum album. The sequence goes on from OY728155.1 coordinate 534,281,382, forward strand.
AACGAGTACATTGAAAACATGACAGAACCTAAATTGGTGAAATACTCTCTTGTTGTTACTCATAATTAATTGTACACTTTTAAAAAGTTGTATAAAGACTAAATGGGACTATAAAAACTATGTAGTTCACCTTACATTGTTGGGATACATGTAACATGAGAAAAATATAATTCCCTACTCATTTTTAGTCACATGTTGATACTTGGGGATTGTGTGATCTCAATGGAGTTATGATTCACACCAAGGATTAGGCTTCCATTTTAAAAGGTGAAAATTAAAAATATGTTGTGACTTTTGTGTGTGTCTTTGTTTGAATGTGTTTCCTGAAAAAAAAGGTCATAAGATAGACTGAAATATCCCTTAACCATAATAAATAAAAATAAAAGGGATAATAATATTTCAAATTGGATAAAATTCACCTACACAGATTCAACCCCCCCCCCCCCCCTCAATGTTGAACATATCCGTAATATGTTCTCCGACTTTTATGCAAATGATGAGATTATGGAATACAATATTCAAACATCTGTTTGAGTAGAAGAAGTTATATCACCAAAATCAAATATGTTATGTCAAATGAAGCTTGAAATTATAATGGGTTTCGATTATTAGAGCATAGGTTTGGGAAAGAAATATTGATGGAAGTAATGTGAAGTTAGATTAATTTTCATTGAAATTTGAAGAACTGAAATATTACAATGTCTTGAATTGATCTTTTGAGTGAATTGAAATTAATTGATATAATGTTAAGCTAGTAATTCAAGACATATTATTCACAAAGGAAAGTATGTGATTCTAGTTGTTTCTTTTTAATTTTCTGAAGATCATTGATGTTATGATATGTGAGAGATTTAATGAAGACTACATCTGATATCATTAGATCCATTCAATGGTGGTTTACAAAGTTCTATATAAACTGAAAGATATGAATCTTGAAGACTAATTTTATTATAGAAAGGATTATTATATATAGTGGAGTTCATTTGGATCTCAATATTATTTCAACTATAGATAATTTAAGAAAATAAGTTATTGATTTATTATCTTGAATTTTTCTAATGATCATATTGGTTTAAGAGAATTCAAGATTATAGAGGTTTTTTATTGATTTGAAGGAAGTGGTTACGATCTATAAAACTTCTAAGATGAGGAGGATATATGATAAAGTTAGAGTAATTAAACCCTATGAACATTAATTACCTAAAATTAAGAGAAAGATATAGGGGTGGGGGAGTTGATTCCATTAAACATAAAGGATTAAGGTAAGATCAACAATTTCTTATTGTTTTATCCTAGAGTGAAAAGTGATATTTTTGTTATGTTTGTCTTACAATTGTCAACTATAAGGATCCTGTATGAAAATCCTTTTATATGATAGTAAGATAGTTTTTAGAGATAGCTTATTTATACTTTGTGAAAATTTAGTAGAGTGTATCCAATACTCAAGATTTCCCTCTAATAGATGCCTTTGTGTCTATTTAAAATGAATAATAAAGTAGACACAATACTGCAATCCAATGTGGGTCACGTACTCCAACACTCCCCTTCATGCTAGGTCTACCTAGCGTAGATAGATAATTAAATAAAAACAAAGATAATTAAAAACAAGGCTAACACTCCCCTCTAAAATAGGGCATACCCATCATGATTACACAAAAAGACAAAACATATGAATATATAAACTTCCATGGTAGCTCCTCCTTAATAAGTTGATGATGATGTTACTAAAAATGATTGTTCGAACCAAGGAATTATGCTCATATGCATTTCCCTTATGGTCCACTTATTACACTACCTCCCATGGATGGTAAAGGAAATATGACCATCCTGGAAATATCATGCTCCCTTGTTGAGAAAAACTATTGATTCAATATTTCAGATAAAACAACAGAAAAATAGCCTCAAAACGGTCGAGTGAAAGGATATCTGACTAGAAAACCCAAATGGTCAGGTGATATGATGCCTGACTAGAGGACCCAAACGACTTGGTGATATGGAACAAAACCTTGTGAACTTGAAATATCTATTTGATAGAAAATGTCTGAAGAACAATAGGGAGCATCCGAGAGTCTCAACGGAGAAAAAATATCCATCTTGTAGTAGAAAAGGTGCTGGAAAGCAACAAGAATGTCCATAAGAGGCTAGATCTGCGATGTAGAGGAAAATATTAAGTCGGGTTGGAACAATAGCATAATGAGGGGTCATGAGTTTTGCGCAATTGGGTAGGATGGGTGTATGGAGCTTGACTCTCATACCAGGTGGTTTTGTCACATAGGAATGGCCCACATGTAGGATGGGGATCATGTAGAGGTTCAATTTTTGGAGAGGTAGAAGACCTGACTGGGGTGCGTGCAATAGATTGGGTGTGGGATGTGTGCTAGGGTACCTGCATGGGGTTAGTACTGGAAGGTTGATCCTAGAAGAGATGTCGCCTATGGAGGGAGACTTCTGAAGGTGCCATCTAGTAGGGATTCATGTGGTACAAGATGAATGGAAGGTTCTCGCAATGATGATCATCCATCAAGAATAGGTGTAGAGGCCTAGGGGAATAGAGAGATTAATTAGGGAATGGCTACAAGGGCACAAGGGTGCTTTTGATCGAAAGAGGAGAGGTTGGGATGTGAAATCACATTGTGTGATGCATGTGAGGTGAAGGGAGGGGAGACAAAAGATAAATTATAGCTCCTTGGCCATAGAGGCCACCTACCCCCACTGTAAAAAATCATAGGTTTTCTTTGAAAGAAAAGAGAGAGGGGAGGGAAGTATAGGGTTATATAACCCACTCTAATACCATGTTAAAATGGAGGAGTGTGTATCCAATGTCACGACCTGTCCTCGGGACCCATGCTGTGACTACCCCAAGCCTGCCTCCCATAGGCCAGAGGCTGGCGACTAGCACCAAAGGCGTAAAACCCAATAAAAGGGAAGGCATTGCCTTTATGTAAGAAAACAAACACCACCGAGTATGCAACATAAAGTAAACACAACGTAAACTAAGTACAAAAGTAAGTGCTGGAAAGTAAATGGGCCAGTATACAAACAAAACTGTAAGCAAAGTACAATTGAAAAGAATGTACATCAACTGAAAATTAAAGCAGTGAGTCTAGGACGTCCTATGGGAATCCCACCTAAAGGGTGGGTTCAGATAGTCTCCTATGCTCCTCGGCTCCAGCCGTTCGCTACGAGTACATCCCGTCCAGTGATCCACCTCGAGGTACCGTCCAGCTCCATGAGCTCCTACCTCGATCAGCGTTGTCCATCGTCTGCATCCAACACAACGTAGTGCGGGCATAGCCCATGCAGGGGTGAGTATATGCTACTCAGTAGAGACCCTGAGACCCCTAAAGGTCTCCCAGAATCCACGAAGGATAAACCACAAAGGAAAGATACAATCATGAAGTAACAACCAACTCTACTTAGGTATATGCCCATACATATACCTAAGTCATCATTTCTAGCTCGACTCTATCACACGATCCCAAGTAAAACCCAATCGATACAGGAAAACTTAACCCATTCCACATTAGAATTCACAACCCAAACCACACAGGAAAGCACAACCCAATCCACACAGGAAATCACAACAATCATATCAATGATATTGATTGTAAGTTAAGACTCAGATCACACGAGTATACTTCTTCGTAAGACGATAGAGATGATCAGATTTAGCCACTGATTCATCTAATCTGTCAGACCCTCATGGGATACAAGACCAGCTAAGCTGTCGGACCCACAAAGGAAACAAGACCAGTTACTCTGTCGGACCCACATAGGATACAAGTACAGTGTCTAATACTGCCAGACCCACATAGGATACAAGAATAATAGTCCAGTACTGCCAGACCCACATAGGATACAAGAATAGTAGTCATCACCGTTGAACCCACGAAGAATTCCAGTACGGTCGATGTCACTTCCAAACCCACAGAGGATCCCAGTGCAGTCGTCATCATCGTCACAGTCGCAGCCAGCTCTAGGGTTCCCACACACAGCAAGCTCGATTCCAGGAGGGTCTGCTCCACGACCCAAGGGGGTCGATACATAAACTAACACAAAGACCATATTTGATGTATCCAAAAGTTCTGTCTCATCAAAAGAAACTCAACGCGACAGACGGTGCATCAATCAAACGCCCGGTCTAAGAGTTGTTAGCTTTTTCGTCCTAGGGGCCTGGTTGGTTTTTAAGTCAAAACCAACCCGACCGTACTCCATCTACATCCAAACCTTGAGCAGAGTAAGACAAATGATCATCCTCACTAAGAAGAATCCAACAAAGCCGACGACACGTCAATCGAACGTACGGAGATCAAGTTATAAGCGTTTGTGCTCCGAGGGCCCGGTTGGCTTCGTGTCCGAACCAAAATGGCCATACCCAAAGTTCTCCAAAACCTTGATTGTAATATACCAAAACGACCATCTCAGTCCAAGTATCTCTACACAACTGATGATGCGTCGATCGAAGTTCCGTAGCCCAAGATATGGGTGTTTGAACGGATTTGTCGGAAATTAGGGGGTTTGGGCCGGGACCGACCTGGCCCAAAACCCCCAGGGTTGGACCGAACCAGGACGACCCGACCCAGGTCCGGGTCTGGTTCATTTGGGTGCGGCCTGGCCCAGCAGTTCGGCCTGGTCCAGCGGCGCGGCCCGCGTGGCCAGCTGCTCGGCCTTCGGCTGAGCGGAATTCAGAGGGGGGGGGCACTGCCCCCCTTGAATGAAAAACGACCAGCCATTTATGGCCGGCCTTAACTGAACCCATGGGACCCGCAAGGTCCCGTCTCCAGCTGGCTCCAGCGGCCGGCTCAGCAGGACACTTCCCTGAACTGCCGCAGCCATAGGTCGCGGCTCCTCCCCGTCCGGCGTGGCCCGACAGCGCCGTGCCCCTCTACCGTGGCCCGCCCTGGCCGCGCCCCTCCTAGGTGTTCTGGTGCAGTGCGATGGCACCGCAGTCCTTCGCCATGGGCCGATCCTGGCCACAGACTCTTTTGGCCTCAACGGCATGGCGTGACGGCGCCACGCTCTTTCGCTGCAGTTTTCCTCATTCCCGCGCGGTGCGACGGCATCGTGTCGCCTCTGTTTTAATCCACAATGAAATACAACAACAGTGGGGGGGAGGGTCATCCGTGTTTTTGCGGTCCATCCTCCTCCCATTATATTGATAGAAAGCGGCCAAGAACGAGTAATCGTAACGACAAATAAAGCGTAAGTTTAAATGATTAAATTTGAACTTAACCCCAACCTCAAAGAAGTTTTCGAACGATTATCATTGTCGGAAACGGCATCACGAGTTGAAGCTCTATATATGTTGACGGAGAGAATCCGAGGAGGAGCGGCATCTCCCTTCCTTTGATGCGTGAAGAAGATCAAAAAAGGGCGCGTCGTTGTTCTTCAGTAAAGGCATCACACACCGGTTGTGGAGAGGAGAAGAGACGACATGTCAATCTATCCTTGCGGTGACAGTGTTCTTCGTCGAGGTCATGATGTTCTTCGCATTCTCTAACGAAGAAGATGATGATCCTCAAGACTTTGAGTATTCTCTCCCAATCTCCTCACACAACTCAACAAACCCAAATAAAATAAGGCCTTCCTTATTTTATTAACATATGCCATGCGTTTTCAAAACTTCAAAAACTCAAACTCAAAATTAAATTCATTGAATAGCTTTAGTCAATCAATTTAATGTGAGAGTTGACATGCTATAAAGAGGGGGAGTGGGTGAGTTACATAATTAATGGGGTGTTTTCCAACTTTAAGAGAGGTTAGATGAATTTGAAAAGGTGGGGATCGTGTGGGGCCCACCTCACTAATATCTTATCAAGAGGAGTTAGGATTAGTGGGTCCCACCTCAATTTCCACACGTAGGTTATAATTACTTAGAGTAGAAATAAAATTTTAACGCGTATTTTATTTCACTCTCCAATTAAACCACTTCATTTTTAATTACAACTCCCGAGAAAACGCAACTCCAGTGAAAGTCTTCTTAATGAATTATCGGCACTGCGGTTTCATCAGTGCCCTCTGATTTCGATTCTGAGCACCAGTTCAAAAGTTAGAAAAACCCGCTCGTTTGTTCACTGAACGTACCTGAGCTAAACTTCGAAAATTGATTTCGGGAACACCGGGACTCGAAATCAGGTTCCATTAGAAACTGCATACTCGTAAAATCCCATAGAATTTAAGATAAAAGATTCCTTGAAATTTACGGGTCTTTATATTACACCCACCTCAGGGATTTATGTCCCCGTAAAGACACATCACAAACTAGGGGATCAAATGAGGGTATTGTGCACGCATTTGAGCCTCCCTCTTCCAAGTGCTCTCTTGGAGGTTCCCGTGCTTCCACCTGATGCGCACTAGAGGAATCGACCGCCCACATAGGACCCGCTCTTGTCGATCCTCGATCTCCACCGGGACCTCTGTAAAAGTTGCCCCGTCATCGATGTCCAGATCCCCATGTTCGACGATATGCATTGGGTCGTGCATGTATCTCCTCAGCTGAGATTTGTGGAAGACGTCATGCACCCGATGCAACTGAGGCGGTAGAGCCAGGTGATAAGCCACCTCGCCTATCCTGCTGAGAACCTGGAATGGTCTGATGAAGCACAGAGATAACTTGACACCCTTTCCAAATCTCCATAATCCACGTCGAGGTGAGACCCGTAATAAAACGTGGTCGCCATCCTCGAACTAGAGTGGTCTCCACCTCCTGTCAGCATAAGACATCTGTCAGCTCTGAGTTGTCCTCATCTGCTCCTGGATGACCTGGACCTTCTCTATGATGGCCTGGACCATCTCTGGTCCCACAAGTGTTGACTCCCTAGTGTCTTTCTTGCAGAGAGGTGATCTGCAAGGTCAGCCATACAATGCCTCGTATGGTTCCATCCTGATGGTGGAGTGGTATCTGTTGTTGTACACAAACTCCACCAAAGGTAGGTGATCCTCCAAGCTATGACAAAATTCTAGGACACATGCACGGAGCAGGTCCTCAAGAGTCTGAATGGGCCTCTCCGTCAGACCATCCGTCTGAGGGTGAAAAGCGGTGCCCAGGCATAACTGCGTCCCGAATGCCTCCTGCAACCCCTTCCAAACCCAAGAAGTGAAGTGAGCATCTCGATCAGAGATGATGTATGATGGCACACCATGAAGATGTATGATCTCCTGAACACAGAGGCGTTCCAAACTCTCCACTGAAGCCTGCTCTCTAATGGGTATGAAGTGGGCTGACTTGGTGAGTCGGTCAATGATCCCCCTAATAAAGTCATGACCTCTGGAAGTATGTGGATGTACAGTCACTAAATCCATGGATATTCCATCACACTTACACTCCGAGACCTCCAAGGGCTGTACCAATCCTGCTAGTACCTGATGCTCTGCCTTCACCTGCTGACAGGTGAGGCATTGAGATACGAACACTGCCATAGACTTCTTCATACCCGGCCACCAGTGATGTCGTCTGAGATCCTAGTAAATCTTTTCCACTCTTGGATGTACCACTAAAGGGGAAGTGTGAAAATATCTCAGCACCTCGTCCTGCAAAGTAGCTGGTACCACAGTATATCCTCTAAAAAGTATGACATGCTCTTCTCCTATAGAGAATCCATCAGGTGCATGCCCTATAGAAATATGTGCACGCTACGTCTCATAGTCAACGTCCCAATGATGTGCCTCTCTGACCCACTGAATAAGTGGAGGTGTGACTGTGAGCGACTGAAGGAAAGTTTCCCCGTATCTATTCATGAAGGATATCTGCAAAGTGGCCAACTGCTATGTCGGCTCTCCAAGAATCTAAATTCCCATCCTCCTACTGAGAGCATCAGCTACTATGGTCCCCTTTCTAGGAGTATAGACTATCTCAAATTCATAGTCCTGGAGGAACTTGAGCCATCACCACTGTGTCAGGTTCAGTTCTTTCTGCAAGAAGATGTACCTGAGACTCTGGTGGTCAGAAAAGACTATAAAGAGCTTGCCCATCAAATAGTGCCGCCACATCTTCAGAGCGAAGACCACTGCTGCTAACTCCAGGTCATCAGTATTGTAGTTATTCTCATGATTCCTCAACTGTCATGATCCATAGGCGATCACTACCCGCTCATGCATCAGGACACACCCGAGTCTGGTCCCTGATTCATCGTAGTGGATTACGTACCCTACTCCCTCCTTTGGTATCCTCAAGATGGGTGCACTGGTCAATCTCTATCTCATCTCCAGGAAGCTCTGATGACATCTATCTGACCACACAAAGGGTCTCCCCTTCTTTTTCAATGCTGAAAGTGGTGATGCAACTTTGGAGAAGTCTGGCACAAATCTTCAGTAGTACCCAGCCAAACCTAGTAAACTTTGCACCTCCGTCACGCTCCTGGGTGGCTCCCAAGCTAGCACTGCCTCGATATTCGCAGGATCCACCGAAAATCCCACCTCAGAGATGACATGTACCAAGAAGTGGACCTCGCATTTCCAGAACTGACACTTCAAGAGCTTACTATAAAGCTGTTGCTCTAAGAGTGTTTCTAGTACATCTCCCAAGTGGTAGGCGTGCTCCTCCTCAGTAGTCGAGTATATCAATATGTCGTCAATGAAGACTATTACAAATCGATCGAGATAAGGATGGAAGATCCTATTAATGAGGCTCATGAACACTGCTGGAGTGTTGGTTACGCCGAAAGGCATAACCAAGAACTCATAGTGGCCATACCGACATCTGAAGGCCTTCCTCTACACATCCCCATCTCAAACTCTGAGCTGATGATAGCCAGACCTAAGGTCTATCTTTGAGAACCATCATGATCCCTTGAGCTGATCGAAGAGATCGTCAATCCTCGGTAGCAGATACTTGTTCCTTACGGTCACCTGGTTTAGGTGACAGTAATCGACACACAGTCGCAAGCCCCTGTCCTCCTTCTTGGCGAACAAAATCGGGGAAGCCCAGGGTGAAACCCTGGGTCGAATGAATCCCTTGCCTGCAAGTCCTCCAGCTGTACCCGTAGCTCTCGAAGATCAAAGGAAGCCATCCGATATGCTGGAGTAGATATCAGGGTTTTCCCGGGGTACATGACAATATAGAAGTCTACCTCTCTGCGAGGAGGTAGTCCTGCAATGTCATCGGGAAAAACGTCCGCATACTAATCCACCACTATAGGAAAACTCAGACTCTACACGTCAACTACTCCTAGGATGAGGCTAGCCAACTGATGAGTGATCGGTTTTCCTCTCCTCTGCGTGAGTCCATCCTGTTCCACAAAGTCTCCCTTCTCTCTAGTGAAGGTCAACCTGCTCCCATCGGTGCAGACACACCGCACCTTGCGCCTAATACAGTCGATTTGAGCATGGATTGTAGATAACCAATCCATGCCCAAGATGACGTCTTAAGGCCTCGACGCCGCTAAAATAAGATCCCAAACAAAGCTCTCGCCTCCTAGAGTAATCTCACACTACCAGCACCAGTGCGTAATCGTCGAGTCTTCTCCCGTAGGAGTCTCTAGCCGTAAGGATCGAGCCAACGGCTCCGTCAGAATCTACGAGCTCCGAACAAAGGTAGAGACAATGAATGAATGACTCAGTCTTGTGTCTATAAGAACTGCAGAAAGGGGGGAGTAGACCCAGATAGTACCTCAAATCATCATGGTGCGTCGTGGTCATAGGCCTCCTCTGCCTGAAGCTGAGCCTATCTCTGTCTGCCAGCTCCCTGTTGTCGGGGCGGACCTCCTGGTGGTGGTAGTTGTAGAGTCGCAATGTTTCGCCCACCACCTGCTGCTCGACTAGCTCCTCTGCCTCATCCGCCTGGTCCCTGCAGACTGCCATGGTCAAACCTCTGCCTCCGCCTGGGAGGTCCCTCCACGGTCTGCTGCTTGTCTGCATATCGGGTCGGGCAGTCTCTAGCCATGTGGTTTTGCCCGCTCCATGCATAGAAATGTCTGCTCCTCGGAAGGCTGGCTCTGCGCCGTTTTCCCCGCACCTCTGAGCCAGTATCCTGAGGTTCTCCGCCTGATGGTCTAGTCCGCTTGAACCCCTATGACATCCGTCGACTGCCAGCTGCTGAAGACTCTGCTACGTTCCACCCTGGGGTAGGTCTCGCTGCTAGTGTCGACTCATCTAGATAGATCTCTACAAGAAGGGCTCTCTCCAGTACTCCTACCTATGTCAGAATGTAGAGGGAGATCATCGAAGATCTGATCTCATGCCTCAGTACCTGATCAAAGGTCCGGGCCCGGAAGAATGGGTCTTGTACCATGTCCGTGGAGTAGTGCGAGAGATCGGTAAATCTCACCGAGTACTGGGCTACTATCATGCTGCCCTACCGCAGCTGTAATAGCTCATGAATGTGCACTGCACAGAGGGAGGATGGAAGGAACTTCGAGCGGAAGAGGCTCTCGAAGTCTGTCCAAAGTAAAGATGCCTCGTCGTGCACCTGGAGCATCAGGATCCACCATCTACCTGCTGCCGTGTGCAGGAGACTCGCTGCAAGGATCACCATGAGGTCAGCTGGTGTCCCCACTAACCTGAAAACTCGTACAACAGCCTCCAGCCAATCCTCGGCTGCCTGAGGGTCCATCTCCCCACGGAAACTGGGTGGTCTCTGATGCTGAAACTCGTGCAGTGCACTAAGGAGACGTGCACTCTCTGTGGCTGGGGCTGGTGGAATCGGTGGCTCGGAGGGTAGAGGTACCATCGGTGCCTCCACTGTAATAGGGCCCTACACTGAGGCCTCGTCGCTCGGTGGGCTGTCGTCTCACACAAATCTCAGAACCATAGCTAGATGCCGTCGTGGGGCCATCCTAAAAATAAACAGGTGTTCCACAGTCAATACAATATACCTGGTGAGCGGACACAAGTAATCAAAAAGAAAACATCTGAAACACACATGCAATCAATTTTTTCGTGCATTGAGTTGGAAATCAGAAGTTAGGGTCCTAGTGTATGGATACGTCGACCGCCGCACCAACATTGGACTCCTTGGACTGATAACCACACTCAATACCCTTAACATTATTGCTTTACATAGAAGAAGATTAGAGTCCTGAGTTCTGCGGTAGAACCGAACTCCTCTGATACCAATTTGTCATGACTCGTCCTCGGGACCTGTGTCGTGACTACCCCAAGCCCGCCTCCCATAGGCCAGGGGCTGGATACTAGCACCAACAGCGTAAAACCTGATAAAATGGAATTCATTGCCTTTATGTAAGAAAAAAACACCAAAGTGTATGAAACCTGAAGTAAACAATAAGTAAACTGAGTATAAAAGTAAGTGATGGAAAGTAAATGGGCCAGTATACAAACCCAACTATATGTAAAGTACAACTGAAAAGAAAGTACGACAACTGAAAAGTAAAGCAGCAAGTCTGGGTCGTCCTCTGGGAATCCCACCTGAAGGGTGGGTACATATAGTCTCCTCTGCTCCTTGGCTCCAGCCGTCTGCTCCGAGTATGTCCCGTCCAGTGATCCACCTCTAGGTAACGTCCAACTCCATGAGCTCCCACCTTGATCAGCGTTGTCCGCCATCTACATCCAAAACAACGTAGTGCGGCCATAACCCGGGTAGGGGTGAGTATGTTCTACTCAGTAGGGACCCTGAGACCCTCTAAGGTCTTCCAGAATCCACGAAGGATAAACCACAAAGGAATGATACAATCAAGAAGTAACAACCAACTCTACTTAGGTATATGCCCATACATATACCTAAGTCATCATTTCCAGCTCAGCTCCAGCACACGATCTCAAGTACAACCCAGTCCACATAGGAAAACTTAACCCATTCCACATTGGAATTCACAACCCAATCCACACAGGAAAGCACAACCCAAGCCACATAGGAAAGCACAACCCAATCCACACAGGAAAGTATAAAAATCATATCGATGATATTGATTGTAAGTTAAGACTCAGCTCACACAGGTATTCTTCTTCGTAAGATGATAGAGATGATAAGATGTAGCCACCGATTCATCTAAGCTATCGGACCCACATAGGATACAAGACCAGATAAGTTGTCAAACCCACAAAGGTAACAAGACCAGCTACTCTTCTGGACACACATAGGATACAAGTACATAGTCTAATACTACCAGACCCACATAGGATACAAAAATAGTAGTCAAGTACTGCTAGACCCACATAGGATACAAGAATAGTATTCATCGCCATCAAACCCATGGAGGATTCCAGTACGGTCGTCGTCACTGCCGAACCCACGGAGGATCCCAGTGCAGTCGTCATCATCGTCGCATTTGTAGCTAGCTCTAGGGTTCCCTCACACAGCAAGCTCGATTTCGGGAGGGTCCTCTCCACGAGCCAAGGGGGGTCGATACATCAACTAACACGAAGTCTGGAGTTGATGTATCCCAATGTTCTGTCTCGTAAAATGAACTCAATGTGACAGACGGCGCGTCAATCAGACGCCCGGTCTGAGAGTTATTGGTTTTTTTGTCCCTGGGGCCCGATTGGTTTTTAAGTCAAAACCAACCCGACCATACTCCAACTGCATCCAAACCTTGAGCAGAGTAAGACAATAGATCAGTCTCACTAAGAGGAATCCAAAAAAGTCGACGACACATCAATCGGACGTCCGGAGCTGAAGTTATAAGCGTTTCAGCTCCAAGGGCCCGGTTGGTTTTGTGTCCGAACCAACCCGGCCATACCCAAAGTTCTCCAAAACCTTGAGTGTAGTATACTTAAACGAACGTCTCAATCCAAGGATCGATACGCAACTGACGATGTATCGATAGAAGGTCTGTAGCCCAAGATATGGTCTTTTGAATGGATCTGTCCGAAATTAGGGGGTTTGGGTCTGGACCGACACAGCCCAAAACCCCCTGGGTAGGCCCAAACAGGGTCAGCCCGAACCGGGATGACCAGAGCAAGGTCTGGGTCCGGCCCATTTGGGTGCAGCTCGGCCCAGTTGGCGTGGCCTGGCCCAGCAGTGTGGAACGGCCCTGCGGCAACGACTCGGGCTTCGGCCGAGTGAAATTCGGAGGGGGGGGCACTGCCCCCTTGACTGATAAACGGCCAGAAATTTATGGTCGGCCTTAACTGAACCTGCGGAACCCGCGAGGTCCCGCCTCCAGCTGGCTCCAGCGTCCGGCTCAGCCGACAGCTTCCCCGAACCACTGCGACCATAGGCCATGACTCCTTCCCATCCAGCACGTCGTGACGGCGCCGTGCCCCTCCGCTGCGGCCCACCCCGGTTGCAGCCCTCCTAAGTGTTCCGGTGCGGCATGATGGCGCCACGCTCCTCCACCGTGGCCCGCTTTTGGCGGCGGCCTATTTCGGCCTCAACGGTGCGGAGCGACGGCACCACACTCTTTTTCTGCGGTTTTCCTCGTTCCCACGCGGTGCGACGACACCGCGTCACCTCCATTCCAATCCACAATGAAATACAACAAAAAGGGGTGGGGGTGGGTCGGCCGTGTTTGTGCGGTCTGTCCTCCTCCCGTTATACCGATAGCAAGAGGCCAAGAATGAGTAATCACAATAACAAATAAAGAGAAAGTTTAAATGATTAAATTTGAACTTAACCCCTACCTCAAAGAAGTTTTCGAACGATGATCGTCGCGGGAAATGGTGTCATGAGGTGAAGCTCCATATATGTTGACGGAGAACGTCCGAGGAGGAGCGAAATCTCCCTTCCTTTGACATGGGAAGAAGATCGAAAGAGGGCGCGTCGTCGTTGTTCGGGAAAGTCATCACACACCAGCTGTGGAGAGGAGAAGAGACAGCACGTCGATCTCTCCTTGTGGTGATGGTGTTCTTCTTCAAGGTCTTGATGTTCTTCGCATTCTCCAATGAAGAAGATGACGATCCTCAAGACTTTGAGTATTCTCTCCCAATCTCCTCACACAACTCAACAACCCCAAATAAAATAATGCCTTCCTTATTTTATTAACATATGCCATGCATTTTCAAAACATCAAAAACCCAAATGCAAAATTAAATTCATTTAATAGCTTTAGTCAATAAATTTAATGTGAGAGTTGACATGCTATAAAGAGGGGGAGTGGGTGAGTTACATAATTAATGGGGGGTTTTCCAAATTTAAGAGAGGTTAGAGGAATTTGAAAAGGTGGAGCTCGTGTGGGGCCCACCTCACTAATATCCTATCAAGAGGAGTTAGGATTTAGTGGCTCCCACCTCAACTTCCACATGTAGGTTATAATTACTTAGAGTAGAAATAAAATTGTAACATGTATTTTATTTCACTCTTCAATTAAACCACTTCATTTTTAATAACACCTCCCAAGCAAATACAGCTCCAGTGAAAGTCTTCTTAAGCAATTACCGGCGCTGCAGTTTCATCGGTGCCCTCGGATTTCGATTCTGAACACCTGTTCAAAATTTAGAAAAACCCACTCATTCGTTCACTGAATGTACCCGAGCTAATCTTCAGAAATTGATTTCGGGCACACCGGGCCTCGGAATCAGGTGCCGTTAGAAACTGCATACTCGTAAAATCCCAAAGTATTTAAGAAAAAATTCTCCATGAAATTTACGGGTCTTTACATCCAATACCTAAGATTCGTATATAAAAAAGGTATTGGTGTCTTTTTATAATGAATAATAAATATGAAATGATAACTTGAGATCAATTTGGTACTCAAAATCCAACATATTCACTTACCTAATATAGTATATACTTTATAATTTTGATAATAACCAAACATATAAAGTAGTGGGTACCCATATTGGGACTGAACCATGTAAAAAACAAATGTTCTATTTATTTACTTTTATTACAACCATATATAGTTATGGTTGAGTTATAAATTCAATAGGATAAAGAATCTAAGAATTTGGAGAGGATAATTTAGGGAGTAAAGTAAAATAAAAAAATAACAATATATATTCAGCCCCCAGTGATTTATATATTGCTAATAACATTAGACATCATCAACATAGATGAGTTCCATTATTTATTCATCTTCTGTTATTTTTACATATTGATTCAATTAAACATCCCATATATTGAATTTAATATTCTTCATGTATGTATTCAATTGAGTATAAAGATATTTTGGTTCTATAATCAATCTATATGATGAATTATTTAGATGAATTCTCTTATTGCAATAAAAATCAAGATCCCTCACTCAAAATTAAATATTTTATTAAGGAAAATAGTTTTAGGAAAAGAAATGGATAAGAATAAATGTTTTCAAACTAAAAACAATATTATAATTTGGAAGTGTAGATCAATACTAGATTAGATTGTCAGGTTTTTATCATTCCTTCCTTTAGATATTAGGATTTCAACAAATTTATTCACATCACTCTATGTCTATAAAATATATACATGGTGATTTAGTAGGTGGTTGTATGCTCTAAGATGGTAGGAAATAGACCAGGGGATGGGAAGGTGTTTAATAAGAAATATATATACTAGGGAAGAGTCTATTTCCATAAATTTTAGGATAATTTTGTAATACTTTCATAGTTCAAGGAAATTGATAATGGATCTTACTTCAACAACAACAAAATTACAAAGATTATAAAAGGAATTAAATACTATCACTACTGATCAGATAATATCATAAATAATGATGACTCCTATCATGATTCCTTGGTCACATGATCCACCAATGTTGAGATTAAAGCTTATTTTGTCCTCTTCCATCAGGCCCACCACCCCTATAGAGCATTTTTTCACCTACAATGTGTTAAAGATGTTGAGTTATGAGTGTTTTGATCTATGGATTCCACTCTCTATATTTTATAAAGGATTCAAGATTATTAACAAGAGACTTAACATTAAATTTCATCTATATGTGAGAGAATTTACCTCCTCCATGTCTTATATTTTTCCTATATTCCCATAACATCCAACAACTATAAGAAGTTTTCATGTGTGTGTCGTTACTTCGGTGAATGTAAGATCAAACCACTAGAATCATATAGAGGGAATGTATTTTATATAATATCCATAATAAAAAAATACCCGAAAATTTTTATAAGATACCCTATGATAGTCTCCCCCTACCTTTTAAAGAATATGTTAATTATAATTTACACATTCAAGAACATAGAAAAAAATTTAAAAAGAAAAGAAAATAAATTCTGGTTGCACCTTAGTGTCTGTGGGAATGGAATGGGTCCAAATGAGCAAAAATAGAAAATTGTACATGGATGGGATATATTTAAACTAGAGAAAAATAGCTCATTCCTTATCCTCTTACTATGTATGAATAATACTCAAAATGTTCAAAAAATTGAAATATCCTCATGTGGTTCTTCTGAACACCTAGTGGTTTAGTTATCCCATGAGATGAATGTTATAAAAGAGTGACTTTTAAATAATATAATGTACTACTTTTGTAGAATTGTGATTCCTGGTAGTAAGCTAGAATGTGATGTTAGGAATTGAGAACCCCAGAATGAAATGGGGAACCCCATACAAGTTATCATTCCCAAAGCTGATCTTTCCACCTCCCACTATCTATTATGCATGATTATGAAGACTGAACAAGTTCACCATCATTTTACACAAAATATAAGAGACTCAAAATTTATTTTTAATCATAGAAAACTAATTTCTCACATAATTTTCAAAAATTAATAAAACCCAAATTGAGTTCTCTATAATGATTTCCCATTCCATATTTTCCTATATGCATTGCGTGGTTTTATTGATTCTTATCAAGACAATGAAACACTATCAAGAATTCTTTTCCATTGATGTTATTAATTTATTCTTAAATTTTTATTTACTCCGATTACTATTTTCTATGAAAATCGAATAATTGGTGTGAAATATTCCTATTTTAATATTAAATATAACTTTTTATCATTATTTTAATTAATCCAATTTATTATATTTACTATTTTAATTAAAACTATCACCCTACATATCCAAATTGTATTCTTATTGTTTTTTAAGGTTCCTTATTCAATTTACATCATATAATTAGAAGGATTAATTGTCCAATTCGGCCATTTGAAGGGCCATATAGGTCACAAAAGAAGGCCCAATGAATCTGTGAAGAAATTGAACCATAAATGAAGATTGAATTTATGGGAAAAATATAGAAGTTAAAAATGGTTTATTCTCCACCAAAAGTTAGGGGACAATATAATTCATCTTTAATAAAAATTTCAAGTCCCAATTCTACCAAAAAGGGGCCCAAATGATTCTTTGAAATCCAACCTGACATTGTTTCTGAGAATTAAAATCAATACACAATACATAACTTTTCTCTTGATATAGACATCCATTCGAGCTTATATTTTCAGTGTGAAATAAAATACATAGGTGGACACATTTTAAAAGAAATAGTTAATATTTGAAGGAACCTTCCGATTCAAAAACCCATTCACATTTCAGACTTCAAAAAAGTATGGATTGAAATGGACAAATTAAAATTGTTTAATCAAACTTCCATAAATTTGGAAACTTAAGTCCAATGACCACTAAATTTTCAGAATAAATATAAAACATCAATATATAAAACATATAATAAAATAATATCCCTATATTATGATTTTTGGATTTTTGGATAGCCAAATTGGTGATACTATTGGAGGGAACGATTTGGAATGAAAACAGTCCACCTCCTTGGGCTATAAATACATTCCCCTCTTATTTTTGAAAAGGGTTAGAATTAAAGCCCTAAAGTAGGAGATTTTAATTTAATAGAGACTTTAAAAGGGCCTGGTATTAATTTCCTTGATCTTTTTTTTAAATAATTGATACCTCTCTTCCACTTTTATTTTCATGTTTGTTTGTGTTTGATTTCAATTGTATTCGTGTAAGTATGATTTCATTTTAATTAAATATTAAATAAGGTTTCTTCATCATAATTTATAATTATCACCCAAATTATGTTTTGTAATATTCATATTCTTAGAATAGTTTAAATCAAGTATAAAATCAATCTCTTATTTTTCTTTCTATTTCAATTGAAAGTCAGTTTCTTTAATTCTCTTCATGTTCGTGTGTGTGTTAGATGCACTACTCTTATCTTGTTAGGTTCTTTTTCTTTTCTTTTTTACTCATCATACTGAACATCATAGTACGTATTAATATAAATATAAATTTAAGAGTAGATATACCATGTGTTGAGTCATGATTTGGGGATATTAAGTGATTGAGGGCCTTTGCTCGTGGAGTATTATTTTGGCTAACATTGTGTATGCTGAACATAAAATGTCCTGAAGTAATGATGTGTTTTGTATAAAATGTGGATTCTATGGATTATTGGAACCATAAATACACTACCATAAACAATTTATGATTTATATTATAACCCTATGTTAAGTTACTTCTTTGACTAAAGCCTTAACACTTGGGAATTTCGATCAAAGTCGTCTTGTAAATTGGGTGTTAATTTAATGCAATATAAAGAAAAGCTCAAGGATATCATAAGATTAAATACCTGATAATGAACTCACCAAAATATTTATCAAATTATTAGATCAATATACATCAATAAATAATTTAATTTTAGCTTTGAAAACAACCCCCCCCCCCCCCCCGTTAAAAAGACAAATCAAAACAAAAACAATCGATTGTTAAAAAGAATAATCGTGAAGGATTCGACCTGAGTGCCGCTATACACACTAGAAGAGCGTTGAACCCTTGAATGGTAGATATGAGACAATAGACCTTACCTAAAATGGTGTTTTTACCGGATATGGATCATTAATTAGTCAATAGTTTTTGAATTTTTTTTACAATAAAACAAAAAAAAAAACAAATTAAAAAAAACACAAAGAAAAACCCACCTTCTCATAAAAACATAAATGAAAAAAAAACACAAATAAAAATCCACCTTTCTTTTCCAACAAAATTTATCTGAATGCCACTTAACCTTCTAAACAATCCATTAGATATGTTTGACGCTGAAATAAAGTTAACTATTTTCCTACATAAGTGGAGCATTATATATAATCAAATCACTCATGTAAGAACCCAAATCTTCTTTTCAGATATGGATCTTTTTTTTGGGTGTTTTGTGGGAAAAAGATGTGTTTTTAGAAATTTTAAAAGTATAGGCCATGTTCTTGAGAGTGCACGACATATACTAAGTTTTTGTGTGTATCAATGTGTTGGCCATGTAACGACTAATACATGGCCATGTGAGGTGACCTAGAGACCACCTAAAGTAGGGGCCAATTGAGGCATGTACATGACATGCACATTAAATTAATACACTATGTGGTTTTTCTTTTATTTTATTAAATGGATGGGGGTTGCGTCTAATCGCTGGATTCATATTCTTTTATCCTTGGTTCATCCAAAAGTGATTGAGAGCAACAAATATTCTCTAAGCCACCATTTCTCCATCCAAAGTTCGATTCGAATTATGATGGGTGCATTGGAATCCCACAGTTGAGTCCTTTTATATTCTTGAATTTATCCTCCTGATTTCTTAACTGTCTCATGAGTTATCCAAGGTTGAAATATGTTGATCGTTTGTTGATCTATGTCATTATAGGACTATTCAAGTGCCGACGTTCAGAAGTTTTCACCACATAAGGTCAAGGTATGTGGTTTTTTTCCTTATGTTGGTTGTCTTTGAGTTTTATATGCCAAAGTTATGATTAACCATGTTTTGAGTATTTCAGGTTAAGGAAATTAAACCATGTTTTTTCTTCCTTAGATTGATTTCACTTTTCTAGGTTTTTTTGTTGTGATATTATGTGGAATTTCATGTTAAGGAACACCCAGGGGTGCTTTTCCTTGTTTGTATGTTTAGGGTTGTTCGGTCCAGGTTTCCTATGAGGAAGACATTGTTTTCTTTACCTTGCTTGATAGGATGGAACTAATTGTATCTTTCTTCTGGTTAAATGCTTGTAATATACATTGTAATCATTTATCCATTTAGTATTTTAGATTAATTTGGTCTTCTTTATATCATATATGCACAATTGAATTGCACAGGGATGGGAGAACCTAGTGTAGTTAGACCACCGGGGGAATTGACATTGAGTGCTTCCTCCGAGTGTGTTGTATTTCATGCCATGAGACCACAAGGGGGGATGATGATGAATGCTACCTCGTAGTTTCTATAGTTTACATTACAAGACCACAATGGGAATTGACGTTGCGTTCATCCCCAGAGAGTCTATAGTTTTTCTGTAAAGAAAATAGGGGGAATTGACGGTGAGTGATTCCTCAGAGTGTGTTTGCCTTTTTCAATACATGGCTAGAGGGGTTAGACTGTGTGAGCTACCCAAAGGGTTAACATAAATATTGAATGTTTGTGATGCGTCTTCTAAGCCAAAGAAAAGGCTTGGATTCTGTCCTATTAGGTAGTATTCTAAGATACCTATTGTGATACATGATTAAATGATGAACATTAATTGTTAATGAATGAACATTGAAATTGTAGGATTTGGTTACTTTTGTGTACTCCTAGTTTCATTGTTTCATTTCAATTATTACCTGCTATATATACTCAGTGATTTTTAGGTATATATCTTTTGGTGGTTGCCTACAATAATTTGTCTCACACCCTGTTGGGGTCATGCTTTTGGACCCAAATAGATTATATGGTTGTAGGTGTAGATAAGGGAAAGCACCCTTCTTACATAGGTACTTGATTACTATAGAGCTGGAGAGCATGGGACCAAGATGAGGCTCGTGATGCTATTGGAGTTTATTTATTTCTTGTTTACTTTGTTTTAGTACTGTATTTCCATCATTGTGGCTTGTTTGGCTGCTTTAATAGACATATGTGACATGCATCATTTATATATGTTCTCCAATTATTTACTTATTCTATGGTATTATTTCTTCCTCTACTATTTATTATTTGTTATTTTGCTAGGTATACTCTACAAATGAGGGATTTTTTCCCCACTATCACTCCCAGGGACCTCGCTACTAGTTGTCATCCTCTGGCATTCAGGGAAATGCACTTGAGTCCTTTTAACCAACCGAGTATTGGGAACCTTTGGGCGGAACCTAGAACTGGGACGTTACAAAGTTGTATCAGCAGATTTTTTTCTTTTATGCTTTTTCTTACGATTTGGAGCCTATAGATAGGTTTATGAAGGAATACTTAGTTGGTAATATGCTATTATCAGGATTATCTGACCCATGTACAAGGAAAAGTCATGTTACCTCAAATATTGTAATATTTCTAGTTTTAAAATAGTTACAGTTGATTTGATTTCACTATTAGGTGATACACATGTTTTGTGTTGTTATAATTTATATCGTTGAGGATCTATTTCTATTGAAACCTGATGAGATGAGGGTATTATATCTCATGAATCATATAGGCACTTGATATGGATCACATGTCATGCATTCTTGTCATGCCATTTAGGGTACATTACTAATATCATGCTGTTGTGATTGATGTTTTCCTATATATTTATGTTGTTTTGATATATGCTATGATGTAATACCACTATTTTGATAGGGTATTTTTAAATTTAATGTTTCATTTGAATGTGTGCCAAGCTTTGGTTACTCAGGTGTTATGGTCCATCATGGGGTGAAATTTGGTGGATCATGTTATTGATTTCACTATTATACTTAGTGATATACATTAATATGATTCCATGATTTGATTCATGGGTAGTATGGGCCCCCAAAGATTAGAATTTGGAACATTAATGCTTGTTTCAATGTTTTTAGGGGGTTCTGGTGTAATTTCTATCTCTTAATTTCTAGAAACACCCAAAATACATGGTGTGTGATGATAACTAAATGCCATATATCATTCTATTTAGGAAGAAATTTTTTTTGTTAAGTACATGATTTTTACATTTCTACACGCCATGTAAAAGATGACTCTGTGGCCAACTATGTGGGTAGAGACATGGGTTGGAAAAAAAATCTTGAACACACCGTGTTCTATGCATACTTATTGTGTATTGGTGATCCATTTATCCAAATATGTGAATAATGACATGGTTGGATAAAACATAGGTTATAAGTGTCGTTTTCTATTCTTACATTTTGCATATAGTGGACCGTGTCTCTGAATGTATCACTGCCAACATAGGTGGTTAGAACTTAAGGCGTACACTCCGTGTCTAGGGTGAACACACTGTGTAGTGTTACCTAGGAAAGAACCATGTGTTTAGTTATGTAGAGGAACTCAAGTAGGGGGAAATTATTAAAGTACACAATATTTCTCAATGAGAACATGTCGTGTGTATGGATGTTACACGAACAGGTTTGGCAGAGGTACACACCATGCTAAAAGTATAATTGAACACGTCGTGTATGGGTTATACACGCCGTGTACCCATGTTTAGTAAAACTTGATTGTTTATTCTCCTGATCTTTTATTGCACTTCTGTGATTCTATCCTTGATAAATATAAACTGAGGTGTGTGCTTGACCTTCCAAATTCATGCCACTAAGATGTCCTCCGATTGTATGCCAGATACAGAGCAACGATCAGACACTAGAAATGGTAGATCATAGGCTACTATATGATCCTATAATCATGATGTCTTAGAACTAGTGGTTATACCAAAAATAGGTGATGTTGCATAGTTTGGAGAAGGATTCATAAGGATGATGCATACTTTCCAGGGGCACCGCATCCTGCCCCATCTATGATAGAGTTGACATTAGTTTCTCTATAGTAGCATCCTCCCACTTTCTCAGGGGATGGAGGACCTCAGGCTGCAGAGTCATAGTTAGAATCCATGTTGTCTATCTTCGAACATCTAGAGACACCACTTGAGCGGAGGGTTAAGCTTGTGACAAACATGCTTCAGGATTCTACCAAGGGATGGTGGGTTGTGATATCACAGGCAGGATGCCAGTGAGTTATAGCCTGGGATGAGTTCCATCATACCTTCTATGACTACTTCTACCCGGAGACCTTGAGGGCTGACCAAGCCTGAGAGTTCTTGATCATGGAGTAGGGTTCTCTCTTAATCATAGATTATTATTCTCGCTTCACAGAGTTGCAGCGCTTCACACCCATTTTGGGGGGTGAGGAGTTATTTCCGGTGAGGAAGTTTGTGGATTGCCTCAAGTATAACATATGATCTCAACTGAACATATTCATGTTGACTTCAATATCTTCTATTTTCAACTAAGTGCTGATTACCGAGCACAACCTGAGGGATTATAAAGTTGTGGTCTATGGGTGGTTTAGACTCTAGAGTTGGTACCATTCTGACTGATTGTAGGATGCACCGTAGGAAGTCTACACATGGACATCCGAGTAGGAAGGATTTTCCTTCAGGTAGTCAGGTGATGTGCTACAATTGCTGGATGGGAAGAAATAAGAAACCTTAGTACTTGAGGGACCGATTTGAGTGCCGATCTTATAGAAAAATGGGACATCTTCTACGTTTCTTCAATGACCTCCTTCTAGAAGCTAGTGAGGGAGGATCTATTTTTACTCCTCATACTGAAATAGGACTGCCAGTTATACATCAGAATGGGGGTTGGAGTTATTAAGCCTGTTCAGGATGAGGTGGTGGTCCTGGTCGCAGTGGTCAGACATAGGGTTTTAGACACCCGTAGGGAGGATCAGCTCAGGGATCTCAGAAATCCTTACAAGTAAATGACATAGGTTAGGCCTTTTCACTGTAGCAGATTTAGCAGGAGTATGATCCGAGAACCTCTACGGTTAGAGGTACGATTTTGGTTTCCTCAGTTTTAGATTCTACTATTTTTGATACATGGGATTCCCATATATTTATATTTGTTTCTGTTGTGGAGATATTTGGGCTCTGTATCTTTAATTCTGCCAATATCATGACACTAGACACTCTGTTGGGGACTATAATTGCTAGTCTACGTTAGTGAATGGAGTGCCTTCTTGAGGTTGGTGGATGTCACTTATTTTGCGGCCCTTATTATCTTGAGATTGAGGGCTATGAATTCATCCTTAGAATGGACTAGTTAGTCCCATTCTAGGTTGTTATCAACTTCTATTTCCATAGGGTGAGTTTCACATCACTAGAGGGAAGATTATTTCTACATAAGGGTGAATGGGATGTACAAGTGAGCAGATTTGGACCCGAACATCATTGTTTAAGAGGTGTTACAGCCTAGATTTCTAGTTTGTATCTGGATGATCAGGCGAATTCACAGATGGACTTCCCTTCAGTGGTCAATCATTTTAGGGATTTATTTCTATAAGAATTTTCAAGTTTTCGTCTTGAGCGAGTGGTAGAATTTTATATTGATCTTGTGCTAGGGGCAGTACCAGTGTCTATTACTCCTTATAGTATGGCTACACCAGAGTTTTAGAAGCTCAAAAGTAGTTGGAGGAGTTACAGGAAAAACGTTTCATCTTACCCAGTACATCTCCTTGGGTTTTTCCTATCCTGTTCGTAAGGAAGGAAGATGATACCCTCAGACTTTGTGTAGATTATTGGAAGCTGAACCAGTTTATGGTTAAGAACTGATATCCCTTACCTAGGATTTAAGATCTCTTTGATCATGTTTGAGGATCTCAAGTGTTCTCAGAGATTTAGTTGAGATTCGGTTATCATTAGTTTCAAGTTAGATCGTCAGATATAACTATTACAACCTTTTAGAGTAGGTATATTCTATACAAGTATTTGGTTATGTTGTTCAGTATCATGAATGCAAATGCAGTTTTTATGGCACTAATGAACTGATTGTTCCATCCATGCTTGGACTCCTTTGGGGTGGTCTTCATTTATTATATCTTGGTGTACTCTCTAACTCGACACAACCATGCCACCCATCTGGATATCATTTTGATTACACTGAGAGAGCATCATTTATATGCTAGTCTCTCAAAAATTCCATTTTGGGATAGACTAGATTCACTTATTAGGTCATGTTATCTCAGAGAAAAGATCATCAGTATACCCAAAGAAAGTGAGAGTAGTAGTTTTCTGGGTGCATTCGAAAAAATGTCTTTGAGGTACGTATTTTTATAGGGATGGCCAGTTATAACATGCACTTTATATAGGAATTTTTACACTTAGCAGTGCCACTAAAGGACCTAACTAAGAAGGTTGTGAAGTACTCGTAGACAGATTCTTGTGAGTCATCCTTTCAGGAACTAAAATGGAGTTTGACATCAGCATCAATATTAGTTCTTCCAGAGCTGGGAAAAAGTTACACTATATATTGTGATGCTTTAGGTAATTAGATGGGACCAATTTTTATGCAAGGGGAAGGAGTTGTTGCGTACGGGTCTCGGCTGTCGAGGCAACATTAGAGGAATTACCCGATACATGATCTCGAGATGGTTGCAGTTTTTCATGCCTTGTGTTGTTGGATACATTATCATTTGGGAGAGCATTTTTTGGTGTTCACTGACTAATAAAGTCTCAAGTATATCTTTACTAACTTTGATCTAAACTTGAGATAGAAAAGATGGGTTGAGTGCCTTCAGACTTTTGACAATGAGGTTGCCTACACACCGTGGAAAGTCAAAGTAGTGGTATATGCATTGAGAAGGACTCAAATATAGGTAGTACCTTCAGTCTTACGTTTTCATGGCCATGTATGGGTGTCAGCAGTCATACGTGAGGAGCTGGTGTGGGATTATCATTCATCATTTTGGGAAGTTCATCCTGGTGTCACAAAGATGTATCGAGATTTACACCGTTAGTATTGGTTCCCAACTATGAAGAGGGATGTCGATGGTTTTGTTATGATATGTTGCACTTTTCTGCAGGTGAAGGTGGATCATTAGTGACTGGTAGGTCTTTTACAACATTTACCCATTCTCGAGTGGAAGTGGAATGATGTCACGATGGATTTCGTGATAGGGTTACTGAGATCACCTCAGTAGAATGATGTATTTTGGATTGTTATCAACAGTCCCTCGAAGGTGGAACACTTCTTATTGATCAAGGAGACCTTCGGTGTTGATGATCTTGGAAGGTTGTACATCCAAGAGATTTTACATTTTCATGGGGCTCCACACTCTATTGTTTCAAAAAGGGACACCCACTTTACTCCTCATATCTGGAAGGGACCACAGAAGGCTTTGGATACATAGGTACATATGAGTACAACATACCATCCCTAGACATATGGCCAGTCCAAGTGCAAAATTCCAGTGCTGGAGGACATGCTTCGAGCATGCTTCCTAGATTTTGGAGGTTTTTGGGAGAATCCTATACCTTTGGTGGGGTTTTCCTACAATAAAAAAGTTTGGAGACAATTAAGATGGCACCTTATGAGGCTTTGTATGGTAGGTCATGTCGATCACCCCTATATTGGCTGGAGGTAGGAGAGGAAGCTATTCTAGGACCTCGTCTGGTCTAGGAGACCATTGAGTAGGTGGAGTTGATTCAAAAGTGGATAGATATTGCACAGTCTTGGTAGAATTCTTATGTTGATCGACAGAGACAACCACTAGAGTTTGAGGTCAGAGATCAGGTTTTCTTATGTGTCACAATGAGGTTGGGACATAAGAGTATTAGGAGATAGGGGAGGCTTTCACCAAGATATGTAGGTCCATTTTAGGTTTTGGAGAGATTTGGGATGGTTTCCTATCGGTTATAGTTACCTTAGAGGTACTAGGCTATGCACAACATCTTCCAGGTTTTGTAGCTACGACGCTACTTGTCAGACCTGTATCTTGTTTTACAACCTGAGGAGGTTGAGTTAGAGGTGGACACATTGTTTGAGGAGAATCGTATCTAGATTATTGATTAAAGCGCGAAGGTTCTCCATGGTTGGTCTGTTTTCCTGGTACGGGTGTAGTGGGAGCACGACCGAGTTTAGGACGAGACTTGGGAGATAGAGACTGATGTGCAATCATAGTGGCCAGAGCTGTTTGAGGTTCTTCTCTGCCAACTTGTTAGGGAAATTTAGGGATGAATTTCTTTATGGGGGAAGTTTATAAGAATCTAGATCTTCTATTAAAGTATGGATCTTATTTTTTGGTGTTTTTTGATAAAAAGGGATATTTTTGGAAATTTTAGAAGTACACGTCATGTGCTTGAGAGTACACACCGTGTACGAGGTTGCCCCAGGTATCCATGTGTTGGCCATGTAACAGTTGAGACATTGTCATGTGAGGTGACTTGGGGACAGCCTAAAGCGGGGGGCCGGTTGAGGCAAGTACACAGTGTGTACATTAAATGAACACACCATGTACTTTTTCTTTTCTTTTATTGAATGGAATGGGGTCATGTCTAATCGTCGGATTCATCTTCTTCTGGTCTTGGTTCATCTAAGAGTGAACAAGTGAGACAAATCTTCTCTGAGCCACCGTTTCTCTATCCATGGTCTGATTCGTACTCTGGTGGGTGCGTTTCAATCCCACCGGTGATTCCTTCCTTCTTATTGAATCTCTCCTATTGATTTCCTCTATCTCTTTAGTTATCCAAGGTTGAACAATTTTAACCTTTTTGTAGATCTATGTATTTCCAGGCTGATTTAAGGGCCGATGTTTGGGATTCTTCATCACACAATGTCGAGGTATGTGGTTTGTTTCCTTATGTTTGTGGCCTTTGAATTTTATATACGAAGGTTCTGATTACCCATGTTTCAGGTATTTTGGGATAAGGAAATTAAACCTTGTTTTATCTATCTTAGATGGATTGCCCTTTTCTAGGGTTTTTTGTTGTGATATTATATGGAATTGCATGATAAGGAACACCCAGAGGTGATTTTCCTTGTTTGTATATCTAGAGTCATTTGGTCCAGGTTGTCTATGAGGTAGACCTTTTATCCTTGCCTTGCTTGGTAGGATGGAAATGATTGTCTCTTGCTGCTTTTTAAATGATTTTGATATTCATTTGAATTTTTTATCCATGTAGTATTTGAGATTACCATGGGCTGCTTGATACCATATATGCACGATCTAAACCAATTCCAATAAGGTCAAGGTAGTGGTAACTTCCAACAACATTATCCTTTTATTAAACAACCTTAAAAGATCAATCCTCCTCTTTATCCTCCTGGATCCCACTATCCTAATGATCCTTCCCAATTACCAACCCAATACAAGAACTTTCCCAAGAACCAAAATCAGGTTAATCCTAAAGGAGGACACACCTCTTCTACCAAGAAACCATGGGAAGGCGTTGTGGAAGATATTTCCTCCTTCACCCATTCTATCTTAAAAACATTGAATCCTTAATTGGTCAACTTGCGTCCCACCTAAGCTAGAAACAAAAAAAAATTTCCCAACTCCCAGGTCAAACATTAATCAACCCCAAGGGTAATGTAGTTGAAATTGCACTCAGATCAGGAAAGAAAATTTATATGCCTCGTGAAGAGTCCTCCAACTCCCCTTTTAAATGTTGATCTGGAAAATGATCTAGAAAAGGAACTTGTATTCACTCCCTCACCTCCTTCAATTCATATAATGAACCCAATTACTTTTCCTCAAGTATTCTATAAGCCAAATAAGTCCTTTGAACCCAGTCATGAAATGGTTGACATGTTTAGACAATTTGAAGTGAACAACCCCCTCTTAGATTCCATAAAAAATCCCTAAGTATGCATAGTTTCATAAGGATTTGTGAACCCATAAAATAAAACATAGGACCATTGAGAATGTTTCATCCCAACAGTCCATACCAATAAAGTGTATTGACTCAAGGACATTTACTGTTCCACTCCAAATAGGGAGTTCCAACATTAATGATGCACTCATAGTCTTAGGGGCCTCGATAAATGTTATGCCAAAATATATTTTCTCCAACCTTGGTCTAGGTTCCTTGAACCTAATGGTTGTTGTAATCCAGTTATCAAATCAAAGCACAACCATTCCTGAATGAATAATCGAGGATGACTTTGTCAGAGTTAGTGATATTATATTCCCAGCTAATTTCTATATATTTAACATTGAAGGTGAAGAAACCTCTTCTAGATCTCCCCTAATTATATGTATACCATTCCTACCAATAGAAAGAAATAATATTTATGTCTATGATGGAATCCTATCCATGGAGTTTGGTGACCAACTAGTCAAGTTCAATATCTTTCAAGCCATGTGATACCCATTAGAGGATCACTCTGCCATCTCAATCCATGCTTTCGAGGACACTTTTGAGATTCAATTGAACCCCATTCCATCATGTTCTAATGAGAGTGTATCTTGTCAAATTTTCACCATGATTAACCAAGTCTGTAATGCCCCAACCCCAGTTACCTAGAGTCAGTGCATTATTACAAACATTGGCATGATCACAAGAAAGATCAAATCTAGAAAGTCTGATTAGTTTAGTAGCCTTGGAAACACTAGATATATTCATAAAGTTTTACATTACATCATAAAATGAAAACTAAAACAACATAGTCTCCATAGTCCACACTCATATCCCCTCATACTATCCCTGCAGGTCATTCATAATTTACTTATTCACATCCTGGGAAAAAATAAAACATAGAAAAGGGGTGAGCTCAAATGCCCAGTAAGGATAACAATATAGCGGAATCTTTCATAAATAAGAATAAACATTTAAGGTAGTGTATTACTAAAACAAAAGCCTTTTAAAATTTAACTTCAACATAGTATGGAAAAAATAAAATGAAATAAGTCCATTTACTTACTCACATGGATATTCTAGTAATCGAATAATCACATGCAATATCAATAACCACTTTTATAATGATGGAATGCATAATGCTAGACTATCATAACCACATATTCAAGGCCTTGTTCGAAGACTACAAATAAGATTTTGTAAAGGCCTTGTGTCAAGACACTACTTTGTCTCATGAGACCTACCGATGCATTGAGGAGCTATAGCGGGCTCCACCCGTCACATAATAAGTCCAATGCATTCCTCATATGAACAGGTTTAAACAAAACATAAACATTCGTATTAAAACTAGAATACGAAATGTCAATACTTCCTCCATAAACCATGAATGGTATAAAAATAACACATCTACAATCTAACAAATCACAAAACATTCAATACAATATGGAAGTTTTGTATCATAATAAATCAACTTCAAATAAGCTTAAAATCCATCAAAGGATGTTGACATAGATGAAATCAAAACTATTTGAGTGAAATATCCCTTTTTGAAATCATTTAAAAGTAACATAATTATAAAATAAAACATTTACTTTGAAAATTGTATTATAAGCTTGTAAGGGAAGCTTCGAAGATTTTATAACGGCGGAAAATAGCTGCACCCACTGTATAAGTTAAAAAAAACATTCTTACCTTAATTCTGTCGAAAAGGTTAAAAAGCACCTTGTTTGGAAAACGATAGAAAGATTCCATTATAAACCTCTTATAAAAATTCAAACAAGGGTATAAATGACTTTAACCCATATTCTTGTAAATAGAAAAAATGTTTTGAAATACATTTTTAAGAAACATGGATGTGGATGATAAAGAAATCCCAGTAGATTATCACGTATAAACAACCTCAGATAATGAAGAGATTGTGAAATAAAACCTTACCTTGTAATTTTCCTAGGTTGGGGTAGGTTAACCTCCTGTATAATGGTGAAATAATTGTTATTAAATTATACAAGAATCATATATATTAATATGATATCATATATGATCTTTTAACATTGCTTTGTTAATAATATCTTAGTATTATCGTTGTTTCGGGTGTTGACTTGTTTTCTTTTATATGTTTTATTAAGTAAGACTTGTTTGTCATGGATAGGTTTTATCTTATTCATATCCAAAATGATATCAAGTCCTTATACTAATCATCAAATTAGAATTAGACTTGAATGGATACGATGGAGAATTAATCTCATCACGTTCGTGGAGACGGTAGTCCGTACGTACGCACGAGCGACAATATCATTCTTTTGATATTAAAATAATATTTAATTGGATGGTATATCATATATACAGAATAATTATCATGTTATATTTATTATTTACATTAATTACACATCATTATTATACCCATCCAAATAATAATTTATTGAATAACAATTACACCACAACGTGGAGATGGTAAGCCGTACGTACACACGTATGGTGACATGTCATTCAAAGGATGGATAGAATACTGAATATGGTAGTACCATATTTATAATAACATCACAGTATATATAAGATACTGGAGTTATTATTTTAGAATGGTAATAAAAAAGATAGAATAAGTGGAAGAAGAAAGGAACTTGAAAAGGGGTGGAGAAATCATTACCTCTTCTTCGGGTTCTTCCTTTTGATTTGATCAAAAGAGCTCCTTAAGATAGCTTTATGACTAAAGGAAGGCCTCTAGGATGAAGTGAGATAATTTTGGAGAGTATTTGGGCAGGTTTTTGCCGAACCAAAAGTCTTTTAATGTGTGAAATAATGAGAATGGGGAGTGCCCTTTTATAAGAGGGTTGAGGGGCACCTTTTGAAAAGCTAGAAATATTATTTTATAATAAATTCATATTTGGTTTCTAATGGCTTCAAAGTGGATTATTTAAATTTTAATGTGGGGATAGGTTGAAAAACACTCAACCAATATGATTTATACAAGTTTGGGTTACTATATTAACCTTGCCTTTAAGTATTAACTCTTAGTTAATTAGTTTCACTTTTACAATGTGTCTTGGTATTTTTATATTTTATGGTTAATAAACTTACTATATACATCCAAGAGATCCCCAAGTGGTTCATTAATTATACACCTATCATGATATAAGTCTCTTGGGCGAATATTATATTTTAAGGAATTTAATATCAATTAATAATATAATATTTGTTTTATAAACTATTTTATGCCAATTTTGACACTATTAAATAATTGATTTTTGTAAAAATCATTACAGAATGATTACTTCTAAAAAGGTTAATTAAATCAATCCTAACATGTCATATTATCTTAGAAAATTATTTTTATTTATGAAAAGTCTCATATTAAATTTATTTGGGTATTTATAATATCAATTATTCTAATTTTTCATAAATTAGGTAATTATTGCATCACCATTGTGTCATAAATAAAATATATTATATAATGTATAAAAATTATAAATAAAATACCATTATGTAGGAAAGCTCTTTATATTTCTAATGAATATTTATAGTCTAATATCCAACATATATAACCCTATGTAAAAAAAAATTTCTAAAAGTTATATGCTTATGTCATTTTTGTATTTATTTTAACTTAATTAAAATAAAGTGTCCCTATCACCTACAAGTGGCTCCATGGGGTCCCAAAATCGACCCCAAGATGTCCATGATCGGAAATTTATCCACCAATAAGTTTAGGACACATTTTAGGGAAATTTAGTATTATTATAACATTATTTTTTTAACCCTTATTTACCAGATTTACCCTTTAACCATGGTAAATAAAATATTTACCGAAATAATTATTCAAAATGTCTAAAAATAAAAGATACATATTTAAAATATTTTGAAATCCTGATTCCAAATATGGAATCCATTTTTACAAATTCAAAACATAGAAGTGGCAGATATTAATTTAAAATTAATTCCCGTTGTCAAAATAAAAAATGTGATTTTAAGATATAATAACTATCAAAAGATTGATACCTGTTTATGTCCGGTTTAATTGTGAAATTATGTCCAATGACAAAAAATGTATTAAATAGTAAAAATATATTCTAAATTTACTTTAAAACCACTCAAATTCACAATTTATCACTATTAATTATTTTGATTAAAAAAAGTTGTTTTTAATTAAAATTTAGTAATTTTCACTATTCATCAAAATATTAAAGTTATCCGAAAAGAACCAAAATCTCACCTTATGCTAAATTCGATACTCTGAATCCAAAAATGAAGTCCATTTTGAGAGATAAAATTAATAAAATTTTAAAAAGTAGGTATTACTATTCATAACGGCAAGTTCGATTGGTTGTGGTGTGTGTTAGAACTCGATGTTGCGTACAACACACACTGTTTCATTATTCAAAGAGAAGTGTACCGTAGATGCTTGGGGTGTTACATTCTCTCCTCCCTCAAATAATTTCATCCTAAAAAATTCTAGAATACTACCGCATGAAAAGGCTCCGGTGGTTCTTCATCATAAGTTCCTCGGGATCCCACGTTGCCTCTTCCATATTATGGTTTCTCCACAACACTTTTACCAGATGTGTCGTCCGGTTTCTCAGTACTTGTTATCTCATATCAAGAATCCCGACAGGATCTTCGCAATAAGACAGATCGGGTTCCAGTTCTAATTCCTCATAGGTGAGTACATGTGTTGGGTCAGGCATGTATTTCCTCAACAGAGATACGTGGAACACATCGTGAACTTTGGAGAGACTTGGTTGCATTGCCAATCGATAAGCTACAGCCCCAATTCGTTCTAGAATTTCGAAAGGTCCGATGTACCTGGGACTCAATTTACCTTTCTTTCCAAAACGTATGACTCCCTTCCATGGAGATACCTTCAGGAAAACATAATCACCGACTTGAAATTCCAAATCCTTCATTCGATTATCGGCATAGCTCTTCTGCCTACTTTGAGCTGCTTTGATATGGTTTTGGATTACCTTAACCTTTTCCATCGTTTCTTCCACCAGTTCTGGGCCTACAAGTTTTCTTTCACCAACGTCATCCCAACAGGTTGGTGTGTGACATCTCTTTCCGTATAATGCTTCATATGGTACCATCTGAATACTCGAATGGAAGCTATTGTTATAGGAAAATTCTACCGGAGGTAAATATTTATCCCACATAGCCTAAAAGTCAAGTGAGCAGGATCTCAACATGTCTTCTAAGGTTTGAATAGTTTGTTTTGATTGTCAATCTGTTTGAGGTTGGTAGGCAGTGCTCAAATGAAGTTCAGTATCTAAGGCTTTCTGAAGACTTTTCCAGAATCTTGACGTAAAACGGGGATCACGATCAGAAACAATCGATAGGGGTACTCCATGAAGTCTCACAACTTCATTAATATATAGTCTTGCTAGACGTTATAGTGGTAGATCTTCTCTTATAGCAAGAAAATGTGCTTACTTGGTATGATGATCAACAATAACCCATATTTCATCGTTCCTTCTAGGAGTCTTTTGTAGTCCCATGACAAAGTCCATCATGATATTATCCCATTTCCACTTCGGTATGGGAAGAGGTTGCATGACTCCTCCAGGCTGTTTCCTTCCAGCATTCACTTGTTGACAAACCATACATCTTGACACAAAATCAGCAATCTCCCTCTTCATGTTTTCCCACCAAAAATGTTCCTTCAAGTCTCTATACATTTTGGTGCTCCCAGGTTGTATAGAGAAATTGGAACTATGAGCATCATCCATCAATTCCCTTTTTAGATCAGGTATATTGGGAACACAAAGTCTCTTCCCAAATTTCAAAATTCCATCTTCATACAAAATGTCTCCCAATCTCCCATCATTCACAACTATAATCTTCTTTTGAAATTCTTCATCATCGGTCTGAGAACTCTTAACCCTTTCTAGAAAAGATGGTTTGGCAACCATTTGAAAAAGAATTGATGTTTCATCTTCCCTGGTTATTCCCATGTCTATCTTCACTAGATCCATGAAAATAGGATCCATTTTAATTCTCATATTGTTCAAAACTCCATGATATTTTCTTATCAAAGCATCTGGCACCTTGTTTTCTTTCCCCGGGTGGTAGTGTATCGTACAGTCATAATACTTGAGTAATTCAAGCCATCTCCTTTGCCTCATGTTGAGTTCTTTTTGTGAGAAAATATACTTCAAACTCTTGTGATCAGTATAAATCTCACATCTTTCACCATAGAGGTAGTGCCTCCTTATCTTTATAGCAATGATCACAACTGCTAACTCGAGATCATGAGTAGGATAGTTTTGTTCATGAATTTTCAACTATGGTGATGCATTAGTAATAACCCTATCATTCTGCATAAGGACACAACCAAGTCCTTTCTTCGATGCATCACTATAAATAACAAACCCATAATTCCCCGATGGTAGATTAAATATAGGATCATTGACTAATATTCTCTTTAGTTCTTTGAAACATTATTCACACTCTTTTTTCCAAAAAAAATTTTACTCCTTTACGTGTGAGCTTTGTTAATTGGTTAGCCAACCTGGCAAAATTCTGGACGAAACATTGATAATAACCTGCCAAACCAATAAAACTGCGTACCTCAGTTATACTCGTAGGTGCTGGCCATTCTTGGATTTCCTTGGTCTTAGAAGGATCAATAGAGATTCCACCTTTAGAGACAATATGGACAAGAAAAGAGATATTCTGAAGCCAGAATTCACACTTGCTAAACTTCCCATATATTTCATGTCTTCTCAGAGTCTTCAGGATAATGTGCAAGTCATTTTCATGATCTTCGTAGCTTTTGGAGTATACCAATATATCATCAATAAATAGCACCACAAATTCATCGAGATATTCCTTGAAAACTCTATTCATTAGATCCATGAATACATAGGGTGTATTACTCAATCCAAAAGGCATTACTATAAACTCATAATGCTCGTACCTGGTTCGAAATGGTGTCTTCAGAATGTATTCCTACTTCACACATAATTGATGGTATCTAGATCGAAGGTCAATCTTTGAAAGGTATTGAGCTCCATGCAGTTGGTCAAATAAATCACCAATGCGAGGTAGGGGATACTTGTTCTTTATTGTTATAGCATTGATCTCCCTATAGTCAATACATAACCTCATAGATCCATCTTTCTTTTTAACAAATAGAATAGGGGATCCCCATGGAAAAACACTAGGGTGAATAAATCCCTTATTACTCAATTCCTCTAGTTGTTTCTTTAGTTCAACTAATTCTACAGTGGCCATTATATAAGGGGTCTTCGATATAGGCCTTGATCCAGGAATTAAATCAATGGAAAACTCAACTTCTTGTTCTGGAGGATGTCTAGGTAAATCTTCTGGAAACACATCTACATATTCATTCACAACAGGTACATCCTCTATTTGAACATTCCATTCCTCACCCACAATCATTTCATTCTCTTCCTCCCCAATAATTGAATTTAGTTGAGCTACTGGGGGTGGATCTAGATAAGAATTAGGTGGTGATGATTCTTCTCTAAAGAGAAGGTGTTCCTTATCATCATCATAAAAAATAGTAACCTCCTTCTACATACAATAAATCTTCACATCATGGTCCGAAAGCCAATCCATACCGAGGATTATATCAAACTCAATCATAGGTATGAAGATGAGATCAGCGGATAAAGAACATTTGTGTTCTCTAATGGGGACTGATTCACAAAACATTGTTGCAATGATAATTCCCTTAAGAGTTTTAACTGACAACTCCCTTGTTAAATCAAATTGGAAATATCTAATTTTCTTAGAAAACTGGGAAGATATGAAACAATGTGATGATCCAGAATCAAATAATACATTTTCTAAACTTGAGGAAACCATTAATTTACCTGCCACCACGTCTTTCGAAGCTTCTACCTCAGCAGTAGTGATAACATAAGGTTGGCCTTGATCCCTTGGCCTTTTCTGAGGTAAGTTCCCCTGACGCTTAGGAAATTAATTTTCATAATGTCCCATCTTCCTACAATTGTAGCATTGGACATCAGTAGCTTCCTTCTTCCCCTTGAAATCACGAGCTCGGTTGCCTTTTTCACCACACTTGTAATAGACTCCCATTCCTTTTAAGCAAGTACCGAGGTGTTTCTTCCCACATTTACCACATGATGGATATTCAGCTTTTCCCCTTTTCCCTTTATTTCCATTCCCAGATTGATCAACAGATCTCTTCTTCTCTTGCTTTTCTTTAAAGTCATATGACATAGAGAATTCCTTTTTTGTCTTGATAGCACATGTGACAATGTCTTCGTATGATGAGAAGGATTTTGAGACTAATGCTCGATGGAGAAATGGTTTTAACCCATCAAAGAAATGATCAATATTACTTCTTGGTTTATGTATATAATCTCCAACATACCTTGATAACCTTGTAAAGTTAGCCTCATACTTTGCGACATTCTCATCCTCCTTTTGTCTCAGACTAGAAAATTTCCCTTCCATATCTGCTCGATGGTCACGAGGAAAATATTTTTCTAAAAATAGATCTTTGAACTCCTTCCATTCCATATTTTATACTTCATCATCTTCCTTCATGTTTTGAATCAATGAAAACCATTGATTAGCATCTCTAGTGGGGCGGTAAACTTCCATGATAACTTTTTCCCTTTCACTACTTCCCAAAGCTTGAAATATTTTCTCTAGGGAACTTATCCATTGCTTAGCTACTAAGAGATTTGTACTCCCATTGAATGTTGGTGGTTGTTGCCTCATGAAGCGATCTAACATTGATCCTCCATGCTTCGGATCAGGGTGCTCCATATAGGTAAGGTTATTCTTCATAACCTGAGTGAGTTGTCCCAGTATGGTGATTAGCTTATCGACACCAGTTGCATCACAAGCTCCATTATAATTATCTTTAGCAGAAGGGCAATCCCTACATGGAGTTCGTGCATTGATACAGTTTCCATTTCATCCACTTGGTGCCATTTATAAAAAATGGCATAAACTAGATCAGTTTATGAATCAAAATACATAATTCCATACTTATAAAACACTTAACATAAATTGAACTATTTATGGATATAATCCATAATCATAAATATTCTTTCTTTGAGAAAGTATATACTCATAAACCCTTCATAATGATTTGTAAAGAAAATGAGAGTTATCCTAAGCATATCCCCCGGGAGTGTCATAACCAAGAGTGATGCAAGGCCTGTTGTCGTGCACCAGTTCCCGTTCGATTATAGCTCAAAGCGGTGTTTCTGGGTTTTACCCCTAGGTACATCTGTGCTAGAGCTGCCTCTACTTGGTCATATCCATACAGGGATGTATTTCTCGGAAAACTCACAAAATCTTTACAACACCAAAATTCTAGGAAGTTATTCTATACTAATACTCAAAGTCCATCTTAAATCTATGTGCTCTAATCAGATTTTATGTAAATATAGCTTCCAAGGTTTGTACTCAACTTACTCTGATACCAACTGTAACACCCCGACCCCAGTTACCCAGAGTCGGTGCATTATTACATAACATTGGCATGATCACAAGAAAGATCAAATCTCAAAAGACCGATTAGTTTAGTAGCCTTGGAAACACTAGATATATTCATAAAGTATTACATTACATCATAAAATGAAAACTACAACAACATAGTCTCCATAGTCCACACTCATATCCCCTCATACTATCCCTACAGGTTATTCATAATTTACTTATTCACATCCTGGGAAAAAATAATACATAGAAAAGGGGTGAGCTCAAATTCCCAGTAAGGATAACAATATAGAGGAAAATTTCATAAATAAGGATAAACATTTAAGGCAGTGTATTACTAAAACAAAATCCTTTTAAACATGACCTTCAACATAGTATGGCGAAAATAAAATGAAATAATGCCATTTACTTACTCACATGGATATTCTACTAATCGAATAATCACATGCAATATCAATAACCACTTTTATAATGATGGAATGCATAATGCCAGACTATCATAACCACATAGTCAAGGCCTTGTTCCAAGACTACAAATAAGATTTTGTCAAGGCCTTGTGCCAAGATACTACTTTGTATCATAAGACCTACTGATGCATCAAGGAGCTATAGTGGGCTCCACCCGTCACATAATAAGTCCAATGCATTCCTCATATGAACAGGTTTAAATATAACATAAACATTCGTATTAAAACTAGAATACGAAATATCAATACATTCTCCATAAACCATGAATGGTATAAAAATAACACATCCATAGTCAAAAAAATCACAAAACCTTCAATACAATATAGAAGTTTTGTGTCATAATAAATCAACTTCAAATAATCTTAAAATCCATCAAAGGATGTAGACATAGATGGAATCAAACTATTTGAGAGAAATATCCCTTTTTTGAAATCATTTAAAAGTCACATAATTATAAAATAAGACATTTACTTTGAAAATTTCCTTATAATCTTGTAAGGGAAGCTTCGATGATTTTATAACGGCGGAAAATAGTCACACCCTCCGTACAAGTTAAAAAAACATTCTTACCTTAATTCTGTCGAAAAGGTTAAAAAGCACCTTGTTTGTAAAACGCCGGAAAGATTCCTTTATAAACCTCTTATAAAAAGTCAAACAATGGTATAAATTAATTTAACCCATATTCTTTTAAATAGTAAAAATGTTTTGAAATACATTTTTAAGAAACATGGATGTGGATGATAAAGAAATCACAGTAGATTATCACGTATAAACAACCTCGGATAATGAAGAGATTGCGAAATAAACCCTTACCTTGTACTTTTCCTTGGATGGGGTAGGTTAACCTCATGTATAATGGTTAAATAATTGTTATTAAATTATACAATAATCATATATATTAATATGATATCATATATGATCTTTTAACATTTCTTTGTTAATAATATCTTAGTATTATCGTCGTTTCGAGTGTTAACTTACTTGTTTTATTTTATATGTTTTGTTACGTAAGCCTTGTTTGTCATGGATAGGTTGTATCTTATTCATATCCAGAATGATATCAAGTCCTTAGATTAATCATTAAATGAGAATTAGACTTGAATGGATACGATGTAGAATAATCTCATCGCGTTCGTGGAGACGGTACTCCTTACGCACGCACGAGCGACAATATCATTATTTTGATATTAAAATAATATTTAATTGGATGGTATATCATATATACAGAATCATTATCATGTTATATTTATTATTTACATTAATTACTCATCATTATTATACCCATCCAAATAATAATTTATTGAATAACAATTACACCACGACGTGGAGACGGTAAGCCGTACGTACGCACGTATGATGACATGTCATTAAAAGGATGGATAGAATACTGAATATGGTTGTACCATATTTATAATAAGATCAAATTATATATAAGATATTGGAGTTATTATTTTAGAATGGTAATAACAAAGATAGAAGAAGTGGAAGAATAAAGTAACTTGAAAAGGGGTGGTGAAATCATTACCTCTTCTTCGGGTTCTTCCTTTTGATTTGATCAAAAGGGCTCTTCGGTTAGCTTTCAGACTAAAGGAAGGCCTCTAAGATGAATTTAGGGAAGTTGAAAGAGTATTTTGGCAGGGTTTGGACGAACCAAAAGGCTTTTAAGGTGTGAAATAATGAGAAGGGTGATTTCCCTTTTATAAGAGGGGTTAGGGGCACCTTTGGAAAAGCTAGAAATATTATTTTATAATAAATTCATATTCGGTTTCTAATGGCTGAAAAGTGGATAATTTAAAGGATAAAGTGGGTCTAGGTTGAAAACCACTCAACCAATATTATTTATAAATCTTTGGGTTACTATATTAACCTTATCTTTAAGTATTAACTCTTAGTTAATTAGTTTCACTTTTACAATGTCTCTTTGTATTTTTATATTATATGGTTAATAAACTTACTATTTACATCCAAGAGACCATCATGTGGTCCATTAATTATACACCTATCAGGATATAAGTCTCTTTGACTAATCTTAGATTTTTAGAAATTTAATATCAATTAA
Organism: Viscum album; assembly: GCA_963277665.1. Lineage (NCBI taxonomy): Eukaryota > Viridiplantae > Streptophyta > Magnoliopsida > Santalales > Viscaceae > Viscum > Viscum album. The sequence continues at coordinate 534,321,685 of OY728155.1, forward strand.
TAATATAATATTTGTTTTAAAAACTATTTTATGTCAATTTTGACACTATTCAATAATTGATTTTTGTAAAAATCATTACAGAATGATTACTTCGAAAAAAAGTTAATTAAATCAATACTAACATGTCATATTATCTTAGAAATTTATTTTTATTTATGAAAAGTCTCATATTACATTTATTTGGTATTTATAATATCAATTATTCTAATTTTTCATTAATTAGGTAATTACTGCATCACCATTGTGTCATAAATAAATTAAATTATATAATGTCTAAAAATAATAAATAAAATACCATTATGTATTAAAACATTTTATATTTCAAATGAATATTTATAGTCTAAAATCCAACATATATAAACATATGTAAAAATTGTTTTGCTAAAAGATATATGCTTATGTAATTGTTTTATTTATTTTAACTTAATTAACATAAACTGTCCCTATCACCTACAAGTGGATCCATGGGGTCCCAAAATCGACCCAAAGATGCCCATGGTCTGACATGTATCCACCAATAAGGTTTAGACACGTTTTAGGTTAATTTAGTATTATTATAATATTATTTTTTGACTCTTATTTACCAGATTTACCCTTTAACCATGGTAAATAAAATATTTACCGAAGTAATTATTTAAAATGTCTAAAAATAAAAGATACCTTTTTACACAATTTGGACATCCTGATTACAAATATGGAATTCATTTTTCCAAATTCAATACACATAAGTGTCAGAAATTAATTTAAAATTAATTCCCGCTGTCAAAACAAAAAGCGTGTTTTTAAGATATAATAACTGTCAAAAGATTGATACTTGTCTATGTCTGGTTTAATTTTGAAATTATGTCCAATGACCAAAATTGTTTTAAATAGTAAAAATATATTCTAAATACACTTTAGAACCACTCAAATTCATAATTTATCACTATTAATTATTTTTATTAAAAAAATTTGTTTTTAATTAAAATTTAATAATTTTCACTATTCATCAAAATATTAAAGTTATCTAAAAAGTACCGAAATTTTACCTTAGGATAAATTTGATACTCTGAATCCAAAAATGAAGTCAATTTTGAGAGACAAAATTTGTAAAATTTTAAAAATTAAGTATTACTATTCATAACGGCTAGTTTGATTGGTTGTGGTGTGTGTTAGAACTCGATGTTGCGTACAACACACGCTATTTCATTATTCAAAGAGAAGTGTACCGTATAAACATGGGGTGTTAAAAAGTCATTAATGGGGAAGTTGATGTTGACCTTTCATTCATAGACTCCATCAATCTAAAGGGTCTTGAAAACTCCCTTGAATCCCATCTCAACTCTGATCTCAACTATTCCACCATGGAATGTGTTAAGGAAAATAAATCAAAACCAACTGAAATCCCTTCCTCCATTTCCACGTTGTCTCACCCACAAATGAAAGATGAGAATGATATGAAACCTCTTCCTACACACCTGAAATATACATTCCTCTTCCATGATCAATGTTATCCTTTCTTTATATCTTTCATAATTACTGAAACCAATGAGTCCAAACATGTTCAGGTGTTAGAGGAAAAAAATGCCTTAGGTTAAAACCTATATGACATGCCTAGAATTAGACCCACTCTTTGAATGCATGAAATACATCTTAGGTAATCATCCAAACCGATTATACAACTATAAAGAAGACTCAACCCACTCATACATGAGGTAGTTAGGGAAGAGATTACCATGATTCTACAAGCTGGTATTATCTACCCAATTGCTGATATTGAATGGGTTAGTCTAATTAAAGTGGTACCTAAGAAGGTTGGGATAACTTTTTTCACAAAAAAAACATGGAGAGGTGGTCACAACTCAATTGAAAAAATTGTGTGTGTGCATCTATTATAAGAAATCAAATAATAAAACATGAAAATATTGCAACCCTCTTCCGTTACATGATCAAATGCTAGAATGATTAACTGTAATCACATTATTCTTTTCTTGATGGATACATCAACTATTTCAAAATTCCAATAGTGCCCTAAGACCAAGAAAAGACTACTTTCACTTGTCCCTTTAAAACATATGCATATAAGAGAATGCTTTTTGGCCTTTGAAATGATATTACAACATTCCATAGGTGTATGATTAGTATCTTTTCTGAATTCAGTGAGTATTTCATGAAGGTATTCAAGGATGACTTTACTATTTATGGTTATTCATTTGAATAATTATTTCAATAACTTTCTCTATTCATAAAAAAAGTTTTTCAAATGAAACCTTGGGATGAATTATGAAAAATTTCACTTCATGGTTACTAATGGCATTGTTTTAGGGAACATAATTTCACAAGATGGTATTCAAGTCGATCCTACCAATATTGAGGTGATCCAATCACTTCTTGAGCCCACAATAGTTCTACACATCCGTTCATTCCTTGGTCATGCAAGTTTCAATTGACGACTCATCCATAACATTAGTAGCATTGCCCTCCCACTCACTCAGGAACTTCAAAAATGATGTTACAATCCTTTTTGATGATACTGGAAAGAGAGCCTTCATTGAACTAAAAAATGTTCTTACATTTTCCCCAATAATCCAACACCCAGATTGGTCCTTACTATTTGAATTGATGCGTGATGATTTTGATAGGGCCATTGGGGCTGTTCATTGTCAAATAAGAGAAAAAATTTCTCATGTCATCTATTATGCCTAAAAGCATTGGAAAAAACTAAATCTCACTAACCTATGACTGAAAAGAATATTTTAGTAGTGGTTTTTTCCTTAGATAAATTCTATCACTCTCTCTTAGGTGACAAAATCATCATCTCCACTGACCATTCTGCTATAAAGTTCTCACTCATGAAATGTGATTCCAAACTGAGACTAATAAGATGGATCTTGATGATCTAAGAGTTTTGGAATTGTGATTAAATATAGACCTAGAAAAGAAAACCTTGTGTATGATCACCTGAGTAAAATGTATAATTATTCTCATTTTGAAATAATTGATCATGAATTTACAAATGAGAAACTCTCGTCTATCACTCTAAAGTTACCATGGTATTCCCCAATTGTAATCTACTTGGTTGTTTCTATTTTTCCTGAAAAAATTTCAAACATACAAAAATTGAATATGAAATGTGATTCAAAATTCAATTTTTGGAAATATAATAAACATTGGAAAACTAGGCCTAACATGGTAATTAGAAGATGTGTCTATGAAGATGAACATTCCTCCCTCTTGGAATTTTTTCCTCAATATAGGTGGTGGCTACTTTAGTCCATAAAGGACCTCTCAAAATGTCCTAGACTCTAGATTCTTCTAGACATCACTCTTCAAGGACTCACATGATTTATATAAATCATTTACAACTTGCCAAAATTTTGGCACAATTTCTAAAATAAATGAAATTACCCAAAGACCTAAATATTTTTTGAGATCTTTGATGTTTGGGGAATTGATTTCATTAGACCATTTCCACCCTAAAATGGGTTCTCATACGTTATTATTGTGGTATATTATGTTTCTAGGTGGGTTGAGGCCAAACCCACTAAGATTGATGATGCACATACTGTTAGTGTATTCCTGAAACCTCGTATTTTCCATCGATTTGGAACACTGCACACCTTGATAAGTTATTAGGAACTAATTTTTGTAATCGGACCACAAAATCCATTTTGAAAAAGAATGTGTTTGTATATAAAACTTCAACTACATGTCACCACCAAACAATGACATGGCTCAAATTTCAAATAGATAAGTGAAAAGATTTCTTGAGAGAACTATAAAATCTACTAGAAAATACTAGCCTAAAAGACATAGTGAAGCACTTTGGTCTTATCGAACTGCCTATAAAACACCCATTCATATCTCTCTATGCAATCTATTTTTTGGTAAATAATGTCATTTACTAGTTGAAATCCATCATATGCCATTTTAGGTTATCAAAAAAAAGTTATTTTTTATTGTGAAAAATCTAGTAAAGAGATATTTTTTTAGTTAAATGAACTGGAGGAGCTTCGCCTAGATTCTTATGAGAATTCCAATCTCTACAAAGAAAAGGCTAAGGCACTCCATGATAAAAACATCCTTTGAAAGGTATTTCATGAATGTTAAAAGGTAATGCTCTTTAATACTTATTTCATTGGGAAACTTTTTGTGTTTTGTAAATATTTCATCTTCTCATACACTTAAAATTTTCTTCCTCTGTTGGTTTTTTCATCCCACAATCATTCCCTGGTAAATATGTGTTTCCATTTCATTCCATGTTTCATTTAAAAAAATTGTGCATTGTTTTACCCATGCTGGTGTTTTACCCCACTTTTCCACTTTTTTAGACACTAAATTCCAACCATCCAATAGTCCATAAAAAACCCTTAAAAAGTTCTCTTGATTATTATTCACTTTATGATAGGGAATGGAAGATAATATCTCTTTCAAAATATAATATTTTCAGTTTTGGTTGGTGAATGAGTGAACCTCCAGAAATACATTTTTATCATCTTAAGAGGAGTATGTTTTGAGTGCCTAAATTTTCCATTTCTAATTTGAGCATGAAAAATGAACAATTTTTGGAATATTTTTTCTGTAACAATTTTTGGTGGAGTTAAATATGGATGAGTGAAAGGGTCTAAACCACCCTTGATTGGGAACGACCAAATTTTGATATTTCTTGGTGAGTGATTATGATTTTTTTTATTTTTTTTATTTTTTGCACATGAGGATATGAACAAGACCACATGTGGTGTATTTTATGTTATTATTTTATTAATAACTTTTTATTTACTCTTGTTACTGATTTTCTATGAAAATTTCATAATTGGTGTGAAATATTCATGTTTTAATATTAAATATAGTTTTTGACACTTATTTGAATTAATCCAATCTATCTAGATTACTATTTTACTTCTAACTCTCAACCTGATAATTCAAATTGTATGATTATTTTTTTATGGTTCATTATTCAATTTAATACATATCATTCGAACAAATATTTGGCCAATTTTTCTATTTTAACGGCCATATAGGCTACATAAGAGGGCCCAAAGATCTATGATGAAACTGGACCATCTATGAAGATTGAATTTCTAGGCTCAATCCAGATGTGGAAAATCGTTTATTCGCCACCAAAAGTTTGGGGAAAACTTAATTCATCTTTGATTAAAAATTCAAGTCCCAACTCCACCAAAAAATGGCCTAAATGATGCCTTTAACTCCAGCTGAACATTCTATCCAGGAATTAAAATCATCATACAATTCTTGAATTTTATCCAGTTATAGATATCTTTTAGAGATGATATTTTGAATTGTGAACTAAAAGATATATTTGGATGACTTTTTAGAATAAATTTTTCAAATTTTAGGGCATATAGCTATTCAAAAACCCATTCCAATTTCTGCGTTTGAAAAATTATGGATTGAAATTGACATATTAAAATTATTTAATCAAACTGCTATAACTTTTTCCAATTAAATCCAATGACTACAAATGTTTTAGTGTATATAGAAAAAATCAGTATCTACAACTTTTAATAATATAATATCTCAATATTCAGTTTTCTAGATGGCTAAATTGGATATCTAGGTGGAGGGGAATATTTGGATAGAAAATAGTCCACCTCATTGGGATATAAATACATACCTATATTCTCCTTGAAAAGGTTGGAATTTACGAACTTAAAGAAGATTTTTGGCATGACTATAGACTTTACAAGGGACTGAGAGGACTTTCCGTGATCTTTTTTCAATAATAGACACATCTACTCTACTTTTATTTTCATGTTCATTTTCATTTGTTTTCAATTGTTTTCATATAAGATTTATTTCATTCCAATTAAATATTAAATAATTTTTATTCATAGTAATTTCTAATTATCATCCACCTTCTATTTTTTAATATTAATATTCTTAAAATAGTCCAAATCAAGTATAAAACCATTCTCATCTTTTTGTTTCTATTTTAATCAAAATTTTGTTTTCTTTAATTCTATTCACGTTCATCTGTATGTTCGATGCACAACTCTTATCTTGTCCCATTAATTTTATTTTCTTTTTAACTCATCAACTTAAACATCATAAACCGGTTTGATATGCATCTTAATTTTTGAGTAAATCTACTATTGGGGTGATTCATGATTTGGGGATACTAAGTGATTGAGGGCCTTTCCTCGTTGAGTATTCATTGCGTTAACATTGTGTATGTTAAACTTAAAATTTCATGGATTAATGAAATGTTTTGATTAATATGTAGATTCAATGGATTATTATAACCATTAATATACTACAATAAACAAGTTCTGATTTTGATTATAACACTTTGTTAAGTTATGTCTTGGACTAAAGTCTTAAAACATGGGAATTCTGATCAAAGTCTTCATGTGAGGTGGGTGTTAATTTAATGAAATATAAAGAAAATCTCAATGATATCATAAGCTTATATACCCAATATTGAACTCAGCCTAATTTTTATCTAATTTTTAAATCAATATAGATCAATAAATCATTTCATTTTAGATCTAAAAGAAAGCTCCCCATTAAAAAGAAAAATTAAAACAAAAAACATCAACTATTAAAAAGTACCATCGCTAATGATTCGACCTGGGTGCCCCTATACACATTATCAGAGAACCAGACCCTTGAATGGTCAGTAGGTGATAATCATCCGTAGTTCATCAATTCGTGAACAATTTTCCCAATGAAACTTCACCTTTTTCTAAGAGTCCTGGATAAATCCGTTCATAGTTTTTTCAATCTCATAAATCACTACCTTTAAATGTTTGTGGACAGAAAGAAACAAGTATAGGGATAAAAGTAAGAAAACTATAATCCATCATGATACCTCCAAAAAGATAATAACTTGATTTTCCAATTATTGATGCTTGTTTTAATATGATTAATGGGAACCTAAATGTGGTGTATGTGGATATTTACCCTCCCTTCTTTATAGAATATCTTGTTCTAGTATTTACCATTATATAGGTAAGTTATAATACCTCCTTTATGGAATATGTTCTTAATGATAAACAAAAATCTTAATATAACATCATCCAGTTGGTTGATACACCTAGAATATGTTTCTTCACTCTCCCTTTATTATGAATTTAATCATCTTTGGATACTAAAATTTAATCCATGATTAGAAATTTTTTAATGAAAAATATAGTAGTTCTTGGTGAAAATAATTTCCTATCAAACATAACATCCTCATCTGGTATATTAAGAATTAGGTTATTCCATCCAAATAAAAAGTGAAATAAAGAGGGATTCACCCTAATTCTAAGTGTACGTGGTTTGAGAATTCCAAATATAAATTGGTGTTATTTCTATTTGATTAAGGAGACTGAGCATGATTTTTCTAGTCTACTCTTGTGGGTCTTGTGGGGGTTAACACCCAATATAATTTCATTAATCACTAATCGACTTCAGGATTTTTTTGATCGTACAAGTGTGTACATTCCCTCTCAAAACTAGACCATACTTTCTAGAGAATACTTTTGGGTATTATGGTATTATTATAATGATATGATCCACTAAGTACTACATCCAAATAAATCATATCTAAATGGAATGTTCCTTTCTTATTATGTCACTATCATCTATATTTTATGGGTTTTTTTGCTTCCATGGGCTATCAAAGATATATATTCCTTGGTCTACTTCTGTTGGGTAGGATGCACTTTTTGGGGATCAAGGGAACTGGGTATGCTAGAAAGAGCTCAGGTAGGGCCTCAAAATTAATTTAGATGGTTAATGTGGTTAAGAAATTTTTAAGGGTGGTGGAATTATATGGGATAACAAAATTTATGTCATCTTTAATTTTATATGATTTTACTAAGAGGGAAATTTTATTCATGATGAATCTCTAATAATGTTAAAATATATGTATCCTTTTAATTACAATAAAATTTACCACTAAAAATATGAGTAAGATTCATATATGGGTTTTAAATAGTTATTGGTTCACTCCCCCACTCACGAGATTATCAAATAGACTAACAGAGTATATAGAGACATGACTCAATAAGATATAGAGATATTTCACATTTGGAATGGGTGGATTAAGGTATCTATTTATCTTACTTACAATGTTGATTAAGAATAAGGGTTAATGAATCACTCATGTGTTGGTTATTTACATTTGTAATGCATCACCATTTTCCAAGGGGATTCCATTAATGTCCCCCACTTTCAACCCCCCTAATATTTTTAATTTCTTTTACATATTTCATAACAAAAATTTATTATTTTCCATTGAATAGTGGATGTAGATTCTCCTTGAGTAAAAGGGGTCCCTTAGGTAATCCATTAGAAACTTATTTCTCTCAATGCCCAACTATTCTTCAATTATCTAAAACCACCTGGATGAGTATGCATTATATGTGTAGATACTAAATTATTCTTAGTAGATGAACTAAAAACTCAATCTAATGTACACTTTTGAGAAATTGTTGAACCCTTAGATAGAATCTTGGAACCCATAGATAAAGAAGAACATGTCATCTGAAAAGAATATATGGTAAATGCTAATGAATTCAGCCATGAATATAAAAGGGGAGACCTCAATATAATAATTTCATAGGTGAGACCTCTAATAGGAGCATCTTGGGCCATGATGAATAAATTATGAGATAAAATATTACCTACTAAATCCCTCACATTGATATGAAGAAGATTTTTTTTTCTGGGTGAAATGGTGAACTGGGGTGATTAATATCATTAGAATAATTAGTCGTAGAATCATGTTGAGAAGCCAAATCATTTCATGATTCTTATAATTTAATTTCATTACATCATACCTTAGGACTTACCTATGTCTAGTTTAATCATTGTATTAATACAAACTATCCATCTATTGATTTTAGCTATCATTTCTTTATATATCCCAATATCTCCCTATATATTTATACCTTTTATAAATCCATATTGTTCCTCTCATATAATTTTGGGAATCATATAAGAGAACCCTTTTATGATGATTCAGACCATCAATTTTTATTGAATGCTTTACATTTATATCATCTTGTACTTCCTCAATCAAATATCCATTGATTATATCCCATGTTATAGAGTAGAATGATCTAGTGAAGTTGTTAGGTCAGGGGGAATAGTCTACAATGAGAGTACGAATGACATCCTTTTCATTGGTTTTCTATGAGATGGCTCTCTATAGCTTATTGTTTCTCTCCCCCATATGTCTATGGATGTTGTTAAAGTAGGGAGACTCGGTATTATCCCTTAGATTCAATTTAATGTGTTATTCATTACATCTGAAATAAAATATTTGATGTTTCATACTATCAATTTTCCAACCACATATAAGTCAATAGTTTATAATCCATTATTAGGGAGAAGGTTCAATCACCAGCCAAATTCTTCTTCTTTATTCATGTGTGGAAATAGGGAGTGTTTTTGTCTCCCTCCCTTAAAAACAAGGATCTAGAAAACTTTATAGAAACTGTTTCTACTTTAAAATTTTTTAGAGATATGTGATATTTTTTACTAGAAATAAGAGAAAATGTATTATCCTCCAACTGATCCAGATTGTCTTCATCTAGTTACTCAATTTAAGATATGAGGTTCTCTATACTAGTTTTCATATGAGGGTTACTATTTTGATATTTTGGTTATTCATATTTGAGAAATCATAATATATGGTGTAGACCAAACCACACTTACACCTTCATTGGGATGTTCTAAGAAGTACATATTGCATGGGATAAGCCGATGTCAGGTTTGAACTTCTTAGAGAAAAACAAATGATTATTGTTACCATGGGATTTTTTTAGATAAATCAAGGGAGGGGAGTGGCCAGAGATTTCCCAATCCATATGACTCAAAATCACATGTAAAATGGAATATATACCATGCTTTTTATCAAATTATTGATTTAGCCAGCTCCATAGCCAAATGTTTCATTTATTATTGTTACAAATGAAAATCTCTATCCTATAAATCCAATTTACATGTAGTTGTTTTTTCTATTAAATAAATAAAGTCTTGCATCATCTTCCTTAAATAACCCCCCTTGTATTATCTAATTTCTCCATGATAGTATTGAAATCTCCCCCTATGATCCATTCATATTTATCTGGGTTAAAGGATGATATGGAATTTCAAATAGCCTCCCTATTAGATACATCACATTTTTAATAAATGAATAAAATTAATATAGAAACTGAATAATTTGTAAAAATTATTTTGATATGTTGTAAAGATAAATTCACTTTTTATGGAGTGAGACAGAGTTTCTATAAAATAAATATATGTTTATTAATTGTGGGTCTATTTGGGTATTCCTAATAATCTATTCTCAATGTGATCACCATATAGAGATTCAGATTTTATTAATGATCTAGGAATATTATTAAATAATCTTGTTTCTTATAGAATTCAATTTAGATAAATTCATACTTATACTAGGAACCTAATCCCCTTCAATTTTACAAGATGAAATAGATCACTACAAAATGATATGGTTAGCCCTGGAGCCAAAAGACAAGGACCACTTAATAGTGGAGATTGAATAAGCTAAGACTTGTCAATACCATTCTTTTCAAATAAATTAATTGGAGGACATGGGTGATAATATTAGAGGGTTTTCATCAAATTCTTCTAGAATATCATGGGGGTTACCTGATAGGATGGGTGTGAAAATTGATGATTTTAAATCTAGAATATGAGCAACCTTGGGAAGGATATCATAGAACAGATATTTGACAGCCCCATCAAGTATATTACTTAGACATGGGTCAAATAATACTCAAGTACCTTCCCCAAGAGATTACAATGAACCCTCAAGAATAATGGGATTAGACTGAGGAAGCACAAACTCAAAGGGACATTCACCCTTTAATGGACCAGTCACTCTCTACTTAGAATGAGAGGCCATGACCTTGGGACTCAGTTCTAGGTCAGGAATAAGGACTAACCCAATGGATGAGGGAATATTAATGGGTTCCTATTTGAGGGGTAGACCTTCCACTCTGAAGCTATGTCTGATCCAGGTGGAGGGGAGGAAGGAGGGATCACTCATGGAGTTGTTTAGACACCTCTCAAGGGAGACATCTTTTATATAAAGGGTACGTCCACAGGTTCTGCCACCATGAATCCAAGGACCCATTTCATAAAGATAGAATATGAGTGACATTAGATCCAACACTTGAAAGGGTCCCCACACTTTTTATTGTAAAAATATCATTTTCTACAAATAGATATTCCCACCTGCACAAGAGAGTGTGTGGGTGAGGAAAGGATTCAAATCATCCATTTCACCACAATGGTGCTCCATTGAGGTGTTTTGAATGTGGATGTTGCCTTTGTACATGAATAGGATTTGACCTAGGGAGTAACCAATTCCTTTGAGAATGGATGGGTATGGGGAAACTAGGGGAAACCATTGATAACTTCACCTATATAAACTTATGATGGAACTGGAGTGAATCCCAATGAACCATCAGAATGGGATGATGTTCCATCTACCATAAAGCAGGACTTCCCTAATCAAATCTACCATAAATTCCTCCCAAGAAAATTGGATAATGTAAAAGAATTTTTTATTCAAAATAGACACCACCATTATATACGAAAGACCTCATGAGGCCACAATGTGTTGGAAAAATTCTAGCATCACCCTTTTAGCATCGATCTTATCTACAAGCATCCATTGATGATACTTCTTCACTAAATCAAAATCAACTAAATACATGAAGAATGAAGGTTTTTTTATCCATTTTCACTTAACACTAAGGAGAAATATGAATCATTGGAATCTTAGGGGGTGGGTCTCACCAATTTCAAGCCCATGGGGAGGGTAATAGCGGACTAAAAGGATTATGGGTGGGAAACTACATGTAAAGATAATTAAAATTCAATAATGGGTAGAGATAGAGTCATAGGAGGAGAATTGGGCTATCGAGGAGGATGAGGAACTAAGAGTCCTTCTATTATCCATTCTTCATATCATTATAAAAACAATTACTTATGTGAAAGGTGATGGGTGATCTCTTTATTCAATAATTTCATCTTTATATTAATTTTATGGATTCTAGCTGTATTTTTTTGGATTGTCACAACTATGTATAAATAAATCTATTCATGTCTTTCTGCATGTACAAATGTTTCATCTAGATTGATATCCTTGATTTAGGAATATACTTTTCATGGAATCAAATCCTTATTTTTAATCACATTATGTTAGGACTTGAGGGTTATGATGCAAGTCTCAAGGAACCCTTATAGGGGGTGTTTCATAGAAATTACAAAATTAAAATTTTTCCTTTTGAAACTCTCATCATTAATCAGATCATGTTCCCTCATAGAAAGGAAAGAAATTTAATATCTCTCTCTTTTGATTTCTATCACACCAAAAACTAAACACTTATGAGGTAATGTAAAGAACATGAATATACAAATTTTTCCTGGTTAATAAAAAATAGGTTTTATCCAATGAGAATACACATGGTTATGTTCTGATATATGAAAATAAACTATAAAAAAAATATTTTAGTGGATGTAATTCAGTTATGGTCACTCTACACCATGACTTACTACCTTTTTAATTTGTAGGGATTATACACTTCTCACACAAAGATCACATATTCTTCTTCTCACACCTTTAACTATAATAAGGATGGATTCAATAATTTATAAACATGATGGTATCTTATATATCAACATAGAAATCCTGATAATTGGGCATTATCAACTCTAGATTAGATTCTTTGATAACCCCCACTTCTCTATAATCTCTTCCTCTCTAAGGATATATGAGAAAAAATAAATAAAAGGCAGTTTGGTCTTTATCTTCCACACAATCATATTAGAATAAAACTTATAATAAAATAATAGTTCTGACAAGGAATTATCATTTATATGGTCTATATTCTTCTCGAACTATCATAAATATAAATTAGAATTAATCTTTAACAAACCTCTACTTATAAAAAATTGTTATATCATTAACACTCTAACTTTATCCTTACATTTTCCATTTGAATCAATTTTTTCATTTAATCTCTCTTATATGTAGATTTATAAATCTACCTTGTTTTTTTTCTAATTAAGACATAGATTATATATAAATCTTTATTATCTACTTCCTTAATTAAATTATAGTATTATACCTCATTATAATTGATCATAAAAATCATTATAAGTATACCAAACACTTAAATATGGTCAAATACATCTAAAAAGATCAATTATATCCACTAAATATCATTACATTTATCCTAAAATTGAATTCAAACTAAAATACTTCATTTTTCTTGATGTTCACCATGTAATTTACATCTCTTAAAACCCCCATCATTATGTTCAACTCTTTACTTACCCTATAAGGATCGTGTCATGACCACCTCCATTAACTTATAAAATCAAGAATTTTAAACACCAAACCAATCCTCATCTGGACCATCTATAGTACGAAACACTCCCAACCCATGAATAATATTACTCTAATAAAAAATCTTTACGGTATGTTTTAATCCATTATAGACTTGTACATACCATATAAAACATAGAAAACCTATTGAAAACACCATAAAAAATCCATCCAAAATTTCAAATTGTGTAATTTTATTTCAACTGAAAAAATTTATCTAAAACTCATTTCACCATGGAATAATCAATTTTCATCTCTTATTCAATTACCTAAACATGAGGACCTTCATACTCTCCATAATGTTAAATTTAGGCTCCCTATTTCTCATAAGAAAATCTGTAATGAACCATAGCTTTCTCTATGGTTATTTTAATCATCAAATGCCGAATTTAGTTTAATCATTCAGATCATAATCTCTAAAAACATTATTCCTTGTTCAATATTTTTTTCATCTTCAATCGATTAAATCAAACACACCATCACATAGAGCACTCTTAAAATAGTTATTTCTTCATTTTTTCACTTCACAATGAATACCAACATGGAACAATATCCTTTTTGTATTCCAAAAGGAAAATATCTAGATGAAAATAGTCTGAAAAATTCCCATTATCCAATGGAATCCCTATATTTATCTCCACCACTACACAATCCATCAAAAAAATGGGAGTGGTGTTTCCTCTTTCAAAAAAATCACTATAATTATTAAAATTTATTTTCTCAACATCATACATCTTATAATACATTAACATACTAGATTATGAAATATTTACCTCACTATAACATCTATACAAATATAAATCAATCATTATTTAATATTCTCATGCCATGTTCAGGATATATAGAACTATCAAGGTGTGTAATTTTAAACCTTAATAATTTCCACCATGTAGTAATTATAATAAATTCATTTCATTTTATTCAAACAATTGTCCACTATGGAATTTACATAACTCAAAATGTCTATTGTAAATTATATCCCATCCCTAAAACTTTTAGGACCATAGAATTGTCAGCTTCATAACATGATAAAAAAACCATTTAAAATATTAAACCAAACCTAATATCCATTATCTACAACATGTCACACTCTATACCACAGAATGATCCTCATCTAAGAAAAATGACTTGCACCATGGCATTCTCTATGATTGTATTTCTCATTTTTTATTCAATGTATAAATCCTCATAATAAAACTCCTTGAAAAATTCCATCCAAAATGGTTTGTTTCCCATTTTTAGTTCAGCTAACAAAACCCAATATCTAAAACTCCTTTCACCATGGAATAGTTTATTTTCAGCTCCTCATTTTAGTTATTCATACGTGAGGACCTTCATTTAAAGATTAATTATATAATGGAATTATTTTGGACACACACATTGTTCTTATTCATCTACCAAATATGTCAAAATAACTCCTTATTTAATAATCCAATTATACTAAAAACCTGACATATTAATAATTCTCTATCATTGATTATTATTTTCCTACTCAAATAAATTTTTTTATTATATCTATTACTTCTCCTAATTTAGAAATATCACTAATTTCTTACCTAGTTTATATATAGAAATCTATATATCATTATTCTATAACAACTCTATTTATTAAATGGATAGCATAACACCTTATTATTTCCAATATTTAGGATCCTGAAAACTTCCTCACATATTTAAATGCAAACAATCTATCGAAATAACTAATTCTATCCCCTAAATATCACTCCAATTAACCCATAATTTATTTTAAATTAAAATAAATTATTTTATTTGATAATAGTCTATAATGACTTGTATAACTCTTGAATCATCAGTGGTGAAAAACTTCATAGCTCCTGACCTCTATAGACCATTGAATGATCACCATTATTACCTGACATATTCAAACATTTCAAAATTCAAACCAAAATTCATCTTGACTATCTATGGGATTAAGTACTCATGACCATGGAATAATCCTCCTCTGAGTGAAATTTTTTGAATTGTGGATTCTTCGAGACCGCCTTACATATTTCTAGGAGAACATAGAAAACCTAATAACAAAAATTGCCTTTAAAATTTTTATCTTAAAAATTTTGTTTCCCATTTTTTGTTTAGATTAGTAAATATGACATCTAAAACTCCGTTCAGCATGGAATATATTATTTTCACCTACTCTTTTTATTTAATGATCCATAAGTTCCCACACACTCTCTATAACACATGATTCAAGATCGTTGTTTTTTATAGTAAAATATACATTCTCTTTGGATTACTTTATTATTATTTTATCATTACTTCCCTAATTAGATTAAAAAATCCTAACTACAATCTAAAAAATTCCTTCACCCATGTTCAACATTTCATTTTCACTTCTCAATATTCACTTGAACACACCATGAAACAAAAAAAATCTTGAAATGGGAAAATTTAATTTTTCTCTTAATAATGGCTACAAATATTCCACAACTTCCATGTCATTTTCCATTAAGAAAATACCTAGATTAAAAAAGTCTCCAAAATTCCTTGAAAAGTAATGAAATCCCCATTTTCATCTCTATTATAGTATAATACTTATCAAAACAGGCATGGTGAAGTCCTACTTCAACAAGAATCTCAATCCTGCTGCAAATTCCTTCTCTCAAACTCATACATCTTCCAATACATTTATAAAATAGACTAATAAATTCTTAACTCACTATAACATCCATAAAAACCAAATAAAATTTTCTTCTATATTATCATTACATATCTTTGATGTATGAAAATATCATTTTTTCTCTTTGTATTATTTAAAAATTAACTCCATGTAGTCACTGTAATGACTTCAATAATTACTATCATAATCTTTCTTGGACTTCCCCATACTATAAATCACTTTTTTCAATTCCAAGAATCCTTCATAAAAATCTATTTCCTACAAATAATCTTCCAATAATATCCAAAAACAAATTTGGTAATAAATATAAGAACCAACCTCATCGTTTATTATCAATAAATCTAATAACCAAAATATTGGTTGACATGCATTATCAGTATCATCAAGTTTGTTATTAATGAACCATTTAGTTCTAATAAAATTGTGTTCATGTGGTCTCATCACAATTTCTCATTTATTATTATTTCTAATTTTATTAAGTCCCGCATTCATGGCATTGTACCTTTATGTATATTTTACAGCCTCTTATAATTATCTAATCTCCACTTGTGATAATAAATAATTTCTATCAATGTTTTACAATCTTTGTGTTTTTCTAGGTGTGTCTTTATCTAGATCTCTAAACATTGAATCTTAAATTTTTTTTCCATCTTTATTTGGAAATTAACTCATGTTATAACCATCTTCATTATATTTTTCAATTTTAGGATCCAACAAATAATATTTCAAATTAGGCTCCTCAAAAAATATATTCATGATCATCAATATCTCAATGATTTTCTTCAGTTGATGAATTTCTACCATATTAATGTGTAATTTCCTTCACATAACTGATTTCAATAAATTTATTTATCTTATAATTGAAACACATATAATATTTTAAAAAATTTGAATATCCAAGATTTTTTTATTAGTTTATCTCCACAATTTCATTGAGTTTCTTCAATACCATCAGTAAAGATATTTCTTCAAGAAACTAAAAAGTGTAATAGAGTGGGATTTATTTTATACCACAGATTATATGATGTCTCATTCTCTCCTAGAATGAGGATCTTTTTTTAATATATAATATAAATGAATCACTTATTTAGAATAGTTCCTTGATGAACCACTTCCAATACATAAATTCTTTCCCATATTGTAGACCATGTGATTTCTTCTTTTGACTAATCTATTTTGTTATTACATTCTCGTTGATTAAACCTCATGTTTTATTTTCTATTTCTATAACAAGTTGTTAACTTTAATTTAAGTAAATGTAGTGTCATTATCCAATTGTAATGTCTTTATCATCCATTCACAATGATTTTAGTATTTCTATGATAACTCTTGATGTATTTGATTACCTCCTTCTTTGAGTGTGTGAACATGATTCGTACCATTTGTAATCAACAAATAAAACATAGTACCTTCTATATTTATCACCTTTTGAATCATAAAACCACCAACATTACTGCTAGCCTGGTTAATAAAATGTAACTTTTTCTACTTATTTAGATTATAAAGAAAAAAACCATATTTACTTCCATATAATCATCGCAAGCCTTCTCTAACAACTTATTTAAAATGGTAATTCCATTAACTTTATTAATCTTTGAGAGAATATCCATCATTTATTATATATATAACCATGTTTTTTTCCATGTTTTTTTATTTTTCAATGGTATTAAAACTTGTTTTTTCTTTATTATCAACTTATTGAAGATTGAAATTAGACCATCTACCTTTGATTAATAAACTTTTATTCTTATTTTTGATTAATAATCACTTCTTGTTGAATAAGAAATTGAAACCAAAATTAATTAATTGATTCAAACATAATATATTATAATAAACTCTAATCATAAATAAAATTTGCGTGATATTCAACTCTTCTTTGAATATATTCATATTTCACCCATTTTTTTAAACTTTAATTTTTTTCAAAAAAAGTAGAATTTCATATCATTTGTTATTAACACTCTCTATCAAGGATTAATTTTATATTATTATTATTTTCATTTAATTAAAAATTAATTCAGTTTTCATTTTAATCATTCATATTTTCCTTCAACGAAAATACTAGATGATTTTAGATACATTTGGTTCTCAATTTATTCCTCATTGTACGTCTAATACAATATTTTTATTTTTCAGTAATAAAGATTTTTTTCTTTAATTAGGTATAATTTTTATCTCCCTTTTACCTCCTATTAGATAATTTTTAGATTTAGTTAGACCTATTTTATTTTTGTAATAAAATATCATATTTTCATAATTTAAATAACACCCATTGAAGGATTTTATCCTTTCCTGAGTAAGACATATATTTTTCATTGATATTTGATTTAAATTTTTTGACCTGACTTCTTGTATCTTTGATATTTTCATTATGTAATCCAACTACCTATAAAAAATGAAACTTCATTAACAAAAAAGGCCTATTGATTCATATCTCAATTGAATCTGAATAGATACCTTATTATTAAAATAATCTCAATGATTTTTTTGAGAGTATCCCTCAATATATAAGATCCATTTCTCAATTGAACCTAATGGGTAAATCTATATAATATATTCCTTAAATGACTATATTTCTTATTAAATTCCACTCATTCTCATATAACAGTGAATTTTCTTACTCATTACTTCATCAAATTTTCTCTATAATTATTATGGTTTTTCTTTATTCATCTCATCATAGGAGATTCTGAATTTCAAATTATTATTTATCATTCTAGATATAGATTCATCTTTAATTTTTTTATTCAAAGTGGCCACATTTCCTTCTATATATTCAAATATATTTCATCATTTTTCAATATAATTATTGAGAAAAATTATCATTTTAACATTCTCTCTTATCATTATCCTGAAATTAGTGACATTCTCAAAATTTTCTAAGGATACTAAATTCCCCTTAGCCACTTCTTTAATTCTAGTTATTTCAGCTTCAAAATCATCAATGTATTTAATAGAGTCTTTAAAATTATTCCATATCTTCATTTTATACTTTCTTTGAGTTCCATATATTCAAAATCATCCATAAGTTCTACTTCTAAAACAAAAATACAATCCCATTATTTTTTGTTATTTTAGTTTGAGCCTTATCGACTATTACAATCAAAAAAAAAGTTAAAATTCATATTTCTAATTTGTATCTTATTCATCAAAGAAGGATTAGTTATCATATTCAACATTGATACTATATAATAATTTCTTATGTTTTCATCAAATTTTGTTATCAAATCTAGATTTAAAGTCACTCTAAATAAAAATACTTTTTTATCTTTTTTTGAGAAATAAATCTTGAAAACTTTTTATATATATCATCTTATTTTAAGCCTTGATATTATGTTAAAAAAATTCAATTAAAAAATTTAAATGATGGTGACATGATATAACACCCTAGGATTCCACCAGAATCGGTCATAAGATGAGTTTTCCACCCCCATCCATCCTTTAATATGCTCGTGGTTTGTGACTAACACTAAGAAGGCATACCACACAGATAGGGGGCCTTAGTCTAAAAACCAGCAAACATAAACATATCTATAAAATATAATATAAAAATATAATACTAACACAATCACAAATTATAACAAAAAATGACCATGGAACATTCTATGTATCCATACCATAAAAAAATGCATCATCAATAATTAGGGACAAATAAAATGTCCCAACACCTTAAAATTAAATTAACCTCAACTATTGGATCAAGAGCACTCCATAACACACCCACTCAAGAAACATACAATATAATAATCCTTTACCTACAAGAGATAATACAATCCAAATCCATTGAAGACACCTCTGAACTATGAACCATATGTGCGTAAAAAATACATGTGTATACATATCCCATGCATGAGTGATAATAAACATACCCAAAAAATATTATGATTAAAAAATATTAAAAGGAAATAGTAAGTTCTCTCAAGATGGTATAAAATTCATATATTCTATAGGGAATGATTTATCAAAGAATAAAATGTGAATCCCAATCTTTATATCCCATATACATAGAGAGGGTATGTTGAAGGGTACCTAAAAATCCCAAAAAACCTCAAGATCCAAAGAAACCAATGTAAATGCATTACCAAAATCCTATAATTTCCACTTAACCACTTTAAATTCATGGTGGTTGACCTAAATATCTCTAAAGAGTACATGTTAGTGGAGGGAGAAGTGAACTATATAGAGGACATGATCCTCATCTCATGGTATGCATATTGACTAATGGTGTTAACTACTATATTAGTGGAGGGACCATTCAATATCAAAATGTGGGTTACCAAATCCACTAAGTGTATATATGACCCATTCCTTGGTATGCATGTGTCTAAAGGGGATTACCAACCATTTGTATTCTATAAACATCTACCCCACACCACATCATCATCTCTACGTAGTTAAGGAACATGATCCACCTAAAACACCTCATAAATATCTTCCTATTATGATGATATATTCACCATAATGTTCTATATAAAAAATTATCAAAATATACTACCCAAAATTTTGATTTTAACACTTGGTAGATAAGGTATAAATAACATCATATATTGACCAATACATGGAATTTACTCCTCTATTCATAATGTATAAGCCTTTGGTGATATCCAATAATGTACCACCACTGGAAAATCATGTGGGTTAAACCTATACAGTGTGTACCTATAATTATATGGTATGTAGGGCCTATAGGTTAGTCAAGAATGTACTATAATTGATCATGAGCCATTTCAGTGAAATACATAACGTGTTCACTAACCTAGTTGGTGTGTGGGGGCAAGGGTTAGTCGGGAATATACAAGGGTGAAAATCAAAGTGTGTAGTCTAATAAACATTGTGTGTATCATATTGTAACACTTCATGTGATATTTATATTCATTCATAAACCCTAACTTTCAAATTGAGAAAAATACATGGTGTGTGTTTTACTATCAAATTTTCTATGATTGTGAATTACAAATCTAGAATCACCAGTCACAAATTATTCATACTCTCATTTACATAGCCTCCAGCTACGCCATCATTATCGTTTTTTCTTACCACTCTTAGGATTTTGATTTTTTTCACTATTTAGATGAGCTGTCATTAAAATTACCCAAACTAATCCTGATATATATAATACATTAATCTCATTATTTAAATAATACATCTCACAAATTGTCTCACATATTAAGGAATTAATGGTTTAGTGTCTTAGAATTTAGCTATATAAGAATATTATTTTACAACCATTACATAATTAATTCATAATAATGATCTTTTATACACTTTTCTAAATTTATCACATGATATAATCATCCTCATAACCTGTGGATTTGAAACAAAAGAATGGGGTGATCTCAAATTTCCAGTAAAGGAAAAAAATCATAACATGAAGGAAAACCATTGGGAAAATAAATATCATAACAAATTATCAAAATACCTCATATGATAATCATAATACATGTTAGATTAATGTAAAATCATAAAAATATTATTAAGGAATCATAAAAGATACGAATTTTATAAAAACAAATATCAATAGTCATATAACAATTTTGTATGAAATAATAGTGTTAAAGACATTCATAAATAGTACATAATCAAGAAAACATGTAATTTAATGGAAGGTAAATTCATCTTGAAAATTTATCATAACCTGATAAAAAAATTGAATCTTGGTATAACCCTAAGCATAAAAAATCATGTGAAAAAACATCCCTCATCATGTTCACATTATAACTTGTTAAAAATTCTTCATGCATATCATTCAGAAAATAAAATTCTGAAAAAATCTTCTCACATCTTTTTTACACAAGAGTTTAGCCAAAGAAACTTCCCACATCTTGTTGACGCAAAATTTTATCATCTCATGTGATTTTAAACCTTAACTAATGAATTGGAGGGCTATAGGGGACCCACTAATATTTAGTTTAAATAATTACCGACCATCCTTTGTTATTAAATAATGCATCATTGGTTTATAAAGGAACGACCCATCACTCATGCATACATATGTTTTGTATTTATATATTACAGAATCTATAGAATATAATGCATTTTATAAACATCCAAATGGAAATGATTCAAATTTCTTAATGAATATAAATAAATAAAATTTGTTTTATAAAACATCCAAATGGTATAAAATAATAACATCAATTAAAATTTTTGAAATTGAAAACATGATCACCAAAAATTATTCAAAATAAAATAAAATACAGGGTGAAAAAGGAAACATAAACCCATTTAAGAATAGTTCTCCAACAATGGAAGATAAATCAGAAAAATAATTTTTTATAAAATAAAATCTTAAAAAGGCTGCAATTTCTATGTAACATTAGAAAAATTATTTTTAAAAAAATAAGAAAATAATCATTAAATTATTTCTTCAAAAAAAATCCAATAATTATTCCTTATTAAAAAATATTTCAAAATGTGAATTAAAAGATATTTATATAAAATATTGGTAAAGAAAATGTACCATCTCGTTACCTTCTGTCATGTATTTCTCATATTTCTTTTTATTTCCCATATTTTTTAGTAACTTTTGAGACTTCAAAAAATAGATAGATTTTTCTAGGTAAATTTACCTAGTATTTGGGGATTTATGTTTTATGGAATTAATGGAGTCTATATATAGATTTGAAAATTCTTAAGAGGATGTCCTTTGGGGTCTGAGTTGATCCAGGGCATTTTTCCAAATGTTTCATATAGAATCTGCTTGCAAAGAATTTTCAAATTGTGAACTCCTTATATGATGTTAAACCTTCGTGAGTCTTATTTTGTAAAACGGTGTAGATGGTGAAATGTTTACATGACATGAAATATATTCTCCTCATGAAAGGTTTGATCAATGTTTTTTTAACTGAGGCAATGCCTTTTTTAGAATATATGTATTTTGTTGATTTTATCTTGTGAACCAAGGAATTACATTTTGTAATGTTTCTAGACTACATATTTTTATTCTCATAATGTGTGGTTTTATTTTCATTTAGTGTGTAGGATTATATCTAAATACCTAGGTTCTCTCCCAATAAATTTTAGGGATCTTTGCTCCTTCTGGATCATTTTGTTCGACAATTGATCTTCTTCGTGGTTGTGTTGTGTCTCTTAAGGTATGTGGTTTTATTCATATTAATTTATTTTGGTCATATAAGAACCATTAAATTATATTTTCAGATCTATTGGCCTTGTGGTGATGATTCATATTTTTCCTTTCTAGATATATTGTGTGATCTTCCTCTAAAAGATGACCATTGTGTTGGTTTTTTTGACATGTGAGCTTCTTGAGGTACGCATTATTTTAACTTCTTTTCTAAATAGTTTACTTGATGAATTGATTATGGGATATAAGGATTTATTTTAGGGTCTCCCTTGTTTCTTTTTCATTCATTAGTGTGGGTGGATTCTATAGTGGGAATATGCAATCCATGTTTTGGGTCAGTGGGTCTTTCTCTATCCTATATTGGATGAATTATGATTCTCAAGTTTTAAGAAAATCATAAAATTAATTGAAATTATTGAATTATTTTTGTGGAAATGGGTTTTGGTAAAATGTATTTTCCCATTATTTGGTGAAAGAAAAGGTATTTTCAAATAATTGGGAAATTGATTTATGAAATGGTTTTCAAAGAATGGTTTTGATGAATTGGTTTGGAAAATATAGCACAAGGGAAGCCTTGGGTACATAGGTGTATGGTATAGTAATAGACCTCATCCATTGATATTGTTATGGGGGTTTACTCCTGGGGAATTCCTCTACTCTCTTGGAATATTATTCTGAGGACTTGTTAGACCCGTTGAGAGGTTAACATGTTGGGGTGTCCTTAGATCCCTAGATTCAACGAATATATTTAGAGACATGATGTGTGTGGTTGTCTTTTTTTGGGTATGAGTGTTCTATCAATCCTAACCTATTATGATTATTGGCTTGATTTAACTATTATTTTTTCTTTTACTACCATGATTTGATATGATATGTGATATTATCTTTGAACTTATTCGATACATGATATAATCATTGAAACGGTTTTACATATATTATTTAGGAATGTGTAAAAATGGGATTTATGTACCATGATTTTGATATAAAAAATTTGTAACAAATTATCATGCCTTGATTTCATGAAATTTTATCATATTTGTATATTTTTTCTAGAGTCTTGTTATGGAACACTTGGGTTGTATCCTACTGATCTTATATAGCTTACACCCCTTCAGTGATTTGTATACCTTGTTATGTATTTAGATATAGGCAATGTAAAGGATCTGTAGTGAGGTAGAATAGTTTCTATCATTTGTGTATGTGTAGTTGGTGGTGAGATAGTGTGAGTTTCCCATAATATCACATGTAGTTGTTGCTTCAGTTTTAGTTTTCTTTGTTGTTGGACTAATACCTTGGATATTGTTGAGCTAATGTTGAGTTTTTTCACTTTGTATGTTCCTTTTTTGTTATATCATACGTACTCTTTATTTTAATCTACAATTATTTCTTCCTGTCATTTATGTGTGTGTGTGTGTGTGTCATGTTTTCTAATTAAGGTTTGGTGAAATCATTCCATTTGGTTGTTGTTAATGCATGGGTGATATTCTCCATCCCCTGGGGATCAGGAACACCTCTTTGGTATGTGATTGTTCAAGTCCGGTACTAGTTAGTGAGGGTATCTAGTATGTTTTCATTATTCTTTAGTATTAAAAGGAAGTTTTTTTTCTCAATAGTCCTTGTCTTGGGATTTCTGTTAAACTAGAGAAAATATTTTTAGGACTTGAGTGTTAGTTTTCAAAGAGTGTCTGACCAGAACATTCCTTGATGAGACTCAAGTTTCCATGGGATTTTGGGATACACATCTCCTATGTTAATTTTTGATCTTATTATAAGTTTTTTCTTATGGATTTAAAATTTTAACTGAAATTATCTTATTTTTTATCATTTTTTATATTTTTGTGTGCAATGTCGTGGAACCAAGATGTCTTCCATGAGGTTCTCAAGAGGGTAAAACTGATTCTCCTCAAGGGAATCCACCTCAATATTTAATCATATCAATGCTATCATGTGGGAAGTTTATATTATAGACCAAAATGAACTAGAAGTTTATAAAGTAGTTGTTGAGGTACGTACAAGAGTCGCAGGGGAAAGGGATTGATCATGAGAGTTCTAATGTGAGAAGCCACCATCAATTAAGTGTATGAGTGAACCTAAATAGGTATAGGACTATCTAGAAAAGATCTATTAGATATTCTACTTCTTGGATACACCTAACAATATCAAGGTAATGTTCCTAATGTTTAGACTTGAGGGTCCTATAAAGTGATGGTGGAATTACATTGTATAGTTTGATAGAATTGTGGGTTTGGATTGGAATGTATTCAACACACACTTATTTCAATAGTTTTTTCTAAGGTCATTAGTGATGGTAATGTCTATCGATTTTCTCTCCTTATAGAAAAGAGATCATTCAGTGTCAGCATACACTAATTGGTTTGTAGTTCTGGTTTATATTTCTCCAGAGGTAGTAAAGAATAACCAACTGAATGATAAGAAGTGGTTATAGGGTTTACAACTGAATATCAGATCATATGTATTTATGTTAAATATTTCTTCATATATATAGATTTTAAATAGATAAATGATGAAATAGATGGATATAGTAAGAAATATTGGTTATTCTTCCCCATATCTTCTACCCAGTGGCAGTTTTAGTGGTGTTTAGGGGAGGAATAAGAAGTGTAATGATCTTTTCAGGAATGTTGGGGGGTATTTCTCAACAGTGGGTGTCCTCCACAACATCAATTATAGCCAATAGTGTTCTACTTACTTTCTATCAGTGTGGACATTTTGGGCACACCTGACGTTCTTATTCATCAACATTAAAGATGTGTAATATTTGTGGGAGTTATGGTCATCTACCTCATTTATATAAGGCTATGTCCAAGCCTTATTATGGTCAATGATCATAGAATCTAAATTCTACTAAAATTTAGTTAGATGATTCAATGTCCCTAGAGATCCAAAAACATGTCTTATGAGTGAATAATTGTCACACAATGGATGAGTTTATAGTAGAGGTAGGTTCTGGTCCAATGAGAGTGAGAGGTACTATCTTAATTGAATATTTTGTAGCAACTACTTTATTTGATACAGGTCCCTCCCACTTGTTTATATCTATATGTTTTGTGTATATATTTAAACATACATATGAATTTATCTCATTTTTTATGGAGTTAGAGACACCTCTTCAAATTAATAAAGAGAAGGGGTTTTAGTGTCCTTCTTGTTTGTTGTTGATAATTGATTCTGCGTTTGTCTAGGATTTCCTCATTCTAAATCTAGATCTATTTGAGATCATCATCTAGTAGGATTATCTTATATATAATCATGATATGGTTTATTATTGTCATCAGTGAGAGCTCTCAGGTGTTTTAGGGAATTTAATATATGTGTTTGGTTCATTCAGGACCTTCCCACCCATAGAATGAGATTTGTTTTATATTATTTTAGTTGAGCCTAATGAAATTTATTTTGTGGGTAATATTCCATTGGTTTTCAGAGATTTTCCAAATGTTTTCTGAGATGATTTCTCAATTCTTCCTCTAAATATTGAAGTTGATTTAATGATTGATCTAGTTAAAAATACATAAATGATATCAATAACCTCTTTTCTTATGGAACAAGTGGAGATGAAACAAATCAAGATTTAGTTGGTTGATCTGATGGTGAAAGGTTTTGTTCACACTAATGTTTCGCATGGGTTATTCTTTGTTACCTTTTCCAAGAAGGAAGATGGCTTACTCTAATTATACCTGAACTAACAAAAGTTGAACTATGTAATGGTTAATAATATTTATCATTTTCCCCATGTGGATGTTTTTTTGTACATTTAAAGTGTAAAAAGTGGTTTTTGAAGATCTATCTTCAGTCAGGTTATCATCATCTTAGAGTCTTGGAGTTCGATATACCAAATACATATTTCAGGAGTAGGTATGGAAATTATGAATATATTGTGATTCTATCTGTTATGACTAATGATCCTATAATTTTTATGGAAATAATGAACTGGTTATTCCATGACTATCACCACACTTTTTTGGTACTGTTAGTTGATCATATTTTTGGTTTATTTGATATTTTAGAATGAGCCTGAGCATTATTTGAGTTTGGTTCTAGATATTTTTAGGAGACACTATTTTTAGGATATTTATTTGAAATGAAATATATGGATATATGAAGTGAATTTATTGTGAAATGTTATTTATAAAAATGGTTTATTAGTTGTTCTTGAGATGGTTAAGGCTATATTGTCATGGGAAGAGCCGTGGAACATCTTGGATATTTGGAGATTTCTTGTTCTTGTTGGGTAATACCAATGGTTCATCAAGGATTTATCAAAGTTTTTGTCACATTTAACTTCTCTTACCAGGAATGGGGTGAAATTTATATGGGATTAAATGTGTAAATATTATTTCAATTATCTGAAATGACTTTCGATATCCGCTCATATTAAGATCTTAATAGAGATCAGTAAGGGTTCTGTTGTTTTTTATGATTCTTATTACTCTGGTATGGGTTTTATGATTATGTAGGATGATCATGTGGTGGATTATATCTCTCCTTATATTTGGATGTATGATAAGAATTACCCCATGAATTATTTAGATATTTCCATGGTTATTCATGAGATTAGATATTGGAAACACTATCTTTTTGTGTAGAGGTTCACAATCTTTCTGAACCATAATGTTCTAAGTTATATATTTTCGTAGAAATAAATGAATCTAAAATAGAGGGGGGTTTTGGGATACCATCAATAGATTGAATTCAACATGAAATACACCTCAGGGAAGGTGAATTTCGTTGCATATGATTTCAGAAATAATGTACTATTTTAGGCTATTCTGGAATTGAAGGAGTAATTATGGGTCTCTTCACTTAGTTTCTCCTAGATGCACTATAGTGTATTTTAGGTGTGGTTCTGTCCATATTTCAGTTATCATTATATCTCATTGAGTCTATTCTGTAGGATTAGCAGAAGAAGGATGAGTTCATAGAAATTTGAAAAACCCTATTTAGAGGGGAGACAATTTCTAGTTGGTCTCTCCATTCAAATGGTATTCTCTATTTTGAGGGTCATTTTTTATCCAAAAATATTTTAGGATCATAGTTTTTTTTAATGTTATAATTTATCATGTTCCATTCCTTCTGGAACTATTAATATGTATTATGACATGAGATAATGATTCTAGTGGGCGAGTATAAATCATGACATTTCATGTTATGTTTCATGTTATTACACTTTCCAAAAGGTAAAGATAGAGCATATGAAACATAATAGGTTTATCTAGCCTCTTTTGATGCTATTTTGCAAATGGGATAAGGTGTACGTCGAATTTTTTTGGATTAAAATAGACTCTTTTTTGGAGGAATTCTATAAAGGTATAGATTGATCGATTGGAAAAGTCATCTCACATCATTCTAATGAAGGAAAACGATAATGTTGAAGACCTATGAATGCTATATAAGAAATTAGTTTCTAGGATATGTGAGGTTCCCTATACCATTTTTTAGATAGGAATCCTATGTTTACATTATTGTTTTGGAAGAGTCTCTAGTAGGAGATAGTTAATATGTTAGGTTGAGTACAACTTAATATCCATACACATATAGTGAGAGAGAGTATGCTATTAAAATCTTAGAGGATAAGCTATATATTCGCGTCTTGGATTCTGGTTTATAATGGGATATACATCTGGGACTAGTTGAGTTTTCCAATAATAGATGTTTTTATTCATTGATTATAATGGTTCCCTTTGATGATTTTTATGGTTTCCCATGAAGGTCACCTCATTGTTGGATAGAGGTGGGTGAGGCCTCTCTTATCAGACTGAGTCTCATTCGAGAGACATCATTGAGGATTCATGTAATAAGTTAGCATCTTGTTATAAAATAGACTTAGAAAAATAAAATGTGGATATTCAGCATCATACTTCATATTTTTCCATTAGTGACTTGGTTTTCATGAGTGTTTCTCCTCATTTGGGTTACTATCAGCTTGTAAATAGTTAAATTTTGGTCTGAGATATTTTGGACCATTTGAGATCACATAGTAGATTGGGTGAGTTTCTTATTGGTTGGAATTTAAAACTCGTTTGATGAATATTCAAAAAAATTTCCTCAAATTTCAACTTAAGAAGTACCACCATGATCCCTATCACATTATGATATGGGAAGAAATAGTGTTGGAGGTAGACATTTCTATTGTAGAAAACCAGTGGAGATTATTAACTCCCAATACAAATTCATTCATTGAAAGTTGATTCTGTTGGTCGGAGTATTATGTAGATATAGATTAGATTATCACGAGACATGGGAGAATGAGTCATCTATTAGGGATTGGTGGTCTCACCTATTTATGGAAACCATTCTTCCACATGACATCCCAAGGATGGAATGTATTATGGTGGGGATTTTGCAACATCCTATTACATTATTTCATGTAATTAGTATCTCTCTTTTTGTTCAACATTTTTTTTGTTTCATTTTGAGGCATCTAATTACATGGACCATTTTATAGGTAAAATGACCTAAAATTTGAGGATGTATGTTTTTAGGAATTAATGATATCCTAGTATAAATGATAAAAATGATTAAGAGTATTTACTTTGGGCTCTAGGTTGACCGAGCGGGGTTTTCTAAATGTTCTATAGAATCTTCCTACTAAAGAATTTAAATTTTTGAACTGTCTATATGAAGTGAAACCTTCAATATGAAGATTCCATGTAATAGTTTAGAGTATGAAAATTTTACACTATTTGAAACAAATTCACATAATGAAAATATTTATTGAATTCGTTTAACTGAGGAGACACCTTTTCTGATGTATATTCCATTCAAGTATTTCATGTTACAGACCCATGTAGGGTCCCAAAAAATTTTCAAAGGGGAATAAAATACTCCCTCATTTTTGGAAAAGAAAAGGGTTGCATGTTTGATTAGAAAATTGAGGAGAAAAATTGATGAAATAAAATTTTTCAATGGAATTGCGCATGGCTGTGTACCATGACTAGGAAAGGTTAGCAGAAGTCATAAACCGTGGACTGCGTTGCAGAAGGATTCATATGCATGAGTAATGTCTAATTACTATTCCATGAACTCATTAGTTCATAGATGAAGCGAACTAGTCGGGTTCCATGAACTATTGTCACGAAATGAAGGCTCCTTAAACCCAGGATTGACCGAGTCTTCTGTAGGTCAGGATATTACTTCAATGGGCCTCCGCAAATGGTGATGAGCACCCAATAGATAAAATTTCTCTATTTCTGTATAAAAGGAGCACTGTAGAAGTGAAAAAATCACATAGAGGTAGAAGAATAGAGAAAATGAAAAATGATGAATGCTTGAGGGAGACTTAGAGGTTGCACTTCAGCTTTCATTTTGTTTCATCGGAAAAAGCCCAAACTGCGAACCACTCCCTCTGCAGGTACAACCAACCGTGAACCATAAAATGGAGGAATTGAATAATAATAATAGAACCAAGAATCTAAACGGTGAACCAAGAACCAAAATCTTCACGCAGATGAACTGCCCATGAACAATGAACCCTCAGACCCCCCTTCAATATGGTGCCCCGTATAGAGCACCGCTACGTGGACTGAACCCAACACCGCATACTACCTCAATACGCAGATGGAACCCAAAGCAGCATGATGGGATGCATACCACTATGGTAAAAATTTTATTATACTCATTCCCACATACAAAAATGGTACGCGGAAGGCCCCTCTACCCGTATACCACTATGGTATGTGGAGCCTCCCCCATCCCATGTAAAAAGCTAGTACCCTGAATTGGGTGTTTTCAGGTATTATTCCTTCTGGTTCCAACCTCAACCCTCCATTGCCATCTAGTCCTCCATGATCACTCCACTAACCAAACCTCCAGTATTAGGCCAAAGCCTCCTCCAAAGCTAATGGACCTGTATGATTGGACCATCAAGTGCATCAGTGCGCCCCATTGAGTCTGCATACCCATGGCAAGTGGAGTCACGAAGGCTCTCCCCACAATAGTGCAGGCTTCGGGAATGTCTGTGAGGCTATATTACCACAATAACACAATGCCCAACCTTGGGAAACCAATGTGAACCTCCCCATTCTAGGGATTAAGGGTGATCACTTGCATTTCCATTCAATGAGGAATAATTATCAGTCGAAGGGGTTGTGTTCACTCCTCCCTTTGATGAAGAAGAGACTCCTCCCCGTCCTAGAACATGTTCCAAGGCCCTCCCACTGAGGTAAGTCCCCAATATTTTGGGGTAGGGCTAAATGACCATTAATTTCATCTCACATTAAAGGTTTTGTTGCTCTACGCCCTTGCCCATGGTATCCCTAGCCTCTTCCGCCGTAGGCTCCCCCCCACCAATAGGGGAGGAGGCATGTGCATTGTTGAATCTTTCACAACCTATTGTTTCTCACACAGAGCATGAATCACGTGGGATTAGAGTTTTATGATGATTACAACATCCATGTGATTCTGAACTATGATAACTTTGATTCCTGATCAAACCATGCTATATAGGATGCCTACCAGAAGGCCCAAGCTCAAAATGGTGCCCTCCCATAAAGGGTTCACCCAATCATGACTCATCAAACAGTAAGCTCCCATGCATAATCTCCACACTTTATAAACTATGAGAACTCTGGTTCTTGATCAAACCAGGATATGTAGGACGCATACTAGAAGGCCCGAGCTCAAAAGGGTGACCTCCCATAAAGGGTCAACCCATTCATGACTCCTCAAATAAGAAGCTCCCACAAGTAGGCCCCACACCTTTTGAACTATGAGAACTCTGATTTATGATCAAACCAGGATACATAGGATGCCTACCAGAAGGCCCAAACTGAAAAGGGCTCCCTCCGATAAAGAGTACATCCAATCATGACTCCACAAATGGGAAGCTCCCTCACATAAGACACACACCTTCTGAACAACAAGAACTTTGATTCCCGATCAAACCGGGATTCGTAGGTTGCTTACCAGAAGGCCTGAGATCAATAGGGTGCCCATCCAAAAGGGACCACCCAATCACGTTCCATCAAATGGGAAGCTTCTATGTGTAAACCTCACAAAATTTGAACTATGTGGGTTCTGATTCCTCTATTGAGGATACATAGGAAGCCCTCCTTGTAGGCACGATCCCAACATAATGTCACCTTCCATCCCCCATGGATGATGATAAACTCCATAAAGACATATAATATGGCTCAAGTTGGCATAACCTTTGTAGTATCACATATATGCATGCTTACGATGATCATGCAAACCAAGGGTATCCCATGGACACAGTCTTCCAGAATGAACCAAGGATTTATGAACATATAAACACCACTTAAATCTATAATAGAGTCCCAAAACAGGCAACAATATGCCCTCAGAAGGGTGCAGTGAGCCTGACCTCCCATCCTATTGACCAATGGAGTCCTTTCATGTCACTGACCAAATCTTATATCAGCGAGCGCTTGCCTTTGGAAAGAAGGACCATGAATCATGGATACTAGGTCATTTTGGTGTTCTTGGCTCCCCAAATAAACCAGTTGGAGACTATTCGAGGAACTTATATCCGAGAAAGACTGATTGCACGAGTGCTGGACCCCGATGAAATTTCCCACTAGGACCAAAAGTTCTTGTTCGGTTAATTCAAACTTTTTTAAAAGATATTGATATTGAATGAGTCAAAACAAAGGAATCCATTTCTTCACCACCTGTAAATGCACCACATCAGAGGTGAAACAAAAATGGTGAACCCAATGTGAATGTGTAACCAAGATGGCTGTTTTACCCAAATGATAAATTACAAAAGGATACTGAATGTCAGATAATTTTGTTCAGCCTAGTACACGCAAAATGCACCACCTCAGAGGTGAAAAAAAATGGTGAACCCGACATAAATCCATAACCAAGGTGGTGGTTCTACCCAAATGAAAAAAGACAAAAGGATATTGCACGTCAGACCATTTTTTCACCCTGGTACAGGAAAAATGCACCACCTCGGAGGTGGAACAAAAATGGTGAACCCGATATGAATACTTAACCAAGGTAGCAATCTCACCCCACTCAAACCCCTTCACCCCATAGCAAAAGAAAATGGGAAGGGGAACAAGTTGAATCGCCATATATGCACATGTTTAAAGGAATGGTACTTTGACTATGTTTTGTGGCATGTATGAAATATATTTATATTGAAGTTTCCCATAGAGAGAACTTTAATCCAAATGACATCCCAATGACCCATGCATACACGCACATCAGCGATCCCGCAGGCGGCCAAGGCCCCAATAAAGAGTAAGACCCACTTTCCTACCCAGCATCTTCAACACTGGGTATCCAATACTCTGATCAAAGAGTACCACCGAAATGGTACTCTCCCCACACTGGAGGCTATGAGATAAGACCTTTAGTTTGCAAAGGTTTTCCAGCCACCTCTTTAGCCGTCATCGACTCCCCAACACAAGGAAACCCTGATTGTCATCTCAAATGGTTTTGGGAGCCTATCCGTAGAATTTGAAAATGAGTACCTTCCTTATTTCAGAGAGGAAAATGAAGTAAATGATGAAAAATTCATCTCAACTACCCAAGGGTCCTACCCACAGGCCCCCACTAGGGAGTTTCACCACAGAAACTAGACGACCAGGGCCCCTCCTACTGAGTAGGACCTTATTCTGAAAGAACCATCAAATGTCTAGGAGACGCAGGCCCCTCGAGCTTCCCACCAAGGGTGGAAGATATATAATCAGAAACACACTATCACCCTAGTTCCCAAGGAACAGCTCTATAATACTAATGTGGTTTCATTCAACGGGAAGACCAATGACCCTGCCCCCTCCACTCAAACCCACTACGTAATTAGGGTGGCACAATACGAGAACATGAAAATTATTTCTAATGATCACCAGTCCTACCATGCAGATATAGTGGCGAACTATAGACAGATACAAATATCTACCGAGGAACAATAAGGCTTCCATCTAAATAGGGCAGCAAGAGGCTATACGTCGGCACAAATACCTACTGATGCATATCAATCCCACCATCCAAATAGAGAGGCAACCAAATAAGAGAAGATACAAATTCTTGAAGATTCATACAAATCCCGTGAAACAAATACAGCGACAAGCGAGTGGATGAAAATACTCTCTCATGAATCTGAAACCCACTAGTCAAATACAATGGCAATCAGAGAAGACAATGGGTGACATACTCTTCCTCTATCCCAACACATGATAACTTCTAGGGTCTACTAGCAACCCATGGTGGACCGAAGCAGGCACAAACTCCTTCTCTGACATCGGAATGGGCCTTCATACCCATTCCATCCAAAGATGTACCACATCACATCTTAGAAATTATTGATGATCATACATTATTTCCAGACCATATCCTCAAAACATACCATGATATTATTGTATCGGTGGAAAAGGAAAGAAATCATGACCACGACCAAGTTTCCTCGAATGGAATGACTCACTCGTAAAATGACTTAGTCACTCCGCAGTCGTTATGCATCCCTGCTCTATCATGAGAGGGTCGATGGTAGTATCTCATGACATAAAAACAACCAAATCAGAAAAAAAATACTCGTTCCAACTGGGGGACACCAGTCCAATGTGGTGACTACTGTAGGGCAGGCATATATCTTTTCCAAAACTCAAGATTCTTGTGGACGTTTCCTGACTACATCACGGGACCCAACAAGATAGGGACTCATATTTGAAGGCTATTACCAATAGAAGATGGCCCTAGATACCTGCAACAGAGCACCAAAAAAAGAGAAGTGCCAAAGGAAACCAGAAAATGAAGAGAACATACATGATCTTGATCTACTAAAATATGGGGTTTTTGACACCCTCAAACATATATTAACAAAGGATCAAGAAACATTCATTCCATTAACAAATTATGGAAGTTTCCATAGCAGTTGCAAAGGTCCTCCCCCCAATATTGATACCAGCATCTCTAAAGGTCATCCACAGAGCAGCCATGTGGTCTTACTCTGTGGGTCAAGAATGATCAATCAAGAGATCCTCTCTCTTGATGTGACTTGAGGTAGCCCTACCCTCGAATTGAAGACCATACATCAAGAAGTTTACCCCCTTATTGTCGTTCACCCTGATGGTCCTTTCCAAGGTATATTCTATATATATGCATCCCCCTGTAAGCAGACATCAAGTCATGATGGTAGTTCTTT
This sequence comes from Viscum album, assembly GCA_963277665.1. Lineage (NCBI taxonomy): Eukaryota > Viridiplantae > Streptophyta > Magnoliopsida > Santalales > Viscaceae > Viscum > Viscum album. The sequence goes on from OY728155.1 coordinate 534,356,891, forward strand.
CCATGATAACAGTCATCACAAAGGCCCTCCCCGTAATGGAAGTTACTATGAAGGTCCTACCCATAGTAACATAAAGAAACAAGAAGGTCCTCCCCTCATTGTAGAATATCCTGAAGGCCCTCCCCAAGATGTACACTGTAGAAATTCTCCATACAGCCAGATATCAAGTCATGATGGTTGTCCTCACTATGATGAAGGTCATTGTGAAGGCTCTCCCTACAATGATCATTGCTATGAACATCCTCCCCTCAGTGACATAAAGTAGTAATAAGGTCCTACCCTTGCTACAGATCATTCTAAAGGTCCTATTTATGGTATATTCCCTAATTAAAATTCTTGTGGTCATGAATCAAGTTGAAATAGTATCCCTCACCATTGCAGAACCAACTACAGAGGTCCTCCATGCAATCAAAATTCGTGCTGTCAAGAAGGTCCTCCCTTACCGGAAAAAATATGGGAAATACCACCTATGTTGAGGTGATATTAAAAGATTCAGACACATGTAGAACTCTGTCAATAAGGAGTAATATTCTTTCTCAACCAGAGGATGGCCCTGGGCCATGCTCATCTTCTGATCCTCCTCTATGGCATCCACAAATCAATAAGGATCCCACCAGTCCAGTTGCTTGGAATGAAATTATTAAGAAGTAGTCAACCTGGGCATATCAAGTAGAGGATCCTCTAGAAGAACAACAACATGATATGTTTCTTCTGAGGAGACAACTAGCTAGGGATAATATACCATTGATGTATTAGCCCAAAACCACTTCTCACTTTGATATACCTGTAGGGTTGTCTAGGGGATACACACGTGACATTTACCTCAATATTTGGATGACTCTTCAAAATCTGGAAGAAAACTTCCTACCTAATGAAGGGTATGTTGACCATGTTAGCATGATAGGGGAGCTTCATCGTCTAATAAACCTATAATCCCTCCCATCTACAATGTAGCCACAATCAGAAAGGACAAATAAAAACCTTGAACTGGCTAGCCCCCATGCACTACATAAATTGAATCATCTCATTGGCAACGCCCCAGCTGATGTTCATATTCAGGGGTGGGGAGAAAATGGATCTTTGAACTTCACCCCACGTCTCTTCCAGTAGGCCCCATTAGAAATGACATCATGTAATTTCATCACCCAGTGGAAGAAATCAAATGAACTTCCTACTCAGGAAATATGGGATACTCAACAAAAATCGGTCCAAAGTAAGTCTCAAAATCATCGGGGCCAAAAAGATCAAGCCATCAAAAATATTTTGAGTCAGGCAACCAAGAACTTCCAACATTCTTCCCGCCTAAGGGAAGAAAACCAACAAGTATTCCTCATTTCTTCAGAAGACCATAGAATCCATGCAGGCCCAATGCCATACTCGGCTTACACCCGCGCGTAAGTACATGAAATGGAAAAGCTGGAAATAGCGGTTGATACTGCCGTGATATAGGAACAACCCCAACCAACTGGGATGAGGACGTTGTTATATCAAAATTTCCTCATAAGACCAAAAAATCAAGGTTTTAGTACATCAACAGGTGAATAAGAACAACCCTAGCCTCCAGGGTTGGGGGAATTCTTACCTCAAATACCCACACAGTAGACATTTTTCTTCCACCATCTAAGATGAACGATGGATAGAGGAGTCACCCATTCCATCCCTTCTCGTGGTTTTCACCCTTCAAGACAAAGGCGCATTACGAGGTCAGAACATGGCTCCCTTCGGGTCAATATTTTCCATGAAACCTGAACAATACTACCGAATAGAAGGGGAAATTCCAATAAAGGGCCCAAGAAACCTTCCTACCATTCGAAACTGGGTACTCCACCCCTATTGTATTATGCCTTAGTGAATGTGGTAATCTTAAACCCCATGGATCTCATGGGAAATGACGTAGGGTAGAGGATATGGATGAAGATGGTTCCCTCCCAGAGGTATCCCACATCGAGCCTGATGGAGTGTATACCCTAAACCAGAGGTAATTCCTAAATATTGGTGCCCCCTTAGTCAATCTAACATTACCTCCCGCAGGAAACCACAACATAGAGAATAATAAATAAAAGGTAATCTATGAACTGCCTTCTCCTACCCATAAGAGTGAGTCCCCCACCTTGGAGAATAGTTTCTCCAGGCATGAGGAATAAATTAATGAGCTCAGGGAATTAATGCTGAGCTATGTTGAGGGAGCTACCTTGCTAGATGTGTTCCCTCTGCGGAACACCAGCAGGTTCTACTAGATGTGGTGCACATGCCACATGCACTCATCCCAGGGAATGAATCTAAGCTTAGAGGGGCATTTAACCCAACCCCAGAAGGACACCAAGACTTTACCCCATTAGGAAGATATCTGGAGTATATTCAGGTAAACCCACAAATGATACCTCTAGCTGGGTATCAACCCTGAATTTTAGTAGCACCAGCATGCCCAGTCATTGCCACTACCACACTAGCTGAATCTCAAGTCCGATTGGACATGAATCAAGGGATATTAAACAACATAGAGCATCTAACATCTCGACTAGAATCCATAGAATAGTGGAACACTCTGATACAACCAGAGCACAAACCCTACCCTGAGTGGGTGAGTGATGTTCCACCACCACCAAACATTGGGAACCCCTTATTCCCAGAATTCAATGGATCGGGGGACCCAGAACAATATTTTATGCATTATACCTCTTAATGTGACCACATTATGGGAACTCTAGAGTAGCAAGAAGCCGTAAAACTTATGTGCTTCGTACGAAACCTGCAGGGCTCGGCTTCCGTATGGTATACTAGCCAGCCATCCAATTGAATTACATGCTGGGAGGACCTCCGGTGACAATTTCTCTTCCAGTTCAGTTCAACACTGCCTTAGACAATGGAAAATGACCTCATGAATAGAAAGAAGTTAGAGAATGAGATAGTCTTAGACTTCGTTGCTAGATAGAAGGTCCTGACATATTCCCTGAACCAGCCCCTCCCCCAAGATGAGATGATAACCATGTGAATCGAAAACCTTAAGGATGAATTGTGAATGCCTCTCATCTCGGGGAAGTACACCAATGAGTTTAGATATTTCTCTTTGATTTATCAAATTATAGAAGACTCTTTGAAATGGATAAAACATAAGTCCCACTTGGCCCCATTAGCCCCATGGAAAATAATGGGAAAAGCTGAAGCGACTTCTATTACGCTTAATCCACCCCCAGCACCAGCTCCAATTATGAGGCCCCCACCGAACTATGTAAGACCCCCTAGATTCCAACAACCACCCCCACATCAGAAATATGAGGGAATATGTGCTAAAAGAAATCAGTTCAAAGAATGAAGAAATAAATTTTAGTCATTCCGAGATGACCAAATCGGCGGTTATTTAATAGCCGCCCTGAATTGCAATTTTCTCTGGTTACCAGAGCCCAAGCGGGCTGATGAAGTGGGTCACGACGACCATCCTCATTTTTGTCCATATCACTAGATACTAGGAAACGCCAATCAGGAATGACTTTTTTCATGGATATATTTCCAAAGATAGTGGATTCCAGGAAATTCATGTTGGGACCACCTCCATCATAAGTAGAAAATTTCTCCACCTCCGACTCAAGAGAGGAAGAGGAGTGGAAAATAGTCTCTAGTAAGAAGGAGAAAAATTTCAACAACTGGATGACCCAGAAGACTGTCAATATATTTTATGGAATCCTCTAGTCATAGATAAAACAATCAACTCTGCCCCCAAAATCTCTTAATACAACAAATCCAACCTCCTTGGTCTCACGGTCCCACAAAGTCCATAAGGGAAAAAATAAAGAGCAAGAAGATGAGATGACACTAAATTTGATGTCAGTGTTGAAACTTTTGGACTTCATGCCAACAGTCTTAGTACAACAGGCATCGCCCCGCCAAATGGTACAATGAGCACTGCCCCGCCTAACGGCTCCATCAGAAGGAGAAAGTCAAACATAAAAAGTGTCAGATCAGGAACTGATCTTCAACTCCATTAATGGAATTCACTTGATAGACCCCTTATCTAATGAAGACTATGGCTAGGAACCCAAATTCTCCACGCCCAACTGGAGATTTGGAAGAATAGGCCATAGAGGATGGAGCTTTCCTAGAAGGCATGATTGTGGCAGGAGTCAAATTCCTCCACACCACAAGTCAAAATGTTAACATCACAAAAACTCATGGAAAGACCCTCTGACAGACACAAAAATAACTAGAATGCTCCACCCCCATTGGAAGAAATCCAAGCCCAGTTATCATGGAATATCCATTAACGGAAGAACAAATATCAAACTGAAAAATGTATACAGGTGGACCAGTTCAGCCAAACGTGGAAAGGATTGTAGCACTGTTGGCTCTGGTTAAAGAGGAAGAACCACCTATGTCAAATGCTCAAACCCCTATAGAGTTTGTTAAAGAGAAACCCTAATCTATGAAGCACCGACCTTTAGAGTAGAAGTATGATATTTTTAAGTAGCTAGCATCAGTACCAGCAAATTTTTCAATCCTGGGTGTGTTGAGCCTATCTACATATCTTAGGGAGGCACTAATCAATACTAAGTCCCTAGGGGATTGAGTCTAAATTAGTGATAGCCGAAGTCTATCGGATAGAGGCTAGTCTCGAAGAATGTCATGTCATCATCTCCTTCATAGACAGGGATGAAGACACCATCATGCAAGGGCACATCAAACCCTTATATGTGTCTAGAAAGATAAATGGAATTGATGTTTGGGAGATCTTCATCAACAAGGGATCTGGAGTTAACCTCCTCCCACTAAGAACTCTTCATCGACTGGGATATGATGAATACAGCTTGACACCCTGCACCAAAACTCTACTGGGATATGAAAAAAGTGAGCAGAAACCATTGGGATGAATCATGCATAAAACATGGATCAGAAATCTCGTATCAGATTCTATGTTCTTAGTGGTGCAGAAAATTACAACATTTAATGTCCTATTAGGGAGGCCCTAGTTGCATCATCATGCTACAATTCCTTCCTCATACCACCAGTTAATCAAATATTTTACTAATGGGAAAAATGGTACATTTCATTATGATAAATCCACATTTTAATCTTGTGAATCGCATTATATCAATGTTAGATTCTATGAATTGGAAGAAAAACATCTTTTTGTTGGAAATATTGATTGGATCAATGCCCCGAATGGATTGGAAAGGGCTCTTACTGACCCCCTCCAGCAACTTGGGGATGATTATGTACTACCCATTAATCAGGTTGAATGTGTATGTACAAGTTTGGGTGCAGACTCAATTGTCTGCATGGTCTTTATTATGAGCCCCAAGTCCAAAGACATAGAAAAGCGGGCTGACTCCCATGTTGTTAGGAAATTCCCTATCAAAGATCCTCCAAACCTGTCCTTGGGATATGAAACTTACATTGTCTCACACACTAATGTAGAAGATGATTTCTCTTCAAACATTGGAGAGTTCATATCAAAAATACTTTCTCCATTAGAAGATGTGGAAGATGGTGAAAAATAAGAAGAAGAAGAAGAAGACCTCAAATATTCCCCTCCTACATTTGAGGAAGGTGTATCCACCACAATCAATGAACATAAGGAGATAAATCTGGGCACCGAAAATGACCCGCGAACCAGTATGATTAGTGTGGATATGCCTGTCAAGAAGTATGAGGCGTATACCTCCTTCCTAATGAATCATCAAGATGTATTTTCATGGAATTACATGGAAATTGTAGGCTTCGATCCTAAGGTCACCACCCATCATATGAGTATACCATAAGATAACTGGGGCTATAAACAGGAAGCCAGAAGGACCCACCTGACACATGCAGCCAAAATAGAGGATGAAGTTGACAAGAAGATCAAATAAAACTTCATACGGGAGGTCCAATATCTGACCTAGATAGAAAAAACATTTCCTATAAAAAATAATAATGGGAAGATTACAATCTGCATTGACTTTAGGGACCTTAATCAGTATTTCACAAAATATGACTTCTCGGTCCTGATCACAGAATTTTTGATCAATGCAAAATCAGAGTATGAAGCCCTATCTTTCATGGATGGCTATTCAGGAAATAATCAGACCTGAATGGCCTGAGGAGTTGAAGAAGATACCTATTTAGGGCCCCTCATGGGGTGTTTTGTTATAAAGTGATGCCCTTTAGTTTAAATAATGTCAGATCCACATATTAGTGTGCCATGCATCGCATCTACAATCCCTTCTTGGGAAAATTCATCGAGTGTTATGTCGATGACCTAGTGGTTAAATAAAAACAACACTCGAACCACCTAGATGATCTTTAAAGTATCTTCAACAAGATGCGACAATACAGTTTAAAGATTAATCCCCAAAAATTCTCCTTTGGCGTTACCTCAAGAAAATTCATCAGCTTCATTGTACGCCATCATGGCATTGAAGTCGACCCTAAGAACACAAAATCTATTCTTGGCATGTCCCCACCTCACAACCTCACTGAGTTCAGAGGTCTCTAGGGGAACCTCACCTACATTCTATGCTTCATAGCCAACCTAGAAGGTAAATTATTACCTTTCACTAGGCTCATGAAGAAATGAGTTATGTATGAGTGGGATAATGATTTCCAAGAAGCATTTAAAAATATTAAAAGATATCTCTTAATACTTCTGGTGCTCATGCCTCTAGTTGAGGTTAGACTACTCATTTTATACATAACTACCCTGGAATGATCATTAAGTGCCTTCCTCGCATAGAAGAATGATGCTCGCAGTGAGAATAACCTCTACTACCTCAGCCAGACAATGATCGATACTGAAACTCATTATTCCAAGATTGAAGAGGACTTCCTAGCCCTAATTTTGGTAGTTTTAAAGATTAGGCATTACCTACATCACCATGAGGTCCAATTGGTCTCCTGTTTCAACCCACTCAAATATATCTTTAACCATCCAATAATAAAATGGGTGTCGATCTTGATGGGTGTCATCCTATAATATTTTGACATATTATACATGCCCCGGAAGTCCATCAAAGGCCAGGAATTACAAGACTACCTGGTCGAGCACCCCTGAGAAGAAACAACACTATTGGATGCAGAAATTCTGGGTCAAGAAGTTTTTTTCCATTTGGGAGGACCCCCAGATGCAGGAAATGTACTTTGATGGGGCTTCCTGAAGCCCGACAGGAAAAACGATGGAGGATCCCAAACTCAAAAAATTGGGGTTGGGGGGTCATACTTTTATCTCCCGAAAAGGCCATCTTTACTTACACTTTCTTTCTTTTGTAAGGGTGTACAAAAAATGAAGCAGAGTATTAGGCCGTCATTATAGGCCTAGAATTGGCACTCTAGGTGCAAGACAAATACCTAAAAATATTGGGTGATTCAAGGCTAGTCATCAAAAAAGTCAACATCGACTGTGCTATCAAGAAATACGTATTGGTTCCCTTGATGAACCATGCTCGAGCACTGATGGAAGAATTCCCATCAGAACCATTGTTCACTTATGTTCCCCGGTCACAGAATTCCCAAGCGGACACTTTGGAAAATGCAGCCACAGCCTTGGATGATCCCAATCGGGATGAAACAGTCATTATCATTGCTCACTGTCGGATTGTCTTTCCCTTCATCTAGAGTAATTCAAAGTAAATTGATGAAATTAGTCCTATTTTTATCCTTATGGTCATACCACAATTTGGATGTCACCCATTACAAATTACCATCAAAATGGGGAACTCCCTCCAGATAGGCCTGAAAGGGATGAGGTTCGAAGACGGGCAATGAATTTTGTCTTACACAATGGGGTAAAACAATAAAAGGTTCTATAAAAACTAGGACTAGATGAAGTCCTTCTTAGGTGAATTGATGGAGAAGATACTATTTTCGTCATGAAATAGGTGCACGTGAAATCTTGTAGAGCACACCAGTCAGCAACCAAGCACTCTCACCATATCTGAATGCTTGGGTATTACTGGACCACTATCATACAGTATTGTTCCACATTCACCAAGAAGTTCCATTCCTTTCAAGTTAATTCCAATTTCATACACCATCCTCTGGAGTTACTTCATACAACTAAGTAGTCCTGGCCATTCGTTGCCTGGGGGATGGATGTCGAGGGACCATATCCTCCTACAATAACCAGATAATTCAAGTTCATACTCACAGCAAAAAACTTATTTTCTAAATTGGACAAAGCCATACCCTTAAAGATGTCAGGGTGAAAACATCACCAGCTTTGTGAATGCCAACATCATCACCATATTCGGTGTCCCTTATACAATCCTGATGGACAACGAACCCAAATTTTTCTCTACTGAGTTAGACAAGCTATACCAGGAGTATGGGATTAAATCCAACCATTCATCCCATTACCATGTGCCGGACAACAGTCAAAGAGAGGTTTTAAACAAGACTCTGTCTGACATACTTAAAAAGATGGTTTATAAGGACAAGAAATCATGTCTAGATAAGCGGCTTCATGCTTTGTGGGCTTACTGGACCACGACTGACACTGACACCCAGGCATCACTGTACTCACTAGTATACAGGGCAAAGGTTGTTTTGGCTATCAAAATCCAAGTGACATTGCTTCGTGTAGACATTTGTGATCATCTATCCATGGATGATCAATCCCAGAGACGGTTTGATGAATTAGAGCATCTAGATGAATAAAGGTTGCACACTCTACACCATTTAGAAATCTACCAAAACTGGATTGCATGAGCCTTCAACAAAAATGTTTTCCTTTGATCTTTCCTCGAATGAGAAATGGTTTTAGTCATAATAACCTCGATGATACTTCAGAATAATCCAACAAATCTTGAACAAAAGTGGGAAGGACCATATATCATACATAGGGTCTATTCCAATGGAGCATACACCCTGATATTAATGGATGGGAAACTCATCACAGCTCCTACAAATGCGATGTTCATGGAGAAATACTTTGCGTAATAGAAATGAAATTCCATGGTCCAAGCTCTATGACCCCAAACTATGAGTAATGAAAGCTACAATTCCATGGTTTAAGCTCTATGACCCTAGACTATTAGTAAAGAATGCTACAATTCCATGGTCCAAGCTCTATGACCCTAAACTATGATTAAAGAATGATACAATTCCATGGTCCAAGCTTTATAACTCTAAACTATGAGTAAAGAATGCTCCAATGCCTTGGTCCAAGATCTATGACCCTAAACTATGAGTATATAATGCTCCAATTCCATGGTACAAACTCTATGACCATAAACTATGAGTAAATAATGATTCAATGCCTTGGTCAAAGCTCTATGACCCTAAACTATGAGTAAAGAATGTTCCAATGCCATGGTCCAAGATCTATGACCCTAAACTATAAGTAAAAATTCCTCAAAATTCCATGGTTTAAGCTATATGACCCTAAATTATGAGTTATAAAACCCTAAATTCCAAGGTCCAAACTCTAAGACCTTAAACCATGAGTCATCGTCCTTTCCACATGACATTAAACTATAAGGAACTCATCCCTGAAACATAAAAATAAACTGTGTCACATGTCCTCTCCATAAGACGTTAAACAACATGACACAAAACATCATAATCGCATGACAATAGACAACATGATTTCTCACAGATCTATGTGCAGCTTGATTCCTTCCCTCACAGGATACATAGTGATACCTCAGTCCTCAATCCCGTCCAGTCCCCCATCAAAAAAACGCATGCATCACAGCTCCTATCTACCCATATTCATAAGGGAAACCCTTATCAATCCTCTTTTCTCACATTGAGTATAACACTCGTGATCTTAGGATCAATTGTAGGGATTATCTTACGAAAGACAACTATAGAGTAACATGGTAGACTTGACAACAATGATGGATAGAACGAAAATGTCCTTACCCCTTGGACCGAGCCAAATCGGTATAGGGTGCGTACAGAACTATGTACGGCTTGATTAATTCCCTCAAAGGATATGTAGCAATGCATCAGTCCTCAGTATTGGACCATCCCCACTAGGAAATAAAAATAAAATTCCCCCATCCTAATCTCTACCACCCTGCACTTGAAAAAGAGACTCTATGACAACTCCTTGTTTCTCGCATCGAGTATAACTCATGTGATCTTAGGATCAGTGGTGAGGATTCTCTTATGAAAATAAATTGCAGGGGAATATGGTAGGTCTGGCACCCATATCAATTGAAACAAAAATTCCCTTACATGTCCTCACACATGGACCGAGCCAAATTGGAATAAGGAACATTTAGAACTACGTATGGATTTATTCCTGCCCTCGCAGGATAAGTCGTAATGCCTTGATCTTCGATCCTAGACCAGCCATAATCATCAAAAAAAAAATCCCCCAATTGTCCCTACACATTGAGAAAACTATTATAGGGGACATTCAGACCTACATGTGGCTTGATTCTAGCCCTCACAGGATACGCAGTGATACTCGGATTCGGCATCCCTGCACAACCACCAACATAGAAAAAATTCCTCATTCCTACATACGTAGGACAGAAATGTATGGGGAGTCCATGAAAGTTACCGCCTGAAAATAGACTGAAAAACTCTTCAAGAGTTATGTGTGGCCTAGTCCTTGGTATTATGAGATTCTGTGCATGACTCCAAGTCATGAGAAGTTAAAAGATCCTGCTTCCCCCAATATATATGGGTCATACCTATGTGGAAGCTTCAAGTACTTCACAGTTAGTCATGGTTTTAGTATTCTCACATTCCCAGACACATCTTTCCCATTTTTCACACTCCATACTATAGGAAAACATGGATCCCCGTAATCATTCAAGGCCATCTAGTATGGAAGGAAAGTGTCCTATGAACACCTTTTCTTAACTATGAAAATCATGACCTGGTGGCTCTACAATTGTTTCCCACAAAAGCGACCATCAATAAAAGGCAAATTCTTCCCTAGGAAAGTCCTCTCTTATCTCAGTATACCCAATGGCTTCCAAGCCCCATGTCATTCCTCCTGATTAAAGCTTCCCCAAGGACTATGGTTTACACCTTCTATCATCATTCATGTATAAGAAATTCCAGAACATCCTGATTATGATTAACCTAAAACTATTGAAGATATTTATGATAGTGTAAATGTCCTTACTGCATGACTCTAAACTGCACAACATTACATTCTCACCGCACGATGTTAAACACCAAGGCCAAAATCATCCTTAATGTATGATGTTCAACTACATAACAATGGTTTAAGACAAAAATTTCCCTCTAATGATGGTTTTTCTATAACTAAGAAATGATACAGAATCCTCGTAGTCACTTGTTTCTCACACCAAGCATAGCTCACACATGATTAGGGATTTTTGTAAGAGATCCACCCTGGCATTATGGAAAAACAACCCAGGAATTTGGTCCTAGACACACGACCCTAAAAGGTGTGTCACAATTCCCCCCCCCCCCCCTGAGAGGAACCCCATTTCCTAGCCATGTGACGTTAAATAACCACGTATCCCAAATATGGGGTGAATTCCTCACCCTATGTACAAGTCAGATCTACGTGAGGGACACCTGATTCCATGAGTAAATCGTAACCCAAATGTCCCCAATCTGTCCAAGTACACTCCTACTATATTTCAAACTCCATGCTTTGACTGATCTTGAATCTAAATAACCTTCCAATCCCATCTAGGATGGAAGGCCAGTGTCCTGTGGACACCTTTTCTTGACTATGCATATCATGCCCCAGTGGCTCTACATATGTTTCCCACAAAAAAGGCCTTCAAACAAAGGAAAATTTGTCCCCAGGAGAGTCCTCTCATATCTTAGTACACCCAATGGGTTCCAAGCCTCTTACTATGCCTCTTGATTCAAGGGGCCTCAAATTCATGGTTTACACTTTCTTCCTTACAGATATCCCAGATATATCAGAACAGATGGGCCCGATTTATCTCTGGTCTCTTTTGATGGTTTTGAAGATATCTCATCTGTATGCATGAAGTTTATCCACATGAAAAAGAAGAGTACCCCCACTTTTTTTTTGGGTTTCCCCAAATAAGATCATCCAAAATGCCTCTTTTTTGTGTTCACAGGAACCCTTGCTCGATGGTCACATACCGTATTCAGAAAGGCCTCAATCTGCATAATCCCCAATGGCCATCAGAGATAGAAGGCCATTGTCCTATAGACACCTATGATTGACTATGTACATTATGCCTTGGTGGATCTTCATATATCACCCACAAAAATGGATATCAGTTAAAGAAAAATTTTCCCCTAGGAGTGTCCTTTCTTACCTCTGTATTCCTAAAGTGGCTCTCGAGACTCATGCATGTCCAGAATCCATAAATAAATGGTGAAGGAAAATCCACAATCCATGTTTGAAGGATTTGAGGACATTTCTAGCTAATGCTACCAAGTCAGGGCTTTGCCCTATTAAGCCTAGTCAAAGCTGATCGACCAAGAAAATCAATAATAAGTTTGATTTGAGGAACTGTGAACTGCCAGCGAAAAATATGCAATACTTACTAGAGGAAAAATCTACGAAGGGAACCTCTGAAAAAAAGTCAATTATCGATTTGTTAAAAAAGGGAAACATTGAGCAATCGGAAAATTTTTAAAGCTTGTTAGGTTGAAGACCCATAAAGGGTGACCTAAGAAAATGCCAATTATACAAATTCAAGTTATTCCTGTTAAGCCTATATTAACCAGGCTTAGGAAACAAATATGGAAATAATTGAAAAACACATCAAAGATCATGAGGTGTTTCATAAAACCTCAGAAATATTCATGTTGTGCTCATTGAGTCCCTTAGATCTAGAAAAAAATATATCATTATCTTACAATTCGTGTTGGGGCCGCTTCTACATCAGAATAACCACCTCTTCGTCCAATTCGGATCCCATTTCGATGCGGGGAATTTTTAGGGTCCCGAAAATTCTGTAAAGGGAAGGAAAATACTACCTCATGTTTAGAAAATAAAATAGTTTCATGTTTAATCGTAAATTCTAGGAGAAAAAGTGATGAAATCAAAATTTTCAAAGGAATTCAGCCTAGCCGCATAGCATCACCAGGAAAGGTTAGCGGAAGGCATAAATCACGAACTGTGTCGCCAACAGATTCATACGCATGAGCACCTTCCATGTACCATGACACGAACTCATTAGTTCATTGAAAAATAGAACTAGTAGTGTTCTGCAAACCACAGTCGTGAATTGAAGCCTCCACAAACCTCAGATTGACAGAGTCTTCTGCAGGTCAGGATATTGCAACAATGGGTCTTAGAAAATGGTGTCACGTTCCCAATAGATATGATTGCTCAAATGCTCTAGAAAATGAGCATAGTAGAATTACGGAAAACACACAGATGGATATGGATAGAGAGAAGTATAGACGAGGAAAGATTGAGGGAGACTTATAGGTTCTACTCCAGATTCCATTTTGCTTCATCGGCAAAAGCCCGAACTGAAAATCACTCCCTTCGCAAGTACATCCTGCTGTGAACCATAAAACGGGGGAATCGAATAATAATAATATAACCATGAACCTAATTGGTGAACTATGAACCAAAGTATTCTCATAGATGAACTCCCCACGAATGATGATTCCCCAAACCCCCATAAATATAGTGCCATGCGCAGCGCACCTCTACGCGAACTGAACTCGATGTCGTGTACTACCTCGGTATGCAGATAGAACCCAAAGCAGCATAATGGGCCACGTACCACTATGGTACTTGGTTACCTATACCCATGCCCACATACGGCAGTGGTACGTGGACAAACCCTCTACCCGCATACCGCTATGGTATGCGAAGCCTCCCCTATCCCGCGTAAACAGTCAATACAAGAAATGGGGTGTTTTTGGGTATTATTTCTTCTAGTTCTAACCTCACCCCTCCATTACCATCCAGTTCTCCATGATCCCTCCATTAACAAGTCCCCCGGAATTAGGCCAACGCCTCCTCCAAATCCACCGAACCCATATGATCAGACCATTGAGTGAATCATCACGCCCCATTGATTCTACATAACCATGGTAAGTGGAGTCATAAAGGCTCTCCCCACAAAGGTGAGGGCTTCATGAATGACTGTGAGGCTACATTTCCATGGTAACCCAAATCCCAACCTTGGGATGCTGACATGAACTTCCCCCTTCTAGGTATTAAGGATGATCACTTGCTTTTCCATTCGATGAGGATTAGTGATCAGTCGAAGGGGTTATGTTTTCTCCCCCCTTTAACAAGTAAAAAACTCCTCCCCTTCCCAGAACGTGCTCTAGGGCCCTGCCACTAAGTTAAGTCCCCAATATTCTGGGGTAGGACCGCATGAACTTTAATTTCATCACACATTAGAGGGTTTGTTTATCCACACCCTCACCCGCGGTCGCCCCGATCTCTTTCGCCGCAGGCTATCCCTCTCCCTCCAATAGGGTAGAAGGCATGTGCATTGTTAAATATTTCACATCCTTTTATTTCTCAAACCAAGAATGTATCATGTGTAATTAGAGTTTTGTGATTATTGTGACATCCATGTGATTCTGAACTAGGATAACTCTAATTTCTGATCAAAAAAGGATACATGGGACACCTCCCAGAAGGCCCAAGCTCAAAACGGCGCCTTCTCATAAGGGTTCCACCCAATCATGACTCCTCAAATGGGAAGCTACCACACATAAGCACCAGACTTTCTAAACTATGAGAACTCTTATTCTTGATCAAAATAGGATATGTAGGATTCCTATCATAAGGCATGATCTAAAAAGGGTGCCCTCCCATAAAGGGTCCACCAAATCATGACTCCTCAAATGGGAATCTCCCACACGTAATCCCCAGACCTTCTGAACTATGAGAACTCTAATTCATGATGAAACTAGGATACGTAGGATGCCTACCAGAAGTCTCAAGCTCAAAATGGTTCCCTCTCATAATGGGTCCACCCAATCATGAATCCTAAAATGGGACACTCCCATGCATAAGCCCCACAATTTCTTAACTATGAGAACTTTGATTCCTGATCAAACCAGTATACATAGGATGCCTACCAGAAGGCCCGGGCTTAAAAGGGTGCCCATCGAAAAGGGTCCACCCAATCACATTCCATCAAATGGGAAACTTACATGCGTAAGACCCACACAATCCAAACTATGTGGGTTCTGATTCGTCTCCCAAGTATACGTATGAAGCCCTCCTTGTGGGCTCGATCCCAACATCAAGTCCCCTTCCATACCCATGGATAATGATAAACTCCAGAGTGCCATATGATATGGCTCAAGTCAGAATCACCTTCATTTCATCAAATATATTCATGTATACGATGATATTGAAAAACAAGGGTAGCGCATTGACACACTCTTGGGGAATGAACAAAGGATTCACGAACATATGAACATGACATAAATCTAAAAGAGAGTCCCGAAACCGGAAACAATCCTCCCTTGGAAGGGTGTGGTGAGCCTGACCTCCCACCACTAACCATTTTCCTTATTGAACAAATCAATGATGTATGGATTGATTCTAGGTCCTCCGTTGATGTATTTGTGTTCTTTCATATTGGTGGATCTCATTATTGGTGTGTCAGACCCGAGATTGAGGTAGATGCTAACATCACACATCTATGTTGGATGAGCTATATTTATATGGTGTTATAAATTGTTTTATAAAATAATTGAGATGATTAAATTGTGTTTCTAGAAATAGGTTTTTTAGAAAAGTTGGTTTTCCCCTTGTATTGGTAAAAGGAATCAATAAATTGTTAAATATATTTATGAAATAGTTTTCAATGCATGTTTTTGATGAATTTGTTTAAAAGGTGTAGCTTATAGGAAACCTTGGGTACTTAGGTGGAAGGTGTAGTAATTGGCCTCATCTATTGATACTGTCATGGGATTCACACATGGGGTGTTCCCTTTATCCATAGTCATATTATTCTACGGACTTGTTAGAACTATTGGAAGGATCATTTTCTCAGGTGTCCTCTTCTCTCTAGATTCGATGCATATATCTAGATTATTATTTCATTTTATTTTATATGCTTAGGTACAAGTGTTTTAGTTAACTTGACATGTTGTGATCTTTGGAATTATTTTTCGGTGCTTTTGGTTTGTACTGCTTAGATTTGATATGATATGTGATACGTGGTTTGAACTGCTTTGATATTTGTGATATTCTTTGAAGCTATTTTAAATTTATTATTTGGAAATATAGAAATATGGGATTTATATACAATGATTTTGATATGAAAATTGTTTAATTGATTATCATGCCTTGTTTTCATTAAAGATGAGCATGTTTGGATTGTTGTATAGAGGCTTATTATATAACACATGGGTGGAATCCTACTGAACCTGTTTATCTCACACCTTATACATTCCTTGATTATTGCATATAAAGTTTTATGTCTTTTGATATAGGAAAGGTAAATGCACTACGGAGTGTTGGAGATGTTTTTGTCAGATGTTCCTAGGTAGCTGGTGGGATTTTTTCCAGGCTTTCACATAGAGTAGATATTTTATCTTTAATTGTAAAATAATGTTGGACTTATACCTTGAATATAGTTTAGATACTTTTTATAGTTTTCTCTTCTATTGTTAAATTTTTATATGATATATATTGTTTGTTTTAATCTTCTATTGTTTCTTCCTATCATGTGTGTGTATATATATATCATGTTTTCTACATCTGGTTGGGTGAAATCATTTCCTCTAGTAATTTATGCTTGGGTTATAGTATCCATACCTAAAGGGATTGAGAACTCCATTTGGGTATGTGATGGTTTGGGATGGTTATTGGTTTGTGAGGGTATCCATGTCTGGTTTTTCATGAAAAAACCATTTAAAAGGTTAAAACCATCATTATTCAAAATCCATATCATTAAAATGATAAATAAAAATTTAAGCTTAATAAATTGGAATAAAAGGATCATTAGAGATTAAAATAAATTGATCTTCCAATGTGTAAAGGAGAACATTAGTTATAAGAAAGAATGTTTATATGGAAGGAAAATCCATTAAAATAAGAGGGATTTATTATTGTAGAAAATGAGTTTTCATGAAACAATATAATCATCAAGGAATAATACATTGGTGTGAAAATTTATGTCCCCATAAAATAAGGTAAAATTACACTATATATTAATCATAGTTTATAATATATCAATATTGAAAGGATATTTTTCAATAAGATTCATTATAACCAATGGAAAATATTTTAGTCATGAAATCCCAATACAACCATTGTATCTTTTGAATCAAAACCCCATGGGAGGTACAACATTAAATATAACATTGAATATAATGAAATATAATAGGTCCATGATACAAAATGGTAATGGGGAATTATTGACACATTTTTAAATGAAACATGGTGTATATTTTAGACATGTCTCAAGGGATTCAAATTTGGGACAAATAAATTGTTACCTTGTTTCCAAGATTCATTGATCACATTCTAACCTCTTATAAAAATAAAATAACTAACTCAATATCCTATTTGATAACATTACCCCTACATATTACCCTTTTTAATTCCTTATTATAATTTCTTATCATGACTATATCAATTAGGTATAGTGTATTATGACCATCATGTGTTCATAACTTTAACTGTTTTGCACATGTTTATTAATTTTAATATCATTACCCATAATTTGATACCAAGTTAATTATTTATACATCATTATTTATTCTGTAATATATAAAATACTTTTATGTAAAAGTATTTTTTATAATTCCATATATTTTTTATTGTACTTCATGAAAATGGAATCAATGTAGTCTTATCTTGGTCATTTTAGCGAACAAATATAATAATTTAATAATAAGATAAATAGTTAATATAATATTTCCATAACCATGCACCAATTATGATTTTTTTATTATATTATAATATTATTATTATTTATATTTTCATAGTCATGCTTGATATATTTTTATATCATCGTCTATGTAAGAGGTTAAACTGGCCCAAGCATGAGCACATGTTAACTCGATTGGTGGGTATGGTTAAAGATGCATTTATTCTGAAAAAATATCATTATAACCGAAGAAAAATGATACTATATTTTATTTTTTATGATTTATAAGTATATACTTGTTTTTTATAGATAAATTAAAAATATAAAAAATGATTCTTCATGGAGACGGTAGTCCGAACACATGCATGATTGACATTTGGTTTTAGAAAATGATGAAAATGAATAAATAAGGATTATACCATTAATATAAAAAAATATATCATTATAATGATAACATTTATATCATTATAATATTATGTTGGTAAATTAGTTGGAATGGTAATATCAAGAAAAAGATCAATAATGAGATACTAATTATGTTGGAGACTTAATATTTCCTTGGAAGTCCCTTTTAAATTGAAGGAATAAGGATAATTATGAGTGAAGAGGGGATTTTTTTCAAGATAGAGGGTTTCATGGATAGTAACAGGGAATATTTTCAAGAATTAATTCAATTTCTATGTGTATATTTGAAATCTTGATATGGTATGTTTTTATAAGTGAAAGTAAGGGAACTTTTGGAAACAACTTTACATTTATCAAATATGCCATCACACTATTCAAGGCTTAATGGATTAAAAATGGATGTGACGCATTTCTTGGCTGATCCAATAAAAAACCATTCATTTTGAGGCACATGTTTTAATGTTATTTGGACTTTTACACTAGGTTAAACTCAATTTACCCATTTTACTTTTATTATGAAAATTAATTTTTAAACTTGTTCATTATTTTTAAAGAAAAAAAATTAAATTTGATCTTTTTACCAAATTTCAATATTATTATTTATATTTTTAGAACCATTTAATCAAATTAAATTTCTACAGAAATGAAAATTTAATTATAAAATAAGAACACTTAAACACTTAAAATAGTTTTTTGAAAAATAATGATATTAATATTTTAAATGTATATATATGATAAAAATATTAGGGTTAGTAAATATAAATCCAAAAATTGATTTATTATGAATTGAATAAAAGATACTATTATTACATGGAAATCCAGAATAGAACTTCATAGTGAAAAAAAAATTAAAGTGAAGACCAAATATAGTTTTTATATTAGGGTAACATTTTAATTTAGTTTTAAATATGATTGGTATAGGTTTTCTATAAAAAATAGTTTTTCAAAATGCATAATAATATTCCATAACATTATATTTTATTACATTGATGATTTAAATTCCTCTAGGTTGTGGTTACATGGTGATGAAATTACGTAACTTAGAATTTTCATAAATCCATAATTTTTCAAATAAAAAACGACCTTTTTAAAAAAATTCCCAAAATTCATAATAAGTAAATTTTGATATGATGAGTTGAAAAATGAGGTTTATTTTTATCTATTTAAAATTTTAAAATTTTAAAATTTTAAAATTTAGTTTTTAATGGGATAATGAAAAATATATAGAAAACTTCTTTTACAAAAATACACTTTTTCATCATTTACTCATATTAACTATTTATCTTTTAAAGTTAATTTTTATAATTGATTTCCATATTAGGTTTATTTATAATGTTATTATATTATTTTGTCTCTCATTTACTTAGGGTATCATGTGAAACAAAATTTATCAAATACAGTGTTATTTTTTTATAATATGTAATATCATGGGTGGTTATATCCCCCACATAAATAAATTGTGTCCCCTAAATTTTAATTATATTTTACTAAAGTCATAAGTTAATGGATCCATAAAAAGATCAATATATATCTTTAAATAGTAAATCCACTTCATTATCCTTGTTAATACTAGGAAAATATTTATCCCAAATATGCTTCCTAGGAGTTCTTATGGTCATACCATTCACAATTTCATTATAATGATCTCATTTCTATCCCAACACTATAACCAAAATGGTTATGATAATGTATAATAAATTTATATTGAATGAAAATATGAATATTAAATATGAATCCCAATATGTATTCACCAATGAAACCTTTGTTTCAGACTGTATTTTTTTCTTTTCAACTATGTCACACTTGGTTCATACTACAAACCTTTTGGTTCATCCTAGGTTACTATAAGTTATGATATCTTATACTTATCAACCAAATACCTCAAATTAACTATGAAATCAATCATTCATAATGTTTCTTAAAGAGAATATGATCAACTAAAGTACATCCCCAGGGAGGGTCAAGCCTAGTGTGTAATCTTCATCCCACTAATTATGTATCATGGTAATGTTCATGTCAATGAATAACCAATCATACTTGGTGTGATTACCCCTAGGTTATTATGTTCCACAACCACATACACTTTTAGTACCCAAAAAATTATGTATTTCAGTGGAAAACCATCTAATGAAGACTTTACCAATATTTCTGAACATCATCCTATACATAGACCAATTTATAGGATTTTCAATAAGGTTTTATTAACCTGACACCAAGGTAACTAAATAATCTCCAAAAATAAAAAACCTTAATCTAATACCAACTAAAGTGACCCAAACTAGTCATGAATTAAATGATATATTAATTTCAAGATTTAAATACTATATATCACAAACAATCTCATAAACCAATAACATAAAGGTTTATTTTCTTTGAGATTAGATACATAAACATCTCATTTTATAACACCTAGAAAATTCTATCATAATAATACTTCTCGAGATCCTTTTATAAATGTTTCAAATTATATAATCATACTCATAACCTTGGGATTCAAATAATAATAACTCAGTGATCTTAGACGCTTGGTAAGGGAAAAAATCATAACAATAAGATAAACATGAGAAAGGCATAGATATCATATATAATGATCAAAATATTATAGATGATAATCATAAGACATGTTAGAGTAAAAAAAAATCTTAAAGATATAATTAACAGAGTATATAAATAACATGTTGAAAAACTTGGAAATCTTGCACAACCATAATTACAAATAGTATTATAAAATATGCTCTCTGTATCATGATCACACAACAACTTGTGAACAATGATTCTTGCATCTCATTCACAAAACAAACTTGTCAACACCACATCTCATTCACACACAAATTGTTTTAAAAAACCTTACTAAATCTCATTATTTCAACATTTCATCATATAATGTTTCATGAAACCACAACCAATGAATTAGAGAGTTATAATGAACCCACCCATATTAGGTTTATAATGCAACTATCCATCCCTTCTTTATAACAGAACAAACTTCCTCGGTTTATAATAAAACCCCCAAACACTCATAGTAAAATATGTGTTTCATTAAACAGTAATCATATATCGGTGAACTCATTGAAAATAATGTTTTTATAAAACAACCAATTTGAAATAATTCAATTTTCATAAATATCCTAGAAAAATAAAATTGGTTTCATAAAACATCAAAATGGAATAATATAACATTATAAAATAAATCGTTTGAAAGTTAAGGCTTGATCGCCAAAAATAATCATATAATTAAATAAAATATATTGTGAATTATAAAACAAAACCCTATTGAAGAATAATTCTTTTAAAATTGAATGGAAATCAAAAAAATAAATTTTATTAAAATATCTTCTAAAAAATAACGTGACATTCAATTCACTTTAAAAAAACCATTACTCTGAAGGTAAAGGGAAGAATCCTTAAAAAAATTTATTGACTACAAATTATGATAAATATATCTCATTAAAATATATGTAAAAATGTAAATTTTAAAATAGTTCTATAAAATCATGGTAATGAAAATCCTTTTACTTATTTTAAGACATCTTTATTGAAAACCCGAATCATTAAAATGATAATGAAACCATATATTTAAAATTAATAAGCGTGAATAAAATTATGATTATATATTATAAAAAATTTACTTTCCATTAAGGAAAGGATAATATTTCTGGGTTGTAAAAATGTGGATGTAGAAGAAATATCCTTTAAAACAAATATAAACTCTTTTTAATAAAAATTCATTTTCACAAAAAAAAAGAATCATAAAGGAAAAATAATTTACATTGAAAAATTATTTACATAGAAAATAAGTTTTAAATATTTCATATCATCATAATATGTTAGAATAAATCAATCTTGAAATATTATAGTCAATGAAGAGTGATTATGACCAAAGGAAATGCTTCAAGTCATGAAAACCCCTTATAACCATTGTATCTTTTGACTCAAAACACTATGAGTGGTATAAATTTGAAAAAAAATCAATATCATGAAATATAATTGGATCATGATAATAAATGACAATAAAAATTATTTACACTATTTAAAATGAAACATGGCATATAGCTTAAACATGTCTCAAGGGATTCTAATTTGAGAGAAAGGAAACCATACCATGTTTTTTTCTTATTTGATCACAAAATAACCTTCTATAAAACAAAAATAAATAATTTAAGATCCTATTTAATAACCTTAATCATAAATTTATCCCTTTTATTGTCATTAGTATAATATTTATCATGATTATATTAATTTTTTATAGCGTATTATGACCATTAGGTGCTAATAACTTTAATTGTTTTGTACAAGTTTAATAATTTTGAAATAATTACCCATAATTTGATACCAAGTTTGTTATTAATATGTAATTTAATATTATATAATATATAAATTACATTTATTTAAAAATCTCTTATATTATTCTTCATATTTTTTACGTACGCTGACTAAAAATGGGATCAGTGCTAGATTATTTTGGTGATTTTAGCGAACAGAGATGATACTTTAATAATAAGGTAAATATATTATATTATATTTATAGAACCACATAAAAATTATGATATTCATGTTATATTATTATAATATTACTATTTATATTCCCATAGTCATCCATGATAGGGTTTTCTTTAATCTCTCATGTAAATGGTTAAACCAACCCAAACTTGAATATGCATTAACTCAATTTTTGAGTATGGTTAAGGAAGTATTTCATTAAACATAATATCATTATAAAATATTAATAATGATATTTTTTATGTTGAAATATTTTTGAATATTTTTGGATAAATAATTAGAAACTATAAAAAATAAAAACTATTCTTCATTGAGGCAGTAGTCTTTGAACACACATGATTGACGTACCTTTTTTTCTATATAGATGGAAATACATAAATAAGGGTTGTAAAATAAATTTAAAAAGTATCAGTATGATAATTATACTAAATAAATCATACTATTTTGGATATATTATATTTTTAAAAGTGGTATAAAAAAATAATTAAGGGGATAACACTTACATTGGAGGCTTGATCTTTCTTTGGAATTCCCCTTGAAATTTAAGGGATTGGGATAAAAATGAGTGTACAAGGGATTATGTGTGATAAATATGGAACTACGGATAATAAAATAGAATATTTTAAAGGATTAATTATATTGTTATGTGTAAATTTTATGGGAGGAAGTGGTATGTTTTTATAAGTGATGGTACCAGCACTTTGGGAAACCCCTTTTCATATTTCAGTAATTCCATGACACTATTCAATGGTAAATGGATCGAAACTAGACCATAGTGTAGTGTAAACATGTGTTGGTTGATCAAAAGATCATGAATTCAATTAAAATCACATATTGTAAATTTTTTTGGTCATTTACACCAAATTAATCTAAATTTACCTTTTTTACTTTTATCGTGATTATTAATTTGTATCCTTAGTAATTAATTTTTTAAAAAAAATTAAAAGTATCCTTCTTAACTAATTTGAATATTATTATTTCAATTTTAAAAAAAAAATTAAAAAAAAAACTATCATAATGAAATGTTAATTTATGAAAATCACTTAATATCATTAAATAGTTTTTTATAAAGAATAATTTTATTAAAAATATTAAATTTATATATATGATAAAAATATCATGGATACAAAATTTAATTACAAAAATTGATTTATTATTAATTCAATAAAAGGTATCAGTCTTCCAATCCAATCCAAAACCAAACTTCACCCTAAAAATACATGGTTTAAAAATAATACAAAAATTAGTTTTTATATTAAAGTAACATTTTAATTTAGTTCTAAAAATGTTTGGAATAGTATTTTTATGTATAAATAAAATTTCAAAATTCACAATGTTATTAATTAATTTAATATTTTATTTATTTATTGATTTTTAAATATTTCATGTCATACTTACATAGTTATAAAATCACATAAATTTTAATATTTATAAATCCCATTCATTTTAATAAAAATCGTCATTTTTAACAACGTTCAAAATTTTATAAGAATTAAATTTTTATATATTGAATTAAAAATTTGGTTTATTCACTGTAATTAAAATTATGAAAATTTCAAATTTATATTTTAATTAAAAAATTAAAAATAAAAAAAACAAATTTTTATTGAAATTAAATTTCTTAAACACTAACTCATATTCATTATTTATCTTCTAAAGGTAATGTTTTTTAATTTATTACCATATTTTGTTAAATAAAAGTGTTATTATAATATTTTTTGGCTCATTTACATCATGTTTTTTGTGAAATAAAACTTTTCATACATTATGTTATATTTTTCAAGATATAAAATCATGGTTCGTTATAGACAAACCCATGTTTCATCAAAGAATCTATATTGTTCCACCCAATTTCATTCAACAACTATGGAATTACCCATGCCACAAATGCATCCAAAAGGCACTTTCCCCAATCCACCATTGTATGTTACACCATCACATACCTTTGTCATCAAATTTCCAACCATTATGAAGTATATGGATCAAAATTCATCACGAGGAATAATATAAAGATAGGGAAAAATGTTAGCTTAGCGGTTTTTGTGATTCTAGCCACCACTAAATTATTCACAATGAATTCATTATTGAGCATGTTGGATTGATATTTTTACCGAAATCCGTAAAGAACATATACGATGAATAAATTTTATGTCATGAATATTCATAAAAAATAAATAATATATGTGTATGGATAATTGAATAAAATTTTTTTAATACTCCACGTGATTTAAGTTAGTCCACAATATAATATTACCCCACAATTAAAAAGAAATAATAAATTATCATCTAATATTTTATAAGAAAAAAACTATGAAATTTAATAATTTTGATAAATTTAAATATATAAAATATTAATTTAATTTCATAAATAATGTGGCGTATAATTCAATAATGCATCTTAACATTTTTGTGAACTTCATTAAAGCTTTGATAATTTTTCTTGATCCATGAAAATTGAAAAATACTCCTCAAATAACAATCCTCTAGAATATTTTCTTTTGTTATACTAGTGATAAAATACAATCCACCATGGGGATGGATAATAATAAATTTATAAGAAGAATATTTTTTCTCTCAATGATCAAAATAAACAACCATAGATATTCATCATGGGGTCTAATCTCAACCATTAAAATTATACTTATCCACGGTAAAATACCTCATCCTAGAAAAAGTTATAATATAAATATTTAAAAACTAGGATTTTATTATATGATATTAATTATTAACATATCCATGGAATACAAAAAATCTAAAATATTATATATGTTTTGTTGGCATTCGGTGTTTCTAAAATCCAAACATCTATGTGACCACCACAATAAAAGGTATAAAAATTATTCAAAGGGAATAAATAAAAAATATGGATTGGTAAACCTTCCCCAAATTTATCTTTTTATATTTTGAAAAGAATCAAGTAGTCAAATAGGCGAGGGTATTGGGCTCACATATGATTCCTATGCTCCCATAAGCTCTTCTAAAGAATTATATGTGGATATAAGACACAACCCAATAAAATCAGTTTGAAAAGAAAAATATTCTCCTATATTTCTCTTATATTCATTGGTTATTCAACAAATAAGTCTTTTTCCTCAATGTAAAAATCTTACCATATAAATATTTGTGTTTGATCTTGCACATAGATCCTCATTTATGAAATATTGAAGAAATAGTACACTCATTCCATATGTGAGGATATGTTCATGTGATAAGTAATGTCACCTACCCTACATAGAATCTATAATAGCCCTAGGAATATTATGGGTATATTGATTCCTTGGCTAACTCTCCTTAAAAAAATTACAGGAAACACCGAAAATAATATGTAGGATCCCTCCTCAAATTCTAAGAGTCTCTATATTCTATCAATATAGGACTTATGATGGCTCTGAGCAATTCACATATTCTCTTAGATCACATGCACCATCTGTATCATCAAACACACCATATTAGTCCCCATAAGCAATGAACTTATAATATACTACTAATAAGTATATTATCAGGGGGGTCTTTTATACACATCCTTGAAAGGTTCTATACTTATAATGGAGTGATAGTCGATATTGTACACAAACTATAGTAATGGAAGCTGCCCAAATCATTCCCAATTAAAACATGAAAACCCATAACATATCCTTGAGAACATGAAGTGTACTCTCTATTGAACCATTTTTCTATGAGAGGAATATCCTAATAAATTACAATTGGGTCATGAATTCCCCATACAAGATCCTTTATAAATAAAATGTGAATCAAGAATCACAGTTAGAGATGATCATCGAAGAAAATATATAAAATAATATAAACTCATACATATACTGGCATACCAATATCCCCAAGAAACTTTGATCCCAAATGGGAAGGAAGTGGGTAGAAAGTTAGTTCACTGATAATCACCCAAAAAAATCCATGAACCTTCATTGATCATATAATTCTACATTTGGAATCCATAATTTTTTTTTCTTTCTTTCACTCTAGAACCTCAAGGGGTTGGATTAAACTAGATGGAACCTAGAGCTTAGTCTCCACCTGATAATAAGTGACACACTGTGATGTAAACTAAAAAACTCCCTTCTTCATACCAGGACACCGAAACCAGATCTTAACATACCAATTCATCATTTTTATTTTAATATGTAATGACACGATTTGTTATAAATAAAAGTCACCTTAAGATTTAAATTAAATTCCTTCTTGTATAAGAACATATTTGGTTTTAATATAAATCCTATCATATTTAAATTACTAATAAGCATCATTACCATTTATAATATTTCCATTTAACAATGATCAAATGAATATTATAAATATTAGGTTTTCACAAATCAAATTGACACAGAAAAAGGAAGTGATTGCCTCAACCAATAGGATTGTACCCTATGAAGCCCATTTATCAGAGATTTAAAGGGAGATAGAATCAATTATATTTTATCTTTAACAATCCCAAGATAATATCCAACAATTTAAGCTTTAGAAAAAATGTTTACAAGATAAGTTCAATCTCATTGAGATCGCAACCCAAACCATTTATACAACCACCTCGTGAATGTCTCACCATCATGCACCTTACACTTAGGGAATTTTATTTTGTAGTAAATGGATATGTATCAATGCCCAAGAAATATGATTATGTACATTATTTTTTATAGAATAATGAATAATTTTCATCTGATTATTGTTACTTTATAAATGATTTTTATTTTGATAAAATAGGATATAAATTGTATTTTCGAGTAATATTCCCATTCAATTAAATAAATTTATTTTGATGAATTAATGGATTTTTGAAATAAATAATATTTTATTGTAATATTAATATTAGTTTTTTTATTAAATATAAATTATCATAAATTTTTGTTGAAGTAAAATATATTTTTTATAAGGGTTTGAAAACTGTTATGTTAAAAAAAACTCAGTATTTTCTCAATAAATGTTGATTATTATATATAAAGTAAAAATACAAATATTAAGAAAAAAATTTAGATAAAATTAATATTAATTTTGTAATATTAACAGTGAAATTATCAAATGGGATTTTTTTATAATTTTCTAAGATAGTTGAATTTTCATGTAATAATTAAATACAGTATAAATATATGGTGTGTATTATGATATCAAAATGAACCAAATGTGAACTAATGAATAATATAAATTGTATCCACGAACATATTATTGTTTTAAGTATAAAATATTGTGACTTTTTGTTTATTTATTTATTTTTAAACCATTATGAATCCTCCAAAACCATTAATATATTTTAAGGTGTTAAAATCATTTCTTTAAAAGTATGGCTCACTTCCATATAAGCAAGGGAATTATTTCATTATGTTATGAACTTGGCCTTATAAAATAATGAAAACCAATAAAATTTCGTATAAACCATGAGAAAAAACCCATTGGAAGGTTTTTGGTTTTGGTTATTTTATTATATAGAGACCAAAACCTATGTTTGAGAAATGATAAAGAATTCCCCAATTATTTCCTCTATAAACCCACGCAACCTCCCACTCCTCTTCACTAAAAGTTATTGGGCCACATAATAAATCTATACTAACCTCTATATTATCCTACCGAGGTTCCCCTAAGCTCTCAATAATCCCTTCCCAAGCATTTGGAGTCACACACTCAAGTAAGTGATCATCACCTTATCTTTTTTATTCAAGTTTCCTTATAATATTATACCTTCTATTTACAATTCCTTATTTTGGGATACTTATTTACATGTACCTATTACTAAATATTTTATTTCCAAATGATTATACCCCCTTTCACTCTCATCCAAGCATTTTTTGAATTTTTAAGTGATGTTGTTATGCTACGAAAATTTCACTGTGATTTTCCATGCCAAAACAATTGTGTAGTGAATACCATAACCATTTACTATTAATGTTGTTCAACTTTATAAACTTATACATCATTGAATTGGGTATTACATGTATTTATTTCACACTCCTTGATCATAGAATAAAATATGATGATAAATTAATCTATGTTGTATAATTTATATGGAACACTTAAGAATGAGAATGAAATGAATGTGATGAGTGTGCTTAGAATTATATAGTGCTATAATGAATTGGGTAATGTTTACTCTCATGAGACTTCATATTGGGATAGTATGTGAACCTGATTCTTTTATGTTACTTTTTCCATCATGATGTATTGAAAGATAACCTTCACCTGTGATTATGATGCAGTATTTTATGTTGTTGCCACATTTCTCATGTTAGGAATATCATTTTATATCATGTCTAATAATTCATATATATAATCTGTATTCGTTTTTATGGCCCATTTATATTCCTATTTTCTAAAATATATTATCTTAAACCATGTTTATTACCTTAGGTCTTTATATCTCACCCATTTCTTAGGTATGTCCCCAGGTTATCCAATGCAGTTTTAAAATCCATGGAATTTTAGAAGAATGTTAAATAAGTTTTCAATAATGTTTTTTTATATCCTAGGTTAAAAATGTTATTTAATGTACATAATTCCCTATGAAACTATACTTATCAATAATCCACAATTTTTTATGTGTACTTTTATGTAATAAATAAATAATTAATCTATAATAAAGAGTAGAGTTGTTGT
The DNA here is from genome assembly GCA_963277665.1 of Viscum album. NCBI lineage: Eukaryota > Viridiplantae > Streptophyta > Magnoliopsida > Santalales > Viscaceae > Viscum > Viscum album. The sequence continues at coordinate 534,386,089 of OY728155.1, forward strand.
AGTTGGTATCAAAGGAAATGTTTAGTTATTATTGGGATTAGGATTAGAAAAATTTAGAGAAATCATTAGAAATAAGATTAAGTATAGAAAAACATCCATAAATTTTGGTAAGGATAGAGTAAGTTTTTTTCAATAAAATATATCCTTTTCACGATACTACAAGTGGGTATGGATCTAGAACGTATATACATAGGGGTAAACCCCAAAAAAATCTTGTTGAGATATACTTAACTGAGAACTGGTGCACGTCAACGGGCCTTTCTGCACACCTAGTTTGACACTCTTGAAGGGATACACGCATTAGTAAATTCATAATCTCATTTCAAACCATTATTAAGGGAATAAAAATTTCCATAATAATATATTTTTTGAAATATATCATGGAAAACATAGATTGAGGCCTATAAATTCACAAGTTAAGAAAATACATGTAATTTATATATTATCTCTTTAATTTCATTGGATTAACTTATATGTGTTTAATAGTTTAAAAACATTCACCCCTAAGTCTATTTTGGATAAAGTAAATGGATAGAACCATAATAAAAAAGTGGAAGGTAAGTTTATCATCAATAGATCTACACATTCCTTCATATCATAAATGTTTAGTAAAACTATTCGAACATTACCACAAATAATGGAAGTAGAGTTGACAGTGAAAATAAAAAATGAATTAATTATTGAATACCATGTATATAAATCCTCCCTTATCATAATTTTTAGGCTGAACATTCCAAAAAAACCTTTTCATACTACCTTAGGTGGAATTTGATGCAATTTTGGGTATGGATTGTCTTTCCCTATATGAAGCCAAGAAAAATTGCCGCAAGAGGGAAATCACTCTCCATATTGTGAATTGACCCCTGATTCTATACTAGTGAAAGGAGGAAGTTGAATCTTTATTAACACCAAAATCTAAAGAATGTTTATCATTTCACTATGAGTAACTGTATCTATCTAAAATTACAATGTCTGTGGAAAAAATCATCACTGAAGACATTTGCATTATGATAGAATACACTGATTTGTTTCTTGAGGAATAGCCTGGTTTTCCTTCTAGCTGAGAGGTTTACTTTTTAATTGAGCTTATACCTAGTGTGTTTCCATTATCCAAGACTTTGTACAGAATGGTTGTTATGAAACTTGAAGATCTAAAGAAAACACTAATGAGAATATGGATAAAGGGTTTATACACCCATGTGCTTCACTATAGGGTTCACCAATCCTCTTTTTCAAGAAGAATGATGGGTCAATGAGCCTTTGAATTGATTATCGTGATCTCAATAATATTTCTATAGATAATAAGTATCCTATACCATCGATTGATGACTTTTTCGATCGGCTATACGGATCACAATACATCCCCAAGGTGGATCTTCAGTCAAGATATCATCAAGTAAGGGTGAACAAAGAGGATATCCATGAGACCTCTTTTTTGTACAAGGTACAAGCACTATTAGTTCATTGTAATTCCATTCAGACTCACTAATTCTCAATAAATCATCATCTATATGATTAATAGAGTTGGTAGAGATTACCATAATAAATTTGTGGTAGTATTTTTATATGATATTCTAATATCTCTAAAACCAATGAGGATCATGAGAATCATCTGAGAAATATGATAAATACCATAAAAAGGATAATATTAATTCCATGTACACCACATGTGTGTTCTAGTTTAAGTAGTTCTCATACATGGGGAATATCATCATAAGAAATGTTATATATATGGACACTTCAAAGGTAGAAACATTTAATAGATGGTCGAGTAAAAAATATGTTATTGATATCGATTGGTTCCTTGGACTATATGGGTAGTATTATTGATTTGTGAGAAATTCATCATGAGTTTCAAACCCTCTAAATAAGCTATATCAGAAGGGAGTAAAGATTTCATGGAAAAATCAATGTGAAGAGAGCTTCATGGATTTGAAAAGGAGGATTATCACTGAACTTGTGCTCACACTAAACATAAGTAGAGAACATTTCATAGTATTTAGTGATTTTTAGAAGAATGGACTTCCATTTGTTTTAATGAAAAATAAAAAATTAATTGCCTATGATTAAAAGGTATTTGAAAGTTCATGAATTGAACTACCAAATGCCGGATCTGGAGTTGGATGTAGTGATCTTGACTTTGAAAATATGGAAAAATTTCCTCTTTGGTGAGAAGTGTTTAATATATATAGATAAAATAATCCTCAAGAATATATTCACAAAACAAATCCTCGATATATTCTAATGAAGATGGTTATAGCTGATCAAGGACTATTACTACTCAATTCACTACCATCCCAAGAAAGAGAATAAGTGAAAGACACTCTAAGTAAAAAGGATCAAGATATTTTATTATTTATGATAATTGATCAGGATGTGATCTTATTAGACTTGAAGAAGATGGACATGGGAATCATATAGTAAGGAACATCATTAATCCTTTTACCAATGATTTCTCAACCATCTCTTTTGAAAAAGATAATGTATTCTCAAAGAGATGATGTGGGAATTTAGAAGAAAATGGAAGCTATAAGATAAATGGAAATACATGGAGTTTAATGTTAATGAATAAGGAGTTATGAGATTTGTGTCATGACTATGTGCACAATTAAATCCTATGTTAAATAATGAACCATTGGATGATGAGGATATTTCAACATTCCCCATTCACCCAGAAAGTTTAAAGATGTATCGAGATATCCGAGAGCACTATTGGTGGGAAAATATGAAGAAGGTGATCACTAAATATACATCAATGTTCCTGGTATGGAAAAAAGTGAAGGATGGAATGTTAAAATCTAAGGGGAAAATTAAACCATTACCCATACTGTTTAGTAAATGGTAAAACATCACAATGGACACTGTCACCAGACCTTAGAAGACATCCAGGGGAAACATTGCTATCTGGGTTGTGGTGGATCATCTTACAAATATTACACACTTAATTGCGATTTGAGAGGACTTCTCACTGGATCAACTTGCACGGATATACATCAATAAAATGGAAAGGATTCATGGTGTAACACTATTTATTATATCCGACTGAGATTAAAGATTTACCTCCATGTTATGAAAAAGACTGCAACATTCTCTAAACACAGAGCTGAACATCATTATGGTTTTCATCCTCAAACTTATGGCCAATCTGAGTGGAAAATTCAAACACTATAAGACATTTTGTGAGCATACTATATGGACCTAAAAAGTATGATGTGACCAAAATATACCTATGGTCAATTTCTCTTACAATAATAGTTTCCACTGAATCATCAAAATGGCTCCATATGTAAACCTTTATGGGAAGTGATGTAGAATAACTTCATGCTGGGATGATGTTCGGGAACTCAAACTACTAGGTCCTAAAATGGTTGAGGAAATAGTGGTAAAGGTTAATACTCTTCAGAATCACATCAAGGTTTCTAAAATTTGAAAAAAGAGTTATGCTGATGATCATCGATGATACATAGAGTTTGAATTTGGACACATGGTATTCCTATGAATATCTCCATGTTATAAACCCATGAGATTTGGGAAGAAGAGAATTATAATTCCAAAATACATCAACCCCTTTAATGTACTTGATTGAATTAGAGTGCTGTCATATAGACTATCACTCCCACCTAACTTACCTCAAGTACATGTTGTATTCCGTGTATCTCTCTTGAGAAAGTACATACTAGACCACTCACATGTACTCAATCCATATGTGGTACTATTGTAGAATGATATCTCATATGAAGAGAAGTTTGTAAAGATCTTATATTATAGAGACAAAGTTTTACAAAATAATATAATTCACCTTGTGAATGAATTGTGGAGAAACTGAAAGTTTTAAGAAGAAAAATGGGGACTATAATAGGTGATGAAACATAGTTACCCTTGTTTGTTTTAGTGTGGGAAATGAAAATTTTGAGGGTGATATTTCTTAAGGGTGGAGATTGTAATGACCTGAACAATTACAATTAATATTCAACTTATGGTTTAAATTAAATTTAATATTATATATTCACTTAATTTGTTTTAATAAATACCATTTCATATTTAAATGACCATTAAGAATATTTACCATTGATAATATAATTTTTCAATAGTTATCACATGAAAAGTATAAATATAGGTTTGTAAGAAATCCAATTGACCTAGAAAAAGGAAGTGATGACCTCAACCAATAAGATTGTACCCTATGAAGCCCTTTTATCAGAGATTATATTGTATATAGAATCACTAGGAATTTCCTATGACCAATTTCAATTATAGATCCAACAACTTAAGCATGAGTGAAACCATTCATGGGAGAAGTTCAATATCATCGAGATCACAACTCAAACCATGTTTCCTGAACCACATCATAAAAGTATCACCATCGCGAACCTTACTCTTATGGTATTTTCTAGTGTATTAAAGAGAAATTTATCAAAGACATTGTGAAATGATAATGTAAATTATTATTTATATAATAATGAATATATTTTTATTTTATTATTTTTTCTTTATAAAATAATTTTATTTTGATTCAATAAAACAAAAATTATATTTTTGGCTAATATTCAAATTCAATTAAGGAAATCGTTTTGATGAATTTATGGATTTTTGAACTAAATAAAATTTTATTGAAATATTACTATTAAATAATTCTTATTAAATATAAATTATAAAAAAAATTATGAAGTCAAGTATAGTTTCTATAAGGGTTCAAAAATGGTTATTGTCAAAAATCCCAGAATTTATAAATAAATGTCTCTTATTATTTTAAAATTAAAAACTATAATAATTATAAAATTATTTATATAAAATTAATATTATTTTTAAAAAAAATAATTAAGTTATCCAATGTTAAATTTTTTAAACTTTTCTGAGACACTCGAATTTTTGGGTAAAAATTAAACACTGTATAAATATATGGCATGCATTATGACATTATAATGAGCCAAAAGTGATGTGATAAATATTATAAACGATATACAAGACCAAGTATATGTTTTAAATTTAAAATAATGTGATGTTATTTTTACTTTATTAATTTTATAAATACTTTATGAATCCTCCAAAACAATTAATATATTTTAAGGTTTTAAAATAATTTCTTTAAGAGTATAACTCACTTCCACATAGGCAAGGGTATTATTTTTTTAATATCATACCATGGCCTTATAAAATAATTAAAAACCCTCCAATTTTTGTAGAAACCATGGTAAAAACCCACGGTAAGTTTCTTTTGGTAATTTTATTTTATAGAGTCCAAAACCGAAGTTTGAGAAATGATAAAGAATTACCCACTCTTTTACTATATAAAATAACCCAATATCCCACTCATATTCACTCAAAATACATGGATTACATCCTTAATATTATCTCACATCTCTATAGTCTTCAAAATATTCCCCAAATTTCACAATAAGACCCTCCTAAAAATTTGTAGTTACACACTCAAGTAAGGGATCCCCACCTTCTCTTATTTATTCATGATTCTTTATTATTGTATGCCTTATATTTCCATTTATTTGTATTGGGATATGTATTTAAATTTATATATTACTTACTATTTTATTTAAAAATTATTATACAATACTTTCTCTTCCATCAACCCATTTTATGAGTTTTTAGGTGTTGTTGTTATGCTACCGAAATTTCACCCTGATTTTCCATGCCAAAACAATTGTGTAGTGAATACCATACCCATTTCTTATCAAGGGTGTTCACCTTTACAAAATTATAATTATTTTACTTGGGAATTACATGTATGTATTCCACACTAATTGAACATGGAATAAAATATAATGATTAATGAATCCATGTTATATGATCTATGTGGCACAATTAAGTATGAGAAAGAAATTAATGTGACGAGTGCACTTGTAATTAAATAGTGTTCCAATGTATTGGGAAATATTTAATATCATGAGACATAATGTTAGGAAAATGAGTCAACCTGATTATTTTATGGTACTTATTCCATCATGATGTCTTGGAAGTTAACCTTGACCTATGTTTATGATATAGTGTTTTAAGTTCTTTCCACATTTCCTATGTTAGGATTATCATGCTACATCATGTCTTATCATTCATGTTTATGACCCTCATTAATTTTATGACCCATTGATATGACTATTGTCTAAAATGTATTAATTTATTCAATTTTTATTCCCTTACTGAGCATTATAGATCACCCTTGTCTTATGTATGTCCCCAGGTTATTTCGTACAGTTTTAATAGACATGGAATTTTAGAATCATTTTAAAGAAATTTTAAATAATTTTGTTATATCCCATGATCATGATTTTATTCTATGTACATAATTCCCTAATAAACATTACTTCTTGATATTCTAGGTTGTATTATGTGTACTTTTTTATTAATTCATGAATTAATTTTTAATAAAGAGAAGAGTTGTTATATAATATGTACTACTTGAGTTGATGCATGAAACTCCCTCAACACCACTTCCTAAAACACCAATACAACCATTAGTTAATTATAAAAGAGGATGATATTCTCCCCAAATTCAAAAAATCTATCACATACATCACCCAAAATAATTGGTTTCATGATATCTGACAATCAATTTCATCATGATGAGCCTCTATAACCTAGTGAAGAAGTGTGGGGGTCACCAAAATTGATGAGAAATGAGAAATGTCTCCCTCTTATATGAAAACAATCCATATTGAGGCTAACTAATCATACCCCTCATCCATTAGTCAATCACATGAATTACTATTAATGGAATATTCCACCACATTTCCCTTCCCTATAGTATATATTGTTTCAAAGTCAAAGTCCTATAGAAACTCCAAGAAATGCCTTGACCTCATATTGAGATCTATATAAGAGAATATATACTTTAGACTCTTGGGATTTGGGAAGACTTAAATCACATTCCAATAAGATTGTTTCCCAAAATATTTATGTAAAAAAATACATTAAAAATATCCAATGCATAGGCTATATAATTATTCCCGTGGATTCACACATTTCTAGAGCTATAAGAAATCTTGACCCACCTATCTATCAGTTTTAACCCCATACATACATGGAAGCATAATTGGACACCTCATACTCAACTCTATCCTTAATAAACCAAAAAATTGAGGAAGTATTCAACCTCTACTTCAACACCATAAAATATATTGGAAAATGGTAAAATAAAATGAATGGATACCCTATTCAGGTAAGGGTAGTCATAGGTGCAATAAACCTAGATGAGTTTTCCAAAAATCTCAAGTAATATCCCACCAGTTTAAGTGAACTATGAACGTAAAAAATTGAATTGGATAACTCCCATGCCATAATATATTTTATTATTACCTAATTTAAAACAACTAAATCCTTTGATGTGAAATTCTTAAAGTAAAAAAACTTCTCAAATTTATAACATTCCCTTCGATATATTTCCATATAGTCGATGCATGCAAATTAAGTCTTAGATAATCCACAAATTCATAGCATTCTCATCCTCCTTTTATGAGTAAATAATGATATCATTAAATAAAAATCCCATGGAACAATCTAGGAATTGATATAAGGCCCATTTTATGAGTCCCATGAACAATAAAGGGTTTTTTCATGAATAATGGAATTACATGGAATTCATAGGGACTATAGTGACACATTAATATAATATTTGGGTTATCCTCTTCATAAAATCATTGTTTTTGATATCTATATTAGAGAAAAATATTTGAGAGATAATATTATCCCTTAAGTTGTTCAAATAGACCATGAATGCTTAGAAAATGTTTCTTATTATTGATAATAACTAGATTTTTATAGTGATAGTCAATATAGAGTTTCAATCTCCCATATACCTTTATAGTGAATAGAATAGGAGCCACCCAGGGGGGAACACTAGGTCTGATGATACCTTTCTACAAAAGGCCCTAAAACTATAAATTTATATCACCAATATTATCTAGGGATATCAGATAATATTTAGAAAATATTAATGTCTTGTTATAGTTTAAATCAATGCTAAAGTCAACTTCTTAGTGATGTCGAACCACTTGAACATCCTATAGAGAAATATCATTGTACGCCTCTATTACTTTTGATAATCATTCCTCTACAGAGTCCTAAACACATATCACTAGTCTCACCTAGTGAGGGTCAATAAACTATACTATCCTAATGGTTATACCCACGTATAATGTCTAAGGGTCTCATTCACCGGTGAAGTTGGATTTTGACTCATCCATTTGATGACTTATCACCCCACATTAACAATAATCTACTCAAGTATAGAATTTGGATAACTAATCCATGCCATGGATAACATTATATGGTCTCATATTTTCCATGATAATATCCCAATAGAAAAATTACATATCATGAGTAATCTCACTCAAACGTTTTGAATAGTTAATGGGGTGATCACCACTGTTAGAATGATCTAGCCATAGAGGTTATTCAAGGGACTTTACAAATATCTTTAGCTCTCAAATGATATAGTAAAAAAAAGAATAAATCATTCTTGGGTAAATGAGTATGAGTGATAAAATATATAATACAAAAATCATACCAAGAACCTGTTAGGGAGTCACATTATCAAAATACTCCCTCAATTTAATTTTTCATCTACCCTGACCTCTAGCATCTTTTCCCAACCATAAAATACCTTTGGGTGGTGGTGATAAAAGTGGATAAAAGAATCATCCACCTTGATCTTCTTCTAAACCAATAAATCCCCTTATATAGCCACATTCATAAGGTCCACCTTTTACACATTATGGATGGTTCTAATATTTTTGATAAATGTATTAGGTTAGACCATCCATAGTTCCACCCTAGTTATTCTTTGTTTCCCACCTAAAAGTCCAGCAACTCCTAAACTTGTACCATTCTCAACATCACATGATTATACTTATCTATAAAAAATTACTCAAATTATGACTAGGGTAAATAAGCCTCATCATAATTCATTGTTATTATCCTTCACCAGTAGAATTTGAACCATGAAGAATACTCTATGAAAGTACCACCATCTAGTTGGTTATTTTCTCAACCAAATGGAAAACATGAGTCACTAACTCAATCTAATCCTCTGCCTCCTAAGTATCCAACTTACTACAAAACCTAGGAGGTATCTATTAATGAAACTCCTAATTAACACTTAATAAGTGGTTAGTTTGATATTTCTCAATAGAGACTATCATATTTTTGATGGGTTTTTCTACTATTTATGAAACTAATGGAGGATCTTATATTAGCTCATGGGGTGGATATTCAACTTGATCAATTCTATGTATTTATGCCACATCACTCACCTAATCAGTGGTTAGAGGATAAGTCACTAGATTGGGATCATATCAACCATGCTACTGTATCTGATCTAGATAAATATGGGATGCACTACTTTATTTTAACTTGATAAATAATGAGATATCAAATAAAATCTAGTTGGCCTAACAAAATATAAACATGAAAAAAACATAACATCCACATTATATGATGTATATAACATCGTTTTTCAACACACTAGTAAATGAACAACCCAACCCCACCATTACTATGTCATGGGATACCAACAAATTTTGATTTATCCATACTGATATGGGAATCATTACCTCTAATGAACATCACATCTCTGACTATAATGGAAAATAATTGAATAATGAGGAATATAACCTATCCAACTATATAAAGTATGGAACACAAAACATGAAATATATAAGACTCCTTTAATATAACATAATAAGAAGTCTCAACCAAAAAAAATGTAAATAAATGGATAATAGTACCATATGTACTAGAAGTAAAAATGTCTATAAAACCAATATAATTCCTCCCATCCACATCTTCTTCCAAGCTCCCTTGAAGTCCTCTCTATGTTCTTTACAGAATTATGTGAAAGAGTGAAATTGTACATATATGGTGAGAAATAATACTAAGTATAGTCATCCAATATGTATATGAGAACATTATCATGGTATATGAACATAACATCAAGAAATAATACCTAATAAAACATGGATAATTAATCATGAATCATGGTATGAAGCTGTGGGCATAACATAAGATGTAAATTATAGTAGTGTAGAAACATGATTTTATAATAATATGTACTAGGAACATGATATAGGACTGATTACTAATATAAAAATGTGGTGAAAAAATAATAATAATAAATCATAACATATGTCAATGTTAACCACCAAGACATTTATATCATAATAGACTGGGATAACCACCTTCCCATAACATAGTAGACTAGGTCTAACCATCCATTCCCTTAAAAATATTACTTGGGACAAAAAATTGTATCTCAATATAAAATCGTTATATATAAAACTTTGCACAATAAATTGGAGGGATATAATAGACTCAACCATCACATAATGATAAACCATATATATGTGTCTCAAAGGAACTAGAAAACATTCAGAATCCCATTATAGCTTAGTTAAACCATGTGAAAGAAATAGATTTCATCAAAACATCTACAAAACATGATCATAAACCATATAGATAAAGAATTTGGATATTATGATTAGATAATAACACCAATGAAGAATATAAAATTTTAAAGGATGTTGACGTATATAAAAACACAATATAAGAGAATTATAAAATTATATTTAAAATTATGGAGAAATACCCTTTACATTTTTAATAACTTTAATTTCAAAATAAATAAATAATAAATCATTCAGAATAAAAACTTATTTGAAAAAACAAGAATACTTTGATAGGAATATTTTTAATTAAAAATAATGAATACAAATGTAATGTCGGTCCATGTAGAAGATGTTAAAAAATATCAACTTCACACCTTTGTAAAGAAAGTTGAATACATTAAAAAATGTCACATATGGAAAATGTTAAAAGATATTCCTTTCATTATTTTGTATATAAATTTAATGAAATTAGGAAAATTAATTAGGAAATAATATAATTATATATAGTTATATTTATAAATCAAAATAAAGAATATGGTAATGGACGTTAAGTATTCTCATATTAAAAGATGTGATAAGGTCAGCTCCATTTATAAGGAACCTTCCAATTTAGTTGTGATACCAAGGGATGTAAAACATAATGAATAAAAATAAAATCCAAAATTAACATAATTATAATAAAATAAATGGATTTCTGATTGAAATGACATACAATTTTTTCAAATGTAAATTTAGTAATAAACAATCTCAATTTCCAAGTGATATTGAAAGGAAACATTACCCTTAAGCCTAATTTCTTGAAATACTCTTTATACTCTAGTATAACAAAGAATAAATTATTAATAAATTATTTAAAAACCTTATTAAAATCTAGAACCTTTTATAATCTTAAATAATAATAATTTATTAGACATATATTTGTTTGTTATTTTTTATTTTCATCCTCAAATAGTAGAAATTTTGATTATTTCATATAGGTTTCATAATAACGATGTTGCAACTTTTCCTTTGATAACAAGTTCATCTCCACAAGATTATTCAAGGTAGTTTAATAATTAATCATAAATGATTTATTTAATCCCATGCTCATTTTATGGATTTTATGGGTGTGGATCAAGATAATGGATTCCATGATGAGCATGTTTTGGGTATTTGTTTATAACAACAAGTAACATTATAATGAAAATTAATTTTTGTTCTAATCATAAAAACCATATTCATGAAAAATTATTCTTTCATATCATATATTAACATTATTAAGGTATTTATACTTATTAATGTTTAAAATAATGATGTTGGTATAACATTAATCATGTAGGTACTTGGATTGACCAAAACTAGAACATCTTATACTAGTGAATGAGTAAGAGTTTAGATTTATATAAAAGTAATATCAATTTATCAAAAGAATAATGATTTTAATAAAACATCATCATATTTTCGAATGAGATTTATTTAGATATGATATGATAGGATAATTTAAAATTTTATAAAAGAACTTATATAATTAGCCTCAAATGGGTTTATTTAGAATGAAGTATTTAAGCCTATTTCTTAGGACTATAAGTTACCCAACAAAGAATAATAATTTATGATAGGAAAATTTTGTAGTGATTTAAAATTTAATTGAATAATTTTACCTTTTACTATATAGATAAATGGATAAATGGTCAATAGGTGTGTGAATTGATAAGTTCATAAACTTTTAATAATAATATGATAGTTAGAAATAATTTATGTACTAGAAAAATAAACCATGAGAACATGGTATTTTTATAGTAGTTATAACAAATGTTATCCTATATGTAAATTTAACTTCTCTTTATCCCTGATAGAAATGGAATCTACTGAAAGACCTTACTTTTTTTGGGTAGCCACCACCCTGTTAGAAAATTATTCTTCTAGAGGAGGAACAATCAATACAACACGAGAATTTTAAAGGAAATTCACAAACCATTATCACAATCATTTTTTAACTTGTTCCAAAAACCCAAGACCCACCTTTTGTGAACCTGAGGGTACAACCCATACATACCTTTTTTTGGGTAGTATACCCCACTCAGTCCTACTTTTGAATGCGAAAGAAAAAACCAAAAAATTAAACTGACTGATATAAATGGTAAAATATATTGTCATGGAACTAGAGAAAAATAACTAGTAACTAAATGTATAAGAAAAGGTATATTTTATATCCTTGGTAGTGTTATATTGAATTATTATGTTCATATAAACAAATCATAGAGTATGAGCAGTAAATTCATGTCTATAGAAACATGATGTTTATCCAGGTGTTTTTCACTGGTTCAATAAAACAATATTTATATATTTTTTAGGCATATAAATATCAAATATTTTAGAAAGTTGGGTTTTAAAATCTTTTATAGGTATATGTAATTATCTATACCTGAAAATAATGAGCTTATTCACAGTTAGAAGAAACATTTGTATTCTATATAACATAATCTATCAGAATAATAAATGAATGAAAACATACTTATAGTTATAAATAGTCCCTAAAATTATTGATTAATTAATTTAATCCACCATAAATAATTTTAATAGTCTTGAGATAGTTAGGGAAAAAACATTCTATAAATACTAATCAATTTTGAATTTTAATTTTAATTTTGTGAATATGAATAAAAATATTATGCACACTTTTTCCCTCCTAGTCATTATTTGATCTATAAAAGGAATTTCCAATCAATATTTCATCATAAAAAATAATTAATAAGTAATTATGGAATAAATAAATGATCGATAAAAAGTAATATGAATATTTTGTATATTGATATATGAAACAATAAGAAAAAAAATATGTATTTTAAATCCCATGCATGATATTTTAAAATTTATGATATTATGTATATAAAAGATTTTTGATCAATATATATGATATATTACACTATGTATTCATATGAAATATGTTAATAAAATATGTAATAAGTTTTCCTTTTCTCAAAAACTCAATAATAATTATATTGAAAATACTCTGATAAGTAATAAGATTGAAAAAACTATAAAGGAATACATTATAGGTTTGATTTAGAGTATTTTAAAAAAATACATATATAAAAAGACATTCCATTATGTAAAATTTTTAACTGTTACATAATAAGTTATACATAGAAATATTTCAATGTGTAAATGTTTAAATCATATGTAAAAATTAACACATAGAAATGTTCTGAAACATTGAATATTCAATAAGATTATTTTAGTCAATAGAAGTTTTACTTATCGAAAATATCATAAAAAACATATTAAAAAGAATAAAACTAGAATAATGGTAAGAATAGAAAATTAAAATAATAAGTAATAAATAAATACAACATCATTATTTTCTTCTACAAGAAATGAAAGCATCAGTAAAATATTTTATTCATTTCAAAATACATGTTATAAAAAATTGGGTACAACTGCCAAAGTGACACTCACACCAAGAAGAAAATACATTTAAATCCCTAGTTCGGGGACTCGACCCGATGACATCACCTCAATCCCCTCCCTAGTTGTACAACCCCAGCCGATCATAGGGGGCTTCGAAACATATTTTATTTCGGAGTAAATAAAATAATGATTTTTTAATTATAAGGGAAAAATAAATAATGTTACAAAGAACCACTCAACAATCTACTCTATTTTAATAATTAAAAAATAATTATCTAAACCATAAATATTATTACCCTTTTTTGAATAATAAAAATGGTTAAAAATTTCAAAATTATTTCAAATCATGATAAAAATTTAAGAAAATTTTAAGAATATAAAATTTTAGCATTTATAAAAAATTTTAAAAAAAATTATAAAATATTTTTCAAAAAACACAACACCATATTTTTGAAACATTATATTCATAAAAAAGATATTTCAAGATTAAAACTACCTTTCAATTTATACATTATAAAAATATATAATATCATTAATACAATTAAACAAAATAATAAATCTCATCATTAATTAATGATTTATATTGACCAAACTATATTGTGTAGATTTGGAATTCTAGCTTGTATAAATGATTGAAAATCATGTACAACACTTTAAAAGGTACAAAGATCCACGAAAAATTATTAATATATTCAAAATTATATAATAATTAGAAATTAATTAAATATAAATAAATTTCAAAGAATATTCTAGTAAAACATACAATAAAATTTATTTATCTTGTTAAATGACTTGAAATAAAAGATACATAAAATTAAAAACAAAATATGAAGTATTTAATTCATACTTCAATCATACCATGTTTCTAATTAATGTTCTCACACATAGTTGAAGCCAAGGGTTTAGTTAAAATACATGCTAATTGGTCATCAGTGGAGACATATTCTAAATATATTTCTCTATTTTTTACATGATATCTAATAAAATGATATCTAACTTTGATATCTTTAGTTATTGGGTGTTATAAGGGTTTTTTAGAAATTGAAATACCAGATGAAATATTACATAACATTGGTTTACTTTCAAAATAAATAAAAAATTAAATATTCTATTTTAATCCATACGCACATCACAAAACATTAAAAATAAAAATATATTCAGCTTCAGCTATAGATGAAGTAATAGAAAGTTGTTTATTTAAACCCAAATAAACTAAAATTTTACTTAAAAAGTGACACATTCTAATATTAATTTTTTTATAAATTTTAAATCCTTCAAAACTAGAATCAGAAAATATTTATAAATAAAAATTAGTTCTTACATGATAAAATAGACAAATATTTATATAAACTTTAACATATTTAGTAGTCATTTTGGTAGATTTCATTTAACTATATTTGGGTTCATCTTGAAATATAACACATAAGCATACCCTAAAAATTTAATTTTGTCTATAATACATTAAATAAAGTAAACTAACCATTATTCTTCTAAAAAGTTTAACATGAACAGATTTTCTTGTAATATATACATCAAATTTTTATGTAGTAATGAAAGTGGTATTTGAGTCATTATAGGAATCAAGTGAAAATATTTTAAATAGTTCCTTAGTATTGGATTAATTTATAAATTATTTATTTTAATGATCTAAAATCAGGTTCAATGTTATTATGATTATTTATATAAATTATTTTACTATATTGTTGTTTGATGAAAAAAGTACAAATGTTGGATCAAACAAGAATTGAATTGTATCAACTACATTTACAAATCCTTGACCACAAAACCAAACATTCGAAGTCTACAATCACCAATAGTTGATAAGTGACCATGATAATCCACCAAATTATGAATTTTAAATAACCAAGAAGAAAATATTCTAAGGGTATAATCAACTACATGTTTTTGAAGATTGATTATGATGAAGGTTATCGACCACATGAAGATACATAATCAATTGTGCTAGACATAGTCAAAAAATTTCAAATTTATTAAGCTACTATATGGAGATAATTATCGACCACATGAAGAAGTTTCAATTGAAAATTATTTCTGAATGACCATGGATGTAAATTTAGTAATATATTTGAGATATTTTGAGGTAGAGAAACCATAGGTTTTGATCTAATAACCGATCATGCACATGACTAACCACATGTCATAGACACCAACATGATCGAAAATGAGTATTCAATATTATCATATCTAAGTACAGAACTCCAATGACTAAATTTTAGAGAACTGAATAATGGTGTCATAAAAGTTGAGATATTTCAGCCCAAGGATATCCTTTATGATTATTTATCAACATATGTAATGAGAAGAGTATTCTAAAAATATAATGAATCCTTACACATCAGAAGTACTATAGACCATCAGTATTCTTCATACGTTTTCTCACACTATAAGGCAATATATTTTTCATCACATCAATATAAAAAATGAGAGGAATCTTCACTGACTTCTATATATTCTCTTGATGTTAATAGAAAATAAAAGAAGGAGAAAATATCTTTACTGATCAACTAAACATGACCAGAGAATAGCTATATTGAACTCTATTACTTCTTTCTCCCTTGATATATATTTTTTTTAAATTTGAGCTGTGATTTATTCAAATAGTACATCTATTTAGAAATTATCCTTAATTGTAAGTAAGATAACTCAGATACTCTTTCCCTCTCATATTTTTACATTCTTTATCCGATGAATAATTATAGGAGTGGCTTGGTTTATCTTGGAATGCTCTATGAGTAATAATATACTTATAAGCTGATTCTAGTTTTGGATCGTTACACTTGATCAATATTGTTAATTAGTTTATAAATTTTAATAAACATTATTGGTAGTATCTTATTATTAAATTTATAGAACTAAGTTCTTTCTTGGCCTCTTGTTTTAATTCCATTGTGTTGTTTTATTTTTTTTCCCTCCACTTCTATTTTAACTAAATATGTTCAAATGGTTTTTGAATTGAAAAACTATGATTTTTAGCATTTATATATGATATAAATACTTCTGTGTGTTAGTATTGTAATTTAAAAATCTCAAGTATCTTTGTTTATCATAACTAGGTATTGACCATGCCTTTGAGACACTATTTGAAAGAATGAAATTCTAGATTTATATATATATACTATTTTTTATTAGTATGTATTTAAATTGTGTATATTTTAATTTAATTTTTTTTAAATATTTTTTATCAGAAAATAAATTCACCCCCTCTTGTGCATTCCACTCCGACCAATATTGGGTATTAACCCATAATTATATTAGGACCTCTGTCTTTATTTGTTTTACTATGTTTATTACTTGTTCCTTGATCATGAACTGGGGGATATATATTGATTTTTTTATTTAGTATTTTTTTATTATGGATTCTTCTTAGATTGCATGTCATACTACAAATAAACCTCCCGTCATTAATGGTAAAAACTATTCTCAGTGGAAAATAAAAAATAAAATATATCTTGAAATCAGGGGTTTTGATATTTGGGATACAATTTATGATGTAAAAACCTCATAACCCAAAGGTACCCCTCCTTGTTCAATAATTAAATAAGGGAGATAATGAACCCTAAGTCCCTCCTTTAATAGGCCTTGAGTTTGTGACAAGCACCAATGGAATAAAAATATTTGATATGGAAGTAATTATCCTCAATAATATAATAAGTATCACGAGATAGGATAAATAAACCACCAAGAAACTCCATCCAATAATATAGAATTTGAACCAAACCAACCCACAACGTATGAAAACTACCAATAAATACAAATAGAGTTCCCTAACAAGTATAAAAAACAATTCTTATGATAATGACTCAATTGAATCTCTAATATCCAAGCTAGTGATTTATATAAAAGTCCTATAAATACTCCTAGAAACTTGAAAAAAAAATTATTTTAATGTAGGGTGAGCATAAAATTCATACTCGGTAGGATAATACACATAGTCTCTCTTGCACATGTGAAAAGATAATACTAGTGAACCAGTGAATAAATAACATAACCAACAAGAACCTAAATATGTGAACTAACCAAACCCAACCTCACCATGGAACAATCACTAAATATCATGTTAGATATATTGAATTAGTATCAAAATAATATAAGTAAAATAATCCTTACGAAAATTTACAATGTATAATTTATGATCATGTAATCCAATGTCAATCTTCATGTGATTTCACTCCTTCCATACATATCATATCACATATCCATCCATCTCAAATGTGGGTAAAGACGCATCCCAACCTATCCCACCCTCATAAGGTCTAGAATCTAGTGTAATCATCAGTCACCATCATATCACAATATAATCCATATAACTAGGGAAGTATGATATCATGAATGTAAAAGAAAGCAACCTCATTCCCTCCACCTACCATACATGACCCCCACTATATATCACATCCATGTAATCATTGGGTGTTCTCCAAAACTATCCCATCGTCTCCTAGGTATTCTTCCAAAACAACCCATATCATTACCTAGGTATTATATAACTCGAACCCATGTCACTATCGATGCATCTAAAATATTGTAGGGGAATATGGGGTTGTCAACCATCTGATTAATCACTATCATGGATGTTGGAGTAAACACCCGGAACCCAAAATGATTGGGTGTCAGTAAAGTTATCCAACTTGGGTGGGGGTCTATAAAAATAAACTGAAAATACAAGATATATAGATAACACACAATACCCAACCTATGAATTAACATCTACTACACTAGAATTCTAAAAACAACACTATTTCACCTCACAAAAACTATCACAACCGCTCCCACCACTAAATTAATTACACCACCCAACCACCATACATAACCTCACAATTTCAACTTTCAATTATATACTGATTCGTTTCCCAGTATATATAAATTACAAGGCAATATTAGGTCACTAATATTAAATTCAGTTATCACATATTAGGTTTCCTTTAACACTTTTTTCATTTACCATCCCATTTCATTTATCATTCAATTCATTTAGTCTTATTACCATAAATCAATTGTATCCCACATTTTCTCATTTCAAATCATTCGATGGATAATATGGAAACTAATATAACCATAATACATATTAACTAACCCATATAACATTTACCACCACCACAACAAAACATATTATATTCCATTATGACAACCCAACAATCTCATCACAACAACCACAATCCACCCACCACACATCATAACTAGTCACATATCATTCCTACCAAACAATGCTTCACATCCCAACACATTTCTACATTGAACTTGGTTACCACCATCGTAGGTAAAAACCCCACACTAGGTTCCCACACATCACTCAAGACAACACAATAAGTACATTATCATATAAAAACATGTTCTATCACCCACAATTTACCTAAAATTATTATTTTAAAATGAGGTATTTCATCACTTTACTTCTTTAGTTAGGATTAATATTCTCAAAAAATTTATACATCCCTTGTAATCTAATTAATTATCTTTATATAAGTTCTTAAGATTATTTTTGGGGTGAATTAAAAAAATCAAAAAAATTGTTTTACAATCATAATAACTACAACACAATAAAGTGTCCTAGTAGTCATGATATTATGTAACATCATTAGGAATGCATAATCACATACCAATTCAATTTCAATTTAATACAATTATTATCATATTATGATGACCCATAATATCCAAAAAAGGAAGATAAAAGTGTGAAATTCCAATAAACTTAGCATAATGATGGAGAGACCAAGGATCCCCTGCATGATGGAATCCTTCTAAATCACCACATATAACAGGGAAGAGAAGAAACAAATACAAAGAAACAACCACACAAGAATCCCATAGATTAACCTAAATCATAAAATGGGATCATCAAAATCATATCCCAACCACTCCCCAAATAATATAAACATCACTGTTGAGAATTCCCCATCATATGAATAGGAGAAACAAATGAGGAAACTAGAAGAAATCACCACAGATTGTCAAAGATGAAACTCTAGAATATACAGATAAAATCCATAGAAAGGGCCTAAAATATCCACCAAAATCACATAGGGTTCACCCAAGACTTAATAAGAATGAGAGAGGAATAAAGTAAATTGGATGGTCCCTAAAATTTATAGACATCCGAAAAATCGATATATTCTTGACATGAAATATTGAATCAGATAATGATTATTCATGATGCTCACCAATTTAGGCTCTATAATTAGTTCAATTCATGAACACCTACAATTAAAATCCTAAATATTACCACCTAAATTTCATGGAACCTCAACCTCAAATTCATTCACATAATGATTAATTTTTCTATTTCATGAATTAATTAAGAATAATATTCCCTTTCCAAACTTCATGTTGTGAATCAATATCATCTAATCTATGAACAACCATTCACATCATAAATATAGGTTCATGTAGTGAACAACACTATGTTTTATAAATTCATCCTGAAACACTATTGAATCTTCCACAAGTCTCCTAGAAGCACCTCCAACTCCCAATCTATAATGTCCCTCTTAGGCTGACAAAAAATGAAGAGGGATAATGAACCTTGAGTCCCACCTTTGGTAGGATCTGAGTTGGAAACTATCATTGAGGGTATAAAAATATCATAAATATAAGGCATTACCTTTAATAATACAATAAGGTCCGGGAGAAATGATAAATCAACCACCAAAGAAACCAAACCAACCCAAAATGCATGAATAATGTCAAAAAATTCAAATAATTTCTCTAAATAAAAAACAAAATACTTGTCTTATGACTTGTTGAATAACATCTCTAATATCCAAGCTAGTGATGTTCATATTGATTCGTCAAATTGTATTGTAAACCAAAAAATAGTTTATATATATATAGGGTGAGAATCACATGTATACTCAGTTGGATTGTACCCATTATATCCCATGGACATGTGAAAACCCCATAATAATGCTCCAATTAATAAACAGTAGAACCAATATTCAACTAAATAGGTTATCTAACCAATCACAACCACATTATGGCATGCTCACCAAATAATGATTAGAATGTTGTAACATAGTATAAAAATAATGTAAGGAAAAGATTCTCTTCATGTTCTTCCCCATGGAATTTCCTCTCTCATGGAAAAATGCCAAATTTATTATGCTCGCATAACTTTCATATATATATATATATATATATATATATATATATATATATATATATATCATCACATATCCATCCATCTCTGATGTGGGCTGATACATATCCCTACCTACCCAACCCTTGCAATGCTTATAATATGGGTCTTGTATCAATCACCATTACATACCGAACTCATACATAGAATTAGGGAATTATGGTATCATAAATATTAAGGACATAAACCTCATTTCATTCTCCTACCATGAATTAACCCCACCACATACCATGTCTTCATCATCACTAGGTGATCTCAGAAACTATCTTGTCATCTTTGGGTAATCTCCAACACTGAGCCATACCATCACCAAGGTAGTCTCCAACACCAACCCATGTAATATTCACTACTAATGAAGTAATATAGATGAATAGGGGGTGACTAGTCATTTTATTCACCACCAGCCTAGATGTTATGGAAAAAATCAAAACCTAAAACATTTGGATATTAGTAAGGTTATCCAATGTGGGTGGGGTGAATATAAAAATAATAATAAAATATAATATACATAGGGTGTAAATAATAATTAACCTATGGGTTAACATAAATTGTAGTAGATTACTCCATAACACCACCACTTCACCTCACAACATCCATTACTACTGAATCCACCACTAAATGAATCGCACTACACAACCACCACACAAAACCACATAATAGCTACTTTTCATTTTATTATCATTTTTTCCCATAACTTACCTATTTTAATCCAATAATATTTCACTAATCTTCAATCCACTAATTCTATTATCTCATATTAGGCATCATCTCATAAATCATTCATTTACTAACCCATTTAATTTATCATTAAGATCGTTCAATCCAATTACTGCAAATCCATTTTAGTCCATGATATTTTAATTCAGTATTTCAATACCTTACCTAGATAATTGGGAAACTAACATAACCACAACACATAACATATCATCCATCTCACATCCACCACCACTACAACAAAATGTATGAAAATCCATTAACATAATCCAATTATCTCACCACAACCACAATAGACCATAACACATTTTTCATCATCACGTCTCATTCCAACTAAACAATGTTTTGCTTCCCAACACATTTACATATCAATATTAGTTACCAATATCATCATCAGAAACCCAATTGGGTTTCCACACATCATACAAGACAACACATCAATTAAATCAACAAAAATTATCATATTCCATCTTCCCCAATTTTCTAAAAATTCATATTCAATAACAAGGTTATTTCACCAATTTACTTCATTAGTTAGAATGGGTATTCTCAAAAAATTAATATTTCTATGGGAACCCAATTCATTATCCATATATAAGTTTTTATAATTTCATTTAGGGTGGTTACAAATAATAAAGACAATAAGGGGTTCACAATCATAACAACTATAATATAATAAAGTCTCTAAAAAGACATGATTTTCAGAAACATCCTCAAGTAAAAATAATCGCATAGGAAATATCACAAAAGTAATAAACACATGTGATTACTCCCATTATCATTAAATTTATGCTTATAAAAATTAATTTTATTCGTACTATGACCCATAATATTGACCCAAACCAAGAAAAAATCCGTAAATCACCTAACATACACTTCAAGAGTGAGATAAAGAGTATCTCATACCCGAATGAATCTTTTTGAATCACTGCGCACAACTAGTCAAAGAAGATTCAACTAGAAGACAACAATAACACAAGAAAATTTTATATTAAGCTGAATCATAAAAAGGGATCATCAAAATTGTTTCCCAACAAATTATTGAATTAAAATAGCATCCCCACTAAAATTATTTAATTGTGTAAAAGGATAATATAATGGGGAGACAATAATGAATTTTGGTGGATTATAGAAGATCAAACCCATGAATTGAAAGATAAAACATTGAGAAAAGGGGGTTCGAGGATCCACCAAAATTTTATACGGTTCATCCAAAACATGAGAGGAATGAGGGAGGAATGACCTAAATCCAAGGGTCCCAAAAATTTATAAACAGGTTATCACTCAACTCATTCAGGAATGAAACACTAATTCATGCCATTAGTATATAAGATTCTCTCCAATTCAATCCATAAAACTCAGTTCATGCCATGAATTAATTTAATTCAAAGCCTAATGATTATAAACTGAATTTCATACTTTATTAGCCTCAAACCTATTCACTCCTTTATTAAATCATTATTTACATGAATTAATTAAGCACATAATTACCCATATTTCAATCTGTGAACAACCATTAATGTCTTGAACATAGGTTCACACCATGAACAACCCTTTTTTATAGAAATTTATCCACAAACTCCATAGAACATTCATCAAGCCTCCGACATACACCTTTTAATCCCAAATAAACAATGTAATTAGAAGAGAAGGCACATACCATTACAATAGATACCTCTCAAATCATTCTCATCCTTGAGATTTAAAATCAAAATTGATCCAGAAAATGACCTCAAAACCATTAGTCCATTGATAATATCCCATGATAGATACCTCTTAAGAACCCCCATTATAACCAAAACACTACCAAAAAAACAAGCCCGAACAGTGATGTAAAAGTTTAAAAATAATAAATCAACTATAATCCAACCATTAAAAAATCAAAGAAATAAAAAATAAAAACTAAAAATAACATTAGTTACATTGAATGGATCTGTATCCCACACTCCCATGTATTGTCCTCCAAGATAAAATACCTCCAAAACACCTAAACCAAGGTGATGGATTATCTAAAAAACACGTTTTCTCGATGATCCTATATCTCTAAAAGAATCTCCATGAATGGAGAATCATACTTGATATAAACACTCCCCAATTCAATGATGTGGGATTCATCCAGAAGATAATTGATGAATATGGTTCATGTGGTAGACATCACGGATCCTGTCTAGCCATGGTGAAAGTGCTAATAGATACCCCACCTCACCAACAGACTCCAAAACATCAAAAGGTCTGAAAAATTTGGGAGAAATATTACCCCATCTACCAAACCTCTACTAACACTGATGAGGGAAAAACCTAAAAAACTATATCTATCCAAAATCACCAAGAGACTCCACCTATGACCATCATAATACTTCTAATGGTAACACGCCACATTCATCCACTCTTGTATATCATTTTCATCTTGGTGGTTATACTTTTCACTATACTAGGACCAAGAACTGTAGACTCTCTAACCTCTATTCAGTACAACATAGAATTACACAGTAGCCCTTACAAAACCTTAAACATAGACATTCCAATGTAATGGTGATAATTATTATTATAGGAATACTCAAAAAAAGGTTGGTTCCTTACCCATTATCCTCTAAAATTTAATATGTAATATCATAACATCTCCTACACCATTTGGATGGTCCACTCTATCTACCCATTTGTATAGGGATGAAAATTAGTTCAAAGGTATAATTGGGAGCCAAAGACATGCTATAAACCTCTCTAGACCCATTAGGTAAAATGAGGATCCTAATCAAAGACGATGATCCTTGGTACACCATGAATCCAGACCACATCATCTATATACTTCCATATCAAAGCATCTATGAAACGCGATTCATGGATTTCTATAAAATCAATGGAATTCATTAATTAGTCCACCATCATGTAAACTATGTCACATTCTCCTTGTTCTTGGGGGAACATGGTGAAGAAATCTATTGGAATTTACTCCCACTTCCACAAGAGTAAATATAAAGGTTGAAAAAATCCTTTAGATACATGGTGTTCTACTTACACCTACTAAAATACGGGACATCATTCCATAAACACCACCACTGATGAATTCATTCCAAGACACCAAAGATGCCTAACCAATCCATGATTAATATTATACACTCCAAGATATACCACTATTGGTGGACTATGAAACTCACATAGAACTCCCTCACAAATTTCCAATAGAAGAAATATCCTCCCTTGGAATGGAATTTTGTTCTGACCATCCTCCAAGAATCCCTATAGAGAATCACCCTGGGAAAAAATCTCACATCACCTCTACCAATAAGTCTTCCCATAGATAAACCAAATCCTAATTTCTTAGAGTATATTCCATCATTATCTGATAAAATCAACCTATTCCATTAACTTCCTCAACATCACGATAAATCATATATGCAGCTTCGTCCATCTCCCAACATCATCAGACTCCCAAAAAAAATCTCTTTGGGGAATATGACACACTGTATTAGTAACTACATTACACTTTCTAAATGTATAAGAGATTGATAAATCACAATCCTTTGGAAACTACATCCACCTACATTAGATTAAATTTACATACCCCTTAGAGAAGACATATTTATAGATCTTGTGGTCAGTAAAAACTATGAATAACTTTCCAATGAGGAAATTCCACCGTAGCTTCAATAAAAACACAAATACCAATAACTCAAGATTACTAGATGAATAATTATTCTCATGGGGATGTAATTTTCAAGACCCATAGGAGATTAAATCCCTTTATTACCTCAATATTAATCCCATTCTAGGACATGACGTGTCATAGAAACATAAAACATCACAACTTCTTTCGGAAACTGAATCACTATGGAACTAGTTGATCTCCGATTTAGGTATCTTAGAACCTCATTAAATTGATATATATATATATTCCAAATCCTATCCTTTCCTAGTCAGATATATAAATGATTCTATAATCCAAGAGAAATCAAACAAAAACTTTTAGTAATAGCCCATAATTCCAAGGAAACTACGAAAAACTACCATGTTCTTACATGCTTCCCATGAAACAACTACATAAATATTTCATGGGTCCATAGAGAAACCCTATTGATACATCATGTTCCCAAGAAAATGAATCCCTAATATCCATAATTTTCACTTGGAAAACTTTCCATAGATATAATGGTTCTAAAGAACCTATAATACAACTCGGATATGATAGGTATACTCCTCCTCTAACATTGAGGAATGAGATTACTATCCTATTTTTTATAAGGATGAATCTCAATACCATATGATTATTTTCATAGAAAACATCAAACATAACACATTCTTCAGGAATCCAAATAATAGGGGAGATAATAAATCCCTCCTTCAAGTACCTGAATTCTTCATGGTACTGATCTATCTAAAGGTACCCCTCCTAGGTCAATAATTAAGGAAGAGTGATAATGAACACTTTGTCCCACCTTCAGTATTCCATGAGTTGTAGATTAGAAACAAGGGTATAAAAATATCACATATGGAAGGAATTACCCTCAATAATATACTAAGGATCATGGGATTGAATTAATCAACCACTATGAAACCCCATCCCAAAATGTAAAAAGGATCATGAGATAGAATAAATCAACCACAGTGAATGAACAATGTCAAGAAATAAAAAAATGTATTTAAATAAAAACCAAAAGACAAGTTCTATTATAGTGACTCAATAACATCATCAATATCCACAAAATTAATGTTCAACTCAGACCCTAAAATAATTCTATAGACCTGAAATACTATTTATATAAATGTATGGGAAGAATAACATGTATAATCAGTAAGATCGTACCCAAGGTCTCTCGTACTCATTTGAGAATATCATATTAATGCACTAATGAAATTATAATAGAACAAACATACACATAAGAATGAAAAAAAATGAAACACAACCTCACTATGGGATACTCAGTAAATAATGAATCCAATGTAATATCAAATTTTCCCAAGAATATAATGTAATGGTTCCCCACAAATACTTCCCCATTAATATATCACTCTCAAACCCCAATGTTAAATTTATTATACCACCATACCTTCAATACATATCATATCTCATATCCACCCATATCTAATGTAGTTCGGGATGTGTCCCTACATACCCCGTCCTCAAAAGGTTTAGCATCCAGTGCCATCATCAATCACTATTACAAAACAACCTCATCCATCTAACCAGGGTAGTAAGTTATCTTGAACAAAAAGGATATAAACACAATTGTCTCATCCTACCACACATGACCCACACCACATATCATATCCTCATCACTATAGGGAAATATCAAACCCCTACCTATCATCTTTTGGGTAATCTATAACAATAATCCATGTCATCAAATCAGTATTTTCCAACACCAACCCATGTCATCAGTAATACTATTAAATTAATAGTAGGGAATAGGGGGTATCCATCCATCTAATTCACCACCAGCCCAAAAGTTAGGGAACACATTCAGGGCCCAAAATGTTTGGGTGTTATTGAGGTTATCTAACTCAGGTGTGGTTTTTATAAAAATAACATGAAAACACAAGATAGATAGATAGTACACAATACCTAAGATATGGTTTAACATCAAATGAAGTAACATACTACACAACATCACCACTACACCTCAAAAAATTCCCCACAACTATTTCCACCACTAAATGCATCTCGCCACACAACCATTACACATAACCACATAATTTCAACTTTTAATTATATTCTCATATGTGTCCCAGAATTTACCTATGAAAATCCATCATTATTTCATAAATATTAAATTTACTAATTAAATTTTAATTTATTATGTTTCAAGAAACACGTAATTCATTTTAAAACCCTTTTCAGTTATCATTTAATTAATCTAATCCAATTACCCCAAATCATTTTCATCCCTTGATATTTCAGTTTAGTATTTCAATTAATTTCATGGGTAACCAGCCAAAAAACACAACTAAACCACATAAAATATCACCCATATTACATCCAACAACATCATAAACACAACATGTTCCAAACCATTTCCACAACCCTATCATCTCAATTTAATTACTATAGTGAAACAACCACACATCTTTCTTTATAAGATCTTGTGCCAAAAAACCAATGCTTTTCTTCCCAAAAATTTTTCGCATCGATCCAAGTTATCCCCATCATCAGTAAAAAACCCCAACTAGGTTCTCACACATCACAAAAAAATATATATAAAGTACATAAACACATAGTAGCACATTCCATCTCAAAACATTCACCAAAAAATAAATTTCATCAAAGAGGTCTTGCATCACTTTCTCTAAATTTTTTATCATGGATATTATCAAACAATTAAGATTTATATGGGAAACCTATTCATTATACATATATATGTTCTTAAACTTTTATTCAGGGTGACTTCAAACAATTATTGTTGTAAGGGTTTCACATTCATAACAACTATAACACAAGTATGTCTCCCAATAGCTATGATTTTTAGCAACATAAGAAATAAATAATAACCACATATGAAATATCAAAAATCAATTAAATACATGTGATAATCTCCTTTACAATAAATTTTATTTTTTCTAATAAATTATATTCTTATGATTACCCATATTATCCATCTAAAGAATGATAAAAAAAATTACATCCTCACAAATGCCCATAAATAGGGAGAGAATGGGGATCCCCTACCCCAGGGAAGCATTTAAATCATTGTTTCATTGATATTTTCTTTGTTGTGAGATAGTTATTCTTATCAGGATACCATTGTAACTTTTCCTAGAACTCCCTATGGCTCTACCAACTATAACTAGGTATAGACCTGCTTTCTACTGGCTGGAAGTCAACCAGGTTTTCATGCCCAATGACTCTTTGAGAATCGCATTAGTTGAGAGGATGGGAGGTCAGACTCATTACACAGTTTGGGGGGGTATTATTGCCTACTCCATGACTCTATTATATATTTAAGACATGTTCATGAATCTCTTTCTAATCCTGATATGGTATCAGTTACCCTAGAAAAATGGTTTATTAATTAATTCTCTATTCAGAAAGAGAAGGGGGTCATGTTAATGGATATATCTATATGTATATTAGGTTCTTCATCAGTTTACCTAATAAATAATGGATGAGTTATTTTTTATAACCTCATAACCAAGTGCTTTAGAATGTGCTACAATATAAGGAGGTGATTGATATCCTGAAGAGGGGGTTGATCCATAATGAGGAATCCTACATATCCTAGATATTTTATGAATCAAAACCTACGTAGATATTTGAGGTTCTTGGGACTGGCCCCAAGGTATATACCACTATATGAGGGGTATTCATTCTTGATTCCTAATGAGGTGGTTTTTCAAATCTTTCTAAGCCCACATGAGCTATGCTCGGTGTGAGAAATAGGTGGGATAGATTATCAACCTCATGGTGTGTATGTATGTGACCTGTGTACTCAGATAGTCCTTGTGTTGCTTGGTATAAATCATCATCCCGAAAATGGAATCCTACATATCCTCAATGTTGTAGGAATCAGAGTCATCATATTTTGGTTTATGTTAGGGCATACACACTGAAGATTCCCTATACCATTATGAGGGTTTATAGTGCAGATGATATGATCATTGCAACTCCCCAAGCCCATGTGATGCATTATCATTTGTGAAAAACAAGGGGAAGCAAGTAATCAATGTAATTTAATTGAATAAGGGACTCATACACGGGTCCCTCCTTATATGATCAATATGGAGCTCAAACCTCAGGGGGAGGTGGCCTACGTATCCTGAGTATTGGATGAATCAGATTTGACATGGTTACATTTATGTTTGAGCTTACACACAGAGGTTTCCCTAGATTGTTGAGATTTATGATGCCCAATGAGGTGTTCGTTGCATCCCCCTAAGACCATGTGTGACATGATCGGTGTCAGAATCAATGGGGAAGTTATGATCATCCTCACAATGTATGTATATGGTACTTGTGTATTGGGACAGTCCCTAAGGATGTTTGGCATCGAGCTCAGGCCTTAGGAAGGAGTCCTACGTATCCCGGTTATGGTAGGAATCTGATTCCTTGTTTTTCATATGATAACAGGGATTATACACTGAGGACATCCTATTGATCATGGTTTACACACTCAGGAATGATATAATTGTTAGATCCTGAGATGCTCTATTGGTATGGCCTTCTTCTTTGGAGGGTGTCTCAAGACCCAACAAGCATTTTCTGAGAGTCGTTGTATGACCTAGCTTGACACACATGTACGGTGTTGCAAGAGCCAGGGTGTCATAGTCTGAGGGGTGTCGGGTTTCATGGATGACACCTCTGGGAGATATTGTGAGACCTGGACAACATGTCTGGAGGGAGTCATGGGTATCATCTCACTTTCTTAGAGGGCGTCGCGGGAGCTTGATTATCATGTCCATATGATTTCGCAAAACTCAGATGAAATGAGACGATGTTGTTATATGAGATAGGAGATGCATCTGAAGGACATTACATGTATTGTGTGATTGTTCTAGAGGGTTCACAAGATCAAATTGGAACCTATGGGGGGGTTTATGATATGATCTAACAAGTTTGGAGTATTTCACGTTTCTCGGATGGCATGTCAAAGTAGTGTTGCAAGATATAGGTGATGTTTCTTGGTGTTTTCACATGTCTTTGGGTAACACACGTGAATCACATAAGTCTCATCAAACATGTCCCTCACTTAAGCCTTTCACCTTTGATCTTGGTTTTCACCCTTGTATTGAGAATTTCTTGGTTTCTTTTAGTGTCAGTTGTCTTGAATATCGCATGATTCAGTGGGATTATAGGATTTCTTTAGAATAAACCAACAGAGGTCCTTCTCATGATCTATGAATGATAATGAAGCGTGATTTGTGACTAGCACATGACTACTTCGAATTTCCACCATTATATTACTTGATAGAAAGATATTCAGTTGTGTTGTTGCCTTGAAAAGTTGCTAGAAGTCGACAGTCAAATCCTACAGAGTTTGGGAATCCATCGCATGTATTAGCTGTCAAGAATCTAACCATTTCTTCATGTGGGGTGAGAAAATTTATAGGCCTCACTGCCCCAAATACTCACCGATTTTTGCATCAAATCTGTCGTGAGTCCAGGCTTAAGCCGGTGAAGGGGCCTGGCACCACATGGTTTCATGAGTCTCTTCCGTGGATGCTTCAGGTGTGTCACTTGATTTTCAGAAATCACGATTCACCCCCATCTATGTATCCTTTATCAAATGATTTATGAAGACTTGTTTGAACATGTGGTCATGTTGAAGGACTTTCATATTGTCACATTGACATGTCTAAGAGTCCTCACGAGATCTGAGTGCCTGTTGGAAGACACCCATGTGACCTCGGGTGACCTATCTCGAGCTCTCCTAGGACAATGATATGGGTCCAGTAGGTGCATCACATTCCTTTCAACAACCACAATTAACTCTTATTGTTGGATCTAAATATGATGTAGATGCTCAATATACAAGGGGGGTGAATTGTATACTTAAAAAAATTCCTTTGGAACTTTTAAGGATGGTATAAACCTTCATATTTTTTAACAATTTTAAACAAGGTAAATTCAAAATACCTTTTAGTTATACAAACTTGCTCGATGCTGGAAAGATGGTTCTGGAAATGAAACTTAAAAAAGTTTACAAGGAAAAAGATTCTAACTTAAAGCGTATAGAATCTTAATAATCAGAGTACAAGTACAAGAAAGTATAAGATAGTTATACTTTCTTTTTTAATCAAAATACAATGGAAAATAAACATTAAACAATACAAGTAACAAGTATAGAATCTTTTAACCCAAAGAGTAGGGTATCCAACATCCTTGGATAAAGGTCCCTGGATTTATACTTTCAAAAAAGTCTATCTTACCCACACCAAGGTAAGCCCTCGATAAGAATATCAGAGTCTATCTATATATCCCCACAAGCCCTCAAACATAAAGGTAGTCAGCGCCTATTTATTCCTTATCAAGGAAGTCCTTGATTTTTAAGGTAGTCGGCACCTCTATCTTCCTATCCCCAGAAGCCCTTGATTGTACATAGCAACACTCAGAGTCACACAAAGCAATCTAAACAAGATGTTCTGTATACATAAAGCATGAGAGTCTCTATCTCTAGAAATCACTTCAGCAGCATGTAATATCTAGATTGATCAATGTATTGAGCTCATTCAAATGATCTTTTATTTATAGGCACATTTCCAACGGTCGGATCCCTCCTCCAACAGTCATATTTTTCCTTGAATTTCAGAGGGACCTATACACGTGTCCCTCAAACAATGGTTGGTTAGAAACAGAATACACGACATCATTTTATAACTATAAAAAGGGTAAATAAAATATGATTGCTCAACCAAATTCATTTTTCAAAGTATAAGGAAAAAATTTCAGAGTCTAAGCATGTAAACCTTTAGAGTATGTATTACAAGGATATTCGGATTCTGTTTTTCAAGGAGTTGGGAATCATAATTCTTTAGACTTCAGAGTCTAAATTCTGAGGAATTTTAAACATAAATTCTAATGAATTCAGATTCTGAATTATAAGGAATTCGGAGTCAAAATTATATAGAATTCAGAGTCTTAATTCTAAGGAATTTGGAACTTGAATTCTAAGGAATTTGGAACCTTAATTATAAGAAATTCGGAACCTGAATTCTAAGGAATTCGGATTCTGAATTTTAAGGAATTCGGAGTCCGAATTATAAGGAATTTGAAGTCTTAATTTTAAGGAATTTAGAACCTGAATTCTAGGTAATTTGGAGTCTGAATTCTAAGGAATTCAGAGTCTAAATTACTAAGAATTAAGAATCTGAATTTTAGAGAATTCAGAGTCTGAATTTTAGACAATTCTGTGTCTGAATTTCAGAGAATTCGGAGTCTGAATTTTAGAGAATTCAGAACCAAAATTTGGATCCTGAAAACAGAATACTCTATATCTAAGTATTTATATAATTCTGAGGTTTTTGATATGAAACCGGATTTAACACTTAGGAATAAAAAGAGTTAGATTTATAGAAACTAAAATATGAACAATGAAAAACATGGTAAGGATAAATTTCCTTGTGGATGAAAAAATTTCTTTATTAAGATAAAAATTATGGAAGGAAAGTTTCCTTGTGATAGAGTGGTTGTTATTTTCAAAACATAGAGGAATGGAAAAGTCATAAGTAAACCTTATTGACTCAACACTTACCTCTTCCCTTTTGATCCCCTTTGTTTTATGTAACAAATATTGGTATTCATATTATATTTGATGTCTGTTATTGAGGGTATTTTTTATATTTTTTGGAGATGCATCGCATGATCAATTTGGTTCATGTGGGGGTGTATGAGAATTCCATGGAAACATATATCTATTTTCCTAAATATGAGGATGATAATCCAAAGGTATTCCATGAGACGAGGTGGGCTTGTTGTTGAGGACTTGTGGTGCCTTGCTGGTCATCAAGGGTGCTCCACATATCTTTGCGAAACCGTGAACCCATCTCACCTCCTCCATTTTTAGCCCATTTTTTTATTTTACAAATGTCATGGATCATGAAAGTTGACATGAGTAATATCTATGATTTTTACTTGATTTTTCAATTGCATCTCACCAGACCAATATGGGTCATATGGTGAGTGTGCAAGCATGTAGTGGATAGATCTATCCATCTATCCTTAGAGAACTACAATGTTGTCTGGACGCTCCCAAGGACTTCCATATGTTGAGGTTAACAAGCCCTAGGGATTCCACAAGGTGATTCCTAGGTCTCACAGTGTCGTTTTGATCGCTTGGGGTGTGCGTAGAATGTCTCTCAGCGACTGTGAACCCATATCACCTCCTCCCCTTTATCCCCTTCATTTTATGTGACAAAGGCTCAGAGGTCTTGTGAGTTTGTTCAGGTATCACCATGGGATTTTACTCTTCCCAATGATTATTTGTAACATGAGATTTAAGACTTCTAGGGGTTTCAATATTTAGAATGTCATCCCTATTTATTTTCTATGTATTTTGGGCGGTTTGTCCGGAACTTTCCAATGAGAAACTACGTGGCCTGGGGGCGCCCACTCGGTTGTTCAGATGCCATCTTCAAGAGTAGGAAGGTTTGTAGATGGGGACTCTGTTAGACTTCCTGTCGGTTATACTCCATGCAAAGATCCTTCTCATGACCTTGAAATGACCATATGATCATGAGTCTCTTAGAGTCTTAATCAATCATCAAGTCTTGACCCTTCTCTTTTTCATTTATTTTTTCTAGAATATAACACCCATATTAAGGTAATTCTTCCATTATGGGTTTTGTGATTCTAATTTTTTGGGCATTAACAATCCCCCCCCCTCAGGAGAAATGTCTAAGGGGAAAAGGAATCAGTTATGAGGAATACTAATGACTGCCTGAGTCCTTGGTAGCATTGATGAATCTATTTTAGTCATCTTGTAAAATATATGTCTTGTAGGGAGAGTGGTGCATCTTCTACCAAAGGTGATAGAATTGGGTAGAGTAGCTTGATTATTCTAAGGCCATGTGGAAGTCTCACAAGCTCTTATTGGGTGAATTTTTTTTGTGATTTAGTTTAGTGTATTTTAGATCATACCTTCTATCTCTTTAGTATGGGATATTTTTTCTTGGACCTTGTGTCACTTTAGTTTAGGTTATTTTAGCTCAGACCTTATGTTTCTTAATTTTAGGGTATTTTATCTTAGAAATTATGCCACTTTAGTTTATGGTCTTTTAGCTAGAACCTTCAGTCACTTTATTTTAGGGCCTTTTAGATCAGACTATCTGTTTCTTTAGTTTTCAGTCTTTTAGCTTAGACCATCTGTTTCTATTAGTTTATGGTATTTTAGCTCAGACCACATGTTGCTTAATTTAGGGTCTTTTAGCTCATACCATTTGTATAAAATCATGGGATACAGAGCATACATTCTAGTAATGACCTAAAACACTATGACCTACTAGGTTATGTCATGGTGTTTCTAAGGCTCATGATGGTTGTAATTTACTAAGTGATGCATTTGGTTTATGGTTGTAGGCACATATGTAGGATCCATGGGCGTGTATGCATAGTCAGGCAAAGTTCCCTTGAAGATGGGTATCTTTCCCAAGGGATATGAAAGATTTAAGAAGATAATATTGTTGGGGTTAGAATATCAGGGATACTAGGCCTTCCTAGTTAGTTGGAGTGTGGAAGATGTAAATCATAACCTTGAAGTTTGAGTCCATGGATATGGGATGGTATAGACAGGATGGGTAAGTCCCATGAAATTCTGAAATTTCAGGTTCCTCTATGGTGTTTCAAAGGATCACAAGGATAGAATCTTCTTTCTTGAAAGGATAATATACATTCATTTGGAGGTTAAGGTCCCCAATTCATTGGAATCATGGCCAAGAAAAGATGAAATTTACTTCTTTATGAAGGATGTAGAATATTTTTTAAGACTCATACATCTAGATTATGAAGTTTTATATTGGAAGAAAGCTATCTAGGAAGGGTTCTAGAACCCTTGGGTACTTAGATCTTGAAATGAATCTTGAGATCTATGCCATGTTTTTTGAATCACAAGGCATGAGCCATTAAGGGTTAGGTAATGGAGTGTTGATTCTTGACCTTAAAGAAGGGTATGAGACACGGTGACGTAATGTTGAGGGTATTGAATCTACTTGGGTAGATTTTTATGGGGACTGTAAATCATGATCTAGAATGATTGAGTTAGTAGATGATATGGGACAGTCCTATAGGGATTAGTTCAGATACATTGAGGTGTTGAGTACTGCAGTGATGATTTCGGGGATGATGAGAACTGGAATGTCCCATTTCAAAGTGACACATTTGGTTGATGGACATAAGCACATATGAAGTAGCCATGGGCATGTATGCATAATCAAGAAAATGGTTCTTGAATCTAAATATCCTTTCCATGGGGCATGGGAGGTTATGGTGATTTGAGGCAACCCAAGTCACAATGTGTGGTCATGGGTAGTGTAAAATCCATGGAGGGTTCGAATTCCCTAGAAGTTGCATCACAACCTAGTGAACATTTTCTCACAAAGAGGATAGGAGACAAACATTTCCCTGAAATTTTCTTAGAATAGTTGGTCTAGTGAGAATATATTGGATTCTACATGGGCTGTAGAGTAGACTCTATGATCTTTGTTCCTTTTATATTTACTCCATAATTGCTGCCTAAACCCTAAGAATGAGTAGTTTAGTTGGTGGAGGGTCAAATTTTTCTCATGTCACCCTTTGCAGGATTTTATCATAACAAGATTTGTGCTTCCTTCATTATTAGATTAAGGTATTTTGATTTTGACCATTATGTGTTGGAGTTTAAGTTTGTATAACATTGACAAAAATGCATGCAGTTTATGGTCAGGAAAGTCATAGACCTAATATGAAGGATGTGATACAAGAGGTTGATTAGGATACAGAGGGTTAGAAGTGCTCCAAAATCTTCCCAATCATTGAATTAAAATGTTTGTAAATCACGACTTGAGTTTCTTAATCCATGAGTTATGAAATGGTACAGTTATAAAAGGAGAATTATAGATACACTATGGTGTTGAGTGATTCCATGATGATGTTAAGGCTCGTGAGAATTGTAATTTCTTTTTCTAGAGTTTCACATTTGGTTAAGGGCCATAGTGGCATATGATGGTGCCATGGGCATGTATTCATAGTCACGAAAAGGGTCCTTGAAGTAGGATATCCTTTCCAAGGGCTATGAAAGGTTGAAGGAGGACTAAGATGCTCAAGGAATGAATTTTGGTATATGGAGTTGAGGTTCTCTTAAAAGACAATGAAAACCCCCCATACTCTGGTTGAACGAGGTATGTCTCTTTAGGTCCTTTGATAAGGAATGAAAAATGGGATAAGGTATGAATATTTTACTATAATGTAGTGGGGTGTGTTTTCAACCATATAGTTTAACATCCTATGGTAAGGAACTACTTCCATGCAGTTTAACATCATGTGGTAAGGACGTAAGAACTGACATGAATGTGTGGGAATGTTGAGGCTGGTCCTCAATATGGAGAATTGGTCATCACTACATATCCCACATGGATGGGGAATCAAGCCACACATAGTTATAAATATTCCATGTAGTTTAATTTCATGCGGTAAGGAAGAAGGTTCCGATGTAGTTTATCATCATGCAGCTAGGACAATGTAGTGTACTTTAATGTCGTGTTCTAGGGACATATGCAGACTATTTAGGTTCATGTGGGTTATACTGTGAGATGGGGATCCTAAAGTGGATATGCAAAGTGTGGTGACATGAAGTAATCTGATGTGAATGAAGACCAAATAGGTCTCAACCACACCATGCACCTTTCGAGGAAGTCTTAGGCTAAAGGGCCAAAAGGGGTTATGGTTGTGAATTGGCCTAAAGACAAAATTTCTAAGCATTACTAAGTATATCATGAGAATGAGAATCAATACACACATAGTTTTTTAAAAGGAAATACTCTATATACATCTAAAACATACGTAGTGGTGGGAATTATTTCTGTTGAGAATTTCAGGTAGACCCAGGATTTGATATCGATGCATCATTATGTATCCTTCATGGGTAGGAATCAAGATACACATAGTTCGTGAAGTTACATGAAATTTATCATCATGAGGTGAGGATGAAGGTAGATCTATGGGAATTAGTGGGAATATTGAGGTTGGGCCCAAGGATAGAATACTGGGAATCACTATGTATCTCATAGAGATGAGAATCAAACTACACATAGTTCTAGGATGACCAATTAGTTTAATGTCATGCGGCATGGACAATGATCATACAGTTTAACATCATGCCATGAGGACTTATGACATACCTTTTATATTATTTCATTCATGACTTTAATGGATCCATTATATAACACTTGGCCTTACTTATGAGGGAAATTCCATACCATAATTCCAAAGATCCCATGAGCTATGCTTGGTGTGAGAAATAAAGAGAGGAACAGGTTTTCCCATAGTTTAGAGACATAAGAGGGGTAAAACATGGGAATTTTGTATGATGTAGTGGATGCCCCATGATATAGGATCAACGCATCCCTCTGTATCTCATTGGGAATGAGAATAGAGCCTTATTTAGTATTGGAAGAACCGTGAAGTTTAGAATCATGAAACAATGATGCTGACAAAGCTGTTTAATGTCATGTGGAAAGGACAATGGATTACCCGACATGAAGGTGAAGGGGAGATAAGGATACGTGTAGTTTTATGTCATGCAGTAAAGACATTGGATCATTCATTGTGAGAGGAATATAATCACATGGTTTAGACCATAAGTAGATGTATCAGCGTCAATACATATCTTATGATGATAGGGATCAAGACATATGTAGTTCTCGATAGACTGTGCAGTTTATCATCTTATTTTAAGGAGTAACACCATATAGTTTAACATTATGTGGTTAGGAATATTTCCATATAGTTTAACATTATGTGGTCAGGATGAATTCCCATATAGTTTAACATCATGTGTTCAGGAAAAAATATGGGGCTTACTCGGATGTGGATTCCCATTTTCATAATAGCTATGAAAAGTATTTTCTAAGAAATTGTTCATTGGTGAGTGGTGTGACATACTTCCCATCCGTGGTGACTAGTGAATAGGATCCATTATGATAGAACTTATGTATAATTTAAGGTCCATCCCACTTTGGATCCAATTTTGGGGGATTCTTTAATAGTATCATTGGGGTTCTGAGAGCCAACACAAGTTCTCCTAAAAGGAATGAGAAGAGGTGAAGCTTTTTATCGAAGGCTTTTGCGATCAAATTATGGTGGACTTAAAGTCTATGAAGAATTCCCAACAATTTCCTATCTAGTCGTTCCAACTCATCCCACTATTTTTGTGATTGTTCATCATTTAAGAGCTATCCAAAAATGGTTATTCCGAGTGAGGGTAGCTAGACCTCTATGGGTAAAACTACCTCAGTGTTGTACACCATTGAGTATGATGTTTCTTGTGTATAAGTATGCATTGTAGAGACCCGAAGCTTGAACGTACATGGAAATTACATTACTTTTGCGGAATACTTAGTACATAACAAAAACACACACACAAGGATCGTAATAGTTTAGTGTCTTTGGAAACTCGGAACGTAATCTTCTAATCGTGGTGAAAGATCTTCAATATCTCCCATAAAGGTCATCCCTTTTTTTTACCTAAAACCTTTTTTATATCCTGGGGAAAAGAAAACATAAAAGGGTGAGCTCAAATGCTCAGTAAAGGTAAACAAAAGAAATATCAATCACATCATATATATAAGAACATAGCTTTTGGAAATCTTAACCTGCAAAAAGCTCATAATATCATAACATGGGATAAATCATAGAAGTGAAATGTAATCCCAATAATCATAACTTAAAACATGAAACTTTGTGGCATACACACATAATCATAGAGAATCATTTCTTGTTAGTCAAGACTCAAAGCCAAGACTATCTTAGTGGACAAAGTCCCTTTCTGAATCGAGTAACCCTCGTTTCAGTCTTGTTTCACTGAACCGGTATAACCTACCATTTCAGCCATGTCTATCTCATGAGATATAAAATCTTTACCCAATGCATTGGAGGGAGATATAGGTCCCACCCATCTTATAATGAATCCTTTCTTATGTGTGCCACATAATCATAAATCATACATCATCGCATAACCCATGTAATAAAAATGGGATTCTTAAACAACATGACATCATAAAACAATTCATATAAGATAAAGGAATTCATAAAAATATTTCCATCAAAACATAATCAAATCCATGTAATAATAGGGATAAAAATAGAACCCTTTTATTATCTTAGATGGAAAATAATTTTGATAAAATACTTGAACTTCATTCTTGAGGAAAATATCCTTTCTTCTTCAAAAACACTTTTCTTTTCTTAACATGTCATACAATTATAAACTAAAAGAAGTTGATTAAAAATAAACTTGAAAAACTTGTAAAGGAAGCTTCTTGAGAATAATGTTTTAAAAATCCATTCATGCCGTATAAGTTAAAAAAAACATTCTTCGTACTTTTGTCGGAAAAGTCAAAAAGTACCTCGTACGAAAAACGACAAAAGATTCCTTTCATACATATTACTAAAAACTCACCGAAGGGTAAAAATGGATCTAAACAATTGTAAGTGGATGGAAACAATATTACATATTGAGGGAACATGGATGTGGATGATAAAAAACACCCCAGTAAATACTTACGAATAAACAATCTCGGATAAAAATGAGATTGTCATATTTCCCTTACCTTAGGTCCGACTTGCTTTGTAAGTGTCCGAACCTCCTGTATAATGATTTAAATCATGTTATTGACTTATTACAGAATCATATTTATTGTTATGATATCATATATGGTTCACTTATGACATTATATTACCCGTTCTTTTGTAAATTCCATGTTAAAGAAGCGTTTTGGGTAAAATCGTTTCATTTATTGTAGGTGTTTTGACTTGTTGTTCTTGACATCATTATTACTTATATCATGATTTACTCACTTCCAGAATATAAAATATGATTTATATATCATATATATTCAGTATATATATATATATATAATAGGTAGATAAATAAAATGAAAAACACCGTTCATGGAGACGGTAGTCCGTACGTACGCATGAACGCTGTTTTCCTTTCCTTATTGTCTTGAATGGAAGTAAGTTGATGACATACATATATATATATACATAAATCCAGTAACTTTATAATGTCATATATTTCATTATTATTTCTTATATATACTTTATAATCATTCTTAAATGGTTAACATGGAGAATGAATCTCATCGCGTCGTGGAGACGGTAGTCCGTACGTACGCACGAGCGATGATATCATTTCCATAAATACTGAATTGAATTGGAGTGGATTATAAAATATATCAGAATCAATATGATGTTTTAATAACTATTTATAGTTATTCTTTACACCATTATACCCATCCATGTAAGGTGGTGGTGGAAAATAGATTACACCACGGCGTGGAGACGGTATTCCGTACGTACGCACGCGCGGTGATTTCTTTTCCCGTAGGATGGATAGATGGTGAAATAGTGTTGTTTCATACTTATAATAACATATCAGTATATGAGTGATACTGATGTTATTACTTCATAATGAAACAACCTAAGAAGAAGAAGTGGAAGAAGAAATAAAGATGAAAGAATTGGTAACGGTAATTACCTCTTCTTTGAAGCGCCTCTTTGAGACCTCCTCTTAGGGCACTAAAATTGGTCTTTGAGGAAGACCAGAACCTCTAGGATTATTCTAGGGAAGTGGAGAAGAGAAAATGGTAGGGGTTGGCCGAGCTTGAGTGCTCAATTTGGTGTGAGGAGGAGGGGGAGGAGGTGTCCTTTTATAAGGGAGGAGAGGGGCACCTTAGGAATATCTCAAAATATTATTTTATATTAAAGTCAAAATCGGTTTATAATGGTTCCAAAGGGTCTTATTTCGGAGCTAAAGTGGGGATGAGTCGAAATCCTATCAACCAATAGAATTTAGACAAGTTTAGGATATTATTTTAACCTTATCAATTAGATTTAACTCTAAGTTAAATAATTTAACATTTACCGTGTCTTTTTGTTTTCTTTCACTATATGGTTAATACACTTACTATAACATGCCAAACGAACCCCAAATTGTTTATTATTAATATATATATCCTTATCTAAGTCATTTGGCCGAACCTTAGATTTTTAGGAATAAAATAACAATTAATAATATAATATTTGATTTAAAAACTATTTTGTGTCAATTTTGACACTATTTGATATATGATTTTTGTGAAAGTCATAACAGAATTAAATGTTCGAACCAAGTTGATTAAAGCAACATTAATATATCATAGTAACCTAGAAAATTAGTGGAATTCATAAAAATTTTCAAATTACATTTATTTTGGTGTTTATAACATCAATTATGTCAATATTTTATTAATAAGATAATTACTGCATCATCGTTGTGTCATAAATAAATTAAATTATTTGATGTCTAAAAATTACAAATAAAATACCATCATGTAGGAAATATTTTTAGATTTCTAATGAATATTTACAATCGAATTTATCTTATGTATAACCCCATATTAAAAATGATTTACTTATTAAACTTTGATTTTAACTATTTTAACCTTTCTTTAAATAAATTAATAATAAATGTCCTAATCTAATCCAAGTGGGCCTAAATGGTCATATTTTATTCCTAAGTTTGTTTTTGGTCGAATTACACTTGTCCAATAGAATTAGGACATGTGTTAGGGTAATATTAATATCATATTTACCCTTAGTTACCCTATTTACTATTAACCGCGGTAAAAAAAGTAAAAAGTTACTATTCACCAAAAATTATTTTCATCTCATTGAACCACATTTTAGTCCTTGATATTAACCGTGTCTGTCAGATTTTCAAAATTCTATTCACAGAAGCGGTAAAATTAAGTTTTATACAAAATTCAGTTTTTTAACCTACCACTTAGTAGTTTCACTATTCATCAAAAATTGATGTTTTTCAGAACAATGCCAAATTTCATCCTAAGCTATATTTCATATTCCGAATTCAAAAATGAAATCTATTTTACCAAATTCATAACATAGAAGTTGCATTAATTAATTTTATAATTAAATCCCGCTGTTAAAATAAATAGCGTGTTTTTAGGAAACAATATATATCAAAAGATTGACACTTGATTATGTCTGCTTTAAATGTGAAATTACAACCAATGACCAACATTGTATTAATTTGTAAAAATATATTCTAAAT
This sequence comes from Viscum album, assembly GCA_963277665.1. Lineage (NCBI taxonomy): Eukaryota > Viridiplantae > Streptophyta > Magnoliopsida > Santalales > Viscaceae > Viscum > Viscum album. The sequence continues at coordinate 534,428,466 of OY728155.1, forward strand.
ATACTTTAAAACCACTCAAATTAATAATTTATCATTATTAATTATTTCGATTAAAAAAGTTGTGTTTTAATTATAATTTAGTAATTTTCACTATTCATCAGAATATGAAAGTTATCTGAAAACTACCAAAATTTCATCTTAGGCTAAATTCGATACTCCGAATCCAAAAATGAAGTCCATTTTGAGAGCTAAAATTTCTAAATTTTAAAAAGTGGTTATTACTATTCATAACGGCTAGTTTTAATAATAGCGTATCGTTGTTTCGTGAAACTCAGTATTGCGTACTACACACGCTATCGAGAAAGGTTGCGATTGCGTGTAATGCAAGGCAAGTCAAGGATGTGTGTTGTGAAAGCTCCTTTTGGTGTAGCGTACAACACAAGACATTAGTGAAATAAAAAATAATATTTTTCATAAAATCTCGGGCTGTTACATTCTACCCCCCTTAAAATGAATTTCGCCCTCGAAATTCGTCGGGGTTATAAATGGTTTACTATTCGAAAGTTTCTTTAATAGAAACCCACATCGTAAAAAGCAATACCAAAACTTGGCTTTAATAACTAAAGTATGAAATGTAACGATTACCCAAATAAACTAATCACTGGGTTTCCACATAGGTGAAAATATGGATATGGAAGAGAAATCTAACCATCATGTTCTGATGGAGAGTGGTAGAGAACATGGCTATGGAAAAGCCAGTAATCACAAATCCATAAATTTGTGACGATCTAAGGTACCATCTGATTCATCAGGTATAAGAGAACTAGGACAACATTTTTGGTTTTCAAGATCATTTCCCTAAAGTTAAAGAATTTGAATTAGAATAAATACTTACTTTATTTTGGTACAATCTTACTGTTGTTCGTGCCTTTAACAATTTCCACTTCATCTCTTAAATAAATGAAGTTGAATTTGTTATTCGTGAAGTGTTAGCAGATCATGTGATAGAATGACGGGTCATTCCATCTCTCTCAAAAGGTTAGCAAAATTTATATACATAAGTCGATCTATAGTGGGATTAATCATATATGGTTACTAAAATGGGCTTATACTTCATATATCATACTGCTTAATATAATAAAACTAGTTTCTACTAAACCGGGACTTCCTGTAGGCCAGTGGTAGGCGATAAAGGCCAGTCGCACTTCGGTTGTGGGTTCGATTCCTATAGCCTTGTCCGAAGCGATGGGCTGTCGCCCGTCCTGCAGGTTGTCCTTTTTCTAAAACTATATTACTATAACATCCCATCAATAATATCGAAAAAACTTCTATCCTTGAACAATACTAACTTATGTCCAACATAATCCATTCTAATCTTTAGGCTTATCCATAATACTACAGTCCACTCTCATAACATAGTGAAAATGATTACCAGAGATTTAATACCATCGTTGATCCCCATAAGATATGTCTTGTTGGTCACATTCTAAACATTCAAAGTCCTTAATCATGTATTCGCTTGAATACCTTAGTGAAAACATGAATGCAGTTTAAAGTTAACACTTTCCACATACCAAAATCCTCAAAATTCTATATACTCAAACCATGATATCACTTAGTCCTTATATCAATCATGAGCTCATGAATACTGTTAAACATCTCGTTTTCTCGTTTTCCCTTCATTATGCGCATATCATCTTATTTCCAAAAATATCTGAATAACCTTTCATGGATACTGGTAACATTAATCAGACAACAGTGTAACAATCCTTACATGTCTCTTTATTCTATGAGATTACTTATACAACATTACACATGATAAACATGTAATCATTCCACTACATTCTTAAACAATTGACTGTGCTTCAACAATTCTTTCATCTCACATATCATTTGTAGTATCTTCATCATCATCCACATAAATACTTCCCATACGACCATACTGATTATCTTCATGAGACTTTCCCTTAGGGCATTGGTTTGCATAATGCCCGCACATTCCACATTTAAAACATTTAACCACTGTTGAGGTCGTAGCAATACCATTATCATCATCCATGTTGTTAACTGAACCTTTTCCTTTGCATTTACTTGCTTTGTGTCCTTCTTTTCCACACCCAAAGCATCTTCCAGTTCCTTTGAAACATTCTCCTTGATGCCTCTTCCCACATGAATTACATAGGGGAAATTGAACTTTCTTTCCTCTATGATCATCATGAAACTCCATCTTTCTCTTATTAGCCGAGTCAGGAAACTTACCAAATTTTACTTTATTGATCATATTATGAGATTGCTGATTCGGCATAATAATTATGTTTGGACTTCCAAATCCCATTTCATTATGAAGAATATCATTCCATTGTCCATCATATCCTCCATTATCGTGAATCATCTTGTTTCCAACCATTTTCTAAAACCCAAAATGAATAGTGTGAGAGGCAAAAATCATGCTTGGGAAAACAACATAATAAAGGGGGAGTACCTTCAATATACAACATCTTAGGTTTAATTCTATGATCGTTAGCATAATTCTATTAATATAACCTATACGTATACTTATCCCTAGGGACATCCCTAGACATACCTTAGAAATATCTCTAGGGATTTCACTAACGTTTTCGCATCCTAGTTTCCAAAGGTTGACTAAACCTTTCCTCTGATACCAACTGTAGAGACCCGAAGCTTGAACGTACATGGAAATTACATTACTTTTGCGGAATACTTAGTACATAACAAAAACACACACACAAGGATCGTAATAGTTTAGTGTCTTTGGAAACTCGGAACGTAATCTTCTAATCGTGGTGAAAGATCTTCAATATCTCCCATAAAGGTCATCCCTTTTTTTTACCTAAAACCTTTTTTATATCCTAGGGAAAAGAAAACATAAAAGGGTGAGCTCAAATGCTCAGTAAGGGTAAACAAAAGAAATATCAATCACATCATATATATAAGAACATAGCTTTTGGAAATCTTAACCTGCAAAAAGCTCATAATATCATAACATGGGATAAATCATAGAAGTGAAATGTAATCCCAATAATCATAACTTAAAACATGAAACTTTGTGGAATACACACATAATCATAGAGAATCATTTCTTGTTAGTCAAGACTCAAAGCCAAGACTATCTTAGTGGACAAAGTCCCTTTCTGAATCGAGTAACCCTCGTTTCAGTCTTGTTTCACTGAACCGGTATAACCTACCATTTCAGCCATGTCTATCTCATGAGATATAAAATCTTTACCCAATGCATTGGAGGGAGATATAGGTCCCACACATCTTATAATGAATCCTTTCTTATGTGTGCCACATAATCATAAATCATACATCATCGCATAACCCATGTAATAAAAATGGGATTCTTAAACAACATGACATCATAAAACAATTCATATAAGATAAAGGAATTCATAAAAATATTTCCATCAAAACATAATCAAATCCATGTAATAATAGGGATAAAAATAGAACCCTTTTATTATCTTAGATGGAAAATAATTTTGATAAAATACTTGAACTTCATTCTTGAGGAAAATATCCTTTCTTCTTCAAAAACACTTTTCTTTTCTTAACATGTCATACAATTATAAACTAAAAGAAGTTGATTAAAAATAAACTTGAAAAACTTGTAAAGGAAGCTTCTTGGGAAAAATGTTTTAAAAATCCATTCATGCCGTATAAGTTAAAAAAAACATTCTTCGTACTTTTGTCGGAAAAGTCAAAAAGTACCTCGTACGAAAAACGACAAAAGATTCCTTTCATACATATTACTAAAAACTCACCGAAGGGTAAAAATGGATCTAAACAATTGTAAGTGGATGGAAACAATATTACATATTGAGGGAACATGGATGTGGATGATAAAAAACACCCCAGTAAATACTTACGAATAAACAATCTCGGATAAAAATGAGATTGTCATATTTCCCTTACCTTAGGTCCGACTTGCTTTGTAAGTGTCCGAACCTCCTGTATAATGATTTAAATCATGTTATTGACTTATTACAGAATCATATTTATTGTTATGATATCATATATGGTTCACTTATGACATTATATTACCCGTTCTTTTGTAAATTCCATGTTAAAGAAGCGTTTTGGGTAAAATCGTTTCATTTATTGTAGGTGTTTTGACTTGTTGTTCTTGACATAATTATTACTTATATCATGATTTACTCACTTCCAGAATATAAAATATGATTTATATATCATATATATTCAGTATATATATATATATAATAGGTAGATAAATAAAATGAAAAACACCGTTCATGGAAACGGTAGTCCGTACGTACGCATGAACGCTGTTTTCCTTTCCTTATTGTCTTGAATGGAAGTAAGTTGATGACATACATATATATATATACATAAATCCAGTAACTTTATAATGTCATATATTTCATTATTATTTCTTATATATACTTTATAATCATTCTTAAATGGTTAACATGGAGAATGAATCTCATCGCGTCGTGGAGACGGTAGTCCGTACGTACGCACGAGCGATGATATCATTTCCATAAATACTGAATTGAATTGGAGTGGATTATACAATATATCAGAATCAATATGATGTTTTAATAACTATGTATAGTTATTCTTTACACCATTATACCCATCCATGTAAGGTGGTGGTGGAAAATAGATTACACCACGGCGTGGAGACGGTATTCCGTACGTACGCACGCGCGGTGATTTCTTTTCCCGTAGGATGGATAGATGGTGAAATAGGGTTGTTTCATACTTATAATAACATATCAGTATATGAGTGATACTGATGTTATTACTTCATAATGAAACAACCTAAGAAGAAGAAGTGGAAGAAGAAATAAAGATGAAAGAATTGGTAACGGTAATTACCTCTTCTTTGAAGCGCCTCTTTGAGACCTCCTCTTAGGGCACTAAAATTGGTCTTTGAGGAAGACCAGAACCTCTAGGATTATTCTAGGGAAGTGGAGAAGAGAAAATGGCAGGGGTTGGCCGAGCTTGAGTGCTCAATTTGGTGTGAGGAGGAGGGGGAGGAGGTGTCCTTTTATAAGGGAGGAGAGGGGCACCTTAGGAATATCTCAAAATATTATTTTATATTAAAGTCAAAATCGGTTTATAATGGTTCCAAAGGGTCTTATTTCGAAGCTAAAGTGGGGATGGGTCGAAATCCTATCAACCAATAGAATTTAGACAAGTTTAGGATATTATTTTAACCTTATCAATTAGATTTAACTCTAAGTTAAATAATTTAACATTTACCGTGTCTTTTTGTTTTCTTTCACTATATGGTTAATACACTTACTATAACATGCCAAACGAACCCCAAATTGTTTATTATTAATATATATATCCTTATCTAAGTCATTTGGCCGAACCTTAGATTTTTAGGAATAAAATAACAATTAATAATATAATATTTGATTTAAAAACTATTTTGTGTCAATTTTGACACTATTTGATATATGATTTTTGTGAAAGTCATAACAGAATTAAATGTTCGAACCAAGTTGATTAAAGCAACATTAATATATCATAGTAACCAAGAAAATTAGTGTAATTCATAAAAATTTTCAAATTACATTTATTTTGGTGTTTATAACATCAATTATGTCAATATTTTATTAATAAGATAATTACTGCATCATCGTTGTGTCATAAATAAATTAAATTATTTGATGTCTAAAAATTACAAATAAAATACCATCATGTAGGAAATCTTTTTAGCTTTCTAATGAATATTTACAATCGAATTTATCTTATGTATAACCCCATATTAAAAATTATTTACTTATTAAACTTTGATTTTAACTATTTTAACCTTTCTTTAAATAAATTAATAATAAATGTCCTAATCTAATCCAAGTGGGCCTAAATGGTCATATTTTATTCCTAAGTTTGTTTTTGGTCGAATTACACTTGTCCAATAGAATTAGGACATGTGTTAGGGTAATATTAATATCATATTTACCCTTAGTTACCCTATTTACTATTAACCGCGGTAAAAAAAGTAAAAAGTTACTATTCACCAAAAATTATTTTCATCTCATTGAACCACATTTTAGTCCTTGATATTAACCGTGTCTGTCAGATTTTCAAAATTCTATTCACAGAAGCGGTAAAATTAAGTTTTATACAAAATTCAGTTTTTTAACCTACCACTTAGTAGTTTCACTATTCATCGAAAATTGATGTTTTTCAGAACAATGCCAAATTTCATCCTAAGCTATATTTCATATTCCGAATTCAAAAATGAAATCTATTTTACCAAATTCATAACATAGAAGTTGCATTAATTAATTTTATAATTAAATCTCGCTGTTAAAATAAATAGCGTGTTTTTAGGAAACAATATATATCAAAAGATTGACACTTGATTATGTCTGGTTTAAATGTGAAATTACAACCAATGACCAACATTGTATTAATTTGTAAAAATATATTCTAAATATACTTTAAAACCACTCAAATTAATAATTTATCATTATTAATTATTTCGATTAAAAAAGTTGTTTTTTAATTATAATTTAGTAATTTTCACTATTCATCAGAATATGAAAGTTATCTGAAAACTACCAAAATTTCATCTTAGGCTAAATTCGATACTCCGAATCCAAAAATGAAGTCCATTTTGAGAGCTAAAATTTCTAAATTTTAAAAAGTGGATATTACTATTCATAACGGCTAGTTTTAATAATAGCGTATCGTTGTTTCGTGAAACTCAGTATTGCGTACTACACACGCTATCGAGAAAGGTTGCGATTGCGTGTAATGCAAGGCAAGTCAAGGATGTGTGTTGTGAAAGCTCCTTTTGGTGTAGCGTACAACACAAGACATTAGTGAAATAAAAAATAATATTTTTCATAAAATCTCGGGCTGTTACATGCATGGTGGTATGGTAGGCCCATAAAGGATGAATAAGTTTATCTTTCAATGAATTTTTATCCTTGTTAACCATTTTCTAGAGTATGTTCGATAATGTTTTATTGAAGGCCTCTATCTATCCATTTTCTGCTGCATGATAACAGGATGAGTGATTGGAATCAATGTTTTACATTTGATAAAGATTCTTCAACTCTGTGGAACAGAAGTTGGTGCATTTTTTCATCAATATTGTGTGAGGGACTCCAAACCTAGTGATGATATGGGACTTCATGAAGTTGATGATATTCATCATCTTGACTTCCTTGAGGGGGATCTCATCAACACACTTGTAAAAGAAGTTTCTAGCAGTAAGGATGTACTTGAACTACTTGTATATGGATGGGGGATATGGTCCCACAACATCCATCCCCTAAACGGTGAATGTAAATGAATATTTAGCTATAGGTAGTAGTTTCAGGAATTTATGGATGATGTTTTCATGGATCTGGAATGCATGAAATTTCTTGGTGAATTATAAATAGTCATATACCATGGTTTTCTATTAATATCCCGACCTCTTGATTTGGTGGGAGAGCCTGGTTCCAGATTGATGGGTGCTCTAAGAGCCTACGTGTACTTCCTCTATGATGATGATAAATTCTTCTTCTTCTATGCACCTATGGATAATTCTATCAAATTCCCATTTATGGAGAACTTTTTTCTCATTTGGACCATCATATTGAGTGAAGTTTCCTGCCTAGCACCGAATCTGTTCCCTCCTGGTGTAATCTATTAGGTGATTCTAGTTTTAGAGATAACCAATAATGGGATCCATTCAACTAGGGGTGGTTATCTATTCATCATGCTCTGGAGTAGTTCTAACATGATTGATCTCTTCTATATCACATATGATGATCAATGATGCCATTATTCGATGTGTAATACAGAAGGTTGCTTCTTTTTTGTCAGGGTCATCGAGGATGATAGCTGCATTGGCCAGCATGTTAGTGCATGAATTCTTTGATTGGGGAACATAATGAAGGGTGGTCCCAAAGTGGAATTCTGCCATTAATACCCTAATATAGCTAGTGATGGGGGACAATTCGTCTTTTTTGATGGTATATTCTATATTTACCTAATTTATAAATAACTCTAATCCCATTTTATATTTAAGTAAGTGATGTGTAGCTATAGGGTTACTTCCAATCCAGTGATGCGGGTCTGGTATTCTGCCTCATTATTTATGTAGCCTTTAAATTATGAGATAGAGTGGGTAAAAACTACTCTTTATGGGGAGACAAATACAATCCCATGACCATCCTGAATGAGATTTTTATTTTTCATTCTTGTGCCGATGAGAGTCTAGGATATTCCATAGAAGTACATCTCCCATGTCTAGGGAGTTTCATGGGAAAAAAATACTTTTTCATTGGGGATATTGGTGTCATATGGTGTATTTCTAGGGTAGGGTTTGAGGCGTGGAAATCAGCTAGGCGTTTCCCTTTTACTACCTTTGTCTCACAAATTGGATGTCATATTGCTGAAGAATGACCGCCCATCAATCGAACTTCCCAATCAACATGAGGCGGCCAAGGATGTACTTGAGTGGATCAGTACAAGATACCAGGTAGATCTCATGGTGCATCAAGTAGTTCCTCATCTTTTTCACTGTATATATGAGTGTGACGAAGTTATTCTCAAGATCATAGTATTGTGTCTCAATACCTAGAATGGTCTAGATGAGGTAGTAGAGAATTTTATCACTTCACATAACGTTCTTCTGTGTGAGTAGGGAACCCAATGAGAATTCCATGGAAGCCACATATAAGATGAGAAACTTCTATTCCACTGAGGTCATTAGAATTGGTGGGTACAACAGGTACTACATGAGACTCTTGAAGGCCTTTTGAAAATCATCATCCAATTGGTAGGTGACTGACTTCTTCATTATCCTGGTGAAGGGGAGAGCATTTCCATCTAGGTTGATTATGAGTCTTTGAATTTTGGTGAGGTGGCTGTAGAGTCTCCTTAGTTCTTTCAGGTTTTTGGGGGTGACATTTCTAAAATAGAACTAGTCTTCTCTTGGTTAACCTCAATGTACTGGTGGCATACAAAAAAGCCAAGGAACATTTCTTGATATTACCTGAAAGGAACACTTAATAATATTCATATTTAGATTGTGTTGTCCTAGTTTGTCAAATATTTCTCAAAGACCCCTAAAGTTATCACATCATCATTATGATTTAATGACCTAGTCATTGACATACCACTCAACTATCCTCTCCAAGAAGGGATTAACAATGTGGTGCATGGAATGCTGATATTTGGTTCCCACATTCTTTAATCCAAATGTAATGACTTGATAGTAGAATATATCTTAAAGTTCTTGAAAGACATTGGCTTCTTCATCCTCAGGGTCCATCTTGACTTGATTGTACCCTGAGTACCAATCCATGAAGGAATGGCCCTGGAAACAAATAATTGCATCAATCAAGAGTTTTGTGACCGGTAATGGGAAAATCGACCTCTAGGAAATAATGATTAAGGTCTATACAATCAATAACGACCATAATCTATTAGTTTTTCTTTCTAACAAAGATGATGTTGGTGATCCATATTTGGTATTTCACTTATCAGAAAAAGTTGGATTTGATTAATTTTTCAACTTTTTCCACTACATTGTGAATTGAGATGTTTACATTCTCCTGAATATTTGTTTGGAGCCCCAATTCTCTTCTAGTAGCCTCATATAGTTTGTGGAAAAATTTGGACCCATTCCATGAAATTTTGTATAATTTTGTGCAAACACATAATAGTGTGTCTTTAAAAATTAGATGAATATCTCTTTATCTTCAAGAGGCATGGTGGAACTAATCATGGAATGTCATGGGTCTTCTTCTATACCTAGGTTTATCTACCTAATATCATCTATGGTAGTGGATATTACTTCCTCAAATGTTGGAGGGGAGTTTCTAACATCATCATCATCCATTTCTATGTCTTTGGAGACAAATTCAGGTGAAGATGATAGTATGTGAGCCTCTCTGTGAGTTTTAGTGTGAGGGATGATGTTAGAAGAGACTCTGCCATCCATTTCTATCTATGTTATAATAGATAGATGTGGGAGATTATTATCAATTAGGAAAATAGAGGTTTGTACCTCTGGGGTCATATTTCCTACCTCATCCATGTTTTTGGGGATCATATAATTTCTATCAAGCATGCTACAAGGATTGATAGGGGTTTTCCCTAATCCATTGGGAGATGTAACCCATATATCATCATCTTTCCTTGACTTCCTACCTCTATTATTGTATAAATATGCTTCAAAATATATGGATCTATAATAATTGAAGGGGGAGATGTCACTATGTAGTATGCTAACCTCTTCATTGATGGGTTTATTCATGTATTGATGGAATGTTGATGGTACTGTGAGGTGAGTATGGAGCCAGAGCCTTCCAAGGAGGACATTATATGTAATGTCTTGTTGGATAACCATGAACTCAACATCAAAAGTGGTCTACCATAATTGGGCTTCAAGTTTGATCATCCCAAGGGGTCTGTCGTCATGCTTTTCATATCCCTAGATGGCCAGCTTTATAGGGGATAAGTCCCCCTCACTATACCCCATTCATCGAAGGGTCCGGACTGGAATAAGACTGACCTTCAATCCATTATCAATTAGAACCATTTGGAAATTGGAAATATTGAGTCTTCCCAAAATTTATAAGGGTCTAATGTGCCCTTGGATGGTCTCCTCTTGATCTTGATCGATGAATGAGATGGAAACATGGCATCCTAAGGACATAGTCTCCAATTGATATAGCTCGGAGGTAGTGACTTCTGTCTAAAATTTATGTGGTATATGGAGGGATTCAATAAGTGCCTACATGTATTTTTCTAAAGAAGAAGGGAAACCATGGTAGTGATATTGGATGTGAATTCATATAGATATTTCAAAAAATCATAATTTTCCACCAAAGGTCAGTTTTTTCTAATATGGGGTTGCTCTGAGGCATACGGTTCTAGATCAGGATCCTTCGAGGTAGATGTACCTTGTGCTTGTGTCGAGGTTGAAGGAATATCTACTGCCAGTGGTGCAGGTTGCACCAGCCTTCCCTGTTTCTAGGGTTTATCGGATTGAACCACCAGTAGGCGGTCATGCAATTCAATCAGATATGGGTGACTACTAGAGGGCTCTGAGGTACCCCTCACCATTTTTTTCATGTTGGATAACCTTACCTTGAGTCTCGGCTTCATATATGTCCCCCATGGTGACATTACTGGGATAATGAGTCTGACAACATCTGTATTGTACTATGTATCCTTGGATCTGGCTCATGCATCATCTTATTCCTCAATTATATTCAAGAAAACCATATTTTTGAGCATAATAATCATTGAAGAAGCGATCTGTCAAGTGTATTATATTGAAAGAACCAATGTTGATATCTTCATTTGATGAATATTACATTTGATGGGGTAGTTCCCATCTTTCTGATGTAAAAGGGAAGAAATAAGTGATGGTTAATGCATGATTTAGAAGAGAATATGACTCTTCCCCTTCTATTTTATTCTCCCAATGGTGTTCATGCCCACTTTCAGGTGTCACAGTTGACGCCTCTTTCTTGGGTGGTGGAACTACTTATGGACTATGAAACTGTGCTCTCAAAGTGGCATGGTCTTGATCAACATTCATTCAAACCATCCTGTTGTCAAATTTTCACACATGTCTAGAAAAGACCTTCTTCCAATAATCCTATTCATCCAGTTGGACCATAGTTATGCAAGACACTTTCACTATGGAATTATCTAGAACCAAATGACCAGAATTGATCATGCCTTAAAGGATGTATTTGACGATGAAATAGTTCAAGATATTATGACCCATACCTATATGGAAAGGGAAATAATTAGGCCGATCAATGGGGATGGCCTCATCAGGCTTCTCAGGTCGCAAAAGCGTTTGTATGTTTTTTCCATGGTATCCAGGAAATAATCACAGACCTTTTCATTCTGAAAGGAGTATAACTTTTTCATCCATTATTCAAAGTTCAAATGACCCTGATTTATTAATCTTATGGACAAGGGTGATTCTTTCATTTTTGTCACTTGATGGGAGGTGATGTGCGGTTCAGGTCCTGATTGAGCATCTAGAAAGTCTCACTGCTGGTTTGAGAGTGATAGCTACAGCTTCCATTCTAGATGGCCTTTTCCAATGTTTTGTTAGAGTGAGGGGAGCTTTAGATTAGGGTTGTTGAATGACCTCCTCTAAATGTTGGGATATTTCAGAAAATTCATATAATCTGCCCAAATATGTTATTAGAACTAGTGGTGTCTGCAATTCATCCCTAACATTTTTGGTACAAATTCCCAGTTATTGATCTTGCGATAGAGGGATGATGACTGAGTTGATAAATCCCTTACACCTTGATATGAATTTAGAAATCCTCTCATTTTCATGTTGTTTGAAGTTTTTTATGTCAATGATTATTGTCATCCTCAGTGTAGAACTGAATTGGTAAAGGAATTGACGAAGAAGGTCTTCCCATCCTGACACAGATCCTACTGGCAGACTACTGTAGAAAATAACAGTTGGCCCTATCTGAGTCTTTAAAAAACACCCCAACTTTGTGGCCTCCTGTTGATCTCGAGGGACCATCATCAACCCACATCGGGAAAAGAAGTGTGTGAGATTCTATTCAGGGTCATGACACCATCAAAGGTATAGAAGGTAGGATTTTCAAAATTGGGCCGAGGTGGGGTATTATCAACCCATTCGGCATATTGCTTCCTTTTAGTATGTACAGGCACACGTTGTCCTTCCATGGATTCTATTTGAGTAGACAAAGACTTGATGATGTTAAGGATCTCTAAGTTCACTACTTCTTAAGTCGTCTACCATCCATGGGGATCTAATAGGGGTTAATGAAGTGGATCCACTTTTACCTCCTACCGATTTTCAATTAGTCTTGGGAATGAACGATTGTCCTGGTGGGGAAGAGGATTTTTCCACAATAGAGTGAATCCACGATCATATTCTACTTCCTCAAGTATGTGGGATTCCAACCAAGACCCAGAGCCAATATGATATTCATAATATTACCTTGATGATTGATCAGCTGTGGGAGGGAGAAAATTTGTCTCTATTTTGAAATTATAACCCATGAGAATATTTCCCTTCAGTAACTCCTTATAGAGTTTCTGAAGAGATTGTATTTCACTCTCGCATATTGATAATCGGTCTTCTAGAGAAAGAACCTTTCTTCCCCTGGGAGGTGATCATGAGGTGTTTTTGCACTTCCCCATGGAAGTACTCTGTTAGGGAGGTGGCAACTTGATAGTCTGAATTTCCATGTTTTTGGAGTCATCTCTCGTTCCTGGTGCGTGAAACCACATTCGATGTATTCAACTCACCCTCCTCCCAATGTATGTATTCTATGTCATGGACCTATGCATTTCTATCATGGTTAATATCTTCCATGTTGATAGTGACGACATTCATAGAGGCATATTGGGGAATGTTGGTCATGCCATTGCTTTTTAGGTAACAGGTTGATTTTTCACATCTTCCATTAGTGTCATTATTCGAAACCCTGACCTTATTAGTCCATTTTATCTTGTAGCCCCAATTGGGCCTAATGATCCTCAATGTATAATTTTCTCGGTTTGGACTATGAATATTGACCTTGAGGGATTACCCTTTTGGGGTTGCTGAATGGGACCAAACCAGCAGAGGTGTGTCCCATAAGAGGTGGGATGTTGGCCATTGACTTAGTCTTTCCAACCTAAAGAAGACTGATTCCCTCTACAGTGGTGATGATGAAAAAAATTCCCCAACCCTATGGGGTGGGGACATTCTAGGCCATAGTTGGCACTGATTGGTCCAATGTTTGACGATTGAATGGCTCTGGTTGGGGATTTTATCACACCCATGATGAATATAAAGATATAAATTTCCCCATCCTAGTATGTTGTTGTTGTTCTAGGATCACTAGTGATGTCTCCAAGGTCCTTTTAGTGGGTGATGAACCTAGTTATGGGGATTGAGATATAAACTCCCTAGCCTAGTGGGATGGGGGTTTATTACAACTATTTCTTATGTGTCCCATATTCTCTCAAGAATTGATGATATGAGAGGTATAGAAAGTAGTAGATATTCCCCCAGTCTAGTGGTCCAGGTCTTCTACTGGATGGATGATACTACTACTGCAATCATGGCCTGCTTGAAGTGGCACAATTGTGCTCACATAGGAGTTGGGTGAAATAGTGACCTGTGATGAAATCATTTATCATAGGAAGTTGTACGGGTGATCAAAACATTGGTCTTCATGTTTTAAATGTCTTATTATTGTTTTGGGGGCCCAATTTGAATTCATGTTTGATATCCTCCCTCTTCATTTCTAATGTCTATGCACTATTATAGAGGAGGTATTCTGTTGCAGTGACCAACTAGCCCAAGTGTTTCTTTGTCCACTGATCTCGTTAAAGGTTATAACATTGTAGAATGATGCACCTGAGTGGATATATTATTCCAAGGGAGAATAAAAGTGTAATGATCTATTCTATCCCCATCCTCGAATATGGATTCATGACATGGATTCATGACATGGATTCAGAGATCAGCTGCTGAAGAGTCATGATGCAGTGGTGGAAAGCAGGTTGTAGATTTGCACAGTGATTTTCTAGTTTCAAATCCCGGGCAATAGAGATAGAAACCAAGTCTAGATAAAATAGAAAATATTGATTTTCTGGAGGTAACAATCTTATCTTCAATAAGGGAGATGTCGAGTCTATAGTCGATGTTGAGCGTCCGCATATTTTTGCATAGATACGCAATGTACTTCTTCTCTAGAACCTCTAGGATCTCAAAGTCAATAGTGGTGAGGGGATAGAACAATATGGGGAAGTTGTTTATGGATAAATCTCCCCATATATAAATGTTTTCCTCCTCTTTATCAGGCTTATGTGCATCCATCTGGTCCAACCATAGAAGTTGATTCTGATGGTCACATGTTTTTGGGAATGCATTGCTGCTGAAAGTTGATGGGGAGAAATATACAATTGACCTTGATGATTTAGGAACCTCGCTATATGAAGGTGTTGGAGTTTGGAACACCTCTCCATACAGAGGTTTTTGGGAAATATGGGGATTTCCTTGTCCATAGGGGACACTATCGTGGGAAGTTTGACCAAAATGGATGTCAGGAGTAGAGTCCATGTGATCCATTTACACACTACCACAAGGAGTACTATCGTGGTAATGAATTCATTCTACATACACTTCAACAGAAGATTCAAAGGACCCTTATAGTGTTAAGAATGTGTCTCAAATGACATTAAGTACATTGGCATTGAGTAGATTAGGGATATGGTCCATGTTCTACATCATGGTTAGAATATTTTGACCTACATTTTCGAGTTGTGTAGGGGTATATTCCAATTTTATGATGGTTTCCAGAACTTATATATAACTGTATAATGTGGAAGGGGTATAAGCCTGCTGCCAAGAAGCTACAGGAACATTCCAATGAGCTATATCATTATAAATTAGAATATGAGCTTGTTCCGAGGTGTGTTCCACTCTCATTTAGTTATCCTCAATCAGGATGGGAATATGATCCCGATCATGAGACTTTGGGATATGTCACCAGTCTATCTTGGTAGGAAAATGAGACTCTTAAAGGCATGTGCTACTCTCACCTTGTTGACCCTAGTTGGATTAGGAATATGAGTCTAGTATAAATATTCACTCCTTGTCAGAATATGCCGACAGACCTCTAGAATGGGAGAAAGAATATGATCCTTCCCCTACATTGTCTTGGAAAGATGTCGGCGTACTAATTCATCAGAGAAAGTAGTATTATGTGACTGAAATCCATGATCTGCTAGAATACGCTAGACATATCCATTGAAAATAATATGGGCATGTCTTGAGGCTTGTTCCATTCCCACATGGTCAGCCTCGACCAGAAGGAGGATATGTGCTTAATCTTAGGCCTTTGGAGTATGTAGTCATACTTTTTTGACAGTCATGTTCCCCTATCATGAGGTGTGTGATGCTCTTTCTTGGTTGGAATCAGTTTGAATGGGGATATAATCCTAATATGATGCCTCACCCTTCATCAGAATATGTCGATTATCCTCCCGGGTAAGAGCAAGAGTGTGTGCTTCTCTAGTACAACCATTTTTTCATGATGATTAGAATGTTTCATTATCCTAGCTATAGGGATAGAATTTTGTGAATGTCCCTTCATCTATAAGAGTGTCGTAATATTCTGGTGGAGATCTTCATCTCTAAAAAAATGTATTGGCATTTTAGAAAAGCATATACAGGGATATGTGCTTTCACATTTTGTGTCTCCATGATGAACTACCAGATGTCTTCCATTGAATAAAGGATATATCCCTAGTCTGTTCCTCCTTGTGCCATCAGAGTATGCTGATGGGATTCATATACAAGAGTAGGAATATGAGCCTCCCCCGTGATTAATATGGGAATATGCCTGCAGACTCATTCAGAGAGAGCAGGGATATGTGCCTATCGGTCGGTCCTTACCTGAGTATTTAGGTAGTCGTCATTGGTATGAGTGGATATATGTGCCTTATTATGGATATCTAACTCATTTCTCCTTCTATGAGTCTTCCTTTCATCCCATGAATGGGTTTCAGGTGAGGCCATGTGTTAGATGGTGCCCTCATTAGAAGACTTTGGGGTATTGGTGGAATGGTGTCAGTGATGGTGGTTAGCAGGATCCCTCCTGGGCATCTCCTAAACATGAAGGGAGCCATGTCTGACTTCCTGGTCCACCTTCATCAGATATAGATGGTGGTGGTTATTGATATCTAGGGATAAGCACCTGAAGCTGTTTTTTTTTTCAATGGGAGACACAGGTTTAGCAGTAGCCTTTCCCAGGTGATGTGTACTCACAACTTATCATGTATAGATACCTTCATGAGAATCCACCTTTGTCAGGATGCTACCATATCTTTGGCACACCCAAACCATCATATTTTCAACTTGTCATTGGAGTCTTCATCTTGGATAGATTATTCTATGATCTGTTGAAGTTCCAGTTGCAAACAATTTTCCGGATCGAATGTTGGATGATGACGACATCATCTTGAATCGGGCTGCTGAAGCATTATCTACAATTACATAGATAGAAAAGAATAGGGTTATCAATTAGTTTAGTATTGTAGATTTAATTTTCTCAATTATATATGAATTCTCAACTAATTTTTTATTTTATTCCCAATTAGTCCATTCCACTAATTTGGACTTATCAAAATGAGGATGGACTTAAGGAAACCATAGTTATAAAGGATCATTTATAAGATTATGCCAATTTGATTGCTTGTTTTGTATAGATTTTTCAAAACAAAGTGGGATGACACATTATAACATAATTGTTCTATCATTATAGATATTCACATTGGTTTTATCATCATGTTTGTGTATAGGGGGGGAAAATTTGCTTTATGGGTAATAACTGATCAATTTTCCTTGGAGAGATTTATATTGGGTTCACCATTTTTGTTTCATCAAGATTTTCAATGGAATGAGAGGTTTCTTCACATCAAGATATCATTGTTACTTTTCCTAGAAACTCCCAATGGATCATGAATCTGTAGTTGGGTATAGACCGTCTTTCCAAAGGTTGACAGTTATTTGGGTTTTCAGGCCCAATGACTCTTTAAGAATGACTTTGTTCGAGACAATGGGAGGTCGGTCTCATCACACATTTTGAATGTAATTATTTCTTACTATGGGAATCTATTATAGATTTAAGATATGTTAAAAAATCTCTTCATAATCCTGATACGAGATTGGTTATCCTAGAAAAATGGTTTACCGATTAATTCTATCTTCAGAAATAGAAGGGGTCTTATTAAGGGACCCATCTATATGTATCTGAGGTTCTTAATCCATTCCCCTAATGGAGTAAGGATTCTTTATGTGTTGTAACCCTATAAAAAAGTGCTCCAGAAAGTGATACCATACCGAAAGGTGGTTGATATTTTGATGAGGGGGTTGAGCCATTATGAGGTGTCCTATGTATCCTGGATATTGTAGGAATCAAAACCCACATAGTTTATTGAGATTTTCAGAATGTACTCAAGGTATATACCCTTATATGAGGGGTATTCATTCATGATGACTAATGGTGAATTTGTTCATATCTCCCTAAGATCACGTGAGCTATGTTCAGTGTGAGAAAAAGGGGGGTATATGATCATTTTTATGATGTGTATTTATGGGACATGTGAACTAGGATCGTCCTTGAAGTGTTTGGTATAAATTTCATACCTTGAGAAGGAATCCTACATATCTTAAATGTGGTTGGAATCAAAGTCGTCATTGTTCAATTTATGTTGAGGTTTACACACTGAGGTTTCCCTATACCATTATGGGGATTTATAGCACAAATGGTATGATCATTAAACTCCCTAAGACCACATGATCCATGTTCATTTGTGAAAAACATGGGGTTGAAAATAATCAATGAAATTGCTCTGAATAAGTTACCCAAATGGTGGTCCCTCATTAGATGATCAATATGGAGCTCAAAAATCAAGGGAGGTGACCTACGTATCCTGAGTATGGTATGAATTAGAGTCGCCATAGTTCCCTTTATGTTGTGTCTTACACACTGAGGCTTACCTAGAACATGGATATTCATGATGCCAAATGACATGTTAATTGCATCCCCCTATGCCCACACAATCCATGCTCAGTGTGATAAATAAGGGGAAATAGATAACCAGCCTCACAATGTATGGATATTGGACTTGTTATAAGGCCTCGATCTTAAACATTACATAATCATGAGATAAATTAATAATTTGACCTTAATTCACATCAAAGATATTTTCAGGTTTAGAAAATTAGATTATTAATTTATAACTCAAAAATAACAAAACCATAGAAATAAAAAGTGGACACTTCCAACATTATCAATTTTTCCATAAAATAAACACTTTTAAAAAGGAACATGGTTTCTTTTCATGTTAAATCATAAATTTTCCTTGATTCCATACTAGACTCTATTATTATTTAAATCCTATGAATAACATTTCAAAACTTGGGATGAGCATAAAAATATCAATAAGAGATACACAAAGAAGAAAAACAGTTAGTCTTGGGAAAACATGTAAACCATGAATACTATATCATAAAGTAATAACTTTTACCTTTAAGAAGTAGTAATTGCACTTCATTGAATACAAGCTCATTTATTACCCTTTTTGTAATCAAAATATTACCTTAAACCCCATAGAAAGTAACATATAACATATAAAGGTAACTTGGAACATAAACATACTTAAATAGAATAACCATACAATCAACTTCCCCACATATCACTAAATGGAATAACCCTACGACTGACTTCCATACCCAATGCATTGGAGGTTATAAGTTAACAACCCATCCTTGGTTTATCATGGAACCACTCATCTTTGGTTTATCACGTAACCACCCATCATTATTTTATCCCGTTACCAACCGTCAAATATCCATGTACCATTATATAATCATAACACCTAAAATATTTCAATTATCAACATTTCACTTAAAAATTTTGAAATCATAAGGAATCATTACAAGATATTAATATAAGTGGATATTCAGTGTAAATCAATCAATGTTCATTCACACATATTCTTTTAAAATCAAAACCAATGACATGGATATTTAACTTAATGAATGGAAATTGAGTTAAGATTTCCTTTACCATGAGTCTGACTCGTCACGTACAATCGTTATGTTCCTGAATAATAAAGTTTGGTTAATTTATTCTTTATTGAGAAACATTTCTTTAATTTTATTATTAATTTTATATTTCTTATTACCATGTTATAAAAATTACATAATTATTTAAGTTCATATCAGACGTTTTGTAAATATTTGGTACTTGAGTAAAAAATGAACTTGTTTTGATGTAAATTTTCCATGTGGTCAAAAGTCCATCATCTATAGAATAATATTCATGATTTATAAATCATGTATATATATATTATATATGGATTTAGAATAATCCATAATATTTCTAGATAAGTAATGAAATGAACCGTTCATGCTGAGGGCAGGTCGTACGTACACATGAACACTACATTCATTTATTGTTTGTTAATTAAATTATAATTCATGTATTATATAACTATCATATATATATATCATATTTTTTATAAAACCATCCTTTATACATTCAATTTATAGTGGGAACAATTCATATCGCTTTGAAGGGGTAGTAGTCCACACTTGCTCACACGAAATTATCGTATTTACACAACAATAAAATCATAAATGAATGTTCTAAATAAATATAACATAATATTATAGACAATATAAATATAATATATATAATATATAAATATAGTTTTCATCATAATTTCCACCATGAGAGGTGATAGGGAAAAATTGGGCAATCATCATTTTGTGAGGCAGTAGGTTTCCGTACATAGAAATAGTATGTTTGTTACCCATTACATGGAGGTTCGTGTAAGTGTAGGTTACAAATTTATCATAAAAAAAACCTATTATATTTAGAATACTGTTTTTATTATGTAATAATAAAATAATTAGAGTATAGGGATTGGAGAATTTAAATGAAACTAAAAAGCATGAGAGAAGGTGTTACATATTAATCGGGTAACATCTTTTGATTTATAACAAAAGGATTACTTGGGAGGCTTTCTGTACTAAGGGAGGATTCTCATATGAGGGCATGGATTCTTAGAAGAGTTTTGGGTAGATCATTGCCAAAAAAAAGAGTTTTGGAAGTGTGAGTATTAGAAAAGAGAGGGTATCTTTTTATAGGAGATGGAAGGGGCACCCTTGGAAAGCATTAAAATATTAAATTAATAAAATTGAATTTTTTAATACAAATAGATCTGAATTGAGATATGTTTAAGATAATATGAGAATAGTTCAAAATATTTTCAACTCATAATTTTTAGACATGTATTGATTTTATTTTAGACCTTGTATTTTTTTTTACCCTTAATTATTCTCTTTTAATTTATTTGTGGTAATAAAATTTTAATTATTAAGAGAATATTAATTTCACTTATATGGGGTAAATTTCACATAATTGGACACCTAATGAATTTTTATACCTAATAATACCCACTTTGTGATTTTTATTTTTTTAGGATCTTTAAATAATTTAACAAATTACTATTTTTATAAAACAACAATTATGTCAATTTTTACACTATTTATTTTACTGAATTTAAATAAAATAAGAAATGATATATAACTTAAAAAAAGAATTTAATAGTCTTATAAAATGTCATATTAACCTATAAAAATAGGGGATGACAAAAATTGTGTCAAATAATATTTATTTTAATATTTATAATTTCATACATTTGATTCCATCATTAATAAAGAAATCATTGGGTCATCATTATGTCATAACTAAATTTAGTTATTTAAGGTCTAAAATTTATAAATAAAATACCATGATGTAGGATGTAATTTTATCATTATAATGTATATTTATAGTTGATGATATCACTTATATAAACCCATATTAAAATTTTTTATTTAGAAATTTTATGTTTATAACATATTTTCCTTCGCTTTAAATTAAAAGATATAAGTTTTAAAATAACACAAAAGTGGCTTCGGAAGGCCAAATTTTTATCCAAAGGGTTTTATTGGTCGTATATATCTCATAAAATAGGATGTTGGTAGGTTTTTGGATAATTTCATTATACTTATCAAATTATGAGTGACCCTAATTTACACGATTTACCTTTAATCGTGGTAAATAAAAATTACCAAAGTTATTGTTCATAATGTCCAAAAATAAAAGGGACCTATTTATAGAATTTGGACATTAGGATTTCAAATATAGAATAACTTTTTCTAAATTAAAAACACATAAGTTTCAGTGATTAATTTAAAATTCATTCCCGTTGTCAAAATGAGGAAAATCGATTTTTAAAAGTAAAAACCATTAAAATATTGAAATGTGTTTATATAAACATTCGATGAGAAATAAGATCCAATGACAAAAATTGTATTAAATGATAAAAAATAATCCAATTACACATTAAAACCAATTAAAATTACAATATAAATATATAAATAAATTATAATAAAAAGTAGTTTTGAATTAAAATGCAGTATTCTTCACTTTTCATTAAAATGTAAATTTTATCAGAAAAATACCAAAATTTGAACCAAAGTAAATTTTAATGTCCTCCTTCAAAATAAGAAGTTTATTTTGTCAAATAGAACATATAATGTTTCAAAAGCTATATTCAAAAATGGTTCACCATCAAAAGGTAGTAAAACTACCTTTTAAAAAATATTTGAGTATTTTATGACTGAAATTGTATTTATTCTCATTTTAAGCCTATAAAATTTATTTGATGAATGTTAAACAATTAGAAAACATGTTTAAACATAATATAGTTAGTTTTTTTTGATTCCATATAATACAATAGGTAGGAATTAACTACCATTTAAAATAACAATATTAATAATGTATTATAGCTTTTCGGTATAACTCAGTCTTGTGTGCAACATAAGATTTCAGAGAAACCTGTTGTTGCATGTTGAGTATTCTATTGAACAGGGACTCCCCGTAAACATAAAATTAATATCTTATTCAAAAATATTAATAGATATGAAAATTTATGATTCTAAAAAAACATGGGATGTCACATCCTTCCACATTTTTGAAATTGTGTCCCTGTAATTTTATTCACTTATCAAATAAGTTGGTGAATTTATTATTAATAGATTATTCAGATTCCCATGTTGCCTTTTCAAGCATATGGTTTTTCCGCAATAACATTACCCAATTAATCACCTTTTTTTAAAAAACATTCTCTCTTTGGTCAATAATCTATACTGTTTTTTCCTTATAAGAAAGATTCTATTCCAAATGAGTTACCTCTAGACACAAAACATGAGATAGATCTGACATGTACGTTATTAACATTGAAACATTAGAAACATTGTGTACCTATGATAAACTTTAAGGTAAGTACACTCTATAGTAAATAGGTCCAACATTATATAGGATTTCATTGGTTCCAATTAACCTCAGACTCAGCTTCCCTTTCTTACCAAAACACATCACACTTTTCCATTGTAAAGCTTTTAGAAAGACATGATCACCTACCTCGAAAGAAATATCCTTTCTTCAGTTATATACATAAATTTTATAACTACTCTGAGTTTTCATCATATTCTTATAAATCAATGGAAATTTTTTTCCATCTCTTATACCAATTTTTGTCCCATAAACTTACTTTCACCTACTTCACCCCCAAAAGCTAGAGTTCAACACCACTTTCCAAATAATGCCTAAAAATGGTGCCATATGTATACTGGAATAAAAAATAACATTATAAGAAAACATAACCAAATAAATATTTTGGTCCCAACATCCCTAGTAAACCATTGAACAAGCACATAGCATATTTTCCATGGTATAAATTGTTCGTTCTTACTACCCATCTAATTGAGGATAAAAAGTTATACTAAAATTTAATCCAATTCCTAATGACTTTTGAAAGCCTTTACAAAAATTAAAAGTGAGCCTGGGATCACAATCTGATACAATGGTAAGGGGATTTCCATGTAACTTGACTATATGTTCAATATACTACTAATAAATTTGATCTAGAGATAGAGTATCTCAAATACTAAGAAAATGAGTAGATTTTTTCAATCGACCTACAATAACCTAGATCACCTTATTATCTCGAGAATTATTTGGTAATCCCAGTATGAAATCCATAGATATATTTTCCCATTTCCACTCTGGAATTATAAAAGGTTGAAAATACCTTTTGGTAAATACCTCTCTACTTTAACCTATTGAAAATAAAACATATTTAGGTAAAGTCAGCAATATCTCTTTTCATTGCATCCAACTAGTAATATTATCAAAGATCTCTATACATCTTAGTACTACTAGTATGAACTAAAAACAGAGAACTATGAGATTCACATAATAAAACTTTCTTCAATTTTGAATCACAAGTCAAACATAATCTATTTCCAATCCTCAAAAAAATCATTATCATTGTTAAATTAATCTAACATAACCTTCTAAATCAATTATATCTTTTTCTGCAACTCACTATCTTCTTTTTGTGCTTTCATAATTCTATCTGATAGAGATGATTTCACTACCACCTAAAAAAAATTTAGGAATTCCATACACCAACAAATTCCAATCCGAAATTCATCAAATCAATAACCAAAGGATCTCATTCCAAATGTAGTATAGTTAACGTAGCATTAATTTTTTGACTCAAAGCATCAGTCATATTATTTTCCTTTCCAGGATATTAATGAATCGTGAAATAAGAATCCTTGATTAATTATAGCCTTCTCCTCTGTCTCATATTAAATTATTTCTAATGAATATATATACTTCAAACTTTTTTTATCTGTATATATTTCACAATTTATTCCATACAAATGATGCATTAGAATTTTTAAGGAAAAACAATAGCATCTAATTACAAATCACATGTAGGTTAATTTAACTCATGATGTTTCAATTAAAGTGAAGCATAAGGAATTACCTAACCATTTTGTATTTGTATATAACCAAGTCCTTTCAATTAATCATCATTGTAGATAAAAAATTCACCATTCTTGGAAGGTAGGGACAAAACTGGAGAATTTACCAATCTTATTTCTAGTTTCTAAACACAGTCATCAGATTATTTTATCCAGATTAACTTAACTCCCATACATGTTAACTTAGTTATTGGGATAGATAATCATGAAACGTTTTCAACAAAAGTTCTTTAATAACCCACTAATCCAAAAAAAACTACAAAACACTATGATATTGGTAGGTCATGGCCACTCTTCTCAACTTTTTTTAGAAGGGTCAAAAATTATTCCATATCATTTGTAATGTAGTCTTTGGAGTTTCAGCCTCCTTAACATTCAGTTGATGGTACCTTGACTCAAATCAATTGTTGAAAAATTCTGAGGTCCCTATGGATGATCAAAAAAACCATAGATATGAGGAAAAATATACTTGTTCTTAATAGTGATGTTATTCAAGGATATGTAATCAATACAAAGTCTCAATGGACCATCTTTCTTTTTTCACAAATAAAATAAAAATCACCCCGTAGTAAAGTGCAAGGTCGAATGTAACCTTTACCAAGAAATTGTTGTAAAGGTTTTTCAATTCCACCAGTTCTACATGGGCCATTTTATAAGGAGGTTTAGAAATATTATTATCATTAGGCACTAAATAAATGGTAAATTCCACATCCCAATCAGGAACAATAACAATAAATTCTCTGGGAAAAACATTTTTAAATTTATTCACTGCTGGATTGTCACTAATCAAAACTATTTCTTTATTTTTAACAACATGAGATAGATAACTTTAACTACCATATTTAATCAATCTATAAGCTTATTATTATGTTATCAATGTTATTAAATCATTGAATAAAACATTCTTGGATTTACAATCTATTTATCCATGAAAAAATGAATTCCAATCCATACCCAAAATGATATCAAAATACTTAATGAGAAGTTAAACAAAATTTTCAGAAAATACTATCCCACTACTGATAATCTAAATATTCCTGTAAATCATGGTTGCTTTAATACTTCCACCCATGGTTTTTACCAAAAATTTTATATCACATTCATGAGGTTCTATATCCAATTTGCTTTCAAATCTCTCAGAAATGAAATAATGTGAAGATCTAGAGTCAAATATATTATTGGAATACTTTGAAATAACCTATAACATTTCTATCACCACTTCATTTGATGGTCCCACATCAACCATAGTAGTAGAAAATAATTTTTTCATGCTCTTATGTTTTTAATCTTATTGGTTGCCCCCCTAGGTAATCAAATTTGGACACACATTGGCATAATATCCTATCTCATTGTAACTAAAACATCTTACCATTGATGTTTCATTGGCTTCCTGATCATCTTCCTTGTAGTTATGAGAAATATGACTAGTATTACCACATTGTAAGAACTTCCTGTACATTAAGATACATTCTCTAGGATTCTTTTTACCACATTTCTCACAAATTCGAAATTTAGTTTTCTTACCTCCATAATTTTTTGATGAATTCTTTCCTTTTTCTAGACAACTAGATTGCCTCTTTTATTTTCTCTCATGGAACACATGATCATAATAAAACTCCATTTCTACATTCTTAGTATATCAGAAAAGTTTCTCATGTCTTTTTAACTCACGAGAAGCTAATGTCCTTCAATACTTTGGTTTCAATATTGAGTAAAACTGATTCATCTTACTATCAATATCATGGATAAAATTTTGGATATACCTTGAAAAACAGGTGAAATTTTCTTTATTTGCATCCAAAAAATATTCCTCCTTCCATGAATTTCTTTTCCATCTTATGAAGAACTAACTTAAGTAAATATTTCTGAAGGAATATGTTCTTTAATTCATCCCATTACATGGCATCAATCTCTTTACTTCCTCGGATATTTATAATCATTGACCACCCCTGATCAGCTTCAACTTTAAAATGATAAACAACCAGACTAACCTTTTGACTGTATGAACACCCCATTACATAAAAAATATTTTCTACTCATTTAATCCACCCTTCATCTTGCATAGGGTTAGATGATCTTTTAAATGATGGGGGGATGTTGCCTCATGAAATGATCCACTACCAAAATATTCTTTTTCAGTTGATCTGGTTGATCTCATGCATGAAAACCAACACCATTTATCACTTGAGTCAGCTGAGCCATCACTGCAACAAACTATTCAGTTCTGATTTTGACCATCTCATGATACTAAATTGGAAGGTTGTTTTCCGCTGTATTCTTTCCCAGTACAGTTTCCATGTTTCCTCTATGGAAAAACATTCTAACTAAACACATATTAAACAAAAAACATGATAATATTCATATTCTATATCATTTAAATTTAAAAATATTGTTAAAATAATTTATGGATATTATATTACCAATATCCTAACCCATAAAGTTATCTAAATCGAGCTATGATTCCAAATATAAGGCCCCAGTCTTAAACATTATATAATCTTGAGATAATCTAATAATTTGACATTGATTCACATTAAGGATCTTTTTAGGTTTATAACTTTATAGAATTAGGTCATAACTCAAACATAATGAAACCATAGAAGTAAAAAGTGTACACTTCCAACAGTATCCATTTCTTCTATAAAACAAAAACATTTAAAAAGAAATGTGCGTTCTTTTCATGTTAAATCATAACTTTTCCTTGATCCCTTCCTTGACTCTATTCTTCTTTAAATCATGTGAAAAACGTTTCAAAACTTGTAAAGAGCACAAAAATCTCAGCAGGGGATATACAAAAAAGGAAAACTATTAGTCATGGGAAATCATGTAAACCATTAATACTTTATTGAAAAGTAATACTTTTCACCTTTAAGAAGTAGTAATTACACTTCACTGAATATAAGCTCATTGCTTACTCTTTTTGTAATCAAAATATTACCATAAAACCCATAGAATGCATCATATATCATATAAAATAAATATGGGACATAAACTTAGTTAAATGGAATAACCATACGGTCTACATCCACATATATCACTAAATGGAATATCTATATGGTTGAATTCCATACCCAATGCATTGGAGGTTATAACGTAAACACCTATCCTTAGTTTATAACGGAACTAACCATATTTGGTTTATCATGTAACCACCCATATTTTTTTATCATGTATCCACTTGTCAAATTTCCAAGTACCATTATATAATCATAACATATAAAAGATTGAAATTATCAACATTTCACTTATAAAATTTTTAATCACGAGGAATCATTACAAGATATTGGTATAATCAATCCATTATTAAAAAAATAAATACCAAAATACTTAAAAAGGGAATATGGTATTTATTTTTCTTTTAAAAACATTTTGTCTTGTGGATGAATAAAAATACCAAATAATGGTCATAGTGTCGGAGAATTTTTTGTCATCATGTACATTAAAAAACCAGTATTTTGTCATTTTGTAAAGAAAGTAAAACACTTCTTATAAAAATATTCCTAATGAAAACATTTTAATGAGATTAAAAGTAAAAGGGGTTAATTATATGTTTTATAAAAGGATGTGTATATTATCAAAATATGCCTCAATCAAAGGAGATTGAGACGAAGTCCCTTACAAATATCATATCATTAGATTAAGGATAAATTAGTGACATAATAATGTGTAAAAAATATAAATACACAAAATATAAGGGGATATTCACTGTAAAACAATAAAAGTTAATTCACACATATTATTTTGAAAAAAAAACAAATGACATAGATATTTAACTCAAGGAATGGAAATTGAGTTAAGATCTTCATTACCTTAAGTCCGACTCATCATGTACAATCGTTAGGATCCTCAATAATAAACCTTGGTAAATTTATACTTTTTTAGAAAAAATTTTATGTTTATTATTATTTTATATCACTTATTAACATGTTATAAATATTATAGAATATATTATGTTTATATCATCTGTTTTGTCAATATTGGGTATTTGAGTCAAAAATGAACTTTTTTTGAAGTAAATTTTCCATGTGGTCAAAATTCCATAATATCCAAAAGAATATTAATGATTTAAATATCATATACATATAGTATATTTTTATTTATAATAATCCAAAATATTTGGTGATAAGAAATGAAATGCACTGTTTATGGAAAGAGTAGGTTGTATGTACGCATGAACACTACTTCCATTTATTTGTTGTATTAAAACAATCAGAATTAAAATATAATTCCAGTATTATATTAATTTCATATATCTATCATAGGTTTAATAAAAAATTATTTATGTGTTCCATGTATAGAGGGAATGAGTCATATCACTTTGAGGGCACGATAGTCCACACTTCCTCACACAAAATTATCATATTTATGCAACATCAAAAGCATACATGTATGTTCTAAATATAAATTAAAATATAATTGAGACAAGAAAAATATAATATATATAACATATAAATATAGTGTCCATCATAATGGACACCATGAGAGGTGGTAGGGGAAAATTGAACAATCATCGTTTTGTGAGGCAGTAGTACTTCATACATAGAAACAGTATGTTTGTTACCCATTTAATAGAGGTGTGTGTAAGTTTAGGTTAAAACAATGTCATAAAAACATCCTAGTATATTGAGGATACTATATTATTTATTTGTTAATAAAATAATAATAGTATATGGAGTGGATAGTGGAAATGAAACTAAAAATCATTATAGAAGGCATTACCTCTTAATCGTGTAACATCTTTCGGTTTATACAAAAAGACTTCCTTGGGAGGCTTTCTATGTTAATAGAGGATTCTAGGATGAGGTTAGGAATTCTATGAATGTTTAGGGGTACATATATTCTGAACCAAAGAGTTATTGAAGTGTCAGTATTAGGGAAGATAGTGTACCTTTTTATAGGAGAGGGAAGAGTCACCCTTGGAAAGTATTAAAATATTAAATTAATACAAATTAATTTTTTAATACAAATGGAAAAAAATAATATATGTATAAGACAAGATGATTATTGTTCTAAATTATCTCATAAAATAATTTTTAGACATGTATTTATTTTATTTTAAACCTTATCTATTCGGTTTACCCTTAATTATTCAATTCTAAATTTAATTGTGGTAATAAAATTTTAATTATTAACAGGAAATTAATTTTACTTATATAGTGTAAATTTCCAATAATTGGGAAATTAATGAACTTTTAAACCTTATCATATAAAATTTTTCATTGTAAAATATTTTTATGGATTTTTAAATAATTTATTATTTTACTATTATTATAAAACATCACTTATGTCCATTTTTACACTATTAATTTTATTTAATTTAAATAAAATAAAAATAGAGAGATAAATTTGAACAAAAGAATTTTATAGTCTTATAAGATGTCATATTAACCTATAAAAATCTTGGATGATATAAATTATGTAAAATAATATTTATTTTAATATTTATAATTTTATGTTTTTGATTTCTTCATTAATAAATTTATCATTACGTCATCATTTTATCCTAATTAAATTTAATTATATAACATCTAAAAATTATAAATAAAATACAATGATTTATAAAATATTATTATCTCTCTAATTAATTTTTATAATTGAAGATATCACTTTTATAAACTCATGTTAAAATTTTTTTTTTAATAATTTTTGTGTTTATAACATATTTTTCTTTAAATTAAAACATATAAGTGTCATAATCACACCCAAGTGGATTCTAAAGGCTAAATTTGCATCCCAAGGGTTTTCATGGTATTCCATATCTCATAAAATAGTATTTTGGTAGGTTTTAGAGTAATTTTATTATCCTTATTATATTATGTGTTACCCTAATATATCTTATTTACCATTAGTTGTGGTAAATAAAAATTACCAATGTTGATATTCATGTTGTCCAAAATAAAAAGAACCTATTAAAACAATTTGGAACTTATGAGTCTAAATATGGAATAAATATTTACAAATTAAAAAATATATGTTTCAATAATTAATTTAAAATTATTTTATGTTTTCAAATGAGAAAAACATGTTTTTTAAAAGTAAAAACCATCAAAAGATTGACATGTTATATCAAATTTCAATGTGAAATTACTTCCAATGGAAAAAATTGGATTAAATTATTAAAACATAATCCAATAACTATTTAAAACCAATTAAAATGTTAATCCAATTTTATAAATAAATTAGATGAAAATGCAGTTTTGAATTAAAATTCATTATTTTTAACTATTCATAAAATATGAATTTCATCAGAAAAATAGAAAAATTTCAACCCAAGTAAATTTTGTTGTCATTGTTCCAAAGAATACTTTTATTTTGTTAAATAGAACTTATCAAATTGTCAAAAAAATATATTTAAAAAGTGGTCTCCATGAAATGGTGGTAAAACTACATTTAAAAAAATAGACTATTTTATTCTTAAAATCGTATTTATTCTCATTTTAAGACTCTAAAATTTATTTTATGAATTTAAAAACGTTTAGAAAACATGTTTAAACACAATATAGTTAGTTTTATCATTCCCACCAATACAATGGCTAGTGTTAACTACTATTTAAAATAATAATATTAATAATGTACTGTTTTTTCAGTATAACTCATTCATCTGTGCAATGTACGATTTCAGAAAAACTCCTTCTTGCATGTCAGGTATGCTATCATACAAACAATCCCCTTTAACATAAAATTAATATCTTATTCATAAATATAAATAGATATCAAAATATATTATTCTATAAATACATGGGATGTTACACTTGTGTATTGGGACAATCTCTAAGGATGTTTGGCATGGAGATCAGGCCTTAAAAAGGCATCATATATATCCTGATTATCATGGAAATTAGATTCCTCATAGTTATTATGATTTAGGGGCCTATAAAATGTGGCTACCCTATTGATCAGGGCTTACACACTGATGAAAAACAGCATTGTCAGATCCAGGGATGCCCTATTAGTCTGGCCTTCTTCTTTAGGGGGTGTAACAAGACCTTGATGTCATGTTATGAGACCCATCACATGACTTAGACTGACACATATGTATGGTTTCATGGGATCCAATGTGGAAAAGCCTGAGGGGTGTCGTGTGTCTTGGATGAAACCTCTGGTAGACATTGCAAGACCTGACTAACATGTCTGGAGGGTGTCAGGGGTCTCAGATGACTTGCTCAGAGAGCACCTTGAGAGATTGATTATCTTGTATAGATGCTTTCATGAAACTTTTCTGGCATGGTAATACACTATTATATGATTCAGGCGATGTGTCTTAAGGATGTCACAAGTCTTGGGTGATGGGCCCAAAGGGTTCACAAAATCAAAGTGGCGTTTGGGGGGACTGTATGATGTGCTCAAACATGTCTGGATAATTTTGTGTGTCCCATATGAATTGTGTAAGGACTATCATAAGATCTAAGTGATGTGTCCTAGTGTTGTCTTATGTCCTTGGGTGACACACATGAACCACATAAGTGTCAATGGACATGTACCTTGCTTAATCTTTTCACCTTCGATCCTGGTTTTCACCATTTTATTGTGAATGCCTTCGTTTCGTTCAGTGTCATTTGTCATGAATCTCTCATGATCAAGTGGTCTTGCATGATGTCCTTTTCATAACCCACTATAGGTCCTTCATGTGATATATAAATTATCATATGAAGTTCTTTATTCTTATTTTGAGACTACTCCATTTGTCCACTGGTATATTAACTGATAGAAATTTTTCCAATCATGTGATTGCTCTGAGAAGTCCCTAAAAGATGAGAGTCAAATCCTCTAGAGTCTGGGTGTCTTGTGAACATAGTAGCGGTCAAGAATCCAAAACTTTATTCATTTTGGGGTGGAGAATTTATAGGCCTCGCCTCCCTAGATACTCATTGGGTTGTGTGGAATATCTG
This sequence comes from Viscum album, assembly GCA_963277665.1. Classification (NCBI taxonomy): domain Eukaryota; kingdom Viridiplantae; phylum Streptophyta; class Magnoliopsida; order Santalales; family Viscaceae; genus Viscum; species Viscum album. The sequence continues at coordinate 534,460,710 of OY728155.1, forward strand.
GAATGAGTTCAGGATGGAGCCGGTGAAAGGGCCTATTGCCATGTGGTTTCACAATTCTCTGTTGTGGATTCTTAGGGAGCGTCGGATGATTTATAGGGATCGTGAGTCTGCTCTATCGATGCATCCTTTATCATTTAACTGATGAAGACTTGTTTGAACATGTGGTCCTATCAGGTACTTTCATGTTATCACATTGACATGTCCAAGAGTCCACCATATATCTGAGTTCATATTGGAAGAAACTTGTGATACCTTTTGTGACATGTCATTGGGTCTTGTGGGACAACACTGTACATGTGTTGGGAGTGTCCCATGCATTTCAATGACCGTGAGTACCTCTTACCTCCTCCCTTTTGTACCCCAATGTTTGATATAGAAAATATTTGGAGCACTACAAAATATATCACTTTTTATAATGGGGGCATATCTATTGGTAAAAGAACATTTTCTATTGGTAAAATATTTTACCAACTTATATGACCTTGTCACTAAATTGTCAGTAAAAACTCTATCGCTAATTTTTTTGGATAGATAAAATCATTCTAATACAATTATAATAATACCAATATATAATATATATGTTGGTTAAAATGGTTAGTAACATGTTATAATGAGTTTTTTTCATTTGGTAATAATATTACCAACATATAATTTTTATTCGTAAATTACGTTTGAATAAAAATTAGAAATATTTATTTCGATTAAAATTTCATATTATATATATTAATTTATCATATATGATAATTTCACACATCATCAAATTTTTTTAAAAAAATTAATTATATTAATAATGAAATTTAATAAAAAAAATAAATACACAATACAAAATTCACCCACCCAAAAGGATCCATCACACAACCCACCAACCCATAACATTCCTCCTCCATGTTAGTGAGCCAAAATCTACCCACCCATGCTAGTAATTCATTAGAAGCCCATCCTTGCCACACTAGGGACCATAGATCACCTCAGGCCCAGCAAGCTAGCAACAGCCCATCCATGAAAATGAGACTGCAACAGCCCATCCCTTCCCTAGGACTAGCAAACCAACTCTAGCCTAACCATGTAACTCTTGGGACAAGAAAGCACCAGCAACCAATCTATCCCCAAGGACTAGTGATCTAGATCCAAATTGAATTAGTAAAAAATATCTTCATGAACCATGGATGTTCCAAAGTTAACAAACCCATAAATTATAAGGCTATATTTTTCATAAGGAATCCTTTTCAATAAAAATGTAAATGAAAAAAAATATAGTATTTTCAATAGATTATTTGATATACATGGAAAATGTGTGATGAAATATGTTATTTGAGAGACATCACAAACATATCAAAAAAACACACATTGCAACAGACCTATTTGAAACAGAGTTCATTCTTCGTAAAAGTCACTGAAATTAAAAATGACAGCATCTCCAAGTTGAATAATACCCCTCAAAATAAGGGACCTACAACCACCCATAGTCATGTCACCTAGAAATATGAATTTCATCCACCAGCATGTAAATAACATCTAGGAGAAAAATGCCATGAAAACCCCCCAAGTATAAGATTCTAATGAGATGAGAATCAAGAATCACTTTATAGAAAAAATAAGAAAAGGAGGCTGATGTAAACATAGATTTCATCAGCTCCATGCATTCGACCATCCCAGTCTAGTTGAAACATCAGAGTTCCCTCCGAACCCATAAAGAAATAGAAAAAAATAAGAGTGATCATGGAACTTTAAAATAGATAAGACATTATCTCATAGAAACCATTCAATTTGTTGTAGATCATGTATATTATGGTTGTTGTAGCTCCTAAAACCATGAAAATAAGACCCTCAAATAAAATTATATGGGTAATAGGAAATCCATTAGAAGCATACCAAGTTTAGAATTAACATTAGAGTCTCCAGATAAAATAACAGCATACATCCATTCAAGTACATTAAATGAAGTGAACATGTATCACATGGTCTAAAAATAGCATTTTGAGCCCCACTTTTCAATGAAGCATCCAAAACTAGAGTCGAGAAACAGATTATAGTTAATCCTCAAGGAAAATTGTGGGAATCATACACATATCAAAAGATGACACAAGGTAAAACCAAGTTCCTGTAGCCTAAATCAAACAGAAATCACTATATTGTTCACCAGAACTGGACAGTAACATTATCTCCTTGGATAGTAAATAACACACATAATACCTTAAATAGAAACCATGATATCCATGCATCACACCTTCACTGAAAAATAGACTCAAATTTAACGTCCATATAAATATCATTATCATATCAAGATCCCTTTACAAATACTCAAATACAAAAAAAACTTCAAAGGAGTCCATTCTTCAATAATTGAGGATCCAAGCACTGATTGACCTACCAAAGTCTAATTTAATCCATTATGAACAACATAAAAGTCAAAAAAACATCAAGGTGATTATCAAGGATAAAAATTTCAAGTGAAGTCAGCCAGTAGTGAAAAACTATGATTTGAGGAAGAAAAGTAACCCCTTGAGTGCTGCTCAATAGGTTAGTGTTAAGAAAATAGACCAAAATAATTCATAAGGCCCATGTAATTTACCAACCATATTTCATATATATTTAATCCTTGATTTGAAAAAATATATAGTTGTTTCAAAGTGACTGAAAATAGATCATTTAGGTCATGAAATCACCATGGGAATACCAATGCCAAGTAAATTTGAAAGTAAAAAAACCTACATCCACTGGAAAATCATAATTTAACCATTCTTTATGGAGTCATGAGAATAAACAAATAAATAGACTAATATGAAAATACCATACCACAATAAAATTTGATCTCTTGGGGAAAATAATGATGATAGTTTTTGCAATGTTGTTGTGTGTATTTAATGATAAAACCACTAGAGTGAAAAAATATTAAATAACCAATTCACTTTTTCATGTGATTGTTAGTAAATTGTTGATGTGTGGATTTAATGATCCCCTCAATTAAAGAATATTTTCTCTATCACATCAACCCATTTTTTAAAGTTCTATATAAGAAACATATATAACATGTAAATTTAATAAAATCATAAAAAAAATAACCATATAAGCTTATAGTTTAACTTGGGAATTTTCTGGAAACATATATTACATGTATATGTCCATAAATAATAAGTAAAAAAATCCAAATAAGATGGACACCCACCTTCACATCCTATTTTATAGAATCTTCTAACTAGTTTAATCACATAAACACAACTACTTAAAAATTTACTTAAAAAAAACCAACCTAAAAAACATAAAATGAATTTTGAAACTAAATATAAAAAATAATAAATAATTATAAAAACATATAAATACATTATGTCTCTCAGAAGTACACTCAATGCTGAAGTGACTCAAAAACATTAAGAACCACTATGTGTCATATCAATGTCCCTCAAACACAAAACCAAATATCATATTAACAACAATTAATAAATAAAAAACATGATAAAACAATATCATTTTAATAAGGCATGTGAATTAAAAACTAAAAAAATAAAAAAATGAGATTATTTTGTCTTGGCATTAATTTCCAATTCAAATTAATACAAATTTCTAACAATGGTACTTGGTGGTATTTGTAGACTTTTATGTAGGATTAATAACTATCCTAGAATCAAATAAAAATAATAATAAACAAAAATAATATATATTTGACATCATTGAACATGTATAAAATAAAACACTTACTCAATCCCCTATAAACTCATGTCATTGATGGGTCCTATGTCTGAAACAGAAATTTATAATTATTATTATTTTATTATAAAAAATTGAGTCCTCAAAATCAAAATTTTACATTATTATAAACCTGAAATATCAAATTTGATATTCCATAAATAAGTAAATTGAGAAAACAAAAAATAGATTCACTAGTTTCACTACCCATGTGAAGTTTTTTTGTTCTTATGAAATATTAGTGGAGTCAAACAAGAACTCACAATTGATTTAGATTTCAATTTGATAAGATAGGATGAAAAAACAACTCTTGACCTAATGTATAAGAGCATTAATAATAAAATATATGAAAATTGATTATATAAATTGTATTTAATCATTGAACTGTATCTTAAGAACATGAATAATGAAATAGATTGTATCTATAATGTATACAAGTATAAAAATTTTATAGAATAATTCACCTGTATTTGAACATTTTCACAAATAGAGAGTAGGTATTGAACATTAATTTTGTAGCATTCAGTATTGTAGTACAAATTTCTGGATTTGTAATGTAAGACATGAAAAAATATAATTGAATAATTATTAGGGTTTATGCTATTGTTACTAATAAATGAAACATTTATATTTTTGAACACTTACCACTATGTCGTTTTGCATGAACCAATTGCATGACTAGAATAGTGATTGACTCTGAATTATTAATCAAGTAATGTATTATTCTAACATTGATTCATGAATCTCAAACAATGATTCAATTCTACAAATAGATGCACAGTAACAAAAAATATAGATATAGAAGACCTGTGAGTAAAAACTAGAACCTACAAATTCAAATTAAAATCCACCAAACAATTCATTAATACAACACCATGGGTGACACATCCATTAAAGACCCCCTGAAGCACTGTTGCCACTGGGTTTCACCGAATTCAGTCAAGCACTATCTCCCATACCAGGATCTACTGTTGCTAGACCAACTTCATCGCCACTCAAAATCACAACCAAGCAAACTAAAAGCATGGATTTTGTGCGAGGAAGCTGGTCGGGAACATGGAGGGGGTTTGTGTGATGATGAACATGTGTGACGCCAGCTGAGAATAGATATGGGGTTCTTGAAAGGAGCTCCATGAGGAGAATCTTCTACAGGGAACATCGTCCATGGGTAAATCCAGGTGTGCGGAATTCTGGTCATAGGGAACACAATCCACATGAATCGCTGGCTGTGGGGAACACCGATAGCGATGAATGTTGGCCGCGAGAAAGGTATGGGGGAGGGATGTCATAGGGATCGACATAGGGGGGATGAGGGGTATTCATTTGTGGAATAATAGTGATTTTTTGAATATTTATTTATTTATTTATATAAAATAATGAAAAAAAATTATGAATTTATATAAAAAATTATATTGTACAAATATAATGTATATATGTATCAATATATATATATATATATATATATATATATTACCAATAAATATTACTAAATTATGGATTTTAAAATTAATTATACATTTTTATTATCAAAATTATATACTCAAGATGTGTAATATATATATCTATATATTCAATTTTTGGTAAAATATTTTACGTTATTGAATAATATGTTGTAATGGATTTTTTTAATGGTAAAATAATTGTTGGTAACAATAACTAATAACAACAGATTCATTTATTAGTAAATCAATTTTTGGTATTATTATGATAAGACAAAATATTTAATTATTGGTAAAATATTTTTTGGTATTGAACTACTAATATAAAAAAATATTTCAGTTGGTAAAAATAATTGTTGGTACCTATAGCCAATATCAACAGGATTTTATATATGTTGGAATTAATCATTTTTACGAATAGATATATTATATGTTAGAAATTTTCTATTGGTAAAGGTATTTTTTGTAGCGGAGTCATGTGAGAGTGTATGTTTGTTTCTGAGGGTATTTCTTCTATTTGTTGGAGATACATCGCATTACCAATATGGGTCGCACGAGGGTTAGGATTCATTCCATGGATAAATCTATCCATTTTTTATGAAGATGTGGATAACAAGCCAAGGGGATTCCATGAGATGAGTCAGGCATGTCTTCGAGGACTTGCAGTGACTTGCGGGTCTTCAGGGGCGCGCCAAAAATCCTTTATTGACCACATAACCCTCTCACCTCCTCCCTTTTTAGCCCATTTGTTTTATTTTACAAAGGTCAGAGATTATGAAAGTAGGAAAGAGTAATTTCATTTATTTTTAATTTATTTTTCGATAGAAAATTGGTTGACCAATATGGGTTACATAGAGATTGTGCAAGCATTTAGTGGATAATCCTATTCTTCTGTCCTTAGAGTATCGTGGAGTTTTCTGGACACTCCCGAGCACTTCCATGCAGTGAGGCTGACAAGTTAGAGGGCTTATATGAGGTAACACTGAGGTCTCATAGTGTTATGTGGATTTCTATAGGTGTGTTTTGCATGTATCTTAGTGACCGTGAACCCCTCTCGCCTCCTCCCCTTTATCTCCTTTTTTATGTGACAAAGCCTCAGATGTCTAGCGAGTTGGTTCGAGTATCATCAAGGAATTTTACTCATCCTAATGATGAATTGGTGTATGAGAATTATGACCACTAGGGGTCTCCATATTTATAAATTCTTCCCTCTTTATTTTCAAAGGATTTTGGGTATTTTTCAGGCACTTTATAATGACAAACTATGTTTCCTAGTGGTGCTCACTTAGTTGTTCGGGAGGCCTTCTCAAGGGAAGGTTGGTTTTTTGAAGGGGAATCTGTGGGACTTCTCTTGGGTTATACACCTGGTTTAGAGCCTTTTCATGACCATTAAATGGTCACATGATCACAAGTCTCTTAAAGGCTCAAGTGATCTGAAAGTCTTGTCCCTCCTCTTCTTCCTTTTCTTTTATGGGGAGGATAACACCCACATTATATTATTTATTCCATTGTGGTTTTTTCAATGTTTATTTGGAGGGTGTCAAAAATACCAATTCATAAAAGGGTTAGGAAGAAATAACATAAATATAATAACCACATTATGAAACCTTATATTAACCTAAATCAAACCAATTGAACATCAAAATTGTAACCTTAACCACTATGTGAATAAAAAACATAACAATTTAGACTTTCCAAAGAGAAGAATTGGAGAAACTAAAGGGGAAATAAGAAGGACTCACTACATATTTCAAGAGATCAAACTCATGAAGACAAGGATCAAAGCCATTGAAATGGGGTGGGAAGATCCCCCAAAATCTCTTACGGTTAACCCAAAACTTGAGAAGAACTAGATAGGAATAATGTAAAAATAAGGTTTTCCAATTTTATAAATAGGATAGAGATCGACACATTCATGAAATGAAACATTGATTCATGATGTGAGTATTTTTTATTCTTACCAATTAAATTCAAGAATCCCTTTAACTCAAACCAAAATATTAACAACCAAATTTTATGGAACCTCAAACTCAAATTTATATACATCATCATTAATTTTTTCATGTTGTTAATAAATTAAGAATAGAATTCCCTTTCAAAACTTCATGCTTTGAATCACTAGATTCCAAGTTTTGAAAAATAATTCACAATGATAGTAACCCTATGCAACCAAAATTCAACCTCAAACTCTACTGAAAATTCCTATAGCCACCTCCAAAAACATCAAACTCCCAAAAAATCAATGTAATGTAAACTCAAATTATTCTTCTCATTGAGATTCAAAATAAACCCATATCATTGAAAATGTCTACCAAATTATTTGGACATAGACACTCTCCCCCCTGGGGTGGTACCTCTCAAGAACCCCATTACATACCAAACATAACTAATTATTAAATACATATAGGAAGTTAAAATGGAACATCTCAAAAATTAGCAATAATCCAAGCATTACATCATCAAAGAAAAAAATAAATAAAAACACAAAAACAACTCCAAGTACAAGGAAAAAATCTTTGTCTCATGCTCACATGTACTCTCCTCTAAGACACTATAAATCCAAATCATAGGAATCAAGGGTATGGTTCATCCATGAATCACCTTGTCTATATGAGCTAAGATATCTATTAGTCGCTCCATGAATGTCATATCATCCTCGACATCTTACTCTCCCCATTCAATGATGTGGTTGTCATCACAAAGATACCAATAATGTTGGGATACATGGATGACACTATGGATCATGTCCATCTATCATGGAAGTGGAAACTGATACACCACCTTCCCAATGCACTCTAACACCTAAAACCCTAATGATCTTGGGAGAAATCTCACCCTCCACCAAACCTACATTGTATCTGATGAGAGAAACAATCAGGAACACATGGAATCCATTCTCAAACATTAGGAGGAGCTACCTATGATAAAAATAGTCCTTATAATGGTCATGCACCACCTTTATCTACTCTTAGAACATTTAAATCTTCTCATTCATTCCATAAAATACATTAGGGACAATAATTGATGACTCCCCAACCTCTCTCTAGTATAATGGATAATGAAATGACCCCTCATAAAATGCCTCAACAAAATACATGCCAATTAATGATTGATAACATTTTTATATGAAAACTCAACCTAAGGTAGGTTCCATACCCATGATACACTAAAATCCAACACTCACAGTCATAATATATCTTCAACAACTATATGGTGTGCTCTATCTTCCCATCTATCTGTGGATAAAAATCACTAATAAGAAAGAACTATGACCCTAACACTTTCTATAAATATCTATAGAACCTCAAGAAAAAATTATGATACCAATAAAATATTATAGTACTCGGTAACCTATGAATCTTAACCTCATCATCTACATGCTTCCATTCAAAAATATCCACTACACTCAATCCCTGGATATTTAGAAAATGAGTTAACTTCATCATTTGGTCTATAATCACCCAAAATGAATCCCATCATCCTTGATCCTAGGTAAACCTAGTGAATAAATCCATCAAAAGTTTCTCCAATATCCACTTAGGTATATACAAATGCTATGAAAACCCTTCCACAAACACAGTGTTCAACATTCACATGTTGAAAACCTAGAAAATATTCCATGAACTCTACTAACAATAAATTTATTTGAGGACACCAAATGTACATCCTCAATAAATTTTAAGTCTTAGACAAACCACGTTTTACCACTAAGTGTGACCTATGATACTAACAGTGAATTACATTGTGCAATTCTAGTGGAAAAAACAATCTCTCTTGGAACAACATTCAGTTATTACTATCCACAAAACATCCCTATAGATCATGACCATGGCCAATGGGGTCTTTCTTTCAAGTCTACCTCTAAGTATACCAACTAAGACACCTCCACCTACTACATAAAGAATGATTGCACCAAAATATAATAAATACAACCCCAGCCATCAACTTCCTCATTAAAAATATGCATCGTTGTAAGCTCTAATATGCCTCTTCAAACATCCTCATATTATTGAACCTCATATCCTTGGGACTTCTTACACAGTGCATCAACATTTACATTCCCCTTTCCTGGATTGTATGAAATATATAAATTTTGATCCTAGGGAAACATTATCCACCTATAATGGGTTATATTTAGATCCTACTGATAGAATACATATTTATAGTTCTTGTGGTATATAAAATCCATAAAGCACTCTCTGATGTGGTAATTTCATCATAGATTTGGAAAACAAACAATAGCAACTAACTCGATATCATGGGTGGAATATTTATACTTATGGGGATTAATATTAATTGGCCTATAAGATATTACCTCCCTTTTCTATATCAAGACACATCATAAGACTAGATGGGATACATCATAGAAAACATCAAACATGACCCATTCTTCAAGTAGCTGATGAAATGAGGAATTTTCCAATGACTTCTTTAGGTACGCAAATTTTTTCGAGAACTGATATGTAAAAATGAAATACTATCCTTCCTTGGTATAATATATCAATGGGGCTACCATATGAGATAAATTGGACACAACCCACTAGAATGTTTTTAAAATACCATGGAAACTATGAACCTATACTACGTTCTTGGGTTCTTCCCAATAAATAAATTACTCAATATTCATTGGGCATATTGACAAACACTATTTAGAAACCGTGTTACCATGGAAATACAACCCTCGTGACCATTACCTACAGTTGGATATCTTACCATAAAATTGATGGGGTGGAAGAACCTGCAAGATAGCTATGATATGATCAGTATGCTCCTCCATAGACTTTGATGAAAGACATTACTACCATATTCTGAATTAAGACACATCAAAATCCTTGATAGAACATATCACTAAAAACTTAATACGTCACTCCTTCTTCCGAAAACTAAATCACTACACTGATCACTAATTTATTCTTGAGGTGGTCAAACACTATCAGGCTCCTATCTATCCAATGGCACCCCTTATGTGATGATAGTGAAGGAAGATATATAATAACCCTGAGTCCCAAATTTAGTAGGCCTAGGCTTGGTTACTAGAACAAAGGTTATAATAATATCTCATATAGAAGTAATTTACCTCGGAAATAAAATAATTTAAAAAAATATAGGATAAATTAAAAACCCAAAAATTCAATATGATACTATGAAAATGGAAACCAAAAAAACCAAAATGAATTAAAAATGTCAAAAAAATATAAATAAAGTCTCCAAATAAATACCAAAAGATGATTCTTATGGTAGTGACTCAACCACTATCCAATATCCAAGAATGAAATGTCTACCTCATTCACCAAAATCATTAGAGAAACCTAAAAAATAGTTTATATAAATTTTTTTTGAGAATAACAAGTATAATAAATAGATTCATGCATATAGTCTCTTGTGTACATGTGAAAATATAATACTAATGCACTAGTGAATAAATAATAGAACCATCGTGCACCTAAATAGGTCAACTAACCAAAATCAACCTCATAATGGAATTCTCACTAAATAATGCATCCAATGTTTTAACATAGTATCAAAATAGTATAAATAAAAGGTTCTCATGACCAACTTCCCCATTCATTTTTCACTCTCACACCCCAATTTAAAACCTCTCATTGTCCCATCCCTTCCATACATTTCAAATACCATATCCATCCATCTCTGATGTGGGTCAGGATGAATCCCTACCCACCCCACCATCATAATTTCTAGCATACCATGCTAGCATCTTTCACCATCACATCAAAACCTCATCTATATAGTTAGTGTAATATGGTATAATTAATGTGAAGTAAATCATCCTCATTCCCAAATACTACCATGCAGGACCCCTACCATATATCACATATTTATCATCACTAGGTGATCTCCCACACCGACCCTTCATTTCCTAGGTAACCTCTAAGACTAACCAATATTATATGTTGCACGGTCTCTAACACCAACCCATGTCATCATCACTATAGATAGATGATGAGAAACGAAGAGGGGTTATCCAACCATAAGATTCACCCCAAGCCTAGATGTTAGGGGAAACACCTAAAACCCTGAATGTTTAAGAGTTTATAAGGTTATCCAACTTGGTTGGGTTGAATATAAATGTAAAATGAATATACAATATTCATAGACACTGCACAATACCCACCCTATATGTCAACATAAAAACACTAGTGTACTCTAAAATACTACCAAGCACCTCACACCATCTATCACAGCTAATTACCCCACTAAATGCATCACACCACACAACCATATCATAGAACAAAAAAATTTAACTATCAATTATATGATCATTTATTTCCAAAAAATATACAAATTATAATCTAACATTAGTTCACTAATCTTAAATTAACTAATTCAGTTTTCATATGTTTAGTTTCAGACCACACTTCATTAATTTTCCAACCCTTTTCATTTATATTTTAATTAATTTTAACCAATTAATAGACATCAATTTCATCCCATGATGTTTCATTTTAGAATTTCAATTCATTTCATGGATAACCAAGAAATTAAAATAACCACACCACAGAAAATCTCACCCATATCACATCCACCAACACCATAACACAATGTATATGATTCCATTTACACAACCCAAACATCTCACCACAATAACCACAATCCAACTACTACACATATCCCTCATCACATTTCATGCCAACAAATTAATGATTCATTTACTGACACGTTTTTACATCGAACATGGCTTCCACCTTCACTGGACAAACTCCCCCAAAAGGTTCCCACACATCACATAAGAAAACACAATAAGTGTATCAACACATTTCAGCAGGTTCTATCTTCCAAAATTTCCCAATGATCAAATTTAACAAAAAGGTATTCCATCACCTTACTTCATTAGTCACCTTAGGTATTCTCACACAATTAAAATTACATGGGAAAATAATTATTTATCCATATATAATTTATTAACCTCTTACTCAACGTATGTTCCAAATATTAACGCAATAGGGGATTCACAATCATAACAACTAATACATAATAAAGGCTCACAACACATTTTATTTTCATTTACATTAGTAAGAAAGAACAATCCCACTGGTATTATCAAGAAAGAAATAAATACATATGAGTAAACCCATTTTCTACTGCTCTCATTGCAAGGTGTGGTCCAAATTAGAATTTATAGTTCCCTTATAAACTAACTAACTCAGTTGATAGAGGAAGTTGGGTTTGATCCCATGTTGAAACATATAAAATAAATTGAATCAGCACAAGTTGGTGAGTTTTAGTGAGTTAATCAAAAAATAGAATTGAAGGGAACATACTACTAAGTGAAACTATTTGTGAAAATCAAAATTTAAACAAAATAAAAATATATAAAATAGAATAAAAGTGTGTTGGGGATGTAATTTTGATTATTTCTTATTACAATTATCATTATTTAGCATTTTATTTATTGATGAATGTTATTTACCATGGGGATTGAACAAAAAAAATCTTGGTCCGAAAACAAACAATTACACATTTAAAGGTAAATTCCTTTGTCCAATAATTAAGTAATTAAAACATGTTTAGGTTCTATACCCCTAAAGAAAGTGTAAATGGGCTCACCCAATGGTCATGCATTCACTAATTATAACTACTTATGTTTTATCCATTGGTGTAATTCATGGTCTGATATGACACAAATAGTGAATAAGGCATTATATTATTTGAATAAGTTGTAATCAAAAAATCATTATAAAAACAACACTTTGAGAATTTAATTAAAAATCATTAAAAATCATTATTATAAACCCAACATAGGGAAAGATAACCCCTTATCACCATGGTCAAAGTGTTCATATTGAGTTGAAACTCAATCTCTACTATGGATATGAAAGGAAATGGGGAGAGGGATAACTACACAAAAACATAAATGAAAAAAGGAAATAAAACTCAAATATGGATCTGAGGGAGGCTCAAATAGAAGAGTGGAATCACATCCCCCTATATTCCCAACCTCAAACATGGAGGTATTATCTCTTATTTATAGAGTTACAAACTACATGGCATTTACACTAAAGTACATACCATGTACTCAGGTCAACTTGGCTTTCTTGGGGTTCTCCATGGGTAGGTGAGCCATCGAGATTCCCAATGACTTTCAATACATCGACAGTTAGTTGGTGGGGTACATAGTGTGTAGCACCTCCCTACATGGTGTTTAGTTTCAACATTAGACACCAACTAATTCTTGAAGGGAGGACACGACATGTGAATGGGTAGTACATGATGTGTGGTATTTCACTGGCTACATGGGCGTGTACTCGATTCAGATGAACCATGTCTGGGTGAAGGTACAAAACATTTTTTATAAATTAACCATCGTGTATATTTCTATCTTTTCTATGAACATTCCTGATTTTTGAATTTGGATAGAAACACCTGAAATTCACCATGAACACCAAAATAATTTATTTTATCCACAAAACAATAGGTTTTTGGAGAAGGAATAATTTTATACTTAAAAATACGTATGAAAAGGTATACAAAAATTAGGCCCATGAAAATCCCCCAAACTTAGTAATTTTCTTGCCCTCAAGAAAAATATTAACATTAAATTAATATATTCCATATAGTAAAAAGGAAATCATTCAACTAATTATGCTTATAAATTCTATAGGCGTAACAGAGGATTTTAAAAAGGAAAAAAACATAGTTCAATTTCAAATATATTCTAATCATGCCACCAGTATAATACAATTAAATATTTTCATTCTATTTTATCCACATTGTTCAACATTTCATGAATACCCATGTCACTTGAGGATTTACCACACGAGGAAATACCACACTCATCACTCAAGATCATTTAATTAGGGTTATGATCAATCTCAAGTACATTCACAATATCCAAAATCTTTCTTGTTTTCTCATTCTCTACTTTAGAAACTAAACCATATAAATCATGAGGTCTTTAAATAAGGTTCATATGATTCTATGGATAAGGTTAGGTAGGTATTAATGTGAAAAATAATCCCAGATGCTTGAAAAATGAGGTTTTATTCCTAAATAATAATACATTACATTCAGAAAAATAAGATTATTGAAGATTCATCCCCAACAAGATATCTCAAAATATCACCATTTCAAGAGAAATTTTGCTTTCCAGAAGGGGTTTATAACCATCAATAAGTACAAGGAATGAATCTTGTCCCCTTTTTGGATTTTTCATCATCATTTTTTTTAAAAATCAGGACAACTAAGAATACAGTGACTAGTGGTTTTGGAACCTGTATACCCAAATGAACAAATGGAACTCTACCCCACACTTGTTATCATGGTTTCTCACTATAATATTCCATGGGTCTCCAAATTTCTATCTATAATGATGAAGTGAGTAATCATGAAATATTATCAAAAAATGGGTAGGAAGGGAAAATAGGCTTATAATGCGGGTTCCTAATGAGGTAGTTCATTATTTATTTGTCTTTCATTGAGGTTTGATGTATGTTAGGCCTCAAGGTCAACGGGGTTGAAGTTTTAAATTAAATGCCTCAATCATTTTAATGTTATTCATAATCTTCATGTTTTGAAATGAAAAACATGGAAGTTCATGTAGTTATTCATATCCCAATAATCGCTTAAAAAAGAGAGTGTAAGAGAGAATATGAAAAATGGCTCATAATAACTCTTAGGAATGGGTAAAATAAGGGGTAAATTAGATCATGACATGAGTAAAAAATATTGGTCTAATATATGTAAATGTCTAAATATTTAAATCATGAATATAACTAAATTAGTAATCATTTTATAATTATTTAAAATTTTTAAATAATCATGTAACTTTTAAAATTCAATTTATGTATTTATCATTTATATTTATAATTAATCAAAAAATTCCCTATGTGAAAACATTTTATCTATTAATGATGCCTCCTGGATCAGTTTAAGATCTTAGACTAGTGTAGTCAAAAACTCTCCCCCACACTTAATATTGCACATGGTCCCCTAAGGGTAACACTAAGGAAGAGAAGAGGACATGGGAAAACACAAGTGGCCAAGAAGAAGGGAATAAGTAAAATAAGTAAGGCCAAAGTAATAGTAAAAAAACATGAAAACAATAATCCCCACGCGGGGAGCTAAAAAAAGATGGAAAGTAGTTGAAAGGATATGACCATATATCTCAAGAGTACCTCTAACTATCGATGAAATGTAAAATCAATTTTTCATGACCAAACACCATCATATCACAAGAATGACACAAAAGAGGTAGACAGAGAATAAAATAAATGTGCATAAATAGTCACTTTGTGGCCTCATAAGAGATATAATGTGTATTAGGGGGATCTGGCAGAGTAGGATCAGCTATAGTGGAATCCAGAGGCTATGTGTCTTGGCTCTGAGTGGTAGGATCGACTTGAAATTATTTCCTGGAAACAAGAGTAGAAACTGGTTCTATAGTGGACAGAAGCACAAAATTTATGGCCATAACTATGAACAGAGGCGGCACTACTGAGGGCTAAGTATCTGAGGAAAGAGAATATTCTAGGGGTATTTTCTTGATGCTGAAGAACAAGGCATGTCATCTTCTTGATCCGTACTTGTGACTAAGAGATGATAGTTTGGTGGTGCTCGAGTAGGTCCAGACAATGGTCCATCATGGGCAAGTAGAGGGAGATCGGGAGATCAGACGACAGTGTGGGTGGTGGTGGGGATGTGGATGTTCTGGAGGAAGAGGGGATGGTGGAATAAGATGGAAGGGAGGAAGAAGTGGGGAGTGTTGAAGAAGGAACATCTGATGGTGGATGGGGTGGGATTGCATTAGAAACACCTTCTTTGGCAGTTGGTCCATCTCTCGCCCATGCAAGAGATGGAGCATCCTGCATGGGCACATAGTCTTCTCTTTGATGCTCGACCATACTCATGTAGATAATAATGATGAAGTCTATATTCTGGGGAGAGACTAAGTGATCATGATGGAGATATAGCTCAAACACTTCTAGGTAGTGTGTTAACCTGGTGGAATATAAGCCTCCATTCAGGTTTCCTTGAAGGTTATGGATCATCTAGTGAAAATTGGAGGCAGAAAGGCAAGGGTGGTTAGGGTAGTTATGCTAGAAAATTTTGGTGAGAAGCTCCATGTCATGACCTAACACAACACCCATGTCCTCATGGCATGTCAAAAGGATGGTGCTAGAGTACCGATGGATGAAATGAAGAGGAGGGGAAATGATGAGCGTGATCTTCTGAGAAGTGGAGGTATAGCTGTGGTCAGGACCATCATGATCACACCACATGGAAATGAGGTTAGAGTACTCAGGGTGGGTGAGGGTTTATATTAAAGTTGGGGTGGATGGATGGGTGTAGAATTTTTAACCTTGACCAAACTCATCCATCGCTAGAAAAAATTTCCATCCACCCAGCCTAAATCTATTTGGGGAAGCTCTATCAATGGACGTCTCACGGTACAAGGGCCCATCGAAATAAAAGGTTTCTATTAACTCCAAAAATATTATCTAAATGTTTAAGTGGTAACTTTTAGTGTTCTGAGTAGGTGAGTATGCCCTTGAATCTCATAGATCTCCTCCCGAACATGAAGATGTTGGGGAACTGTGATATCAAGGAAATGGCCACTCAACAGGATCATGCACGATGAAAGGTGTTGTAGTCTATCTATCATAGTATGTCCCTCATCAAAGATTAGGCATGGGTGTAGCTGAGTTTGGGTAGCTATCGGTGTGGGTTAAGGGGGGTCACAACTGTTGATGTGGAGGGTCCAGCTATGGTAGAAGTGGGTGGAGAAGCTGATGTCGGAGCTACCTCTGAGGTTGTTTCATCAGTGGATGGTAGTGCAGGCATAGTAGTGGATGATGAGGTCAGGGATGGATTCAAAGGTGTTCCACTGGAATTGTGAGTTGCTATACTGGTGCCATTGGTAGAATGCATGTGTGGATTTGGCATCTGAATTGGTGGATGATGTCGATGATGATGGGACTGGGAGAAGAGGAGGTTGTGTCACCAGGGCTGGCATCTACAACACCAGGTGCTCTTTCACTAAGGTCATCGACCATCAATGTTAGATCCAATGGGATCTCTCTTCATCAGTAGTAGGCGTTGGTTTCTTCCCACTCGCTTGATCTCTATCTTCTATATCAGAAATGTAAATAAAAAAGATGAATAAAATAAATAAAAAAGAAAAAGTAATGTGAGAAAAATAAAATAATTAATGTACATGGAATGTAGATCTTGAATACATTGTGAGTAGTGTAATCGGGTTCTCAACCCATGTATTCTGAATACCATGCCATGTGGGGATATATTCATGAAATAACTCATACACAAGATGTAGAAAGGTGTAAATGTTGTGTGTCAGAACATAGGGTGTGGTTCATGTAAGTTCCCATACACGAACTCAACCGTGAGGGGGAATATAATAGAATAATCATCGTGTATATTTCCTACATAGCATGTGTAAAAACATGGATTCCAATTCATTTACACCCTTGTAAAAACTACTTCGGATGAACAGGGTGCACAGCGTGTACCGAACATAATCACCCTGTGTGGAAACATAGAGTTTTTTTATGTGGTTTCAATATGTGGTTTGCTCCTAAAATCCAAATATAGGAATAGTACATAGTGTGTACCAAATTTACTTGCCATGTGTTTTTGAAATTTCAAAATCATAATTTGTGGTTGTGTACTTAGTGTACACAATGTGTCATTCTTCATCTAATTCGTGCACCGTGGGTTTGGACCTGAACGGTCACACAATACAAAAAATTCCCTAAATACATGTCAAATAATGAAATTAGGGCCATAGAACCACATACATAGTGCGATGATTGAAATTAGGATGATTTGGTGGCATGAATTGCATGAATTCAAACATTTAATAGAGAGAGAGGTGGAGCAGTGTACGATATACACCTCAGGAGAGAAAATGGAGAGTGGGGGTCATAACATCGGATCTTCCCAGAGAGGGATCTCGTCTTTTATATCCCCAGCACACGATGTGTGTAGTAGCATAAATTCTGTGTATATCATTTTTTTGAGTTATTAATATTAAAAGTATAATTTAAATAAACTATATAATAATTATTTTTTATAATTTTAATACAAATATGAAAAATTATATAAATTTCACACAAAAAATAAATATACACACATAATGTATCGAATAAATACAAACCGTGTTTTCTAAATTTGGTAAAATATAACAACAACCTTCGATTTGATGCTTGGTGAATGATTAGAACTAGCGGCTAGGCCAATCCAAATGAACAACACCAACCACTAAAGTGAACATTGTATTGATGCAAATTTTTGTTAATTTTTAATATTTAAATTACAGGTACAAAAATACATGGGAAAAAGAACAACACACAATGTTTGGTTTTAATTTTTAAAAGCTTGGGTTAAAATGGAAAGATTATACGAATTCGAACCTCAGTCTTTTGAACTTAGGGCTACCAATATTCCAATCAGTCTACTTCACCTCCATGTGATTTATTATTTTTAAAATGTTATAAGTTATTATGAAAACATGACTCACACAACATGTATCCAAATTAAAGACATTTGGTTTTAATTAAACGAAAAATGAAGGGAGTGAACTGGTTATCATGACTTGAACCTAGGTATTTTGGACCCTTGGGATATGACCTTTCCATCTGATTCAACCCCACCATCAATTTTATTTACTTTCAAAAATATCTTACATTATGTTTAATTAAAATCATGGGTTCAGGAAATAATGAACCATGTACCGAAGGCATGTTTTGAGTGATTCTAACTGGTGATGGTTCGGATACACTCCATCAACCATACCATTGGCATAAGCCTCATCCCTATTTATTGAATTTTTTTAAAAGGATGTGGCTGAAGCCTCATTTATTATTAAAGCAAAGCAAATACCACTTTTTAACTGCGTAGAGGGAGACCCATTACATAGCCCGAAGGCCTAGTGGGCATTTAGCCCATTACATTTCCCGTAGGCCCATTTTTTGGCCCAAATCCCATTCTATGAATATTACTTCTACAGTACCCACACTGCTACAGTACTGTACAATACCCGCCACTGCTATAGTGCCCATCGTTGCTACAGTGCCGCCGCTGCTACAGTACGCTACAGTACTAATATAGAACCTATGCCCAATGGGTTTTGAACCCCAATTTTTCATGTAGATTTAAGGGGTTCTTACCACTAAGCCAAACCCCAACTACATATTTATTAACATAATTAATTTATATTTATATAAACATTTATATAATGATATACACTAAAAAGATAAGAAAATGTCGTGTAATAAGTTATACATGGCGTGTAGTATCATTTTGCTCTTATTTATACTGTTGATAGGTAAAATGGAGGTATATGGTGTGTGGAAGTAAAATAAACACCGTGTTTTTTATTAAAAAAGAAGAAAAAGATGGAAAGAAAATAACAGATTTTGGGTTTCCTCCTCGAATGTGATTTTGTTTTAGGTCTTTAGCATGCCCTATTTTAGGGTTACATACCCTTAAAATAAAGGATGATGTGGATTTCACTATGCTAACCACCACATTTTTCTAGAGATCTCATCTTGTATCAAATTGTTTTGACCTCTAGGGGGTCTAGGTGATGGCTTACAATCTCCTTGGTTCGTGTCTAGTAGAATTCGAAGGTGGATGGGTTTCTTGGTTTGATCAATAACATCCTCCACCTCCTGATTTTCCTACTTTGAAATATTGAAGACCTAAAAATAATCACATGATTACTCTAGAATAGGTAAATAATCAATTTAGGGGTTAGAAATAAAGAATTAATCAAATTCAGTATTAACATGTTGAGAAGTTTCCCTATATTCAAACTGTGAATTCAGAAAAGTATGTTTAGGAATATATAGTGAATGAAAGGTCGAACACACATCATAACATGTTTCCTTAGTTAAAAGGGGTTAAGAACACCTATCCTCAAACTCAACCGAAGTTCTCATATTGAAGATTATCTCGGAGATCTATTCTACCATATTTCATAGTAATCCCAATCATTATGTTTGGTCCAACTAGCATGTGGTAAAGGCCTCCATCATCGATAATAACCTTTTGGTATTACCATAAGATGGTTCTAGAAAATAAGAAAAGGGTGGGGTAAATATTGTACATGGGTTTTCCATATAGTGGATCCCATCATCCATGTATAGATAATAATATTTCTGGTATGAGTACAACAACATTGTATCATGTGTATAAAAATCTTCTCCAGGTAGAGTGTACCAATCCCCAGTCAAATAATAATCCTGGGATATAGTGTTGAGGATACCAAGAAAATAACCAATAAAATAAGAAAGAAAAATGGAAAATTATGAGTAAGACAACCTTTGAATAAAAATCTCACTGTTTATTTTCGTGTTCCCCAATAACGAAACCATAATTTAGCACCGCTCTTTCCACAAGGTGCAATCAAAATTAGAATTTATAGTTACCTTCTAAACCAACTATGTTGGTATCATCATCTGGGTTTGATCAAATGGGATAAAATATAATCACAATGGAATCAACATAATTTGGTAAGTTTTAGTTGGTTATGTAGATTATAAGAGTAAAGGAAACATAATACTAAGCGAAACTATTTGTAAAAATCAAAATTAAAACAAGATAATAATATAACAAATATAATACAACTGTGTTGGGGTTTTAATTCTAATCATGTTTTATTATAATCATCACTCTTTACCATTGTATTTATTGATGAAATTTATTTACCACAGAGAATCAAAAAAATCAATTTTTATTGGTCTGAAAATAGACAATTACTCATTTAAAGGTCAATTATTTATTCTTCTAATTAACTACTTAACAAATGTTTAGGATCATTACCCCTAAAGAAAGAGGAAATGGGCTCACCTAATAGTCATGGATTCACTCATTGAAACTCCTTATGTTTTCACCATTGGTTTCATTCTTGTTCAAATATGACACCAATAGTGAATAAGGCTTTAGATTCTTTAAATAATTTGTAAAAAATTATAATAAAATAAACACTTTGAGAATTCAATCAAAAATCATTCACAATCATTATTACAACCCTAACACGGGGAAAACTATCCTTTTATGACCATGGGAACAATGTGTGAATTGAGTCGAAATTCAATCCCTACATTGGATATGAGAGGGAATGGGGTGAGGGATAATTACAGTAAAATAGAAATGAAAACTGGAAATAAAACTCAAGTTTGGATCCAAGGGAGGTTTAAATGGAAGAGCATTAGCACCTCCCCTGGATGTCCAACCTCAAACATGGAGGGATTCCCTATTATTTTTAGAGTTTCAAACTGCATGGTGTGTACCCTAAAGTACATGATGTTTACTCAGGTCAACTTAGATTGCTTGGGTTTCTCTGTTGGTAGGTGAGCCACTGATCCACCTAATGACTTTCAACATGTCGGTGGTCAGTTAGTGGGGGTACAAAATATGTAATGCTTCCCAACATGGAATATACTTTCAACGTCACCCACCAAACACTTCTATAAGGAAATACATGGTGTGTCAATGGGTTATACACAACATGTGTTATCTAGCTAGCTACATGGGCATGTACTCGGTCTGACCGAACCATGTCTGGGAAAAGGTAATTGACATGTTTTTATAAAGTAGACGTTGTATATATTTCAATCTTGACTCTGAATATTCATAATTCATGACTTTTTCTATAAAACACCTGAAAATCAACATGAACACCAAAATAAAGAATTTTATTCACAAAAAAATTGGTATTTGGTGAAAGAGTGACTGTACACTCAAAAATATTTATGAAAAGCTATACAAAAATCGAGCATGTCACCCTTACCATTAAATTTTAGTCTAATCCAATTAATTATATTTTTATAAAGACCCATACTATCTATTAAAATGAATATCAAAGAATATAATTCCCACACAATTATATAAATAGGGAGAGAACATAGATCCTCTACTTAAATGAATCATTGAAATTCACCGTGCCTAAAGGGTGAGGAAGAAATAACTAGATGATCACAATAACAAAAGGAACCCTATTATTAACCTAAATCATACCAAGGGATCAGAAAAATAATATCCCAACTACTCCTTGAATCAAAACAACATCACCACTGAGAATTACCAAAGAGAGTAATAGGAGAAAATGAAGGTGAAACAAGGACTCACTACAGATTGATGAATATTAAAATTTATAATCCATAAATAAAGTCCAAAAAAAGGGGGATGGAAACTCATTGAAAATAACATTTGGTTTACCCAAAAATTGAGAGGAATGAGTGAATAATTTGGTAAACAAGAGGGTCCAAAAAATGAATTTTTTTTTCTAGAACTGAAAACATTAATGCCATGAATTACTGATTCACACCAGGAGTATTCATGATGCTCAGTAATTTTTGGTCTTCAAATTACATTATGTTGTGAATACCTTCAATTCAAATACCAATGTTTATCTATCCAATTCCATGGATCCTTATAATTGAATTCATTAATTTCTTGATTAATTATTTCATGTCATGAATTTATTACACATATAATTCCCTTCTGAAATTTCAAGGTATGAATATTCAGCTTCGAATCCATAAACAACCATTCACAACGTGAATATATGTTCATGACACTAAAAACCCTATGTAGTAAAAAATAATCCACAAACTCTATATAAACTTCATTCAGTCTCCTCTAAACACCTTTCAATCTATAACCAATAATGTAATGAACTAAAAAATAAATAATGATTACATTATATACCTCTTAAATGATTATCATCCTTGATAATAAAAATCAAAATAGATCATGAAAAAATAATATCCAAACCATCAGTTCATCAGCACTCTCCCCCATGAGATAACTCTCAAGAACCCCATTATAACCAAAACACAACCACTAACCCATAAAAACAAGTAAGTGAGAAATGGGCATCTAATAAATTATAAATAATACAAGAATTAAATTATCAATAAAAAACAAAACAAAACAAAAAACTCAAAACTACTCCAAGTACTGGGAAAACATCTACATAGTCCACTCCCAAGTACTAGCCTCCGAGAAAAAATGCCTCCACCACATGGAAACCAAGGGTATGGTTCATTAATGAAATTTTTTCTCTTTATTATCCTTGAAGTATACTAGTTTCTCAATAAGTGTCTCATCATCCATGATATCAAATGTGATGACATTCGACCCAGGTCACCAAGACCTTTTTCAAATTTAAAGATAATGATTGGTTTTAAAAATTTGAATGGTATAATCCATTATTTCATTGAACACATGGCTACGGTTTTTGTTCATTAATTGAAAAATGGTTGAATTTTAGAAATTATCATGGCAATTTTTCTAGGAGGCCTTAACACTCATATAAATGGAAAAACATGGTAATATATACATTCATAGAATAAAAATGTGAGATACAAGAGAAATTAGGTATTGTCTCGTGAAGATATAATGAAGATGATAGTTTTTATGGCATAGGTTATAGTGATTAGTGGAAAAAATGGGTTGTGCAATGAGGTGATATAGTGATGCCACATGTTTGATTTTAATCTTTAATGGGTGATGTCTTTTCACTAGATGACTTTCATAGATATTATGGGCATATCAAAGAGTAAATTTTTATACAAATTTTCTATTCTATATTTTTTAATTCGTTTTTTAGGATTTACTTGTTTTCTATGTACTCTCTAATTATTACTGGACTTTTCAGGGCTTCCCGATGGTTTTTTAGTCCCCCGTATTGGAGGTTTTCTTCACATTAAAATATGTTTCCCCATTTATTTTTATTATTTTATTTCCACGTTCTATTTACATTAGTGATTCCCACAATAATTGTTCTCAAAACTGAGTTTTTATTTTAGAACTGATCTGCTTTTTACCCAACAACTAGTATCATATGAGGCTATAAGTGTTTTATTTTAATTAGATATGGTTGAATGACACTATGATATTTCTACCCAAATTGAACTATTTAATTTAAAAAATGATTTTACTCTATGGAATAAACACATTAAAAATATTTTGTTTCATGAGAAGATAACGTAGGTGTTGAAGAAAAAATCAACGAAACCTGAGACGATGAGCGATGGTGGTTGGAAGGATATGTGATATTCAGAGACAATAATGATTTAGATGTATCTAGTTGAAATTACTATATGTGATGTGATGAATCTGAAAGATCTAAAGGATATTTAGGCGGAGCATGATATAAGTTATAAATCATAATCCCGCATAAATAATTTGTTTTTGAAAAAAAAGTTGAACCATTTTCAAATTCTAGAGAATTGAGATTTAGGTAACTAACTGGATGACTTCACCAAACTTATGAAAAATATGTCTTCAGTTCTAGTCATGATTTATGATAAAGGTAACATGGTAACTATTGAAATTAAAGAGGAAGAAAATTGTTACTTATTTTTGGATTGTTGCATGATCTATATGATAATTTCATCACCACATTATTGTTCAGTAAAGACACAATAATGTTAGATGAAGTTATTTCATCATTTTTGATGAACAATAGTCAGAAAAATACCCAAAATGGGGAATATTTAGGTAATAGTGGTTTTCGGGTTATAGGAGATAGACATGGTAATCATAGAGGTCAGATGAAGATAATAAGAATGGTGAAGTGCTTCTTTTTCAACAAGGAGGGTCATGTGTAGAGAAATTACTATGAATTGATAAACATTAAATAATAAAATATGTCTCATAACACTAATTTGGAGGATATTGGTGTAGGTATAATTTAGTGTGTGGGTGGTTTACTTTTAGTTGGAATTTATTATTGTGGGTCATATCTTTACACTTAAAGGGTGGTTGATTTAGCAAAATCATTCCATATTACACCAAAAGGGAATTATTTTATTCATATGAAGAAGGTGAATTTGGTAAATTGAATATGGTAAATGGAGATTTTGATGAATTAATTACTGCTGGTAAATTTTGTATCACTATGAATTCATGTTGTATGCTGACATTGAGGGATGTGCAACATCTTCTAGGTATTCGTTATAATTTTTTATTTTTTTTCTCATGTTATTGATTGATTCAGGAGTTCATTGGTGGTGGAAGATGGTCCTTGTTCATAATACTTATGGTTTATATGTGAGTTAAATGGATTTAAATGCATGTGGTGATGTGATGAATTTAGTTGTAAAGAGGAATTCATCAAATTTGTGGCACATATGGTCTTTGTGCATGAGTTGAAAACCATCAACTTGGGTAAAGAAAGTTTGGAATCCAAAGCTTTCTAGGTTAGGTGTATTAGGTCTTACACCTAGATATTTTTCTTCAGAGTGTAACACTATTTTAGAATGAATTGAAATCAAATATCGGTTGATATACTGAGAGTTTTATACTACTCAGAGGATATTTAAAGGAGGGATCAATTAATTCCTTTAAGTGATCTAGATTATGTGGAAATCATAATTATAAGGAAGTTAGATATTTTTTATTCTGGGATTGGTAGTGAAAACACATGTATGATGAAAAGTATTACATTTATATTTATTTTTAAAGGAATATATTTTTGGCTTTCTCCAGTGATGAAAAAGTGGGATCTCATATTTTTTATAGAGGATGACATTTGTTGTTATACAAAAAAATTTCTTATCAATTGAGTTTATGAGAATTCTTCTCTTTCTTTATTGAGCTGAAGGGGAAGAATGTTAAGTTTCATCCTAGTTCATCATGACCTTTTTCAAATTTAATGACAAAAATTATTTTTAAAAATATGAATAGTGGAATCCATTTTTTATTTGATCGCACACCTAAATTTATTTTATCTTGTCAACAAATGTTCATGTTTCAAACATTATCATGTGAGTTTTTATGGGAGGCCTTCACACTTATATAAAGGGGGAATCATGGGTACAGATACACACATGGTAGAAAAATGTGAGATACATGAGCAATTAAGAAGCATCTCATGAAGATATATGGGTGGTGATAGTTTTTAGGTCCCCAGAAAGTAGCAAGTAGTGACAAATTGGGTTTTGTAATGAGTTTCTGCAAAAAATCCTCATGTTAAGTTTTAATATCTAAAGGGGGGATTCTTATAAAATAATGATTTTTAGAGAGACAATGGGGAAATCAGATTGTGAATTTTTACATAGGTTTTCTACACTGTATTTTTCAATTCATGATTCAGGATTTTACTTTTATTTATATGTACTCTTTGAATATTAGTGGATTTTTTAGTGTTTCCCTATTCTTTTTCATCCTCCTCATAGAATAATTTTTTCAAATTTAAACATATTTCCCCAATTATTTTTATGTATTTATTTTCATGATCTATTTTCATTGGTGATTCTCATAATTATTATTTTTTTGCAACTGAGTTTTTCTTCTAGATCCAATATGCTTTGGAGAAAGCACAATGCTCCATAGTGAATGAATTTTGACTCATAATGAAGATACTGATGAAGATGGGGAATGTGGAAATCATCATGGATCATTTTCATTTATTTTGGTTGTGAGAACCGATATGCCACCTTTCCAATGTGCTTCAACACCTTAAAAGGACTGAGGAACTATGGAGAAATATTACTCTCTCTGCCATAACTATGATACCCAAGAAGAGGGGAAACACTCAAGAACACATGGTCTCTATCCTTAAACTACATGTTCTTCTACCTTTAATAATTATATGACTTCTAATAATCTTGTACTGCCATCATGTTCTCTCAGACCATCATAATATTCTCATTAATACTCTACACTACTTCAAGTCCAATAATCATTGACTCCCCAACCTCTTTCTAGAACATTGAAGAGTGAAATGACTACTGAGTGATGGAATTTTTAATAATAAAACTCAAATATATATAGGTTACTTACCCATTATCCTCCAAAACTCAAGATGCAAACTCTCCCCATATCCTCCATTATTTTGATGGTCTGATATGTATTTCCATCTATCTGAGGAGAAAAAGAGGGGTTACGATGTAACTAAGAACCAAATGATTTTTGTAACACTTTCTAAACCTAAGAGTTAAACTAATGATAATGATCAGAGAAGATAGTCCTTAGTACACTATAAATCCAAACAACATCATTCACACACAACCTTTTCAAAACATCCATGACACACAATTCACAAATCAGAATAGAAAGAGTTGGCATCATCAGTTGGTTAAACATCACATAAAATGAATCACATCCTCCTAGATCCTGGGGTACCTTGGTGAAAAAAATCATAAAAATATTCTATCATTTACACTTTTGGAAATATAATGGCTATGAAAACCCTCCAAGAATATTATGGTTAGCTTTAAACTATTGAAAAAGAAAACGTTGTGCCCTAAACTCTATCACTAATAGTTTCATTCCAGGCTATCAAATATTCCTCATCACATCATGAAACATCTTAGATGCACTAGGTTGTACCACTAATTGATATGTAAAAATACCATGAGGAACTCCCTCATGCATCACGAACAAAAATAACTCACTTAGAACATAATATGGTTTTAACCATTCTCTAACCATCCTTATAGAGCATCACTATAGTGAACACTCCCTCACATTACCTCTTAATATGAGTATCCCCACTGAGAATCCTCCACTTGATTTATCAATTAAGGTAACAACATCATATGATATAGAAAACCTCTTCTACTGACTTCTTCAACATCATGGTGCATCAGTATACATTCTTTCATCACTCTCCAATCAACTATAGACTCCCAAACCACATATCCTGACTTCTTAATAGGTCATCATCAACTACATTCCCCTTTCCTAGATTTAAAATTTTCTCTAAAATAACAATCCTTTATGAAATTCATCCACCTATGATGATATAAATCCATATCCTGTTATCTTTCCCTTTTGGTCAGTAAAAACTAGGAAGCACTCACTAATGAGGTAATCCCCCCACACATTCAAACAAGCCCAATAGCCACTAACTTGATATCATGGGTGTAATAGTTACACTCATGGGGAAATAACTTCCTATACCAATAAGATATTACCAACCATTGATACATCAATTCACATCCAAATCTTAGTTAGGCAACGTCATATAAATCCTCAAATGTCACTCCTTCTTTAGAAAACAAAAGCATAGAGGCACATACCAAACTCTTTTTAAGGTAGTTGAAAACAATTTGGTACTGATATTTCCAAACAAAGTCCAAGTATGTCTTAGTAACATCTATCGATAGGGCCTCAATATGAGATAAATCAGACACAAATATCAAGTAATATCTTATGTGACCAATGAAACTACGAACCACTTACATATTCTTTGATGCTTCTCAAGATAGAAGAATCTCAATCATTAATGGGTTTATAGACACACTTACTAAGACACAACATACCCTATTAAATGCACCTCTTACATCTATAAATTACAATTTGATATATTCTTATACATATTTATAATGTCAAAAACCTTCTTGAAATCTCTGATATGATCAACATGATCCTCCTTTGATATCATTTAATGAAAAAATTCATCAATGAACAGGACTAAAAACTAATCCAAGAACTCATGAAAACAAAATTTTATGATCCCCATGAACACAACTAGTGCATTCGTGACACTGAATATCATGACCAAACACTCAAATTGATCACACTTACACCTAACAGTATTAATTAGAATATCCTCATCTTTCTTCCCCATTTTATGAAATCCATACCACAAATCAATCTTTAAAAACTAATTATCTCTATTTAATTGGTCAAATAGATCATTAATACTAGGAATTAGTAATGGTTCTTAATTTTCACATGGTTCAACCACAATTATTCCATTCAAAACCACATTCCACCGTCTACCTTCTTAGAAAATGACACTTGAGAACACAAAGGAGATATATTGGGTTCGATGAAACCCCTCTACATTATATCTTAAAAATATATCCTCAAATATTGTAGTTCTATAGATGTCATTTGATAAGTGGAAATAGAGATTATATAATCTCCTAGTTGTGAATCCATCCCAAACTCAACATTATGCTGAGGGGGTAATGTCATAACCTCATCCAAGAAAAAATAAATAAACTCTTATGAAGCCTTGTGAATATACTCTACTTAATATTACACTGATGTTTCTTCCATCAAATATAAATGTGCCTCCACATTCTTATTTCCCTTCTTATAACTCCACTCACCAATGAATGCCACTCACTATCCCTCCAAACAAAAAAAATAAATATATGTTCTAGAAAGAATCGATGATGTTGCACATTTAAATCATCCAATACATGCTATATATAACATCATATTGGTATATCTATAAAAAAATAAATTATTACATTAAATGGGGATTCCCCATCACCATTGTACATGACCAACAAACATTAAACAAGAAATATGACATCAAATGTTGTGGATAACACAAGGGGAACTGGAATTATCTCCACCTCCAGTGATAATGTACATACCAAAATAGTGTGAGTATTTTGAATAAAATAAGGAAGAAACTAGGGTAGATGATAAATTTATTATACCTCAGACAACCTTTGGCCCAGTTGGTTCGAGATCCTCAATCATATCCATCATCCCACACACAACTATGCTACCTCTCTACTAATGGCCTCCATGACTGTGCTCTATTCTTGGTCCCTGATAAATGGAAACATCATGAGGATACGCTCTTATACCTCTATATTCCCTCAAATAAAAAAAAACCTTACTAGTATGGATGATTAAAAAATTTCGGTGGAACCTATTACTGATACCACCTCAGAGGAAATTAATGTTTCTACTAGAAAGGGGACTAAACACCCATTTGATACTAATATTATAATGCAATTAGAAACTGATCTTGGGGGTGACCTTGAAACCCATTAAAATAGAATGAAAATTCAAATCCACTGATGGATTCTTGGGATCCAGTAGCCCCTAAATTTCATGAATAATTCTATTGAGGTTTTTTCCCCACTAGTTGAAACCCCGACTATCTAGACATCCATGTTTGAATATCTGAACCTCTTCTCCTCAATATTCTTTTATGTCCACCCTCTTGATGATCTCCCATGAAGAATACATCTCCTCAATAACCTATTACTTATTCTACATTTCCTTACACATAACAATCATAAATGAGGTGATCGTATATCTGATCTTTGGGTATAATGCCTCATCTGGACACTGTGTTCTGGACTCCTCATCTAGAAAGACATTAGGTGAAAAGCATAAATGGTACTTAACCTAAATCCTAATCTCCCATATGATCAGGATCACCTAATGAATGGAGATATTATCTTTCCTCTTTGTTTCTATAATAATTTATGAAAATAAATCTACAAAAAAATAATTCTTGAAGTCATCCCATGAAACATATACCTCTTCCTGGTCACCGAGACAAAACAACCACCACAATCACATCACCCATCACATCTGAATAAAAAAATGGCACAAAAAACCCATCACAATCATGAAATAGACTGAAAATTATATCAAGATATTCCAACCAATTCTTCATATCCAAATAATATGTTCACCCCTCATACATTCCCAATCTCGGTTATTGAAAGAAACATAAGTCCCACTACTATGCCTCATCCTCATCTATCTGTTCAATCCCCTAATTATCAATAATATCATAATAATAATCCACTTATTCTTTATGTATACATGTATGTTGACTTGGATCCATTTTTGAAGTTCATGGAGAAACACTAAGAAAAATATCATGGAATTTTATCAAGGTTCATTTAATAAAAGCCATTTAATTTAACAAAATAACCCAATTCAGAAACTAATAAAAAAATGTTGATCCATTCACCCTTATTATGTCTTAACCTTATAAATGAGAATACCTATATTTTTCTTTTGGTATACTTTGGGTCCTTGTGTCAGATCAGGGGGGCCCTAAAATCACTTTTCCTAGTCGATCTCCCAGGACTATGTCATGTACCACTATTGGGAAATTGCAATTTTTTAGTAGTTATTTTTGGATATAGTGGCAGTTTAAACCACCGCCATATGCTTCTGTGGTGGTTTTTGAAAACCACCACTAAATTGCGTGTTGAGAAACTATTATAGGTGGTAAAAGCAGTTTAGCGGCGGTTTATGGCAACCGTCGTAGTCGTCGCATTTTCACGGTGGTTTTTCCGAGTAGGGGATTACTTTTTTTGGGTTAAAACCACCACTAAAAAAATTAATGGCCTGCTCGGACAAACCACTATGATAAAAAACATAACCACGATGAAAAAAGTGTGGAATATGGTCTACTATAGTAGTGGTTAGAACCTCTGCTAAATTTAAAACTGTAGCGGCGGTTAAAACCGCCTCTAATAGAAAAATATCGACATTTAAAGATAGTTAAAACCACTACTAAATGTACCTATTACAGTTAGTGACAGTTAAAACCACCGCTAAAGAGTAGATTTACAAAACAAAGAACCAGTTTCTAGAGCCCCTGTACCAATTCCATGAAAAAAACCGTTCATAGAATACTAAAACACCAACAACATACATAATACAGTCAATATGAAAAGAGATTCTTAACTAAGCACAACCAAATGCATTGTTCAGTGAGTAAAGGAATGCCGATAAACATATCACATAGCATAATCCTAGTATCCAATAAAATTTAGTTGTGAATTTAAAAGTTTACCCCTCTCCAATTCTTATACCACTTTCTCTTTTCTATTTCATCTTCTAGTTATTTTGAATTCTTTAACCTCTGGTACAACTCAAAAAAATTTAACATAGGTTCATCCATATCTCTATCATTAGACACCCAATTCAAGATCTGAAGGAAGCATTGGATAGCTCAACATAAGGCAAACCCCACTCATACATCCTATTTTAGTTTCCCATTGGATCATTTGTGTTGTATAGGCATAGGAAAATTTTCCATATCATTATGGAACTGAACCATTTCTAATATTTCTCCCAAAAATCGTGAAATATGAAGCTGATATCGGGAGAGGCTTCATCTATAACCTTTAGGTTGGTAGTCACATTGTTTTCCCTTTGGGGTTCGATGTTTCGTAATTAAGCCACTATGTCACACACCATATTTGGTCAAGTATCTTTATTTAAGTGATTTATGTATTTAAAATTGACCATTGAAGACTCATATGTACTAGTTGATCCTTGATTGGATGTTCACGTGTTATGTTAAACTTATATGGTGACCTGTTCGGTGATCTAGGTGGAATGGGACAATATGATTTTTTTTTTAAATTTTGGTACTCCCACATATCTTTTGAAATTGTTTAAGAATGTAATATCCTTTTATATATGATTATTTCATAAAACCCCAGGCATACATTAGGTTTTTGGAAAACTTATAGTTTGAATTTATAAAGTGGGAAATTTTCTAGATTAACATGTGACCGTCTAGGTGATTCCATTGAGATTATATATGGGTTTCCCATGTCTTAATGAATTAAATGAGTTAAATGTAACTAATAATGTGAAATGGATAATTAATGATGTGTTTCCTTTCATAAAATAAATCAATTGGTTTTAAATGGAATGACCCCAAGTAATTGTAATGTCATGATCTTGATTTATGCTTTATAAAATGTTTCATATGAATTGTAATATTTTAAATGGGAATTGAACATGGATAAAGACATGAATACGAGGTTATTCCTAATCTATTATGACACATATGATTATGCATTTATTATGTATATGGTGTAGATAGAAGATATGGATGTGAGATAATTCCCCTTGCTAGTTATATATAGAATATTCCTTTATAGAGGTTGTGGTATGATGGTATGAGATTATTGAGAAAGGAGAAATCACAATTCCTTACATCAGGTGTTGAGCTTGGTGTATCACAAAAATATTACTATATAAGTATTATGATTTACTCACCACATTCCATGACTAGAATTTTGACCTGATCGTGCACTCAACATCCCATGTGTTGTTTCATGGCGTCTCTCACTCTATTGGGATATAGGGAATGTACCTAATTACAAGAGTACATAGGCTCGTTAGACTAGTTAGGGATATCTGAGTTATGCCATGGTCTATTCATCAGTATTATTATAAGTATATGGATACATACATCTTCACATACCTTGGCAATATAGGTGGATGAAATATATATATAAACTATATATATTACTACTATATATATAGTAACTATTTAGATTTCTATTCCTTCTATGTGTTGATAAATTTAAACCCTCCTATAGTCCTTTAGGAACATGATGGGGTGGTTATTTATTTATTCTTCATAATAAATTAAATAATATTTTTTGGACACTTTTTAGTTATGACCACATCATGGAATATACATTCACACCATTAGTGGTGTCTTAATAATAATTTTATCTAGTACCCTACTCATGCCACCCTTGACACCCAAAATGATTGTTTATGTGTATGTATGAAAAAGGTAATGGAGCATTATATAGATATTCACATGTATTGATTTAATATGGATATTAGGAATAGAGTAAAAGTAATTCGATGAGGATTCTTATTGATATTATTTTGTTCCTTTTCTTTATTTTTACTATTTTATCGAATTCTAGTTTCATCATATTCATTATTTGTATCACTGCATGTCATCCATACATGTATCAGCTAGTTCCATATAAGCTATTGATTATATTACAATTTTTTCATTTTTTATATCTTTTGTTGTGTATTTATCTTTCTAATGATTTACAATTCCATAAATTATTTATTTTATATGTTTATTTATGATTTAGTATTGTTTATTATTGGGTGTATATATAGGGATACTATGACATGATGGTATTGTCTCCCCACTATAGCACTCTTACACCATTGCTTCTAGTCAGTAGCCTTTGACATATGGGTATTTACACTTGAGACCATGTTACCCACCTGCTCGAGGCATGACTTAAGTGGATCATGTGTCGATATGTTACGTACTAGATGTTGGCAATAGATGTTGTGAATTGATTTAGTATTAATTTAATTCATTATTTTTCTATTTAATAGATACCCTTCAGATGAATATTTTTTTATACAACTGTATTACTATTTTTCTGTGATTTTATATAAACTCCACCCTAGTCATGTAATCTTACAAAAATCCAAATGTTTTAGGTTACAGTGATTTTTCCAACATTTTGGTATGAAAGGATGGATGACTGACTTCCCCTTCCTCCACACACTCCGTTTAGAAGATTACATATTTGGTGGGGGTATGTTAAGGTAGTGTTATATGGTGTGGGAAATTCATGGAATGGGGAGGGAAAATATTCGAGTCCATAATAATCATGATACAATACTATATAAGATATATGGTTGAGCTTGGTTGAGGATATTGAGGACCATGATATTAGGTGATGGATTGATGGTGATACAGTTGGATAAATATCATGTGGATTTCATTATGGATAATGATATAGGTGGTTTCTTATGATGTGGGTGAATTTCTTGATGATATTACTGATTGGAAAAAAAGGAATGGATTAGAGAATAATGATTATAATATTGGGGAAAGAGATAAGAAATCTAGTGGGGATTTAGTTGCATGGACATTAAATCAACTTCCTTTGATTATTTTTCTCATCATTGAATAAATATTTTGTGATTTAACCATATTAATATTGGCATACATTTTAAACCTATTTATGTGAATATTTTTTCACCTATTTGTTAATTTGTGTATTATTATAATATTTTATCATTTTAGGAGTAATGGATTAGGTTCAAGTATCATATTTATTTCACTCATGTGATTTCTTTGGAAAAGGAGTCTTTAGTGTGGTTTCCTAAGAAGGAATGAAATATGGATCCTAATATATTTTCACTCCCATTTTGCATCCTAGTTATTTTGATGTGTGGAATATAATAGAAGTGGTCAGGAACATTCCTTCAAAGGGAAGAGTGTCTCGTGAAGGGGTTTGATATATTCTATCAAGGAATATGGATTCTTATAATAAATTATATGTGATAGGGTAGTTGATGTTATGAATGGTAAGTAACTAATCATGTAGTCTATTTAATATTTTTCTAGGTCGGGGGGTCCTAATGAATATAATTTGTGTTTCCCATCAGTATGTCAATCCTACTGAGATAATGGACACTATCATTCACACTACCTGACTATTCTTGGTGGCCACTTTGGAAATGGTGGGAAACATTAGAAATCAAGAAAATACATAAAAGGAAACATTAGAAATCAATAAAATTTTAGGTCATGCAAATGTTTGGAGGAAACTATGTTCCACACATGACACATATACAAACCAACTATTACAATATCTTTACGCATATCAACAATACCATTAATTAATGTCCATTGATGAACATATATTTTCACCCTCTCCACCTCCATATCCAGTTCCTTCTACCACTTGTAATAACATTATATTGAAATTACATAGTGTTTCATGTTTATATTTAAAATTAAAACCAAATAAAGATTGAAAACTAAATGATTTTGAATTTTCATGATTTACCTACTCACCACCAGTTGATGAAATACCACCAGGGGGATATCTGCTCATCCGCTGATGTATATCAGTCAATGCCTTCTGCAAAGCAGATATTTGAGCCCCTAGTCTTGAATTGTGTTTCATAGAGAAACAATATCTCTCTGAGAATATCTAGGTATGGATTGACTACAACTAGGAGTTGATACAACTGCAATCCCTAATGGCCTTCTAAATACCTCAGATGATATGGGTCCCAAACCCATCCCACGAACTCTACCAGGATGCTCCTTCCTAAGGACTTTAGCAACCAGCTCATCCTGGGAGACTGAGTAAGACTTCCCAGGATTGGCATCCCATATTTCTTTAATTATTACCTATAAATCAAATATCAATATATATTAGCATAGTTAAAACTGATAATAAGTTATTGTAATGAAAAAATGAGTTCATACCCTAACTTCTTTGGCAGGATCATTAACAAAAATTCCATCAAAATTTTTGTGAACATCCAACCACACTTCAGTTTCGGGATGCTTCATTCCCTAAACTCTATGACTTCATTAAACAAAGATAAATCAAAAATTTAATATATTAAATATATAATGTTTTTTTATAAATATTTAAACTAATTAAAAGATTACCAGAGTCGGTCAGCTTTTAGAAAAGCTTTTTGACCCCGTAGTGTGAGGGATGACTTGCTTAACCCGTCTTGATGCATTCTTTCTTGAGAGATCCTAAAAGAAGTAAAATTAAATTTAATTGTAATGTTTTAAATGTCATATCCTCTTCATATACATGTATAAATATAAAATAAGGTTAATATAATAATATATATTTAAATACCATCAGCTTCTCATCATGATGTTTGTCAAAAAAACATTCAACTATTCTTTGGGTACCCCATTGGGTAGCTTCTCATAAATTTGTTGGATGGTCAATGAAGTATTGTTGAAATCACTCCACAATCTCCATTTTATGTCTTTTAATTTCTTAACAAGATTTGTCAACGTCCACTTTCGTGCTATAACATCAACAACTGTAAAGTGGAAAAACATCTATATACAGAAATTCATTTTGAACATATTAGTAACATGACATTAAATTACACCATAATGTATTAAAATATCCTTTATATGGGAATCAAAAACTGTATTTTTTCAACTTGGAGGCATATGTCTCCAATCATCATAAGAAATAAGAATGGAAACGGGCTCCGCTGCGAGCTGGCCTAGAATTTGGCCATGTAATCCCGCGACATCATCCGTAGAGACCCCATATGAATCAAATGGGACAACTATCTTCTCTCCATCCATATTCCACAAATATGTACTTTTTATATTTTTCTCCATATTTTCATTTTTTAATCTTTAATGAACAAAAAATTAGTATAAAAAAGTGTAATAAATTTGTTTATATTAAAATTTGTACCTATAACAGTGTCCCTCCAGTATGCCCATGATGAACTAGAAGTGGCGCGTTGCCACCCCACTGCTAAGGCTACTGAAGGGGGAGTCGACAAATAAACTTCTAAAGGGATGCTCAGAGAGGGTGTGAGATATGGTTCAGGGGGAGGTGGTGCAGGGGGCAGGCAGCTCGTGGCTCAGATGTCGTAGGGGGGGAGACAGATGGATCTTCATCTGTTGTAGTAGTGGATGACCCACTATATCACTTCCTCCTTGGCATTACTATCATTTAATCAACTAAAATTAAGTTCAAGACATATATTTCAAAAAAATGTGCAGAAAAAAAATAGAAATGATAATAGATTCCCAGTACTATCAAACAAAATATACAAAACAATGATAATGAATGACTACACAAATGAAATAAGTAGTTCCTAAATGAATAAATAACTATACATACAATCATTTTCCCCTTCAATGATGTCGTTTTCCTCCTCCATTACTTCATCCACTTCATTCATCCTAGCTAGACTAATATTTTCAATATCATGATAGACAAATATTTCTTCTTCTTATTGTTGATGAGATTCAATTTCAGAGGTCAAGTCTTCTAATTCATCACTCATATCATACAAATCTATTTGTATTACGTGAGAAAATACACTCCACCCTTCATCCACAACACAATTCACATAATATACCATTTTGGATTGTGATGGTAACATATATGGATCATTCAGTTCATGATCACTAACATCAATCAAGCAAGAGAATTTCATAGAAGTAAATTGCAAGGAATCTCTTTTAACACCTCTGATAATATAGACCCAATTTTATTAGAATAAAACAACTGAAAAATTACTATGTTAGTTTAATTCAATAATATCAGTTAGATTTATATAGTATCCCACATTAGAAATTTTAAATATACCACTATTCTGTGTTTTGAAACCCCTTTCTCGATCGACTGTACGAAATCTAAAGTCATTCACATTGTTAGCATTGAACTTTTTAACTTGTTTTAGAGGACCTTGAGAAAGAAACATCAAATCTTATGACAAATTTTCTCAAGTATCAGTATTCATGATCTAAAAAATAAATATCCTTTATTATATTTACAAAATATATGTGTCAAACTAATATTATTATTTATTTCAATATTTATGAACTTACACGTTCTACAAACCATTCTACATTCTCTTTATTAACATCTTTCTTTATATCATTCTCATTTTGTGTTTGGCCTCTCCTTTGTCTTTTTTTTATCCACAATTCTTCAATAAATGGATCTACAATTTCACTATTCATCAACACATATCTATGTGCCTGTAGTAATTGCAATTCTGTCAGTATCACATTTGAGGTCCTCCCAACTGATCAGCCAATAGCGGGAAATATTTTTGATTTATAATGTATTTGAGATTGATTTGATGTCTCGTCAAAATGTATAACTTTATTAAATCTTGTCTCAATATCATCCAAGTATCTAGAACAAAAGGTAAGACACTCCTCAGCCAAATAGCCTTCAGCAATAGA
Organism: Viscum album; assembly: GCA_963277665.1. Classification (NCBI taxonomy): domain Eukaryota; kingdom Viridiplantae; phylum Streptophyta; class Magnoliopsida; order Santalales; family Viscaceae; genus Viscum; species Viscum album. Next base: position 534,499,050 of record OY728155.1, read on the forward strand.
GCCTTCAAGTTGAGCTTTATTTCACACGTAAGATTTCAAATTCCCAAGATATCTATAAAATAAAATAAAAATAATTATGCATTTAATCAAGTGAAATTTTTTTTACTTAACTGAAAAACATATAAATAAAGTACCTCTAAATTGGATACATCCATTGATAATGAACATGCCCTCAAAATTTAGATTATTCAACCAAATGCACAGATAAATGCATCATGACAGTAAAAAATGATGGAGGAATGCCCATCTCCATTTCACAAAGGGTCATTAGAAACCTCTCCTGGAGGTTGTCAAGCTAAAATAGATATACAGATTTCTCATATAGTTGTCTAAAAAATATGTATAATTGGAGTACAACAACATTAACGTTTTCAGGTAATAATGTATGCAATGCCAATGGTAGTAACTTTTGTATCAAAATGTGTGAATCGTGACTTTTAAATCCATGTAACTTACGATTCTTCAAGTCAACACACCTTGAGTGTAACACCCCGACCCCAGCTACCCAGAGTCGGTGCATTACTTTGTAACATTGTCATGATCACAAAAGATCAAGTCTCGAAATACCGATTCGTTTAGTAGCCTTGGAAACACTAGATACATTTGTAAACATTACAATACATCATAAAAATGAAAACTACAGTAACATGGTCTCCTTAGTCCACACTCATATCCCTTTCTGACTATCCCTGCAGGTCATTCATAAAATACTTCTTCACATCCTGGAAAATATTAAAACATTAAAAGGGGTGAGCTCAGATGCTCAGTAAAGATAACAATATTGCGGAAGCTTTCATAAATAAACATAAACATTTAAGGCAATGTATAACTAAAACAAAAGCCTTTTAAACTTGAACATCAACATAATATGGAAAAAGTAAAACGAGATAATGCCATTTAATTCTTCACATGGATATTCTACTGGTCGAATAATCACATGCAATATCAATAACCATTTTCATAATGATGGAATGCATAATGCCAGACATTCTGAAACATTTTTTCAAGGCCTCGACCAAGACATCTAAAATGATTAAGGCCTCGGCCAAAACCATAAATCAAATTGGGAAAGGGCCTCGGCCAATTCCACGTCTAGTTGTCTCATGAAACCTACCGATATATCGAGGAGCTATAGCGGGCTCCACCCGTCACTTGTTAAGTCCAATGCATTCCTCATATGAATAGGTTTAAACATATCATAAACCATAACATAACCGTATCACATAAAACATGCATAAAGGAAACATAACATTTCCACATTTCAATCACAAGATATCAATACATCATATTGATATAATGAAAACTCTTTCAAAACCATTTTCAATACCAAAATAAAAGAAAGTTAAAACTTTGTATTTATTTTTCATTAAATAAAATGATGGCTTGTAGAGGAAGCCGAAACTCAAATAATGGTCACGGGGGCGGAGAAGTCATTTTCGCCGCATAAGTACGGAAAGAAAAACATTCCCTTTTTGTCGTTTAGTAAAACGCTTCGTATAAAAAAGATTCCTTTTGAATAAACGTAAAAGTCAAAGGGGATTATACACTGTATAAAAGAAAATTGTGTTTAAAACCAAATATGCCTCAATGAAAGGAGATTGAGACGAAGTCCTTAAAAAGATCATTTTTAAAATAAAATAGATCTATTATGTGTATTCACTATAAGTACACATAAAGAACGTAAAAATTCAAAATAGGACATAATAATATCATGACATAATTTTAAATTAGGAGATTAACCCAAAGAATGGAAATTGGGTTAAGAAGTTCCCTTACCTTGCGTCTGGTCCTGACTCGACCGTTCTTTGACCTCCTGAATAATAAACTAAAGTTAATTTCTATTTACTTAAGAACCTTTTTCATGTTCATTATTCCTTTTATATCACTTATTACCATGTTATGAACATTATGTAATTATTTAAGTTAATAACGGTCGTTTTGTCGATCTTTGGTACTTGAGTCAACAATAAACTTCTTATAATTACAAGTTGTTTATGTGGTAGAATATCCATTATCTCCAGAATTATATTCATTATTTAGATGTAATATATATCATATATGTCTAGTATATACATTCATTCATAATATTACGTAACATTTAGAGGTAAGAAATGAAATGCTCTGTTCATGGAGACGGTAAGCCGTACGTACGCATGAATGCTACTTTCATTTATATTTCATATTTAATGGAATGAAATCATAATTATATAAAGGTATAATATAGTTCCAGTATAATATCATATATAATATCATTTACTCTATCCTTTATACATCCCACATATGGCATTAACGATTCACATCACTTTGAGGGGGCGGTAGTCCGCACATCCTAAAATGATATTATCGCGTTTACCCATAATGGAAATCATAAAGTATGCCATAAATGAGAAATACAGAAGCATAAGGAAAACATAAACATAATATATATATCATATATGAAAATAGTGTCATCAAAATGGCCACCATTATAGGTGTTAAAAGAATTTGAACAATCATCGTTTCATGGGCAGTATTTCGCCACCCACAGAAACAGTATGTTCTTTAACCATTAGACGAAGGTGTGTGTAAGTGTAAACCAAATAATTATCATAACAACATCCTAATATATTTTAGATACTGGTGTTGTTACAAAAGAAAGGAATGAAAAGAGTTTAAGGGGTTGGAGAAGCAAAATAAAACAAAACAACATTAGAGAAGACATTAAATTAAAAATCGGGTAACTCTTTTTGATTTGAGCCAAAGGCTTCCTTGGGAAGCATTCTGCCCAAAGTGAGGCTTCTAGGAGTAAGGGAGGGATGTTGGGAGAGTATTGGGGCAGAGTTTGGCCGAGCCAAATGGCTTGATGGTGTGAATAAGGTGGGAGTGGTGGGGGCCTTTTATAAGAGGAGAGGAGGGGCACTCTTGGAAAGTAAGGAAATTTTACATTATTATACAATGCGTTTCGGATTCTAAAGGTCCCACACTTATATAATTCGTGTCTAGGGTGATAAGGGTTTGAAATATACCCATCCAATAGTCTTTGGACTAGTGTAAGCCTTGGATGGTACATTATCTTTTCATTTTATTAAAATCGTTAAATAATGAGGTCATCGCTGCATCATAATGATGTCATAAATAATTTAATTTATTTAATGTCTAAATATTATTAAAAAAAATACTATGATGTATGAAATCTTTTTATCTTTCCAATTACTATTTATAGTCAAAAATATGACTTGTATAACCCCATGTAAAAATTGTTTTAGTAAAACATATTATGTTTGTGTCATTTTTTACTTTAACATTAAATAAAAGGTATTTATGTCATTTTCCAACTAAAGTGGCTCCATGGGGTCCCCAAGCTGACCCATGGATTTTCTTGGTCGGTCATGGCACATACAATGAGGGTAGGAAATGTGTCAAGCTCATCTCATATTATTGAAACATTATTTTTACCTTAAACTACACTAATTACCTCTAATCGCGATTAAGAACTTAAAAGTTACTATTCACCAAAAATTATTTTAATCTCATTGAACCACATTTTACTTATTAATGACAACCATGTATGTCGGATTTTTGAAAATCAAATCACAGAAGTGGTAATATTTCATTTAAACGAAAAATCAGTTATTTAACTACCACTTAGTGGTTTCACTATTCATCAAAAATTGATGTTTTTCAGAACAATGCCAAAATTTCACCCTAAGCTATAATTGATATTCCGAATTCAAAAATGATGTCTATTTTAGAAAATTCCAAACATATAAGTTGCATTAATTAATTTTATAATTAATTCCTGCTGTCACAACAAATAGCGTGTTTTTAAGAAGCAATTTATATCAAAAGATTGGCAATTGTTTATGTCCAATTTCAATGTTAAATTAATTCTAATGACCACCATTGGATAAAATGGTAAAAATATATTTTAATTATACTTTAAAACCACTAAATATTATAATTTATCACAATAAATTATTTTGATTAAAAAAGTTGTTTTTAAGTATTTTTAACTATTCATAAAAAATTAGAAGTTCTCAGAAAAATACCAAAAATTCAACATAGGCTAATTTCGATATTCCGAATCCAAAAATGAAGTCCATTTTGAAATATAAAATTTCTATAATTTTAAAAAGTGGTTATTACTATTCATAACGGCTACTTTGATTAGTCGCGGTATTTTAGAATTCGATGTTGCGTACAATGCAAACTATTGCATTATTGAATGAGAAGCGTATCATGGAAGCTCGGGGTGTTACATTCTCCCCTCCTTCAATAAATTGAGTCCTCACAATTTGAAATTTTTCTTTGAAAATAAAAGGTTGAAAAGAGAAAATACCTTTGTGGAAAACCCACATCGGAAATAAGGTTAATAAATATATAACATTAAAAGAAAGCAAGATAAGTACAAAGGTCACCCGAGATAGCCCATTCTAGGATTCTCTGAAAATATGGATATGGAGGAGAAACAAACCATCAAGGTCTGATGGAGAGTTATAGAAAACAGGATTAGGAGAAAGTTTAACTACAAGAAAATCACAAACTTGTGATTGGTTAAACGATCATTGATTCCCCAGTAGGAAAAGTTAACCGACAACATTTTTGTTTTGAGTGAACTTTTATAAAGTTGAGGAATTTATTTAGGAGATTTTCTAAGAACGTAAGGGAATATACATACTTGTGATGTAGACTTTCATTCTTTAATAAATTTTTACCACAAACCCATTTTCATGCTAAAAGGTAATACAACTCAAAAATATTATATTTATCCTAATTGTATAGGGTTCCAAATATTAACACATACCATTTAGATTAGTAAAATTATTTTGTAATAACCAGGGACTTCCTGTAGGCTAGTGGTAGGAAATAAAGGCCTATCGAACTATGATTGTGGGTTTGATTCCTGCAGATTTGTCCGACGCGACGGGTTATGCCCCACCCTGCAGGTTGTCCTTTTCCTAAAACTATAGTATTATAATATTCAAAAATAATCTTCATAAATTTTTTTAACCTTAAACAATACTATCCAAAGATCAACTTAATCCACTCCAACCTTTATAGTTATCCAAAATACCTCTGTCCAGACTTTCTCTAAAAGGTCTCTTAATTCCAAAATCAATTTATCAGATTCCCCAAACAAAGTAAAGTTTCTCTTATTGTCACATACTAAAAATATGATTACCTTCATCATATTAAAATCTTACTGAAACAACAAGTACTGCAGTACAATCCTTATATATATATCACGTTATTCTAATAACCAGAATATAATCCATGAGTCAAAAAGCACCAATACATTAATTATTCCGCTTCAACTGTAGTAACAGCATAAGATTGTCCTTGATCCCTTGTCCTTTTCTGAGGTAAGTTTCCCTGACTCTTAGGACATTCATTTGCATAATGCCCCATTTCCCTACAATTGTAGCATTCAACATTGATAGCCTCTTTCTTTCCCTTGCAATCACGCGCCTGGTGACCTTTTTCTCCACATTTATAACAAACTCCCTTTCCTTTTAGGCAAGTACCAAGGTAATTCTTCCCACAATTATCACATAATGGAAAATCCTTCTTTCCCTTTTTCCCTTTATCTGTATGTTGTTCCACCATTCTCTTCTTCTCTTGCTTTACTTTGTTGTCATAGGACTTAGATAATTCCTTTTCTGTCTTGATAGCACATGAGACAATATCTTCGTATTTTGAGAATGATTGTGATACTAAAGCTCTACGGAGAAATGATTTTAACCCATCAAAGAAACGATCAATCTTACCTCTTGGGTTATGTATATAATCTACAGCATACCTCGCAAACCTTGTAAAGTTGGCCTCATACTTTGCGACATCCTCATCCTCCTTTTGTCTTAGACTCAAAAATTGCCTTTCCATATCTGCTCGATGGTCATGAGGAAAGTATTTTTCTAACAAAAGCTCTTTGAACTCCCTCCATTCCATATTCGATACGTCATCATCTTCCTTTGTATTTTGAATCAATGACCACCATTGATCAGCATCTCCAGTGAGGCGGTAAACTGCCATGATAACCTTCTCCCTTTCGCTACTCCCCAAGGCGTGGAATATTTTCTCTAAGGAGTTTATCCATTGCTCAGCTACTAACAGATTTTTACCCCCATTAAATGTTGGCGGTTGTTGCCTCATGAAGCGGTCTAACATTGATCCTCCACGTTGCGGATCAGGGTTCTCCATACGAGTAAGGTTATTATTAATAACCTGAGTGAGTTGTCCCAGTATGGTAATAAGTTGATCAGCACCAGTTGTATCTCCAGCTCCACAATAATTATCTTGAGCAGGAGGGCAATCCCTACATGGAGTTCGTGCATTGATACGGTTTCCATTCCTTCCACTAGGCGCCATTTCTATACAATGGCATAAACTAGATTAGTTTATGAATCAAAATACATAATTCCATACTTATAAAATACTTAACATAAATTGAACTATTTATGGATATAATCCATAATCATAAAAAGGTTTTCATTGAAGAAGTATATACTCATAACCGTTCATAGTGATTTGTAAAGAAAACGAGAATTATCCTAAGCATATCCCCCGGGAGTGTCGTAACCAAGAGTGAAGCAAGGCTCGTTGTCGTGCACCAGTTCCCGTTCGAGTCTAGCTCAAAGCGGTGTTTTCGGGTTTTACCTCTAGGTACATCTGTGCCAAATCCGCCTCTACCTGCTCGTATCCAGAGAGGGATGTATTGCTCAGAAAACTCACAAAATCTCTATAATACCAAAATTTTAGGAAGTTCTTCTATACTAATCCTCAAAGTCTATCTTCGGGCTATGTGCTCTAATCAGAGTTTATCTAAATATAGCTTCCAAGGTTAGTACTAAACTGCCTCTGATACCAACTGTAATGCCCCGACCCCAGCTACCCAGAGTCGGTGCATTACTTCGTAACATTGGCATGATCACAAAAGATCAAGTATCGAAAGACCGATTCGTTTAGTAGCCTTGGAAACACTAGATACATTTGTAAACATTACAATACATCATAAAAATGAAAACTACAGTAACATGGTCTCCTTATTCCACACTCATATCCCTTTCTGACTATCACTGCAGGTCATTCATAAAATACTTCTTCACATCCTGGAAAATATTAAAACATTAAAAGGGGTGAGCTCAGATGCTCAGTAAATATAACAATATTGCGGAAGCTTTCATAAAAAAACATAAACATTTAAGGCAATGTATAACTAAAACAAAAGACTTTTAAACTTGAACATCAACATAATATGGCAAAAGTAAAATGAGATAATGCCATTTACTTCTTCACATGGATATTCTACTGGTCGAATAATCACATGCAATATCAATAACCATTTTCATAATGATGGAATGCATAATGCCAGACATTCTGAAACATTTTGTCAAGGCCTCGGCCAAGACGTCTAAAATGATTAAGGCCTCGGCCAAAACCATAAATCAAATTGGGAAAGGGCCTCGGCCAATTCCACGTCTAGTTGTCTCATGAGACCTACCGATGCATCGAGGAGCTATAGCGGGCTCCACCCGTCACTTGTTAAGTCCAATGCATTCCTCATATGAATAGGTTTAAACATATCATAAACCATAACATAATTGTATCACATAAAACATGCATAAAGGAAACATAACATTTCCACATTTCAATCACAAGATATCAATACAGCATATTGATATAATAAAGACTCTTTCAAAACCATTTTCAATACCAAAATAAAATAAAGTTTAAACTTTGTATTTATTTTTCATTAAATAAAATGATGGCTTGTAGAGGAAGCCGAAACTCAAATAATGGTCACGGCGGCGGAGAAGTCGTTGTCACCACATAAGTACGGAAAGAAAAACATTCCCTTTTTGTCGTTTAGTAAAATGATTCATATAAAAAAAATTCCTTTTGAATAAACGTAAAAGTCAAAGGGGATTATACACCTTATAAAAGAAAATTGTGTATAAAACCAAATATGCCTCAATGAAAGGAGATTGAGACGAAGTCCTTAAAAAGATCATTTTTAAAATAAAATAGATCTATTATGTGTATTCACTATAAGTACACATAAATAACATAAAAATACAAAATAGGACATAGTAATATCATGACATGATTTTAATGTAGGAGATCAACCCAAAGAATGGAAATTGGGTTAAGAAGTTCCCTTACCTTGCGTCTTGTCCTGACTCGACCATTCTTTAACCTCATGAATAATAAACTAGAGTTAATTTCTATTTACTTAAGAACCTTTTTCATGTTCATTATTCCTTTTATATCACTTATTACCATGTTATGAACATTATGTAATTATTTAAGTTAATAACGGTCGTTTTGTCGATCTTTGGTACTTGAGTCAACAATAAACTTCGTATAATTACAAGTTGTTTATGTGGTAGAATATCCATTATCTCCAGAATTATATTAATTATTTAAATGTCATATATATCATATATATCCATTATATACATTCATTCATAATATTACGTAACATTTAGAGGTAAGAAATGAAATGCACCGTTCATGGAGACGGTAAGCCGTACGTACGCATGAACGCTACTTTCATTTCTATTTCATATTTAATGGAATGAAATCATAATTATATAAAGGTATAATATAGTTCCAGTATAATATCATATATAATATCATTTACTCCATCCTTTATACATCCCACATATGGCATTAACGATTCACATCACTTTAAGGGGGCGGTAGTCCGCACTTCCTAAAATGAAATTATCGCGTTTACCCATAATGGAAATCATAAATTATGCCATAAATGAGAAATACAGAAGCATAAGGAAAACATAAACATAATATATATATCATATATGAAAATATTTTCATCAAAATTTCCACCATTATAGGTGTTAAAAGAATTTGAACAATCATCGTTGTGTGAGGCAGTATTTCGCCACCCACAGAAACAGTATGTTCTTTAACCATTAGACGAAGGTTTGTGTAAGTGTAAACCAAATCCTTATCATAACAACATCCTAGTATATTGTAGATACTTGTTCTGTTACAAAAGAAAGGAATGAAAAGAGTTTAAGGGGTTGGAGAAGCAAAATAAAACAAAACAACATTAGAGAAGACATTACCTTAAAAATCGGGTAACTCTTTTTGATTTGAGCCAAAGGCTTCCTTGGGAATAATTCTGCCCAAATTGAGACTTCTAAGAGTAAGGGAGGGATGTTGGGAGAGTATTTGGGCAGAGGTTGGCCGAGACAAATGGCTTGAAGGTGTGAATAAGGTGGGAGTGGTGGGGGCCTTTTATAAGAGGAGAGGAGGGGCACTCTTGGAAAGTAAGGAAATTTTACATTATTATACAATGATTTTCGGATTCTAAAGGTCCCACACTTATATAATTCGTGTCTAGGGTGATAAGGGTTCGAAATCTACCCATCAAATAGACTTTGGACAAGTGTAATCCTTGGATTGTACATTATCTTTTCATTTTATTAAAATTGTTAAATAATGAGGTCATCACTGCATCCTAATGATGTCATAAATAATTTAATTTATTTAATGTCTAAAAATTATAAAAAGATCCTATGATGTAGGAAATATTTTTATCTTTCCAATTACTATTTATAGTAAAAAATATGACTTGTATAACCCCATGTAAAAATTGTTTTAGTAAAACATTTTATGTTTGTGTCTTTTTTTACTTTAACATTAAATAAAAGGTATTTATGTCATTTTCCAACTAAAGTGGCTCCATGGGGTTCCCAAGTTGACCCATGTATTGTCTTGGTCGGCCATGACACATCCAATGATGGTAAGACATGTTTCAAGCTCATCTCATATTATTAAAACATTATTTTTACCTTAAACTACACTAATTGCCTCTAATCGTGATTAAGAACTTAAAAGTTACTATTCACCAAAAATTATTTTAATCTCATTGAACCACATTTTACTTATTAATGACAACCATGTATGTCGGATTTTTGAAAATCAAATCACAGAAGTGGTAATATTTCATTTAAATGAAAAATAAGTTATTTAACTACCACTTAGTGGTTTCACTATTCATCAAAAATTGAAGTTTTTCAGAACAATGCCAAAATTTCACCCTAAGCTATAATTGATATTCCGAATTCAAAAATGATTTCTATTTTACAAAATTCCAAACATATAAGTTGCATTAATTAATTTTATAATTAATTCCTGCTATCACAACAAATAGCGTGTTTTTCAGAAACAATTTATATCAAAAGATTGGCAATTGTTTATGTCCAATTTCAATGTTAAATTAATTCTAATGACCACCATTGGATAAAATGGTAAAAATATATTCTAATTATAATTTAAAACCACTAAATAGTATAATTTATCACAATAAATTATTTTTATTAAAAAAGTTGTTTTTAAGTATTTTTCACTATTCATAAAAAATTAGAAGTTTTCAGAAAAATACCAAAAATTCAACATAGGCTAATTTCGATATTCCGAATCCATAAATGAAGTCCATTTTGAAATATAAAATTTCTATAATTTTAAAAAGTGGTTATTACTATTCATAACGGCTACTTTGATTAGTCGCGGTGTTTTAGAACTCAAAGTTGCGTACAATACAAGCTATTGCATTATTGAATGAGAAGCGTATCATGGAAGCTCGGGGTGTTACATTGAGGTGTTACTTGAATACCCATCAGATACCTTCACATTAATTAAAAATTAAAGGAATGTATCTTTATCTCTATTTTTCATTGAAAAAATTGTAGGATCATACTTTTCATTCTCATCTGGCCAGAGATCAGGTTTTATGTTCATTACTTGTAAGTCTTTATGAGCATTGAGTTGATCATTCTACTTTACATGTTCATTAAGCAATGTAAAAAATAAAATTTTCATAGACATTATTCTCAATTTTCATCACATCAAGATTATGCCACAACAAATTAAATTCCCAATATAGATGTTTGAAGAATATAATTTTTTTTCTTTCATTATTGCGTCCTAATTTCACTTGATGATGAACTTAAAACCCATTTCCTTCTATCATTCAAATGATGAACCATCCAAAAATTTATTTCAACATTTTCAGGTTGTTTCAATATTTCAAAACTAGTTAAAAACTTTGGAGGTGGTCTACGATCTATGAAACCATTAAATTTTGAACTGTTCAGATGAAATCTATGAGATGCATCGATAAATCTTCAATGGCACAAGAAGCACCATTTTCTACTATGAGGTATCTGTTTTGGATCAAAATCAATGTTACAAATAGGACAAGTCAAACCCATGTAAATATTCCAACTAGATAAATTCTCAAGCCTAGGGAAGTCACTAATGGTATATATTAAAGCATCATGCATTTTGAACATTTTTTAGAATAATCAACAAATGTCTCAACACCGTTGCTCCATAACTCTTGTAATCTTCAATCAAAGGCTACAAGTATACATCAATATCATTTCCATGTATCTTTTTTCTAGTAATAATAATCTAAATGATAAAAGATGTTTATTTCATACACATCCATGGAGGAATATTGTAAGGGATCAAAAGAATTGGCCAAATGTTATAACTGGTACTCAAAGTCCCAAATGGGTTGAATCAATTGGCAGCCAATCCCAATCGAACATTCCTAGGATCAGCTAAGAAATATGGATGTAAGGAATCAAATGTCTTCCATGATTTTGAATCTTGTGGATGTCTTATTAACCCATCATTCGTATTATCTATAGAATTCCACTTTTTGTGTTTGGTGGTTTTTAATGGCATGAATAATCTTTGCAATTGAGGCTTTAAAGGAATGTAACACAAAACCTTTGCAAGTGTGTTGTCTTTCTTCTTCTTCATGAACGTATGTTTATTCAGACTTCCAACATCACCCATTGACTGCCATCTAGAAGAATAACATTTTTTGAAATTATGTATACTTGAATCCTCTCACCAATAAAGCATACAATCATTGGGACACGCATGTATTTTTTGTATAATTTAGACTAAACCTTTTAATAGGAATTTTCATATCATAAAAGACTCGGGGATTTTTGCTTCAAGAAATGCATCATGAAACAATTCCAATATCATAGACATTACCTTATTTGTAATTCCACATAGACATTTGATATGGTACTACTTCAGTAGAAAATAAAGCTTTTAATATTTCAAACATCCACTATACAACTCTTGATTTCCATTGTCAACTAAATCATGAACCATATTTTCCTCATTGAAGTTTCCTCTTACATTTGCCTCCACATAATCAAGAGGTGGATCCAATAATATATTACAATCTTGATCTGGTTGTGTTATAGTCTCAAAAGCATCACTTTTCACATTGAAATTTGTAGCACCATCATCTGGTTGTTCTATTATGTTTTGATGTTGATAGTGGTTTATTGCAATGTTGAATACATCATTTATGAGGTTTTTCATTTCATTTTCCATTGTCGACGAAGCTGGGAGCTCATTTTGTGGATTAACATCAGTGATCAACCATTCTGTAATGTTCGATTCTCTATTCCAAATACAACACAAATGTTGACCAGGGAATTGCATCAGTATTAAATGTTCATAAACTTCAAATCTCTTCAACCATCTTCTAAATTTACATTTAAGAAATGGACATCTTATTCTCCCTTCAACAGATCGATTAGAAATTGCAAAATCTAAAAACACCTTCAAACCCTTAACATACTGAGGTGTGTTCCTTGATAATGTCATCTAGATTTTATCCATGTATATCACAATGTGCCTACACAATATTAAAGATAATTAAAACGCCTAGTTACTACTAAATAGGGAAAGAGATACATTTATACTAGTTTAAAAAATATATAAATATGTTACATAAGGTTTTCCTATATAAATACATATGGTAAATCACCCACTAGAAAACCAAAGTACCTATGTGCATGCATGTGTATGCTTATACACATGTGATTACAAAATCACTTGAAGAAACAAGAAGATAGTGAGTATTTTCTTAGGCAGTATACATTTTAAGAAGATAGTGACTATTTTCATATATATTAGAGCACGTCCATCATTAGTAAAAAAGTTAAGAGTTAATATGAAGCATTATATTAGAAGTCATATTGCAAAGCATTGGGATATTTTCAAGTTGATAATTCTGATATAGTAGTTAGTTGAATTGGAAGTATTATATTATATCATTCATGAGAATATACTAAACTGACTTTCATGAAAAGTTATTAATTATATTCAGTGTAAGTCATTGACTTTTATTCCTTTTATAAGAGGAACTATAATTTCTAGTTTGAGAATAATATTGAAAAATAGTTTTTTTCAATTAACTTGATATATAAATAAATAAAATATAAAACATACACTTTATCAATGCACAACATTTATAAAACATGGTATAAATATGTTTTTTCGGAAACAATTCCAATTAGAAACTCAATCATATATCCTTAAAACATCACCCCTTTTATAAAAAAACCCTTATATGTTTTAAAATCATATCAATGTAATTTCTAATAATGGCTACAAAATTTAAAAAAATTCCCCTCACTTGAAATCTTTAACACAACAAACTCAAAGTAAATAAGGAAACAAGGATAACTATAAAGAAAAATTCCCTATAGAAAGTCATAAAGTATGACAATAAACAAGTGGAACAACACTAATCAATATCAGTACTAAGTCATTGGAGGATCAATGATTCAATGATATTCCATCCAAGTAAAAAATTAATACACAAACTAATAAGTAATTAAAGGCATAACACATGATAAATATCATGAGGAAACACATAAGGAATAAATGGGACAAGTATAATACATGAAATAGTCGACCTAATTCCATCAGGTTAATGGTCACACATCCATTAAACAGATCACTCTAAACCCAATCTCATCTGTGACACCCCACTAGATCAGTATTTTGTACAACTAGTGGTAACTAGAAAGTGTGTAATATCAATGTGCCTAGAAACACCGCTTGAATTCCCACTTAGTATCCTATGGTTCCCTATAAAATAAATAAAGTAGGTGGTACACTTTTAAACTGAATTTCATACAATGAAAATAATATTAACCTAAGGCTAGAAGAATAATGAAATCCTTCCCACATCCCACATTTAGCATATAATGATCCCACATCCATAATAAAATCATGAATCACATCACAAAAAACCATCACATGGATACAAATGGCATCATAAATAAATGAAAAGGGGCTCAACAAGGGAACAATGAACCAATAAACTAAAATATCACATCACAAAGTGCCATCCAAGACTTTCAATTATCACATATAATATATACAATTGTAAATCCCTTTTTAAATTTTTTTTGGAATCCAAACACCACTATAAGGGAAATCATAATCACTTCCAAAACACAACCAACAAAACCCAAATGAATCATGATTCCATTTCATAAAACAACATGTCCCTTTGAAACATAGAAACCATTTAACCCCCAAAGGTAACCCACTTTGAAAACCCAATTTCCCTTGAAATCGAATGACCATGTGTTTTTCTTATATAAAACCATTCCTTTAATTTTATCAAACATTTCAAATGTATAAAATAAAAAATTACATAAAAATTTCATTTAAACATTAAATTAAAACATTTAAGCCACATGAAAATGAAGTTAAGTTATATAAAACAACTATAAATCAAACCTAGATAACCCACAACCATTATCTGGATTAGAAATTAATTTATAAATCCAATAACACATAAATCTCTTAAATAAAATTAAATGAAATGGAAACACTAACCTCATGTGGTGAAATGATGTCACCTTCAAAGAAAACCATTGGTTTAGACCATAATAAATGAATCAAAACTTTTGGAGACCAAAAAACCCAATCTAAAACTACCATAACAAAGAAAATTTACCATCCAAGGCTATTAGGGTTATAGAAGAAAGGGTAAAAAGAGATAAAACAAGAGTGGGAGAGAGGGTAAGATCATACCTCTTAATCTGAATGATGAACCACCCAAAAATCACTTCAAATCCACTTAGAGGACCTTAGGGAAGGAAAGAGAACCCATGGATAAGCACTAATGATGTGAGGGTATAAGGGGATGGCTTAGTGTGGAAGCCCAAATTAAAAATGAATAGAAAAGAATATATATATATATATATATACTTGATTAGTCTACATTGTTGTCTGACATGGTTTACCAAACCATGTATCAACTATATATTTGACATCGCCTCATCCCCCATAAGCGGAATAGTTGCCTCACATGGTTTCCTTAACCATGCAGAGATCATATAATCCCATACTTATATTATCACATAGGGATTAATGTTTTGACTGCACAATTTCCCAAACTGTATGCCTAACTATATACCCCTAGAAAAACCTCCAAATCTCAAATTAATTACTATAAGACACCTCAATCCCAGGAAAGGAAACAACCACATGATCAAGAGTAAGAAATTGAAATAATATGGTGTCAAAAACTCCTCACCATGCCACTTTCCTCAATGAGAAAGTTTACATGAACATAGGATGAGTAGGAATTCCAAGGCTGCTTCCCTCTAACGAGGGCTCAACCATTAACCAACTTTCAAAATCTCAAAACAAAGGACACATGGAATAATAAAACCATTACTTGAGATAACAAATTCTAAAAAAAATAAGAATTATCTGAAAAGATTCACTAGGATCCTTAAGAAGTAGGTGCCTCGCTAAATGAAAATGAAGATACAAAAAATGTGTTGTTGGAATAGCCACTCCTATGATATTATTTCAAATTTGGAATATAAAAATTTACAATACTACTCCTAAGAGCCTCATGAATTCCAATCTAAAACAAATGAAAAAACATATAAACTAAATCTAGATTAACTAAGGTCACTATAGCCAAACTATGGCACATACCATCCAAATGAATCCAAAATAATCACCCCAAAATAATGAGAATAAAACACAGAGAGACTAATCATGGGTATCCCAACAATTTATAATTTGTCTATAATGGTGAAACATTAGATATAAAGACCCAAGAGGAAAATCATCACCAAAGTGAAATGATTCCACTTACCATGAAAACCACATTAAATCAATAAAAGAGAACACATCCTAGAGAAAAATTTATACTTCATTAGATTAGATCACTAAGAAAAGGAACTCCATGAAATAAAATAAACACTGTTATATGCATGTTCCTCAACATGGAATGAAATGGCTCTAAACCCGGGTCACGAAACTACATGAATGTTAATTTAAGGCTGAACACATGGACCAACACTCATGGAAATACTGAAGAAAAAATTTATCCTATAACTCTCACAATAACATACCACAACCACACTATAATGGTATGCAAACCTACGTGGAGGGGTGGAAAAGGTATTATACGATGGCGATGGGAGGCGAGGCATGCTAATGGGTGGCGAGAACCACCACTGGTGGCAGGGAGGTGACCTAGGGTTCGGGTCTTGTGGGGGTCGGGGGAAGAAGGTGGGGTCACGGGGGTCGGGGGAGAAGGGGGTTTGGGGTCGGGTGTTGGGGGGAAGTGGCGCTGGTGGCCGGCGAGAAATGTCACCGGTGGTGGGGAGGTGAGCTGAGGTTTGGGGATCATGGGGATCAAGGGAAGAAGGTAGGGTCACGGGGGGTCTGAGGGAGGAGAGGGGTTGGGGTTAAGGAAAGTTTCACCACTGAAAAAAATGGGGTTTAGTGGTGGTTTTTAATGAACTGCCACTAAAAGACGACCACTAAAGGTGATTTATGTTGTAGTGTACCAAGATAAAATATCATCATTTACCTACCAACCAATGTAAACCTCATAGTTCCTAACTCAAAACTCAATCATATATATCTAAAAAAGTCATTGATACCACTATTTCACAACCCTTTACCTCTAAAGGTACCCCTCCTAGGATGAAAATGAAGGAAGAGAGATAATGACCCATGAGTCCCACCTTCAGTAGGCTCCTGGTTATCCACTAGCACTGAGGGTATGAAAAAATCACATACATAAGGAATTATGCAAAATAATATAGCATGGATTGGGATATAGATTAAATCAACCACCAAGAAAATACATACCATAATATAAAAATGGAAACTAAATAAGCCCACAATGAATGAAAAATGTAAAAAAATAAAAAATAAGTCTCCAAATATTAACCAAAATATAATTCTTACTGTAGTGACTCAACAACATCTCTAGTATCCAAACTAGTAATGTAAAAATCGATTCCAAAAATCCACATGAAACTCTGAAAAATACTTGATATAAACATAGGCTAATAATAACTTGTATACCAAGTAGTATCATACTCATGGTCTCTCATACAAATATGAATATATATTACGAATGAACTAATTAATTAACATATGAACAAACATGAACCAAAACAATTCAACTAGTGAAACCCAACCTCACAATGGAACTCTCACCAAATAATGCATAGAAGTATTATAGTATCAAAGAAATATAAACTAAAGGATCCATAAAACTACTTTTCCGTTAATTTTTTTTAACAATCTAGAGATTAGAAATGATATTTGTCTCTTGAAATAAATGAGTGTTACAATATAGTATAAATTATTATACACATAAAGAAATAGAAAATAATATATTTATTTAAAAAATAATTTTATATTAATGAGAAATGAAACCAATTAAAATTCAAAACATTAAAACTAGAAATAAAATATAAAATATAAATGATAAAATGGGAAAATATGGATCGACCCAATATACTAGAATCATCGCCTCAACTACCAACACTATAGAAAATAAACAAAATAATACTAAAATAATCTACATTTTGGAAAATGGAAATATAGAACCTTGAGAGGAATTTAGTTGAATATTGATTGAAATAATTAAGTGGTACATATATGAGGTAATGTGACCATTGGATTATTAATGTGACCATTTGAATAGTAATATGATTGTTGGTAATAGTAACCTAACCATTGGCAATAGTAACCTGACCATTAGAATAGTAATTTTACCATAAAAAAAATAAATTATGATATAAATAATTTTTACAATGATTAATTTAAGTAAATATAAAAATTATAGTGAATAAAATAATAATCTAGATTAAAAAACTCAAAGAAAATATAATAAAACTTTTAATAAACTGTATTTTAAAGTATTTCATAAAAATCATAAATTTTATTTTAAAAATCAAAATTACCAATGTTATAAATTTCTATAGAAAAAATTAATAACATTTTTAAATTAACATGTATAAATTTTTTAAGGGTAAATTTTTGGTCATTTTATGAAATACTTCAATTTTTGGGTGAATAGTCAAAATACAGTTTTTTCGCATAATCAGTGTATCTTAAATTAGATTATTCGTGATTTAATAATGAAATAATAATTTATAGAAATTTTGTTTCTAAGAATATATATATTTAATTTCATAAATTATTCATTAAAATAAAATTTAATTTAATTCCAATCCTAGAAATTACATTCCAAACCTAAAGTCAAAAGGGGTTCATTAAAATAACAATTTCTCTTTTTTCCACTTTCATTTTTTAAAAACTAATGAATTAGAATTATAAATGGGATTTAAAGACATTAAACTATTATATTATATTTATATATTATTTATAATTTTATAAATTTAATAATACATGTTTTAACTTTTATATATTATTTCATTTAATATTTTATTCTAAAAATAACCCTCCCCTCAAGTTTAAATAACCCCTCTCCATCCCCTTGAAAAACCACTCATTCCCAACTTTACAAAGCCTAAAATACACCAAAATCCTTCCTATAAAGACCCTTATTATCCTCAATTACATTATAGAGTAATTAAAATCCAAATATTATGGGAGTTTTAGTGTCGTACAAGAGAAGCTATAATGAGGATTAAGTAATATTGAATTAACACTTCTTCTTCTTCTTTTATTCTTCTCTTTGTTTCTTCGCCACCCCTCTCAAAAAACCTTATAAGATTAATTATGTAGTCTTTTAACATTATATTAATTATTTCAACCTATTTTAAATATCATATTTACTATATATATATACATTGAAATTTTAAATTCTTGTTCTCGCTCTCCTGATAATGTCCTCTCAAAGGTCGATTAACCACCTTTGGAGACATTTCCATTTCAACACATATAACCATTATCATGTTTTGATATTATAAAATATATCTAATATATAATGTAATTAAATTTTTTATAATATTTTAGAATTATTTTTTCTAATGTATAAGGTACATAAAAAAGTCACGAAATTGAGTCAAAACAGTAAATTTTTACGAAAAATATGATATCACAATTACTACCCTATAACCATATCACAATTACTACCCTATAAATGAGGAAATTAATAAATATAATATCATTAATATCATTTATAATAGTGTTAAAATTAAAATAATTCACATCTGGATCAGTTTCTTAATAAATTTATGTTTATTGTTTAGGTGGCGCAAAATAGATGAAATAATGTGGGAATTGATGTAAGGGGATTCTAAAACCTAACACCTTATATTTTCG
Source organism: Viscum album (assembly GCA_963277665.1). Classification (NCBI taxonomy): domain Eukaryota; kingdom Viridiplantae; phylum Streptophyta; class Magnoliopsida; order Santalales; family Viscaceae; genus Viscum; species Viscum album. The sequence goes on from OY728155.1 coordinate 534,518,451, forward strand.
TTACCCCAATTTAATGAAATATTTGGTATTAGTACTTATATAATGTTCCTTAAATATTATTTCATTATTATTCCCTTTTATTTTGGTGGTTATTCATGTTTCCTACTCGATTTTATGGTAAATAGCATGATTTTCCAAAAGAACTCTTATTTCAAAACCACATATTTGACTCCTCTTGAGCCTTTATTCATCACTCAAGAATGGTGATTCTTATAAAAAATATGTTTTCAATTTTTCATTTAGTAACCCCATGTTTATTCATCAAATCATGATTGATGAAATCCTTATGAAACCCATTTTTCTCCATGGGTTTATTCATAATTATGATTATTATATGTTCTATGTGGCATGCATGATTATGTAAATATTATGATGTGAAAGGTGGGCCTAGAATTATATATCCCTCCAATGTATTATTTAATGTGTAATATCTCTTTAAATAAATTGTATTGTAAAGGAACATGAAGCTATATTTGATTACTATGATTTTGTTATGATTATGCACATAAGCTATGTGTGAACATGATGTTAGGTTTTTTAACAACTATGTGTGTGGAATTTGACCACTATAAAATGATGCTTCATTTTTATGAATTTCCATATTACATTAATATATTTTAAGTTTACCTAATGATATTTATGATGTTCATATGCTTATGATATGATGATGAATATTATTATCACCCATGTTTTATTGATTCATGTTTCTCATTCATCCACTTACTCGGATTTTAGCTCACTAATTTCTTTGATGTATATCCTATGGTGATTACATGTACTAATTATAATGAGATATTTTATAAATAAAAATAATAATAAGTTAAATTTTTTTATTTTTATTATATAAAAGTGATATATGAGATTAATTTTCCCAAGGAACTAAAACTATTGATTATAGATTAGTATCTCTATTATGTTGTTATTCTTAAAATGACATAATAGTTATGGAAGAAAAATCTGGGTCGCTATAGTTGGTATCATACCATGGTTTATTTAATTAGGTATTTAGGATTAGATAATGTTATTGAGGTCTGTTTGGATAAGAATAAGTATATGTAAACATCCCATAACTTTATTTTAGAAAAAAGGATATAAATTGGGACCTATAAGATATGTATTTAGTGTTGACCATGTAAAAGAATAATTTATTTATTATTTTTTGACTTACATTTCATTCAAACCTTTTCTATATTAGAATATGCTGGAATCGGGAGAAACCAGATCAATAACCAATGTGAGGGATGATACAATGATTTTTTAAATGACATCCCCAATCCATGGGAGGTGGAATTCAAAACTTCATTGAAATTCTTACTTGGTTGCCTCATCCTATGAATAATAACCCAAACCATGTGGAATTTATACCTATACCCAATAAGGGTCAACTTTCCATTGAGTCCTTTATACAGAAACAACCACTAATGGTTAGTGGCATTGTCAATCAACTTGTCATGGAATAGTGGGTTAACTCAATGAAGAAGAAATATTATGTGAGCATCTATTCTGATATGAAGAAGGTGACTCTTATGGTTTACCATTTTATAGATAAGTCAATTAATGGTGTGCATTGATAAGTAAAACCAAGAAAAATGATGAAATTTAAGATATAGAGTGGGAAGACAATAATAAAATATTTCTTACCAAGTATTTCCCTCAAACTCTTCAAACAAATATAGAGAGAGAATTCATAAAGTTGAAGCAAAAGGAAGGTTAATCTATCATGGATTGATAGGAAATATTCACAGGTCTTGAAAGATATTCCTCATGTTTTGTTATCAATAATGACATAAAAATAGATATATTCTTTAGTGGTTTAAAACCAAGTCTTTGAAAGGATCTATATATATGATATTTTTTTGATTTATGTTGATTTTTTTTGATGTGATATAAAATTAGATATAGAGTTTGGATAATGGTTCCATTTTTATGATCATATGAATAAAATAATGGAGCTTCAATATGGTGGGAGAAATGAAAAAGGATGGAAAATGATCCAACTCCCACATAATAAAAATGTGGGACGAAAAATCATGGGAATCTCCTCAAAGGGTTATGAAAATGCTTCAAGTGTGGGAGAGAAGGCTACTATTCTCATGAATGTTGAAAAAGAATTAAGAATATATAAAACATGATAGAGAAAAGTAAGAAACATCTAAGTGCACCACATGTGGTTCAATGCATCAATTGTAGTGAGAAAGGGCACTATGAAAGCTAGTGCACAAACCATAGGCTAGTGAGGGTAATCACATGACAAATAACCAAATCCTAAACATAAAGTGAAACATCATACCATCAAAATAGTTGAAGTGGAATTTTAAAATTAAGACATACAAGGTAAGCTTCATATTCACTTAAGACTGGAAAATTTTTTATTTGATTCTAGTTCTACACATTCCTTTAGATCCTACAAGTTTTCCAGATCTATTTAACTGAAGCATTGATATCTTGAAGTATATATATCTATAAAAAATAGTGTTGTAATAATTATAACCCAAGTTTTGGACTCTTTTCTTGTAAGCGTCTGGGGGAATATTCCACCAAAAAATCTCGTAATACTTCCCTTGGTGGAATTCGATGCTATACTGGGCATGGATTGGATCTCATTATATAGAGAACACATCAACTATCGAGAAAAGGAAATATCTTTTAATATTATAAAGAATCCAATGCTCATCTAAAACTCAAGGAAGATCATGAATATCCTTCAGAAAATCCCTCAATGGTGTGGGTGTTCAAACCCTGTGAAGAAGAATACCATTCTCAAATGGTTGATTCAAAGGAAGGTATCGACTTAGAAAAAAACCAATTATTGGGGAATACACTAATGTATTTCATGAAGAGTTACCTGAAATTATTCTAGATCGTGAGGTATATTTCTCAACACAACTCATACCCTGTGCAACTCTTATAAGGCCCCAGCCTTAAACCATACTTAATCTTGAGTTATTACAAGATTACACAATGAGGATCTTTTCGGGTTTAGAGTTTTAGAGAATTAGATCATAAAACTTTCATTACATTCCACATAAAAAAAAAGTGGTTACATAAAGATAGTATTCTTCATTCCCATCAATGGAAACATATTTAAAATAAAACATTGATTATTTCTTGACACTTCCTTGACAATATCATCATATCATGTACCTTTCCCTTGACCTATGACAAACATTTCAAAAAAAACTTGGGATGAGCATAAAAAGCTCAGTAAGGGATATAAAAATATGGAAAGGAAACATGGGTACATATATACATAAGAATGAGATCATACTTTACCCATAAAACATAAGCACTTTAACATACCTCAACAAATCATGAATAAATCATAGAAATCATAAGACATAAAGGTAAATTGAGGCATTCATAACAACCTTACATAGGGAGTAACCCTCTTGGTTACATTTGGAATACCCATCACAGTATATTCCCTAAATCTCTTCATAGAAACCTTAACGTTTCACTCCTTCGCGTTACCCAATGCATTGGGGAGCTATATCGGGGTCACCCGCCCTTAGTCTATCATGGAACCACCCGTCTTCATAATAATGCCCAAGAACCTCAACATAATCGTATCACATAAAACATGCATAAAGGAAACATAACATTTCCACCTTTCAATCACAAGATATCAATACAAAACATTGATATAAAAGCATTATGAAAACCATTTTCAATACCAAAATAAAAGAAAATTAAAACAAGGTATTTATTTTTCTTTTAAAAAAAAGTATGGCTTGTAGAGGAAGCCGAAACTCAAATAATGGTCACGGCGGCGGAGAAGTCGTTGTCGCCGCATACGTATGGAAAAAGCATTCCCTTTTGTCGTTTAGTAAACACTTTGTATAAAAAATATTCCTTTTGAATAAACTTAAAAGTCAAAGGGGTTTATACACAGTATAAAAGAAGGTTGTGTATAAAACAAAATATGCCTCAATTAAAGGAGATTGAGACGAAGTCCCATACCTCGGGTCCGACTTGACTCAATCGTTCTTTAATGTCCTGAATAATAAACTTGAGTTAATTTATATTTTCTTAAGAACCCTTTTTCAAGTTCATTATTCCTTTTATATCACTTATTATCATGTCATGAACACTATGTAATTATTTAAGTTAATAACGGTCATTTTAACGATCATTGGTACTTGAGTCAAAAATAAACCCTTTATAATTACAAGTTGTTCATGGATCCATTATATACAGAATGGTATTCATGATATAGATATAATATATGTCATATATATCCAGTACATGCATGCATTTATACTATTACATAATCATTTAGATGTAAGAAATGAAATGCACCGTTCATGGAGACCGTAAGCCGTACATACGCATGAACGCTACTTTCATTTATATTTCTTATTTTATAAAATGGAATCATAATGATATAAAGGTATATTATAATTCCAGTATAATATCATATATAATATCATAGTTCCATCCTTTATATGTCCCACATATGGTACTTAACGAATCAAATCACTTTTAGGGGGCGGTAGTTCGCACTTCCTTAAATGAAGATATCGTGTTTACCCATAATAGAAACCATAAAGGTATGACCAAAAAGGAAAATACAGAAGCTTAAGGAAAACATAAACATATTATATATCATATATAAATATAGTGACATCTTAATGGCCACCTTTGAAGGTGTTAAAAGAATGTTGAACAATCATCGTTTCGGGAGGCATAAATTCACCATCCACGGAAACAGTATGTTCGTTAACCATTAGATGTAGTTGTGTGTAAGTGTAGCTCTAATCCTTATTATAACAACATCCTAGTATATTGAGGATACTGGATTTGTTACAAAAGAAAATAATAAGAAGAGTTTAGGGGGTTGGAGAAGCAAAATAAAACAAAAAGACTCAAAAGAAGACATTACCTTAAAATCGGGTAACTCCCTTTGGTTTGAGCTCAAAGGCTTCCTTGGGAAGACTTCTGCCCAAAGTGAGGCTTCAAGGAGTAAGAGAGGGAAGTGGAAAGACGAAATGGGCAGGGTTTGGCCGATCCAAAGGCTTTGGGAGTGTGGGTAAGGAGGTAGAGGTGGGGGCCTTTTATAAGAGGAGAGGAGGGGCACTCTTGTAAAGTTACAAAGTGTTACTTTATATTCAAAAGAGTTTCGGATTTTAAAGGTCCCAAATTTATGTATTTTGAGGATAAGGTGATAAGGGTTCGAAATCCACTCATTCAATAGGTTTTGAACATGTGTAGTTCTTTGATATTACATTATCTTTCCATTTTATTTAAATCGTTAAATAATGAGGTCATCGCTGCATCATCCTGATGTCATAAATAATTTAATTTATTTAATGTCTAAAAATCATAAAAAGAATACTATGATGTAGGAAATCCTTTTATCTTTCCAATGACTATTTATAGTCAAATATATGACTTGTATAACCCCATGTAAAAATTGTTTCAGTAAAACATTTCCTGTGTGTCTCATTTTTACTTTAACATTAAATAAAAAGTTATTTATGTCATTTCCCAACCAAATTGGCTCCATGTGGTCCCCAAGTTGACCCATGGATTTTATTGGTCGTCCATGACACATCCAATGAGGTTAGAACATGTGTCAAGTTCATTTCATATTATTAAAACATTATTTTTACCTTAAACTACACTAATTACCTCTAATCGCGATTAAAAACTTAATAAGTTACTATTCACCAAAAAATTATTTTAATCCCATTGAACCACATTTTACTTCTTAATGACAACCATGTATGTTGGATTTTTGAAATTCAAAACAAAAAGGTGGAAAAATTTCATTTAAATGGAAAATCAGTTTTTATAAGTACCACTTCGTGGTTTCACTATTCATCAAAAATTGAAGTTTTTCAGAAAATTACCAAAAATTCACCCTAAGCTATATTTGATATTCCAAATTCAAAAATGAAGTCTATTTTACAAAATTCAAAACATATAAGTCACATTAATTAATTTAATAATTAATTCCCGCTGTCATGATAAATAGCGTGTTTTTATGAAACAATAAGTATCAAAAGATTGACACTAGTTTAAGTCCGATTTTAAAGTGAAATTAATTACAAAAACCACTATTGGATTTAATGGTAAAAATATATACTAATTTCACTTTAAAACCAATTAAAAAGATAATCTAATCATATAAATAAATTAGATTAAAAAGTGGTTTTGAATTAAAATACAACATTTTACACTATTCATTAAAAAAAGAACTTTATCAGAAAGATACCAAAAATTTACACAAAGTAAATTTTGATGTCACAATTCTTAAGAATAGTTTTATTTGGTCCAAAAGGATGTATAAAAGTGAACAAAACTAAATTTAATGTTGGTTCTCCATCAAAAGGCGATTAGTGAACCTTTAGTGAAAACTAGGGCATATACGCCTAATATTGAATTCTTTCCGTATTTTAAGCCTTTATCTTTTATTGGATAAATGTAAAAACATTTAAAAACATATATAATCATATTTTAGTTATTTCTATCCATTCCCGCCAATACAATGGCTACATGTTAACTACCATTTAAAATAATATTATTTTATTATTAGAGTGCAACGTAAGATTCCCAAGAAACTCGTTGTTGCGTGTTGGGTACGCCATCGAGCATAGCGTCCCCTTTAAAGTCATATTAATATTTTATTCACAAATATGGATAAATATGAAAATTTCATATTCTTTATTTACCTGGGGAGTTACATCCTTCCCCCCTTTTGGGAATTGCGTCCTCGCAATTTGTAAAATTGATCTTGGAAACATCCTTGAAAATCCCACATCAGAACACGAGTCGGTAAAACAATCACTTTAAAACAAAGACAGATAAGTACAGAGGTCACCCGAGTTAACCCAGACTAGGACTCCATGTAGGAAAACATGTACATGGAGGAGAAAACATAGGGTCATGTTCTGATGGAGAGTGATAGAAAATATGTTTAGGAGAAAGTTAACAATAAGAAAATCACAAACACGTGATGGGTTAAACGGTGTTGGGTTCCCCAGTAGGAAACGTTAATAGACAAAATTTTAGTTTTAAGTTACTTTTTATTGAGGAATTTATTCATAAGGAAACATAATCACTTATCATGTTGACTTTCAACTTTTACTAGATTCCTTAATCAAACTCATATTTTTTCCAAAAGACGAGTATTTAGGGAGACTTGTTCGCATTAAGAGTACTATAATCAAATTCTATAGAATCACCTAATCTACAAAAGAGAACTATATACATCCCATGTCTTTAGGATTTAACAAAAACCAAAACTAGAAAGGTTAGTACAAGGTCAGATAATCCAAAAAAAAAGATAACCCTTTATAAAAATAAACTCTATTCTTAATCTCAAAACAAAACCCAAAGTTCAACGAGGACCATTCGATAACCAATTTGTCTATAAAATTCTTCAAAGTAAACCAATATAAGATTGAAACCCAAATATTTGAAGGATTTAGTCACATAGTCTTCCAAGTTAAATCGTAACATTTATCTCCAAACAACATTAGTTGCTCCTAAAGTCTCGTATTGAAAAGTAATTAACCTAATCACATATCCTCCATGATAGGTTAATCATTTTCATAAATAACCCAAAATAAACTTACTCTTAATTCATAAAATCATATAACTAAAAAGAATCATTCAAACTAACCAGGGACTTCACGTAGTCCAGTGGTAGGCGATAAATACCAGTCGCACTTTGGTTGCGGGTTCGATTCCCGCAGCTTTGTCTGACGTGATGGGTTGTCACACGGTCTGTGTGTTGTCCTTTTTCCAAAACTATATAATTCTTAAATCATTCACCAAAAAGAGATCAAAAATGATCATAACATATTTTAACCTCAAGTTTATCTCATGCCTTTCATTTTCTAGCATATCATATAATAACCCATAATTACCTCAAAAGTAAGGATCATATAAACTCTAATGGTTACCTTTATAATTATTACCTGAACTTCCACATGGATTGGTCATCTCGTACATGATGCATTAAAGATCATACCAAGGTTCAATTGGTTGATCATGACTCCTTGATATTTGGTTTAGAACAACCACGAGTTTCCTCATTGAATCCTCCATTTTATCTAGTATCTTAATCAGAGAACCACCACAGTTTCCTTCAAACCTGTTGTCACTTTGGTGCCTGCAAGATCCATCCATTCACTAAAAATAGAAATTTCAGTGTGAGTATATCAACAAAACAATCATGTACTAATGTGGGAGATAACCACTAAGATATACTTACTCATTCACTTTATCTAAAACTTGGACTTTTTCTGAAATCATAACCATTATGGTAATGTCACTTATGCTTAAAGAATACCCTAACCTCTAAAGTTATCTAAACCGACCTCTAATACCAACTATAAGGCCCCAGCCTTAAACCTTATTTAATCTTGAGTTATTACAAGATTACACATTGAGGATCTTTTCAGGTTTAGAGTTTTAGAGAATTAGATCATAAAACTTGCATTACATTCCACATAAAAACAAAGTGGTTACATAAAGATAGTATTCTTCATTCCCATCAATGGAAACATATTTAAAATAAAACATGGATTATTTCTTGACACTATCATCATATCATGTACCTTTCCCTTGACCTGTGAAAAACATTTCAAAAAAAACTTGGGATGAGCATAAAAAGCTCAGTAAGGGATATAAAAATATGGAAAGGATACATGGGTACATATATACATAAGAATGAGATCATACTTTACCCATAAAACATAAGCACTTTAACATACCTCATCAAATCATGAATAAATCATAGAAATCATAAGACATAAAGGTAACATGAGGCATTCATAACATCCTTACGTAGGGAGTAACCCTCTTGGTTATGTTTGGAATACCCATCACAGTATATTCCCTAAATCTCTTTGGAGAAACCTTAACATTTCACTCATTCGCGTTACCCAATGCATTGGTGAGCGATATCAGGCTCACCCGCCCTTAGTTTATCATGGAACCACCCGTCTTCATAATAATTCCCAAGAACCTCAACATAATCGTATCACATAAAACATGCATAAAGGAAACATAACATATCCACCTTTCAATCACAAGATATCAATACAACACATTGATATAAAAACATTATGAAAACCATTTTCAATACCAAAATAAAATAAAAGTAAAACAAGGTATTTATTTTTCTTTTAAAAAAAAGTATGGCTTGTAGAGGAAGCCAAAACTCAAATAATGGTCACGGCGGCGGAGAAGTCGTTGTCGCCACATAAGTACGGAAAAAACATTACCTTTTGTCGTTTAGTAAACACTTCTTATAACAAAGACTCCTTTTGAATAAACATAAAATTAAAAGGGTTTTATACACCATATAAAAGAAGGTTGTGTATAAAACAAAATATGCCTCAATGAAAGGAGATTGAGACGAAGTCCCATACCTCGGGTCCGACTTGACTCGATCGTTCTTTAATGTCATGAATAATAAACTTGAGTTAATTTCTACTTGATTAAGAACCCTTTTTCAAGTTCATTATTCCTTTTATATCACTTATTACCATGTCATGAACACTATGTAATTATTTAAGTTAATAACGGTCATTTTAACGATCATTGGTACTTGAGTCAAAAATAAACCTTTTGTAATTACAAGTTGTTCATGTATCCATTATATCTAGAATGGTATTCATGATATAGATATCATATAAGTAATATATATCCAGTACATGCATGCATTTATAATATTACATAATCATTTAGAGGTAAGAAATGAAATACATCGTTCATGGAGACGGTAAGCCGTACGTACGCATGAACGCTACTTTCATTTCTATTTCGTATTTTATAGAATAGAATCATAATGATATAAAGGTATATTATAATTCCAGTATAATATCATATATAATATCATAGTTCCATCCTTTATACTTCCCACATATGGTATTTAACGAATCAAATCACTTTGAGCGGGCGGTAGTCCGCACTTCCTTAAATGAAGATATCGCATTTACCCATAATGGAAACCATAAAGGTATGAAAAAAAAGGAAAATACAGAAGCTTAAGGAAAACATAAACATATTATATATCATATATAAATATAGTGACATCTTAATGGCCACCTTTGAAGGTGTTAAAAGAATTTTGAACAATCATCGTTTCGGGAGGCATAAATTCACCATCCACGGAAACAGTATGTTTGTTAACCATTAGATGTAGGTGTGTTTAAGTGTAGCTCTAATCCTTATTATAACAATCTCCTAGTATATTGATGATACTGGAGTTGTTACAAAAGAAAATAATAAGAAGAGTTTAGGGGGTTGGAGAAGCAAAATAAAACAAAAGGACTCAAAAGAAGACATTACCTTAAAATCGGGTAACTCCCTTTGGTTTGAGCTCAAAGGCTTCCTTGGGAAGCCATCTGCCCAAAGTGAGGCTTCAAGGAGTAAGAGAGGGAAGTGGAGAGACAAAATGGTCAGGGTTTGGCCGAGCCAAAGGCTTTGGGAGTGTGGGTAAGGAGGTAGATGTGGGGGCCTTTTATAAGAGGAGAGGAGGGGCACTCTTGTAAAGTTACAAAGTGTTACTTTATTTTCAAAAGAGTTTCGGATTTTAAAGGTCCCGCATTGATGTATTTCGAGTATAAGGTGATAATGGTTCGAAATCCACTCATCCAATAGGTTTTGTGTAGGTCTTACATATTACATTATCTTTCCATTTTATTTAAATCGTTAAATAATGAGGTCATCGCTGCATCATCCTGATGTCGTAAATAATTTAATTTATTTAATTTATAAAAATCATAAAAAAAATACTATGATGTTGGAAATCTTTTTATCTTTCCAATGGCTATTTATAGTCAAAAATATGACTTTTATAACCCCATGTAAAAATTGTTTTAGTAAAACATCTCATGTGTGTCTCATTTTTACTTTAACATTAAATAAAAAGTTATTTATGTCATTTCCCAACCAAAGTGGCTCCATGGGGTCCCCAAGTTGACCCATGACTTTTCATGGTCGACCATGACACATCAAATGAGGTTAGGACATGTGTCAAGTTCATTTCATATTATTAAAACATTATTTTTACCTTAAACTACACTAATTACCTCTAATCGTGATTAAAAACTTAATAAGTTACTATTCAACAAAAAATTATTTTAATCCCATTGAACCACATTTTACTTCTTAATGACATCCATGTATGTTGGATTTTTGAAATTCAAAACACAAAGGTGGAAAATTTTCATTTAAACGGAAAATCAGTTTTTATAAGTACCACTTAGTGGTTTTACTATTCATCATAAATTGATGTTTTTCAGAAAATTACCAAAAATTCACCCTAATCTATATTTGATATTCCGAATTCAAAAATGAAGTATATTTTACAAAATTAAAAACATATAATTCACATTAATTAATTTAATAATTAATTCCCACTGTCATGGAAAATAGCGTGTTTTTATGAAATAATAAGTATCAAAAGATTGACACTAGTTTAAGTCTGATTTTAAAGTGAAATTAATTTCAACGACCAATATTGGATTTAATGGTAAAAATATATTATAATTTCACTTTAAAACCAATTAAAAAGATAATCTAATCATATAAATAAATTAGATTAAATAGAGGTTTTGAATTAAAATACAACATTTTACACTATTCATTAAAAAAGAACTTTATCAGAAAGATACCAAAAATTTACACAAAGTAAATTTTGATGTCACAATTATTAAGAAGTGTTTTATTTTGTCCAAACGGTTGTATAATAGTGAACAAAACTAAATTTAATGTTGGTTCTCCATCAAAAGGCGATTAGTGAACCTTTAGTGAAAGCTAGGGCATATACGCCTAAAATTGAATTCTTTCTGTATTTTAAGCCTTTATCTTTTATTGGATAAATGTAAAAACATTTAAAAACATATATAATCATATTTTATTTATTCCTATCCATTCCTGCCAATACAATGGCTACATGTTTACTACCATTTAAAATAATATTATTTTATTATTAGAGTGCAACGTAAGATTCCCAAGAAACTCATCGTTGCGTGTTGGGTACGCCATCGAGCATAGAATCCCCTTTAAAGTCATATTAATATTTTATTCACAAATATGGATAAATATGAAAATGTCATATTCTTTATTTACCTGGGGTGTTACAACTCTTATCTCTAAATACCCTTATAGGATGGACCTGATCGAATTGCAAGAGTTAAAGAAGAATCTATAAGAGCATTTGGAAAAGGGGTTCATATGATCGAGTGCATCACCTTGTGGTGCGCTAGTGCTCTTTGTAAAGACAAATTGTTGGAAAATGAGAATATGTATCAATTACCTGGAACTCAACAAGAGCACTATAAAGAACAAGTATCCTCTACCAAGGATTTATGACTTCTTTTATAAACTACAGGGATCTCATTAATTCTCAATGGTGGATCATTGTTCTGGATATCATCAATTGAAGGTGAAGAAGGTATATATTTATAAGAATGGTTTATATAAAACATATGTTCCCTATGTGTTCATAGTTATTCCCTTCAGACTTACAAATGTTCCAAAAATATTCATGGATTTTATGAATAAAGTCTTTAGTGACTATCTTGAAAATTTTGTTGTAGTATTTATTGATGATATTCTCATCTACTCCAAGATAAAGGAGGAATAATTATAGAATACAATTATTGTGATAGAGACCTTAAGTAAGGATAAAATGTATTCTAAGTTTAGCAATTGTACCTTTTGGATGAAAAAATTCACATTCTTGGGGAACATGATCACAAGTGATGGAATTTTTATAGACCCATCAAAAACAAAAGAAACTGAAGAATGGACGCAAACCACATGTGTCACAGAAATATATTTTTTTCTTGGATTAGTTGCGTACTACTAATTTTTTTTAATAAATTTATAATGATTTTATATCCTGCTAACAAATTTAACATGGAAATAATTAAAGTATGTCCATACATAAGAATGTGAGGAATGATTTAGGGAGCTTAATAAGAGGCTAATAATTCTACTTGTGCTCAAACTAAAAACAATTGGATTAGGTTTTGTGATATATAGTTATGATTTAAATGGTTTCTTGGGTTGTTTACTCATAAATAATGATAATGTGATAGCTTTTGCCTTATGGCAGTGGAAGATCAATCAACAAAATTACTCGTATCATAATTTAGAGTTAGCAGTTGTGATCTTTGCCTCAAAGATTTGGTGGAATTGTATCTATGGTGATAAGTGTGACTCATAAAATAATCCTAAGAGCCTAAAGTATATATTCACATATAATCATATCAACATGTGTTGAATAAGATGGTTAGATTAAATCAAGGAATCTGATTCCTCTATTCACTACCATCCAAGAAAGGTGAACAAGGCAGTTGATGCTCATAGATGAAAAGAACTGACTACTCTATCCATTATGAGGATTGGGAAAGACCCTATCTTAATGGATACTCAAAGTATGGATTTGGAAATAATAATGTTGGGGAATAAATCCTAACTTTACCAAATTATTTATCAACCATGTATCTAAGATAACATCAAGGATGCACAAAGGGATGCTCTGGATTTACAAAAAAAAGTGAATGTAGTAAAGTGAGGGAAGGTATATGATTTACATATCGATTATCATAGTATTATTTTCTTTGGAATGAGTATTTTTTCCTTAATCACATAAGATAAGGAAGGTGCTATTGGATAATGCTCATAGCTCATATTTCTCCACCCATCCTGAAAGTATTAGGATGCACCATGTTCTTCAAGAGAACTTCTCATGAGAAAACATAAAGAAGGAAATTGCAGATTATATTTCAAAGTGTTTTGTATTTTATCAAGTTAATGTAGAGTGAAATAATTCAAAAGGGATTGTGAAAACATTTCCTATACCCACAGGGAAATGAGAGAATTTCACTATGGACTTTGTCACTTCTCTTCAAAAGACATCCAAAGGAAACAATGTGGCATGGGTTATGGTGGATAGAATCACCAAGACGTAACACTTCATTTATATTTGGGAGTATTTATCACTTGAACACCATTATAAGATATATGTGAAGGAAGTGGTGAGGTTTCATGGGGTTCCACTTTATATCATCTGTTATTGTGATCCATGGTTCACCTAAAAATTATGGGGAAGTCTTTAATATACTTTGTGTATTGAAAATAATTATAGAATAGATTATCACTCCCAACTAATGTCCAATATAAGGGGACTATTGAGATAATTGAGGATATGTTGAGATAATTATCAATGTAATTTAAAGTAGTATGGGATCAATATCTCCCATTGGTTGATTTCTAGTCTAAAAATAGCTTCCACTCGAGTATTCAAATGTCTCAATATAAATCTTTTTCTATGGATTTATGTAGAAATACAACTTGTTGGGATGAAATTTTGGAATGAAAGATAGTTGTACTTGATCTTGTGTAAGATATGATAGAGAAGGTTTAATACATCCAATAATATATAAATGACACTCATAGTCAACAGAAGACATATACTGTATACTTCTTAAGGGAATTTTAGTTCAATATTAGAGACAAATGTTTCCATTGAATATCACCATGGAATAGAGTCATATAGTTTGGAATGAAAGGTAATCTTAGACCAAGGTAAATTGGCCCCTTTGGGACCATTTATTTCATAGGATCAGTGGCCTATCGAATTTCACTCCCACTTAGTAGGGCTCTAATTCATTATGTGTCCCATGTATAACTCTCTAAGAAGTACATACATGATCTCTAAGATGTACTAAATCCAGAGATGGTACAACTGGATAATTATCTCTCATATGAAGATCATATGGTAAAGATCATGGACAATATATTCAAATTTCTATGGAAGAGGATAACTCACCTTGCAAAAGGGTTGTGGAACATTCATAAGTATGAAGATGCGGCATGGAAACCACATGAAAAAATGAAAAAAAATTACCCTCATCCATTCTCAACTGAGAATATGAGTTGAAATTTTAGTATAGAAATTTTTAAATGGTGGAAGAATGTAAGAACCTAGAGTTTATAAATGATATTTTTCTCTTGAAATAAATGATTGTTATATTACACTATATCTAATTAGGCACATAAAGAAACCAAAAATAATTTATTTCATTAATAAATATTATTACATTGATAAAAAATAAACCAATTTAAATTCCAAACATTACCACTCAATAAAAAATATTAAATAGAAAAGCTAATATGGGAAAATATGGATCCTCCCACTCTACTATAATAATCACCCCCACTGCCAACACTTTAGAAAAGAAACAAAATATAAGTAAACCAATCAATATCTTATAAAATGGAAATATAAAATAATGAGAGTAATTGGGTTGAATATTGATGTAAATAATGAATTCATATATATAGGAGGTAATGTGACCGTTAGAGTAGTAATGTGGTTGTTGTAATAGTAACATAACCATTGAAAATAGTAACATGATCATTGGGAATATTTACCTGACCGTTAGAAAAGAAATTGTATTTCAAAATAATAAATTATGATATAAATAATATTTATCATGACTACTTTAAGTAAGTAAAAATATTATAATTCTAAAAAAATATAATGATTAAAAAACTCAAAGAAAATATAATTACATTTTTAATAAATTATATTTTAAATTATTTCATAAAAATAGAAAAATTATATTAAATTTTAAAAATTCCTATGTTAGAAATTTATTATAAGAAAATGAATATAATTTTTGAAATCATCATGTCAAAATTTTCCGAGGGTGATTTTTTGGTAATTTTTTGAAACACATCATCCTTCAGGTGAATAATAAAAATAATGTTTTTTGCACAACTGGTGTATCTTAATTTACTTCATTCATGATGTAATAATGAACTAATAAATTATATAACATGTGTTTCAGCCATTATATATTTAATTTCATACATTATTCATTAAAAATAAAATAAAATAAAATTCCAAACATAAAAATAATTTTACCAAACCTAAAGTCAAAAGTGATTACTTAAAATATCAATTTCTCTTTTTCACCACTTTTAATTTTTACCAACTAATGAATTATAAATATAAAGGGTATTTAAGTTCATAAAACCCATTATATTATACTGATATATGACTTGTAATGTCAAAAATTTACTATTACATGTTTTATATTTGATGTATTATTTTATTTAATATTTTATCCTAAAAATACCCCTCTCTTCAAGTATAAATAACCCCTCTCACTCCCCTTGGAAAATAACTTATTATAAAAGTTTAATGGCCTAAATTAAACTAAAATAATTCCTCTAAAGACACTTAGTATCCATAGGGACATTTTGGAGTAATCCAACTCTTTACATTAGGGGTGTTTTAGTTTCATACAATAGAAGCTACATCGAGTATTAAGTAAGTTTCAGCCAAATATTTTTTTTCTTCTTCTCTATATTTCTTCACCACCCATATAAAAACCTTTCTATGATTAATTATTCAGTAATTTAATTTATATTAATTATTTTATCATTTATTAAATATCATATTTTCTATATATATAAATTTAAAATTTGGTGTCCCACTCTTTCGATAATGTCTCATCAAAGGTTGATTAACCTCTTACATATTCATTTACATGTCAAAAAATATAACCATCATCATGGTTTAATATTATAAACTATACATAATATATAAAAGTTATTTTATATTTATTATAATTTTTTTAATTAATTATATTAATGTATAAATTACATTGAATAATGTAGTGAAATCGAAGGAAAATGAGAGATTTTTAAGTAAAATATAATATAAAAATGAATAGCCTATAACCAAGGAAATTAATAAATATAATTTAATTAATATAATTTATAAATAATGTTAAAAAATATAATAATCACTTCAGTATGAATATTTTAATAAATCAATGTTTATTATTTATTAGGGGAAAAAGCAAAGAAATAAACCAGGAATTAATGTAAGAGGATTCTCGAACCCAACTATTTTTCTTTGGGTTATCCCTTTTTCATGAAATATTTGGTATTAATACTCCTATAAGGTTCCTAAAATACCATTTCATTATTCTTCTCTTTTCTTTTATGGGATCTATTTTTTTCATAGTTTATTTTATGACCATTAAAAATATTTTCCAAAATAAATCCTCTTTCCAAACAACATATTTGACTCATATTTAGTGTTTCATCTTCCTTAAGAATCATGATTCTTATAACAAATATTTTTTTCCCTTTTTCATTTGGGAACCTCAAGTTTATTCATGAAATTGTGATTGATGAAATCATTATGAAACCCATTCATCTCTATAGTTTAATTCATGACTATGATTGTTATACATTCTATATGGCATACATGGTTATGTAAATATTATGATGTGATGGGTGGGACCAGAATTATATATCCCACCAATGAATTGTGTATTTTTATGTATATCATGAGATAATGTGTATTATTCATGATCATGATGTGAGATTTTTTTATAAAGATGATGTTATGATTATGCACATATATTATGATTAAACATGATGCTATCTTTGTTCGCAACTATGTGTAGTATTTTACCCCGATGACATGATTTTCAATTTTTGTGAATTTCCACATTCCATACCTTTATCATAATTTTCCCTCAGGATATTTATGATGATCATATACTTATGATATGATGATGATGTTGATTATGCTCACAAATGTTATATTAATTCATGTTTCTTATTCATTATCTTACTGGACTTTTAGCTCACCCAATTATTTGATGTATATCCTCATGTTCTTATATGTAATAAGAAGAATGTGATCTTTTATAAGGATAAATAATAATTAATTAATTAATGTTTATGTTTTATTATGTAAAATTTATGTATGACCCTAATTTTCCTAAGACACTAAACATTTTCATCTTGGATTTGTATGTCTATTATGTTGATTATCTTAAAATGATATAATAGTTATGAAAGAAAAAAAAATTGTCATTATATTTTCCCATCTCAAGATCCAAAGTCAAATGTATTATGCTACCATACCTTCCATATATATCATATCACATATCCATACAACTCTAATGTGGGATGGGACACATCCCTTCCAACCCCACCCTTGAATGGTCTAACATATGGTGCCAGAATCATTAAACATCACATCACAACCTAATTATCACAAAAAGGGTAGTAGGGTATTAGGATCATGAATTAAATCAACCTCATTCCCTCCTACAATGCATAACAACCACCATATATCACATTTTCATCATCACTAGGTGATCTCCAACAGAAACTCATCATCTCTTGGGTAATCTACAACACCAACCAATATCTTATTTGAGGTAGTATCTAAAAAAATCCTTATCATTAATGATACTATTAAATGATGAGGGGTGAAGAGGGGTTAGTAATCCATCCAACTCACCACCATCTTGGATGTCAGGGAAAACACTCAGAACCCAAAACTTTTGTACATTGGTAAGGTTCCCAACATGGATAGTATGTATATAAAAATAATATTAAAATAAAATATTGATAAATAGTACACAATTTCCATACTATGGGTTAACATAAACTACACTATCATACTATTCAATTACCACACATCAATGTTAGCCCATGATATTTCATTTCAACATTTAAATTCATTCAAGGGATTACTGGTAAACTAACATAGCCACACCACATAAAATATTAACCATATCACATCCAACACATTCATAACACAATATACACCAATCCATTACCACAACCCAACCATATCACCACAAAAATCACAATCTGAACATCACACATAATCCCACGTCATATCTCATTCCAACCAACCAATGCTTCACTGCCCATTTCTTATTCAAAATCGAATACCACCATCATTGGTAAAAACTACCAAAAGGTTCCCAAAAGTCACACATGACTACAAAAAAGTAAATAAACATGTAGTATCATGTTCCAACATCCAATATATACCAAAAATTCATATTAAAAAAATATTTCATTCATCACTTTACTACATTTTTCATCATGGGTATTATCACACTATTAATATTTTTACAGGAAACAAATTCATTAGACACATATAAGTTCTTAACATTTTATTCAGGGTGAGATCCAAAAATAAATGCAATAAGGCTCTCACAGTCATTGTAATTAAATCAAAAAAAGTATCCCAATAGCCTATATTTTCATCAACATCATCACTTAAGCGTAATCACATTGTCAATAGTAAAAAGGCAGTAAATACATGTGAGTGCTCCCCTTCCTAGTAAATTTTAGTTTATTTTAATGAATTATCTACATATGTTGACCAATAATATCCACCCAATGGAATAAAAAAACATTTAACCCCTTCATATTCACTGAAATAGGTAGTGTAAAATGAACCCTGACTCAAGTAAGCATTCTGAATCATTGTGCACAATAGGGTGAATAAGGAACACCTGGAAGACCTCAACTCCACTAGGAAAAATCATATTAACCTAAATCACACAAAGTGATCATAAAAATTATGGAAAATAAAATCCATAAATAAAGAATACATCACCTTTGATAATTCACAAGATAGGAATATGAGAAACTGAATGGGAAACAATATTAAATCATTGTGGATTTCCAAATATCAAACTCATAAAGCCAAGGATCAAATCCAAACAAGAGGGACTAGAAGATCTTATAAAATAAATTGGGGTTAACCAAATACTTGATAGGAATGTGAGAGGAATTAAGTAAATTATAGGGTCTCTAAAATTTATATGCGTAATAGAACTAAATACATTCAGGGTTTAATATAGTGATTCACACCATGAGTATTCATGATATTCACTAATTCCAGCTGTCAAATCTATTTAACGCATGAATTCCTTTAATTAAAATATTTAAGATTATCAACTTAATTTCATGGTCCCTTGACCTCAACTTCATTAATGTAGGATGGAAGATTATATCACTGGATACAGGAAGGGGGTGATTTTTTTAAAAAAAATAAACTAACTAAAAACCCAAACCTCTTAATTGTGATTTTCCAAAAAAATATATCAACTGATCTAAAAGTTATACTAATTCAATGTACAAATTTTCCAAGATATCATATTTCAATAAAAATTAGTGAAATAAACTTTTTATTCAATGCATAATGGAAAATAATAACAATTTAAAAATAAGTAAAAGTTAATATTTAAACAAAAGTAAGAATAACTTATAAAATGATTTAAAAATGATTTCTACTCTTTAATATTAAGAGGTAAGGAAGTCACAAACAATTTCTTTGGGTATCCCTAGTTTTCAACCGAACCATAATGTATGAATTTACTAAAAAAAATCCATGTTCATAAATATTAGAATAAGATTTGTCTTCTAAAATATGGAACCCCTCAATCAACATGATCTGATTGAGTATTATTCTTATCCCTAGAATCCATAGATCTAAAACCATATTAAACATCATGAATACAAATTTAAAATAGTCAATGGAATTTACAATCCTTATCCAGATTCCTCAAAACCAAAACTCTATAAAATTTTATAATGTGTAATAGTAGGTTACAACAAAGTAATATTCAGAAGGGTTGTGTCCCAAAAGAATCATCTCCCACCTTCATTAATGCATATATATTTATAGGCGCAACTCATGTGGTCATATTACATGATTATTGAAGTTGTTTTCAATGGTATTAGATGATATCTAACCTTACGACATAAATTTTTTTGTATGTCTATGTCTAGAGTTATTTTGATAGTATGATCATAATTATATAAAAGTATTCCATCTAGTAGAAATAATTCTAATCATCTGATTATAAATGTTATTATTCGAATGTAATAAATTATATTTATCCCAACGGATCAAAATTATGTTAATATGACAGATAAAACATGGTTATTCTGATGGATGAGACTTCATGAGACTAATGGAATGGACTTCATCAATTTGTTGCAACGGACTTAATCTGCCTGATGGAATAGACTTACTCAGTCCAAGGGACAAGACTTAACATCATTTAAATTCTCTAAAAGTCTTTAATATAGTAGAAATAATTCTAATAATTTGATTATAAGCGTTATTATTCCAATGAAATAAATTTTATTTAGACATTGGATCAAAAATAAGTTTATCCAAGGGATATCACATGGTTAGTACGATAGAAGAGACTTCTGATGGATTAGACATCATCAATCTGATGGAAAGGACTTACTTAGTCTAATGGACTAGACTTATTTAGTCTGATGGATTATACTTTGTCAGAAATAAATATTATATTACTCCATTTATAAATACTTATTCATCTAATAGAATAAAAAAAATTTTACCAAAAAATTTAAAATACTTGGGAAATAAAAATATATTAAAACATAGTTTCTAAGAAAGTGGGTTGTTATTTTTAAAACTATGTATATAAAGTGTATAATCTATAACTTTTCACTTGAAAATATCCACCTATTTGAATGGAAAATAAATTGAAAATAAAAACTAATAACTTGAAAAAACTATCAATACATTTATATGGTTAAGAAAATCAATCTATTCTTCTACGGAAAATTAATTAACCCCATTCTTTCTTATCTCTTATATCTTTGTAACTCCCTTTATGTTCAAAAAACCTTTTAGAAAAAAAAATTGTTAGAAAATTGGTAATATAAGAACTTCCTAAATAAAAATTCTCCCAAATAAATTCTCACCCAATAAAATCTCCCCCTTTTTGATTTTCAAAAAGAATGAGGGAGGTAGAAAGTATATATGAATTTTATTTAAACCAAAACTATAAAACAATTTATCTTAAATATACATTCATCCAAGAATATAAAAATAATATTGAACAATATTTCATTGTAAAAAACACTCAGAAAAATATGGAGAATGATTCATTAAAAAAATCAATCAATTGTATTTTTTTTCAACATTAAGAGTTAAAAGAAAAAATAATCATTACTTATTTTATAATTGATTTACATTGACATTCATTATTATAAATTCATATTGATTCTTCATTGACTATACTACTAATGATTCCAACCTATTAAACCTCTCATCTAGAACATGAAACATTTCAATCTATTACTTCAAATTGATAACCTATTATTCAATAGAATTTATTTTTCTATTCTAAACATTCAACATCACAAATTATTCTTTGAGATACAAATTATTTTTCTTTAATTTTTATATTCCTTCATCTTTCTATTTTGAAAAAAAATTTCAACAGATCAACATTATTGGACTTCTCAAAAACATTAGAAGATAAATTTTAAAAATAATCAGCTATATCCAATTATTAACTCAATACTACTTCTATTTTCTCTGCATGAAATTTAAGGTCACCTTCTATTTTTTCATCCATCTAGAAATTTTATTTATCCTTCTTCCTTTTTCCATTGAATCAAATTTGAATTATTTGAAATATTTTTCATTTTCTCACAATATTTTTATCTAATCGATTTATCACATATGAATGTTTTAAAACATTAAAACATCTTTAAATGTGATTGAAACAAGATTCAATATTATTAAAATAAAAAATTATATCAATAAGATTTTTCAATTCTATATTAAATCAAGTAAATTTAATTTCAACCGTTTGATCCGATTAACTGGTTATAGAATTATTTGAGTCTAATGAGACATCAGAAACATGAAAATAATAAGTACCAACATCTAATATCTCGTTCTATTTCTCTTTAAAAACATATGATAGTATAACAAAATCAACATTATTATCAGACTCACCCATTTTTGATATCATTTAAGGATATTTTTTATTTTCTACTTCATTATCATAACTTTATTGTTTCTTTGAAAAATATATCTCAGAATCATTTTCAAACTAAGAGTTAAAATAGGAGGTCTCAGAATAAATCTCTTTTTCTTAAGATTATTTTGACTATTCTTCTAATATTTTTTCATTAAAATATTAAAAACTTCTTTTCACTTCATAAATCTTATTTTCCATATTTCATTACACTTTCTTGAACTTGTGCTCCAAAATGTTCCAAAATAAATTTTCCATCATTTATAACTTTAATTTTTTCCTTTATCAATAATTTAAGGAACACTATAAGTTCAAAAAAAATTTCAAATTATGAAGGAAAAAATTGATCAGGAATAGACTGATCAGAATTGTGTTAAGGAAAATTTTGACTAATTGATAATGGAGAAATAAAAAAAGGTTTAGAAATACGATTTTCTAATAATTTTATCAAACTTTCTATGATATTTTCTTCATCAAATATATTATTTTTCTTATTATTATTATCTTTATCCTTTAAAACAATGTGTCTTTTCTCCTTAAAATATAATTTATCTTCTTTATCAAGACCAAACTCTATATCACCATGAGTATTTTAATCTTTTAGATTATTCAACTCCTTGTACACCTCATTAGAAATTTTTGTAAGCCTTTAAAAATAAGAGCTAGAATTCATTTATTCATGAAATTTTTCCTTTAATTAAAGTGATTCTTCATTGAATGTAGATTTGTCCCATTTTCCAACAAGTTTTTCTGACTCTAGCACAAAAACCAACTTTAATTTAGAAATATTTTATTCATTGATTAAATAAACCTTCTATCTAACGGCAACTACTAAATTTCTAATTTTCATTACATTAATAAAATTTACTGAATTTGTTTTGATGAAAAATGGAAATAAAAACCCCTAAACTCATCAAAATTTTCATAACTACTTCAATCGAAAAAGAAATAAACTTCACTAAATTAAACATCATTATACTCACCATGAAGTCTAACACAGAGATATATAAAACTTTTAATGTATCTATATCCCATTTTCTTGGGATAAGATAACCTTATTTACATAGAGTTAAAAACATTGCATTTGATGTTTTATTAAAAACATTAATTAACTTTACATAAGAAAGAAATAAGTATGTATCAGCCTTAGAAATTTCAAAACTACCATGATTTTACAGAATCTTGTGGGTAAAAAGATACATGTACCCTTCTAAAGGAACCTCTACTAAATTGACTACTTATTGAGTGTACACCTTATAGAACTCATATGAAAGATTAAAATTAATAACACCCATATCACATTCTGAACTAAAATCCATAAAATAATAAAAATCCTTTATTATCTCTATATAGTAAAGATCATAATCATTTTTTTCAACACATATCTTTTACTATCCTTGGAATATGATAACTTATTTCAACAAAGAATTGGTCATATCAAACAATTAATTTTCAATTAGACTCCCCTTAATCACTTATCTATTTGAAATTTCTTTAGTATAGTTCATTTTTCAATGATTAAATAATATTACTAATTAGATGAGGAAAATTGATTAGATAAATGCTATAAAATCTAAAGAAAGAGAAATTTTTGGGCCAAGATTTGAGATCAGTTTGAGTGATCGATGTCATATGTGGTTATCCACACCTTTATTTATATTCTCATAGGTGACCTTTTGAATTCAATAAATCTAAGAATCCAAAATAAAACACAAATATGATATAATTGTTGATATTTAACCTCAAAAGATTAAATATGTATTCTAAACTCTTAATGGTTGATAAGAAAACTATTTTTTGATGAAATTATTATCCGTAAATAAAAAAATCAATATTTCTAAAAATATGTAATTTTATAAAACTAATGAAGATTTAAAAAATAGAAAGATAATAGTAAAAGAAAATAATGATTGAAGATAGAAAATTACCTCTCGTAGTAAAATTGAAACTTTCTATGATAAAGTTTTTTATGGTAAATGTTCTTCTTGTTTTTCTAAAACAATTTTTTCCCGATAAAATAAATTTTTTAAAAACATAAATATATATATATATATATAAGTTTTTAGAAAAAATAAATATATTATAAAAACAAATGTTTTTAGAAAAACTAAAAATTTTAGAAAAACCAAAGTTTGAAAAACTACAAATTTTGAAAAAAAAATTCATAAAAACAACAATATATGTACACCCCCTGTGAAAAGCATTTTCTTATCTAATGGATATTAATAAAAAAAAGATATGAATGATTATATTATATTGAACATCCCATTTTTTGGTAAATATATATAAATATATCAAAATTTAATTGTTTTTTAAAATATATCAGCATGTTCTTCTTTATTTATGTTGAATTATAAAATAATATCGCATTTAAATGTGTGGTATCAAAGGAAATATTTTATTATATATATGATATTATCTCATGAGTTATTTGATAAGTTTTTAATTAAAATTATGGAACTTATGTTATCACATATAATTAGATTTTTATTAAAACTCAAGCCAAAGTTTGTTAGCACTACTGGAAATGCTGTTTTTCCCAACGGGAGTTTACCAACGGTTTGCTAAAACCGTTGGGTTTGAAGGATTAAGAAAGCCTTTCCCAACGGTTCATTGAAACCGTTGGGAAAAGCCACCCCTTTGCCAACGGTTTGAAGAAACCGTTGGTAAAGGGGTGTGTTAATCACCTTTTGCCAACGGTTCAAAAGAACCGTTGGGAAAGGGTTCCTTAGCATCTCTTTCCCAACGGTTCTTTAAAACCGTTGGGAATTATTTCCCCCAAATCCAGCTCTCCCCCATTCGCACAGAACCTAATTTCATCCGCTCCACTGCTCTCATCTCGCGAAATCCCCTATCCGAAGAGGTGAAAACCATCTGAAATCAGGTATCTTTTCATTTATACACATATAATTCCTTATTTTTATTGTTATTGCTTTAGTATTTTAGTTTTAAGTTATCAATCCACCACCAGCTCTCTGCTGCTCTCCAAATCCCCCATCCGAATAGGTGAAAACCCATTTGAATCATCTCAAATCAAGTAATTTTTTCTTTATACACATATGGTACCTTGTTTTTATTGTTATTGATCTAATATTTTAGTTTTAAGTTTGGATTTTGATGTGATTTCACCGTGTAAAATAGGGAAATGAATAAATATTTTGTTAATTAATTAGTTTCCCCTAGAATATCAGTTGTGTTATAATGTCCATGCTAAATAAAGGGGTAATGTAATAAAAGACCTTGAATAAATAATTTGTGGAAGTTGGGGTATGTTGCCTCTATGAGAGGTTTTTTGTTGTGTTTCATTGTATGTTGTAGGCTGTTTTATGGGGATTGAGGTGACCAGTTGGGCTTTGTGATATGTGGGGTTGTAATGTGATGGTTAGTGGGCATGGATGTGTCATATGAAGTTGTATGATAGTGATGATGTGTGGTGGTGTTGTGTCGTGTGGAGGTGTTGTGTGATGAAGTTGTGGTGTATAATGTGGTGAGGTGGTTTTGGTTGTGCGGTGGTTTGTGATGTGCAATATTTTTATTGTGATATGTGGTTGTTTTGGTGAGATGGTTGGTCGATGTAACATGGTGTCGATGGTTATTGTGAGATGGTGAGTTGTTGTGTGGTGGGGTTGTCCAGGGGGTGTGGGCTGTCCTGGGGGTCTGGGTGGGGTGTCCTGGTGGGGGAGGGGTGTGTGGGGTGTCCAGGGGGGTTGGTATGTTTAGGTGGTGGTGGTGGGGTTGCAGGGGAGGGGGGTGTGGGCTGTTTGGGAGGGTGGGCGGGGCTATCCCGGGGGGGGGGGGGGGGTACGGGGTGTCCAAGGGGGTACGGGGGTGGGCGGGCTGTCCACAAGGGTGGACGGGCTGTCCACGGGGGTGGTCGGGCTCTCAAGGAGGGGTGGGCGGGCTGTCCAGGGGGGGTGGGTGGGCTGGCCACAGGGGGTAGGGGTGTCCAGGGGGGTGGGCGGGCTATCCAAGGAGGTGGGGGGCTGTCCATAGGGAGAAGGGGTGTCGAGGGGGGTGGGTGGGCTGTCCACGGGGGTGGTTGGGTTGTCTAGGGGGTAGGGGTGTCCATAGGGGTGGGTGGGTTGTCCATGGGGGTGGGCGGGGCTGTCCTTGGAAGGTGGAGAGAGCTTCTGCCCAGGAGCCACCGGCTGGCCGGTGGGAAGGCCACCGGCTGGCCGGTGGTGAGACAGTAGGTCTCACTATTCCAAAGAGTTCCACCGGCTGGCCGGTGAGGAGGCCACCGGCTGGCCGGTGGTCTGGACAAAAGACATCCCATTCTGTCTGGGCCCACCGGTTGGCCGGTGGCCAGACACCGGCTGACCGGTGGCACCTGGCAGAGGGCAAGCCCTTCTGCCTTGTCCACCGGCTGGCCGATGGGCTGGATCCGGCTGGCCGGTGCCCTTACCGGCTGGCCGGTGGTCCTACACCGGCTGGCCGGTGGACTTGAAAAAAGTCCACTTTTCCTTTTTTTTGCCACTTCTTGCTCCTGAAATCATGCCTATTAACAAGAACACTTGAAACAACATTATATCACTATGAGAGTGATTGTGATCATTAAAATCCAAGAGAGTGGGGTACAACATTCCCTACTCTTTCTTCAAAAGTGATTGACCATGTGTTTTTAGGCAAGATGCGATGTGATTGTCCATGTGTCTTCAGGTGAGATGTACTATGATTTCCCTAGTGTTTTTCGATGAGGTGTGATGTGATAAGGCTATAATAAGATGTGGCATGTGGTTGGGGTCATGTAGGGTAGGAGGATGGCACAAGGTTGATGTTATTCATGTTCATGATACCCTACTAATATGGTTATGGGATGAGTCATGCTGTTATGTGATATAACACATTAAGTTCTTGTTGGTTTTACATTTTTTCAATAACACATTTGTATGTTTTTTTGACATGTGTAGTTGATACCTTGATTATTTTCTTCCTTTATCGTTTACTTAAATGTATATTCTATTATAGTTAATGCCTATTGAATTGTTTATGACAAAATGACTTATATAAATTCTTTTTACAGAATGGACAGAAGTTGGATGTATGAAACCGATCGGATCTCAGATGATTTTCAAAACAATTTGGAGAGCTTTATAGATTTTGCATTTGACAATGCTTCAGATAGTGGTCGCATACACTGCCCATGTTCCAATTGTGTTGGTAGACCTTGGTTGAGCCGTGAAGAAGTCAGCTACCACATAACCAAAAATGGGTTTCAAGCAAACTACTTTCTGTGGTATCACAATGGGGAGAAAACGAAATCTCAAATTGGTGATGATCGAAATGAAAAGACTGGAATGGAGAATTTGTTAGATGATCGGTTTCCGTTTATTCGTCATCATGAAAAAGAAAGGATTTCGACTCAAGAAGACTTCGATATGAGGACAGCTGATGCATCTAGTGAAAATGATGATATTGATAGGGTGAAAAAATTGAATGATGCTGCCACGACTCCAGTATATCGGCAATGCGATAAAATGAAAAAGCTGGAATTTTTAATCCGATTATTTCATGGGAAAACTATGTATGGGATTTCTAATACAGCAATCGATTACATTCTTACCCTCTTGAAGGATTTACTTCCAGATGATGCAGATATTCCCTCAAACCACTATATGGCATGGAAGTTAGTTGAGGAACTTGGATTTTCAAGAAACAAAATTCATGCTTGCCCGAAAGATTGCAGTTTATTCTGGGAGGAAACCGCTGAACGAAATGATTGTATAAAATGTGGCACATCCCGCTGGAAGTCAAAATCTGATGGAACACCATCCCGCGTTCCACAGAAAGTAATGTGGCACTTTCCATTGATTCCCAGACTCCAGAATCTTTTTATGTCTGATGACATATCAATAAAAATGAGATGGCATGATACCGAGAGAAAGAAGACTGATGATGAGTTGGTTCATCCTGCAGATGGATTTGCATGGAAGAGATTTGATGCTCGACATCCTGATTTTGCAGCTGACGTGCGTAATGTGAGGCTGGGTCTTTCATGCGACGGTTTTAATCCGTTTGGGCAGATGCTTACTTCGCACAGCACATGGCCAGTTTTTATACACATTTATAATCTTCCCCCATGGTTGTGTATGAAAAAACCTTTCACTTTCATGAGTATACTCATATCTGGTCCTTCTGATCCTGGCATTGATATTGATGTATACATGCAACCTTTAATAAAAGAGTTGAAGCTTCTTTGGGATGTGGGTGTGCGCACATACGATGCATGTTCAAAAGACATATTTCAGATGCGCGCTGCGCTTATGTGGACAATCAATGATTTTCCGGCTTATGCAATGATGTCTGGATGGAGCACGAAGGGGAAACTGTCATGTCCAGTTTGTATGAAGAATACACGATCCAGAAGACTGAAACATCGTTGTAGTTTCAGTTTTATGGGACATCGACGATTTTTGCCAAAGGATCATCCATATAGAATGAATCGTCGAAGATTTGATAATACTATAGAGACCGATGATCCACCTCAGCGTATGTCTGGAACTGATGTGCTTAATGAATTGAAAGATTTCAGTTTTTCGTTCGGGAAGGGTCAAATGAAATCTGGAAAGAGAAAGAATGTTTCCACAGAAACCTGTTACAATTGGAGGAAGAGGAGTATCTTTTTTGATTTGCCTTATTGGTCAACCAATTTGCTACGTCATTGCTTAGACGTAATGCATATTGAAAAGAATATATGTGAAATGTTGCTTTCAGTTCTTCTAAATGTCAAGGGGAAGACAAAAGATGATTTACGATCTCGACGTGACTTGGTGGATTGGGGCATCAGACCAGAATTGCATCCTGTGCGTATCAGTGAAAATAAATGGCAACTTCCATGTGCTTCTTATGTGATGACACCTACTGAAAAAAAACAATTTTTGGAAGTATTAGAGACTATTAGAGTTCCTGATGGCTATTCAAGCAACATATCTAAACGGGTCAACAGAAGAGAGTTGAAGCTAAAATCTTTGAAGACTCATGATTATCACGTTCTACTGCATGAGTTGCTTCCAATAGCAATCCGTCATCTTTTGTCCAATAATGTAAGGGTGGGTGTTATTCGGTTGTGCCATTTGTTTAGAGATCTTTGTGCTAAGAAGTTGTCGAAGTCTTTCTTGCAAAAAATGTTGACAGATGCCCCATTAATTTTGTGTGAGTTGGAGAAAATATTTCCCCCATCATTTTTCACATGCATGCTGCATCTGACTGTCCATATTCCAACTGAAATACTTCTCGGAGGACCTGTTTCTTTTCGTTGGATGTATCCAACTGAAAGAAATATGTTCACATTAAAGTCTTATGTTCGAAACAAGAATCATCCCGAAGGTTCTATCGTGAACGGTTACTTAGCTCAAGAATGTATGGATTTCTGTTCAATGTATTTGTCTGATCTTACTACAAGAATGAGCAGACCAATGAGAAATGAAGAAGAACAATATGAGCAAATTGAACCCAGTTTTCCATCACTTCCTCAAACAGGAGGAATTCCTGGATCATATACATTGAAGACATTAAGCAATGAAGAGCGGGAGATGGCACATCGCACAGTTTTGTTCAACTGTGATTTGTTCGATGACTATATCAGGTAACAAAATTGAATATGTATATCTTACATATATATCTGTTAAACTATTCATATTTTTTTATCTACAGGGAACATAAAACAATGATAAATAGGAAGCATCGTTCTTTATCTTTGAGAAGGAGAGAGACTTTGCATAGCAAAGAGTTTTCTGCTTGGTTAAAATTGAAGGTAAAAATATTACTGTTTAAATTAAATATTTCAATATTTACTTAAGTTTAGCTGTCATTTATATTGCAGGTATTGAGTTTGTCTGCTGACTCTGTCTCTGAGGAAATAAGAGCTTTGGCTTTTGGTCCTAATACCGTGGTTCGTGACTGTAAATCAATTGTTATCAATGGGTACAGATTTATTGTCACTGAACGAGCCAAAAACATGAGAACACAACATGATGGTATTATGGTTACTGCCACAACAGATTGTTATGCCAGCGCATCAGATAGTAGACCGCGACTTGAAAATGTGGGTTATTATGGAGTCGTTGAGAAAATAATAATATTGGATTATTACTCTCATGGACGAGTCACAATGATGAAATGCCATTGGTTTGATTCGATGACGAGACATGGCACATTTATTGATGATTGTGGATTTCGAGTAATTAATATGACCCGCACTCTTGCAACCGAAGAACCATATGTGTTGGCATCAATGGCTAAACAAGTTTTTTATGTCAAAGATCAACTTCAACCTGAATTTGGTGTCGTAGTTGAAGTAATTCCAAGACATATTTTTGATGATGCTGATGATGGAATTGACACTGTCCCTATTGCCATTGGAACCAATCCATTTATTTCTTTTGATGACTCCAATAGCTCAATTGTCAGAGTTGATTGTGAACCTGAAGTTGTGGTTGGAAATATATAGAATCATTCATCCATGTTCTCAATTCTTTTGGTTTACCTCGAGTTGGGTTGTTAAGGTTGGTAATATTCATATTTATTTAGTATTGATCACAAATATGTTTTAGCTGACTTGACCGTTATGTGAATTTTCAATGTTTATTGGTTGCTGTTTTATTTGAATTGCATTTTCTAATTTGGAATTGAACTGTATTCAAACCAAATCAAACAATATTTCAAACTTGGTGAACATTACAACTTGTATGTTTTATTAAATTCATTCAAGCTCTTCTAAAACAATTGATAGGTAAATTACCAATGAATCCCCTCATTCCCTCATATATTTAGTTTTTTGGTTTACACATTAATTTTCTTTTTCTAATTAATTACATATTTGTTTTCCAATGCAGGAAATGAAGCCAATTGAAGAGAGACGAAGAAAAAAAATGGCGGAGAACAATCGTCGGATGGAGGAGCTGGGCATTCCACCATTAGTGCCTACAGTGAGTACTTTATTTCAAATATATATATATATATTTACAGAATATATAATGTCATGTGATTAATTTTTTTTGTAAACTTTTTTGTAGGATCCACCATTACGTCGACAGTTATTCGACGAGGAGCCTAGTACTGGTCCGAGTACTCAGGCCGGTGGTACGAGGAGGGTTCGTACCAGAGGTGGACGTAGAGCTGCGCGTGCCCGACTAGACCCTGCCCCTCCCACTGACATTTCAGCCTTCCCACATTCTGATCCCGGTGTGTCGTTAGGGACACACGGGATATTTAGACCTCCCATGTTTTCGCTACCTTCTGCATCTTCTGCCCCATCATTTTCACATCCCATGATGATTCCCACTCCCCAGTCAGCATCAGGTCATACAGTTGTTCCATCTTCTTTTCCTTCTACTTCTGTCTCTCCGAGCTTTTATATTCCATCGTCTTCGACTCCCGTTCCACCAGAGGGTGTTCCATCAGGTTCTGTGGATCCGGCGCCACTCATTGATCAGACTAGCACAGGTATATTTATAAAACCCTATCAAATTTTTATAGTAATATTTATTTTCATTATAACATGTTTTGATAAAATATTTGTTTTTCTTTCATGACAGATACATCTACTGAAAGGAGGCGGGGGCGGGGCCGTACACGCATGCGTTCGGTGTGGAACCGTCGCACACAGGTTATGGTGGAATATAATGAAGACAATCAGATGGTTGAGAAAACAGGGCAGCAATGTCGGAGTTTTATGGCGACGCTTGCCAAATACTCCGACATCATTCCCGTCAGCCCGCTGTCGTGGAGACATTTGCCACATGAGGTCAAAGATAGAGCTTGGTCAGAGATATGGGTAAAAAAATCTGTTGTATTTAATGCCATGAATTTTTTTTGTATTTATATAAATTAATATTTTCATTTCAGCTTCGATTTAATTTTCCTGATGGTGAGGGTGCACGAATGGAACGTCTAAAGGATTTAGGCGAGCTTTGGAGAGCCTACAAGCATGAGCTGTATATTGGCTGGCGTGCTAGAGTTGGCACTGAGTTAGAGGCGGTACCAGTCGTGGATGATTGTCCTATAGAGCAGTATCGTCAGATGATTACTCATTGGACGAGTACCCAGTTTAAGGTATGAATTACATTTGAGGTATTTAAATAATAACTTTCAAGTTTTGCATTAATATTATCCTTTGCATTATCGAATTTTATTTAGGAATCATCTGGTAAAAATAAAAAAAACATTGATGCAAAAAAATACCTCCATACACTAGGACGCACGACGATGCCGGATCATGAGAGGCAGCAGGTATGACAATTGTTTATAAGTTTTCTTTACGACTTACATTTTCTTTTTTTTCCTCAATTATTTAATTATTTGCTGAAGTATTTATATAAATTTTGTTTTCAATGTCATTGTAGAGGAAAGTACAAAATATTGAAGGACGTGTGCCTCGAGCAAAACTGTTTTGCTCGAGTAGACGAAAAAAGGATGGACGTGCTGTCAACGAAGCGACTCAGCAGCAGATTGTAAGTTTTAATCTGTTGATTTTATATTTTAATATCTATTTCGTAACTTAACAATATATTTATATTTGTAACAGGATGCTTTAGAGGCCCTCGATGCCCAAGAAGCAGACAATTTTGGGCCATCTGATCACTTACATCAGGTGTTGGGAGATGATCATTCTGGCAGAGTACGCTGCCGACCTAGGATAGCCCCGACGAGGTATTGGCCTGCCTCAGGTACGAGTTGTAGTGCCACCGAGCTGCAGCAAGTTAGGGCACAAGCAGAACAGGCTGAGAAAAGGGCCACAGAGACGGCAGAACAGTCTGCAAGGGCAAACAGTGCATTTATGAAATTTATTGAAGTTCTGCGTCCAACACTTCCAGCAGAGGCCAGCCCAGCGATTGATGAATACATGTCGTCGATACATTCTATATATGGTGCACCAGGTGGCAGTTCCAGTGGTGGTCAGGCCGATGTCGAGCTTGAAGATGATGATGGCGAGCAGTCTGATTCGGAAGAGGATGGAGATGAGGAGGGCGAGGAGGAGGGCGAAGGCGAGGAGGAAGGCGTTGAGGAGGGTGATGACGATGAGGAGGACGATGACGAGGGCGATGATGATGATGATGATGGAGATGGTGATGCTGATGTGGGACATATTGATCCGTTACATTTTTGACTTGACATGTGATGTTTAATCTATTCTAGTTGTTGGTTTTATCTAGACTCGTAGTATAGTATTGGAGTTGAATTATTTTAATCAGTCGCCCGTATTTGTCGTCTGATTTCAGGCCATTCCGACATCGTTCGGCCCGTTTGGACCCCCCTCACGCGCGTTTACGAAGCGCGCGCATCACTTAAAACACGAATATTGAGCCGTACCGCGCAAACCGCACGTCCGATTGAGGTGCCGTCTGCGCGTACACGTCACGAATAATAATTAAAATGTTCCACGGTGGTTTCAGATCAATCTGAGGCCGTCCGCTATGAATTTGACCGTTGGACGCCCGTTCTGGCCGTTTATGACACCATAACTGCGTTGTCGGTCACCGCGGGCACACGACAAGTCCGATTGACGTGCCGTCTGCTCGACCACTTCAGAAATCACTCACCCGTATTTGTCGTCTGATTTCAGGCCATTCCGACATCGTTCGGCCCGTTTGGACCCCCCTCATGCGCGTTTACGAAGCGCGCGCATCACTTAAAACACTAATATTGAGTCGTACCGCGCAAACCGCACGTCCGATTGACGTGCCGTCTGCGCGTACACGTCACGAATAATAATTAGAATGTTTCACGGTGGTTTCAGCTCAATCCGGAGACGCGGTGTGGCCGACACCACTCAAAGTGTCCGTCTTTTGTTTCAAAAGGACGTCATTTTAAGTGAAAAGAATCAACTGGCTTACGGAAAACCGACCAAACGCATTCCGAATCTGTTGATAATTTATCCCAACAATCCATGGGTCATATGTGACGTGTACGAGCCAACCCGGGATGAATCCGAGTCGCGGTGTTGCCGGGATAAGTTTAAGTGGCTCTCTTTTGTTTAAAATGAACACCATTTTAAGTACATACGGAAAAACGACCAAACGGATTCGGTTTCCGTTGAAACTTTAGGAGAACGATCCATGGGTCATATGTGACGTGTACGAATCAACCCCGCCACAATCGGAGACGCGGTGTGGCCGACACCACTCAAAAAGTGTCGGTCTTTTGTTTCAAAAAGACGTCATTTTAAGTCCACCGGCCAGCCGGTGTGAGACCACCGGCCAGCCGGTAAGGTCACC